>CP124715.1:3275000-5775000 GCA_031232105.1 Capsicum rhomboideum | reverse complement strand
ACTATGTACAAAAATTTAATTAGATGTGAAAAATTATCTTCCTTTATTCGTTAGTTACTTGACTTGATGTCTAGATTTCTCATATTTTTATTTATTCACTTTATTGATTATTAGTCCACATTTTTGAATTAATGTTGTATATAATGACACTCTAGTTTTCTAGAGGGGCACCAAGGTTAAATTCCACATTGGGGATGTCGAACTCGAAATCTGATTAAAGATGAAAGAATACTTACTCCTCCTCTAATCTAAAATCCTTGTTGGTGAAACGATAGCGCTATCATTCATCCATAATTAGTCCCTAACTAGTAGTATGTCTTTTCTTGATCGACTGATTTTCAAATTCTAACTGATCTGATTTGACTTAGTTCCAGAACTCAGCAGCCAATAAAACAACGACAAACACACACTTCTGGCCAGTCGGTTAGACATAATATTTGAGCTGATATATCAATAGATCTCCAATTTGTTGTATTCTGGGGATCAAATCATATGGATGTTAATAATGCTGTAGAGAACAACATAACACGCAATTCATGTGGGGAGGACTATCATTCTTTTTACAATCATAATGTCTGAACTAATTTGTACGCATTTAGTAACACCAATGATGTGACCAAATGGTCAATAATTGAATTAAAAATCATGAAGTTTTAGGTTTAAATCTCAATAGAGACAAAAACAGTTGATGATTTCTTCCCTCCACCCAATTCTTGATGACTATAATTACCCAATATTTATTCATTCTCTGCAGGAATAAGGCATAGCAGGTTCTCTTATCTTGATCCTGGTTAGGACTCTAGTCTAGTCATAGAGCAAATCTGGTCGTCTTAAATCTGAAAACAACTGTTTGGACTGCAATTTACGAACTCGCGACGAAAATGAGCCATGATATGGCCAAAGTGACCAAAATAAGCCACTAGTTTATTTTGTTACCAAAATAAGCTAAACGCTATAAATTATAGCGTTTTACGAATAAAACTTAACGGTCCCGTTAACGTCGACTTTTTTGAAAAACTTTTGACAAAACGCTATAATTTATAGCGTTTTACTAAAACGACGTCGTTTTTGTAAAACGCTATAAATTATAGCGTTTTGCCATGCCAATATCTTTTTACAAAAGTCTTTCCCTGCAATCTCCATCGGTCCAACAAGCTAAAGATTTCTGAGAGAAAGAGACAATTGCTCGGTATAATAGACTGCAATCTTGATTCCTTTTTCATGAATTTGAACAATTTGAGATCAGTTTTCTAATTCACATAAAAAATTGATTTAGCAGGAAGCTATATGTAGGGGAAAGAAGGAAGACACGGGATCTCAAGAACTTGATTTCGTATCAAAAGCAGCTTTTCGCTTTAGTTCTGGTAGGTTATGAAATGATTTTGTCATGTTAGCAGCAAGTAGTTTCAAGAAATGAACTAGGCATGACTAACTTATAACTTTCATGTATTTTGGAGGACACATTGCATCCAAAGAGAAGAAGAATGAGCCAATGAGCCACAATTCACACATATTTAATCTGGAGTCGGATCAAGAAGATCAGTCTCCTTCTCAATCTCAACGTTGTTCTCCTCCGTCCCAATCTGACGTAGAAATGAGTACTATTAAGCCAGTCTCTGGTTCTGGAACTACATCAGATCGGTTTCCTTTAGCTTGTTGGACCGATGGAGATTGCAGGGAAAGACTTTTGTAAAAAGATATTGGCATGGCAAAACGCTATAATTTATAGCGTTTTACTAAAACGACGTCGTTTTAGTAAAACGCTATAAATTATAGCGTTTTGCCAAAAGTTTTATAAGCAAAACGCTATAATTTATGGCGTTTTACTAAAACGACGTAGTTTTAGTAAAACACCATAAATTATAGCGTTTTGTCAAAAGTTTTTCAAAAAAATCGACGTTAACGGGACCGTTAAGTTTTATTCGTAAAACGCTATAATTTATAGCGTTTAGCTTATTTTGGTAACAAAATAAACTAGTGGCTTATTTTGGTCACTTTGGCCATATCATGGCTCATTTTCGTCGCGAGTTCGCAATTTACTTACTAGAATAGGTAAACAATCTTTGTTGAAACTCGAATATGCCAATCAACTGCAACACTTTGACAAAACAACAATGTCACAATAAGGAATTCCCTACAGCAAAACCCAACCAACAAGGCAAGAAAAGAGAACAGTAGGACAAAAAGAAAGAGGAGACGCATAGATAAAAGTACAAAATTGAAGGCAGGAAATGAAGCTTGTACTTCAACACTTTGTGAAATGCTAAAATGTTTCTTCTGCAATAGTATGAGATCTGGGGAGTTAATTCCCAAATTGTCATTGAACTTATGCATATATCCCATTAAAGTAACTTTTGTTTCTTTTAGGAAAATATTGTCATTGAACTATATACATTTTCTAAAATAGTTGAAACTAAGAAATAGTTAAGGACATGTTTGGAAAACCACAAGAGGATTGAAATTAGATGTAATTACACGTTCAATTCTCAATTAGGGGTTGAGAATTGGGTACTGATGTAATTATAAGGTTACATTTTAATTTCTTTCTTTTTATTTTTATTTTAATTTCTTTTCTGTTAAATTTATTTTTTATTTCTGTTATTTACTTTTTGAATATTTTTTTTTCATTTTTCATTATTTATCTTTCATCTCTTTTCTTCTCATTTTTCAACCTTTACTTCTTATGATTCAATATAATTATTCGTATTTGTTTTATTTTCTTCATTTAACGCATAACTGCATTATTATTTTACTATTTAAATTAAAGTAGAACTTCATTATTGAATGAGATTATAGACTTATGTTTTCCTTTCTTATAAATTATATTTACTTGTTGGAATTTTATATAAGAGTATTATGTTTTTGTTTTTTTTTGAGTTTGAATTTATCTTATGTTCTATGTTTCAATTTATTTGTTTTAGTAGTAGGCTTGTTATTTCATATTACATATACATATAATTTCAATTCTCATGTGGCGTTCCAAATATGTCCTTAATTATTTCTTAGTTTCACCTTATTTTGAAAAGATGTACATAGTTCAATGACAATGTTTTTCAAAAAAAATAAAAGTTACTTTAGTGGGATGTTTGTATAAGTTTAATGACAATTTGAGGAATTAACTCGAGATCTGGCTATATAATAAGCAAAACTTACACCAACTTGAATTCCTTTTGATCAGTACAATAACTTGAATTCTACGGTGTAGATTTTTAGACAAAAGTAATTGGAAGGGCAATTCTACAGTGAGGAGATTGTAGTAGGTAGCTAGGCACCCAATAAAGACGAACTTATATCACAACCTTCAAAAATATTTGATCGACACTTCAGCAAATAAATGAATATTAAAAGACATTTTTTTGACTTTGAATGTCTTCAAAAGCATAAAAACAACTACGCTATTCTTGATTTAGAGTTATTTTTATAATTAAAAATAATACGAAATACTATACAAGTAAAAAATGATACTCTTATTGTCATACGCAATCAAGTGAAGTCTTAATTCTATTTTAGATATTCCTACTACTTCTAGAATAGTTTTAGTAATTTGTGTAACAATTGATTCAATTAAAAATAGTTTTCAAAACTAAAATCAATAAGAACTTACCTAAGATTTAAATACTTGAGATAATGGTACCATTTTCAAAAAAAAGATTTAAACATTTGAGATGTTGTGTGACATACAATAATTTATAGATGTCTATTAATGCATTATGAAAGACTACACAAATTATTATACTTTCAAATGAAAAAAAGAAAAGAAAAAAAATGATTATCATTATATAATTAACTATCATGTATTTTAAGAATTAAAAAAGACAAAAAACTAAAGTATATAAAAAATTATTAAATAAACATAACACCTTCTTTCTAAATTTTAACTTTAGACCACCTATTATATTGAGTCTTCTCCACTTAGTTATGAATTTTGTAATAATATACCTCAGTTAAATAAATAGCAGAGAGCTGACTACACCAAAGTTAAAAGGTTTGTTATCACACCAACTAGAGCATGTTTTTTACCTTCGAGATCAGTGTTCTCAGGAAATTTGGTGAATTAAATTTTATCCGAGTTTCTTTCACGGATGAAAGCATGGGATTCCTAAACAAAAATATGTAACATTTCTTTATTGCTCCAAAGAAATGACACAGCAAACCCATCATACTTCGGTTTATCAAAGGATGAAAAATATTTTAAATAATGGTTTTATTTTAGGCAAAGCAAAATTCTTCTTTTCAGCATATTCGACTTCTCAATAACGAGAGCAGTCGGCATGGTTTATTTCCAACATCTCAGTGTTAGAAATAAGAGACTGAATGGGAAATTTTTGCAACATGTGTATTGCCAAATGCGCTGCTAGAATGGGGATGTTTTTTTCCTCTACGTATGGAATAATCAAATTCCCTTCAGATGAGGTTAACTCTGAGCTTCCTGATGTCAAAAGAAGCATATATACTTTCTCGGATGGAGTAGAAAAACTTTCGCTACATTTAGCAACAGAGGTTGCCAAGAAGTTGCAACTAACTACGGTTAGCCCTCCTAATTTGTACTAGATACAGTATGTTGGTTATAAAGGTGTTGTTACCTGTTGGCCAAAAGAAAAAAAAAATCATCGTTTTCATCTTTCTCTAAAGTTGAATATGAGGAAATTTTTGTCGCAACACATTATGCTAGAAATTTGTTCGTGGACAAAATTTCAGCCTTGTTTTTTGAATCATTAAATAATAATCCTGTTGTCTTTGTTGGGTATTAAAGATGAAATATTCGTCAATCTATAATAATAGATGATATCATTATTCACACGACATTTGCAGCTAGTATTATTACAAGGTTTTGTGCTATAGTTTTACAGCTGAAAACGAGCCCTTTTTAAGAGAGATGCTACATTGCAAAAAAAAGTTCTGGCCTTCAAAACCTCAGAAACAAGACTAGTTTTTATTTCACATGGAAGTTTTTTGATGGGATGTTTAGACGAGTAAGCTATACTTGAGAAAGGGAGTGTTATATACGTGTGTCATCTCTTGCCTCTTGCTGTAGGTAATTCTCCTAGAAATAATGAGCCTTCTATTTTTCATCGATGGTCCATTTCATTCATATTCTTAGGCGAAATACTTTTCTTTTTTGATTTTCTTTGTTTGTACCCATTCATCAAAGTAGTAGGCACCAAATAAATATTTTTTTTTGTATATTATTGTCTAATGTACATGAAATATATATTTTTGATATAAAAGAGTTTGTATAATTTCTATATATTTGGATAACGATGTAGGAGTAATTATTTTGGTCAATCGGTCAAATATGTAATTTTTCCTTGGAAGAATGGTTTGGGAAAAAAATTTAAAATTTTGTGGGTGGAATTGACATTTCTCTCAAAACCGGGTCAAATACGTGGAAGTTTTTGTGAAACAAATATTTGTAGTTAAATTTTTAAAATCTGATCCAAAATTTATGATCAAATATTAGTTTAATAAGTTTGGAAAAAATACATGCACAAGAGGATCATCAAACTCAAACTAATTACCTGTCCATATCCACTTAACTATTTACCTGAACGCCAACAATTTCGTGACCAATTGTTACGGCATTTGAAATGCTAAAAGTTTCGTAAATTCACCCTGATCTAGAACTGATCATTGTTTTTTCAGCTTTAATGCTAATCAAGGAGAAGCATTTGTGCGTTGAGAGATGAAGAGTTCAAATCAAGTGCCAAATAAGAAAAAAACTTTTAACAATACATTTTAACATGAAGTTTTACACATAAAGTAGATTAGCAGATTGCCTATAAAAGTTCTGAATATCTTGAGGAAGAATGCATGTCATACAACATACAAGCATTTACACAAAACAAATATTAGAGAGTATACTAGCCGCATTGACTTAGAAAGTAACCCCCCCCCCCCCAAAAAAAATCCAAAGTTATTACTATATAATATACAGAAAAAAAATTGTTTCTAGTTAGTCACGCAAATTATATAATATCCCCTCCAGAGTCATGTATACCATGATAAATAAAGCCATTTGTCAAAATTCCCTACTAAAAACATTTGCCGTAGAAGGGTCAAATTCCTGTTTTATTTTATTTCTTTTTTTTTTTTTTTTTGCCAAAAAAAAAATTATTCCTTCTGTTTCAAAAAGAATGACCTACTTTTTTTTTTAGTCCGTTTAAAAAAAAATTAACCCTTTTCTTTTTTGACAAAATTTTAATTCCAACTTTTCACATGGCATGTTTAAGACCACAAAATTAAAGGACATTTTGATACATTTGCCATAACTTTAATTTAAGACCACAAGATTTAAAAGTCTTCTTTATTTTCTTAAAATTCGTGCCAAATCAAACTAGATATTTTTTTTGAAACGGAGAGAGTATAAGATACTGTTTCTAGTCAACACCATTTGCCATTATTTTATATAAAAAATTAGGATTTATTTATCATATATATAGCTGGCCTCTTATAGTGCCAAGTGTAACAATTTTCTTTTCACAATTAGTCCTTTGGATTTATCCTGTTTTCTTTGGGATCAAACATTTTACTCTAGATAGAATTCATTTTTTCTTAATTTTTATATCTACAATATAGATATTTGATCATATGAAAGATACTATAAGTTGCAATCTTTCTATATAAATATGATGAAAATTACATTTAAAAATATTGATCGAAATTCATATAATTTAACTCTCAAAAAGTAAAACATGACAAGTAAAAATGAATGTAAAATAATCTGAAAATATCTTTTACACTATCAAATTATTTAAAGTTAATTGTGGATAATTCTCTGTATTTAAATCCCTTCTAATAAATACGAGTTAAGTTTCGACAACTAAAATAAAATGACATATTTCTTTCATCCCATTTTAGTTGGTTATCTTAGAAAAAATAAACGTCCCATATTAGTTGATTACTTATTAAATTAAGATAGAATTAATTAAATTTTTTTTCATTTTATCTCTATAATTAATTACAATTTCAATATCTATTTCTATGCTTAATGAATATCATTAACATAGGTAAAGGGTAAAATAATAAAATTCATCATTTCATTTATGATTTTTTAATTACCACATAAAATAAAATATGCTCAATTAAAATGGAACGGAGGAAATAAGTGATTTTAGTAAACAAAAATATCTTTAACCTTTAGTGCTCAACTGCCCCATCGAGGAAATATCACAAACAGAGCTACGCGTCTGAATTTAGCATGCCTTAAATAGTACCGGCATAAATAATAGTGGTCACGAACCCCTTTTTATCATGTTATTCAACACTAGTTTAATTTGTGAAATTGATAATGTCAAATTATTAATATAGGCACCATAATGCAAACTTTAGGGGTCGTTTGGTGTGAGGTATAAGTAATAATAATTTTGAATTAAAATACAGAATTATTTTATCCCGTATTTGGTTGGAGGTATTAGCTAGTTCTGAGATTATTTATCCCATCATTTATACCATAGTGATAAGGTAAGTTATTCCATATACATGGTGGAATAACTAATTCCAGAATAACTAATCTCGGGAATAATTATCCCGGAATAACTCTTTCCCAACCAAACGAAGGGAACAAAAGGTACGGAGCGTAAAAGAGTATCGGGAAGGACTTGTTTATTTAATTTTAGAACAGTAGTACTCGAATCAGCCTTAACTATTCTATCAAGTATTAGGGTGTTACTTCTCTAATCAACATAGATACCAAATAGCTTCACTCTCAAACTTACGTAACTCTATACAAAAGGATTGAAGTAGATGTGAGAAATCATCTATTGTTATTCTTGATTTACTTGGCTTGAAGTCTAAATTTCTTATATTTTTATTCACTTTATTAATTATTAATCCACATTTTTGCATTAATGTTGTACATTTGACTATGGTTTCCTAGAGGAGCGCAAAGTGTGAGTCCCACATTGGGGGATGTCGAACTCGAGATCTGATTAAAAATGGAGGGGTACTTATTCCTTCAATAAGATCCTTGTTGCTGAAACGATAGCTATCATGGCATCCATAATTAGTCCCTAATTAACTAGTATTATATGTCTTTTCTTGATCGACTAATCTACAAATTCTAACTGATCTGATGCAAGTCAGCAACCAATAAAACAAGGACAGACACACACTTCTAGCCAGTCGGTTAGGCATAATATCTATAGCTGATAATATCAAAAGATCTCCAATTTGTTGGGAGGCTATCATCTTTTTCTATAATCATAATGTCCGGACTAATTTATGCGCACCTAGTAACGTTGATAGTGTGACCAATGACTGGATTAGAAACCATGAGGCCTTAGGTTTAAATTTCAATAGAGACAAATACACTATGTGAGTCAGTTGTCATTCTCTGCAGGAAGTCATGGCAGGTTCTCCTATCTTGATCCTGTTTAGGACTCTAGTCAGAGAAAAACAAATGTGGTTCTTTTAAATCTGAAAGCCCATCTGAGTTTGGACTGCAATTTAATTACTTACTAGAATAGGTAAACTATCTTTGTTGAAACTCGAATATGCTAATCAACTGCAACACTTTGATAAAACAATGATGTCACAATAAGGAAAAGGAGGAATCTCCAACTGCAAAACCGAGTTAAAAACTTGAATAATCACTCAATTTTGAATAATTGGCCTCCATGATCACTCAACTTTGTTTTGTCTTTCTAAAGTTACTCAACTTTACATAAATGGCCTCCATTGTCACTCAACTTTATTTATCTTTCAAAAGTCACTCAACTTTACCAAATTGGCTTCTATGGTCATTATTCCTAAATATATAATTTTCAATATCTATTTATTGGCTTTACAAATGTAATTTTTTTTAAAAAAAATAAAAAATAATATTTAGTTATTGAGTTCTCATATTTATAATTTAAAGTTCATATATAGACGAAGACTTCAAATCGAGTTGATCAAACCGTTCCAGACCAATGCACCAGACAAGATTTGTTATTGGGGGTGCACACTTTAATATATTAACCTTTCTTAAGGTATCTATACATATATATATTTTAAAAAAGTTATGGATGCACGTGGGTCCGCCTCTGCATGAAAGGTTGTAAGCCTAAAAGTACAATCTACTTGTTGCAAATAGCACGTAAAACAATCAAAAATTATTTTCTCGAATGACACGATTCTACGAGCCACTTATCCTAAAATAAAGGACTACAAGTTACTGAAATGTGCTTAAATAGGGAACTCCTGCTTACCGAAAAATAGAAAAAATTCTTGGAAGGAAGTGCGGAGCGCATCCTAGTTAATGAATAACCACGGGATGCTAAATACCCAAGCTAAGTGGGTTGTTCACAACTCTTTTTTAATTTGAGAAATCATTCTAGAGTCGCTCTAAGGACCAATCGCAACCTTTGAAACTTCGGGATAATAGGCCCACAGGCACGGCGCAACCCTAAGACTACTAAAGTTGAACCTTTAGGCTCAAAAAAATAAGGCCACAAAATTATTCATATGTATATAATTATGTATTTATTCTTAGTGCTAATTGAACTTTTCTTAATTGTTTGTTGTCAATCTTTTACCAATTATTTTGCACATACTTTACTACTTAAAAATACGATTGACGTAATTATGATGGAAAGTCGTAGGAAATTAAATTTGCAGTTACTTTCTACTTCTTAGTTTTATTTGATTTACTTCAATTTTTTGATAAAAAATTATTTTACTTCAATTTGAATAAACTATGTTCTTAACATGGGCTTTGCAAGATTTTCTTCAATTCTCCGGGTGTCGTTCTAAACGTTTAAAGCTCAAACTAATAAGATCATCAGACGATTAAATTTAGAAAGTCATTATCTTAACTTTGAATGTCTCCTAAAGCATAAAGATAACTACGAGATATTCATGATGTAACACCCCGTACCTTCCCGATCCTACTTGACGACTTTGAACAATGTTTACTTAGGTGTCGAGAGCTATAAGTATGAATTTTGTAGTGTCATTGAGGAAACATTTGATATTGGGTCTAGTACATGTGATTAGTCCTTTGTCGGAGGTGTTTGTGACTTCATGGAGCATTGTGGGGTGAACAATGAGGCTTGGAGGACTTCCAAGCAATGGATATCAAGGTTAGAAGGTAAGCAAAAGATTTGAACTTGAAGGATCTAACCAAATCCGCAAAGAAAAGTCGAAGAAAGGAAAAAAAATCACATTTTGGGTGTGGGGCGCGCCCAGGGGCGTGCAGGGGACGCTTCTGGCCGAAATTTTTTTAGCACAGTCAGCCCTGGGGCGCGCCAGGCAGCGTGCCAGGTCGCTCTGGGCTGTTTTTTTTGTGCCACAGGCAGCAAAGGGGAGCGCCAAGGGACATGCCGGGGTGGTTTTCGCCAAAATTTTTCTTCGATTATTATGATGTTAATAAGACTTTTAAGTCATGGTATCATTACTCCATCATAGTAGGACTATTCTTAAACGCGTTTAGCATCCGAGTTGGGGTTAATTCTTCGTCACACGTGTTTTAACAAATTATGTTCAAGTAAGCCATGAACGACTAGAATTTCTAGTTTTGCGATTGAGGCTACGAACGAAAATCTCGTAAATGAATATTATCGAGACATTTATAGAATTATTTGAACATGAGATATATGGTGGATTATACATTACATTTGGTGGGTTAAGATGACATGGGTTATTGGGCTCAATTTAAAGCCCAAAGAGAGACCAAAATGCAAGGCCCAATGGGGCAAATAACCCATTCTTCCACTTTGACCAAGCCAATATTGCATTTAATGCAAGGAAATGCCTAAGGATGACTTGAGCACTATATAAAGGCCCCAAAATCAGCTTTTTAATTCATTGGAACTCTCATGCCTCTTAGATATTTTCTCAAATATTTCTCTCAAACCCTAAGAACCCTAAGACACTTCTTGGGACAAGATCACTCATTTGCAAGTTTGGGTAAGTGATTATTCTTATGGATTAATATATTATATGCATGGGAGAGTATGTAGATCATGGTGGTTATGCCTAAAAGTGTAAATAATACATTTTTGCTTTTTGCTAAAAGATGTGTTATACATGGGATTTAAACTTGAAAGGTGACTTGTGGTTTTGATGAAAGTGCATAGCATGACGGAAATATCAACATGTATGGTGTGATTATGTTTCTAAACTTGTTATTTTTCTATAAATGTAAATTATGAGATTTTGGCTGATATGTTGTTATGAGGTGTATTAAGGTGACTTGATGGATTAATTGTGATATGGTGTTCATGAGAAAGTGTAAAGGAGAAATTTTGTTGTGAAATGTTATTGGTATGTGATGTTGTGGTCAATGTGTGGCATGATTGGGGTATTGTTGGTATGACAATGCCGTAAATGGTATTATAGAGAAGGAAATGACATTTTAAAGGCAAACATGTAACTCATTGTCGTCATATGCATTTGTGAGGTAGTTGGTGGTTAATGTAAACTCCGTTATGTACTTGTGATGTAGAGTGAAACATAAGGAAGGAACGGGACTATTGTATGCACATTTAAGATTGTATATTCAATTGAGAATACAAGGTATGTAAGGTTACTCTTTCCGTATCCTTCTGCAACACATAGTGTTCTTATGGACATTATATTTGTTCCATTCCAACATGTTCTAATGTATCCTATTTCCGATTATCAATTGTTATTGATCACATTTTCCCTACTCGTTGATCATTGTGATTCACATGGCTCGTGTTCATTGACTAATGTTCCAAAGGCCCAATAAAGTTATGTTCCAAAGTCCCAATAGTGTTTATACACATGTCTCTTATTCATTGATTATTGATCCCAAAACTTCAAATAATGTTATGACTATCATTGTATCAATCTCAAAAGTAAAGAATAAAGTAATGCGTATGTGGTTAATGATTGAGTATGGGTGGTAGCTTTGGGGGCGAAATGAAATGCCTAGCTCAAGCCGATCCAGAGATTATTGGACTAGGGGGCAGTCCTAGATGCGTAAGCCTAGCTCGGACCGATCCTGACAGATGGTAGCTCTAGAGGTAATAACCTAGCTCGAGCCGAACTTGATATGTTGGTTTATGGGTGGCAGCTCTAGAGGTAATAACCTAGCTCGAGCTGATCCCGATATATTGATTCATAGGTGGTAGCTCTAGAGGCATAAGCCTAGCTCGAGCCGATCCCAACATAACGTTATGTTATGTAAAGACCCACTGATCAGTTGGGGCCCGGGTACATAGTGACACAAGTGACGATGAACAAGCATAGACGTAAAGAAGCAAAGAAAATAATGAAAGCAATACACATGATTTCCAAAATACAGAATGGTGACTTGTCCATAATGGTTATTCATTTGTATTTGAGTTCATTGCAGTATTTATGTATTATACAGTTTCATATGAGCCTTACATACTCAGTACATTCTTCGTACTAACGTACCTTATGGGACTTACCTTACTTGCTGCAGGCGCAGGTGCTAGTAGGTTGCCAGTTAATTGCGGATCTTTGGTGAGCTCCAGTTGGTTCGGGGCTTTCCGAGTCACAATTGTATATGTGTTTTGGTATTGTACATGTTGTATAAAACGGGGACTTGTCCCGACTTTCAGTTAGTCATGTAAATGCATCTGTTAGAGGCTTTTGTAGACATATGTGGGTACATGAACGTAAGAGATGTATGTCCTTTTGACTTGATGGCCCTAACGGCCAAGTTTCACGTATATATATATATATATATATATATATATATATAGATCACAAGCTCCATGATTTCCGTTGTTAGCATCTTATGTTCTTACGTGTTGGTGATGTTTCTTATGACATGCATATGAATGGACTTCAACAAAGATTGGTTCTCTCGGGCCTTGTCGGCTCCGGGTGCTAGTCCACCCCGTTGGAATACGGGGCGTGACACATGATTTAGAGTTATTTTTGTAATTAAAAGTAATCCGAAATACTATACAAGTAAAAAATGATACGCGTATTGTATACGCAATCAAGTGAAGTCTTAATTCTATTTCAAAAATATTCCTACTACTTCTAGAATAGTTTTAGTAATTTATGTAACAACTGATTCAATTGAAAAGAGTTTTCAAAACTAAAATCAATAGGAACTTAGAACCTAAGATTTAAACAGTTGAGATGTTGTGTGACATACAATAATTTATACATGTCTATTATTGCATTATGAAAGATTACACAAATTATTATACTTTCAAATGAAAAAAGAAAAAGAAAAAAATGATTATCATTTTATAATTAACTATCATGTATTTTAATAAGTTAAAAAAATAAATATCAAATAAAGTATATAAAAAAATTATTAAATAAACATAAAACCTCCTTTCTAAATACGGTCGAGTATGAGGAAATTTTCATCGCAACGCAAGAAATTTGTTCGTGGACAAACTTTCAGCCTTGCTTTTTGAATCGTCAAATAATAATCCGGATGTCTTCATTGGGTATTAAAGATGAAATATTCGTCAATCTACAACAATCGATAATATCATTATTTCACACGACACTTGAAGATAGTATTATTACAATAAGGTTGTGCTAAATCAGTGAATGCATCAACAGAAATGCTAGGTGCTGGTTTTACAGCTGAAAGCGAGCTCTTTTTAAAAGAGATGCTACATTGCAAAAAGTTTTGATCTTCAAGACCTCAGAAACAGGAAAAGAATTTTTGTTCCAGAGGGAAATTTTTTGATGGAATGTTTAGATGAGGAAGCTATACTTGAGGAAGGGGAGTGTTATAAGTGTGTCATCTTCTGCTTCTTGCTAGATAATTTTCCTGGAAATAATCAGCTTTCTATTTTCCATCGATGGTCCACTCCATTCATATTCTTAGGCCGAATACTTTTCTTTTTTGATATTCTTTGTTTGTACTCGTTCATCAATATAATAGGCACCAAATAAATATATTTTTTTTTGTATATTATTGTCTGATGTACATGAAATATATATTTTTGATATAAAATAGTTTGTATAATTTTTATATATTTGATTAACGAATATAATTATTTTGGTCAATCGGTCAAATATGTAATTTGCCCTTAGAATAATGTTTTTGGAGAAAAATTTAAAATTTTGTGGGGGGAATTGAGATTTCTCTCAAAAACGGGTCCAAAACCTGAAATTTTTTGTGAAACAAATATTTCTAGTTAAATTTTTAAAATCTAATTCTAAATCTATGATCAAACATTATTTTAATAAGTTTGGAAAAAGTACACAAGAGGACCATAAAACTCAAACTAATTATCTGTCAGTTCATACCCACTTAACTATTTACCTGAACGCCCACAATTTCTTGACTAATTGTTAAGCCATTTGAAATGCCCAAAGTTTCCTAAATTCACTCTGTTTATTCAAATCTACAGCTGATTCATTATTTTTTCAGCTTCAATACAAATCAAGGAGAAGCATTTGTGCGTTGAGAGATGAGGAGATCAAATCAAGTGCCAAATAAGAAAAAAACTTTAAACGATACATTTTAACTTGAAGGTTTACATATTAAAAGTAGATTAGCGGATTGCACCTTCTAGAAAATATGAGGTATGTCACGACAACTAAATAACATAAAATGACACAAGTGATTAGTAAACAAAAATATCATTAAACTTTAGTGCTCAACTGTCTATCAAGGAAAATATCACAAGCACCAAGTGTTACGTGTCTGAATTTAACATGCCTTGAATAATAGGTCACTTCCACATTTATATCATGTGATTCTTCCTTCATTCACCTGTAGTTTATTTTGTGAATTGATAATGTCAAATTAACATAACCACCATGGTGCAAACTTTTAAGGGGACGAAAGGTACGGAGCATAAAAGAATATCTAAGATGACTTATTTATTTATTCAATTTTATAACGATAGTATTTGAATTAAGTACTTGCTACTTCTCTAATTGACACAGACTCAAACTTAGGTAACTCGACGAACAAATATTTAAGTAGATGTCAAAAATCATCTACTGTTATACTTTATTTACTCGACTTGAAGTCTATATTGTTTATATTTTATTTACTTTATTAATTATTGGTCCACATTTTTGAATTAATGTTGTATAGAATGACTATAGTTTCCTAGAGGAGCACCAAGGATAAGTCCCACAACGGGAGATGTCGAACTCGATACCTGATTAATAATGAAGGGATACTTACTTTTCCACTGCGATCCTCGTCGCTGAAGCGATAGTAGACCCTAACTAACTAGTATTATGGCTTCTCTTGATCGACTGATCTACAAATTCTAACTGATCTGATTTGACTTGGTTGCAGAACTCAGCAGCCAATAAAACAAGGACAGACACACACACTTTTGCCCAGTCTGTTAGGCATAATATCTATAGCTGATATATCTAAAGATCCCAATTTGTTGTATTCCGAAGCTAAGGTCATATGGATGTTACTAATGCTTTAGTGAACTGTGCGGGGAGGACTATCATTTTTTATTATAATTGTAACGTCCGGACTAGTCTGTGCCATCTAGTAACACCTACAGTGTTACCAAGTGTCAATGGCTAGATTAAAAACCATGAGGCCTTAAGTTCAAATGTCGGCAGAGACAAAAACACTAGGTGATTTCTTCTCTCAGTTCAATTCTTGATTAATAGAATAACCCAATATTTATGCTGGTGAAAAATAGTGGCTACCCTTGGAATGCAGGATTGCCATCCTCTGCAGCAAGTCATAGCAGGTTCTCTTATCTTGATCCTGGTTAGAACTCTAGTCTAGTTATCGATAAACAAATATGGTCCTCTTAAATCTGAAAACCCATCTTAATTTGGACTGCATTTTACTTACTAGAATAGGTAAACTATCTTTGTTGAAACTCAAATATGCCAATCAACTGTAACACTTCGACACAACAATAATGTCCCAATAAGGAATTCCCAACTGCATAACCCAACCAAAAAGGCAAGGGAAGAGAACAAGCGTAGGACAAAAAGAAAGAGGAGACGCAGATAAAAGCAAGGACACAATTGAAAGCGGGAAAGGAAGCTTTTACTTCCAACACTTGTGAAATGCTAAAATGTTTCTTCTGTGATAGTATGAGATCTGGGCTATATAAGCAAAACTTACACTAACTTGAATTCTTTTTGATCAGTACAGTAACTTGAATTCTACAGTGTAGATTTTTAGACAAAAGTAATTGGAAGGGCAATTCTACAGTGAAGAGATTGCAGTACGCTCCCAACAAAGACGAACTTATATCACAACCTTCAAAAATATTTGATCGACACTTCAGCAAAATGTGCTCGGCAATAGTAAAATGAATTTCCTTTGCATGAAATTCAGGGTAACTACAAGTTCCAAATGACATTCAGTCATTACGCCTCCGCCTCCGAAAATGCCTGAGAATAAAGCTGTCAGCATAGAGTGGATAGTTTTTTCTAATTAATCCCTTTATGCATTTCCAGTATGAAAAGTCCACTGATTCACCATCCTTGCGAACAATAAATAAACATCTTGAGCTTTCAAAATCTGGATGGTACCCTACCTGTTGCGCCAAACCAAGTGATATGCAATGTTAAGAAATTTGCAAAAGAGAATCTTCCCATGCACATGTAAAGTTGTAAGCCTAAAAGTACAATCTACTTGCTGCAAAAAGCACGTAAAACAATCAAAAACTATTTTCTAGAGTAACACGAGTTATGAGCTACTTATCCTAAAACAAAGGACTACAAGTTACTGAAATGTGCTTAAACAGGGAATTCCCGCTTACTGGAAAATAGAAAAAATCCTTGGGAGGAAGCACGGAGCTAGTTAAATGAATAACCACAGGATGCTAAATACCCAAGTGGGTTGTTCACAACTCTTTTTAATTTGAGAGATCATTCTGGAGCCAACTCTTAGGGCTAAACGCAGTCTTTGAAACTCCGGGATAATAGGCCCACAATGCGGCTCAACCCTAAAACTACTAAAGTTGTACCTTTAGGCCCCAAAAAAATAAAGCCACAAAATTATTCATGTTATATATATAAGTAATAAATAATTATGTATTTATTATTAGTGTTAATTGACCTCTTCTTAATAGTTTGTTGTCAATCTTTTACCAATCATTATACACATATTATCAAAGTTTTACTACTTCCTAAAAATAAGATTGACGTAATTATGATTGAAAGTCGTAGGCAATTAAAATTGTAGTTACTTTCTACTTCTTAATTTTATCTAATTTACTTCAATTTGAATCAATTATGTTCTTAACATTGACTTTGCAAGATTTTCTTCAATTCTCCCAGTGCCTTTTTAGACATTTCAAGCTCAAACTAATAAGATCATCAAACGATTAAAATTTAGAAAGACATTATCTTAACTTTGAATGTCTTCTAAAGCGTAAAGATCACTACGATATTCATGATTTAGAGTTATTTTTTAAATTAAAAGCAATACGAAATATTATACAAGTAAAAAAATGATACTCTAATTGTCATACTCAATCAAATGAAGCCTTAATTCAATTTTTAAATATTCCTACTAGTTCTAGAATAGTTTTAGTAGTTTATGTAACAATTGACTCAATTAAAAAAAAAAATTCAAAACTAAAATCAATAAGAACGTGTCTAAGATCTTAATACTTGTGATGTTGTGTGACATACAATAATTTATATATGCCTAATAATGTCTTGCGAGAGATTACACAAATTATTATACTTTTAACAGAAGAAAAATGATTATCATCAACCGTGATATAATTAACTATCATGTATTTTATGAAAATATAAAAATGAATATCAAATAAAATATATATAAAAATAATATTATAAACATAAGATCTCCTTTCTAAATTTTGGCTTTACACTACCTTTAAGAAGTTATAAAAATGAATATCAAATAAAATATATTAAAAAATCATTAAATAAACATAAGACCTCCTTTCTAAATTTTGGCTTTACGCCACCTATTCTATTGAGGCTTTTCCAATTATTTATAGAAATTTGAAAATCTCAAACTATTTGGCACGATTTCTGAGATGGGCCTTTTGTCGTGGACCGATAGTCAAATACATAACTTATGCAACAAAGGAAAAATTGTGTTGTATAACCGTTTATCCAAACAACACGCAACAAATGAATATTTTTTTTTTTGTAGATTATTGTATGATGTACATGAAAATGTACTTTTGATATAAAATAGTTTGTATAGTTTTTGTATTTTTGACTAATAAATGTAATTATTTTGGTCGATTGTTCAAATAAACTTGAAAAAATATTGAGGACAAACTTTCAAAATTCATGGTGAAACAAATATTTGAGTTAAGTTTCAAAATCTGATCCAAAATCTATGGTCAAACATTAGTTTAATGAGTTTGGGAAAAATACATGGATGCCCATCGAAGTCAAACTAATAACCCGTCTATACCCACTTAACTATTTGCCTGAATGCCCACAATTACTTGACCAATTGTTACGGCATTTGAAATGCCCAAAGTTTCCTACATTCACTCTGTTTATTCAACTCTAGAACTGATTCATTATTTTTTCAGCTTCAATGATAGTAAAGAAAAAGCATTTGTGCGTGGAGAGATGGAAGAGATCAAATCAAGTGCCAAATAAGAAACAAACGTTTTATAGTACATTTTAACATGAAGTTTTACACATTAAAAATATATTACTGGATTGCCAATAAAAGTTTTGAATATCTTGATGAAGAATTCATGTCATACAACATACAAGCATTTACACACGAAGCAAATATTAGAGTATGCTAAAGATCTTTAGCCGCATAGACTTAAAAAGTAAACCCAAAACAAAAAAGATCCAAAGTGAACAGAGAAAGATGTGACGTGAGAAAACAAAATGCAGGCAGATCTGTAAGTGAAGCAAAGAGGAAGGGGATGACATACAGTAATGTAATCAACTCCAGGGCCAATCTTCTTTTCGCATTCTGGATGATATGGAAGCAACCTTTGTAGAATAGTTCTCTGATGTTCAGGACTTAACCTATCGCCAACAGCATATCTGCAAATTGTAGATTGAACACATGAAACGATATCAATGTCTTTTAGGGGGCTGATTGTAGGAAAAGATAAACATTTTTTATCAAGTAACCATAGTAAACATACAGGATCTGAGGGTTCAAAACTATGAGACTACGTTACTTTGCTGACAACAAGACATCTCATTGAGGCAAGTACCTATTTGTAAAATAAACCAATCAAAGAGAGGTTGACAACTATCTTATCTTCGTCACAACTCTAATGAAAGAAAAAGAAGAGGGGTGAAAACAGATTGACAACCAACTTAACCTTAGAAAGGTTAACCATAACCCAATATCCAAGATAATTTTTATAGTTTTGCAATACCAGCAAAACAACGTGGTACTCGATTGAGCAGTTCAAAGGGTCACTTCATCCACGACACTATTCATCAACCGGATGTCAACATTTATCAAATGCTTTTGCACTGTGAGAAATTGACGTTTATAACTTATATATGTCAAAAGGGCAAGCAGCCGCATCTGCGATTTGCCTACTTCTATATATTATTATGAGAAAGTAGCCGCTTTCCCACAAGAACCACAAATTTACTTATAGAGGATGCCGGAATAACAACTTGACCTACAGAGATTGTGAAACTAATTGAACATAGTTCATTGCCCTCCCCAGACCCCACTTGGTGGGAATAAACTGGGTATGTTGTTGTTGTTGTCATTGCCTGTATCCGTATATCTGCAAAGCTATAAGAGAAGATTTGGCAGACCATTCAGAACTGCTGAAGTAGAAGATATAAAAAAAAATTCACTGGGTGAAAGCTCCAAACAGAAATATGTCCATTTGCTTGGAGCAACTTAACATTGTCATTAGTCTATGAGGGATCTAATCCTCCATTTCTCCAGAGCATACAGAAATGGGTATGAGCATCACACATTTAAATCAAACTTATTAACAATTTAATTGCCCTTTGCTATTGAATAAACAAAGATTTCGTTAGGCAGGGAGGAGGCACCCTAGAACAAGGAATGAGCATTTACTTTGTTTTTCCTGCGTTTGAAGTTCCCTTTTATTTATTACTAGTTCATACAATAGTTTTTCCAGGTTGGGAAGGGACATGAAGCAGCAGCAGAAAGCCTCTACATTGAAAATCCACATGGATCCTAGTTTTCGAGATAAACTCCCACACATAGCATCAGAATTAAGGTGAAAAACAGTATCCCAATTTTTTGAGTTTCATACCTCAAAATTGTTCATTTTTCCTACCTGAAAGTTAAGGAAACTCAAAACAATTAATAGTTGAAGTGTGTTTTGATAAATAATTGGTTATAGTTCATGTAGGAAACTTGCACACCTGATAGTTCAAGTTCAGGTATGAAACTCAAAAAATCAAGATACTTTAGGTGTGTTTTTCACCATTCACTCTATATGAATCAGTACACAATTCTAACATTAGCAAATTCTAAAATCGAAGCAAAAATTGTTCACTTACTTTCCAGAATGAAGAATCATTCTAACAAATCCAACAAGCGGCACGGTATCTTCCAAAATCTGGTCCTCCCAATCAACCCAACCCTCACCATCCACTCCCTTTTTCCCCAATTCATCATCCGACTCCTCCTTCACCAACTCCTCGTTAACAGACGACGTTTCCAACTCTGTCGAAATCACCGGCTTCCTCAACAACTCCGCGTTATCGCTCCGAATTCCTCCGCTTTCAGAACCAGTCTTCAATGCTGCACAATGGCACAACCGCAAGCCGCCACAACGGGAGAAGGAAAGTGAAGACGGAGATAATAGTAAGTGATGAGAAATAGGGTTGTTTCTGCATAACAAGTGAAAATTTGGAAGACAAATTGAAGCCATTTTTTTGGCTGAAATTCGAAAAAGTCTATCGAGTTTATCGTGTTAGTTCACTATTCAACATTTTTTTAGCAACAAGTTAGGAGAATTGAAGAAGGAGAATTTTGGTATTGTGGTGAAGTAACGTGCACAGCTCAAAATTCACTGCTGCTTTACTAGTTGAAGAAGAAGAAGATAAGTGTAACGAAGTAAGCTGACCGCTTTATTGGGCGGGCTCAGATTATGGATATTCGGATAATCGGGTGTTGGATTCGGGTCTTGTTACATTAGAGAAAAAGTCTAAAATAGTCCGTCATTTTTGAGTTTAGACTCGACGTCATCCTTGTTCTTTTGCCTGGAACACTCACAGTCCTATATTATGTTTATAAGATTGGTGCACTTTTAGTCCTCCATCAAATTTTCATCTCTTGTTTTGGATTTCGATAGGTTTATCATCTCAAAATTCAAGTGCAAATATCAAATTTTAAAGGGATGTCTTCTACTAAATAAAATCCTTAATCATTTAGGATTCAACATAAAGACGTATTAATGAACTGAATATTGAGTGATTCACGATCGGACGAGCACCAATATCGGATATGAAATTCATTAAGATTAGGAGCTAGTAGAAGCTCATTTACTATGCCTAATTTATTTATATGTCCTTAGTCCAGTCTAAAGTATTAAGCTCGATCTCATCTTGTTATATCACCTCTAATTTTTCTTCATGTATTGAGTTTTGGAATTTAGCTTGTCTTCTCATTATACTTGCGAGAGTGTCGTGTTATTATACTTTTTGAAGCAATATAAGCTTAAAAATATACGGCGAATGGTTTGGAAAACAAAAGTAAGCTTTTGATTTAGCTATAATAATATAGATTATTTTTTGGGGGGATAACTGGATATATATATATATATATATATATTATATTAATTAGAGCATTACAGACGAAGTAGTTGTAGTGTCTTGAGCACTAAATATTACAGATAGGTTGCCCCAACTAGCTAATTTATTACATATAGAACTACTAACTAGTCTAGAATTTGAGATTCTTTGTCGATCCTTTAGTAGAATTGGCAAAGTTTAATCTAGAGGCAGAGTCAAAATATCAACTTGATTGGATGTAGTTAGCTGGGAACCCATCTTGCACAAAAAGTCGGCTACTCCATTGACCTGACGGAAACTATGCCGGAGCACAGGACTCCCCAGTCTCCTCAAGAACAACCTGCACATTGAGATAAGAGAGTTATATACCGGTGGGGCAATTTCCAGAGCATTTAAAAAGTCAAGAGAATCAACTTCAATTTCAATAGGTTGGAGATTAAAAGATTGGACTAATTCTAGTCCTTTGAGTAAGGCATGTAGTTCTGCGGCTATTGGATTTTGGGCAGTGCAACGGCCCATAAAGCCTACAATCCAATCTCCTTTGGAGTTTCTTACAACACCACCAATACCACCCTTAGTAGTGCCTCTTATAAAGGAGCCATCAATGTTGAGTTTAAACCAATTAGAAGGCGTTTTTATCCAGGTAATTGTTGGGTTCGAAATCGAGAGAGCGTCATGCGGAAGCTTATAGTTACAAACCACGTAGGCGATAAATTAGATGACAAATAAAAACATACTAAAAACATATTATTGATAGGGTTTGGCCAATTGGCCTACATATGAAAACCTAATATTGAAAAAACATAAAAATCTATTGGGAGAAATCTCCCCCTAAACAAGACTCTTTGATAACTACATTGTGGATGCTATTGTTTTGATTTGAGAAGAAGAGTCTTCTATTTATAGAGGTTCAAAACCTTTCCTTCAAAAAGAGGTTAACTAATTATGGAAGAGATCTTTTCCTACAAGAAAACCTTTTCCACAAAGAAAACCTTTCTGAAGTAAAATAAAATTATGGTAAAATTCAAGTAAACTAGGAATAGAAATGGAGCTATTCAGAGTAGGATTGGATGCGGTAAAAAACTTTTATTCAATGACTTTGGACTGCACCATAGAAAAATTCAAGGGGGAGCATTCTTGTTTGAAGACATTATTGTTCCTGTTAATTAAGGGTGTCAAGTGGGCCAGGTTGACCCGGTACCGGCCTATTTAAATCGGCCCACTTAGCCACCGGACCGGACCGGTATAGGTAGTGGGCCTGGGGGGGTTTTAGGGGGCTGGGCCGGACACGGTATTGAAACCGGTGGACCGGCCCAGTTAGGAAACCGGACCGGGTCCACCGATGCACCGGCCCGGTAACAAAAATTTTTTTTTTTTTTTTTAATTGAAAGTCCGTTGGGCCCCAAGCCTGCAAAGGCTGCTTTGGTCCGTTGAGGCCCAATGGCTATAATGTCGTTGGCCCAACGGCCAAATAGCCTTTTAGGCTTAAATTTTTTTTAAAAAAAAATTAATTCAAAATTTTTTTTTTCTATAAACACATGCCATTTCAAAAAATATTTCCTACAATATCAATTCTCATTCTCTCTCAAATTTGCTAAAATTATCTCATAAAGTGTTCTATTATATTTTATTATTTTGCAATTACAAATACTACGTGGAAGTTTTCAAAAGTACTCAATTGACCAACTTTCGAATACTTCAAAAATTTGGTATTATCGTTTCATCTCTTACTTTTAATTTTTAATTAGTGTATTATTTGTTGAATATTTATTTGAATTGTTTTTGTGTTTTTTGAATAATTGTTAGTTTAATTTGTAATATGGATAAATTAAGAAAAGTCGGTAAAAGTGTTAGAAATTTTTGTCCCGAAAGTGGTAGTGGTAGTGATAGTAAAAAACAAATTGATTCCGGTAGAGGTAGTTCAAATACTCGATATACTCGTGTGCCTCCGGTACCAATTAGCGAACCATTTGAAAATGAAATACGTGTAGGTGCTCACGATATGAATTATTTTGAGGCTCAAGAAAATTATGGTACAGAAGAAGACAATGAACTAGACTCTGTCGATGTAGATGAAAATGATGATGATGTTGATGTTACACCCGAATCTGGTAATGTTAATGTTCAATCTGAATCGGTTAATCTTCCTCCCCGGCCCCCTGTAAGATCTCGTAAAAAAACTAGTGTTATGTGGAATTTTTTTACCCGAATAGAAGGAACCACTAAGGTTGAATGCGATCTTTGTCAGTCAAAATACGAGCATAAGACCGGGGATAATAAAGGAGGTATGGGTCAGTTGTCGAGACATTTGAAGGAGATCCACCCAATAGAGCTAGCTCAGGTAACTGGTGGTGGGACAGTTGGGGGCCCAAGTCAAACTAGATTGAACCCAAAAACCGATCAATTAGTTAAGAATTATAATAAAATGAAGGATCGTGAAGAATTAGTCAAAATGATAATTGTGGGTTGTTTGCCTTTCTCTTTTGCTTCTTCTGAAACTTTTATTCATTATATTCAGGCAATTTATAATCCTATTGTAAGACAATAAAATTTGCGACCGAGAAAATAATAATCGGGACAGAAAAATATTGCAACAATCGTTTATTGATTTCAATATGTGAGTGTTACAATCTCTATGAATCCTCTGATTCGCCTTTCTAAATATAAATTCAAGGGCTTCGAGCTTAATCTTGAATTTGATGAACTTGAATTTGATTTGTGGATTTAATGAACTTGATCTTGACTTATGAATTTGGATTCAAGGGCTTTTGAGCTTGATCTTGAATCTTCGTCTTGATCTTCAGTTGTTTATGAACATGAATGCTTGAACTTGTAGCTTGTAGAGAAATTTGTGGTGTTTGATCCACGAGCTCTCTCTTGCTTCTTGTTCGAATTGTTCGTCCTCTTTTCTGAATTATGAGACCCCTATTTATAGTTGTAGGAAGGAAAGAGTCATGGTGAAGATGAGCTCCTTTTGGCCAATCAGATTTAAGTGACGTGGCGCATTCTTATGGGCTTTTGATTTCACTAGGCTTGCTGCATTATTTTGACATGTGGCACGGTCCTATTAACTCCTTTACTTGACTTGGCATGCCACGTCATTTGACAAGTGGCGCCAAATTGGGCCTCTAGAATAAGATGACATATTGGGCTTAACCAAGTGGGCTCATTATTTGTAGCCCAAATTAATGGACTAGCCCGATGAATTTTGGACTTTAATTAAATCCATATTTATTGGACTTAAATAATTAATCCAATTATATTAATCCACCATATTTATTTGGACTAATATATTTAAAATTCATATGATCACACCTATGTTTGAGGGTATTCCTAGAAGTACTTGTTGGTCCGATATTTTTAGACTCCATGCACAATATGTTTACTATTTATCTGCATTATTAAAAAATCTTTTATGTAGAGTTGCTTTAACTTCTGATCTTGATCGTGCTATTAATAAAAATGATTATTTAACAATTACTTGTCATTAGGTAGATAGTAATTTTGTTATGCAAAAACGTATTTTAGCATTTTTGTACGATGAAGACCGTAGACACACTAGAAAATTTATTTCTGAATCTATTACAAAAGTTGCAAGATATTATGGTATTAATCGTAAAGTTTTATATATATCTTTTGATAATGCATCTAACAACAACGCTGCTATTGAGTTGTTAAAAATTGAACTTTCTCCACCGTTATCCGAAATATTTCATGTTAAGTGTGCTTGCCATATATATAATTTAATTGTAAAAGATGGTCTTGCTTTTTTTGAGCCTGCTATTGAAAAAATTAGACTTGCAGTTAGCTTTATTCAAGGAAATAATAGAAAAATTAGACTTACCGAATTTAAAAGAAAATGTCAGGAAAATGGACTTAGACCGAGATTAATGCCTGAAGAAATAGATGTTAGATGGAATTCTACGTATGATTTCTTAAATACTTGCAATATTTATAAAGTTCCTAGTACTATGACTTTTAACCAATTTGCTAGTGATTTTCCCGATTGTATGTTACAAAATTCAAATTGGGCTGAAATTGATGATATTGTTAATTTTTTGCAAAAATTTTATCTAGCTATGGTTGAATTTTCTGGTGCTTATTATCCTACTGTTTGTAATATTTTAGCTTATTTAGCCGACATTTCTTTATTGCTTAACGAGTATAAGTCTAAACCAAGTTACAAATATGCTATTGAGGCAATGATTGATAAATTTAAAAAATATTTTTTTCGCTTCCCCCTATTTTCTTAGTTGGTGCTATAATAAATCCATATATGAAATATAATACTATGTTCGAATTTACTTCTCTTATTTATTCTGCTTTAGAAGTAAAAGCTAATGAAGAACCTTCTTTATTTACGGCTATGTATGATGCAAATAGTTACATGAACACATTATACAATCATTATGCTGATTTACTTGACAATGTTTTACCGTCACACATTACATCGACCCCCGCTCTCCATCCTTCTGAGGAACCATCATCTTCTAAAAGACAGGCACATAATATGTCTGCTTATTGTGTTTCTGATCTATCTGTTGGGAATAGATTGCAGTCTTCATCGCAAAGAACCGTAAGTCGGGAAGAGCTTAAGTATTATCTTATGCAGCCTACAAAGGATCCTAGAGGTAGAATCAACACGCTGGAATGGTGGAAGAATAATGAAAGACAATATCCTGTACTTTCAAGATTAGCTAGAGATATATTGAATGTTTCAATGTCAACTGTTGCATCAGAGAGCGTAGTCAAGGACGACAGCAGATTGGAGACAACCGACACTCAATAGGAGGCAATGCCATGAATGTTTTAGTTTGCCTTAGAGATTGGATTAGAGCAGAACAAAGAAATCAAGGAATGTTCGTGGAGCCGGAAGACGAAGAAGATCTTGAAGAAATAATGACTTCAAGAGAGAATTCAGCATAATCAAGTCCAATGCATGGCTTTAGTGCCATTGATTTTGACAATCCACAGCCAATTCCCGTTAATGTTAACAAGCGTGAATTGGAAAAAATGATGAAAAATTTGTAGAATTTACAATTAATCAATTGAATTTTCATTTTTCAATATAACTTTGTGAAATTAGTGAAATGTAATTGCAACCTTGTAACTTGTAAGTTTTCAAACATTTTGCGATCAATCAAATATTAAGTTCATTTACTCTTTACATATTTTTTCCATTTAAAATTTAAATTGAATATCTTGTATGAATTCAATACTTTTAATATAATAGTATAAAAGTATATGTTGTTGAATATTGTATATATGTATGTATATTCTTTAAAGTAGTATATATTGAATGTAAATACATGTGTATATTTTTAAAAATAGTATATATTGAATATACATACATATGTATGTTCTTTAAAGTAGTATATATTGAATATACATACATATGTATGTTCTTTAAAGTAGTATATATTGAATGTAAATATGTATGTATATTCTTTAAAATAGTATATATTGAATGTAAATACATGTGTATATTTTTTAAAATAGTATATATTGAATATACATACATATGTATGTTCTTTAAAGTAGTATACATTGAATGTATATATGTATGTATATTCTTTAAAATAGTGTATATTGAATATACATACATATGTATGTTCTTTAAAATAGTATATATTGAATGTATATATGTATGTATATTTTTTAAAATAGTATATATTGAATATACATACATATGTATGTTCTTTAAAGTAGTATATATTGAATGTATATATGTATGTATGTTCTTTAAAGTAGTATATATTGAGTGTATATATATTCTTTAAAATAGTATATATTGAATGTACATACATATGTATGTTCTTTAAAGTCGTATTCTAAGTAGTGTTATATTAAAAAACAATCAAAGTTCAAAAATTTTTTTAGTCGGAACCCGGCCCGGCCCAACCCATGTAAAATGCATTAATGGGCCGGTGCTGGGCCGTTTGGGATTAAATTACTATTGGGCCCGGCCCGGCCCAGTACGAGTCACGACCGGACCGGACCCTGACCGAGCCCGGTAACAAAAACCGAACCGGAGCCGGGTTGACCCGGAACGGCCCGGTTGACGGGTTTACTGTTAATCCACAAATGCCAAATAGCAAAAGGAAGGAAGTCTATCCAAGTATATCGCATATGGGAATTAATATAAAAAATGAGAACCTTTATTTGTTTGATATCTACCAACCAGTGATTTGAAGAGAAAGTGATCAAGTTAGTATTTAAATCAAAATCTAATCAAAACTTTTTAGCAATGTAACATTGCAAGAAGATATGAATTGTGGACTCTTCAGAGAGTTTACAAACGGGGCAGATTGAGTCGTTTACAATACCAATGTGATGAAGGTATTTCAAAGTAGGCAACCTATTCTTTTCACCTTTTTTTTTTAATAGAGTTATTCTTCTAAACAAAGAGAAAGCCGAGTAAATATCTCCATACACTAAAATTGCAAACATGAGGAACTATTAGTGCTCTATGTGAAAGAATAAAAATCTGAAACTAATTTGGGGCTTTTTCTCTGTTACATACATTATATACAAAAGACAGGTTATTTATTACTCTCTCAGAATTAAAATAGTTGTTGTGTTTTTCATTTACACATTCCTTAAAAAAATATTAATTAAAAAAGCTATTTTATTATTTTATCTTTATTTATGTCCTAATATATAATATCTCTTCATTAAATGCGTATTCTATTCATATGTCATAATTAAAGTGTTCATAATCTTAAAAACAATTACATTCTAATAAGGATAAAATGAGAAGAAAATAATTAATTTTTTATTGAATTCTATAAGAACAAGAATTTTGAGACAACTATATTTAATAAGCAAGATAAAAAATTTGAGACGAGGAAGTAATCAAATTAACAAGGTATGGTCGAATCCATCTAAATTTTTCTTGGATGAAAATGGGACATGCCAAAATGAATTTTGTGAGCTAGAAGTGGATCGACTCGTCCATTTATTTACTTTTTTTTTTTTTCGTCTAAATTTTAGTTCCGCAGTCAAGTTTTTTCTTTTTAATTATGTACAATAAAGTAAATTTCTTGGAAAAGAGTACTGTATTCACTAGGGGTGTGCAAAAATCGGTTTAACTGATAAATCGAATCGATAAAAATGTTATTGGTTTATTGATATCGGGTTATTGGGTTAACGGATTTTTAACGGTTTTGTAAATTTTTTTATTGGGCTATCGGTTCGGTTTCCGGTTTTAAGGTTTTAGTTAACGGTTAAACCAATAACCCAATAAGATTATATTAAAATTATATTTTTATTAGTAATTGTATAATAGTGGCTTTAGATTTTAAATACATACCTTATTGTCTTTTGTATTTTATGGTCGTTGTCTTAGTTTTTATAATTTGTATAGACTTAATACGTTAAGTTATTGTAGAACAAATGAAAATAAGAGAAAGTAAAAAAAATTAGGGGAGTATTTTCTTATCGGTTAAATCGAAAACCGAACCGATAAAGATCAAAATCGATTAACCGAAAACCGATAACGAATATCTTATTGGTTTGGTTATCGGTTTAGCGTGTTTACAAATTAAAAACCGATAAACCAAACCAATAATAAACAAAACCGAACCGAACCGACTGATGCACACCCCTAGTATTCACAACCAGTTATGTAGCTTTCTCTTCTTTGTTTAGACAAAAGTTGCTTAAAGTTACTTATTAGTTGATTTGGATTTTGGACTAGTAATGTAGCGCAAGTTGACCAAATTAAACAAATGAGTTTAATGTATATTAAATCCAAATCAACCTAAATAAATATATATTGACCACCTAATCACTCAAAGTTTGAACGATTATTAAATAAGTTAGATGGAGTAGGATCTATGCACCCATACATTCAGGGAGTTCGAATTAGTTTGCAAAATAGTTTTCTTTTATTTCCTTTCTTTTTTATTCTTTAGAGAAATTCTAAAAGAATTTTTCAGATTGGGATATTTTGTAAATTGTGTTAGTTGAAAAGATTGGGATATTTTGTAAATTGTGTTAGTTAAACAACAAATAGATATTGATTGAATTTCTAACCTCAATAAGGCCAAAAAAACAACTAGAAAATGAATTTACGTGTAGATTCATGGACCCTTCCAAGAATATGGGTACTGAGATTGAATTTAATCTTGACTACAAAAGTTCTCTTCTTCTAGATGAAAATACCAGAACTAGAGGTGGCAAATAGGAGAATCGGGCTGAATTTAGATGAATTAAAATGAGTTGAGTTAATAAATAGACGCGTAATTGATCTATTCAAATATTACTTGAGCTAAAATGGGCTAAAAAGAGGGTTAGAATCTAATCCGTCTAATTATTACTAGGTTTTACTAATTTTATTTGTTTTGTTATAATTTTTTAATACCTAATAAAATTAATATTTGCCTTGAAACTATTTTGATGGTTGAAATGGACAGAGATTTCATTAAGGGGGTTCAAAACATAAAAAGTATACACACAAATAACCTAAGGATTCAACATCTACTATATATAGAAAAATAATCTTAACAGTGTAATTTTTCGATGGAGAAGATTCGGATGAAATCCCTTGACGCTACCTAGCTCCGTGCGCCCTTGACTTAGCTAACAAATAAGTGAGTCAATAACTAATCTAAACATAGACATGTTGGACAAGTTATGATTCTATGAACTAATTTTATCACCTCTGCCTATAAGTACCAATCAATAAAGATGACTTAAAAAATACAGGAAACAGTCAATAAATTAGAAGCACAACTATGTATCATGATTATATTATTCGAAAACTCACATACAATGATAATTTAAGAGTGATCAAATATTTATAATAAAATTGAAACGATAGAGAAAAGAAAACCAAATAACATGCACTAATCGATAGCGGCCACCAAAAGTCCTGAAGTATTCTTAGAATTAAGTTTATGCAAATTATATTAACACATAAATTAACTATTCATTTGTTGAGTTGATCAACAGCTTGCCACGCTGATGTAGTAGTGATTAGTGACATGTTTATACTAAATGAATTTGTTTAGTTCAACTTGCAATATTCTTGTAGTCCGTAGTATGACTTGTATGGTATCTTCTACCGACCTTATTGCGTCCAATTTTTCTTTAATCACTTTGATCTTTGAACTTTGAAAAAGTCCTAAGTAAGATTCTTCAAAAAGTCAAGTCTATGATTTCCTTTATTCTTACAACTTGTGCAATTGGGCTAGAGACTAATGAAATGGATGAAAATCATAGAAAATCAAAATTCAAATTTCAATAAAGATAATTTTTTTTTTATTAGTCATGATTTTTTTTATCTATCTAACCTTTAGAGTATAAAGTTACCTGACGTATGTGTTGGAAAAGGAAAAAAGCAAGGAAGGAGTGTGATTAGTTATATATTCATTGGGCAAAAGTGGTTCTATCACACACGAGTAACAAGTATCGGATAAAATAGTTGAAATGTCGATATTTTAAAAAAGTCTTAGTCCTTCTCTATAGCTCTTTATTATATGAAACAGCAACTGCCAAACATAGGAGTACAGTCTGACAATAATTTGGTGCAAAAAATGAGGACTGAAGCTACTTTGTTCTCTTTGTTGGTCTATTTCTTTATAGCATTTTCATTGGGTAATAACAAGAATGGTGTTAATGGTTTAACACATGATGATTGTAACATGATAATGTGGAGAATAGGAGCAATTATTGATCCAACAACAAGAGTGGGCAAAGAGCAAAAGGTGGCTATGGAGATGGCAGTTGATGACTTTAATGCCCAATACTCGAAATGTTCAGAGTTAGTTTTCAACTTTGCTTATTCTCATGCTCCTGCTGCTTCCCTTGGTAAATTCTTACTCTCTATCTATCATCTTCTTCTACTTCTTTTGTTTAAATGACAAGGGAACCCACAGTCGCTATTCTTCGAATGCATATAGGATAAATCTCACTCCAATATAATAGCCTGCAAACAACACAGAGGAGGTAGATCGCACTAGACAAGCCTCGTATGGCGAACTCGACCGAGAATATATCATTTTCTTTCTTTCCTCTTCTTTTTCCCCTTCTCTTTGTTTTCTTTCTCTCCTACCCAGGCGCGAATGTAGGCAGTTACGCTACAAGCTCAACAAAATTCACCACGTTTTGATTGAAATCTAATATCTATCGGAAAAGATACATTTGGTATGTATAAATTATAAAATAAGAACTCAACAACTTCAAAGAGTAATTAAAATCTTAAGCTCATAAATTTCAAATCTTAAATCTGCTTCTGGTCAAGTCTATTTTGATGTAGAGGCAATGAGGAAGAAATTAGAACACCCTCAAGTTCTCGCAAGCTCATAAGAAGTTCTTTGGGTTGGGTTTCACGCTTTCACCTATATACATACCTAAATAATCTTTGTATAAAATTTGCAGTATTAAACAAGTACTCTTTTGTTATCATAATTGTAAGTACAACTAATGTTTGCATAATAAACGAGTATTCTGTTATAATAAGTTTACGTGTAAATAGACACCTATGTTGCTAAACAGTTCATTTGTGAGTTTTTCCTAATAACTTGAAAAAATCAATTTAAGATGTTCAGAATTAGTGATGAGCATACTTTTATTTATAAGAAACCATCGCATTTACAAGTTTAAGTTATTGGATAAAGCATATCTTTATTTATTTAATTATGTCTTCAACATGCTCCCTCAAATGACAAGTGAATAAAAAAAGGTAGAACTCGAACCTGGACCTTTCTCTACTTTGATATCATATTAAAGTGAGTAATTTGAAAACTTGTTAAAATAAACAACTTTTTATTTATTTAATCAATGAAATCAACCGGGCAGCACGTAAGAAATTGTGATACTATACTTCTAGTGCTTTGTTGCTTCACTATTTTTTGTACAACTTCTATCAATCGTCTCTCGTCACTACAAAAAATAACTGAAATTAGCCAGGGAATGAATTCATGGGACTAATTGCCTAATTTCATTTATTTATATATATATATATCAACATTTTTCCTTACATCGATTCTCATATCTCCTCTCTGTTCCAAGTTTGAATATTACAAAATCATCCGTTCTACTTATAGGTAGCAAAATCAAACTCAACCCGTCCAACCCGACCCAACACATTCAAGTTTGGATTGGTTATCCGTCCATTTATTAACTCAACTTATTTCAACCCAACCCGTTTTAACCAATTAAAATTTGGATTAATATATAATCCAAATTTATTTTTGAGAAATCTTGTTAAAATATTTTAAAAAGATTTTTTAAAATTTGATATATTATATATAATCATAACAAAGAAAAAAATAATTTTATTCGGTACTCAAAATTTATAAAAGAATAAATAAAGCAATTAAAACTTAATAAAAATTGGGCGGGTTGGATTATAACCCGTTATGTAACCCATTTTGACCCAAACAAACTTGGATAAGGTTGGGTCTTGACCCATTTGTTATCTCGACTCATCCAACTTTGACCCAACCCGTCCAATTGTCACCCCAAGTTCTACTCTTCACTGCTGGATGCTGCCTAACACCAGTTCATTCGGAAAGTTCAGAAAGCTTAGTAAACAAAGTAAGAAATTTGTAAAAACATGCAACATCATCAGGGACAAAGAAATAGAGACGATAAGTCAAATAGAAGATATATGGATTAGAAGCCAAAATCAGCACCTGTACAAGAAAATAATTGTCACTATCAGTTGCAAATACTTATGAGAGTAAAAGGAAGGGTTAGCATTTATGTTAGAATCGGTGATGACTTTTGAGTTCTATTTATTTTAAATAGCACATAGATGAAAACAATAGGAAATGTTTAAAAAGGAGAAAAAACGAGAAATAGGGATGCTGGCCATAGAGAGATATGTCACATCACCTTGTCTATGCCTACTATATATATTATAGATCATCTTTGACATCCAGTACATACAATGCAGCTTTGGTGTACTGATCTTACCATTTTGCAGCAACTTATCTAGCCAACAAGAAGCAAGTGCATGCCATCCTTGGACCATTGACACACCAAGAAGCTGCTCTATTTTCGGACATTGATGATGAAGTCTACAAGGATATCCCCATTATTTCTCTACGTCCAGCTGCCACCTTTTCGACAATATTACTCACAGGAGCACCTTCACTTGTCCAAATGAGTAATGACATCAACTCCCAAATGCAATGCTTTGCGGCCTTAATTGGCCATTTCAAGTGGAGAAAGGTGATAGCTTTGTATGAAATTAGTAACAGCTTCTCCAATATGGATTCTGGATTGATCACTCACCTCTCAGACTCGCTCAAAGTTGTTGACTCCTCTGTTGAATATCATTTGGCTTTTCCTCCTTTGTTCTCCCTCTCATATTCAAAATCATTCATTCAAGAAGAGCTGGTAAAGTTAAGAACCAGGAATGTTAAAGTATTTGTGGTGATACAGTGTTCTTTAGACTTTGGTTTAGTTCTTTTTGAGATGGCAAATGAAATGGGAATGATGGGGAAAGATTATGTATGGATTATTTCAGACAATATGGCAAGTCTTCTTGACTCTGTTGAACCCTCTCTTTTACTGCACATGCAAGGTGTAATTGGTTTTAAGGCAAACGTTAATGAAAAAACCGAGTCTTTTAGAGAGTTCAACGTTAAGTTCAGGAGAAAGTACAGATCAGAATATCCTGAAGATGAAGGATATCCAAGTCCTAGCTCCTATGCCCTCAAGGCTTATGATGCAACTTGGGCAACTGCTAAGGCCATGCAACACTTAGACAAAAGCAATTCAATTGGACTAGTGAGAAGCATTTTGTTGAGTGATTTTGAAGGTTTAAGTGGGAAAGTTAGTTTCAAGAATGGCATGTTATATCAAAACCAAACCTATAGGATCATTAATGTGTTTGGCAAAAGCTACAGAGAGGTGTCATTTTGGTCACCAGAGTTTGGTTTTTCTGAGGTTCTTGCTGATTACAATGGGGTGAAGCTGAAAACAGGCAACGGTTTAGAAGGGGCTTTGGGGTCAATTTTGTGGCCTGGAGGTAAGTCAATTGTTCCAAAAGGGTGGACAATAGGTGGCCGAGAAAAAACACTTAAGATTGGGGTGCCTGCAAGAGGTGCATTTAAGCAGTTTGTGTCAGTTAATTTTAACCAAGAGAGGAATGAGACTCTGATTAATGGATTTTCAGTTCATGTTTTTGAAGCAGTGGTGAAGCAACTTCCTTATTATCTGCCCTATGAACTTGTTCCCTTCTATGGAACTTATGATGAAATGGTGGTAGGAGTTTCTAACAAGGTATGCATGACTCTTAACTTGGTATTTCCCAGTGAATTCTGGTCTAATTTTTCAAATTTGGTAAAAGGTCCAGATCAATTCTTTTACTATACAATATTATAATTTTACTCTCTATTGTACTTTGGTGTCATTCATACCCGTGTCATTACCAAATTGTATTTGCGGTTGACTTTAAGGATCTCCACCATGAACGGGGTGGATTCCACATGTCAAAATACTTTGAGAAAATTTAAGTTCTGGATTTTCCCCTGGTAATAAGAGACAATTTGCTAAAGGTAAAGGTATGGATGACCTCAAAGCATAATGAAAGGTAAAATTAAAATATTTCATATAGCAGAGATTATTTTTTGACCCTTTTGCCTTGAGATTTTCTTCATCATCTGTGAGTGACGTCTGCTGTTTAGAACTCATTGTTGCTAGTGATTTTGTCTTTACCATCTGCAAGTACTCACCAGTTCATTAATAGAGTCTGGATGCAGCAGTAGGTGATACCGATATATTGGCTGATCGCTATGCATATGCAGAATTTTCCCAGCCCTATATTGACTCTGGACTTGTCATGGTAGTGACTGAAAGACCAAGACTCAAAAAGGCCCATTTTGTTGTTGTAAAGGCTTTCAAGTTGAAATTGTGGATTCTGCTGATAGTGATGAGCATGTCCACAGGGGTCGTCATCTGGTTAAATGAGTACGTAAATGACAACCCGGATTTCAGTGGTCCTTTCCCTCAGCTTATTGGATCCATGATTTGGTTCTCTGTCACCGTTCTCTCTTTTTCACAAAGTAAGTTTCATACTTAGAAATACATTATACGTCCCCCCCTTCCACATTCTTTGATACTATTTCCTTATTAGTTTGTACAAAAAAACAATGTCACATTTCAATATTTCCTTAATGAGAAGCTTTTATGGCACATGAATGTTATGACATGTTTAAAACCACAAGTTTTAAAATTCTTTATTTCTTTTCTTAAACTACATGAGGAGTCAAACTACTATGTCAAATAAAGTGGAACAAAGGGAGTATAGAATAGGAAAAAGGGTAAAAAAAAAAAAAAGAATACGCTTTTACTATACGAAATATCTTAATTTTACTCTTTTTTATACTCTTATTGTTAGCAAATGGTCTAGTGTTTGTCCTTGAACCTTAGAGGAATATCACCAGAAGTATAACAGATGGTAATGTACTAACGTTAAACCGTAGTCAAAAGTACAACAACAACATATCCCGTGATCCCAAAAGTGGGGTCTGGGCAAGGTAGTGTGTATGCAACCTTACCCCTACCTTGTGAAGGTAGAGAGGTTTGTTCCCGGTAGATCCTCCGCTCAAGTGAAGCATATCAAAATCAGTAAGAAGAGGAAATAAAGTAATGAGGAAATCCTACAGAAAATAATATAGAAAAAAACATTAGCAACCACAAATAGTATGATAAACTAAGCAATGAAAACATCAAGTAATAATAAAAACAAAGAATATGATAGTAGCAGAGTTATTAATACTAATATTGAGAATTAGTAGTAGTAACTATTGTTTACACTTTGATCAAATTCAAAAGCTTATAACTCCAATTTGGGAAATCATTACAGGAGAATCGATCAAAAGCAATCTATCTCGACTTGTGCTGACTACATGGTTATGTGTAGTTGTGGTTGTCACAGCTTGCTTTACTGCAATTCTTTCCTCCATCATGACAGTCCCTAGGCTGGAACCTTCTGTACTAAATGTGGATTATCTTATAAGGACCAATGCGGCAGTTGGTTGCAATGGCAATTCATTTATAGTCAAATATCTGGTAAATTTGCAATTCAAGCCAGAGAATATCAAGAAAATCGGATCAATTAGTGACTACCCTAAAGCTTTTGAGAAGGGAGAAATTTCTGCTGCTTTCTTAGTAGCTCCACATGCCAAAGTTTTCCTTGCAAAGTACTGCAGAGGTTACACCAAATCAGGAACTGCCTTTAAACTTGCTGGTTTTGGTTTTGTAAGATCGAGAATTCATCTTTTTAGCTTTTCAATCTGCCTATCTCCATCTTTAGTGGATTGATTTCACATATGCTCACTGAACTTTACTCAGTATATTAGTAAATTTACAATTGATGTCATATTATGAACTTACAAACTATAGCAACGAAGTCATTAAGCTATTTTTTGTGACAGAGTAGCAAAGCTTTACCCACTATAACATTAAAGTCACTAAATATTACTACTATAACAGTAAAGTCCCTTGATGGGTAGATTTTAAAGTTACAACGGTTAATGTTTAGTTATTATACTATTGTATTGGGTAAAGTTGAGTTACTATAATATGATTCTATGTCTAAGATAATTTAGTGTCTTTACTGTTACAATAGCTAAAATTTAGTGATTTTACTATTGTAGTTACTTAAATATTAGAAAATATAATTTAGTTACTTTATTGCAATGGACAAAGGTCGTTGACCATAGGCGAAATAACCCTTTTGTTAGCCTATTATTTAAACTAGTCTCTTCATGACAATTTGATGTTTTAATCTATCAGGTTTTTCCAAAGGGTTCTCCTTTAGCAATTGATATCTCAGAAGCTGTTCTTAAAGTCTCACAGAGTGGAGAGATAAATCAACTAGAAGAACAAATGCTTATTTCTTCAAATTGCTCTGCTTCATCTGCTGAGGGACAGGGTCCTGGATTAGGACCAGAGTTGTTCTCAGGTCCATTACTGATTTCAGGTGTTATATGTGGAATTGTACTTTTGATCTCAATTGCTCGTTTAGTCAGAAAACATTGGCTATATTTAAGCTCTATAATTGCAAATAATGCAAAAACAGTTGTTAGATGGGCTTCTGTGGTTCTAACACAGTGCTATACAAGAATAGTAGGACCAAGATCAGTTAGAGATTGCAACACTGGTATTGACGAAAGACCAAATATTCAACAGAATGGTGAAATTACAGAGGTATTATGATGGGCCAAAAGCTGGCAAATCATGGACAGCAATTGACCAACTGCTAGTTTTCTCTTATCTAATAATCCAATGTGTTCTTGTAAATATATGATTTTCTTCCAGTTTCAAGATCACCAGAAAATCCCTGTGCAAGTTAATATGAGTGATACATTTTGGAGACTCTACTTGCTTTTTGTTGATTCTTAAGGTGTTTTGGTGATTAACAAATGAAATGTGATGGTTGAGTCCAAATTTGTTTGATGATTTTGTGTGACTGAACTTATATGTTATTGGGCTGAGTCTGATAAGAACCAAGTATTTGTGTGTGCATCCTAGTTCCGATAGAAAAATTAAAGGATTGTTGTGATATTTGTGTGTATGCAAATTGTATATTTGGGACTGTGATACTGATGCAACAAAAATTCAAGAAAACCCGATTTTTCATAAAAGCTAATTTATTTTTGAGAGGAATGTGCTTGTTAGGTTGTGGAGTAGCAGCATACCCTATTGTTTAATGCAATCCAATCCTTTAATGTAGTTGGCTCTGATCACTACTAAATCCACTATTATTTAATGTTTTGGGGCTTATACCTACTTTTTGTATTGTTTCAAATTTCACTAGGTGTAAGCTCCAAACAGAAATATGTCCCTTGGCTAGGAGTTGAAGCAGGTTAACATGGTCAATCTTTAGTCTATGAGGGATCTAATGCACCATTTCTTCAGAGTATCATACATTTAGGTCAAAATTTGATTTACAATTTAATTGCCCTTTGCAGAGACTTCATCAGGCATGGAGAAGGCACCTGAGAACAAGGATTGAGCAGTCAAAGTAGAGAAGGGAACATACTATGTTTTCCCTCCATTCCAAGTTTCCTTTTATAATGGTCAAAAACACACGTGAAGTATCCCAATTTTTCGAGTCATACCTAAACTATAAGATGTGCGAGTTTCGTACCTGAACTATCACCAATTTTTTATCGAAAGACACCTCAATTATCGGTTGTTCCCTTTTCTTACCTGAAATATCACCATCATTTAGATTTCAGGTAGGAAAAGGGAACAATTAATAGTTGAGGTGTGCTTCGATAAACATTTGGTGATAGATCAGTTAGGAAACTCACACACCTGATAATTCAGGTATGAAACTCGAAAAATAGAGATATTATAGGAGTGTTTTTTTACCTTCATTCTTTATTATTTCATAACAGTTTTTTTTTTTCCAGTTGGGAAAAGGGCATGAAGCGGCAGAAGAAAATGAATGAGTAAACAAGTCAGTGTAACTATTAGCAGATTCTGAAAGAGATGCAAAATTGAGATACTTTTCATAACGAAGAATCAAAATTGGGCTCCTTACTGGCTGCTTTACCATTTGCAGAACAAGAAGAAGAAGAAGAAGACGCTGACCGCTTTATTATTGGGCGGGCCTATTCGAATATCGGTTGCTGGATTCGGGTCTTGTTACATTACATTTAAATGACTAAAATATGATGAGCGAATTTTTTTCACAACTCTCTATAACGTCACATCGTTGTAACGGTATTTCATTATAGCAGCATAATTTTCTCCAAAATTAACTTTTCATGCCATATTTTACTTGCCTATGACGATATTCTACCTATAACAGAATCACGTTTATTATAATGATACATTCTTTGTAAAATTACATTTGTATAACAGCATACTCAAATATTATGTAATAATATTTTATAAAAAATATATTATGTACAAAATAAAATATCAAAATATTTATGGTAATCATTATTAATGTCATGCACACAGTAAATTAAGTACAATTATCTAATAGGGAAAAATTATATTTAAATGGTGTACAATTAATTCATAACTTCATAAGAAAAATGCTATTAATATTTACCTTTTTTATATTCATGTTCTTTCTAATTTTGCATACTTTTGTTTATAACAGCTAAATGAGATCTGAACGTCAAAATGCAGTATACATATATAACAACACCTCTCTATAACAGCCATGAAATTTTCTGACAAACGCTACCACTATAGAGAGGTTTGACTGTATATATATACAATATTCATGATGATGATTTTATTTTAATAAAAATAAAAATTGAACATGAGTTGTAATATTACTGCTCTTTAATATAATCATCTTACATGGTACAGATAATTTCTTCACGCTAAGCATGTATTTCTAATCAAATAATCTAGAAGACAAAAATAATTATTACTTTGAGCTTATTGTTGATCAATATCATTAGTAATCGTATCATTATGCTCATATTCCGTAAATTTGGAATCCTGATTTTTAGAGAATTTAGATTTATGAATCATAATATAAAATTAAAATTTTATTCATATCTCATAAACAAACACTGATTATAAATTAAAATTTTCAAATTTGGACCATAAATCCTACGGCCAAACACACAATCAAATTAAAACAAGGCATGATCGAACCTACCTAAATTTTGTTTGGACAAAGATGTGACATGCCAAAATGAATTTATGACTTATGAGTGGATCTTAACTCAAACTTATCAATTTGTTTACTTTTTTCTTCTTCTAAATTTTAGGTTTGATAGTGGAGTTATTTTATATATTTTTTTGTACCATACAATAAAGTAAATTTCTTGGAAAAATAGTACAATATTCAAAACAATTTGTTTATCTATTTTTTTTCTTTGTTTAGACATAAGTCGCTTACCAGTTGATTTGGACTAGTAATGTAGTTCAAGTTGACCATTTTCTAAAAATGAGTTATAATGTATATTAAACCCAAATTAACTTATAAATAAAAGATATCAATCACCTACCCCCGATAGTTTGAATAATTTAAACAAGTATCACAATACTCAGTAACTCATATATAAATATTTTTATTAATCCAATAAATACTTCATGCATGTCTTAGCTCTATATGAACGCTCTTATCATTAAATTGTAGATACATTAATCCACAATTCAGTGACCTTTTAATACATTAATTCAATTCTTCCACCTTAATTAGATGATCCTGTTGAGAGTGTTGTCTCAAAAATGGGTCCTATAATACATGGGTATAGATTTAAACTGACCTTAATGAATATCGGACATCAAATGAAAGAACAAAAAAGGTCTTTCCAGAAAATGAATTTAGATGCCGTTAACTAGATATAGTTCATAGGATGAGCTATTGACTAGAGGTAGTACTACTATTTACGTGTAGATTCCTGGACCTCCCCAGATTTTGGGTTCTGAGATTGAATATTTTAATCTTGACTAAAAATTTTCTTCTTCTAGATGACCCAAAATATGGGAAACTCAACAAATTTGAATGATACAAATTAACGAAAGTAACATATAATACATAGAAATCAAAGAATTAGAAGATTTAACAAGTATTTTAGGGATTTATTTTAAATGAATGCTTATATTAACATCATTGATTAACTATGTACTTGTTGAGTTCAACTAATTGCTACATATTGATGTCGTAGTGAATAGTACCATGATTATAATAACTCATTAATTAACTATGGATTTGTTGAGTTCAACTTGCAACATTAATGTACTTAATCAGTAGTAGTATATAGTATGATTATACGACTCTTCTTACACCAACCTTACTGTGTGCATTGGGTTTTCAATCAGTTTGAACAAGTCCTAAGGAAGATTCTTCATGAAGTCCTAATTAGTTTGGTAAGCAGGACGGGATAGATAAAGATATCTTATAAGATTAGATATAGTATTTTAATTTCTAAATGGAATAGTTAATCCTACGTAACATTTTAGTACAAATGGTGGGATGAAATAATCCTGGGACTAAATAATACAAATGGTGAGAGCACACTTATAATGATAATCTAAGGGTGGACTAATGAGCCATAGCAGCTCCCAAAAGCCAGGAGATGTTAATAGAAATTGATGCAAATTATATTAACACATAAATTAACTATGGATTTGTTGAGTTGATCAACTTGCAACATTGATGTAGTGATTAGTGCTATGTTTTATATTAACTCATTAACTATGGATTTTTGGAGTCCAACTTGTAGTAGCTAGTATGACTACTGTCTTCTACCGACTGTGTCCAATTGCTCTTTAATTAGTTTGAACTTTGATCAAATCTTAAGGAAGATTCTTGGGAAAAGTCAATTCTATTTCCTTAAAGTCTTGGTCCTTGTGCAATTGGGCTAGGGACCAAAGAAATATGTGAAAAGTATAGAAAATCAAAGTTCAAATTCAATAGCTAGAGACAAACAAAGAAAAAAAAAGAACGTCAAGTGATTTTTTTTAATTTTTCTAAATCTTGGTAATACAATTATCACATGTATAGGAAGAACGTAATATATAGCTGATAGAATAGTTGATTGAGATGTAATTTAAAAGAAAAAAAAAAGTCTTGATCCTTCTGTTAGCCCCTTCATATTTATATATGACACAACAACCGCCAATTAAACCAGAAGCACTCTAGCCATAGCAAAATGAGGACTGCAGCTACTTTGTTCTCTTTGTTGGTCTATTTCTTATTGGTTCATCAAATAGCATCATTGGGTAATTATAACAAGAATGATTCAATACATGATGCATATGATTGTGACATGATAATGTGGAGAATAGGAGCAATCATTGATCCAACAACAAGAGTTGGTAAAGAGCAAAAGGTGGCTATGGAGATGGCAGTTGATGACTTTAATAGCCAAAATTCCAAATGTTCACAGTTAGTTTTCAACTTTGCTCATTATTCCCATGCTCCTGCAGCTTCCCTTGGTAAACGTCACTCTCTAGATATATCATTCCTAATATTATCTAAGGTTCTTTAACTGTATGATAATAAACTGAATAATAAGTTTTAACACTACAACATTCATAAACTATACTCGTTGACACGTTATGAGCTTCTGAGAACTGAACTAGCTTTTGGGGTTGTCAGAGTAAGTATAGTTAGTATAGTTTATGAATGTTGTCTTTCTCGGAATAATTTCCTGCTTCTTATGCATTTTTGATTTAATGTGTTGAACATATGATATTAACATGTTGTGTTTATGAATCTCGGAATTTACTAATCCCAATATTATTATTCTCTCTTTTAACAAGAACAACTTACCTCAATACTAATTATTAATTCTGATATAACTTTTTCCAAAATTAATAGCCAAACAAGTAATTAGGCAATCTAGAATACCAAACGATAAATACTCAAAAGTCATAGTACTTGTTTAGTTGTTTATACTACTTACATATCCTTTCTCATCAATGTAAAAAAAAAAAAAGTGCTTAGACTGCCATTACATAGACCCTCCAACAACTACTAATATTGTTAATCCCAGAGATCCTCTCAGTCAAATCATTGGATTTTGGATTTAGCTAAACTCACAACTTTAGCTTGTGTCTCATACCATGTAAATTTGCTAAAAAGATTCGACTTATATAAACACATAATTAATTGCAATCACTTCTGAACCAGTTTTTTTTTTTGGAATAATGTCATTTGGCCATGAGGATTATTTATTTTGATTCAAAATTATTTTTTTTACTGTATTTTAAAGTCAGTATTTGATTATAAAAATTTTAAATTTGAAAAAGCATTCTAAATTTATTTCCACCTCCATCATCTTTAATTTTAAGTAAATTGTTATATTTTCTCCTTGGGAAATTCTAAACAAAGTAAAAGGTATTTCCTCCGTTCGGATTTACCTGACATTATTTTTTTAATTTAATTTTTATTTTTTACTTGTCATTTTTGACAAATCAAGAAAAGACAATTTTTTTTCCATATATTACCCTTAGCATTAATTACTTGTTCTATAAATTATTTTTCAATGTACATATTACTACACATCAATTAACAAGGGGTAATATGGTAAAACCACTATACCAATCATTATTTTCTTAATATGTATGTCGAGTCAAAATGTGAAAAGTAAATCCAAACGGGGGAGTATTTGCGAAATGTAAAGCCTTCTAAGCTAGCGTTTGGTCATAGATTCCCAAATATTTTTGGCAAGTCATTTTTGGGTAAAGATTTGGGTGAAATTTCACCATGTATTTGACCATAGTATTTGAAAAACATATTTCACTTTTAAAAATTCACAAAGATTGAAATTTGGTCCAAACACTAGTATTTTCTAGTATTTGAGAATTTGAATTATTTGCCAAATAATAACAAATTATATGGTCAAATACTATTTACCAAGTTTTTTCTCAAAAACTATTTGGAAAATCTATGGCCAAACGTGTCCTAAAATTTTCGACTTGGCACATCACAGCCAGGGGAGAGTTAGGGGCACTAGAGGTTCTTCCAATCCCCATACATTAGAGAATTATATTGTACATATAAAATTTAAAAAGCTATTCTGTATTTAAGCTTTAATTGATAAAGTTATCGTCAATGTGATAGTAAATTATGTTTCAAGCTATGAAATAATTTTTTTTTGTAGAAATATAGGATAAGTTTGTGAAATCGTCTATAAAATTTTTGTGTTTGGTCTTTCTTCGAACCCCACGAATAGCGAAAGTTTTAGTGCATCGATTATTTTTTTAGGTAGGATGATTTGAAACTCTTTTATTTATCGTGACATAGCTAGAGTTATAGTGCATCAAACTGCCTTTTTTTTTTAGATAAAATGATTTGATACTCTTTTATTTATCTCAGATTATCTATCATTTTTTACTTTACCAATTGAATACTTAAATACTTTGAAATTTCGATTTGTATCCTTTTTTTTCAATTGATCACTGGTGCATGTGATACAATCAACTGCATGTCGAATTCCACGTCATTTTTAATGCTACATGGAAAAATGAAATGTTAAAAATTAAACTAACTTTCATAATTCATTTTCTCTTTCTTCGACTTGCTTGCCGCTGATGAGTGTGGTTTCAAGTTATAGTGATAAGTTTCTTCATCTATTTTTAGTTTACTTCACTCAATTCCTCTTCATTTCCATTTTGTTTTTTTTTGGTTATCATTATCCTATTGCATTTGTTCAGTAAATGTTTCATTTCAAACTTAAATCATGTATCACCTTTGCTTAAATTTTTTGGATTGTTGAATTCTTTTTCTTTTTTAATGATCGTCATGTTCGAACCAGTTTTCACGCAACTCAACTAATTCCACAGTATATGTGCCACCTCCCATCAGTAATAAGTATCAGATAACTCTATCCACAGAATAGATGGAAAAATCACCTAGTGTTTTCTGTCTCAGCTGGAATTTGAACATGAGACCTTATGATTCTTAACTAATTTCATTGACCACTAGACGACACCCTTGGTTGAATTCTTTCTTTCTTCTCAACTTGATGTTTAAATTTTGGGCTCCGATAAAAATTGGCATTGTTTGTCTTGGAGAAATACAGAAAACAGAGATATGTTAATGAAAAGATTGAAAACTTTTTTTCAAATGTGGGTATTTCTTTTTTTTTTTTTTACTTTTCATGTCTATTTTGTGAATTTGAAATGACAATCATGGTCCCCTCCAAATGGAACAAGCTCTATGGGGTCGTTTGGTATGCGGGAGAAGGTGGGATATTCCAGGGCTAAGTCTGAGATAAGATTTATACCTCATTTGGTTGATAGTATAAATTCATTGGTAGCCCAAACTTAATTCTGAGATATCCCATCCAACTTGAGATTATTTTATTCCATTTCTCAGGTGGGATAAATTAGTCCAGGAATTATAATTCCAGGATAATGTAATCCGAAAAAATTTGGACATGAAAAATTGAAGAGAGAAGAAAAGCCAAGAAAAAAAGCTTGTTTTTGTTTGACAATGGAAAATGAACAATGGGGAAGAAGATGAATTTTAAATAAGTCAAAAATGGACTGTTGGTGTCTTTTTAATAGGCCTCACGCCCCTGAAAGGTGTATAAGACACGCACTTTGATAAATATGTCACATAGGATGATCAGTTGAAAAAAGGGTTTAAAATGCCGAGTTTCAAAGGGTTTAAGTGTTCAGTTGGTAAAGTCGTAAGTCTAGGGTCCAGATGACAATCCGGGATAAGTAAAATGTTCTCCCAGACCATTCTGCACTTATGTATATAGAGTTAATGTTGATTTCATTAGCTTCTTCGTGATCTACTTGTTTATATTTTGAATTTCTTAGTGAAAATTCTAGCTTGTCACTGTGTACACCATTGTATATGAATGCAGCTTTGGTGAACTGACCTTAAAATCCTGCAGTAAATTATCTTGTCAACAAGAATCAAGTACATGCCATCCTTGGACCATTGACACATCAAGAAGCTGCTCTATTTTCGGGTTTTGATGATGAAGCCTACAAAGGCATCCCTATTATCTCTCTCAGTCCAGCTGCCACCTATTCGACAATATTACACGACGAACCATCTTCACTTATCCAAATGAGTAATGATGTTAACTCCCAAATGCAATGCTTGGCTGCCTTAATTGGCCATTTCAAATGGAGAAAGGTGATAGCTTTATATGAAATCAGTAACACCTTCTCCAATATGGATTCTGGACTGATCACTCACCTCTCGGACTCGCTCAAAGTTGTTGACTCCACTGTTGAATATCATTTGGCTTTTCCTCCTCTCTTCTCTGTTTCAAATTCAAAGTCTTTTATTCGAGAAGAGCTGGAGAAGTTAAGAACCAACGATGTTAAAGTTTTTGTGGTGTCACAGTGTTCTTTACACTTCGGTTTGGTTCTTTTTGAGATGGCAACAGAAATGGGAATGATGGGGCTAGATTATGTATGGATTATTTCGGACAATATGGCAAGTCTTCTCGACGCTGTTGAACCATCTGTTTTACTAAATATGCAAGGTGTAATCGGGTTTAAGGCAAATGTTAATGAAAAAACTGAGTCTTTTAGAGAGTTCAATGTTAAGTTCAGGAGTAAGTACACATCAGAATATCATGAAGAAGAAGGATATCCAAGTCCTAGCTCATACGCCCTCAAGGCTTATGATGCAACATGGGCAACTGCTAAGGCCATGCAAAAGTTATCCGGAAGCAAATCAAGTGAACTAGTGAAAAGCATTTTGTTGAGTGATTTTGAAGGTTTAAGTGGGAAAGTTAGCTTCAAGAACGGCATGTTATATCAAAAGCCAACCTTTAGGATCATTAATGTGTTTGGCAAAAGCTACAGAGAAGTGTCATTTTGGTCACCAGACTTTGGTTTTTCTGAGGACCTTATTGAATACAATGGGGTGAAATTGGCAATTGGCAATGGTTTAGGAGGTGATTTGGAGTCAATTTTGTGGCCAGGTGGTAAGCAAACTGTTCCAAAGGGGTGGACTGTAGGTGGCCTAGATAAACCACTCAAGATTGGTGTACCTGCAAAGGGTGCGTTTAATCAGTTTGTGACAGTCAATTTTAACCAAGAGAGGAATGAGACTCTGATTGGTGGATTTTCAGTTCATGTTTTTGAAGCAGTAGTGAGGCAACTTCCCTATCATCTGCCCTATGTTCTTGTTCCCTTCTATGGCACTTATGACGAAATGGTGGTGGGAGTTTCTAACAAGGTATGCATGACTCTTAACTTATTTGCTGCACCTATCTTTGTGCTTAGCATTTCCAAGTGAATTCTGGTTCAATTTTTCAAATTTGGAAAAAGGTCCAAATCTATTCTTCTGCTATACAATGTATTTTAATTTTACTCTGCATCTGTGGTATGCTTTGGTGTTGTTCATACCTTTATAGTTAACAAATTTTGCTTTATTAGGCCTTGACTTTAACGGATTTCTAAGGTAAATTGGGTGGATTCCATGTGTTAAAATACTTCAAGAAAAAGGTCGAAACCTATTGATCTACTTTTAATTATGGTTTAGAATTACCATCTATTATGGAGTACTTCAAGTTGGAGATTCATTAAGTCAAGGGTAATAAAAGCTAATTTGCTTATGAATGATCCCAAAGTATGATGAAAGTTAAAAATAGGACATTTCGTTTAGCAGGGAGTAATTTTACCCTTTTCCCTTAAGATTTTCATCATCATTGATCAGTAAAGTCTGCTGCTTCGAGCTCTTTGTTGCTAGTGTTTTTGTGTTTAACATCTGCAAATACTTACCAGTTCATGAAATAGAGTCTGGATGCAGCAGTAGGTGATACAGAAATAATGGCTGATCGCTATGAGTATGCAGAATTTTCACAGCCGTATATTGACTCTGGACTTGTCATGGTAGTGACTGAAAGACCAAAACTCAAAAAGGCCCATTTTATTGTTATAAAGGCCTTCAAGTTGAAATTGTGGATTCTGCTGGCAGTGATGAGCATGTCCACAGGGGTTGTCATCTGGTTAAATGAGTACGTAAATGACAACCCGGATTTCAGTGGTTCATTCCCTCAGCTTATTGGATCCATGCTTTGGTTCTCTGTCACTGTTCTCTCCTTTTCACAAAGTAAGTTTCAAACTTGAAACACATTATACTTCCTTGTTCCACTTTGTTTGACACTATTTCCGTAGTCAGTTCCAAAAAGAATGTCACATTTCAATATTTCCTTAATGAGAAGCTTTTATAGAACAGAATTTTTATGACGTGTTTAAGACCACAAGTTTTAAAAGTCTTTATTTCTTTCTTAAATTATGTTGAGTCAAACTATGTCAAACAAGGTGGAATGAGGAAGTATAGAATAGGGAAAGGGTCAAAAATACTCCTTTACTATACGAAATGTCTTAATTTTACTATATGTTATATTTGGGATCATTTATACTCGTACCGTTAGCAAATCATCTTGTATTTGTCCTTCACATTAGCAGAACTCCAACCTGAAGTGTAACAGATGGTAATGTTAAACCACAGCCAAAAGTAGTTGAGTAAATTCGAAATTTTTTCCTGAAATATTTTGACACGTGGAATCCTTCCTTATCCACGTGGAGCTCCCTTAAAGTCAAAGGCTAATCGTACTAACCATAAAGATATAAGTGATCCAAAGTATAACGGGAGGTAACATTAAGATTTTTCATAAAGTAGAAGGAAAAATTTGGATATTTTCCCCTTAGAATAAAGTTATACAGAACTACTGTTAACACTTTGGTCTATTTCAAACGCTTAAAACTTCATTTTGGGCATTCATTACAGGAGAATCGATCAAAAGCAATCTATCTCGACTTGTGCTGACTACATGGTTATGTGTAGTTGTGGTTGTCACAGCTTGCTTTACTGCAATTCTTTCCTCCATTATGACAGTTCCTAGGCTGGAACCTTCTGTACTAAATGTTGATTTTCTTCTAAGGACCAATGCTGCAGTTGGTTGCAATGGCAATTCATTTATAGTCAGATATCTGGTGAAGTTGCAATTCAAGCCAGAGAACATCAAGAAAATCAGTTCAATAAGTGACTACCCTAAAGCTTTTGAGAAGGGAGAAATTTCTGCTGCTTTCTTTGTAGCTCCACATGCCAAAGTTTTCCTTGCAAAGTACTGCAAAGGTTACACCAAATCAGGACCTGTCTTTAAGCTTGGTGGATTTGGCTTTGTAAGATCAAGATTGCATCTTTTTTCCTTTTCAATCTGCTTAGCGGATTAATTTCACGTATTCGCACTGAACTTTACCCAATAAAATGATAAGAGTCACAACTTTTATTGGAGTCCAAACTTTTGTCACATTAGAGTAGGCAGAACTTAATTACCCACTATAACGGTAAAGTTATGAAACTTTACTACTACAACAGTGAAGTTACCGAACTTTACTGCTATAAAGGTAGAGTTACCGTGATGGATAGGTTTTGTTTTTATAGTAGTTAAAGTTTAGTGATTGTATTATATAGAGCAAAGTTCAGTTTCTTTAGTGCGACAAAGGTAATTTAGTGTCTTTACTGTTGTAGTAGAGAGTTAAGTTTAGTGACTTTTACTAAGTTACTCTAATATGTCAAAACGTAATTTAGTTACTTTATTATAAAGGATAAAGTTCAGTGACCATACGCGAAAGTAGTCTTTTTGTTAGCCTAACTAAATTCTTAAACTAGTTTCTTTATGACTTCTTAATGTTTTAATCTATCAGGTCTTTCCAAAGGGTTCTCCCTTAGCAGTTGATATCTCAGAAGCTGTTCTTAAAGTTTCACAAAGAGGAGAAATAAATCAACTGGAAGAACAAATGCTTATTTCTTCAAATTGCTCTTCTTCATCAGCTGAGGAACAGGGTCCTGGATTAGGACCAGAGTTGTTCTCAGGTCCATTACTGATTTCAGGTGTTATATGTGGAATTGTACTTTTGATCTCAATCGCTCGTTTAATCAGAAAATACTGGCTATTTTTAAGGTCTATAATTGCATATAATGCAAAAGTAGTTCTTAGATGTGCTTCTGTGGTTCTAATTCAGTGCTATACACCAGTAGGACCAAGATCAGTTAAAGATTGCAACACTATGATTGAACAAAGACCAAATATTCAACAGAATGGTGAAATTACAGAGGTATTCTGATGTGCTAAAAAGATGGAAAATCAAGAACAGCAATTGACAACTGCTAGTTGTCCCTTGTCTAATAAGTACTCTTGTAAATATATGATTTTTTTCCTTTTTCAGGATCTGAAGTTGTAAATGAGCCAAGAAAATCTTTGTGCAAGTTAATATGAGTGATAAATTTTAGAGGCTCTACTTGCTCTTTGTTGATTCTTGAGGTGTTTTGATATTAACCAATGAAATGTGAGTAAAATGATTCACAAATACTTTTAGGCTGGTAAGGAAAAGGATGTACAGTGAGGGGAGTTAAGGAGCAATTGCAGCCCCCAAAAGTCAGGAGATATTCCTAGAAGTTGATGCAAATTATATTAACACGTAAATTAACAATGGATTTGTTGAGTTGATCAGCTTTCTATATTGATGTAGTAGTGATTAGTGACATGTTTATATTAACTCATTAGTTATATATGGATTTGTGGAATTCAACTTGCATTATTGTTGACTTCTTGTAGTTGTATGACTACCATCTTCCGCCAACCTTACTGTGGTCCGGTTGTTCTTTAATCTGTTTGAACAAGTCTTAAGGAAGATTCTTTGAAAAAGTCAATTTTATTTCCTTAAAGTCTTACACCTTCTGCAATTGGGCTAGGGACCAATGAAATATGTGGAAATTACAGAAGATCAAAGTTCAACTTTCAAACCGAAACAAAGAAAATATTATAATTAGTGATTCCTTTCATCTGCTTAAACTTTAGGGATAGTATTGATGTCGGTAGGAGGTAGCAGATAGGTGATAATCAAGGTGTAATTTAAAAGGGAAAAAAAAAGTATTGGTTCATCTTTTAGTCAAAAGGTACAAGTAGCACATATTGAGGATAAAATGTGAGAAGGTCGCTTGAGATGGTTTGGACATTTTCTGTGTCGACCTATAGATGCACCGGTCCAAAGGCGTGAAACTATTGTAAGTGAAGGTGTTAAAAGGGGACGGGATAGAGTTAAAATCACATGAAAGGAAGTTGTCTCAAAAGATCTCCAAATGCTTCGTATCAATATAGACTTAGCTAAAGATGGAGCACAACGGAAGAAAAAGAACCATATAGGTGATAGCTACTAGTTGAGGATAGGTTTTAGACTCGTATGGAACTTTTTTTTTTATTATTATTATAGTAGTGTGTGTGTGTGTATATATATAAAACATATCTTTCAGTTTTATTTTATTTATTATATGATGATATAATATATATATAAGACTTAGCTTAAATGAAGAAATAATGAGGATTCATATAGCCGACCCAATTTCTCTAGGGCTGAGGCATAGTTATTGTGGTTTTAGCCCCTTTATATATGACACAGCAACCGCCAACCAAACACTCTAGCCATAGCAAAATGAGAACTGCTACTACTGCTGCCTTCTCTTTGTTGGTCTGTTTCTTATTGATTCATGATCATGTAGCATTTTCATTGGCTTATAACAAGAAAGGTGTAAATGGTTCAACACATGATGATTGTAAAATGATAATGTGGAGAATAGGAGCAATTATTGATCCAACAACAAGAGTGGGCAAAGAGCAAAAGGTGGCCATGGAAATTGCAGTTGATGACTTCAATGCCCAAAATTTCAAATGTTCACAGTTAGTTTTCAACTTTGCTTATTCGCATGGTCCTGCAGCTTCCCTTGGTAAGTTCTTACTCTCTCAATATACAATATATCTTTTCTTTTTCTCTTTTTCTTTACTTTCTTTCTCTCCTACCCAGACACGAATATACCATTAAATCCACTAATTTTGGTACAAACCTTATGTTTATCTAAAAAAAAATAATGTGTTTGGAGTTTGGACTACCATTAGATTTGACTATAAGACTCTTAACTACTACCATGATATATTGTTAATCCCATATATCATCCTCCCACTTATATCAATGACCTTTGGATTTAACTGAACTCAACATTTTAGTTTTAATTATCTCATACCATGTAAGTTTGCCAAAACAATTAATATACACAAACATATGTGTACATACTCGCAATTGTAATCATTTTGAATCCAATATTTTATCTGGACTTGCCACAACAACTAAATGTTTGAAGCGGATTATCTCATTTAAAAGTTTAAACGATTCGGATAGAGCACACTTTTATTTATTTAATTGTGTCTTCAACACACTCACTCATATGAATGAATGGTGGTGATACTCAGATCTATAATCTTTGTATGCTCTGATATCATATTAAAGTGTGTAATGATATTATGTAAAATTTTGTTAAATAGACCTGACTGACCTTAAAATTTTGCAGCAACTTATCTTGCCAACAAGAAGCAAGTACATGCCATCCTTGGACCATTGACACACCAAGAAGCCGCTCTATTTTCTGACTTTGATGATGAAGCCTACAAGGGCATCCCCATTATTTCTCTAAGTCCAGCTGCCACCTATTCGACAATATTACTCACGGAACCACCTTCACTTATCCAAATGAGTAATGATGTTAACTCCCAAATGCAATGTTTTGCTGCCTTAATTGGCCATTTCAAATGGAGAAAGGTGATAGCTTTATATGAAATTTCTAACAGTTTCTCCAATATGCATTTTAAGCTAATCACTCACCTTTCAGATTCACTCAAAGTTGTTGACTCCTCTGTTGAACATCATTCGGCTTTTCCTCCACTCTTCTCCCTCTCAGATCCAAAATCTTTCATTCAGGAAGAGCTGGTGAAGTTAAGAACCAAGAATGTTAAAGTTTTTGTGGTGGTACAGTGCTCTTTACACTTTGGTTTGGTTCTTTTTGAGATGGCAACAGAAATGGGAATGATGGGGAAAGATTATGTATGGATTATTTCAGACAATATGGCAAGTCTTCTTGACTCTGTTGAACCTTCTGTTTTACTAAATATGCAAGGTGTGATCGGGTTTAAGGCAAATGTTAATGAAAAAACTGAGTTTTTTGGTGAGTTCAATGTTAAGTTCAGGAAAAAGTACAGATCAGAATATACTGAAGAAGAAGGAGGATATCCAAGTCCTAGCTCATATGCTCTCAAGGCTTATGATGCAACATGGGCAACTGCTAAGGCCATGCAAAAGTTATCCAGAAGCAATTCAAGTGAACTAGTAAAAAGTATTTTGTTGAGTGATTTTGAAGGTTTAAGTGGGAAAGTTAGCTTCAAGAATGGCATGTTATATCAAAAGCCAACCTTTAAGATCATTAATGTGATTGGCAAAAGCTACAGAGAAGTGTCATTTTGGTCGCCAGAGTTTGGTTTTTCTGAGGATCTTGTTGAATACAATGGGGTGAAGTTGAAAATTGGTAACGGTTTAGGAGGGGCCTTGGGGTCAATTTTGTGGCCTGGTGGTGGGCAAACTGTTCCAAAAGGGTGGACAATAGGTGGCCTAGAAAAACCACTTAAGATTGGGGTACCTGCAAGGGGTGTATTTAATCAGTTTGTGACAATTAAATTTAACCAAGAGAGAAATGAGACGCTGATTGGTGGATTTTCAGTTCATGTTTTTGAAGCAGTAGTGAGGCAACTTCCCTATTATCTGCCCTATGTTCTTGTTCCCTTCTATGGTACTTATGATGAAATGGTGGAAGGAGTTTCAAACAAGGTATGTACATGTATGATTCTAACTTAACCGTTGCATCTACTTTTGGTGCACATCATTTCTGAGCATATTCTGGTTCAATTTTAAAATTTGGAAAAGGCTTCCAAAGTATTACCTGCTATACAAAATATTTTTCTCTTACTTTTTGTTATACCTGGTGTCCTTCGTACCCTTTTTGATAGAAAATAATCCCGTATTTGACCTTGACTTTAACGAGCTGCATCATGGACTGTGTAGATTTCACGAGTCAAAATACTTCAAGAAAAAAGTCTATATCCATCCATATACTTTTAAAAGTTACGATCTGTTATACTTCATGTTGGAGATCCGTTAAGGTCAAGGGTAACAGGAGACCTCTCGTAAAAATGAAATGCTATTCTTGAAAAACCTTAGGATACTGAATTTATTCTCAATAAGCTAATAATTCAATTCGTATGAGCAACAACAGTAGAAAGTACAAGAAGTAGTGGCAAGGCAAACGACTTCAAAATTCATTTTTGATTAGTATTTTGGAATCCTCTCCTCGAGACGAATCCATTGATGATCTTGGTCATTTGCTAATGACAAGGGTATGAATGACCCCAAAAATTAAGATATTTCTTATAGAGGGGAGTATTTTTTACCCTTTTCCCTTGAGATTTTTATCATCATCGATCAGTAAAGTCTGCTGCTTAGAACTCATAGTTGCTAGTGATTTTGTGTTTAAGATCTGCAAATACTCACCAGTTCATGAATAGACTCTGGATGCAGGGGTAGGTGATACAGAAATAATGCCTGATCGCTATGAGCTTGCAGAATTTTCACAGCCCTATATTGACTCTGGACTTGTCATGGTAGTTACTCAGAGACCAAGACTCAAGAAGGCCCATTTTATTGTTATAAAGGCCTTCAAGTTGAAATTGTGGATTCTGCTGGCTGTGATGAGCATGTCCACAGGGGTTGTCATCTGGTTAAATGAGTACGTAAATGAAAATCCGGATTTCAGTGGTGCTTTCCCTCAGCTTATTGGATCCATGCTTTGGTTCTCTGTTACTGTTCTCTCTTTTTCGCAAAGTAAGTTGCAAAATAGAAATACATTATACTCCCCCCTTCCACCTTCTTTGGACTATTTCCTTATTAGTTCGTACAAAAAGAATGTCACATTTCAATATTTCCTTAATGAGAAGCTTTTATAGCACATGAATGTTATGACACGTTTAAAACCACAAGTTTTAAAAAGTCTTTTCTTCTTTTCTTAAACTACATGCTGAGTCAAACTATGTCAGATAAAGTGGAATGAAGTGAGTATAGAATAGGAAAAAGGGTAACAAGATACTCTTTAACTATACGAAATATCTTAATTTTACTCTTTGTTATACTCTTACTGTTAGCAAACCGTCTAGTATTTGTCTTTGAACCTAAACGGAACTCCATCTGAAGTGTAACAGATGGTAATGTACTAATATTAACCATAGTCAAAAGTAGTTGAGTAAATTCGGAACTTATTCCTGAAATATTTTGACACATGTAATCCTTCCTTTTCCATGTGGAGCTTCCTTAAAGTCTAGGGCAAATGCGAGAGGATGTGCTAACAGTAAAGACATAAATGATCCAAAGTATAACGGAGGGTAAAATCTAACATATTTTGTATAATAGAGATATAACTTTAAACTTCTTCCCTTTAGAATAAAGATATACAGAACTATTGCTTTCACTTCGGTCTACTTCAAAAGTTTATAACTCCAATTTGGGAAATCATTACAGGAGAATCAATCAAAAGCAATCTATCTCGACTTGTGCTGACTACATGGTTATGTGTAGTTGTGGTGGTCACAGCTTGCTTTACTGCAGTTCTTTCCTCCATTATGACAGTTCCTAGACTGGAACCTTCTGTACTAACTGTTGATTATCTTATAAGGACCAATGCTGCGGTTGGTTGCAATAACAAGTCATTTATAATCAAATATCTGGAGAATTTGCAATTCAAGCCAGAGAACATCAAGGAAATGAATTCAATCAATGACTACCCTAAAGCTTTTGAGAAGGGAGAAATTTCTGCTGCTTTCTTTGTAGTTCCACATGCCAAAGTTTTCCTTGCTAAGTACTGCAAAGGTTACACCAAGTCAGGACCTGTCTATAAACTTGGCGGATTTGGCTTTGTAAGATCAAGATTGCATTTTAGCTTTTCAATCTGCTTATGATCTCCATCTATAGCTGATTAATTTCACGTATGCTCAGTGAACTTTACCCTCTATCATAGTAAATTTACATTTTTTGCCACCTTGAAATTCAAACTTTACCCACTATACTAAACTTAGTAACTAAACTTTACTATGATAACAGTAAAGTCACGATTCTTGACACCTTGAAATCCCGAACTTTACTCACTATAACAGTAAGCTAAGTCACTGCTGGTTTTTGTCGTTATATAGTGACTATACTCTTAAAGTGAGTAAAGTTGAGTTACTTTAATGTGACAAAGCTAATTTAGTGTCTACTATAATATTAGGCAAAATTTAATGATTTTTACTGTTATAGTTCTAATATGACAACATAAATTAGTTACTTTTATCATAATGGACAAAGTTTGGTGACCATACGTGAAATTAACCTTTTTTGTTAGCCTATTTAATATCTTAACCAGTTTCTGACTTCTTGATATTTTAATCTATCAGGTCTTTCCAAAGGGTTCTCCCTTAGCAGTTGATATCTCAAAAGCTGTTCTTAAAGTATCACAGAGTGGAGAGATAAATCAACTCGAAGAACAAATGCTTATTTCTTCAAATTGCTCTGCTTCATCAGTCGAGGAACAGGATCCCGGATTAGGACCAGAGTTGTTCTCAGGTCCATTACTGATTTCAGGTGTTATATGTGGAATTGTACTTTTGATCTCAATCGCTCGTTTAGTCAGAAAACACTGGCTATATTTATTCTCTATAATTACAAACAATGCAAAAATAGTTCATAGAGGGGCTTCTTTGGTTCTAACTCAGTGCTATACAAGAGTAGTAAAACCAAGATCAGTTAAAGATTGCAACACTGTGATTGACCAAAGACCAAATATTCAACAAAATGTAGAAATTACAGAAGTACTCTGATCGGCCAAAAGCCGGTAAATCATGGACAGCAATTGACCAACTGCTACTTTTTCCCTAATGTGCTTTTGTAGTCTGTAGATAAATGATTTTCTTCCTTTTTCAAGATCACCAGTTGTAATGAGCCAAAGAAAAGCTTTTGCAAGTTAATATGAGTGATGCATTTTGGAGGCTCTACTTGCTTTTCGGTGATTAACAAATGAAATGTGAGTTTGTGTATAATTAGAGTCCAAATGTGCTTGATGATTATGTGCAACTGAACTTATATGTTATTGTGCTGAATCTGACAAGAACCAGGTACTTGTGTGCATGTCCTACTTCTGATAGAAAAAGGATTGTGGTGGTATGTTTGTTGGTCAAATTTTGGGTAAGATAATTAAGCAAAAAAATCCAATTTCATTGTTGTGCGTGTATGTAAATTGGTAAGTATATTTTAGACTGTGACACTAATGCAACAAAAATTCAAGATACACCAAATTTTTTTTTGTAAAAGTTAAATTCGCCTTGCAATTTAAAAAATCAATATCGATTGGAATTTATTGTTTAATCTAGCAAATGCTAGCAGCTTGGGAGTTGAGAGGAATGTGCTTGTTAGGTTATCGAGAAGCAGAATGATCCTATGTTTTAACGCAATCCAATCCTTTAATTAGGTATCTCGGATTCAAGCCATGAGTATAAAGTCATCCTGTTTAGAGTGTATTTTATCACCTAATATGAGATTTTTCGAGATAAATTCAAATTTAGTTGAACTCCAATGTGATACTATCTGAATATTCTTTATTTCGGATTTTTATTGTCTGGTCTAATGTGTGCACATTTATGGATATGGGGTATTTTCATACCCTCCCCTGTAACTATCGGAAACCCTAGGGCTCGTAACGGACTGTTCCAAAACCCAGGGCCAACATTGGATCGGTTCTAGCTTTAATACCATGTTAAATTAGGCATTAGGCCTAACTCACACTCTAAAAGTTAGCTCAAAGAGAAGAGAATTGTTAATCTATATAAGGAATTCGGGATTTTCATTCTTTGTGGGATCCAATTCATTTATCAAATACCTAACACCGGATGATAAAAGACAAGAAAAAAAAAAAAACTAGTAGCACATATAATCCACTGGGTCCAGCCAGCTACTGTGCTCAATGCTCATGATTTCTGCAGAGTTCACACGTGGACATGCTGGCCACCGTTATAACAATAATCACACGTGAATTTACAGTGTCCATCTATGCTTCAACATAGTAATCTCAATTATCAACTTGCTTTGGTTCTAATTAACTACCATTAGCTTAATTAAAATCTGGTCCTTTACCCCAAATATTTTGCTTACTTAGAAGACGGCAATAAAAGGTTTTCAATGCATATCTTTCTCAATTTGACAAATGCAAAGATACATTGTATTTAAAAGTTCTGGACATTGGCCAAATATCTTCACACAATTTTCTCTATATACAAATAAGGAATTGCAACTCATATTGTTGTGTGTTGCAGATGTATGCTTTGGAACATTTTATTTGTATTGTTTTTACAGAAAATTGCATCACCATTTTTGAGTGAAGCACTCTTTTTTTAAAAAAAAAAAATAACATCTTGCAAAATGATCTTTCTCAAAAGCTCGATACCCACCACGAAATAACTAACTACGGTAATCATTCATTTTGGACCCTCTTTCACCCCCTTTTGTAACATTTGCAATCACCTCATCATTCTTCGGATAACATCAAACTTCGATTATAATGACTCATACTTAAGTCACCAAATTCATTTTATTGCACGCAACACCATCTTTACTTAAGTCACCAAATTCATTTTATTGCACACAACACTATCTTGTAGGAATATTTATTGATTGATCCAAAAAAAAAAAACTTTGACTTGTCGTTTAATTTGATGTCCTTTCTGTTTCAAAATAGTTGGCTTTTGTTGACTTGACACTCCCCCTTAAGAAAATATTTATTAGGAGCTTATTTTACTAAATTAATCTTATTAATCATGTTTTGAAAATATAAATTTGAGTATATACACTTTATATAGTCATTTAATAATAGGGGTAGTATTGAAAAAACATAATAAATTTATCTTGATTTTATAAATGAGACAGCTAAATTAAAATAAATATTTTTAATAAGAAGACCAATTAAAATGAAATGGAGGAAGTATTTCGTTAATTTCTAACTTCTCGTAAGTGTGACAGGCATCTTCACATTATTCTCTATTTATAGTAAGGGGTGGAATCTCATACTATATATTGTTATGTCGTATAAGGAACCTATTCTAAACTTTTTAGTTGAGAATGAAATATTCTTAAGTTCGATTTTCTAAAAATAGTGAATTCCATGGAACAATAAAAAGCTACATTTCTCAATAGAGAAAGGACCATCTATATTAAGTGCTTCATGACATCTGTTTTTTTCTTGTCTTATTACTTAACCAATTCATGTGACGGTCCAATTAATACTTAGAATTTTCGTGACAATTTTTATGTCCACGTGAAGTGCATATTGCCAAATTTATGTATCAAAAAATTCTTTGCACCCAAAAAATCTTTAAAGTCGTGCGCCGAAGGGTGTGGCCCAATAGTTAATGAAGTGGATTTTAAATCTACAGTCTTAAGTTTAAAATTTAGTAGAGATAAAAAAATATTAAGTTATTCTTCTCATCTGTCTTAGCCTTAGTGGACAGAGTTACCTGTATCTATTGCTGGTGGGAGGTGACAGATATTCCGTAGATTTTATTAAGGTGCGCAAAAATTGATCCGAATACCATAGTTATAAAAAAATAATAATAAAAAAAAAATCTTGAAAGCCTTAGATGGTCCCATAAAAAAATATTTTTGATATTTCTTTTTTCAGCAATTGCCTTTTCCAAAGTCAACTACTATTATTAATATTTTCCTTTACCTTTAATCCCCCACTAATTATTAGTGGGAAAAGGTTAAGTGATGAAAAAGTTGCACCTCTTTTTATTGAGTTTGCACATACCACATTCCCAAGTTAGATATTTTGTTTTGTAGACGGTGACATTTGAAAAGGAAAAAAAAAAAAAAGGAACTATCGAAATTTTGATTTTTTATCAATTTTTTTAATCACTTATTTATCTCACCTCTCCTAGTTGACCGGAGGAAATTGTTCGGATGGTAAAACACCTCTCATTTTTAATTTTAAGAATGTGAGTTCAGTAAAGGGTGAGATTCTAGAAAAGGGTTTTTTAAAAAAAACGCTCTCCTAGTTAAGAAAAAGAAGGAAAAAGAGTTCGAAATATACTTAAACTTTGACAAAAATTTGTTTTAACACACTTCAACTTTGCGGAGGTCCTATGACCCCCTGAATTATTTTAAAGAGGAATATACGCCCCTTATATGTTGACGTGGCAAAGAAAGTGATATACACTTTCCTTAAGAGAGTGAGAAGTATTCATATTCCTACTTTTATTTATTTTTATCTCTCTTTAATTACCAAAATGCCATAAACTTTTCTCTTTCACTTCTTCTCTTCCATCAGATTTAACACTCACAACAACAACAACAATGGCTACCACTACATCCATCATTTTCACCCCCACGAAGCTCTACAATCATCCACCTGTCCAAATCCTATTTTTCTTCTTTTAATCTCTTTCTTTCATCACCTTAATTGAAGCCACCTACATCAACACTTTTCCACCACTGCCATTATCACCACCATTACTGAGCCATCATAAATTAATTTAAGTAACAAGTAATTGAAATTAAATCACCCAAATTCTCCAATTAGCAAAAAAATAACTTAGTTGGATATGAGAATAGAGATTAAAAAATTAAAATCTTTGATGGAAAATTTATCCGGCCAACAATAATGCCGCCGCCGCCGTAGGTTCTACTTTCCCCAAATCTCATCGGCATCATCTCAATATAGGTTCTACTTTCACCGCCGCCGTCATTGAAATAAAAAAAAAACTCCAACAATAACAAAAATAATCAAATACGCCGGAACTCTAATTTTTTCTACGAGAAATTAAAATATTTTTTTAGTAATTCTTTCCATTTTTGATATCTTTTCTCTGTGTTTTCGATGTTACTCTGTTAATTTCTGTAAATACTGAAGAAAGAAATTGAAAGGCAAAAGAAATGAAGTAGAAGAAAAAAAAAGTGAGGATAAGAGTCATGGATTCTCAGCACAATAGGGGTGTTAGCGCTTATCTTTCACCATTTACCACAAATCTGGGTGAGACTTTGTAAGGAAACATGTATTCCACTTTAAAATAGTTCGCGGGGTCATAGGATTCACGTAAAATTGAGGTGTGTTACAATAATTTTTGTCAAAATTTAAGTATATTTCAGACCCTTTTTCCTTAAAAAAAACATAACTTTATTAACTTAGTATAATTATAATTCTAGAAGTATTTTCATTTATCGTTGATAGTTGATAATATAGTGTTCTAACACGAAAACCTTTGTTAAAGGTGGAGTATCCTATCAATCCATCCTACCACAACTTGTGTTAATATGCCTAGAAACTTTAAGCAAATAAAAGAAATGAAGTAGAAGAAAAAAAAGTGAGGATAAGAGTCATGGATTCTCAGCACAATAGGGGTGTTAGCGCTTATCTTTCACCATTTAGCACAAATCTGGGTGAGACTTTGTAAGAAAACGTGTATTCCACTTTAAAATAGTTCGCGGGGTCATAGGATTCACTTAAAATTGAGGTGTGTTACAATAATTTTCGTCAAAATTTAAGTATATTTCAGACCCTTTTCCCTTAAAAAAAACATAACTTTATTAACTTTAGTATAATTATAATTCTAGAAGTATTTTCATTTATCGTTGATAGTTGATAATATAGTGTTCTAACACGAAAACCTTTGTTAAAGGTGGAGTATCCTATCAATCCATCCTACCACAACTTGTGTTAATATGCCTAGAAACTTTAAGCAAATAAAAGAAATGAAGTAGAAGAAAAAAAAGTGAGGATAAGAGTCATGGATTCTCAGCACAATAGGGGTGTTAGCGCTTATCTTTCACCATTTAGCACAAATCTGGATGAGACTTTGTAAGGAAACGTGTATTCCACTTTAAAATAGTTCGCAGGGCGATAGGATTCACGTAAAATTGAGGTGTGTTACAATAATTTTCGTCAAAATTTAAGTATATTTCAGACCCTTTTTCCTTAAAAAAAACATAACTTTATTAACTTAGTATAATTATAATTCTAGAAGTATTTTCATTTATCGTTGATAGTTGATACTATAGTGTTCTAACACGAAAACCTTTGTTAAAGGTGGAGTATCCTATCAATTCATCCTACCACAACTTGTGTTAATATGCCTAGAAACTTTAAGCAAATAATTTTATTAATTTAATTTGTGGTCTTTCTATGTTGAGCTTACTATAATAAGAAAACACATAAAGCATCAAGGACTTATAGTAACAAACAAGTTCAATTCACAACCAAGACCTTAGCTTTATTCCCACTTCATCAATTCAAGTTTAAAAGAGAATATTCACGATTTTACAATTTAAATAAATTGAATTAATCCGTCACCCCTACATCAATAAGAAGTCATTCTCCTTTAACCTACCCAAAAAGCACAAAGGAAACCCCCCCGCCGCCCCCGCCCCCGCCCCCCGTCCCCAAGTAGTTATAGGTGTTAGAAAATAGAACTTTGACCTAATTCTAACTCTATAAATTAATTACTGTGATAAATATTCTTCAAGATAATCATATATAGATACAATTGTTCTTTCTATCAGTTAATATGGTAAGATCATCATATATAGATAATAGATACAGTGGTGTCGGCTGAATTGAGCTGAATTTAGACTGATTAAAATAGACGTGTTATTGATCCATCCAAAAATTACTTAAGCTGAACTGAAATAAAATGTAAGTCATTATCTAACTCGTCCAATTTCTATTAAATTTTAATCACTATTTGATTTGTTTTTTTTAATAGTTTTTTAATACCAAATAAAATTATTTTTTTTTCATTATAGTATATATAACATATCGGATAAAAAAATTATTTAAAAATATTTTGACAAGATTTTTTATTAATGTGTTGAAATAGTTTGAGCTGAAATGGACTAAACAAATAAATGGACAAATCATTATATGAACGGACTAAACAAATTATATTTTCATAAATTAAATTTTATCACTTCAACTCGTGAACCTTTAAATCACGAACAATATAATATAAGACACTCAAATATTGAAAATACTAATAATATAAATTGAGTCAATAGACCCTTTGGCCCTAATTTAACTTTAAAAAAAACGTAACCTTTACGTAAAACAAAGAAGAAATGAAACTTTCTTGAAACGAATTGTCATTTTAAAGAGGACCATGTCAAACTTTGATTGAGTCAACCAATTTTTTGACTCTGAAACTGATAATTCGATATCACACATTACTATTTCATTTTTTTAAAAAAAATTGTTGTTTCCAATTTTATTCTTTAATTTATTTTAAAAAACCACTTTTTATATATTTAGTAATTTTGTAAACTATAACATTCTACTTGATATATTCAAATTTTAAAAATCATAAAATTCAAATAGATATTTTAATGAAAGGTTTTGTATCACCTTTGTGAAATCTAAAAAGGACAACTCATCGAGTTTTATGATGGACGTCGTTTGGGTTGTTAATGATTACGTCATTTGGCCGCTATCAACGATTATGACTATTCAAATGGATTTTTTCATTAGTTGGAGTAGTAAAGGGGCTGATGTCCATCAGTTAGGCATTAGGAATTTGGGTGATCATACGCGTCACGTGGTATTTATTAGGATTAAGATTGAAAATTGCTTAGTTCAGACAGCTCAGCATGGGCCATTTCTTTTATAATCAATAAAAAGAGCATTTGATAAAGAAAGTCGGTTTTAAAAAAAAATCATTCTTTTATTGAATCAAAATAGTAAAAAAGGGCAAGTGAGCAAGTAGCGTAGGAGCAACGTCGGACTTTGTGATAGTTAACGAAAACAAATAAAAAGGAGCACAACACCCTACATGCTCGATTGGCTAATTAAAATAAAAACGGCCAACTTCGTTTAAACGAGTCACCGATAAAATCATCGGTTCTTCTGAATCGAACATCAAGACTATCTTTAACAAATAAACTAATTTTGTATCTTTTTTTTAAAAAAAATATTTTTAATTTTATATTTTTCTTATCAAATGGAGTATCTTAATTTTCATATTTAGAAAATCAAAAAAATAACACATAGTTTTTTTATAAAATTATAATTTGATTTTTATTCAAATTATAAAAAATTATATTCACTTATTTTCCCGACAAGACTCATAGCTAGATTCAACGTGACTCAAATGTTTTATGGCCAAATAAAAAAGTCATGATGCATCCGAGGTTGTACACTCTGCGACACTACTTGTACTTTATTTATTTTTTTCAAATCAAAAGGGACAAACAAATTTGTCAATTAGGTAAAAGTCTTTCGAATTTTTAAAATTAGATAAAAATGACAAAAAAATTTCAACTTTTTAATGCATTATCGAACAACTGTCTGCAACTATTTGAGGGATTTTTTTTTTAACTTAATAATATTATGAGATCCACTTATTTTTTTTATTTAATTGAAAACTTGAAAGAGACTCTGAGCTTTTTTTTCTCGTCGTTTTCACTCTTCCATTCCCAACATATCTCATCCTCTTACAGCTAAGCTTCTGCTCATAGTTTCTTCCTTCAATCGCCAGTTGATAACCCACCAATCTCCTGTCCAATAATCTACAACTCATTTCTCTATTTCTTATATATATTTGTATTATTCGAGCCGATTTGTGCCTGCCTCGATTAATTTCACGAATATACGCTAAACAACAGCTCATTTATCTTAGATCTCTCATTAGAATTTTCATACAAACAACTCCCTTGAGCCAGTTTACACTTACCTTAATTAATTTCGCAAATATATATCAAACAACAACTCATTTCTCTTACCACAAACAACTTCCCTCGAGCCTTTTCGAGCCAGGTCATTTCTCTTAGATCTCTTATTGATGTTTTCACACAAACAATTTTTCTAGAGTTTTTTCGAGTCAGCTTGCGTGTACCTCAACTAATTTCGATACTATATGCCGAACATCAATTCATTTCTCTCAGATCTCTCATTGGTATTTTCACCCAAACAACTCCCCTCGAGTCTTTTACCATCCCCCCACGCCCCACCCCCACCACACACACCCTACTTCACCTGCTGACACTGACAGCCTTTCCATTACCAATCTTCCCTTTTTCCTTTATAACTGTCACCTTTCTTGTACTGCTACTAGTACTATGAAAATAATACTACAACATATCTACCAATCATTTTGACTTCTTTTATCTAAAGTTTAGTCCTTTTTTGGATCTGGGGTAATCTTGAATTTTTGATCAAATGGAGATGGAGGGTGCTGCTGCTGATGGAACTGTAAAATTAGGAGCTTTACCCATGAAACCTGATCGAGTTTTCAATAATTTGGAACCTGAATTCACTGTTTCTTCACCTGTTACACGTCAAAAAGCTGCTGCTGCTAAGCAATTCATTGAAAATCATTACAAGAATTACCTACAAGGCTTGCAAGATCGTAAAGAAAGGTTCTTTTTTTGTTAAGCAATGTGTGTTTTTATGTGCCCACATTAGAGCCTGATTAATCTGGATCGCGCACTGCAAGCCCATACTTGGGTGGTGCTCCCAACAGGATTTTCTCCATATCCAGAGTCGATCGAGACCTCTGGTGTAGGGTGGAGCAGTCCCACCACTGCACCACAGTCCATGTTGTGTTGTGTTTTGAGTTTATATTTGTTGGACCCTTTTGTTTATTTTTGTTGTGTTTTGGAATTTTGAAGGAGATGGGCGTTGCAGAGGAAGGCTCAAGAAGCACAGGTACCAAGTGAAGAGCAAGAGAAGATGCTTAGGAATTTGGAGAAGAGGGAGACTGAGTATATGAGATTGCAAAGGCATAAAGTTGGGATTGATGACTTTGAACAGTTGACTGTTATTGGTAAAGGTGCCTTTGGTGAGGTAAATTTTCTATTTACAACTCCATATCCCGATTGGCCGATGGATTTTAAAGTCGAAACTTGAAAATTTGAGTTTTTGAAGTTGTGATTATTTAGGATTGTGATTTTATTTTCTTTGTTTGGGGATGTATTTATTACTAGTACTTTAGAAGTGGCTTAAATTCTAGTCTTGTTTGATTAGTGTAACTTGGAGTGTGCATTGGTTTTTCCTATAAATGATGATTAGTGAGGCTAAAGTTTGTGCTTTTGTAAGTTTTCTTATCAAATTACCTTTGAAGAGTAAACTAATTGGTAGTTTTGAGTTTGCTAAGTCGTGATCTAATAAGATCCTTCAATTAGTTGTACGTCCAGATATCGAGTATTCATCTTTAAAGGTTGTGTCATTGATGAATGCAATGATAAAGCCATAAACAATGCTTTTGCCTGTTTTTTAATGGATCAAAATTGATCATTTTACTGGTAAGATGAAAAACATGGTGTTATCTTCTGTAAAATCTGCATCCAACATTTCTTTTTCAAGGCATACACTTTTACAATGTAGCAGAAGCGTTCATCCTGATCATAATTCTATTTTGCAATCTTTCTTGATGCTGCCAATTGGGGAAGATATGATATGATAACTTACTCTTTTAATCTAATGCTTATACAATACCAACCACTTTTTAAGCATCTTTGGTTTGCTATAAGCTATATCTGTTTCTCCCTTACATTGTAAAGTTTGTTAAGTTGTGGAAGTCGGTCTTTTACTATAAGCATGTTATACGAAGGAGCTCTCTTGTCTTGTGATTGCCACATAAATGGCAGAGTCAATGTTCGTATTGGACATGGTGAAGCAGATTTCAGTAGAGTGCTTTCTTAAATTATCTGGTTTGTTAATGCAGGTAAGGTTATGTAGATTCAAAAGTACTGGAGAAATCTTTGCCATGAAGAAATTGAAGAAGTCAGACATGCTTAGCCGTGGACAGGTAACAGATGGAATAAAGCACCACAATTTTCTTCTGAAATGTTTATGCAAAGATATCGGGATGTGCAGAAGCTGCTGAAATTATTTCATAATCAGCATGCTTCCTCTACTAGATGTTGTTAAAACTTTTACAGAGAGCGGAGGATCATGTTTTGAGAAAAGAAGGATATAATCTTATAAGATATATGTTCTAAAAGCTAACATGTTTTGCTAAGTATCATAGCGGAGAAACATCAGTTCTTATGAATAGCTTGCATAGTATGTGCTTGCTGGTATTTGAAACAAGAATTCAACATTAGTCTGGTCAAAACATGCTAGAAACAGAAATGAATAAAAACCTTTTACTTGACTAAAGGTTTAAAAACATTAAAAAACTAACCCAATTTCCCTCATAAGTGAGAGACTGTATTTTTCTCTTTTGGGTTTATGAATATCTTTTGCAAATCAGCAATTGTCAATTGCCACTTAATTGGTCCAAAAGGCAATTTGTGAGTTCCTTGGTTAATTTGTATATGTAAATTACTACGTTCATTTTTTAATGTATGAAGTTATACTGCTCTTTTAGGTTGAGCATGTCAGATCTGAGAGGAATTTGCTTGTGGAAGTTGATAGTCGGTGCATAGTGAAGCTCTTCTATTCTTTCCAAGACTCAGATTTCTTGTACCTTATAATGGAATATTTACCTGGTGGTGACATTATGACCTTACTGATGAGAGAGGACGTTCTTTCTGAAGATGTCGCACGGTTCTACATTGCTGAGAGTATTTTGGCTATTCAGTCCATTCATCAACACAATTATGTACATAGGTATCTGAACAATGCATTAAATAGTTTGCCTTTTTGTTCAATCTTGCTTGTTACATGATTGTTTTTCTACACCTATAGGAGTGCCGGTAATACATATGTACCTTTTGTAGCTCAAATTAGTGATAATGTGTTTTTACTATTCAGAAAAGTTCCATGCTTCTATTGATATAAAATTTCTCTTCTGCCAAATATCGTCAAGTGAAAATATCTAAAAAGGTTTCCAATCTTCATTTCTCATACTACAACACATAAGTTAAAATGAGGATGATTAAGGTGTTTTCAGATCTCCTCCAGCTTTAGCTATGCTAAGAACTTTTCAGAAGCAGCACCTGCAGTTAGAACAACCTTAAATTAGTTTTCCGTTTTCTCGTGTTCTTGTCTCAAGGGGTTACTGGGTTAATCTTAATATAGTATAATTTGTTTTTTAATTGAAGAATGATTCACTTTAATTCTCCAGAATTCAGATTACAATAAGAACAACAACATCATACCCAGTTAATCCCACAAGAGGGGTCTGGGGAGGGTAGGATGTACGCAGACCTTACCCCTACCTTTTCAGGGTAGAGAGGCATTCTGCAGATTAAAAATTGTATTTGTCGCCTGCACTCTGATAGTTGTGAGTTGTTAGTTTCCTCAAGTTGAGTTTGAGGCCTTATTTCCTGTCTTCCTTTCTTTATAGGTGTCATAGTAGGAATCAATAATCGAGCATAAGTTAAATTGGTGCTACAGTTTTTATTATTGTCTGTTCTTTTCTATGTGCATATGGTATAAAGCTCACTTTGCCATCATCCTCCAACATGCAGCTGATTCAGAAATTATTCTGCTTTCAGGGACATAAAACCTGATAACCTTATACTAGATAGAAATGGCCATTTAAAACTTTCAGATTTTGGCTTATGTAAACCCCTGGAAAATAAATACTCATCAATATTATTGGAAGATGAAGACCTTACTAATGCAGAGTCCATTAACGGGACTGAAGGACCTTCTGGTGGTGATAGAACTTCATGGCCAATGCCAAAAGAACAAATACAGCAGTGGAAACGCAATCGACGTGCCTTGGTATTCACGAACTCACATTCTAGTGCTTCACTTTTCGTTATTTTCAACTTATAATTGTGTCAGCTTGCAACATTAACATTCTTTATTCTTGTTCCTTTCTAATTGATCATGATCAGTCTTTAATTCAATGTGTGAAATGTCTTCTGTAGGCATATTCTACTGTAGGAACTCTTGATTATATGGCGCCAGAGGTTTTGTTGAAAAAAGGATATGGAATTGAATGTGATTGGTGGTCACTGGGGGCAATCCTGTATGAGATGCTTGTTGGGTACCCTCCCTTCTGTTCAGAGCATCCAAGAATGACGGCTCGCAAGGTATTTTAACTCTTCTGTTTGTTGTTAGGATGAAACTAAGAGACAGCCGGGGCCTCTAAAATGATCTCCAAATTGGATTCAAACAGAACTTTGTAAACCAAGATTCCAAAAGGAATTCTTTTTTCAGTGTAATCGGAAAAGATTGGAATTGAAATGATTGCTGTTGTATAGACTTCATTTTCTTCAAAAGGAATGTTTCCAAAATTGTGCTACAACATCTTGTTAAGTTTTACAAAATATACTCATTTTTTGGGGGTTATATTATAATTGTTTTTGTTGTATCAGATAATCAGTTGGAGAACATGCTTGAAATTCCCAGATGAACCAAAAGTATCAGATGAGGCTAAGGATCTGATCTGTCGTTTATTGTGCGATGTTGAATCAAGATTGGGGACCGGAGGAGTGGAGGAAATAAAGGTAAATATCTACTAATGTAGTAATTCCCGTACAGGAACTATCTGCAGAAATATGCCCCCCGATTCTAGAATTTTTTTTCACTTAACAAAATGCATACAGTTTTCATCTATCGTTGATGAAATTACCATACTCTGTGTGCAAAGATCTACACGAATATGGTGAGCGGTTATGCTGGCTCCATGTTTGTGTCGACTTGCTAAAATTTCTCACTGAATTTTCAGGCTCATCCTTGGTTCAAAGGAGTCAACTGGGACGTGCTTTATGAAATGGACGCTGCCTATAAACCTATTGTTACTGGAGAGTTAGATACTCAAAATTTTGAGAAGTTTCCTGAGGTGAGTACTTTTGTAGACCACTAGATGTATTTATTTGACTTTTATAGAAAAAATCTGGAGTAGCGTATGAAAATCACTCCAACTCTCACGACATTGTGGACTGCTAGAAATCAACTGTTTACCGTGATGATCGACAAAGCCATATATAAGCTGGATATTTTTGCGTACGTATCCATATCTTTCACCTTTGGAGTGTCTCTACCTATACCACAAATCATGGACATGCTCTCCACCTCTCTTTCAGTAGTAACTTCAGTATGACAATTTGACATTATTTATGAACTAGGTCCTTTGAATTTTGGGCATTGCTGGGTACCATTGAATATCCGTAGACTCCTTTCGGCTTCTTATCAAAGCATGCTTTTTTCGTTCCAACTCATTTCCCCATTTGTTCGTGGCATTCATCTATAGTAATTTTTAATTTTCTGCGTCTCAGTTTTTCCATGTTTTGCTTTAAACGATGCATCACTTTAATTTTGAATGCCATGCTGTGTTCTCTGAATGTGCTAACTTTTGACTTTGTATTATATTATAGGTAGAAGATCCTTCATCAACAACACCAAGAGTTGGACCATGGCGAAAGGTAATGATTATTGTTGACAGTTCATGCTTCAACTCCTCCCCCCTCCTCCTCTTAATCAGGAAAAAAAAGTCATTCAGGAGTGAATATAAAACTACAAAACATGATTGAAGTGGTGATGCACTTAAATATTTGGAAAGTTTCTTCCGTGAGACTGTAGTTGATGAATTATAATAATTTTTCTTCCGTGAGACTGTAGTTGATGAATTATGTGTATCCAAGTTCCTACACAATAGGTGATTCCTATAGGTGGGATAAAATAACTTCTGGGGATTCTCTTCTTTGCAATTTTAGCAAGTATTTTTCTTAATTATTTCCTCTTCCAGAGTTTTGGTTCCCCATTTATTTCCCAATGCCATACATAAGACATCCTTCTTTTTTGTTCTTTATATAAATAAGAATAATTTGTCTATATTTTGATTTATTCCATCATGTAGATGCTGACATCAAAAGATTCCAATTTTATTGGATTTACTTTCAAGAAATCAGATATCCTCAAAACAGCTGAAACATCAGGTGTGCTGTTGCTGCTTTAGATCTCCAATTTTTTGGCTGCATCTCCTTACTGCATATGCACCATCTTTCCATTGTACGGAAGGGGTCTGAAGTTACTTTGACACGATGAAGAAATACACTTTGTGCACACTTTTTTCCCTGGCTCACACTGCATCTAAGAAGATTTAAGTATATAGAAGCACGTGTTTGTGCAGTATTCTTCTCCATCCTTCGAACTCTTGCTAGTTTTGGCAAAGCATATGAGGAAGGTGAATGAGATCATAGGAAAATGGACAACCCTTCATAAGAAAGGAAAAGTTCTCCATGATATTTGCAATATCAATAATTGGTTCATATCAAAGCCTAGAATGAGTAAAAAATAGATTGACCATTTGTTTCTCAATTGGCCTTGGCATTTTTGTTGCTCAATTGGCCGTGGCACTTTTCACAACATGTTTCCCAGTATCATTGTTGAAATGGATATGATGCATCTTTTTTCGGAATGGTACTTGTCGTTGCATACCAGAGCTTCTAAATCTTTTTCCTTTCAGATTGCAATATATAGCTTCAATCTCTTTAACAAGCACGGTCAGTAGTTAACTAAGAGGTATCTATTTTTTCTCAAAAAGGTTCAGTACAAGGGTAAACCCCAATTCAGAATTACGCCGATTAGTATTGTCGTCAGAGTAAGCATGTCATTGTAGAACTTAAATCATGGACCATTCATGCAGGAAGATAGTCAAACTTCTATACATGGTCTTTCAAATCTGACTTGGTCTTGTCATTTCATCTAAATGCCTTTTGTCATAAATGTGAAACATTTCTGTCGCTCAATTTTATGTTATTTATCTGCCTTTAAATTCAAACACACGTCTTATTTGTGCAGGCATAGATATGAGTTCAAATGGATATTCAAAGCCTCCCTCATTAGTGTCCTTATTCGGTATGGTAACCTTTCTTGCATACTGGTACATGTTTCATGATTTTCACAACGTTGGATTAGATTGGAACCGCAAAAAGCATGCTGTTAAACCTTAGTTTTCTACCTGAAAGATTTTTGATCTAGATAGTTTCCGATTTTTGAGGAACACGTAGAGGGGCACTATTGTATCTTCGTTTAGGTTGATCATGATGTTCCCATTTCTCCCTAATCGGTTCAAATAAGTTAGTACACATTAAACACCTTTCTTATTGTGTTCCTCGACTTCTTGTAGTAAGCATCTCAAACAAGTCCCCCTTTTTTTGCGTAATTGGCCTAAGCTAATTACACGCCATTCTCATCGTGTTCCATGACTTCCTAGAAAATGACTTCCGTTATACCAAACACAGCCATTTGATGATTTTCCGTTACTTATTGCAGGTCGAATAGACGTGCAAGATACAATAGAAGAGGACCAGAAAGGAGAACAACAAATTTTATGAGTCCAATTGCTTGTTCATTCTGACAACGGCAAATTTCTTTTGTACAAAAAGAGAATAACTATAAGCTTTGAGTTCTGCATAATTTTGAGTTTTTGCCTTTTCCACATTACCCATCTGATTTATGTACTACTAGTATTTATTGATGTAAATACATTATGACATATACATTCCTTGATTTCTATCAGATTAAAGTAATAGGAAATTCTCTGTTTTGCTAACTACTATTATGTTATACCTTTATGGTCGATAATATAATATGGTTACATTACTACGTGTACGTTTGGCTTAGCTGATTAAAAGTAGCTAATAAATATTAAGCATTGAAAAATATTTTTCCTATGTTGAAATAAATGAGTAATTACTATTTTTGTATGAATAGAAGTGATGAAACTGTTAATAAATATTTAGTGTTTGGTAAAAAAGAAAGTTGGATAAACACCTTTTTTTCAATCAAAATGATTGTAATATCCTCAAAATTATTTATCAAAAATATAAAGTTAGAAGTATGTTTATAAAAAGATAATGAATAATGAAAAAATAGATAGATAATTGGAAATTACTTATAGGAAGATTATTTCGGAGATTAAAATTATAAAAAGATATATTTAGGATAAATTCGTCAAAGATTTGACCAAACTAAAAGTGTTATGAATAACAAACTTATGACTGATTTTAACTTATAAGCACTGTTGATATTTATCAAATGTGATGATAAATCAAAAGTTATCATAAAGCTACTTTGATTAATTTATAAGATTAATCAAACACCCTCTGATTAAATTCTTCTTTTCTTCAAGCAGTTTTTTCTAACAAATTTCCTATCTAATGGATGAAGCAGTGGATCTTTTTTCATTTTTTCTTATGGGTAGAAATAATCTTATACTAATATTATAACAACAACAACATACCCCAATATTCCCATAAACTGGATTTGGAGAGGGTAGATTATACGTAATCTGTACCACTATCTCATATGTGAGGTAGAAAAGTTGTTTCTGATAGATCTCATCTCAAGATAAAAAATAGTTGAGAAATAATAGATAGTAACATAATAAATAGTAACAGAACAAGACTATTATAAAATAATATTATACTCGAACTTGATCTATCCGAAACAACATATTATACTAATATTTTGATAAAAATTAAAAATGAATCAAATTGTTTTCTCTATTGAAAAGTTCCAAATCCTCCTAATAAGTAAAGAAGTCAAAAAGGAGGGAAAATATCTAACTTTAAAAAGGAGGGGGAAAATATCTATGTTGTAAAATCATAGATATTTGTGGAGCCAACCATTCAATAAACAACAGCTGGTATTCTTAAAATAGGAATTTCCTTTTCCTTCCTTTCACATGGTGCTTGACATTGACTCATTAATCATAATCATAGATTTCTAAACTCCTTATCTTAAAACTTAAGCAATTTTTATTCGAATATAATTGCATTATTTATAACTTTATTGAAAATAATTACAAATTATCTCTAAACTATTAAAAATAAGTCTTAGCGTTGCTGACATATAGACTGTTTGGCCAAATTTTTAGGGGCAAAATTACTTATGTTTTTACAAAAGCACTTGTTTAGAAAAAGGCAGGTGTTGAGCTAAGTTTTTCAGAGAAAATAAGTATTTTTGGTGAGTAGTAAAAGTTATTTTTAGATGTTAAAATAACATTAATTTTTAAAAAAAATACTTTTGAAAAAATATAAAAACACTTTTTAAAAGCTTAACCAAATACTAATTATTACTTAAAAGTATTTTTTAATTTGATTAAGCAGATACAAACTGTTTTCCACAAAAAAAAACTCTTTTCAAAAGATGCTTTAAAAAATATTTTCAAATTCTGCTGATTTTAAAAAATTGATCAGGCTCTGAATTGTATGAATTTAATATCTACCCCCACTTTAAAAAGTAGCTGAATTAATACAAATTTAATATTAAACCTACGCTACGTTAAGTACAATATAGCATCATCTATGGCAGACCATTGACCCAAAAAAAAAAAAAAGAGTCTATGAAGGAAATAAAATTACTCAAAGAAATAATATAAGCACAAGTGAAAGACCCAACAATTACTAAATACTAAATAGAAGAAATTAATTAAATAAGAGATAAGAGGTAGGAGGTTTATTCAATAACTCAAAAAACTCTACGAAATTCTACTCTATATCTTACTACCTCACAACTTGAGAAAATATGTAGCAAACACCCCTATTTATAATAGTGCATAACCAAATTAAACTAGGACTAGAAAACTTATTTCTATATGAACTAGGACAAACAAATCCTAATCCTAATTAGACAAGAATTAAATAAATACCAAAAATATTAAATCCTAAACAACTAAGGATTCCTACTCCAACTTTGAATTATTATTTCCAACATCCTCCCTTAATTCAAAGTTGTATACTCTCGCCTTTTCTTGTTGTCATGGTTGTTGTATTGAGCACTTCTCTTCCAATCTTCAACTTCTTGTTTGTGTTGGAGAATTACTCTACAACCTTCAATTTCTTGGTTTAAATTCCAACAGAGCCTCCCTTAAACCAAGATCTTCAAACTTGAGCATGTCTTGAATAATATCATGTCTTGTAGAAGTCAAGTACCTTAGACTCCCCATCAATTTCCTAAAATAAATCGCATCAACGAAATTGCGAGTGTCATCTTTAGTTAGCTTCAATTTCTCTTCAACGCGATCCAACGTCAATTTGACTTTCTTCATGTGAAACATCTTCAACATATCATCATCATATCTTTTCCTCTTCTTGTAATCTTGAATAGTTTTTCTTGCCTTAAAATCATCAGCTTCTCCAGTTGGTTTGTACTTGGCCTTGCGTGCCCATTCGACTTCAGTTTGTCTTTTTGTATGTGGTAGAGAAATACCATCAGCAATCAATTTTTCACGCTCTTCAAAATCTTCCATTTTGAATAATGGCTCAAAGTTGCTTTTATCTTCAATATTCATAATCATGCACTTCAATTGCGAATCTAAACCCTTAATTGTTTCTGCTTCAATTTTGGGTAGATCATCAAAAACTTGCTCTTGGTGAACACTTTTGCTTCTTTCAATACTAGCTTCATATTTAATATTTTCACACAATTTTTCTTGTGCGACAACGGTGGGTATTTATTTTTCAATATCTTCACCTTGTATAGACCAATCATGTCTATTACACTTCTCATGACTTAAATTACTAGCTTCTATTGAAAGAGCATTAGTTTCAACCAAATCATCATTTTTAGTCATCTCAAGAATTATTGGCAAATCAGTTTGGACATTTTTGGGGTTCTCTTTGCACTCAAAGTTCTCTATACCACAACAAAAATTATCTTTACCTTCACTTCTTTTCTCCACTGTTTCTGAATTTTGATCTTTTTCATCAATTTCTGCCAGATTTGTTAGCTCTTCATTTTTTGTTGGTTGATCATACTTTGCCTGCAATTTCTCCTCCATTAATTCAATTGTCTCTTGGTTTAAGGACATCTCATATGTCACCAACTCATCTTCTAGCTTATCAAGTCTCAAAGTATTACGATTTTGAGTAGCCTCTACGACTGTCTTCTTGTCATGAAACTTCAAACTTAGAGATTCTAATATCTTTTTAACAACTTTAACTTCTTCCAATATTTCTCCATTGACCTTCATATCATTAATAATTTCTCTAATTCTTGTAAAGAATTCTTTAACAGATTCAGTTGGTTTCATCTGGGCCAACTCATACTGTCTCCAAAGCTCTTGAAGTTTCTCTCTCTTTACGTCAGCAACACGTCGATGCCATTTCACTAAAATTGTCCAAGCCTCTTTTGCTGATTTTACATATAGTAATTTGATGGATACATGCAATTCGACCTTGCAGTCAATATAGAACAATGCCTTATAATTCAATTGTCTATTTTTCTCCAATTGAGTAGCTGCTTCACCCATTAATGTTGTGCCTTCCGGAGTCTCTACAAATCCATCCTCAATAATGACCCATAATCCAATAGCTTTGAAAAAATTCTTCATCTGTTGATACCAGCTCTCAAAGTTTTTTCCATCAAACTCAAAAACAGGACAATTCGGTAAATATGGAATATCCATATTCTTCTATATATATCGTATCTCACACGAGGCTCTAACAAGATCTCACACGGGCTCTGATACCAATTTGAAGAAAATAAAATCACTCAAAAAAATAATATAAGCACAAGTGAAAGACCCAACAATTACTAAATACTAAATAGAAGAAATTAATTAAACAAGAGACAAGAGGTAGGAGGTTTATTCAATAACTCAAAAAAACTCTATGAAATTCTACTCTATATCTTACTACCTCACAACTTGAAAAAATATGTAGCAAACACCCCTATTTATAATAGTGCATAACCAAATTAAACTAGGACTAGAAAACTTATTCCTATATGAACTAGGACAAACAAATCCTAATCCTAATTAGACAAGAATTAAATAAATATCAAAAATATTAAATCCTAAACAACTAAGGATTCCTACTCCAACTTTGAATTATTATTTCCAACAGTCTATCTATACCCTATTTTAGGTAGTTCACCTCATGATTTAGCAGTTTTTTTTTAAAATTAAAATATTTGAGTTAGGGATAGGGGCCAATGAGAGAAAAAAGAAACAACTCTTGGTGAGATTTGATTAAAATTTTAGTTGTGTAATTGTCTTTTAAGTAGCTTAATTAATTATATAACATATCTATATTTTTCTTAATTTAAGAATCGAGTATGGTTCGCAATTTTGCCGGGCATTTGTCGTTTTTTCTTTTTCCCTTTAATGTACAAGCAACTAAGGATGATAAGATGGGGATGTAATTTAATTGCTAATAAAATGGATGAAAATATAATAAGACATTAAATTCAAATCCTAGCACATACTGAAAATATTACTTGTTTAAGTGATATTTTTCAATATATGTAACTTTTAGTATATAACGTTAATTCAATAAATATAACGATGAAAAGTAATAAATAATTCATAAAAATAATAAAGTGAATTGATCGAACACTATTATTGTTATAGTCTTATAGAAAAAGATAAAAAAAGAGGAAGGACAATAAGTAAGTAGGGATATAGTACAAAATTGAATTACTTTAGCTCACATTTATAGATTAATAAATCTCAAATTTGACAAAATCAACCAATTGAGATATAATAGTAAGTCTAAATTCATAAAATTTAAATTTTGAATCGACACGATAGGGTAAGGAAAACAACTATGTGCTAATTCGCTAAAGGGTAAAGAAATGTGTTTGTTGTTGATATACAAAGCACATAGATTTTGATTGAGTTACAAAAGACAGAAGGAATCACATGGTCAAAAGATAAGAAAGTACTCGAATTACGCCGCTTGGTTTTGAAGATATTTGTAACGTTCGATATTTATATTAAGGTTCAATTAAGTAGGCATTTGTTTATTAAAAAAATAAAATAAAATATATATATATATAAATAAATATATATATATATATATATTTATTTATTTTATTTAAAATTTTTAAAGTTAAAAATAGAGTTGAAGTTATGTTTTATCTTAGTATTTTGGAGTTAATATTTAGAATTTAAATATATTTTTAAAAAAATATAAAAAGTATTTTTTTTTTTGAATTTTATGAAAATGAGGTTATTTTATGAAAATAAAAAATAAAAAAAGTGAAACCAAATATTATGAAAACACCTTTTAAACTTTAAATTTCAAAATTTTAAATACAACTTCAAATATTATTTGACTTATTTATGATCAAACAAGGATTTCAGAATAAAGTGAATGATGTCTATGATCAAATGGGGCCTAAATTCAGAAATTACAATTTTTTCTTTTTGTATGTGGTCCTCCTAATATAATTTTTATTTATTTTCAAAAGCTCAAACTTAAACTCTCATATTAAAAATAAAGGAATTTCAACCATGTCACCACGATCTAAGAATAATTGGAGAATTGGATGAAGACAAAAGATATTTTATGGTGGACCGATATTTTGTAGCAGTACTAAATGGCCTTTAGAAAAATATCTTGGACCTCTTTGTACATTTTGAGTTGACGTGTTAACTTGACACATGGAAAAAGCGGTGACAGCTGAGCCTCTCTTTTCCATTTTCTACAAAAAAAAACCATTCCTTTTTTCCTCTCTATTCCATTTAAATGCAACCAACAATTTTTTTTGCTATAATAAATTGTCTAGCTTTTCTCTTTTTTCTTAGAAAATAATAATGGAAACTTTAGCTGATTCTAAAGGAAAAGCTTCAAGAAAGAATATGGGTCATAAGATTGAAGAAATTTTGACTGTGGAGGTATATATATTTGGCTTAAATTTTAAAAAATTTGTTTGGTTATTTTTGCTTATGTGATTATTTGAGTAGGTTTAGTTTTCTATTGTTTTATGAACTGTATGAGATATTTGTGAGTTGATATTATTTTCTTGCTTCAAGAGTTTATATGTAGTTTTTAGTTAGATCATATTCTACTGAAATTGACTTATGAGACTCTCTCTCTTGTGGTGTAAATCTGTGGGTTTTTTTAATTTTAAATAAATTAAAATCGAGGTAGTGGTATGTACTGCATACACTTACCATCAAACCCCACGTGGTGGGAATATACTGGGTATGTTGTTGTTGTTGTTGTTGTAAAATCGAGGAGGGGGTTACAAGGTGGGGTAATTGAACGCTCACCAATAAGATGAGAGTCCAGGTAACCAACTGAGCTACTAAGATTTCACGTGTAAATCTGTTGTTTTGATCTTTTGTTCTTGTTTTTTTTCTTCTTGGGAGGGACAATAGATATTTGTTACTGAAGACAAGATTAAGCCTGATTTTGCTCTAGTTCAACGGTTAGAAATTAATTTCTAGGCTAAATACGGTAAATACTTACCTGCACCAGTTGTTTACACCTAAATAAACTATTATTAAGAATCAACAAATAGAAATGGAAGTGCATATCACTTAACAATGGTTAAATTGTTAAGAAGTGTATATACAAGAGACGTGTCTTATGTTCATTGGTTTGCTGTAAATACCCGGTGCTATAAGTTTTTACATACGCCAAACACGAGCATATTAAATTGAGGAGTGAAGATAAGTACCAAAATTCCACCAAATTCAAAGTAAGGCCTAAGAAACGTGAAGCTAGACAATTGAATTGATTTTGGAATCTACCTGTGCCTGAATTTGTCTATTGGAAACAACCTCTCTCTACCTCCCACGGTAGGAGTAAGGTCTGCGTACACGCTATCCTCCTCATATCCCACTTGTGGGGTTTCATTGGGTATGTTGTTGCTACCTATACCTGCATTTCTTGTATGGTTGCCTTGTTTTTTTCTTATTGACGATGATATTATTATGTCACTCAGAGTATGTGAATGAGTTGAAATAATGTGAAGCATATGCTTTTCAAATCCGCCTCATTATCATGTTATATGTGCCTTTGTATGTTCATTGCACGGTTATTTCATGTGATCATTCAAAATAAGGAACATTCAGAAAACAATGTTGCTAAATGAACAGACAAAATAGGAGTGAAAAAATGTGTTTCATTTAGAATTCAGTTTCTCATTAAGAAAATCCCATTGCAGGATTCTCAGCATACCGGACCAAAGAGCATGGAATGGACCGACGAGAAGCATAGTTTGTATCTCAAATCTATGGAAGCATCATTTGTCAACCACTTATATGGTTCCTTAGATGTAGTTGGTTGGCATTCCAAAAATAATGGCTTGTCAAGGCCTAAATCCTCAAGGCAAAAGCATGCCAATCCTTCAGGCCAGGTTTGATTTGATTCGACCGAACATTACCCAGCTATTAATTGGCTTTTTCGTCCACGCTCACAATCTGATATCTTCCCTCTCATTTGTACCCCTTTTTGTAACAGTATAAGGTGTTTCAAGATGGTTGTTGGACCAAAATCGACTTCAAGAAAGACGAGCCTCAGTTAAATAAAACAAATGAATCTGCTGCTGTATTCGCGAGCCCCTGGATTAGGCATTACAAATCTTCAGGCAGACATCAAATGAGAGTAAATTCAGATCTCCAGGGGAACACTACCTTAGTGAAACAGAACCAATCTCCAGCATCTGACTTTGGTTTGTGCCATAAAGATTACGTTACAGGTAGCTGAGATTTTCAACCAGCTCGTGTTATTAATTCTCCGATCTCTATATCAAGTCATTAATAATATTCTTGTAACATTTCAGAGGTAATGGATCAAAACTTTATCGATGAAGATCTTGAAGGACAGTCTAGCAGTAGGGAGCACAGCACAAAACGGACAAAAATTCCGTTAGATGCTGGTACCAGCAGAGATCAAGTAATGAATTGGACCAGCTAATTTGCAGCTCTAAATTACTTATCAACATTACACCTTGTTAGATTGTCGACTAACCATAGTTTAAATGGATCATCCAGGTAGTTCCGTTTTGCACATCCTCAATGACCGATGATCTTAAGGATCTTCTGGAATCGACAGAGTAAAGTCTTTGGCTTTCAGAGACGACTATGATGACATTAACCTCTCTAACCAAGAATGCGGAATGGAATGTAAAAACAAGACGACTTAATTCAACGTGGTGGCTAGCAGATGGGAAGGCCTCGCGTTTCAAATTATTGCTATAGGCTGATCAAGATTTTGCTAAAATTTCTACCCGGAGCTAGTCATAGTTTATGTTTGCTTATTTATCTGTATGTTTGAAATTCGAGTAGCCATGGGACCTCTGTAGTCCTCCTTGTACAGATTTTCTGAAAATGATGTCAAAGCATTTGTTACTTCTCAATTTTGTCGTCAACATTGATTGACATAGGATTGCAAGGCTATGTTGGTCGGACTCTCCATACATGTCAGCTCATTTGTGTTGGGATCTTTCAAAAATTACGCTACTTTTGGAGGATCCGACACTCACCTATCAATATTTTTTAAGAGTTTGAGCAACATAGCTGCAAGGTATTAAAGCCAGATGTAGAGTCTGGATTTGAAGTTTATGAATTTGGAATTCTAACCCTTTTAAGTTACTGAATTTTAAATTGATAAAGTACATATTGAATGAATTTTGTAAAACAAATACAAAATATGATTAAAATTACTGAGTTCGATTGAATTCATATTTTGAAGGCTAGCTCCGCCCCGACTAAAGCAGAGAGCTTAAAGGGAGAGTTTTTGCTTGCTTGCTATATCTTTGATGTTCTTACATGCCTTGCCTGGTTCTTCAAGCTACTTGCCAACTTCTCAAAACAAAATACGAGTTAATTTCACAAATGACCATTGAGCTAACATCATATCAATGCACAAAATGCATCGACAAATATCTAGTAGTAATTGTTTGACTTCTAAGATAAGGTCCTATTGTACACCTTTTCCAGGTTGCTATATTTTAAGAAAATATTAGTAAGTCGATTTTAGGTCACGTTGTCAATTGTAGAACAGTGATATTTGGTGTGTGTGGAAATATCAATTTTGATCAGCCGACACTAGTTAACCATTAATTTGAAGTTTCTCCTAGTCCTAATAATTGAAGTTTGGAGAAATAACCAAAACCCGTATGATCTAGATTAAAACTTAAAAGCATGGTAAGTTAATTTGCATATAATTCCTGATTTTTTCACTTACTATCGACATATTTAACAATTATTTGAGTGACTTTAAACAATCGATTTAATGAATGAATCAATTATCAACTCATAAATAAATACTTGTTTATGCAACTAATTATTGTCGTTAATTTAGCCATCGAAAATTCTGTTGGAAATATATTCAATCTCACGAATTTTGGTGTTACTATATTTCATTAGATTTCGACGATTAGCAGCTGATAACATAATATCGATATTATCGACGGTTTGTCAACGAAATTTTTTGTCAACATTACCACAAAATACAATTAAAACTTCAAACAATGGCATGAAGTGCAATTTATATTGCCTAAAATATGAAGCTGCAATTCAAACTTCATTCCAATAGGCAATAGGAATTATGTTAATTCAAATTTCAGGTCAATGGCCTCATCTTCAATAGTTATAGTCCGGATTTCAGGGCAATAATGAGTTTAATTTTCAAGAAGTATATACGTTGTATACCTTCAAAATCTACTACTCCATGTAATTCAATTATTCTTATGATTTGATGTATTATTACTGAGGTATATAAAATGTGCATTATGTATTTTTAATATATAGAATATATATATGTTTCAATATAAAATTTTAAGGGCCAAATATCAGGGGAAGCTCGCGTAAATGTACTCTTTGACCATCTAGTTTATCAAAATGGTTGAAATACATCGACCGTATATATGTATATTATATATATGTACACAATATATGCATATTTTAGTATTAAGTATACTCTATCTATACATTTTGTACACAAATTTAATAAATTAGATGTTCGAATCGAATGGTATTTGACGGTAAATTTTATTTTATTAAATAGAACAAGTAGGTACTCCTAATATATTTTTCTGGAAACCGCAGTTGCTATCTTCGGATGAGTAAGGACTAAACCCGCTTTTATAACTCTTGGATCACACGAAAAATACAAACCGTACTAGACAAATCCATTGCGACGAACTCAACTAAGAAGACATTAACAAAAAAAAATTATTCATAACCTCTCTTACGTCATATCACATGCTGCACCAACTCAATCAGCGTTGACGAACAGAGTGGTACTTAATACTTTATTCCGCATAACTCAAAAGTTAACAGGTGGAGGGGAAGACATCTATTGCGTCACGGACAAGTATATATTAGTAAGAAATAAAATACTCCTTCCATGGCCTTCCATTTGCTGCCCGAATCTGCATATTCACATTGAACTTTCCCTCTTTATTCGCTTCTCCGCTCAAATTTCTCTATTCAATTATCCACAGGTACTTTGTTCTTCAATTAGGGTTCCTTTATCAATTCAAATTTCAAATTGTTTTTTTTCTTTTTTTTTTGCTCAGCTCAATTTTATGTTTTCATTTTCACAGATTAGGTCAAAAATTTCGATATTAGTTATTTTTTTGAATTGTTGGAATTCGCTGCGCAATGCGGAATTTTGTATCAACATCGAAGGTGATTAGGCGTTTAATTACGCATCGGAATGTGTGCAAAGAGAGAGTTGGGATTAATAACCATGTTCAAGTTCGATGTTTGAGTGGCATTGTTGGTGTTCCTTCAATTTCTCCTGGTTGTGATGTTGGTAGTAAGGTGATTAAGCCTCCTTCGTCTTCGTCGTCGTTCGGAGAAGTTTGTAGAATTGGGAATTTAATTCAAAATAGAGGATTTTTAGGCTGTGGTGATGGAGAAGAAGGGAATATGTTGACTAAAATACATGAGGAGAAGCGTGTTTTGGGGTAAGTTCCTCATTACCATTTGCTGTTTTTATGATAATTTGGCTGCATATTCTTAGCTTTGCAATCATAATATCATTGAAATGAGAAAGAAGAGAAATATTCGAACTTGAATCTTTCGTTTTCTAGTTTAAATAATGTAAAAATGAAATGTAAGTAGGTGAGGGCGTGGATGTAGCCAAGTGGATCAAGGAAGTGGATTGTGAATCCATCGTACAAAGGTCTTGTTACCAAAAACCTTCCCCGATTGATAGAACGTTCCGCTATGGACACTTGAAAAAGCTGATTTCAAGGTCTCGTTGCTTCAGTGATTTCCCTCTCCCTATAGGTCGAGCTTCCTTTTCAGCCCTCGCACTTCGTTCAAGTTGAATTAGTGCATGCCAATAGAACACCTGTGGCAGCTATTTACTTCAGTATTAATGCTATAAGGAATGAAATGGACCCGATAGAGTGGATTAGAGCACTGAGAATTAGGGTGTGGGGTGTGGAATAGCAATTTCTTTTTACTTCATATTTTCTTCTACTTCAAAACGACAGAAAAACGTTCTCGACACCAAATCAAGAAGTTAGTTTAGGGTGTTTGAGTTTTCCTTTTTTTTAAAAGAAGGTAACGTATTTGTGGGACTACTATATTTCCTTTTCATGCTGATTTTGATATGTTTTACTTGAGGCTAGGGTCCATCAGAAACTGTTGTTTCCGGGTATAAATATCTGTATTTTAATCGACTAGAACTTTAACTTTAAGTTCAAGAATAAGTTCAAGAACAATAAAGAAGTTCAACAACTTCAAACACAAGTTCAATAATAATGAACTATCAAAATAAAGTTTCTACTATTTTCTGGAAAATAGAAAACCGTAAGAAAGAAGATGAAACAGAAAATGTAGAATCAAGTACACCAAATTCACGGTGTGTCCTTAAGGAATTTATTTCCCTCAAGTACCCGAGGTTATGGAATCTTTCCTCCCAGGATAAAATGATTCACTTCAGTAGAATAGTGGTACCTCAAATTCTACCGAACTTCGAACGCACTCAATGATTTCTTGATCACACTTGAGTTTTTTTTTCAAGAAGAAGATAGTGTTTTTCTTTCACAAAATTCGTGCCAATACCTGAGGAAAAATCAGGTATTTATAACCATAAAGAGTTGCTTCCTAAAAGAAACAATGGATCATGAAAAGAGACAATTTTTCTGAAACGTCACTTGACCTGCGGACCCCACCTGCGCCCGCAGGTGGCGACATGCGGCCGCAGGTCGTCATTTGACAAATTCCAGAAATTGTCCCGCCATCTGCGAAGGTCACCTGCGTCCGCAGGTGACGACCTGCACGCTCAGGTCGCCCTTTTTCGCGTGAAACAGTGTGTCCCTTCCTCGAAGGGTCGCGTCCCTTCAAGGTGCGTTGTGACATGCGTTCGCACATGCATGTGCGTCCGCAAATGGAGAAGAATCATTTCTTATCGGATTTTTGGATTAACATATCACTATTTTTCAAGTTTCAAATGAATTTTGTCCAAAAAGATAATCTCAAATCCGAAGCCGAAGCCGAAGCCAAAGCCGAAGCCGAGCCGAGCGACGACGACGGCGCGAGGCTTGTCTTGTTCTTGCCTCACTATCCACATGAAGGGGAGTATTCCAATATAAACACTAAGAAGTTTCTTTCTCCCACCAATGTGGAAGAACTTAACTTTCTTAAAGTGAATTTTTTTTTTTAATTCTTTCACTTTCCCTCCATTTTTCTTTCCTCCATTTTCCATTCACAATACACTTAGAACCCAACAGAAACAACCTCTCTACCTTTACAAGATAGAGATAAGGCTGCATACACAGTACACACCACCCTCCCTAGACCCCGCTTGTGGGATTATACCAGGTGTGTTGTTTTTGTAGGAGGTAACATATTCCTGTGAGATATAGGTATCAGCACAGAAATTGCAGTAGTAACCAAGATGGAGTGACTACATGAGATTGCCAAAAAAGAAAAAAGGCAAATAAACTACACAAAACAACCTTGCTCATCTTACAAGGAACCTAATACATCTATGATTGCCGCAGAATCATCTATTTATTCAGATTTATGCAAAATCACTAAAAAGAAGAACACAATTCATCGTAATCTTTTGTAAATTGCTACTTGTATCTTAAAAGTACCTTGAGTTCCTCTCCATCCATATTGTCCTCCAAATAATTGCAGGGACAATTTTCCATCTGTCTTTGCTACTGTTGCAGTTTTCACCTTTGTCCCAGCGTGCTATAACTTCAGGAGTTCTTCGTGACATTGTCCAACTAGAACTTCTGAGATTGATGAACAAATTCAATAACCGTCTTTAAATACATTTGATTTAGTGTCTCTGCCTCTTTCCCACACAAGTAACATCTCGCACGCAATTGTATTCCCCTCTTAGTAAGAGTATCAGTCAGCACAACTTCTCTTACAACCAACCAGGAGAAGCAAGCCACCTTAACCAAAAAGTAAATCCAAAAACATATAGTTTTGAATTGTAGAAATATGTGAGAAAAGACTGAAAAGATGGAAATCTAAATATCTCTCTCTGTGTTTGAGCTTTATTAATAGTATAGATATGCCTGGTAGTGTGTATATAGTATTTTTCTATAGCTCTAGCATGATCCCATGATCCATTTTTGATGATTATGTATAATTGTATATCATAGAAATTGTTGGGAGGATTGCTCATGTTGATATCCTGTATGCTCTCTTTTTTACTTCAAACTGTCTAGACAATTATATGTACGGCTAGAAACACTCTCCTTGAAGTTTTGACATAACTTTTTCAACTGATATATTCTTGTATCCAACATAAGTTTATGCTTGATTGGTGCATCAGTTGCGTCCTTTCTTGGTGATCTACACTTCAGGTACCGTCAAACTCATTAAGTAAAGAATGTACCAGGAGATTTTTACATTTTTTTTAAGTTGTAGCTACATTTTCTAGAAACCATTCGTCGTGAACCTAGGCCAAATGTCTCTTGCTCCTTTACTTTTTTTTTTTTTTTCTCTTCAAGGGCAGAGTAAAGTTCTTTACCTTCCTAAATCAGCCTGCACGTACAAATAGCAATGCAGACCACCTCCCGCTTGACCTAATTTTGTAGGAGCAATAACCTTAAGAGGCTATTTAGAAGAGATGCAGGAGATTAATTGTTCCCTGAATGGACATGAAAGTACGATTGTTAGTTTGTTATCCTCAATTACTGTTATGGAGCATAAAGTATTTTGATATTCGCACAATTTCACAACAAAAGTAGATAAGCCGTGATATTTTCAGGGAATAGGGAAAAGGGGAAAAGAAGAAGAAGAAACAAATGAGATCTAACATTTGTGGTGAAAGAAAGGCCCAACCTCTGTAATTTACGTGTAGGATAAGTAGTGAAAGGAAACATAATAAAAATGACGCGCTTATAGGTAGTAATGGAATAACGGAAGATGGAAGTAAAAATCAGTACTTCCAAGTCCTTGAATTCAGCAACTTTTACTCAGCCAGTGTAAGAATTGATGAGGATGCACTTCATAGAAGAAATAACATGTTTTTACTCTTCAAACTTTCTAATGGCTAAAAGAGGAACTGCTGGAGATCACGCTTTGGCCTTTGCAGGGAAGTTTGCTTGAGTTATAGAGAAATGATAGACCTTTTATACTTCTACTTCTACTTACTAAGTGAAGCGCAAGAAAACCTATGCAATTTAGCAAATAAAATTTTCAGTCCAAGTTGATAACTGATTTTGCATGCTCAATTTTTTTTTATTTTGAAATTTGCTAACAAACTCAGTTTTAATTTTCATTTACTTGGGATACATGCTGATTACTCCTGTAAGGTAATTCTACCCCCAACCGCTATGAGAAATGTTATACAACTTACCTGCTAACTTGTATCGTTGTTATTAGGTACTCTCCGGAGCAGTTATATGCTGTGGTTGCTGCTGTTGATTTGTATGAAGATTTCCTCCCCTGGTGTCAAAGATCGGAGATACTAAAACGCCATTCAGATGGATCTTTTGATGCTGAGCTTGAAATTGGCTTCAAATTTCTCGTTGAGAGTTATGTGTCTCATGTGGAATTAAACAAACCAAAATATATCAAGGTAGCATTGGTCATGTATCTATAGTATTTATTAACTTTTTTACCTATTAAAATCTTTTTTAAAACTTTTAAATTTCTTTCGATTAAGCGTATCACAAATTTTCATTCAATTTAATTTTATGTTCTTTTTTTAAAAAAAAATGTTCCAATTACTTTTTTTCTTACCATAGCTACTCTATATGAACATTGTGAATTTGTATCACATGGATCTTAGTAAGATCAATGGTATCTCATTTTTTGAGCCCTTCTCGAAATCGTGCAATTACTAAAGTGTAGTGTACCAGTCAAGAATTAGTTAGTTTGCAGATATGCCTTCTAATTGAAGCTATGAGTGTCAATTGAAAAGCGCACATAAAATGCTGGCATTGAATTATTCTTGAGAAGTTGGAACTTGGACCATGATTGGAAAGAGTGTAAAAGCTAACTATTTTACAGCTCCATCCAATATCTCTTAAAAAAATTACAGTTTCATCTGATTCTTTTCTGGGATAAGCACTATCCAAAAAACATACTAGTAATTTTCATTAAAAAAGTATATTTCTCATTCTTATTTTAGATGAGGTAAGGAAGTTGTCTCAAACAACTTACAATATTTTTGATTTAATGTGAATCTACTGAAAAACCAAACATAATGATAACAGAAGAATCCATGTAGGGGACTCCAACTAGTTACATCAAGGTTTAGGCGTTCTTGGTAAGCTTACATTAGGCCCATATCTAACAGGGTTTTTTATTTTGGTTGGAGATGTATATCGGTGATGGTTACCAAGTGGAGGGATATCTGCAAGGTAGAGAACCCTAATCTGTCCAGTTGGAATAGACAAGTCTCACTCTTTCCCTTAATAGGAATCCAAAAGTGGAGATCAGCCTACCAATCTAATGACTCTCCGTACGGTTGAGTTAGCCCATGACCTCAAGATCAAGAAGAGCCAGCAATACATAGAAGACTAGGGAAAACCTTGCTCGGCCAAATGAACGTAGCAGCAGGGATATTTAGAGATGGGATCATGAGCGAAAACACAAATGAAATTGAGTGGATATTGATGATTCATATGGGGGACCAACTAGTTCTGAATTGAAGTTATTGTGGATGTATTATTTAGAAAATCAGATTTATATAGTTAATCTATAGGAGAGTGGACACTGACAAAATGAGACATCAACACTAAAAGAATGGGAAAAATCAGAAAAATTTGGAGTATGCAAAAGCACGCTAGTAAAATAGCTCACATGGTAAAGCAAAGATCCTAAAAAGAAGTTTTGCAGAGTTTAAAGGAGGATGTCTTCTCTTCCCTTTCCACATTTCATCCCTGTCTTTGTCTGTTGTTTCTTTGGCATTTGGGGCCTCGACTTTTCCTAGATTTCCTTATTACCATGAAGTCTGACTTAATATTGCATATAATTGATTTTGAGCCCTGAACAAGACTGGGAATAGTTCCCATCTGTTTCTTGGTGGCATATATTTTCACCAAGTGTCAGAGCATCAACTAGGAAAAAGTACCAAAAGAAGAGGACACATCAGATCATACGTCCGCTACAATAGCTCTTGGCCCAAAGTTTTGTCTTCATGCTTCTTACATGATTAACATGCTTCTTTTTTATAACCTTATGATTAACATGTTTCTTGGAAGTAGCATGATGATGATAGGAATTTAAATTAATGTGGTGGGAAGGTCGTGATGATTTTTGACTTGGTCATACTTTTTTTCGGTTAATGGATGAAAAACTACTATCCTCTATTGTTATTTTGAGATAAGTTACAATCCTAAATAATTCAAGCTTGAACACACTTGATGTGTCTATTAGATTCCAAAGCTTTAGGACATAGGTATTATTAATGAGAGTCCCTTCTTCTCATCGACTAATTTTGGGTGCTTCTACCTCTATGACCATTCTGAAATATCTTAATGTACCTTTTTTTTATGCATATACTTTTTCTTTAATTGTTGCAGACAACTGCCACTGATACTGGCCTTTTTGATCATTTGATTAACATCTGGGAGTTCAACCCTGGACCAACTCCAGGATCTTGTAACCTTCACTTTTTGGTGGATTTTAAGTTCCATTCTCCGTTATATCGACAGGTAAATTTTCCATTTTCAATATAGTACATATTTAATGTCTTAACCATAATGCACCCAAGGGTGTGGCCTAGTGGTCAATGAAGTGGGTTGAAAGCTTAAGTTCTCAGATTCGAATCCCAGCAGAGACAAAAAACATTAGGTGATTCTTCCCATCTGTCCTAGCCTTGGTGGATAGAGTTACCTGATATATGTTGCTGGTGGGAGGTGGCAGGTATCCCGTGGATTTAGTCGAGGTGCACGAAAGCTGGCCCGGACACCACGGTTATTAAAAAAAAAAATGTCTGAACCATAATACCACGTGAGTAAGAATATCTTGAAGATTCTAACTGCTCTGATGCAAACTTTTGGGGTTTGCTAGACGGAGGTATTTTAGGTCATTAACTTATTGTATTGAGGTAGACCTGCCTCCCTGTACTTCAGATTTATTCTTCAGTTAATTGTTTACATCTGCTTGATGCATTGTAGAATCCAACCATAAGAGTCTGGTTTAAAAATTACATTTCTTAGTTGTACTACTTCGAATGCATTTTGAATACCATTGAGGAAATCACATTTCAGTTTTCACGCTCCTGTTTCTATGTGAAAATCATCAACTAAAGCTTCCATCTTTTAACCTACTAAAGTTATATTTCACAGCAACTCATCTATTAATACTACAGTAGAAGTAGGGAAGCCTGATGTATGAAGCATCCTCCATTCACACTGGGTCCGGGGAAGGGCTGCACCTAAGAGAGAGTAATTTAGGCAATCTACCCTGATGCAAACATCTCTTTTTTTTTAAGTGAGTTTTTGACCCATTGGGCCGATTTTATTGATATGGAAGCAAAATAAAGCAAAACCGAAATCCAAGCGGCCCAAAATAAAGCAAGCATCGATGTTTGATTCCACAACTTGAACATGTGACCTATAAACCTATAAGGAGACAACTTTTACCGTTGCTCCAAGCCTACCCTTCACTACAGTAGTAGAAGCATGTAGCAAAATATTTTATACCTTGTATTTATGGAATTAGAAATCCAGATCTTTTGGCTTCTTTTAGCACGATATAATTTGATAGGTCAAATAATAGGACTAGAAGAGAAGTATATGGAGATGCAATTCAGCAGTTGTGCTCATTATGCTCACTACATTTGGAATCTGATATGTTGCATCGTATTCTCTGTATCGAGATTTGGGGCAGTGATGATAATTGATAAGTTGCTGAAAATGGCCTTAAATCGTGACCTTCAGTATCCATAAGTTAATGTTTGATAGATGGGATTAATTTCCTTCACTGCTATGTTATATAAACTAATGAAAACATTAGTATTGGTTTGTTTGTTTGGTACTGTTTTGTCGGTGATTGGTATCATTCTTGCGACTTGCACCACACTTTATCTGTCTTGCACACCGTTTTTCTCAAGTGTGTTATTTTGTGGTGTTAAGCTTCTGAGTTTTTACTTTTTATAAGTCGATCTAGGATATATGTGATTCTCTCTTTGTTGGCTACTTCAAATAAAAGCTACTAGTGTTGATCCATCTTTTTGGTATTCCTCATGTTTTCGGGTGCTAAGCCATTTTCAGTTTTCTTTTATGGTATAAAGCAGATTCATCCCTCCTTTTTCTCCAGCCGTCGGTCCCATTCTTTTCTTCTGAGAGTGAATTTTAAGTAAATCTCGCTCTTGTTATAGTAAATTGGATGATGTTCTACTTTAAGTATCAGATTGTTTTGTTTTTATTACGGATGTTCAGGATAAATGTAGCCAGTTCTATCTTCTAACATGGTAACCTGAACTACCTAGATAGTTATGTTCTTTATTAAATACTACTCCATTTTTATTTTATTTTTCTATTGGTTATCAAAAAAAAGAAGTTGAACTGTTTAGGCTGGCTATGGGATTTGGTTGACCTAGAGGCACCTCAACAAAGAGAAATGAGTGTGTCGACTTTACTTTGAAGTTGATTTTGATTTGCTGTAATTTGTATTATTATCCTTTCCTTTTCTTTTTCAGTTGATGGGTTAAGTTGCATCATCTTAAATTACAAATTAAAAGCCATTGGTGCATTACTCCTTTGCAGGTAGCAAACATGTTCTTTAAGGAGGTGGTCTCTAAACTAGTTGGTTCCTTCCACGATCGATGTCGTTTGATATATGGACCAGGGGTTCCTATTCATGAGGATACGTATCAACAGAGGTTATGAAGATTGGTGTTTGGTTGTGACTTGTGATAAAATGAAAACACACAGGGCCAGTTCAATTTTCCGAGTACCAGTTGGTCCTACTGCAGTTTATTTCTTGAGTTAATTCAAAACTTGAGAAGGCGCTCATTCAGCCTCCCTGGTATTCCCAATTTCTTAAAATTACTGGATTTTTTTTTCTTCTGGGGATTGGGGGGTTTCTTGGGGCCAGAAGTGTAACAATTCAGGTTGTGCCATTTCGTTGTTAGGTCCACATCATGTAGGCTTGACCAATTCCATTTCAATCAGCTGATAAGGTGTTTTGACAAATATTTAGAAGCTTCGGTACAAGAATACATGTTCATTTAAATTTATATTGTAGGTCTAGGAATTCCATTAATCAATGTAATATGCAGTCATGCATTGTACCTCTATTATGGAATTTAATCGTTTGCCTAGCTGGTAAACTTAAAACATTTTCATTTCTAGTTCAGTGAGTTCTCTTGTTGTATTACCCCCCGTCGGGGTGTATGTGTGTTTCCAGAGACTAATTCTTTAGGAGTTCAGTGAAAGAAGAAAACACTCTTTTACTCATGAAGCCTTGAAAAATGTTGTCTGCCCCCTTCATAAATAAAAATGCTGTTTGTCCATATCTAGTAAGTGTGAAATGAGAACTGGATTTAGTTTTACGGATTTCAAAGTCATATCTCATAGTTGTTACAAATTTATGGTTGCGAAAATTACTTGTTATATCTACGGAGTATTTTCTGGTTCTCTTGATTTTTGGTTTCTAACTGTGAATTGGATTTGGTTTGTGTACTTGAGAGTATATATCCGAACCCAATGTTAGTAGTCTGAAATCCTTCAGCTCATACTCTTTATGTTTCCTGGGGGATGGGTGTCTCTTTATATATAACCTGATGTGCAATAACAATATCTGTAGTGTTGAGTCTCTATTTATAAACTCTTGAAAACTTAGTGTAAAGGTGCATTAACTTGGAAATACAAATGATTAATCCTATGCTAATTGCATGCATTGAAATGGGATTGGGTAACTCATGGTCTTTGAAAGTAAGTTGATATTTTTGAATCTATGTAGTTGACTCATCTAATAATGACTGTTGCGAACAATAGGTGATTTCTTCCCTTCTGTCTATGTTTTGGTGGACAGAATCACACGGTGTACCTGTGCCATGGGAGATAGCAGGTACCCCATAGAATTAGTTGAGGTGTGCACAAGTCATTCTTGTATTTGAAAAAAGGTTGTTTTGAATATGAAATTCTGGTTGGAGATGTTACACTTGGTCTTTCCATATCCAGAACTTTGGTGCTTAAGTTCTTGAATATGACACAAAGGTAAAGGCAGGTTGAATCAGAGGAAGTGTTATGTAAGTAAATATCTTTGGAGATGACTCTTAGAATCTGGTCTCTCACTTTCATCTTCCTACAATTATGCAGCAAAAAGGGTCCATACATTCACAAAGTTCACAAAAGTAGTAAGTGAAAACAAAGACACAAGCCAAAGTCAAGACCACCCAAGAGAGTTTCATTCACATAACTGAGCTCAGTGGGGATGAAGGAGCTGTCAAAATCCAAAATAATTAATGATTGATTTGTTTACAACCTTAGAGAAAAAAAATACAAAATTTATTCCTATAATATCCCATGTTACCAAGAACACTATCCATTTTAATAATTCATTCACTTTCAAAGTTCCCTCCAGCTGGAAATTGATTGTAAAATAAAAAAAGTATGTGGTGTGGCCCCTAATTAATGTATCTCATTGGTCAAAGTTGGCTTCATGGGATCTTCATATCAAGTTCTTGCACGGATTGCCCCAGTTTCGGGATGATATTTAATTTTTGCCCCCTCAAACTAGTGATTTTTAGTTTTTGTTTTTACTGCTCATTAAATGAAAATTTGTGGACCAAAGTACTGGGTCGTTTGGTGTGATGGATAAGAGCAAATAATTCTGGGATAAAATTTTGATCTCTTAATTTCTTGTTTGGTTGCCAAATTTAGGATAACTTATCCTGGGACTAATAATTAATATTGGGATAAGTCATCTCTCCCCTTTGGTGGCATAATAATACCATAACAATTTATCTTCGGATAAAATATTTAAAATGACAAAATTATCCCTCAAATCGTTTGTGTAATCACTTTTCATTTATTTCTCTGTGAGCAGTGGGATTGCACATATTCTTCTTCATTTATTTATTTCATCATCTGTTTTTTTAAATCTTATTGCAGTGGGAACGCATATCTCTGTGTAGTGCAATCTCCTTTCTTTATTTCTTGCTTTCATTCTCATTTCATTCCTTTGTTTTTAAATATTTATTTTTCCATGGCTAGTGAAATGATATTTTTTTGCTGGTGATATTTTTAAATATTCATTTTTGCTTATCAGGAGCATGTATTGGACAAATATACATGAATCTGATTTATTGCCACATAATTGAACACACATAAAAATCATGAAAATGCACACACAAAAATAATTAAGTTAAATAAGGTGGAGGGTATTTTTGTAAAGAAACAACTTATTCTTAGGAAGTATACAATGCATATTATTTTTAGTACAACAAACCAAACAGTCACTTAAAAATAATTCCAGGATAAGTAATCCCAAGATAACTAATCCCAGCATAACTAATCTCAACATAACTAATCCCAGCATAACTTGTCTTCAAACCAAACGACCCCTTACGTCTTAATTATGACCTATTTCACTAGACAAATCATTTTAGAAAATATTTATTTTGGGATAGACGCTCAGTATTATCTGAATTAGCAAGGCAAACCTTTTAGAAAACTTTGTCTGGGACGTTCAGTAGCATGAACTTCTTAAGGTTAAAGTTTTAAAACTGAATTTATGCATTGAAAGACACAACTTGTATCTTGGGCATAAGTTCAATATGAATTTATCTCCTCATAAAGTTTTAAAATTAAACTTATGCTTGGTAAAACATATCTTGTGCTTTGGGACATAAGTTCAATGTATTAATTTCTTAAGGCATAATGTTCTAGAATTGAGCTTTATATTTCGGGATATAACAAGTTCCTTGAGGCATAAGCTCAATGTATGAACTTCTTAAGGCACAATGTTCTAAAACGGAACTGGTGTCTTATATATAAGGCATAACCTGTGCCTGGCGATTTTGTTTAATATTAGGACTATTCTTATCCACTTAAAGTGATGAAGGCAAAAATTAAAGATCGAGAATTCGAGGACAAAAATTAAATAGGGGCATTAATCCTGCGAATGCCCCTCATATCAATTAGTCGATTTTAATTTTCAACCACAAAATACTCATGATATGATTTTTTTTTTATACTGTACACTTACGATAACATCATTTTAATATCCATTTCTTTTTCACTCGACCAATCAAGATGATGATCAATATATCCAATATTTCTCACCGTACAATAAAGCATTCAATGAGTGAACATTATTTCCCTCTTTTCACCTTTTTATTGTTCTTTAGTAGTCCATCCCCTTTGTCATATTGTGGCCGCAGCATGCATTTGAACCTGGAAAATTTGTTGAAAGAAAAAAATTAAAGTTACCCACGTCATGGTTTTATCTTTGAATATTCACTAGGAGATTGTATATAATAATGACATTTCTTCTTCTTCTTCTTTTTTTTTTCCAAAACAACGGGCCGTTGATACATTAAAGCTCCTGCTATGTGCGGGATTCAAAAAAGGGCTGAACCACAAAAGTTTATTATATACAGTCTTACCTTGCATTTCTGTCAATTTTATCTTTGAATATTCACTCGGAGATTGTATATAATAATGACATTTCTTCTTCTTTTTTTTTCTTTCCAAAACAACGGGCCGTTGGTGCACTAAAGCTCCTGCTATGTGCGGGATTTGAGAAAGGGCTGAACCACAAAAGTTTATTATACACAATCTTATCTTGCATTTCTGTCAGAGGTTATTTTCACCACCCATGACCTTCTGATCTCATGACAATAATTTTATCAGTTACGTGTGCTCCCCTTCTTTCTTTTTTTTTTCCAAAACAAATAATTTCCTTTTTGAAAATTCAACTTCAAGGAAAAAAGTTTGCGGCTTGATAGATATTGGAGAAATTATTAGCAAATGGGGAAATAGTAGATACTAGTAGTTAGTATCATTTTTGTCTCAACCTTAGTAATATATCAATGATAAAGACGTTTGTTTTGTATTAGGATACACATTTTGTTTTTAGTTAAGGATAAGGCATTTTATCCATGCAAATAATACGTACATGTCGTTAATCATCTTCCCTTTTTGTTATGCTCACTAGTCGAAAGTCTATCAAAAACGATCTCTCTATCTTCAAAAAATAAAAATAAATTGTATACACATGACCAATCTCCCCAAACTTCACTCATGGAATTGCACAGGATATGTTGTTGTTGTGGTTGTTGTTATCTATTCTTCCGTTGGGAATGGTAGTAGGCTGCCACTATCAAATTAATTGCGTGACATGTTTTTGGTACAAAAAAATTTACATGACTTTTTTTTTAATAATGATCGTGGGTGGATGCACCTCGACTATTTTACTGGATAATAGAAAAAACTAATAATGGACTTCACAGTAGAGCTTTACTGAATAAAAATCTGTTTTCATTTCATTTTCAATAGGGAGTAGAATAAAGTTCAGTGTATATACTGTATTCCTATGTATGCGTATTTACATCTTTTTCCTTAATTGTGTGTTCTGTGCTAAAATAGAGTTACCACAAAATAATCAATTTAAAAACTTAAAAGGGACACTTTGATGGTGTAAGATTTCCTCTAATGATGCTCTTTCAACATTTTTAAAAAATAATTGAAAATTCTATGTTTATTTTGGTCTTTGAAATTTCTTTAGGAATAATAAGACTCCTATAATATAGGATCAGAATATCGGTTAAGTTCACAAATGACCTTCATAAAAAGTGATCTTAGCTTTCGCTTCAGAAACTTTGCTAGTGAAAGCTTTTGTTGCTTATCAGGCATAATTTGTGGATATAAATTAATTATGTCTATAAGGTAAAAGTTCATGATATTTCAAGACAATGGATCAATTCAATTGACCACAAATTCTGTCTTATTAATTATAGGCTAAAGCTAGAATTTATTCATCATGGACAATACATGCAAAGTTTTTGTTGTCCATCAAACATAGTTTTAATTTTTTCCTATAAGATAGAAGTTCAGGATAACCCGCTCAATTGCTCAAAAGTTATGTCTTATAAGAAAAAGCTAAAACTTATGCCTCATGACAATAAAAGTTCTTCCCAACAATTTTTTTTCAACTTAAAGTTGTTATTTTAAAGAGTTTATTATGCAAAACAAAAATTCAAAATCAAACACTTTGAGACAAACTAAACGTAATTTCCTATCAAAATATAGGTTGCAATCCCATCTCCTCTTGAATCTTAACTTTGTTGTAACCAATTGAGCCGACCAAATTAAAACACAAAAATCATCAAATCTTAAAATTGCTAATATGGGAAGCCTTTAAAATTCTTTTGGTTTAATATTTGTGTAGCATCATTTCATGGGACCCCTATATTACTCTAATCTCTTGATATTCTTTTTTGTTTCTAGAAATAGAGTTTCTATTATACATGTCTTACGCACAATTTTATCCACATCGGTGTCTCAAGCTTACAAAATTCTTCTTTTCTTTTCATAATACTATTCTCTCGTTTTCTGTCTTAATTTTATATGATATTATTTGATTTGACACAATGTTTAAAAAAAAAAAAAAGACTTTTAAAATATATAGTCTAAAACACTCTTTAATTGACCATTTATTTGGGCATAAACCATCACTTCATTTGAGTAATTCTTCAAAGTTAAATCGTTTCGAATTATAGAAATGTGACATTTTCTTTTTTTGGGGTGAACTATTTAAAAAGGATAACATGCCACATAAATTGAGACAGAGAGAGTATTATAAACCAATAATATCACGTTTGAGATTTGAAATATACTTTTCTAAATTGCCACCATTGGTTCAATATATATTAAAGTGTATAGTTTCCTAACATCGAACATTTGACTCTCGATCTCGTTGTTTTGTTGGTGGATAAAGAAGATCAAGTAAATCATGATGATGTACCTATATATAGACTAACATAACATCTATAGCTTGTACTAGTATATTTATTTAGCATCATAAAAGGATCCCACTAATATCTTTCATATATATTTTCAAGATTTGACATGACACATACGAAGAAGAAAATCAGTGGGGAAACTAGGTTTTTTTAGGGGTGTTCAAAACTTTAGTACATATCGCTAAAATGTTATTTTGATATACATATATAATATTATTTTTTATTTGCATAATATGATTTGACGAAGAATGCTCCAGTGACCAACCTGACTTAATGTAGTTAAGCCGTTGGTATGAATTACCGAATAAAAAATATGGCGGATGTAACCCAACATTTTCAACACAAAACACACATACACACGCAAGAAGTTCAAAAGGTTATAAAAAGTTGAATGGAATCATTCATCAAGTTTAATTTTTGAATTTGGCTTTGTATATGTATATCCTAAGTCTTTGCTGGTTCCGGCAACAAAGTCTTTTTCCTTTAATAAATAATAAACGATTGTTATTGACTAAAGTATATATAACTTCATTGTCATGTTACTATATTCAACACCCTTCTTTAAAAAAAAAAAAAAAAAAAAAAAAAAAAAAAAAAAAAAAAAACTAATTTGTTATTACTACTCATATACACTATTTTTTTAAAGCACGTAAACGATATCTTTATATTCAATGATGTATATGATGAAAAAAAATAAATATAGTATACTACTTCCTTGTTTTGATTTTAACTTTAATATATATGAAAACTCTTTAATTTTAACTTTTCACATTAAATATTTAGCATCACAAGATTAAAGAATAATTTAGTACATCAATTCTATATATTTTTAGTTTTAAAAAATTTGTGTCAAGTCAAAATCAGATAAATAAAATTGAATCAAAGGGAGTGTATGAATATTGTGTTGAATGTTATGATGGTTAGGATCTTGGTGGAAATCGTAAAATCTGTTTTTTTTTGTGTGTAGGTATAGACTATAGTACATATTTTCGAGAGTAGCATATAATAATTGTAAATATGCTCCATGCATGCAGCAACTTTTGGAATTGTGTGAATATATAAGGCAGAGCTTGAGGGGGGGCAAGAAGGGCTTCTTTATTGAAAAGTATTATCTCTTTTATTTTAATTTATTTATTTTATTTTATTTAGTCCGTTTAAAATGATATTCATTTTTTTTTTTGATAACTTTTTAATTTTAATTTTTCACATGATATATTTAATACCATAAAATTACATTCTACGTACACTTAATTTAATAACATAATATTTTAAACTCATGTCAAAATCTTTCAACAATCTATTATACTACCCTTTGTAAGTACCTTGTTTGTCACTTAAATCCAAGCAAATGAAGTTGGAAATGGAGTTCTTTTCCATTAAATCCTTTTTTTTCATTATCATTTATTACCCAAAATTGTCATTCCTCTAAAGAAAGAAAAATTCCGAAAGACTTTGGATGTGTTTGGTACGGAGCAAAGATTTTCAATTTTCTCTGCATGTTTGATTCGTCAAATGATTCGTCAAATATTTTTTCTAGGAAAATAAGTTTCTTGAAAATGAGAAAAATGACTTTCGTATGAAAAACTAATTTCATAATTGATATTCGGTATTGATTAATGCCTCTTCCCCACCCTCTAACACACCCAACCCCTTGGCAATTCCACCTCTGAGCCTCCACCTCCCACTCCCACCGTAAGAAATTCACTTATTTTTTGAAAAACATTTTCGTTGGTACCAAACTCCCCTTCATTCTTACTTTGAAGATACTTAAAAGAGAAACCACTTTCTGAATACAATATAAAAAGGATAGGGTTATCAGTTACAAGAATTTGTGCATATCCTATAGAAGATAAGTACACAACAAATACTAGCCTTTCCAATTGTCAATATATAACATCAACTTCCAGATTTGAGCATATCTAGCAAGATACACATTGATCCCTACTCCCATCCGTCTCAATTTATATGATTTAATTTGATTGGACATAGAGTTTAAGAAATATAAGAAATTTTTTGAAATTTATGATGTAAAATAAGTCATAGATATTTGTCTCATTTAAGATAAAAATTGACATTTTAAAGTTAAATTATTAATATATAATTGTGTCATTCTTTTTTGATACTAACTAAAAAAAAAAATGTGTGTCATATAAATTAGTATAGTGGAAGTATTATTTTAGAAAGGCTTTCCAATTTGTCAGTTTAGCTTTCTTCCCGATAAGAAGTACTCCCTCCTTTTTGTTTGACTTGGTCCATGTTTACTTGATATTTTTTTTAAAAAATATTTATCAAAGATTTATTTATTAAATTAACCTTGTTAATTATGTTTTGTAAATCAATATTTGATTACTTATACTTCATATAGTTATTTAATGATAAAAATATCAAAACAATCAAGCAAATACAAATTTCTCTTACTATAATGAAATTAAAAATTATATATTTTAATATAAGGATCAAATAAAATAAAGCAGAAGATACATTATTTCAATTTCGAGTAGACACGGTATCATATTTTTCGGTGCTAATAATATGACAAAATAACTGTAATACCACCATAGTTCCATCAATCAACACATAATTTTAAGAGGAAATGATCGTCACACCCTCGCAATGTCAAGCAGACATGTTGACCTCCTGTCTGGTTCAGTTGTTTAACTCCCTCTTATACTATAAGCGAATACTCAAATTGAGTGGTGAATCTTGAGAATATTGGTATCTTTGATATGCAAGACGTCTCAGTAAAATTAGTGGTCTAAAGCCAAATATTAATAAGAGGTCTTAAGTATATATACACATACATAATAATAATTATTATAATTTTGAGTTATCTTTTTTATTCTTATAAAACATTAAGCGCTTAAGTTCACATAATAATAGTATTATTTATAGAAGTAATGATTAGTTCTAATTAACAAGATGTTAGCTACTTCCTCCGTCCCAATTTATGTGATATACTTTGACTTGGCACGGAGTTTAAGAAATAAAGGAAGACTTTTGAAACTTGTGGTCTAAAATGAGTTATAGATATTTGTGTGGTTGTAAATCATTTCATTAAGGGTAAAGTGGGTATTTTAAAGTTAAATTGTTACCAAATATAGAAATGTGTCATTCTTTTTGGGACTGATTAAAAAGAGAAGTGTGTCATATAAATTGGGACAGAGGGAGTATTTATTTACAATACATTAGCTTGGATGTTGTTGTAAAAACTTCATTTATTAATATGAAAATTTGAATTGCTTAATTAAAAATTCTAAAATATTTCTGATAAAAAGTACTGCAGTTCTTTTAAAAAAAAATTAAAATTATGTATTTATTTATTTTACAACCTTCAATATTGTTTTAATTGGAATAAAAATCATTAGATTTATTATTAAATTTTACTGGGGCTTCAAAATTTTGGAAGCCTAAAATAAATTCAAAGTGATACTATACCTTCCAAAGTGAGACTTTTCCGCATAAATTCAAATAATCGCGGGCTTCAAAGTGAATATCGAGCACCAAGTGGAAACGAAAAAAGAAGTCACTTATATATACGCAGTACCTTACTAATTACTGTCCAGTAACTTATAAATTATACAGTAATTTGTAAGAGTACTATTTGCCAGGGCAAGCCAGCTTTCATTGTGTGCATCACTCTGAATTTACTCACATGTAGTTGTACTTGGACTCGTTGTATTATGCACAATGGATGTAATCCCGGAAGTATATTTTTTGTACTAACAATATCAAAAAAAATTACTTTATCAAGTTAATGTGACATATTGTCCTTTTTAGTCGATTGCAGTATCAAAAGTTTTATAGTCGATTCAAATTGTATCACGAGAGAGTACTAAGTTAAATCCATATATCCAAGTTTTCAACTCTCCAATTGTGTCACCTCATCACAGCGCGCAATGTAAAGTTTCACATAACACTTTATTATTTCGATCCTGGATATTTTCTGCCACCTGTAAGCATATGCACATGCAGCTATGCGCTGTAAAGTCAGTACAAAAATGGAAAAATGCACCTACCTCAGTTCAACAATATAATGTACCTACATGAGGAATAAAATTAAAGCAATGCAACCCCACTATATTTAAGCATCATATAGATACTTGAATATACATGATTGAAATAGTAGTAAGCAGCATCTTCAATCTGTAAAATATCAGTGAATATTAATAGAGATGAAAGGGTACATGAGAGTACAAAAGTATAGGTGTCGAATTTTGAGTATTGCAAAGTACAAATGCTCAAATATAATGTCGACACGTATAGTACTCTTCTTCACAAAAGCAATAGGGGAAAACAAGAACTTCCTAAACAGTGGAGTCCGAAGCCTAAAACACCATAACTTGAAGTCAAAATTTCAAATAGGCCACTGACTATTGAAACAAACCAAAACGAACCTATCGTTTATATGCCCACGATTTATTTTGATTTGCTTTTGTAAATCAGTTAGCTGTGAACGAGATCCAATATTTTTATATTCGACATCTTCGTCTATATTCTAACGATAAGTAATTTTAAAAGTGACAAAGTGATGGTTTTTTCAGGTGGTCGTAAAGGTGATTCCCATATTATTAACTATTCTTATGGGATATGTACATACATATTAAATTTTAAATAACCTTAGCAAAATTTCCTTTCCTTTATTCACTTTCATAATACTATATTCTTATCACATATTACTTTCTCCATCTCAAAAAGAAGTGATGTTTATATTTTTTTATTATGTTTTAAAATAAGTGATATTTCACATAATCAAGAAGACGTGAATGATGATCTTTCAATCTTATCTTTATTTAAATAAAGAGGATTTACATGTCAAGAAATTACTTTTTTCATTTACTTTTACTTGTCCGTTATATTAAAATAGATGTTTATTTTGATTTGCTTAGTTTAAAAAATTAAAAAATAATCTATCACCTAATTCTTATTTTATCTTTTTTATTAACTATAATTATTTCTCTTATTAATTAGTTAATATTGCGACTAAATCCAGACTTGTTTTTAACAATTAAGGCACATGGGTGTGCTACAAGTTGTTGGCTGCAATAGACTCAAGTGTCCACAGTCCCAACAAAACAAAAAAGAATTTGTAGAAGTGGAGAGAAATTACTTACGACTGATTTTTATTTTTAAAAAAGAATTTTGGAGTTCGTTGGCATTTGGACGATCAATCCCGACAAAAAATAAAAGAGAGAGACCTCGTTCACAGCTGGACGCTTTACAAAGCAAATCTATGAACGATATGTCCGTTTTGATTTGTTTAAATATTTGGTGGCCTATTTAAAATTTCTGCTATAATTTGTGACTCTTTAGACTTCGAACTCCTAAACAGTGTATCCCAAAGAAGATCTACTGCCTAATTTATCTGATCAAATTTGGGTACTCCAAATAGTTGGACATGACAACATTTGTTTGTTCAACATTGTCTTGAGAGGATGACAGTCTCACGACACGTAATAAAAATTTAAAAAGAAATGTTCCTTACTTTCATGATTGTTTTCTTGAAATGGAACTTACTGATTTCCTTTTGAGTATTTCTATAATTTTGATGTTTGAGTCAGTTTTTGTACACTTTGATTAATTTTACAGGATAAATGTCACTTTCTACCAGCAACAAGTATCAAATAGCTCTGTTCATTAAGATTAAGATGGGTGGAAAAAATTTGAGTATTGTTCATTGTTTAAAATGTTCATCTTATATATCTAGAAGGTTAAATTATAGAGAAAAGCATGCTTTTGTTTGCATAATTAAATTCCCAATACACTTCTCCGCATGCAAGTTTAATTCTTTTTTACTGACCAAACACATACTTTTTTTTCTTCTTTTCAAAATAGTGGATATATAGTGATGAAACTCGAATCCAGAACAAATTTAGAACAAATATATATCCTGTTGCAATATCATATTAAGAAAATGATATTGAACCTAATTCAACCCCCATAAATTTAGCTATGAGATAGAATTATTCAAGACCATATAACAAGTCTTATTGTCCATCCCACAAATGAAGTAGGACTATTAATACTGTCTTCTTCTTCCTCTATGTTCATATTCAACAACTAGAGCGTGAACAACAAAATATAAGGGCACAATACCATATAAATTAAGCATTGTGATGCACCTAACTTTGATATCACAAAGAACACACATTTATTAACTTGATTATATCTTCTACAATTGTAAGCAATATTGATGTATATTCAAATAATTAAAGTATCTAAAAGTTTAAACAGAGAGTATATTTTTAATAACTTGATCATAGATGTCTTTATCACAGCCTTGATGTGTGATACTGGCATTTTTTATTGGTTTATAGCCTGTTAGGGTAAGTTTATTTTTTTTCCAAAAGTGTTTATTTTTTCTAAAAAGTATTTATTTTTAAAAAGTGAGGTGTTTGTCTAAATTTTTGAGAGAAAATAAGTATTTTAGGGAGAAGCAAAAGCTGTTTTTGAGAAGCAAAAAAAAGTAGTTTCTTCCTAAAAGCACTTATTTGAAAAACACTTTTGAAAAAAATAAACTTAAAAACACTTTTAAAAAGTTTGGTTAAACATTAATTGCTGCTCAAATGTGTTTTTTAAATTTATTAATCAAACACAAACTGCTTCTCATTAAAAGTGCTTCCAAAAAAGCACTTTTTGAATAAGCTATTTTCAAACTAAGTTGAGTTTAGAAGCTTGGCCAAACATGCAATTAGACTTGTCAGGAAAAATAACATAAACATACACCTTAACTTACCATATTTACACAAATCTCCACCCATACAAAGTAATTACAAAAATCTCAACTAATTATGTATCTTCGCTGGATGTATCAGGAGCTAATTATGTATCTTTACAAGGAAAAAATATATCTTCGTTGGATGTCGGGAGCTAATTATGTATTTTGAAAGACCCAAAATTGAGATTTTCAGTAATTATGCAAAATATCGGAATTTTTTGTAATTAAGATCCAAACTGTCGGGATTTATGTTGTTTCTACTTGTCTTTTAAATTATGGATCACGATTTAATTTGTATCAAGAACCTTTACCTACTTTGATAATCATACCATCTTAACGTTTAAATATCACTGATTACACACTTTAATTACATAACTATGCATTCATTATTCCTTTTAACAAGATTTCTACAAAACCAAGTCATTCCTATATGTTTTACAATCTAGCATCTATATAGATTTAATTAGCTAGTTTCAAGTTTAAGACGAGTTTGTATAGATTTAATTAGCTAGTTTCAAGTTTAAGACGAGTTTGTTCAGACATGTATGCATGATTTTCGTGGATGATGGATAGACTTTTCATATTAAATAAATATAGTTAACATTTCTTTTTTCTTTCTTGTTTTTGTTTGGTAACATTAATCATTTATTTGTTGTCACCGGAGGATAACTTGATGCACAAAGCATCCTGCATTAGCAGAATATTAGGTGGGCCGCAATTAAATAGATATGATATAAACGGTCTATTTTAATACAAACATTAGTGGTCATTTCTACGGCTCGTACATGTGACTTTTAGGTCACACAAAAATAACTTTACCGTTGCTCTAAAACATCCCTTCCTTGTTGTCACTAATAAACTAAACGTAGAGTAGCAAATGAACATACGGCACCACATATTAGAATTCTTCATTAATAAATACTAAACGAAAATAATTTTACTGTTGCTCTAAAACTTCCCTTCCTTGTCATCACTAATAAATTAAACGTAGAGTAGCAAATGAACATACGGCACCACATATTAGAATTCTTCATTAATAAATAAAATGAAAATAATTTTACCGTTACCTAAGACTTTCCTTCTTTGTCGTCACTAGTAAATTAAACGCAGAGTAGCAAATGAACATACAACACCACATATTAGAATTCTTCATTAATAAATAAAAATAAATATTAAGAGAGCGACGTGCATGATTTTGCACTTTAAATAAAAGTGAAATTATGTAACATGTGTCATTGTGTTTTGGGACAGGTGTTGATTTGTAATTTCTTTACAATTTACACAGATCTCATGAAGATTTTGTTTCCTAAAATAGTTGGACAATATCGAATAATTAGTTTTGCAATTTTCATTTATGGTAAGTTTTTAACTACTTATTAATGCGACAGCAAGCCAACAGCTATTCATGAACTACAAGACCATTCATTGTGTGTTCTTGAATAAATATAATGCTACTTTTCAAGTCTTTATTTTTCAATTCAACGTGCTCTTTCGATACTACTTTCTTATATACTCAGGATCTCTTACGTATTTTGTCAACATGAAATTTATCCCATCATCATTTAAGGTTGCACGCAGAATAATTTTAATACCATATATAACAGTAATATTATCCGGCTTTAAAACACTCGCTAGGATCTAAGGCCAACTTCCTTATATACCAAGGATCTCTCCCGTATTTTATCAATATGAGATTTCCCTTAGGTGTTACACTATTATCCAACAAATAAAATTTCGACCAACTAATGTTGATTGTCCAGTGATTCAAGAGATTTGCATAATTTTACAAGAAATACAGAAGTTCTACTTTCAGTTTGTTATATATAGGTGGACTGTACTCTTGAGGAAGTAGAAAAAGTAAAGGAGATATATACTTATAAAATATTACTCCACCTGATTATTTATTTTATAAAGGAAACAATGCAAAAATATTGATTAATATTTCTTTTGATGAGTGTTGTCTATTTGTCACTTCCTAATCTGGTTGAATATTTAATCATAAAGCAATAGAAACATGCTAATCATAAATCAAAAACATGTGGAGGCGATGAGGTGCTTTAGCTACGAAATCAACCGAACCTAATATTTTAATTTAGACATGTATCGCAAGCAAATATATATTAATATCTTTAAAAATATTTTATTCTGCGGAAGGATATCAAAAAATATGAAAAACCAAGTATAACCATCCCGAACAATTGGGATGGTATTTTTAATTTATAAAAAAATTTAAAAAAATTTCGAACCAAACCGAATAACTTTACATGTATGCAAATATATTTTATGTATTAACAATATGTTAAATTTAATATATAAATATATTTTATAACATTTTTCAAATATAAAATATAACCTAGGTCCTAAGCCACTGGTGACACCTCTATTTGGGCCTTTGCCCTTTAATTACTACAATAGATACTCTATCAAACAATACGGCAAAACCCATGCAAACACTCCTATTGAAAGTTTGAGATCAAACAATACGACAACAAGATTTTACATTCTTAGCTTCTTGGTGAAGAGTTGAAGTGTTTCTCCAAGAACAAACTTCAAGTTTCACGTCATGATGATGCCTTTATTTTTGTGTTGCTAAATGTTACTTGCTAGTTAATTAACATGTAGTAGAAGAACTGCAGAACTACTAAATGTGTTTTTCCTTCTATGGACTTTATTGAGTTGATTTCTTTTAGTAATAAAGAAACGTTTTAATAATGGTGTATTTGTGAAAACTATATAAGTAAAAAAAAATTGAAAATTAACCGAACCGTACCGATACCGAAGAAAAATCGAGATAATGGAATGGTTTTGAAAAGTCTAATTTTGATTATATAAAATAAAATAACCGAAAAATTGGTACGATATAAATTTTATAAAATAACCACCCGAACCATACCATTGACATCCCTACCGGACTTACAATTTTATAGGTACATTAAGTTCAGTCTAAAAACATTAATACCGAAATCATTAAGTTTAAATTTTGAATCTTCTTTTGAAAGTATGACGTGATTTATACATGAACTATATATACTTTTTTATATATATAGTTTGTGTTCCCTAAAAAACATGCTATTTATGCACAAAAATTTAACTTTTCTATAGTTTTCTTTAACAAAAAAGCTAAAGAAAAACATCAAAATTCTAGAGAAAAGAATATTCAAAATATAAATGAATAAAGTTGCTTAATATATTGTACCTCCTAAAAAGGCAAAGAATATTGAGATACAGTCATACATATGTAACATTCATTCTTTATAATAAAATTTTACTATAACGATCAAGTTGTCATGAAATCGATCTTTCATGTTATGTTATACTACATATTTTCTACAGTAATGTTCTACTATAATAACTAATAAATATTTGGACAAATGACATCATTATACACCAACAACAATAATATCTATACCTAGTGAAATCCATAAGTAAGGTCTGGAAAGAATAGTGTATACGCTAATCTTATCATTATCTCAAGGAGGTAGAAAAATTATTTTCGAGAAAACCCCTATTCGGAGGTAGAAAAATTATTTTCGAGAAAACCCCTACTCAAATATAATAAATTCAGGTATAAATAATGTTGTTATAGAGAAATTTTATTGTATTACGGAAAAATAATTGACAAGCGTGAACACTATAGTAGAATTCTAGTGGAACTTCACTTGCCAAATTTGTTAAGGGGCCAAAAAGGACATTCCCTAACCTTTTTAGGAAGGAAAGCCACAATTGTGGGCCTATCACATCATGTGAAAATTGGGCCTAATGCCTAAATTAGCCTTAAAATTTCTAGTTCTCGTACTATTAGAATTAACCTCTAGATAAATAAGCCAATATGATTATGACACCTGTCACCAGCTGGCTTGACTGTGACAACCTCCTGATCATTAAGGGAGTATGTGTTTGCTGTTTTACACACCTGAAAATTTTGATATTGTAAGCCTTAATGAATATGCTTGCTCGGAACTGTTGCGGAATTAGAATTTTTATTAATTGGTATTAAAATATAAAGAAGTAAAACATATGAAAAATCAACAAAATTCTGAAATTTGGAGTTTGTTTTAATCCTAATGCACTTTTTTAAAAAAAAAAAAAAAACTTCTAAAATTGGGTGTTTGTTAAAAATAACTTACATTGCCACCAGGGATTCGAACACGTGACATTAGGGGACTTTTGCAACCCCTCAACTGCTGGACAAAACATTGAACTGTGTCAAGAGGTATAAACACTGATATATATTCCTATGAAATTGAAATTACAATATAATTTTTCGACAAATGAATGTCGCTTGACATCCGTAGGACAAAGGTAGCTCCGGCCTCACTTAGAAATATTTAAATTAAAGAGAAAATGAAAAGATAGAGGGTGTGTTTGATAAGGAGGAAATGTTTTTAAATTTTTTCATGTTCTACTGGTAAAATATATATTTCGATAATTTTATTTATTTTTTGAAATCAAGTTACTTAGACCAAAATGAAGAAAACAAGTTTCACATGTGACATTCAACATTGATTGTATCCACTTCACCCTTTAACACACTTTATCTTCACCCCACCCCAATGTCGATTACCTCCATCTCCACCACCTCACACCTCTAATTCCCACACCCTTACCTTGCATAATATTTGTGTATATTATGTATAAATTATTTTTGGGACTATTTTTTTTTCATACGTATCAAACATGAGAAAATAAGTAGGAAATCACTTATTTTCTTGAAACACATTGCGGATAATGTTTTCCTACCTAACACACTCTAAATATTGAAAATTTCAGAACAGTAGCTTATAGACAAAGGTCCACGCTGGATGAAAGTTCGAGACAAAGAAACAGATCAAAACACTAGACTTTTTAATGTGATCATATAGAAACGTTTTATTTCAAACTTCAAAATAAGGTGATGTTTTTGCATTAAGAAAATGAATAGACACGAGTGATACAAGACACCGCCATTTTCGTTCAACATTAATAATCAATCGTTCATAAATAAATATCGAGAATTAGGCAACATCAACATCCATCTAAATAAATGGAAAGCTAAAAGGAACTAGTTCCAAATTGTTTGTGTTTTTTCTTAAAAAAAAAATTAAATTTCCTTTTTCGATATTTATATTTGTTTTATTCTTTGAGATGAATACTACTTTGACTCTGAGTTTGAAGCTGGATCTATAAGGAATTTCACTTCAAATTTTCAAGGCTGAAATTTAATTGGTGTCTTCCCGATATAGCCAATATCAAAATCGACAACAAAATATTAGCACAAGAAAAGACGGACACCCAAAAGGATTGTTGCGTTGGTGTAACAAAGATAAAATCCTTAGGAAGGTTAAGGATCAATATTTTTTCAGTCAAGCTTGTTATACTGGACTCACCAAAGGTGATTTATATTTTTCTGTGAGATTCGCAAATTATTATACAGGAATGAATTTATCTGATACACACTCAAAAAATATTCTCTCCGTTCAATAATATTTGTCCATGTTATTAAAAATAAGTGTCCAATAATATTTGTTCAGATTGAAAAAGCAATGGATAATTTACTCATTTCTATTTATTTTACTCTTGGTTATTAGTTACCGTTATTACCCAATATATTTTTTAAAACATTGAATTAATTATATTTAAAGAATGATAAAGTAATTTGATTGGGGTTCACGTTTAATCACCAACTAGCAGCAGCGATCAATCACTACAATTTGATTGGGGTTCACGCTTAAGAGAAAAATAGAAGGAACATAGGGTTTGGAATAAAAAATAGAGACCGGGTCGAGTTGGTTTGAAATCGAGTTCGATGAGTTTATTAGGTCAGATAGTGGGTTTGGGTTAATTATTTATGATTAAAAAATTAAAACAGAAAAAGGACAAATATACTCTCGAACTATGATATATGATACGTATATACCCTCCGTCATACTTTGAGTACACATATGCCCCTACCATTAGTGTGAGGACATATACGTATCATTTCATTAATGATAGAGGCATATGTGTACTCAAAGTATGATGAAGGGTATATACGTACCATTTATCATAGTTTGAAAATATATTTACTCCCTCCGTTTAAAAAAGAATGACCCTTTTCTTTTTTGGCAACATTTTAATTTCAATTTTCCACATGACATGTTTAAGACCACAAGATCAAATGGCATTTTGGTACATTTGTCATAACTTAATTTAGGACCACAAGATTCAAAAGTTTTCTTTATTTTCTTAAACTCCGTGTCAAGTTAAACTAGGTCATTCTTTTTGAAATGGAGGGAATATTTCTTTTCTACTATTATTATTTATTATTTTTAATTTTTGTGTTAAGTTATTAGTGAACAAATATTGTTATGGTGGGAAAAAGGGGGTAAGGGAGGTCGGAGATATTAAGGTTCGTTGCCGACAGTTAGCTGTCTTGCATATTCTCCGCCGCCCCCACCGCCTTTATCATTTCCATTCCATATACTCCCTCCCATTTTTATTTTGTTTTAATACTCTTGTAGGTTGTAGGTTGTAAAATACACAAATTTGCAAATAAAAGTCACTAATCACACATAATAATAATAATGATATTATTATTAATAATAATATAATGTATAAAAGTCACTATTCACACACATAATAATAATAATATAATGTAAGTTATTTTTTAAATAAGAGGATAACACAATTTAACAGAGAATACATATAATTAAGAAGAGCATTTAGGGGTCGTTTGATATGCTGAACAAGTTTAGATATATATTTTTGAGATTAAAAAAATTGGTACTGACTTATTTTTTGTTTGATTATTAATTTTAGGGCAAGTTATATCGGAATTAGTAATTCATAAAGGAATAAGCTAATTGTGCCCAAATTAATTATTCCGGAAAAAACCAATATTGAAAACTAACAAAATACCTCTGATATCCCTCAAACTCTTTTTTACTAAATAAAGTGGAGGTTATTTTAGAAAAGAAACATCCTTTCTTAGAAATTATGTAGTACGTATTATTTTAAATATATAAAAAAGAAAACAGCCAATAAAAAATATTATCAAAATAACTAATCTCATCATGTCTTGCCTTCAAGCCAAATGACCCCTTAAAGTGCATTTTGAAATATCCATTGACAAGGAAAAGGGAAAAAAAACGTGAATGGAGATTGAATTGATGATGAAATAGAATTTTTGGGTATCGAGAAGTAATTCGATATATAAAGTAATTTGATAAAATCACCCTTTGTTTGACCAATTTTTTAAAAAATATTCTTAAGAATCAAATTATGAAAAACGAAATTGCTACTTATTAATTTGGTAAAGATGATTTTTTTAATATAGTAATCTTGTCCTAAAACTATTAAAAGCACTTATATTGTTAACGTGTGATATCTTATCTCCATTGCTTTCTGGTCTTATCCTATAAATATGGAGAGAATAATTAGCCGGAAAAGAATACAAATGCAACCACACATTTTCAATTTGCATGCAAATTACCCACGACATTCTTAAAGTTGTGTTGTTATTTGTACAGAATAAAAAAGTTTAGTTTGGTTATGCTAAAATTTTGATACTATAGAGTAGTACAAAATCAATCATGCAAATTGAGTTTAATCTTAAAACTGTGAGGAATAATTACTTATGACTTCAAGCTGTCCAGCATGCAACGTTGCTTTATGAAAATAAAGGAGAAATTAAAGATAATCAGTGACGTGTTTAGTAATAAAGGCAAAGAGCCCCTAATATTGATTGATCCAGACATTTTTAAAAATATCTTATTTAGTACTTTGTTTTGATCTTAGGAGTCATTTGATTGATTATAGTATAACTGTTACTCCGTAGTATATTTGATTCTAACACAAAATGTTACTCCTTCTATTCATTTTATTTGTCACGTTTTGCTTTACCAGAGTGATCTATTTGACCAATCTTCAGAGTTAAATTAAATTAGATTAATTCAATATTTAAATTTAAATGTTTGAATGAATGCCATACAAAAAATACTATAAGTTGCAATTCTTTTGATATAATAATGAAAAGATATTTCTTAAATTTTGATCAAAATCTATGTAATTTGATCCTCGAGAATTGAAACGTGAGAAATAAAAGTTAATGGAGGGAGCAAGTGGTTGCAGGCAAACGGAGTAATATCCACATAAAACTACATATTAGCAATTTAAGGATTAAACTTTTTTTTTAAAAAATAAAATGTTTTCACATCTAGTTTTTGATATTTGCTTTGGGGTTTGACTAACCAAATTTAATCAAGGAAATCCAATTTAATTTGCAAAGGAAAGCTCTCTCAAGTAAATGTGATTTTATTTCGAGGCTCCAAGACCTCTAATTAAAATGTTCAAATATAAATGTCCTTATTAATCTCATTAATAATCTCATTTCTTTTTATTCTAATGAATTTTGTCTCTACTATATGTCATCCTTATTATGAAAAGCAATATTGTGAAGTTTTTGAGAAACAGCTCATTAATCTAACTTTATGTCAATTATAGCAATTAGCCTAAAGCTTGTTTTCCAAAGATTTTTTGAGTGCTCACGTCTTGTGAATAATCCAATAATGAAAAATAACAGCAGACAAATGATATGCTTTACGCCTCTATATTAATATCTCAGTTGAGAACTACATTGTCAGTATATGAGTAAAGACACTGTTAATTTACTCAAAACTTCATATTCGTTAGAATTATTTTACACTTCTAGTAAACTATATAATATATTGAAATACTTAAGTATGAAGTGCCGCTATTACATAAGTTCATTCGTTCAATTCTGAGAGAAATTAATTCAAAATATTAATGTAATAGTGAAGGAATTAAATTTCTTAAGATTACACAGTGCATATGTGTGCTCGTAATTAATTAATGTGTCTTTAATATTTTTTTATTAATGATACAGAAAGACAACAGTAGCTACAAAATGTTTGATAATATGTCATTAATTAAATATGATTAGCGATGAATTTTTATTATTTACCGACATTAGTTATCTATCGTTAATTTTTTTTTATTATAGTGGTAGTTAATTAATACTTATTATTGGTGTAAAACCCGGGTACATATAAATTTTTACCTATGTTCCTATTTTGAAAATACAAATATTAGTTCTTCTAATTTAGATCCGTCATGATTGACTTAGGTAACATTGTGGAAGACAATAATATTATTGACTTGACATGATATATTACATGTGCTTTTGCAAGTAATTAGAAGTCCTATTGATGATTAAATTGTTGAAGATATTGGATAGACATGATTGTATGTATGTGTTGCATAAATGTGAGAAAATCATGGTTTATATGTGTGGTTAAATATAGCAAAATTAGCTTCATTATTACTTCTTTCAATTTTGGAAAAAGCACTTAGAAAAGTTTTTCAACAATCGTAATTATATGACTCTGCTTCGTATCGAAAACACACACTGTCTTCCATAAATCAAACAAAAATGTTTTCAAAGCCTAGCTAAAAACAACGTACCAAAATGTTGTTTTCACAAACAATCAACAACAATATAGTTCTACAAGTGAGATTCGAAGAATGAAATGTACGCAAAATTTGTTTCTACTTTGACAGAATAAAGAGATTGTTTTCGATAGATCTTTCTTACAAAGTTGAACTTGAAATTTTATCATAAAGTGTTTTCTCTTTAAAGGCAAATCAAATACATTAATTTCCTAGAATTACATACCAAAAGGTTTCTCATAGGTTAATTTGGAGTTCATTAAATCCAACTTGTAGATAGGCTAAACTGGAAGGATCAAAATAGACTGAGTCAACAGATAGGCGGGTTAATAACCCACCAAAATTGAACAAATTGGATGGACATATTTTTATGAGTTAATTTTATTGGGAATGTACACAAACACCCATTTTTGGGATCCCCATTTAACGAACACTCTCCTCATATATGTTGTTTTCAAGTTTATTCGCTTCGGACAAAAAGAAGATAATTATATTGCATCTGAAACTTGGCAACTTCAGACATCCGTGTCTGAAGTGTGGTCTGTGAAGCCCAAACATCAGATATTTTCACCTTATATTTAGTAAGGCTTGCCAAGCAAAAGTTCGGGCACTTTTACTAAGACGTGTGTAAAAGTTGGTTAAATTTTCATGATCTGTCATGTATGTCTGATTTTTCTTTTTTTGGTCAAAAATAATTTTTTCACATATGTTTGCATGCACCTCAATCATACATGACTAAAATACATGTAAAAAAATGGGTTGAAATTTCAAACATGTGAGTCTAAACAAAAAATAATAATATATTCTTCGAATTTAACAATATTTCAACACTCAAATATACACTAAATAAACTCAAATTTGAATCATAAGTTTCATATATCATAAAGAATACAAACTCAATCATCAATTCGTCTAACACACAATAATCTAACAAACTCATTCACTTTAATCATGCATATACAAGACCAAATTACATATAGAAATGGCCGGGCTGAAAGTTCAGGCATATGTGCTTCTAATTTTTTGCCAAAAAAAAAAAATTATTTTCAAATTTCAAAATAAAATCTATGCCAAATAAACTCAAATTTGAAACATAAATTCCATGTATCATAAAGATAAGCTCCTTATCAATTTATGAAAATAACAATAAATTTAACAAATTCATTTAATATCCTTTTAATTTTTCATGTATGCCTGCATTTAATCATATATATGACTGAAATACATATTAAAATTCGCTAAAATTTCAATCTGTCTGAATATAAAAACAGTAAAAGCAATAGAAAATATGTAATTTCACTTAAAAGTTAACTAATACTAAGCAAGTATTTGGCCATAAATATTATTCACAATATTTCGAAATACGTTTTCACTTTATTCCGGAATACTTGTTTGGCCTTGAAAATCAAAAACGTATTCCGGAATACGTTTTCACAATTTTTGATTTTTTGAAAAACACCTCTTGAGGTGTTTTCACTTTTTTTGAACTCAATTTTTCCTATCACTTTATAAAAAAAATACATCCAAAGTCTAAAATATTTTTGCAAAATTCTATGGCCAAACACAACTTCAACTCTATTTTCACTTCAAAAATACCAAATAAAATGAATACGTTTTTAATTTTCATGGCCAAACGAGTCCTAAATATTCGTAAAACAAGCATATAAAATGAATATTAAATAGGACCACCAAAATATGACACTCATGAAATTTTTTACAATTTTCATACTCCTAATTACGTGCATAAAATGTAAGCTCGAAGTTGTCGAAATCACTGTGAACTTGGTAGTTTATATATTATCAAAGTCGGTGACCTTAACAATTGGACAAATGAAATTGCTTCATTCAGAGGGCTTCCTAGAACTAGAAAGTCCAAATTTATATAATATAGTATAGTAATTAACTCGTAATCTTAGATTTGGTACGGATGATTTATTTATCATGCACCTGTAATATTTTTGAAATACTAATTAAAATAACTTGATGCGAATCTTTTATTATCAAGAAAGAATGCAGAAAGTAGCTAGATTTGGTACCAACTTCTTGTCCGTAGAGGCGTAATTCAAGATTTGAAATTTATGAGTTTAAAATTTCAATCCTTTTGAAATATTGATTTCTAAATTGATTATTTATATATACAAGATTTAATTGAACATGCACCCTCCCGTCAATGATTATTTATATATACAGGATTTAATTGAACACGCACCCTCCCGTCAATGATTATTTATATATACAAGATTTAATTGAACACGCACCCTCCCGTCAATCGTCCATGTTTTTTTTTTGATGACCCACCTGATGTTCAATACCTGTATTGGAGCCCGACTAAATTCGAGTTTGGCCAGGAATTTTCATATTGAGGGATAAAGCGTTCTCAAACAAAGGCGACCCTGTACTTAGAGCTGTCAAAACGGACCGACCCAACCCAAGCCTCGCATCAAAGAATTTGATAGGTTAGGACGGACCGACCCTTCATTTTAAAGGGCCTTAAAATGTATGACCCAATCCAGTCCTCAAAGGGTAGCGGGCTCGGACGGGTTAGCCCTTCATTTTTACCGGTCTTTTATGTTAAATAATTTCTTTTCAATCTATATTGAAAAATATAGGTATGACAATTTGTTAATATTTCTATCATATGATTGTATGAAAGTACATAATTCTATGATAACTTATAAAATATTCAACACCAATACATCGTCAAGCACATTTGAATTCGTCGATAAAGTTGTCTTAATCGACATTACCTTCATCTAAATTCATATGAAAATTTATTTGGTTAAATATTATCAAAAAACTATATATCTAAAATTAATAATATTTAAATTCACTTACAAAATATTATCGTTTTGAATTTGAGTAAAGTCGTGCAATCGATTTTGAGTAGCAACAAGTATTTTATCATTTCATAATGAATGCAACTTTATATTGGTGGTTAGGAATTTTTAACGCTAAATGAGTAAAATATGGTGTAAGATACTAGCTAGAATTTATTTAGTAATCACTATTTATAGTTTTTAATTCTTTTTGTTCACAATTTTCTTCTAAATTTTAAGTTAAATTAAATAGCAATCATGAATGAAACATCTATACTTGGTGATTAGGATTTAATGCTAAATAAATAAATTATTGTGTAAGATATTAAGACTTATTCGGTATACTAGTCTTAGTTTTTACATCTTTTTTCACAATCTTCATTTAAATTTTTTAATCTAAATTAAAAGTCTTTTGACCCACTACGGGGCGAGGCTGGGCTATGATCAAGCCTCAAGGGCCAACGAACTAATTTGGACTAGGTTTATAAGCCCCAGATTTAAATGGGCTCAAAAATCATGACCCAACCCAATTCTAATAGCAGACTGGGCTGGGTTGGCCTCAAGTATCAAGCCCATTGTAACGGTTCTGCCTCTAATCAGAAAACTCAAATACGAGACCTCTGATTTAAAAATAACTTTCACTTCTCCACATTTAATTTCATGAATAAGTCAAGTTCCCAATAGTATTTCTACTTTCTAGCATACTCAAGAAAACTCTTCGAGGATACTGTTTTATTTTAGGTCAATTCCATCTATAGAATTTTGTCCTAGAATAATCAATGATCATGTTTTTCTTTTTTTAATGTTGCCAAATTATTACTGTTCAAGTTAGTTAATTAACTTACTGCCATGAAGTGCCAAAGGGAGAGATGTCTTCTTTTCAAAATAGGGAAACAATTGCAATATGTATATTGTTTATTTACATTGCTAAAATCAAATGCTTTATAGTATAAAGTCGAGAGTTTCGACTCCCTTTATGCTAATTTCACGAGTTTTTTTATTCATTCTCACTAAATGATTTGGAGAAGATATGTAGAGCGATCAAATTATAATTTATATCAGAGTTATATCGACTATTCAAGAACCACTTTTATGATAAAAAGATAAAAAAATATATGAGACTCAATAGAGTTCACTAGTTGCCAAAACCGACGGGCTACGTTGGTTTTTTGGTCAAAACCGATATAAATCTGGCGCACTCATTTTCCTCGAATTTGGGTTTGTCGCTTTAGCAGTCTGACGGACAGCATCGGTTAAAACAGAAGAAAAATCGATCATGTCCGTCGGTTTTTTAAAATCGAAAAAAACTGACTGACAGGGTTGATTTTTCAAAAATATTGGTAAAAGTAGCTACTTGGATTTGAACCCAGATATTTTCTATGATTTTGGACAATTTTGCCACTCAACAACACATGCTCTTTGATGAAATATTTTCATCGTTTTATTTATATTCTTCAACTGCAATTTTACACTCTAAAAATCGACAGAGTCTGTCGGTTTTTATAACAACAACAAAAAAAAAACTAACGGAATGCATCAATTGTTTTAGAAGAAAAAAAAAAATTACTCTATAATTTTTGCGCTAAAAAAAAAAAAAAGACGATGCCGTTGGTTTTCTTTTAAAAATTTAAAAACAAAAATCGACCGACTAGATAAGTTTTTTGGACCGACTCTGTCAGTTGATTTTTTCTCCGTTGATATTTGCATTATTTTTAGTAGTACAAGTACTAATAACAAACAAGTAAATTGTAATCTAAAGTAATTAGTGTATAGAGAAGGGGAAATATTAGTAGCTTAATTGGTTAGTTACTTAAAATTTCACCTTGTTGGTAAGGATTCGATTCTCCACGTTATAATCCTCTCCCCATTCTCCCTCCCCTACCCCAATTTTTAAAAAAGAAGAAGTAATTAGTGTATTAATAGGTTTGGAACCACTTACCTTTTATTTTATTTGGATACCACGTGTTGTCTAAAGGGTAATTTGCTTGTAACCACTCACTTTATTTTTCATTTCAATTATGGATACTAATTAATGTATTCCATTATACTCTATTGGTAGTAACAAATGTAAATGACAATTATGTGAAATGAATTGTGCTGACTAAGTATTTATCGACTTTAAACCTTAAATCTCTCTCTCATAAATGGAATTAGTTATATGTGTAGATACTGTTGTAATAAATAAAAATGCGAAAAATAGTAACGATATGAAGTGTCCGTTTAGATGGGCTTTTGGCTTACTTTTTAGCATTTTAAGCCAAAAGTCATAAGTTAGAATTCCTAACTTATGACTTTTGACTTATTTTAAGCATTTTAGTCAAAAACCAAGTAACACTTTTTAAATTTACCCAAACACTTCAAAAGTGCTTAAAACTATTTTTAGCTTAAAAGCACCTAAAATAAGTCAATTCAAACGGGCCCGAAATAATTTATCTCCTCTTAGAGACACACCCTAGAGCTTCCATTCTATTCATTCACCACTGATAAAGATTTATTCACCCTCGATATTTACACTCAGCTAATCCTCTGTTCTTCTTTTGACCATATCCCAAAATAAAAGAAAGAAAATGAAGAACTCTTCTTCTTGGATTATTCCAATGGAAAATTAGCTAAATTAATTAGTAATTAGCTAAATTAATTAATAACTTACCTTTATTATATTGGTGAGGATAAGTATGTACATGTTTGTAACCACCTACATTTTATTTCATTCGGATAAGTACAATCTGTAATCTAATTATCTAAAGTAAGTGTAATATTGTAACATTTACTTTTAATTTCATTTAAATTATGGTAAATTAAAAATACATTTCATCTAATTCTATTAGATAATAATTAGCAAATGCAATATGTTTGTTAAGAAAATTACATGATCCTTAAAAGTTGGCGCATAAGTTATTTTGTGTCTTCTTAAAACCACCCCCGATTAATACTTATATGCACCCAATGTTTATATCCACTTCCTCAGCCCTATCCCCACTCTGGATTTTACCCAATGACAAATTAAATTAGCTAAATTATTTATAATTTATCTTCTTTTTTTTTTGGTGAGGATAAATTAAAAAAAAAAAATTGAATTTTAGTTAATATAGCTTTTTCTTTAATGTTTCACCAATGAAAGAATATACACTTTTTTTTTTCAAAATTCTAGTAATAGTATATTCTCCTATTCACACATCTCTATCTACCCACTTTCATGCCTATATAAAGAACCACTCTCTCCATTCTTCAACTACAAAAAAATAGGATCACTTCATTCACTACACTTCAATTATTCATTGTGCTATAACAACAAAAAAAGTTCATTTGTCCTATCTATATAACAAAAGGGAACATGGTTAATTCTTTTGAAATATTATTCTATATCTCTATATTTCTTCTTAGTATCTTGTCATATTATTTATGTTTCAAAAATAACAAATCATCATCCAAGAAAAAAACTTATAAACTTCCTCCTGGTTCAATGGGATGGCCTTATATTGGAGAAACTCTTCAACTTTACTCTCAAGACCCTAATGCCTTCTTCATTAACAGGCAAAGAAGGTACCATTTCACTTTTTTATATATGTATATATCTTAGCATTTTTTTTCACTACGTCCCCGCCCTCAGTACAACCAACAACGTTTATGATGAAGTAGTAGCAAGCACTCCTTCATCTTTAACCATCAGATGTCAGATGTCTCATGTTTGAGCGCGCTTGATATGAAGTCGTCTTTATTAGGGAGCATTTATTCCAAATGTGGGACTTCCCAGTACTAACAATTAATGTATTTTCAGGTATGGTGAAATATTTAAGACAAAAATACTAGGTTATCCATGTGTGATGTTGGCAAGTCCAGAAGCAGCTAGATTTGTACTAGTGAACCAAGCAAATTTGTTCAAGCCAACTTATCCCAAAAGCAAAGAGAATTTAATTGGTCGATCTGCACTATTTTTTCACCAAGGAGATTATCATACTCATCTCAGAAAACTTGTTCAAGCTTCTTTAAATCCAGAATCCATTCGTAACCAAATCCCTCATATCGAAGAATTGTCCATTTCTGCATTGAATTCTTGGGCTGGTGGACATGTTGTCAACACTTATCATGAGATGAAAAAGGTTGGTTTGGCCGAATTTTCAAAATCTGCTTATTTTGAGAAGTATTATTTGTCTGAAGTGTTTTTCGAGAAAGTTCTTTCGAAGAGTAGTCGTTTGTATTTGGTTATTCGATTTGGAAATCATTTTTTGTTAATATTAGAATAGTTATTTGTGCTTAGTCAAAGTTTCAAAAGTACTTTTTGGAAAGAAAAAAAAATTGTTTTCGGCGTTAGTTTTTGTTTTTATTCTACAAGCTTGACCAAACACTTCAACTCTCTGAGCTAAATATTTTTTTTTTAAAAAAACACTTTTGACATTTATAGAATCTTGATCAAACAACTATTAATTGCTTATCTATACTGACAGTGTAAAAGTTGTTTGTTTGTTTTTTTGACTTTTTCTTTTTTGTGTTAGTTTTCGTTTGAAGTTGGTATACTTGCTATATTTGGACGATTGGAAGATCATGTGAAGGAAGAATTGAAGAAGAATTATAGCATAGTTGATAAAGGTTACAATTCTTTTCCAACAAATTTGCCAGGAAGTCCATACAGAAAGGCCCTTCAAGTAAGTCTCATTTTAGTCATATCACTTAATTATTTTGTACTTGTTAATTTCGAGGTGCACAAAAATTGACCTTTTTTTTTTTGTTATTATTATTTATGTGAAGGCAAGAAAGAGACTTGGGAAGATTCTAAGTGAAATACTAAGGGAAAGGAAGGAGAAGAAGCTACTAGAGAAAGGGTTGTTGAGTTGTTTCTTGAATGCTAAAGAAGAAAAAGGATTATTGGTCTTAAATGAAGATCAAATTGCTGATAATATAATTGGAGTTCTATTTGCTGCACAAGATACAACAGCTAGTGTTTTGACTTGGATTCTTAAGTACCTTCATGATAATCCCAAACTTCTTGAGTGTGTCAAGGTAAAAAAACATCTAGAACATTCCATTTTTAATTACACTTTTTTATTAGTGTGTTTGTCTTAACATTTTTAACTATTGATTTGAAGACATTTTGGTCTTGGCATTTAATGTTTGGTAATAATGAATGTCTTTGCAGGCTGAACAGAAAGTGATTTGGCAGTCAAATGAACAAGAAAATCATGGGTTGACATGGACACAAACAAGAAAGATGTCTATCACTAACAAGGTAATAGTTTTAGTAAATTCATTAGCGGAGTTAGAATTTTGAATTTTAAATTAAAAATGGCAGTTCACTGACTTTTGAACATAATAAATAGATTTTTAAACACAAATAATACATGATCTGAAACAAAGTTATTGAATTTTGCTAAACCGTTACTAATTGAGAGACATGCTTACTAGGATTTTCTTTTAACAAAGTTTTAGGACTATGATAGTCCAATATTAACCTCTTGACATTATGTGTTGTTTAGGTTGTTATGGAGACGCTGAGAATGGCTAGCATTATATCTTTCACATTTAGAGAGGCTGTGGCTGATGTAGAATACAAAGGTAGGCCAACAGAAAAAGTACTTAAATTATATATACTGTTTGTGTAAATATTTTTCGATCAACCGTAATTTAACTTGTTATAACATTCTATAATTTTATTCAAATATATATCTGAGATCCATGTTGCTTGGATCCTTCAAAAATATTGTCGTATTCGTATCGAATTCTCCCAAGATGAATAATTTTTGAAGGATCTGACACATGTCCGACAATATTTTTAAAAGATTCAAGCAATGTGCATAGAGCTTTACCTGTAATTATTTTATTAGTAATATAATTACATGTATCGTCGGTGCATAAAATTTAAACTCGTTAAAAATGTGGTGGTGTAGGGTACTTAATTCCAAAAGGATGGAAGGTAATGCCTTTGTTCAGAAATATTCATCACAACCCAGAGTTCTTTCCTGATCCACAAAAATTTGATCCTTCAAGATTTGAGGTACAACACCACCCTTATTAAGTGTACTGTACTTTACTAGTTAAAAAAATAAAATAAAAACAAATGAAAATTATGCATTAATTATTAATATTCATATTTTATATTTACAGATTGCGCCGAAACCCAATACATATATGCCATTTGGCAGCGGAGTACACGCTTGTCCAGGGAATGAACTTGCCAAGCTGGAAATTCTAGTTATGACACATCATCTAGTCAGTAAATTCAGGTAAAAGAATTTTCATTTTAATTTAATAATGTCCTTCTAATAATCATATGATTATGACATGTTAAATCATGTTTCCTTAATGAGTTAATAATGGATTACGTGTCGTCTAATCTTGTAAAGATTCGTTTTAAGACACTTAATAGTGTTTCCTCAAAAGTAACTACTGTCATTATTTTAATAAAGTAAATAAATGTGTTTATGATTTTGGACTAAGAAGCTTTTAGAATAAATTTCAAAACAATAACTATGAGTCAGTATCAAATAAGTTGGGATCGACTAAGTCGATAAGTTGTTATATTCGATATTCAAGGACACACATGCAATATGTGAAATGCACGAGACATTGTGATCTAGAAATCCAATTTTGATTATGTATCGTATTCGTAATTATCTTATAGCCATCGTACTTTTTATGATTAGCATAATTCGTGAAAGTTAATGGAGATGTAGTCGATTGACTGATATAATTTATTTGTGAATTTATTTTTGGTTATTTACAGGTGGGAAGTGGTAGGATCTGATAGTGGGATTCAATATGGACCATTCCCTGTCCCAGTGGGTGGACTAGCAGCAAGATTTTGGAAAGAATCTACTACATCAACTTAATGGCTCTTCTGATTTGGATATCTCAAATGATTTCATCAATCTTATCAGAGATGTCCATTTTTCACCCAACAATTAGTACTTATATTCAAGAATTTACTAAATCTTGAATACCTTTACAGCTAGCATTTTGTACAATTTCAATTTTTTGCAAAGAATTGGAATTCACAAAGTGTAAAATTTGATCACTCAATTCTATTGGTTCCTTTATTTTGGTAACAGATTCAAGTCGTAAAAACGACGTCTTGCGGAAATGCACGATAAAACTATATACATCTTAGCTAAATCTGTAGAATTTCACTTTTTTTTTCTTATAAATTGCAATTTATAATGCATTAAGGGAATAATAAATTCTTATAATCTGATTTTTTTTTGAATTTTGCACATAGCGAGAATTTGAGTGCATTGAATGGCCTTTTATTTTGGCTTTTGTTTGACAAAAAAAGCAAATAGACTTTGCGCATGTGTTGGGATGGCAAATGGGATCTTTTTAAGTCTCTTTGCATTTGCCATGTGTCTATTGATTACAAGTCCTTGTTATAAGGTCTTTATCCAAGAGGATATTGAGGAGCCAAGTGTTGAGGTTATATTGGGTGAGGTAAAAAGTGGTGGGTGATCTCTCAGCTGGAGAGCACAATGCCCAAAAGGCAAAAGGGTTAACTTATGATTGACCTTGTACACTGCTAAAATGTGGCTAATAGAGTTTGTGGCTTTTGAAAATTTTTACACTTCTGGTTCACTGCCTGTATGTACTCTTTTATGTATCAGTAGAGACAATGGTCCTGAATGGATATGGAGTCGTCTTTATTAGAGAGCGTTTTATTTCTAATGTGGTATTCCTCAACATGAATTTGGATTAAGTCGGACTTTAATATAGATATCGAACACTGGGCGGGAAACAAAAAAAGAAGAGGCAATGCTCCTAAATGGAAATTCCTACATTTTACTTAATCTGAATTCGTGCCAAAAAATTCTACATTGAAAGTATAAAAACGCTTTCTAACAAAGACGACTCTATAATCCATACCCATTCAATGGAAACATAAAAAGAAGAGACAATGCTACCAAATGGGAGTTCCCACATTCTCATAGGAAATATTAAAAAAGTCATGACTCTTATCAATCAAGATATCAATTGTCTGCTGTCTTAAAACCTCTTCCTTCTCAAACAGACAGTTTGTTTCTTAACTAAGAAACACTGGATCCAATACTAATAATTAAGGGAGATATGAGATGGGTCATTCCCAACAAAAGAGCTGAAATACCTCGTCAGATTCAATTAGGTTGTCATTCCTTGCTTGTTTTTTCTGTTGCAAAAAGATCCACACGTTTCTATGTACATACACAGAAACTACTACTATTTAATTTTACGTTACCTTTTTTGCCATTATTAATATGTTCTTATAGAAGATAACATAACTTGTGATAAGAAAATAGACATTGGGCCTAATTCAACCTCAAAAGCTAAATCATGAAATGAGGATTGTCCAAGATCACATAAGGAGACCAAAAACCTATCGCCCACTGATGTGGGAACCCAACCAGTTTTTTTCCGTTACTCACATGTTCATATAGAAAAATCATGTAGTGGATGGGCCTGACTCTGATACCATAATAAGAATGACCTTGATTTCAACTCAAGCAAAAAAACTAGCTCATGAGACGAGGATTGTGCAAGAGTATATAAGGACACCGAAGAACCCATCACCCACAAATGTGAGAACTCAACCCCGTGTTCGATCAAACAATGCCATGGGATGGAAGAAGTAGCATATTAGCAAGAACTGAACTATGCATTTCATTTTAGGGAAGTGGCAGAAAGCCAGAAATACATTCCAAGATCCAGGAGCCATGGTCTATTTACAAGATGAGATTACAAGAGAGGACACTTGCTGATATTTATTGACTTGATTTCATGTGAATTGTCATCTTTGTATATTCCTGTCTTGGTTTTAATGCATACAAACTGCAGCCAATCTCTAAAGAAGAGCACTTACCTTGTATACAGTAGGATCACCAATTTTAGTGACTTATATGAATTACTTTTATTAGGTCTAGCTTTTATGCAACCTGTTACATGTAAATTTGTAGTCCTCACCTCTCCAAATTCCCAACTTAATGAAAATGGAAGAGACAAATCATGGTAAAAAATCGAATTTGAGGTTCTATAAGCAAAAAGTTTTCATCTAATGCTTATCAACGGCTGCTTGAACTCATTCTGCTAAGGTCCCTTTTCATCTATCTTCTAAACTTCCCCACGGTTCACTACTCCAGAACTTTGGCCATTTTAACTGCAGGAGAAGGATTGGCTCAAGCCTCTGAGGGATCGGCTCAGAGTCCCAGCCTCAAAACTGTCTGCTCTCAGTTGACTACTCGATCTGCTCCCCTGGCGAAAGCAGGTCTCCGCATGCCAAACAGGTAATGGTCTGGGAACGGTTACTGAACCCAAAATCTTTGATTTTTCATAAGGTGCTGCTGGAGATTGGCAACATCTGCATATGTCAGCACAGTCCCACTAGCTACCCCTATATCCCCATCCTTCTATGCAGACCGGTACCTGGACGGGCCGACTGGTCCCCATTAACTACCTTATAACTAGGTATACTGATATAAATTCTGAGATTGGGAAATGGCAATGCATTTGAAAGAAATTGGAAAGATGTCAACCAACTAAAGCACAGGAGTGGCATCAGATACAAAATGGATATAAATAAAGGACTATCAATATACAAGAGTATCCAGTGTAAATTCTTATTTAAGAAGAACAACAATTACAAAGATATTATAATACAGATGTGATAAGGAAGAAATTGTTTCAATGTGTGCTGAGCACCAAGAATGATTATACAGAAGCACTAACATTATGTAGAAGTTATATTGCTTGGACTCTCCAAACGTGTTGCCGCACCCGTGTCGGATCCTCCGAAAATGCACTACTTTTTGAGGATCCCACACGCGCCTGTCGACATTTTCAAAGAATCCGAGCAACATAGTGTAGAAGCAAGTGCAAACCAAACCAATTCAAGCATCCAGCGAAGCTGGAGCAGAGTATTTAAGAATAGCTGCAAGTATCCTTTCTTTGTCTCTGGTTGGAAAAGCTTCCAATAGGACTCCATTTTTATAAAAGTGAAAAAGGGGTACTGTCTGCACAAAGTCAATTAAATTCGAGATAATCAATTTTTTGTAGCATAACCAATTCAACGCAAAAATAGTAACGCCATTAATCAGATTTGAGAAGTAAAAATTAAAGTTTCACCTTGATTCGCAGTCGTTCAGCAACCTCAGACTGTTCATCATACTCGTCGATCACCTGTAGAGATGGGAATGATTATTCACGCTACCTTTTATTTCATCGCAGGACAAAGTGAAAGGGAATGCATTCTACTAACAAGTCTAGACTAATACAGAAATGTTCCATGCACCGGAAAAGGCAATGAATAGGTTAATATCAGTTTAAATGCATCCAAAACCTTCAAGGAGAAATTTAGATAACCATTTGTTTGCCAAAGATCCTCGTGATATTTGAGATTTACGTGGAAAAGATGAGGAGATAGGCCTTACATTGTGTTTTAAGAATATAACTGGTGCCTGTTCATCACCAGCTCCCCTGCATAATTTTGCAAACCCCTGCTCTATGTACTTGCAGCTGCCACAAGCAGTGCGATAGAAGTCTACCACAACCAAAGAACCAGCATTTTTCGCTTTTTCAAGTATTATGGAGAATTCTTCATCAGTCTTAAATTCTCTCACGCATTCAACAGGACATAACTCGTCCTCTTCATCAAGTAGTTCATCAATGTTGTCATGAACAGTGCTCTGAATTTCTGAGCATTGACGCATTAGACTTTGAAGTGTGACATTCACATCTGCATGTCTAAGTTTCGAACAAATTCTTGTCTTTGGATGAGATGATTCACTGCTTCTTCTACAGGAAAACGAATTAAGCAACGTATGGGCTGATTCACCATCTAGTAGATTTATGCTTCGAAAACTCAAGTTACACTGCCAATCAAGAACGCCTAGTCTTTGCATGAGTCTGTATTAAGAACTGATCAACTGAAACCTGTATTTCCTCCGCTCTTAGAGATTTTTGACAAGCAAAATCTAACACCCACACGTTATAAAGCGGCAATTCCTTGTGGTTTTGCAGATCAAATTCTCATTTGATGAGATTACACTGTAGTCTGCTGAAATCAAAAGGCCAAACAATGCAAGCATTAAGGAATCTAAACAGAAAGAGACTTTTTGGTGTTTACAATAGAGGCTGCTACATATATTTCATTATTTCGTAATCTAAGTAGGACAAAAACAGATAAAAAATAAGATCAGCTTGATTCTCACTGATTGAAAAAGAAAAAAAGCAATCAAGCTTGCATGTTTGTGAGGTCAAGAAGAAATCATTTTGCTACATCTACAACAACAAAACTAGAGAACACAACATGTAATTGTATCCATCTCAGCATGATTCTGCATTTCAACTTAATAAAGGGATGGTATATGAATCTCTCTACATGCAGATTGAATATTGCGACATTAGCAAACGTAGAATTGAAAATTCCTTGCTCCAGTGAAAAGTGAAGCCTATAAAAAAATTTGAGGTCTGAAGGATGCAATAAAGGTTCTATCGACAAGCACATACATCGCTAACGTCAACTCTAGCTCTATCTTTCTTCAGTCTGTTCACCTTGGTTATACAAGCCAAGCATTTTATGAACCAAAAACTAGTCCCTCGGCTTCTTAACTTATGGACTCAAACTTCAGAAAAATTGGCAATTGTTACAACTATTACTAAACGATAAGGCCAAAAATAAGCGCCAGTTGCTAGAAAAGTTGATAAATATCTAAAATGAAGAACTAGATTATCCTCTGCATTAAACTAAGTATCACAATCCTGAAGGTCCACTCTATAAGCCTCTTGAAACTGGAATTACTTTAACTTCATTTGCATTTGCAATCTTAATATCCACTATTACAATGTCTATCAAAGGCAACAAGAGCAAATTCCACTAAGAAAATTCTAAAGTTCTGTAATAGACCAAACTCAGCTTACTTCATTATTATCATTATTATTTCTCTTTTTAATCAACGAGGGACAATTGATACGTCACAAGATCAAGTAGATCAACAAAAATCAAGAAGAGGCAACATAGTTAAATTAAATTGGGAAACTAACAAAAATAGTACTATTGAACCGATATAATGAAAAATAAACAAAATAGTAAGGTTTAGAAGAGATCTGTAATTACCAGTTTAGCAGCAGTGGCGCAATTTTGCGAAAACAGCAATAAAGAAGCAAGTATTATTTTATTTGGATGAGAAAAAGGACACGTTTGGCCAATTATCATTTTATCCACTTCACATGTTGATGTCCTTCTCCATGTTGCGTTTTGGGACGGGCCCATTTAGAGTTTAGACCAATCAACGGAGAAAATTGCATTATCCATTTATTTTATCATACTACATAAGCCGATACAAAATTTAAATTCAGTGGATTTAATTTCTAAAATTTTAGCATTAAATTCATTGCATATTTATAATTATGGTGACGTCTAGTGAATTTTTACATATATAGATATCTATAATTTGTATAAAGAACTCTTTATTCAAATAAATCCATAATTATAAGGTTATATTGACCAACGATATATTGAGTTATTGTTCATCTATATGACACACTTTTACGTAATACATTAGCAGAAGGAAGTAATTGACATTTATATGCTAATCGAATACTCAATACTTATGTTAAACTTATGATGGTTCGCTGTAAGGTTATTGTAGGAAAAATTGGTCATAAATTTAAAGAATTTGCTTAGTCAGAGAAAAATAAAAAAATAAGCCCGGGAAAAGGCACTACCTATTGACTGTTGTCTAAACATTTACCTCCTAAATCCTAATAGTCATCTAAGTTTGAAAATGTCATAAATCGTCCAAAATAGTCATTGTCCTTCACATGCAAAACTCCAAAATACTACTCGTGTAATTTGAAATTTCAAAACTAATTATTTTTCAAAGAAATGATTGAGAAATGACACATGAAGCTATTTCTACTTTAAGACCTTATTTGGATGGGCTTATAGCTCACAGGAAGAGAAATCTAAATAGGTCCATGCTGCTCATGGAATTTCTTCCCTATTCATCACCCAAGCTCATTGAACTTAAGTTTTTGGTTTTAGCCCATGAACCTAGCTAGTAGCTATGTGAATCTTGAGTAAGCCCAAATTATCAACATAATGGGGCTCAAAGCCCTAAGATCAGCTCGACGCAATCCTTTAGCCCATTCAATCTTAGTGCAATTGCAGTTGCAGCTAAGGAGAAGCCTTCTATTTTGTTTAGTTTGGTTGGATGAGTTTAGCCACTCACCAACTATTTGTTGTCTTCCCTTCTTTTCTTTCTTTTTTTTACTTTCTTCATTACGATTTTTATTCTCTCAACACAAACATTTGGGACTCGGCCATTATCAATTCTCACTCGGCGGAGATTGACGATAAGATTAGCTCACAAAATTTTAATTTATCTAATCCATTTAAAGTTGGATTGATCATTGATTTGTCTTGTTATGAGCTCAGTCCATTTAAATTTATTAAAATTCAGGTTGATAGCTAACTTAAGTTAATTCATGAAAAGAATCTATTAAAATATTTTTTTTATTTTGATATGTTAAACAAAACGATTAAAATGTCACGCCCCAAAATAGTAGGAACGGACAAGAACCGTATGCACTTACTTTGCAAACAATCTATGACATATACGAGAATATAGGATAATAATGAGCAGGATGTCCAATATGAGCTGTATATACACACGAGGGAGTTATATGAACCAAAACTGTACAATACAACACTGCATGATGTACATGAAGCCTCTAGCAGGTTTAACACACTATACTATTAATAACTGGTTGGGACAGGCCCCGACATATCCAACTAGAGATCTGTACATATACCCAAAATACTAGACTGGCTCCGGAGAGAGGTGGAGCTCACTAAAATAACAGCTGAAACGGTAACAAAGCCTAACATGGGTGTCTGCTCCTGTGAATCTGAGCCTGCATCAATAGAACGTGGTGTCCCCAATATAGAGATGTCAGTACATATACAACATGTACTGGCATGAAAAGCAGACAGAATAACAGCTGGATAAGTGCGAAAGCTCATATGAATCAAGTACCAAAGTGAAAGAATTATGAGCATACAAGTACTACATATACGATATGAAACTGTAACATATGCATCAACTTTATTAGTTCATCATATAATGTCCAGGAAAGCGTTCATTATAATATAACACCTATAATTTGCCTAGGTGATGTACTTAAACTATCTATAGTACAAATAATCATAGGATGACCTGCCGAAGGCGATCTGAATCACATATAAGGCGTACGTTACCCAAACACACATTGCTATGATTTATACCTATAAATGTAATTGCAGTCTGATACAAGGTATGCCCCCCAGGGGCTCACTATGAGGATTTGCCCACAAGCCATATATGTCATATGTTGGCTCGAGGCAGGGGAAATCAGTGCATGATGTTCCAGCTAACTCCAAATATAAATGATGCCACAAAGGCGGGTACGCCCCAATGTTCGGGCTCACTATAATGGTCTGGTCTCGATCCTGTGCACAGAATCACGTCGAGCGGATATGCCAAGTAAAACCTATGTACCCTCCCGTCGTTAATGTTTATCAAATAATGCCTCAAAGGCCTATAACATGTGAATTACGTAATGATCATTTAGCTAATACATAAAAGTGCAACTATGCTATGTCTATTTACTTTTATTCATAACGTGCGACATATATACCAGATGGCCTAAGAATTTCAAGTAAAGAAACTTATGATAATATGGAATATTGTGAAGACTTGACATAAATAGAGCAAAATGGATACTTATAAGCTTGATGGTAGAACGAGGAAACAATATGTAAGACAAATAAAGATTCTATCCTCGTATTTCATGAGAATTATATTTACGTTTATAAAAGAGCACATGACGTAGGGTGGTGCCTTAATAGCGGGGGAAGGTTTAGCTTTACATACCTCGATTCCAGGTCCCTTAAAATTAATGTGGACTATCCACCTTCCATTCAGTAGGTAATCTACAGAAGAATCAAGTGGTACCACCGTTAAAAATAACCCCAAAAAACATCTTCAAGCCATATTTTCAACATGTCGGTTATTTGACGAGCGACTTAATCGTTAGACTCTTTTTATACACATGCTCTTTTCTACTGCTTCTTCTCTTATTACATCCATATGGTAGACACATAATTAATATATTTCCAGCATCTAAAACAATATGGAGCCAGCAAAATAGTTCGCCCAAACCAAACGGACAGCATGCCCGCACAACGATCAAAAACACGGCGGATAGCTACCTACTCATATTCCAAGACCAAAACAGCCCCAACCAGCCCCAACAATGAGGCTTCCGGCTTTTATAGCCAACAATACATACTCCCTTTATTTCAAAAAGAATGACCCCTTTTCTTTTTTGGCAATACTTTAATTTCTACTTTTTATATGGCATGTTTAAGACCACAAGATTGAAGGGTATTTTGGTACATTTGACATAACTTTAATTTAACACCACAAGATTCAAAAGTCTTTTATTTTTTTAAACTCCGTGTCAAGTCAAAATAGGTCATTTTTTTTAAACGGAGGGAGTATAATACAACCCCAAAACAGTTTACCACAATAAGAATAATCCGAACTCAAGGCTTTTGATTACTTTTCAATGAGTTTGTACAACAGTACAAACGAAGTATCCCTTTTTACTTGAATCTTTATTTACAACTTCCTTTGAACTAAAAACTTTGTTTAACACTATAAACACATCAATGTATAGGTTATTAAAGTAATTATTCATTTGTATCTTCATTCTCTCGATTACACACCAATTCATCGCCACTTGACTAGTCATATGTGAACAGAGACGTACGGGGTATTACATAAAATTTAGTAAAAATTATGAGAAATGAATTTTGACTCCAACTTTAGGCTATTTCAACCCAATACTTCCTCCGTTTCTTTTAAATTGTCATGATAATACTTTGCACAACTATTAAGGAATAATTAGAAGTGTAATTTGACTCATATATCCCTTATTAATCTTTGTCTATTTATGCGTCTATTAATTCTAGAATAATTAATGTTAAGGGTAAAGTTGAAAAAAGTAATTAATTATCTCTTCTTCTTTTTTTTTTTTTTAAGAAAAATTGACAAGTATTCTTTCTGTTTGGTTTTACTTGACCCTTATTGACTAACCTTATTATTAGTGTTTTGAAACTTTAAATTTGTCTATTACTATTTTCTTTACTTATTTAATACTAAAAGTAATATGTGAAAGAAGTAATAAAACACTAACAAATAAATTAAAATATCTATTTTTAATATAGAGATCAAGAAAAATAAAACAAAAAAAGTACTTGGAACAAATATTTTTACTATACATGAAAAGAACAAGGGTCATTTGATAGGATATATTAGAATAAATAATACATGCATTAGCTCTATGTATTACTAATACCTTATTTGGTACACTCAAACATTAGTTATATACTCTATTGTGTTTTATACTATGCATAACTAATACATAAAAATTCATGATATTAGCAATATAAGAGACTTTAATACATGCATTAGCATGAATAAAAAAGTAATAGCTCCTCAAATTTTTTTTCACATCATTTCTATTATATTTGTGGTATTTTTATAAATATTTTTTTAAAAAATATACAATATAAGTTATTTTTAATATACCAAATCAAATACTGAATAAGAAATAATGCAAGCATAACTAATGCAAGCATAATTAATACTTACCTTAGAAAGCAATACTAATACAATACTCCTTCCGTTTCAAAAAGAATGACCTAGTTTGATTTGACACGGAGTTTAAAAAAATAAAGAAGACTTTTGAATCTTGTGATCCTAAATTAAAGTTATGACAAATGTACAAAAATGTCTTTGAATCTTATAGTGTTAAACATGTCAACTTAAAAAGTTGAAATTAAAATATTTCCAAAAAAAAATAAAAATAAATTATTCTTTTTAAAACGAATGAAATATATTTTTTTACTATTTTTATACCGCACAAATAACTCCTCACTTATTTAGTAATAGAGGGAGTAACTCGCACATTTATTAACGCAGCCATCTTGGCTAAATTCCTTGCTACTACGTCATCGTAATGTTGGCACATTGAATTGCGTGTCCCATCTCTTATCAATGCACCCCCTTGCCACCTCTCTTACTTGCAGTTAGTGGTCCTATTCGTCTTCTTCCTTGTTTACCAAAACTCCAATCTTTACTTCTCTCTTTTTATTTTTACCAAAAATTCAGCTGCAACCCCCATTAATTCTCTACTACTACCTACTCTATATATAACACTAGTATTACTATTTTCTGTAGCCCATAGCCAATTTGACTTTAATTTTTCACTAGTATCATTATCAGAATATCAGCTATGGCAGAAAATTCCACTCAGCTTAAATCAGATGCTATATTTGACCAATTGAAACTTCATCTTTCTACTGATGCTGGCAAGGAACTCATAAAGAAAATTGGCCTGGTTTACCAAATCAATATAGCTCCTAAGGTCCTATTTTTGTTCCCTAATTTTATAGTCCTGTATAGATGTAATTTTTTATTTTTAAAAAATAATAATTAATTTGATTTTTTAATTTCTCAATTTGCAGAAAATTGGTTTCAATGAGAAAGTGTATGTTGTTGATCTGAAGAAAGGAGAAACAAAGGAAGGTTAGGTTATTTTTTTTCTTTTTAACTTTTTTTTTTAAAAATCAGTATTGGAATAATATAGCAGAATTTATTGAGGTGCAGTTAATAGATTGCTGATATTTACTTTGTGATTATGGAAAGGAAGTAAGAAAGGATCCAGATTTATTAGTTTCTAGTTCCGGTTGCCAATTTGAATTTTTTTGGATCTGAATTGAATTGGGTATTTTGTTATTTGGGAATTTAGGACCGTATGAGGATGGGAAGCCTGATGCAACGTTTTCGTTTACTGATGCGGATTTTGTTAAGATTGCCACTGGAAAAATGAATCCCCAAATTGCTTTTATGAGGTAATTTATCACGCACCCTCCTTGTTTTTTCCGTAAACTGTATAGATGATATAGAAAGAGAGCAAAAAGTTATGTGCCAGTTGGAGTGATAGATCTCCTTTTGAGCTCAACAGCATTGACTGCAAAATTATTGTTACAAACGATTACTTGCTGATCAAAAGTAGTTCTAATTTCTTAGAATGTTGCGCAAAAACTGTTTCATTGGCAAACATGGGAGGGAACTACCAAAAGTCTAATTGTAGCAAAATAGTTTTTCGTGGTTGCTTCCTTTGCGAGGAGTCCTGCAACCCTGTTCTGCTCCTGATAGCTATGCTTTATCACCAAATTTCCCTCATTTGTGTTAGAGAGACCTACATTCACGAATAATAGAACTGTAAGTGTAAGGTAGGTAGTAATTGTTGATCATGGTAATTACCTCAGTAGAATTAGTGACAATTTCCGGTGGAGTAAGACCATTCTCCACTGCCACTTTAAGTCTCTACATAAGAGCTAGTAATTCAAATAGGGTATTTGTAGCATTAGGAATTTCCTTCATGAAACCAATAATACCCTCTCCATTTCTATAGAATCCTGTCACGAGGTTCCCATTTAACACTGATAGGTGGTCTTGTCTTGTTTGCTACTATTATATATATGATCTGGTCATATATGCATAAGTTTTGCTGAAAGAGATTTGGTTCTGCTTCGCATCAAAAAGATTGTGATTTCAAATAAAGCCAGACATTCCAGAAATAGGAGACGGTTAAGAGTTTCCCAGTTGACGATACTGTTGAAATATTCATGCTTGATCCTCTCCCAAATTGAAGGCCAACTGTTATAGGTAAATTCAAGATCAGAGGTGCTGGTGCCACTGGAGTAAATCTGAGATATATTTTGCCAAAATAACAAAGCATTTGGGTACTCAAAGAAAATGCGTGGAATGTCTTAATTTGCACGCCACAAAATGAGCAATTATGATTAACATTTAGGCCAATCGAGTTAAAGATAGGAATCTGTAAGAAGCCTACCATGGTGTACTATCCAGTGAACATATTTGATCTTCTTGGGAGCATTTATCTTCCAAATCCAGTTAAATGATTTGATTCTTTGGGCTGAAATGTCTCTACTATTAGAGTCTATGAACATTTTGTAGGCTCTTAATATAGTACTATACTTTTTTACTCTTTTAAAGAGTTTCGGTCTTTTTGATGGTTTTTTTTCCATTTCTGAGTGATCTTGATTCTTGATGCAGGGGTGCGATGAAAATTAAGGGCAGCATAAGCGCAGCACAGAAATTCACACCTGACATTTTCCCAAAGCCCTCAAAGATGTGAACAAATCTGCTACAATGTCAGTAGGGAACACCCTTCTAGATTTTCTTCTTTTATGTCACCAACAATCAACTCATATTGATATGGAATTATGGAGGTTTTAAATTTATCTGTTAGTTTTTGGATATTATTCCGTGTCCCTTTATGATGTAACACAATTCTGGGCGTTTCTTGAAGGAACTGAAATATAAATGTTCACATTTTACTGTGGCAGACTGGCAGTCAGAGCCTTATGACAATGTCTATCATTTTATAGGATCTTATATTATTAGTGATGGTGATTCAGTATTATGATTATGTCCATCATTTAGGTTGATCGAGCTGAAATTGCATTTAATCATTCTGTTTCATACAAGTCCTGTAATTACTGTCTGTGACTCTACGATAAATTGATTCAACCTTCTGTGGTGTTCATTGAAGTTCAAATACATTATCTTTATTTATCTAAGATGCTCATACACCTGTTTGAGACTGACGTTATAAGAAAGTCTATTGGATTGACATGTTAGTGGAAACGAAGGTTCCAGATTTGAAATGCAGTTGAGGAGTTTGTTGGCATTGGAGTATCTAATTTCTCTTGTTATATAACTCTTCCCCATTCATTTTCAAATTTCAGGTTCACAGTCCACAGAAATGGGTCATCTTTAAAATGTTTATCTATAGTGCTGAGTATATCCAATATAGTCGAGATAACTAGTTGATTGTTTGAAATTTATATCTGTGACATTACAATTGCGTTTAGCTTCAGTTTGCTTTCTGCAATGCTCAACCAACTTCACCATACATTATGATTTTTATGTGCTTTTCCATTATTGCGAAGATACAGACCATTTATGATCATCACAGTAACATTTGATTATTGAAGCATCTAAAGAGTAGCTAATCACAAGCCATTGAAGGGAGGCAAAAATGGTAAAGCTTTCCAGTCATAAATCTAAAATGAATCTGTGAATGGATGATAAAGTTCATGAATATTGTTGATACTTCTGCAATCAAATTATGAGTTAGCTTTGTAGTTTGTTCTAGCATCACCACATCTTTTCATGTGAAAACTTCCCATTTTTCACATGTTATCTTTGAGCATCACCATCTTTTTATCTTACCAACAACCAATGGCTGAGGCTAGATTTTCAGCAAGTGATTCAATATCTACTATATATATATATACTAGTGGCACGGCACCCGTGCTAAGCACGGGCCCAATATTTATACTTTATTTTTCTCAATTTATGTGTCATACTTTCATTTTTAATTCATCTCAAAAAAAATATCAGTTTGTTATATTTAAAAAATAATTTGATTTTAAAAGATTTTACACAGTCTCTTTTTTAACTATAATTTCCATCACATTTGAAATATTCACATATATTACTATTGAAAAGTACTTCATCCGTTCATTTTTAATTTTTCATTTTTTTATCCTTGTTATTAAATATTTTTATTTTCTAATAGTTAAATGACTTATAATAATTAAGTAGAAGTTATACAGTAAAATTACTATTAAAAAATACTTGTGAAAAAAAATTAAATGGGCCCCATATAAAAAAGATTTTACCCGGTTCATTTTTTAACTATAATTTCTGTCGCATTTGAAATATTCACAGATATTACTATTGAAAAGTACTTCATCCGTCTTTTTTTAATTTATCATTTTGTATCTATTTTATCCTTGTTATTAAATATTATTTATTTTTTAATACTTAAATAACTTATAATAACTAATTAGAAGGGATATAGTAAAATTACTATAAAAATATTTGTGAAAAGATTTAAGTGAGTCATATATAAGACGTCAAGTTAATTTAAAATGAAATATTCACAGATAGTACTTTTACGTGTGGCACTGATAGAATTTTAAGAGTTAATCAATTTTTTATGCCTTAATAATGAAGAGAAAAATCATCCATTTCTTTGATCAAATTACATGAATTGGATTTCACTAATATTTACTATTTTATATATAGCCACAAAATAAAAATAGAAGGGCGAATCAGTCAATTTATTTTTCGACCCTAAGTTACTTTATGTTCTCACATATTAAATATTTTATGTTGTTAATTATTGTGATTTATAGTATTTTTTACGTAATTTTCAAATAATATATGTTACTTCTTATTATGTCCCAATTTATGTAGTTGAATATTTTATGTCTTTTAAATATTTTAACGTGTTAATTATTATAATTTATAGCACTTTTTCTATCATTTTCAAATAATTGTCCCAATTTATGCGGCGCCGATAGAATTTCGGAAATCAGTATATTTTTTATTATGTCTTTTAAATATTTTAAAATTAATTATTGTGATTCGTAGTTGTTGTTTTTTACGTAAATTTCAAATAAATATAAGTAATTCTGGAGAAGAGAAGGGCAAAATGGTCATTTCACAGACTGACCCTAAGCTCCTCAAATAGTAATAAGGGGGACTTTGAGAAGCTTATTTGTAATTTTTGGAAGTCGACCTTAAGCTCCTCTCATTCTAATTTTTTTTTTTTTATGTCTTTTAAATATTTTAAGTTGTTAATTATTATGATTTATAGTACTTTTTATATCTTTTCAAATAATTGTCCTAATTTATGAGGCACCGATAGAATTTCGAGAAACAATTTTTTTACTATGCCCTTTAAATAGTTTAAAATTAATTATTATAATTTACATTTGCTCCATCTTGAACTCCCTCTTATTAAGAGGGAGTTCAAGATGGAGCACACGTGTCGACATTTGCTCCATCTTGAACTCCCTCTTATTATATAAGAGAATATATATATATAAAGAAGTTTTTATCTTGTATATGCAATGTAATTTTTTGCAAAAAGGTTTATATGAACCCCTTTTGCTGCTCTAGCTCCGCCTTTGCCAGCCCTGACTAATGATAGAACTGGATCAAGAGATGAATTCCCCTATGATTTGGATAACAAAATTTTGTAAACTGATACTGTTACTATGCCAGCTCTTGTGCAGATCTAGCCTCCACAATTTCGTCTCGAATCACGTCTTAATTAGTACAAACAAAAAGTCTTAATATAAATACTCTAAATTCATTAATTCTAGATCATACACCTGTGCCTCACACATGTGAAAGCTTATTCTCAATTTTTATTTCCACAACTTAAATACTACTGCACAAAACGTCATTATATAATCCTATTGGTGTACCATCTTAGTATTCAACTTCCATGTCTTGTACGTTTAGCATCTCAGTCTAGAAGAAAAAAGACCAAAACAACTTAACGTTGAAAACTTTTCTATATGTGGACACGATACAAATCCAATTAGAGTCACTTTGCCAGAGAAAATCCAAAAACTTGAGTGACTTATTGGTACAAATTGTGTGTTGTGACTGTATCAAATATGTTTTACATAGTTGAGTGACCGTTCTTACTTGAGTCAAGCGTCTATCGGAAACAACCTTTCTATGTCTCTACCTTTTTTCAAGGTAGGACTAATGTTCACACTGAATATATTGTTGTTGTAGTTAAGGGACCGTTGAGAAATTTCCAAGCACAATAGATTCGTTAATCTTGTATGCAGTGTGTGTAGTTTCAAAAAAGTCAATTTTTCTGCCTCAAAACACAATTTAAATAGAGTTTGCCCATCTTTTGTTCCTCATCCTGGACTTGGAGTCAACACAACACAACAATGAATTCCCTTTTTCCTCTTTGTTTAATTCTCTCTTTCATTCTTCCTATGCTTCTCCGACGGTGTTGTTTCAGGTATCCCATGAACCTTTCCTTAAACTTTTACTTTCGGACCTACTAACACAGGATGCTTTATGCACCGGGGTATCATGTATCTATCTTTGTGTTTATGTACTTGCTCACATATGTTAAAAAATATGGTTTTCTATAATTTTTGTTTTTATTTGTCAGGGTTCAATTGGGAATCTAGTGCTCCATCCGTTTAAAAAAGAATTACCTACTTTTCTTTTTAATCCGTTTAAAAAAGAATGACCCTTTCCTTTTTTGTCAACACTTTAATTCCAACTTTCCACGTGACATATTTAAGACCACAAGATTAAGGGGTATTTTAGTACATTTTACATAACTTTAATTTAAGACCACAAGTTTCAAAAGTCTTTTTTATTTTCTGAAACTCCGTGTAAAGTCAAATGAGGTCATTCTTTTTTAAACAAAGGGAGTAATAAGCAAGGTGGATGGTACAATTCTCTGATTAATTTAGTCTGGAGTTACTCATGTTTGGTTACCACCATCATCTCACTCTGTTTCTCCGCAAGGTAATTTTTCTCCTTCAACATATGAAGTTGTGAATCTTGATGTATTTGCATCGCATTCAAGGGTCTGATTGTGACCTAGTGGTCAATGACGTCAAAATAACCATGGAAGATCAAGGTCCAAACTTGTTATAACATTATATAGTTTTATTCAAATATATATATATATCTGAGATCCATGTTGCTTGGATTCTTTAAAAATGTTGCCGTATTCGTATCGAATTCTCCCAATATAAATAATTTTTGAAGTATCTAACACATGTTCAATAATATTTTTAAAAGATTCAAGCAACGTACATAGAGATTTACATGTAATTACTTTATTAGTAATATAATTGTGTATATCGTGGGTGCATAATGTTAAAATCCAAATATAATTGACCATCTCCTAAACCTATTAGGCCTAAATTCCCTTTTAACCCTTCTTCAACCACAACGACATAAACAGCAAACAAGATCAACAAACGATGGCAGTTCCAACCAGTGGCGGAGTCAGAATTTTTACTAAAAAGCATCAAAATATAAAAAAATAAATTCACGAAAAAATCAAAAAGTATTGATACATAATATATATACATAAAAAAATATTTTTATCTAGTTATATAGTATAATTTTTCGACGAAGGGGTGTCGACCGACACCCTCAAGCGAGCCACATATGCCCCAACCCTCGTTATCCTTTTTCCCTAACAAGCCGATAAGAGATTTTCCATTGGTTGATTTTCTTAAATTCCCCAATTTATTTTTGCTCAATTTTGTCCAAGAAATTGGTACAGATTCATAATCAATTTGAGCTCTCCGTCCTTATCCCAATTTTGAAATTTCAATTTCTTCTCTAAAAATACCCAAAACGCCCCTCGAAAATTCCCATGGGAATCAAATTCGGAGCTTCCCCTGTAAATACACTCTCGATTCCACTGATTAGGGGGGAACATGACAAGTTTAGAGACAGTTAATAGCAGAGAACCCCAATTTAGTCAATTTGATTTGTTACTCGACAACATGTTGGATCATGAACATTTTGTTTTGGTGTAATTTAAATTATGTCTGTGTGTTTGGTTGATCATGATAAAGTCCCTCATGCCTATATTAGAAGTTCGTTGGTATATAATAATCAATTTACTTTTTTCTTCCGAATAAGTTTTTTTTTTTTAATGCTGTTTGGATGAATATTAGGAGTAACTGGTAAAGTTGCTGTCATGTGACCAGGAGGTCATGGGTTCAAGCCTTGAAAACAGCCCCTTGCAGAAATGTAAGGTGAGGTACAATAGATCCTTGTGGTCGGGCCCTTCCCCGGACCCTGCGCATAGCGGGAGCTTAGTGCACCGGGCTGTCCTTTTTTATGTTTGGATGAATATCTCACCGGAAAAATGTTGTCCGTTTTTTGCTTGATCCTAACCTTAATGTAGACCTCACAGTTTTCTTGTTCTTATCCGTTGTGATTTAGTTGGATGAATATCTCACCGGAAAAATGTTGTCCGTTTTTTGCTTGATCCTAACCTTAATGTAGACCTCACAGTTTTCTTGTTCTTATCCGTTGTGATTTAGTATCACTCCCAAATTCGCATCTTGTCACGTCTTGTACTCAAAAAGCCACAAAACTTGGTTTATTAATCTGAAACAATGTAGTTTCATGCTGACACATTTGCTTGTTGAAACTTTCTGTGGATACTTTCTTTTGGTTCTGACTATTATGATTTGTTTTCTGCTACTGTTTGCTTGTCTTGAACTATGTTAATGTCTTTGCAAAGGATGGATATTACTCCACTCAGGCAAGAATTAGTCTCTTCTTATGTCAAATATATGATAATATGTGCACCCAAGGGTGTGGCCTAGTGATTCAATGAAGTTAGGTTGAGCACCATGACGTCTCAGGTTTAATTCCCGACAGAGACAAACACTAAGTGATTTCTTCCCATATGTTCTAGCCTTAGTGGACTGAGTTATCTGGTACCTGTTGCTGGTGGGAGGTGATAGGTATCCCGTGGAATTAGTCGAGATGTGCGCAAGTTGGCCCGCTCTTGCCTGTTGTGTCATCTTTGCTCTCCTTTGGACCAAGCCATTGTTAAACTGTCCAGATAGTTTCTTTTCCTATATAATGAAGTGCAGTCTCTTTTCATTTGAAACCCAAATTCGATCCTCTTTTATGCTTATATGTTAGCTTCATGCTAGACCATTTCAGTTGGAAACATGGACTGATTTGCCTTCGATCAGCTTAGTTTATATCATGTGTATATTCTTGAGTGATTATTGATTCGTTTTTTATGAAATTTCTCTCACGTTGAGCTATTACTCCAGAATTTGGGATCTTGGTGAAATAGTTTATTAACTTTGTGAAGCTGAGTTCTATTTGCAACTGTATGTCTTTGTTTTAGAAATTAATTGAGTCAGATTTCCTGGGAATGTACCTCACTTAGTCCTTTAGTATCAAGTAGTTGAATAATCTGTTTGAATCATATGCTAATCCTTGTCTTTTTCTTGATTTATGTGACATGGATCCGAGTCCATTGGACTCTCATTTCAACCTTGCGTTTCTCTGTTGGGCCGAAACCCAACCATCATCGAGTCACCTTCATTCGAGTTCTAAAGGGATTGAATTGCGCAGATGATATGGTGAAAGGAAGCAAGTGTGCAGGGATATGTCAGCAGGATACAACTGATACAGAAGCAGAAAATCAGACAAGCCCAAGCAGTCTTTAGAAGTCCAAGTTGGACAAGTCTAGGGGTTTGTGCCCTAAACCCAACTTCTTTCCTTTTATTCATTTATTTGTTATCTTATCCATGTGAAATATGTCTAACAATTTTAACTTAGCTGAAATTCCCTTTTTGTAGTTGCTATTTTTCCTTTTGCGATTTCATTGATTATGTCATCACTTCATTTGTTTGAAACTAAGTAAAGAGTTTTAAAAACCTTTAAGTTGGTTTGTCTCATTAATTTCTTTTGGAATGCAAGCCATGATTAAGTCCTCTTTTTTACTCTCCTAAAATGTCACATTTTCCTAAACTCAAAGAATAAGTCTCTTTTTTTTTTATCAAAGTTAGTCAAATAAGTTTTTTTTGTTTTAAATAGCCTGGACAACCGCGTGTTAGCGGATTCCTTAGGTGCTTTAAAACCCTTCCTAAGGTATTAATAAGAACCGCTTACCTAGAATTTCTAAGTTTTCAAATGATTTTTCTGTTTAGTTTTTTGAAAGTTTTCTACGGTTTTTTCTTGTTTTTTCCTAAAAAATAAATTAAGTAGCGACTCTCTTTTCAAAAATCGAATTTGAAAACTTTTTCCTAAGTGTTTGAATTTGAAAAATCACAGAAGTCATTTTCTCTGCAAAACACATAAAATTTGAACTCGTTGAAAATGTGTTAGGTGTGTTGTACTTAATTCCAAAAGTGTGGAAGGTAATGTCTTTGTTCAGAAATATTCATCACAATCCAGAGTTCTTTCCTGATCCACAAAAAATTTATCCTTCAAGATTTGAGGTTCAACACCATCCCTTATTAAGTGTACTATTCGTCTTCTTCCTTGTTTACAAAACTCCAATCTTTACATCTATCTTTTCTTTTACCACCAAATTCCAAAATTTTCAACTGCAATTTTACTGCCCAGTTAATGCTCTACTACCTACTCTATATATAGTATTCTACTTTTACTCTTTCTCTACCACATAGCCAATAGTATCATTATCAACCATGGCGGAAAATTCTACTCAGCTAAAATCAGATGCTATATTTGACCAAATGAAACTTCATCTTTCTACTGATGCTGGCAAGGAACTCATAAAGAAAATTGGCCTGGTTTACCAAATCAACATAGCCCCTAAGGTCCAATTTTTCCCATATCTTTATTGAAAATTAATAAAAAATTAAAATTCTTTGGATGTTCCTGTATGTATGTCCAGTTTTCCCTATTTTTATGTTCCTGTATGTATGTAGTTTTTTTTTTTTTTTTTAATTATTATTATTAATTTGATTTTTTATTATTCAATTTGCAGGAAATTGGATTCAATGAGAAAGTGTATGTTCTTGATCTGAAGAAAGGAGAAACAATAGAAGGTTAGGTTATTTTTCTTTTTCACTTTTTTTTTTTTAAGGATAACTGTTGTGTCCAGACCTGCTTTCGCGCACCTCGATTAAATCCACGGATACGTACCACTAGTATTGGAATAATATAGCAGAATTTGTATTGTAGACTTCATTGATTTGGGATTAAGGTAAAGTTTATTTTTACTTTGTGATTATGGAGAGGAAGTAAGGAAGATCCAGATTTATTAGTTTCTAATTCGGGTTGCTAATTTGAATTTTATGGATCCGAATTGAATTGGGTATTTTGTTATTTTTGGGAATTTAGGGCCATATGAGGATGGGAAGCCTGATGCAACTTTTTCATTTACTGATGTTGATTTTGTGAAGATTGCCACTGGAAAAATGAATCCCCAAATTGCTTATATAAGGTAATTTATCATTCAGTCCCCCTGTTTTTTCGTAAACTGTATAGATGATATATAAAGATAGCAAAAATTTACGTGCCAGTTGGAGTGATAGAGCTCCTTTTGAGTTCAACAGTATTGACTGCGAAATTATTGTTACAAACCATTACTTGCTGATCAGAAGTAGTTCTAATTTCTTAGAATGTTTGCGCAAAAACTGTTTCATTGGCAAACATGAAAGGGTACTACCAAAAGTCTAATTCTAGCAAAATAGTTTTTTCGTAGCTGTTTCCTTTATGAGGAGATCTGCAACCCTCTTATGCTCCTGATAGCTATGCTTTATCATCGAATTTCCTACATTTGCGTCAGAGAGACCTACATTCACGAATAATAGAACTGTAAGTGTAAGGTAGGTAGTCATTGTTGATCATTCTAATTACCTCAGTATAATTAGTGGTAATATACAATCGAGTGGGACCATTTTCATTGCCACCTTGAGTCCCAACATTAGATCTAGTAATGCAAATAGTGGTACTTGTAGCATTAGGAATTCCCTTCATGAAACCATACTCCTGTCTCCATTTCTATTTCTAATGACCCCACCAATTCCCCAGACCTGTGTTTTAGAGGATCCATCAGTGTTAAGTTTTATAGAAATGATACAATACAAAATGCGAAAATGAAAACAAAGTACGAAAATCGAAAGATAAGAAAGAAAATGATAAATAGGTAGACACAAGAAGAGGAAACGTAAGCAAACCAAAGGTATATTAAACCAATGACCCTCAAACGTTGATCCTATGACAGGCACCTTGCTCCTACGAAGACCTCGAGTGAAATTAATCCACTCGCAACCAACGTTTCACAACAAAGTTCAACAAAGCTCCCAACAAGCTCAAAAACACTCAAGTGTAAGTTTCATCAAAAATCATCTAAGGAAGAAAAGGGAAATCCTAGTTATTTATAGCCATAGGCTATTTATTACAAAATGGGCCCAAAAGTGACCCTAAAGGAAAAGGCCCATTTGGGCGATAATACTAGCTCCAATGCTCCAAGCTATCATCCAAACACGTCCTTGCTCCCCTAAGGCGACCATGTCTTTGATCCTTAGGTGTTGACCATGAAGAATAGACCTCGAAAAGTTGGAGCTGATTCGGCTTGTATCAAGAAACCCCTGTCACGAGGTTTCCATTTTACACTGATGGTTTGCTACTGTTAATGTTTCTGATCTGGTCATATACCATAAGTTTTGCTGAAAGAGATTGGGTCCTGCTTCCCATTAAAAAGAATGTGATTTCAAATAAGCCAGATGTTCCAGAAATAGGATAGGTTAAGAGCTTCCCAGTTGACGATACTGCTGATTATTCATGCTTGATCTTCTCCCAAATTGAAGGCCAACTGTTATAGATAAATTCAAGATCAGAGGTGCTGGTACCATTGGTGTAAACCTGAGATATATTTTACCAAACTAACCGAGCATTGGGGTACTCAAAGAAAATGTGTGGAATGTCTTCATTTGCATACCACAAAATGAGCAATTATGATTGACATTTAGGAAAATTGAGTTGAAGATAGGAATCTGTAAGAAGCCTACCATGGTACTAACCAGTGAACTTATTTGATCTTGTTGGGAGCATTTATCTTCCAAATCCAGTTAAATGATTTGCTTCTGTGGGCTGAAATTTGTCTATTCTTAAGAGTCTATGAACAATTCGCAAGTCTCTTAAGTCTTAATATAGTACTATACTTTTTTACTCTTTTAAAGAGTGTCTTTTTGATGGTTGTTTTCTTTTTCACTTCTGAATGGTCTTGATTCTTGATGCAGGGGTACGATGAAAATGAAGGGCAGCATAAGCGCAGCACAGAAATTCACACCTGACATTTTCCCAAAGCCCTCAAAGATGTGAACAAATCTGCTACAATGTCAGTAGGGAACGCCCTTCTAGATTTTCTTGTTTTATGTCACCAACAATCAACTCATCTGATAAAGAATTATGGAGGTTTTAAATTATGAAGTTCAAATATATTAGCTTTATTTATCTAAGATGTCCATACACCTGGTTGGGACTGGCGCGTAGTTGTTATTATCAGAAAGTTTATTGGATTGACATGTTAGTTGAACCGAATGATTTTTCTTTCTGTTTAATGTCAAAGCTTGTTTCATATTTGAAATGAACTCGAGGAGTTTGTTGGCATTGGAGTATCTATTTCTCTTGTTATATAACTCCTCCCCATTCATTTTGAAAGTACTTTGCCTCTTGCTCCAGTGAGGCAGGCCCTTGTCCTTTTTATTGTGTCGCGCCTTCCAGTACACTGTCAATGATCATCACAGTAACATTTGATTATTGATGCATCTAAAGATTAGCTAATTATAAACCATTGAAAGGAAGCAGAGATGGTAAAGCTTTCCAGTCATAAATCTAAAATGAATCTACGAATGTATATCTTTTCATGGATGTTATTGATACTTCTGCAATCAGATTATGAGTTAGCCGAGTCTATTGTTTTTCAAGGCTGCTTCAGATGATCGATAAGTTTCTAATTTTCGAGCATGAAGATGTGAAATAACGCGTTTAGCCAAGCGTGATTTAACGTTTCTTAGGCTACATCTTTCTTTATTTCATGATGTTACTGAATTAGTCTATGGCTTTCGGAAATAACCTCTCTACCTCACCTTTGAGGTAGTGGTATGGACTGTAGGAATATTACATATAATATTACGTATTAATGACCCATATATTTTTGATAAATTTACCTTGTCTCCCAAGTAAAGTAATAAATCAGTCAATTAATTTTCATCCAACTTATGCATATATGATATTTCTTTGATTACAAGAAATAACTATGAAAGTCTCTAAGGTTAGTGACTCAATCAGTCTGACTTACACTTTGATAGACCTAGGCTAGAAGACTCTAGGATTATTCTTCTCTCTTTTAGGTTACAAGTCGGTGATAAAACCAAAGAGATTCATATACTTGAACAATCATGGCTGAAGGTACGTCCTATTTATTTTTCCACTGTGTTTTGGCTCTGTATATGTGTTGAAATTCAACATGTGGTATCAAGAGCCTGCTTTAGCCGTGTTGTTCAGTGTTTCCGTATATTCACGAATAGTTCATGTTAAATCTGTTCAATATATTATCTCAATTATCATGGAGATTTTTAATACTTGTTCACTTGAGATATATAATGTCTTATGTGACAACAATTACGTATCGTCTCATAAATTTGTTATGTATTTTGTGAATATGCCTAGAATATTTTCTTTGATTTTGTAAAGTTATTCGTGGAATCATATGCCTAAATCTAGGGTGTACATGATCAGGTTGGTTCGGGTTCTTTAAATACCAAATCAAACTATTTTTGTTGGGTTTTTAAATCTATATACCAAATCAAATCAATAAAATTCGGGTTTTTCAACCTCGGGTTTTTTCCGTTAAAGTCTTCATACAAACATATAATTAACTTGTGCTTCAAATTTTTCTTTAGTCCTAGCAAGATACAACTATTTTAGGTCTTCCTCTAAAAAATAACACAAAATATGAAATGAGTTATGACTATAAAATATTCAACAATAATAATAATAAAATCGTATAAAATAAATTTTGCATATTAATATGTTATAATAAAAATAATCATAATTTAAAAATATCAAGTCATGCTAAAATAAGTCTCGTAAGTATTAATTACATAACTAAATATTAAATAGAAAAATAAATTTAGGTTATGTATTTAGGCAAAATTAAAGAAAAGATATCCAACATTATCATCATTTCTAGTATTTTAATTGAATATTTTTGTTAGCATTAATATTGATTTGGGCTTTATTTAAGTTGCTAATATCTATGGGCTATAAACTTATTGGACCATACAAAATTCCAAGTTTAAACTTGAAATAATATGTTGAAACATAAAAACAATGAAAAAGTTTAAGAAATATTTATAAATTACACCACAGTAAATATTTTTATATATTAAATATTTTTAAAAATTGTATAAATGTAATATCTTGTTGGTTCGGATTGATTTGACTTTTTATAGTTAAAACCAAACCAAATTAATTATAATCGGATTTTTTTTTTTTCAAAACCAAATCATTAGTCGGAATTTTTTTCCGGTTTAACTCGATTTATGATTTGCTTCAATTTTCGGCTCGGTGTTCATCCCTACCTAAATCAATATGGTTACTTGATCGTCTCCGAAGGAGAAACTTTACTTGGTTATTTAGAATTGTTTTCTTCTGTTGTCATGTTTAGATCTACGGAATTAAAATAATACTTTTGTTATTGTGTTGGTATAAATGAGAGATATGTAGGCTCTGCCTATTCCCTTATCGTATGCAACCTAATATTACTATGGCTAAGGAATTATCATTTTAATAAACGTTATGTAGGTTCAGCCTATTTCTTTGTTGTACGGTTCTTTTTCTGTTAACGTGATATTCTTTGTGCACCGAATTGCCTTGATATAGGCTCTGCCTATTCAATCCGGTTTTAGCATTGTGATTAATTAACTACTCCCTCCCTTTCAAAAAGAATGACCTACTTTTCTTTTTAGTCCGTTTCAAAAAGAATGACCTCTTTCCTTTTTTGGAAACACTTTAATTTCAACTTTCCACGTGACATGTTTAACACCACAAGATTCAAAAGCATTTTGGTACATTTGCCATAACTTTAATTTAGGACCACAAGATTCAAAAGTCTTCTTTATTTTCTTAAACTCCGTGCCAAGTCAAACTAGGTCATTCTTTTTTAAACGGAGGGAGTATTTGTTTAAATTAATTATTAAAGTTAAATACTTGGAGATGTCATTTTTGAGTTCTTGTTGTCATATGCTTGGGTTAGCCACAACATTCTGGGTATATGATATAAAGAAAAAATAAAATTCTTTGATCACATAAAGTTAAGTGATTAAGATATAATAATGACATCTAATAAAGTCCAATTATCTTATCAAAATAGTAACCTTACCCCACAGGAAGGTAATTAGTTTGGTTAAATTAATTGAAATAATATAGCCTTCAGTTGAAAATTATCCTATGCCCACAAGTACGAATTATTTTCTCGTTTATTTTGGTTTACTAGTCTAATAAAATTAAGTAAATTCTATGCTTGGGTTGCAACCTCTACCCACAGGAAGGTTCGGAATTTGCTTAGAATCGGTATTTACGCGATTCACTTTAATGGTTATGTATTTCATAGCTCATGTATGTGTATCTTTGTGCTGCAGTTCGCACAACTTTTCCTACTGCAATATTTAACAAAAAATGCACGATTTTCAATATTATCTGGTGACAACTTTATTGAACGAAAGGAGAGTTTTTCTCACTTTAGGGTGTTCGGATCTGGATTGACACTCCGTGTGGAAGAACCACCTAAACCCACAGAATCAAATACGCCAGAGGCTAGGGCTTTTTATGAGCGGTGGGAGCGATCTAATCGCTTGAGCTTAATGCTCATAAAAGCTCATATAAGCTAAAGCATTAGGGGTTCTATCCCTAACAACGATAATGTCAAAGATTACATGAAGGCAATTGATGAACAATTTGTAAGCTCTGACAAGGCATTGGCCAGCACCCTTATGAAGAGGCTCTCAAATATGACATTGATAGAACTCGTACAATGCGTGAGCACATTATGGAGATGAGAGATATTGCTGCTAAACTCAAGTCCCTTGAGATTGATATGTCTGCACCAATTCTTGTGCATTTTATTCTCAACTCTCTTCCTGCGGAATATGGTCTGTTCAAGATATCTTACAACATACATAAAAATAAATGGTCAATCAATGAACTCTTGACCATGTGTGTGCAAGAAGAAGAGAGGTTGAAACATGAGATACCTGAAAGTGCTAATTTGGTGACTCATGATAAGATAAATGCAATGAAGGACAAAAGTGTTCCTACGAAGAAGAAAGACAGTCTTGACAAAGACTCTTGCCGTTTCTACCAAAAGAAAGGACACTAGAAGAAAGATTGTCTGAAATACAAGAAGTGGCTTGAGAAGAAAAGTAAATTTACCTTTGCATGTTATGAATCTAATTTCAATAAAGTTTCTGATAATACATAGTGGATCGATTCTGATTCCACAACTCGTATTGCCAAAATCATGCAAGATTTTCTAACTCTAAGGAAGTCAATGAGAAGTGAACAAAATGTTCATTCTGATAATAGGATGACATCACATGTGGAAGACGTGAGGACTTATAGGCTCACTTTAAAAGATGATTTTCAATTAAATTTAGAAAGCACTTTTTATATTCCATCGTATTCAATAGCTGGTTATGATTTTAATTTTCATTTGTCTACAATGAAACCTTTGAAAGACAATAAAGTTATTGATTTTGGAAGTTTGTATGCAAAATTATTTAAATTTGAGCTAGCCCCCACGACTGAATGTAATGTCTTAACTCTGCATGATAAAGAAATTGACACTAAGCTATTTATTATCAATGAGAACTCACCAAGTCTTTGGCACAAGAGAAAGGATTGTCTGATTTTGATATGTGGGAGAATGTAAGAATATTACATATAATATTACTTATTAATGACCCACATATTTTTGATAAATTTACCTTGTCTCCCAAGTAAAGTAATAAATCAGTCAATTAATTTTCATCCAAGTTATGCATATATAGTATTTCTTTGATGGCAAGAAATAACTATGAAAGTCTCTAGGATTAAAATGATTTGCCTAAGAGTCTCTAGCCTACCTATAAATACGTCTGTGACTCCATCAGTCTGGCATACACTTTGATAGACATAGTCTAGAAGACTCTAGAATTATTCTTCTCCCTTTTAGGTTACAAGTCGGTGATAAAACCAAAGAGAATTCATACACTTGAACAATCATGACTGAAGGTACGTCCTATTTATTTTTTCGCTGCATTTTGGCTCTATATATGTGTTGAAATTCAACATGAATTGTATACGCTTTACCCTCTCCAGACCCCACTTTGTGGGAATATACTGGGTATGTTGTTGTTGTACTAAATTATTCTTTGGCCGTCCCCACCATTCAGGAAGTCACTTAGAACAAAATCTGGGTAATGTGAAGACTTCCCCATTTTTCAAATGCATATTTGTTCCAGCATCAACACATCTTTTCATCTGGCCCACAACCAATGGCAGACATAAAAAGGGCAAAAAAGGGGCAATTCGGTGCACTCAAGTTCCCATCATACGTGGGGTCCGAGGAAGGATCGGACCACATCCACAAGGAGCTATTGTACACAGATTTACAATAGAAAGGCAGTCCGGTGCAAAAAATAGTTTTGCATTGTATATACAGTGTGATTTTCCATTGGATGCAAGGGCGGCTCTTAAGCTTAATAGAAAAAGCAATTGCCTTAGGCCCCCAAATTTAGGGGGCCTCATTTTTAGAAATAAGGGATTGTTTGGTAGTTAGTAAAAAGGTAGTTTATTCATGAATTAATTTTTGTATAAGTTATACAACGTTTAGTAGCTAGTTAGGAAGTAAGTTATTCATGTATAAAATCAATATGATATATGGTTTACAATTTAGAAATCCACATAATTAACACCATATATAAGTTATGAGAGCATTAATATATTATCTTATGCGGGGTAGAAGATGAAATAATTAATACCTGCACAACTAATAGCTGCATTACTAAAATTACATAATTTTAACAACCCACCAAACAACCCTTGGGGAATCTTAGTAGCTTAGTTGGTTAGTTACCTCAACTCCCACCTTGTTGGTGAGGGTTCGATTCCCCACATTGTAATCCCCTTCCCTTACCCCCAATTTTTTTTTTTTAAAAATAAATAAATACCAAACAACCCTTAACTGTATTAGTAAAAATCGGTTATAAAAACATTATTAATAACTTTGCATCTCAAAAATTAGAAGAATAGACTCAAAATAAAAACATATATCTTTTTTTTTTAGTTTAAGGCCTCCCATTTAATTTTGGCCTTAGGCCACTTGTTTGGTTGAGCCGCCCCTGATTGGATGCGGTCCATCTTCATACGAATATACTAGTGTTTTCGGCTCAAATCATATGTTAGATATATACTTGGCTAATTCTATATTGTGCACCACACAGAACGTCATTGTATAAACTTATTGACGTACGATCTTAGGAGTTCAACTCCCGTGTCTTGTACGTTTAGCATCTCAGTCTAGAAGAAAAAAGACCAAAACAACTTATCGTTGAAAACTTTTCTATATGTGGACACGATACAAATTCAACTAGAGCGATTGATTATGCAAGAGAAACTTCAAAAGGTGATTGATTTTACTAAATATTTCTACATAGTTGATTGATCGTTTGAGGAATTTCCAGGCACAATAGATTCGTTAATCTGGTTCCCAGTGTGTGTACGTTTCAAAAAAAGTCAATTCTTGTGTCTCTAAAACACAATTTAAATAGAGTTTATTTGCCTATCTTTTGCTCCTCATCCTGAACCTGGAGTCAACACAACACAACACAACAATGAGTTCTCTTTTTCCTCTTTGTTTAATTCTCTCTTTCATTCTTCCTATATTTGCTTCTCCAACGGTGTTGTTTCAGGTATCCCATGAACCTTTCCTCAAACTTTTCCCATGTATATGTATCTCTATGTTTATGTATTTGCTCACATATATGAATATACTTTTATTTGTTAGGGGTTCAATTGGGAATCGAGTAATAAGCAAGGTGGATGGTACAATTCTCTGATTAATTTAGTTCCAGACTTGGCTAAAGCTGGAGTTACTCATGTTTGGTTACCACCATCATCTCACTCTGTTTCTCCTCAAGGTGATTTTTCTCCTTTAACATAATAAAGGTGTAATATTTTTTACCGAATACGTGCACTCAAGGGTGTGATCATGACCTAGTGGTCAATGAAGCCAAAATAACAGCGGAAGACCAGGGTTCAAATTTCAACAGAGGCACTAATGATTTAGTTCACACTTGAGTGAGTTAGTTCAGACTTGAGACCAAGGCTGGCAAAATTAGCCATGAAAATATGACCCATCCAACTCGTTAAAGTTTCGGCGAGTCATCGTCCCATTTATTAGCTCAATCAATTTCAGTTCAATCCATAAAATTGGGTTTAACATGTAGCTCAACTTGACCCATAGAGACATTATCGAAATATTTTCAAAAAGATATCTTTTTATTTGATAGTATGTCATATATAGTCATAATAAAGAAAAAAAGCAGTTCTATTAGGTACTTAAAAAATTATAAATATTGGATGGATCGGGTTATGATCCATTTTAGCTTATTTCAACTCAAGCAATTTTTGGGCGGGCCATATCTGTCCATTTATTAATTCAACTCATTTTAGCCCGCCCAAATCCAGTTCAACCCGTCCATTTGATACCCCTATTCAAGACACATGTAAGTTGCCCTGAACACCACAGCTGATGGAAAAAGAAAGAGTTAGTATTCATGTACAATTGTTAGAAATGATATTTATCCCATGTTAGGAAGTGAATGGAATCCACAAGTTAAAAGACTAGAGTTTGAGCTACTTGTCCTATAAATGACATGCATTTTACATGTTTGGCTCACATTAAAGTTGTTGTAGTTGTTACAAAATGGGATTTTACTTGAAGGCTTATGCCATCTTTTATGCCAGGTTATATGCCAGGAAGATTGTATGACTTGGATGCGTCCAAGTTTGGGAATCAGCAAGAACTGAAAACTCTTATTAAGACTTTACATGACCACGGGATCAAATCCGTTGCTGATATAGTGATAAACCATAGAACCGCGGATAAAAAAGATAGCAGGGGGATATACTGCATCTTTGAAGGAGGAACGCCTGATGACCGTCTTGATTGGGGGCCGCATATGATTTGCAAGGATGACACACAATATTCTGATGGCACGGGGAATCCAGACACGGGTTTGGACTTTAAACCTGCCCCTGATATTGATCATCTTAATACAAGAGTGCAGAAAGAGTTATCAGACTGGATGAATTGGCTGAAATCTGAAATTGGATTTGATGGTTGGCGTTTCGATTTTGTTAGGGGATATGCACCTAGCATCACAAAGATGTATATGGCAAACACGTCCCCGGATTTTGCAGTTGGTGAATTTTGGAACTCTCTTGCTTATGGTCAGGATGAAAAACCGAACTATAACCAGGACAATCATAGAAATGAGCTAGTTAGTTGGGTTCAGAATGGCGGTGGGGCTGTAACAGCCTTTGATTTCACAACGAAGGGAATTCTTCAAGCTGCTGTTCAAGGAGAGTTATGGAGATTGAAGGATTCCAGTGGAAAACCTCCAGGGATGATAGGTGTTTTGCCTCAAAATGCTGTGACTTTTATCGATAATCACGATACTGGATCGACACAAAAGGTGTGGCCTTTCCCTTCAGACAAAGTTATGCAAGGATATGCATACATTCTCACTCATCCAGGAATTCCATCAGTGGTAGAAAAGAACTCCTTCCTTACTAAAATTTTTACTATGCATTTCTCATTCTGTCTATTTTATAAGAAATTTATGTTCTTTGGATTTAATTATCAAATACAAACCTAAACTATCACTTTTTCGCGAGTTTCATACTTCAACTATCCATTATTTCCTTAACCTACCTAAAACACACCTCGATGCTAAGTTGGCAAACAAATATTGTTCCCGCTCGACAATAGACGTGTGTAGGCCAACTCAGCATGGAGGTGTTTTTTAATACAAAGGGAGTGATAGTTTAGGTAGGTAATTGAAACAATGGATAGTTGAGATATGAAACTCCCGAAAAGTTGATAATTTTAGGTATGTTTTTTACCATTAACTCTATTGTTTTCCAGGTAGTTGAGGTACCCGGCTTGTACGAATTTTGCTCACATTGCCTGTCTCAGTAGTAGGCTGACTAAAAACATAAAACTAGTTAACTAATGATCGATTCTCATAATACAGAATATGACTCATATAGCCGACCCTAACTTGTTTTTTGGTTGCAGTTTTATGACCATTTCTTTGATTGGGGCCTGAAGGATAGAATTTCAACATTGATCTCAATTAGGAAGAGAAATGGGATTTCAGCAACAAGCAATGTGCAGATAATGGCTTCTGATTCTGATCTTTATGTAGCAATGATTGATCAGAAAATTATTGTGAAGATAGGGCCAAAACTTGATCTTGGAAATCTTATCCCACCTAATTATCAGGTGGCAACTTCTGGACAAGACTATGCTGTATGGGAGAGAAAAGCATAAACATATTGTACTCGCCATTTATTTACCATACAAAAAAAGTGACCATGTACAAAATGGTTCCCGGTGTTAATGTCATATGATTGAAAATAAAAATTATATTGGAAACACATAATGAAAAGGCAAAATATTCAAGAAATTGTATGCAATTCGATAAACCTTGCTCAATTTGCAATTACGGTTCATTCCAAGCTATAACAGGACTTGATATCTAATGTCTAGTACTGAATTTAGACATTACTCCATCCGTTCCTTTTTAATTGTCATGTTTCGCTTTTCGAGAGACAATTTGACTAATTTTCAAAGCTAAATTAAAGTAGATTAATTCGATATTTTAAAATTAAATTTAGATATTCAAACACTTAAAATACAATAAACAACAATTTTTCTCATATCAATATATAAAAAAAAAATTATCTTAAAATATTGATAAAAGTTTATATCGTTTGTCTCTTAAAAAGGGAAATTAGGACAGTAAAAAAAGAAACGGAGGGAGTATATCTAGACTTTAATAGAGCCTAACTTCATAGTCAAAAAATTTATCACACACACGTCTCTCTTTTTTTAAGAAAAAAAAATTGTCACATAATTATTCGGTAACAAAGGGGGATGCAAAGCGATGGCATTGAGTTCATCAATTCAGTTTTTTTGACCAAAATATGAATTTATAATGCATAACTTTTAAAATATAATGCGTTCAATTTTAAGAATTTTAAAGATTCAACTCATGAAGATTAAATTTGAATCCAACTTTGTTTGTAAGGGGTCGCTTGGTACAAAGGATAAGGATAATAATTGCAGGGTAAAATTTGGGATTAACTTTATCTCATATTTGGTTTGAGGTATAGGGCCCGTTTGGATTGACTTATTTTAGGTGCTTTTAAGCTAAAAATAGCTTTTAAGCACTTTTGAAGTGTTTGAGTAAATTTAAAAAATGCTTATAAGCACTTGGTTTTAGGCTAAAATGCTTAAAATAAGCCAAAAACCATAAGTTAGGAATTGTAACTTACTGTTGGCTTAAAATGTTAAAAAATAAGCCAAAAGCCAAAAGTCAATCCAAATGGGCACATAAGCTAATCCAGGATTATTTTATCTTTTTATTTGCACTAAAATAGTGGAATTACTATCCTATATAAAAGATTAGGATAAGATAATCCCATGATTGGAAGGCAACAACTTTAAAATGTATATTTGGGTTGGATTTTGCATTAACTCATAATCCAAAAGATTCTTAATGAAGGCAACAACTATAAAATGCATAGTTTGACTGGATTTGGTTACTCATAATTGAATACAACAACTTGACATTTCAGTGACAAAACATTATAATTAGAACTTCTTGCCAGTCTTTTCTACTCATCCTTCAATCAACACTACACAAATAACAATGAATCTCCTTCTTCATCCTCTTTGTTTAGTTCTCTCTCTTTTTCCTTTATTTTCAGCTCCAATGTTGTTGTTTAAGGTTCCCTTTGTCCCCCCATGTATCGATATGTATATCGTTTAAGTTTAATCACATTTATATAACTGAGTATATTTTTTGTTCTTGTTTAATGATTTGTTTGGGGTTCAATTGGGAATCGAGTAACAAGGAAGGTGGATGGTACAACTCTCTCATCAACTTAGTTCCTGACTTGGCTAAAGCCGGAATTACTCATGTTTGGTTACCCCCACCATCTAATTCTGTTTCGCCTCAAGGTAAATTTTTAATTTATGTCCTCCCGCATTTTTGCCTTTAGATCACCTATTCTATTTTGTATATGTTATAACGGACAAATTATTGGTGGCAGGATATATGCCACAAAGATTATATGAGTTAGATTCATCCATGTTTGGGAATGAGCAACAATTGAAAGATCTTATTAAGGCTTTAAATGGGCAAGGGATCAAAGCTGTTGCTGGTATAGTAATAAACCACAGATGTGCTGATAAACAAGATAGCAGGGGAATATACTGCATCTTTAAGGGCGGAACGCCTGATGACCGTCTTGATTGGGGCCCGAATATGATTTGCAAAGGCGACACACAATATTCTGATGGCACTGGAAATGATGACACCAGTGAGGACTTTGGAGGTGCCCCTGATATTGATCATCTTAACGAAAGAGTCCAAAAAGAGTTTTCTGATTGGATGAATTGGCTCAAATCTGATATTGGATTTGAGGGTTGTCGATTCGATTTTGATAAAGGGTATGCCCCAAGTATCACTAAGATTTATATGCAAAACACGTCCCCGGATTTTGCAGTTGGTGAATACTGAGACACTAATAGAGATGCAATAGCTAATTGGGTTCAAAATGCTGGTGGTTCACATGCTTTTGATTTCCCAACTAAGGGGATTTTACAAGATGCTGTTCAAGGGAATTTAGGGAGATTGAAAGATTCAAATGGAAAACCTCCTGGTTTGATTGGTATTTTGCCTCAAAATGCTGTGACTTTTATCGATAATCATGATACTGGTTCCACACAACATATGTGGCCATTCCCTTCAGACAAAGTTATACAAGGATATACGTATTCTTACTCATCCAGGGGTTCCCTCAGTGGTAATGTTTTCTTTCTCATCAAAGTCTTTATATGCATTTCTATTTAAGTTCAACAAATTAAACTTATGTTGTTGTGCTGATTTTTGGTTGCAGTTTTATGACCATTTCTTTGATTTTGGACTGAAAGGCGAAATTTCAACGTTGTCCTCTATTAGGAAGAGGAATGGGATATCTGAAACAAGTAGTTTGCAGATTCTGGCTGCTGATTCTGATCTTTATGTAGCAATGATTGACGAGAAAGTTATTGTTAAGCTTGGCCCAAAAATTGATCTTGGAAGTCTTATCCCACCTGAATATCAGGTGGCAACTTCTGGACAAGACTATGCTGTATGGGAGAAAAAGGCATAAAACCTTTTTGCATTTGATTTACGAATTCGTTTACTAGTAATTTACAATGTGTAATTGAATGGACCAAATGTATTTATAGAATTCAATATAAGGCACAAAAATTTTCCTTTGAGATTTGTGATGATTCACAGAAACATATCTTATTTTTCTAGTGTTTATTTGGATGTTGCCTACGAAATTCAACTAAGTTCTAAGCTTCTTAACACTAATGCTAGTACTTCTATTCATATTGGATAGTCCCATATAAACTTTATGCCTTCTTTTCCCATTCAAAATCCTCACTTTGCTGGTTGATGAAATTCCGTTCCTCTTCCTAAGTTGCATACAAATCTTTAATTGGTTTCCTCATCCCTTGAAACAGGAAGAAATGGTCATAGAACTGCACAGCACAAAAGAACAATTAATTATGCTTTCATCCAATATAATCAATCAATTTCGCCTTAATCCTAAACTAGTTGCAGTTGACGAGATGAACTCAATGTACTCTGGCTTATTCGAGTCCATTTCGTTCCAATATGTTAAATGAGAATTTTAGCACTGTGAGAAAATTTTTATGTACATGCCGTCAACATATCACAACCCTCTTGATTCTACTATCATATTTTTTCTAAAAGATGCCACATCAAACATCAACGGTCGACATCAACTATAGATATTTATCTTTATAGCAGAGACTAGAGAAGATAAATAAACTAGAATATCATTTCGATAAGTAAACAGAACTTATTTGTTTACGAATATAACTGGTCACTATCTAGTCAACACGCCAAATCTACTTGTGAAAAAAGTTTGAGAAAGAGTCTCATTGAATGTTGAATAGGACTTTCAGTTTCACAACTAGCTTTCAATCTTCAATGGGCAAGTCTTCCCGGAAGTTGGCTTTGAGAATGTCAATAGATCTTCTTGAGATTTTGCTAACAAGCTCATCCTCCAACTGAAAATGTCTGGCAAACTGTTTTTGTTGTTCCTCAGTGTTAGACCCAATTATCTTAATAGACACCGTCTGGCCTTTCTTGGCAGAGTCAACAGGCTTATCCTTATTGTGTATGGACGCAATCCGACCAATATCTACGAGATTATGTTGAATGCATATTGGAGTCCCGACCTTGGCAATGCCCTGAAGAACTTCAACTCCTAAAACAATTGGATCCTTTTTGTTGAAGACACAATTAGGTATGATCTTGAGCTTACAGGGAACGACTGCTTCTTCAGCAACTTCCTTCTTTTTTTCTTCCTTGAGATTGTCAATATAGACCTTAAACTGATCGAATAGGTGATAAATAATATCAGCGGTATAAATTTTGACACCAACTTTATCTGCAAGTTCCTGTGCATCTTGTGCTACCCTCACACCGAAGGCCAAGATTGTTGCATACTCTTTCTTCTTCTCAAGCATGACACTAGCTATCGTTACATCCTTTTTGTGCACGTTGCCTATGCCAATTCCACTGACAGGTATGGACACTTCAGGGGTCTTCAAGAATTCAAGTAAAGCTTCTAGTGATCCTAGTCTAGAAGCTTGAACGTAAACGCCCTCCCCACATTTATCGACCCTGCTCATCACCGACCTCATATCTTCCATAACTGCTTCTTTGATGTCTTCCACATAATCATCGGGCCCCACAACATATAAACTAGTACCAGCAATCGCATGCTCAAGCCCCTGAGCAGTAATCTTTATCCCCTGTGCTGCCTTGATTTCTTTATGATGCTCATATGATCCCTTTACTCGAGTTCCTTCATTGGGTCAGGCATCAATAACGCACGGATTGAGGTGACAATAGGGCCCTGCATGCCACAAACTACTATTTGATCTCCTTCATGGAGCACACCATTGACCAATATCACATCAATGGTTGTTCCATGACCTTCAACAACCTTAACCTCCAAAACAGTACATTGGACTTCATTGCTGTATGTAAGTCTGTCAGCCACAGTCTTTGCTGTCCATTGGACCAGTAACAACAATAAGTCTGGAATCCCTTCACCACTGATTGCACTAGTTGGTACAATGCTAAAAGTACCCTTTCCCATATCTTTGTTTTTATAGTATAGTTCTGTATTTATACCCTGTTCCTTGAACTCGGTAACAACCTGAGTAAGCCTCATACGAAATTCAGACTGAACATCTCTGGACTGCTGCTTCATCGCCTTCACAATAGATGCATTGTAGCATGCTTTCCTGTTAGGATATACTATTAACCATGTTGGTTTAAGTTATAGTATTATTTTTACATCCCATGTAAAGACTATTTATTTTATTTAATTAATTTAATAAAGTCTTTGTTTGAATAGATTATTATGTTGACATCATGGAGTTATTTAACTCATGCATGGAAGATTAAAATTGTCGGTTCTTATAAGTTATAAATTAAAGTTCACAATCAAAGATGAAGTAGGACAAACATCTTGATGATTGTAGCACAAGATTAAAATATAATTTGATCTTAATTATGGGAGTGGTAATATTTCAACTTCTTGTGCTAGTACATTTCGTATGTATTGAACGGACCAAGTAGAGATGTTTGTTTATGTTCTGAATATTAATAAACAACTTCTCTAGTCCATTACATGTTCTTATACTCTTAATCTTGATATAATTATTATGATCTATGTAGTTTGATTTATTATTTTAATCTATTAAAAGGTGAGACTCTATTGAGAGTCAACATATTCCTAATAGATTGGATAATGACAAATCACTTAGTGAAATAATAATTAGTTGATAGAACCATGTCTCAGACTTGAGATAGAAGACACCCCTATATGGTTGCTTAAAAGTTTTCACGTGTGAACCCTGCAGGTGGATTTAGTATCCGTCACGTGAAATAAGTTAAGCATAGTAATATAGGATTGAGTTAATCAATAAATTAAATTTTCAGAAAAAATTGATTTAATTGATTGGTGTCGGTAATTCTAACATGGGGAGTTAAATAAGATGTAATGGTAGATTTCGAAGTTAATATCGAGGAGTGCAATTACAGATTTTTAGTGGAATGATTTGTAATTTATTATGATATGATAATTCATTCATTTGCGAATTAATATCATAATTGGAAGCCTCAGTTAATAAATCTGCTGTCCCTATTACGCCTGATTAACTAATCGAATTTGATAAGAAAAAGTTTTTATGGAAGAAGTAATATTATTTTACTAGTCTTTTATAAGGAATAAATGGAACATAATACTAATAATGAGCTGAAAACGTTTTTCACATAATGGGACTATTAAGGGTGAAAAACGTTTTGCTCATTATGGAGGTATTAAGTTCACATGAATGGCTGAAAAACGTTGCCCCTTCCCTTTCCTTCATTCAACAGAATTTTGGATTAAATAGGGAGTTGCTTTTCAGAAAACATTCATTCTTTTTCTTGAGAAAACAAAGAGCTTGTCCACACAAGTGTAGATTAGTAAAAGGTTAATCAGGAAGTGGTAGAAGGCAACAAACCTGGAGATCAAGGTGATAAACGAATTGTGCAAAAGCTTCAACAGGTATGTATAGTTTTTCATGAATTTCGGTTTTTATTTTACATTATCATGTTGACATGTAAGTTTGTGATCTGGTGTTTATGCTTCCGCTGTGTATATGAACTATACATTCTAGCATTTCCATCCATAAAGCCTATCTACCTTGTTCAAAGCAATAACAAAGTTTGTATTCCTCATATTTAGAAGATTAAGTGACTCGATTGTCTGCCTTTCTAACCCGTGCATAATGTCTACAACCAAAATTGCAATATCACATAAACCTGAACCTCGAGATCTCACATTCGTGAAAGATTCGTGTCCAGGTGTGTCAATGACCAACAATCCAGGGACCTTCAGATTGGCATCTGGTTTCAGTTCCTTAGTTCTCTGGCGTGCATTCTCAGCTGAAAAATAAGTTGCACCTATCTGCTGAGTGATCCCTCCAGCTTCGCCTTCTTGAACATTAGTGCCTCGTATGCAGTCAAGAAGCTTGGTTTTACCAGTATCCACATGTCCCATTATACAGCAAATAGGAGACCGAAGATTATATTCACTTTGGCCACGAGTTTCTTCTGAAACCCCAACCTCAGGCTCTCTCTTCTCGTGGATTGTTGGAGCTGCATCACTAGCAGCTGACATTGTCGCCTTAATCTCTTTCTTAATGATAGGTCGGGGATCTGAATCAATCTCTTCTTCATCTTCGAAAGCACTCTTTCCAGGCATATTAAGATCGTCAGCATCCCAACTTTTCGCATCCCATTCTTCTTCAACTCCACTTTCTTCAGCATCAACTACTTCTGACTTCTCCTCCATACTTACCGAATTCATATCCTTAACCTCCTCAATTTCCTTGGCTTTTTCATTAGCCCGAGCTTGTGACATTGTCTTCTTTGCTTGGTAAACGGGCCTTTTGGTTGCCTCTTTTCTACTCTCCTCAATTGAGAGTGGCAAAACCCCGCCACCAGTAGCGAGAAATTGCTTTCTCATTGCTTCTAATCTTCTAGCTTCTTCCTTTTGTTTTCCTGTAAGCAATTTCCCTTGCTGTTTCTTTTTCAACATCTTTTCTTTCTCCCTCTCCTTTTTCAATCGCTTCTTCTCCTCTTCAATCCTTTCTAGTTCTTCCAATCGAAGACGTTCTTCCTCTTCCTTCCTTAACCGTTCCTCTTCAGCCTTCTTCTTCCTTTCTTCAACTTCCTTCATTTTTTTAAGTCTCTCTATCATCTGTTGCTTAACCTGCTGTTTTCTATCTGCCAATTTTCCTTTGTCATCCTTTTTCCCTTTTTCCTTCTCCTTCTTCTTCCTCTTCTTCTTCTTCGAAGACTCAACTGCTTGTGGCCCTTCACCAAGAATTTTGTCAATCCCAGCCTGCTTTTTTTGTTGATCAGCCTTTTCCCACTCAGCATTGTCTATTGAGATTCTAGGGTCTACCGCTTCTATTCGGATTTGGGAATACGACTACCATTCCTATCCTATAATATCACAAAATATTTGACTGTCCAGACTATTTTTAGGCATATAATGTTCAAAAGAAAGTTCTAATCATTCTTTTTTTGCATTACTTCTTCTAAAGGTGACCTGATTTTGGGGCCACAAATCATCTTACTAATGATCTCAAAAATCTGACGCTTAAAAGTGATTATAATGGCAATGACCAGAACTTGGGTTGGTAATGGAGCAGGTTTGCCTATTTCTCATATTGGTGAATCAAAATTGATGTCCTCTTTGCAAGACTTATATCATAAAAATATTTTATATGTGCCTGAGATTACTAAGAGTTTATCAAGTGTGGCTCAATCTACTGCTGACAATAATGTTTATTTTGAGTTTCACCCTTTATTTATGTGTTGTGAAGGATCGGACAACAGGGAAGGTGTTTCTGGACGGGAGACTTGAAAACGACATCTGCAGACTTTCCTCCTCTAGGCGATCTCATTGGCATTACATCAGAAAGTGCCTGATTATAATTTCTTGAAGGTTTTTGGTTGCGCTTGCTATCCGTACCTCCGGCCCTATAACTCTAAAAAATTTGCATTCAGATCATCTCAATATGTTTTCTTAGGTTATGCTTCAAGTCTCGTTAGAAATACTTCTGCAAGTCTCGTTAGAAATACTTCTGCGTTAAGTTATATACAATGACAGCAGTAGCAGTGAATTTGAACCTGTGACAACAGGTTAGTTAACAAATAATGTTTATCATAAAGACTTACTTGTGATTATTTATAAGTGATCTAATCATGTAACATTACATGATTAGTGCATAGAACTTAAGCTCTATATGGATACGACACACCTAGTCTTGCTTTTAAGTTGTTCTTAATGAATTGATTATGTTTTAATCTAAATCCTCGCATATGTGGTCATTCCCTTCAGAAAAAGTTATTCAAGGATACGCGTATATTCTTACTCATCCAGATGTTTCCTCAGTGGTAATTTTTTCCTTCTCATCTATGCATTTCTAATAAAGTTCAGTTTTACAACAAAGTAAACTTATACTGTTGTTGTGACTTTTGGTTGCAGTTTTATGACCATTTCTTTGATTTTGAACTGAATGACGAAATTTCAACGTTGGCCTCTATTAGGAAGAGGAATGGGATATCTGAAACGAATGGTTTGCAGATTCTGATCTTTATGTAGCATTGATTGATGAGAAGGTTATTATCAAGCTTGTCAAGGACGTTCCGTTTAGACACTCGAATTATGTCATTTTTCAATTGAACAACTCAACTCCTAATAAAGTGTTCCAATTAGATACTTCTGATTCGAATTTAGATTATTTTATTTTTTGAATGTGTTCACATTTGTCTAAATCGCAAAGTTGAGGATATATATGCACGTTTTTCCTATGATAATTCCTCTATCTTCAACTGGTCCTATCAAGTGCCCAAGTATTTTTCAGACGTGTATGAACCTTGGACAATTTGGGCAGATACTTATGTTTTCTCAATTTGACAGGGTATATGCCATCAAGATGTATGATTTGGATACATCAAAGTTATGGCAATTCACAAGAAAAGCCTTATTAAGGTTTTTCAAGATAAAGGGATCAAATGTCTTGAAGATACAGTGATAAGCCATAGATGGGCTGAAAACAAATTGTTTATTTGAAGGTGGCACCCTTGATAATTATTAATTGGGGACCAAGTTTCATCCCTAGAGCATTTATATGTAATCTAGCAAATTACTACGAGGGTGGGATGGAGTGGGGAGTACGAGTTCGGTGGGGCGGGGGTTGAGGGTTGGGGACATTAGGTCAGCGGGGAGGAGACAATGAATTTGGAATCTCACTTATGAAACTTGTTTTCTCTACTTCCATTAAGGAACACATATTTCCTCATTTTCCAACATAGCAAGGTCATGTAATCAAATGCTTATGTTGCACATTTGATTTCATACCAAGCACCTATGTTGCTCGGACTCTTCAAAAATGTCAAAGTGTGCGTGTCGGATTCTCCAGAATTAGTGTATTTTTGGAGAATGCGGCACAAGTGCAACATCGAAAGGGAAGAGTCCGCGCAACTTAGCCAAGCACACCCTAAGTGATTTGATAGTCTAAATTCCATGAATGTAAGGAACTTAAAAAAACAAAACATCTTCAATTGTCATAACATCGATGTGCAACATTTGTGTATAACTAATCAGAAACTTCATCAGTCAAATTTACATTTCTTAAGGTACGTGTTTTCCCTGTCCATCATCTCTTTGAAAAGTGTTGCATATATCAGTATGTTTTTGCCAGATGTTTGTAGTAAAATTAATTTTCAACACAGAAGGTTAATTAGATAAGGTTTTTTTAGCCCTTAAATTCTATAGCAGCCTCTACAGTTTTGTTGATTGTCAAATATTGAAAATGACTGCTTCTAGTTTCTACTTATTATGTTGGAAAAGTCTACCATATAGGCTTTTATTCCACTCTATTTAAACCTTCACAGTTCAGAATTCTTTAGTGTACAGTATACAGAAAAATGAAAATCAACACAAAAATACACCCCATTTTTTCTCTGTGCCTTTTGCTGATTCTTTTGCCAGCATTTGCATCTTCTACTTTGTTATTTCAGGTACCCCTATATAGATAATTTATTTGTTTCAATTTATGTGTCTAACTTTCTTTTTAGGTTGTCGCTATCCTACTATCTTATTCTTTGACTTTTTACTATCTGTTGTTTTTATTACCTTTTGCTTCTGTTACCATTTTGTACTTTATGTTGGTACTGTTTTGTTCTCCATTATTTTCAGCATGACTTCTTCACTATTGTAATTTCTTTTCATACTTTTATATGAGTTACCTCGGCCGAGAGTCCATTGGAAACAACCTCTCTACCTTCACAAGGTAGGGGTAAGACTGCATGCACACAAACCTCCCTAGACCCCACTTGTGAGATTATACTGGGTAGGTTCTTCTAGTTGTAGTTGCCTCTCTAGTTCCAATATCCCACACGAAGAGCATTTTTGGTACATTATACATATTTTTAGTTTAAGACCAAACGATTCAAAAGTCTCCCTAGTTACTTATTAAACTCCATGGTTAGTCAAACTAAGACATATAATACAAAACAGACGGATTATATAAGACAAATCCCTTTATTTTGCAGAAACATATTTTTGTAGTGTTTCATGTAAAGATTGTATGCTATGAATCTATGGTATTATTTTTGGCTGTTGTCATAAAATTCAACCAAGTACTAGATATAATATGTTGTAAAACAGGGATTTAACTGGGATTCTTGGAAACAAGATGGAGGATGGTGGAACCATCTTATCAAATTAGTCCCAGATTTGGCTGATGCTGGTGTCACTCATGTTTGGCTTCCCCCTGCCTCTAATTCCCTTCACACCCAAGGTACTGATATTTCTTATTTGCTTTCACTTTTACTTTGTAACTTTGTTTTATTACTACTGCTTCGACGAATTTAACTTATATTACACTGACAATATAAATAAATTTTTGACAATATATATACACTGGTATACGTAGGACGGTTGTAGGGCTAAACAACTTACTTTTGCTCCACGAGTAGAGGATTGTGTTGGTTGTAAGAGATGTGAATCCCGTCAAACAGATTCTTGAGTACACGGGTTTTTTGATACGTTCGAGAAAACTATACTTGTATCCATTTAATTTTCAGTATAATTTAACTTTTATGCTTCACAAAGTAATTATGAAACACCAACCGGATACTTTAATGAATTGGAACCATATTAGTTGCATAAATTAGTTATCAGCTGGTCCTACTAGGCGAACTTTTCACAATTTGGCCAATTGACCTAAAGTTTTCTCATTTTGACAGGGTATATGCCATCAAGATTGTATGATTTGGATACATCAAGTTATGGCAATTCGCAAGAACTTAAAGCGTTAATTAAGGCTTTTCATGATAAAGGGATCAAATGTCTTGCTGATATAGTGATAAACCATAGATGGGCTGAAAACAAAGATAGTCGAGGAATCAATTGTTTATTTGAAGGTGGCACCCCTGATAATAAGCTGGATTGGGGTCCAAGTTTCATTTGTGGGAACGATACTAAATTCTCCGATGGCAAAGGAAACACTGACACTGGTTTAGATTGGGGAGATGCACCAGACATTGATCATGTGAATCCGCAAGTACAAAAAGATTTATCAGACTGGATGAATTGGCTCAAGACTGAAATTGGTTTTGATGGTTGGAGATTCGACATGGTCCTTGGATATGCACCTAGGTTCACTAAAATCTACATGGACAATACTAAACCTGATTTTGCTGTCGGAGAGTTCTTCTTGAAATTTAACAGTAAACTGGATGGGAAACCGGACTATGATCAGCACAGGAATGATTTAGTTCATTGGGTTCAGAATGCAGGTGGAGTTGTGACAACGTTTGATTTTACGACTAAAGGTATTCTTGGTACTGCTGTTGGCGATACAAGGTTTGATTTGTTGAAAGATTCCAACGGGAATCCTCCAGGAATGATTGGTCTTTTGCCTCAGAATGCTGTGACTTTTATTGATAACCATGATACTTATTCACAGCAGCAATGGCCATTTCCTACAAATCCAAATGATAAAGTTACTCAGGGATATGCTTACATTCTAACTCATCCCGGCATTCCATCTGTGGTATGTATTTCTTCTTTGATCTGTTTCAGCTTATGCAGTTTTTCTATACAAGCTGGCAAAAAGGACTGTTTGCAAATTGCAATAGTATCCATGTAGCTTAAGTTTTATGCAATAACGATGTAATATCACACGATCAAATCTTATCATGAGGTAATTACAAGTAAATCTTTATGATAAACACTGCCAGTAACATCGTAAAAATGGTAACTCATCTGCTGTCACCCGTTACAATTCACTGAAAATGTAAAAAATCTTATAAACTGTCAGCATATATAACTTAAATCCATCTGCATATCAGTCATGCAGAATTATGTTAAACGAAATGAATACTCGTTACATCTGATGAGAACAATCTTAACTCAATTTTTGTGAAGGGACCTATGTGAGCTTTACAAAATCAGTTTTTAAGAACAATTATTCTTTTGTGTTTTGCAGTTCTATGACCATTTCTTCCTGTTCCAAGGGATGAGGACACCAATTAAAGATTTGTATGCAGTTAGGAAGAGGAATGGGATTTCATCAACTAGCAAAGTGAGAATTTTGGCAGCTCAAAGTGATCTTTATGTGGCAAACATTGATGACAAAATCATAGTCAAGATTGGACCTGGGAATGTTGGAAATCTTGTTCCATCTAATTTTCAATTGGCAACATCAGGGTTTGATTATGCTATATGGGAAAAGAAGGCATAAGTTTATATGGGACTATCCAATATGAATAATAGTACTAGCATTAGTGTTGATACATTATGAAAAAGTTAAGCTGGACAACCATGTCCAAGAATTTAAATTGTATTGTTTCAAGGTACCCAGAATTATAGACAGCTAGTAGAATGACTAATAAAAGGAGGCACCATTTTATGTGTGTAATTATTCTGATTTAATATGGTCTTTTGCAAATTGAACTAATTATTTATAGTTTCTTAAAGGTGATTCGATTCGGTAATTCGGCTTTTGGTCATTTAATATTTATGTTCACCCTAGTTTTGTGTTAAACAATTAATTAGCGTTTGTATATGAGTTGAAGTTGTGACTGAATATGAATATTGCTAAAGTTTAGTGAATGGAAATGACTTGAAATTTCTAAAATATATTTTTTTTCAAGTTTAAAGTTGAAATAATAAATTATGATAAACACACACTTTTTTTCACATAATCTTCAAATTTAACATAAAGAAAAAAAGGCAGCCCGATACATAAAGCTTCCGTCACGAACTACAACAGTCTATTGTGCACAGTTTTATCTTACATTTTGGTAAGAGAGTAGTCCGACACATAAAGCTTCCCATCTTGAACCACAATGATTCATTATGCACAACCTTATCTTACATTTTTGTTAGTGGTTGTTTCCACAATTTAAACTCGTGACGACGTGACCTCTTGATCAGAAGAAGGCAACTTTATCCGCTACACTAAGATTTTCCTTTAAACTTTAGGGGTCGTTTGGTTGGATGGATAAGGTATAATAATCTAGGGATAAAATGCAGGATTATTTTATCTTGCATTTGGTTGGAAGTATTAGTTAATCCCAGAATCATTTATATCATAGTGATGGGATAAGTTATCTCATATATATGGTGGGATAACTTATCCCGGATAGCTAATCCTGAAATAATTAATCTCGGGTTAACTTATTCCCAACTAAACGACCCCTTATAGTATAAAAATTTGAGCCAAAACTTATGGCCAAAAAGCTCCTAAAAGTGGTACTTCGAGTACTACTATTCCCTCCATTCCTAAATAAGTGTTCCTTTTGGCTTAGACACACCTCTTTTAATAAAACTACTCACTCCTAGAAAATTAAAAGTAATTTTTACCAACTTACCCCTAATTGAATTTTTATCCGTTTTCAAGGTGACATTGATTAAAGATTATGATCAAAATATTCTTGAATACTTAAACACATACTCCCTCTATTCCAAAATAATTGAATTGTTGAGACTTTTTTTATAGTTCAAAATAATTGAATTGTTCAAAGTTTAAGAGAATTTTTTAGATCTTTTTCCATATTTACCCTTCATTTACATCTTAATTTTCTTGATTAATGTTTTGGACTTAATTTTCTAGGTTATGAGTTCCAAGAAACTTAATTTTCTTGGAACTCTCTTACATTAATGTGGCTGAATTTTCATCAACATTATGATCTACTTCAACATTGAGGTCAGGAAGTTCATTTGTATCAAATAGAATATTTAGATCAAATTGTGTTGTAGCCATGTTAAATTAACTAATAATCATGTTAAAGTAAACCTTTTTTATAAAAAAAATAAATTAGAGGGAAATTAAATTTTTAAATTTGGCTCACTCTAAATTTTTAAGGTTTTACCTCCAAATTTTTTTTCAATTAAGACGTTTAGCCATTATAAGAGCCACATTTTGAATTTTGCACTAAGAATAAATTGATCACATAAGTGAGTATTAGGAGTAGTTTTGATGATTAATGTTTTTACTTTTCAAAAAAAGTTTGACAATTAATTAAAAAGGGCAAAAATGAAAAAAAAAATGACTAATTTATGTCTTACTCTTTTTTTCTTAATATGTGTGTATTACTTCAACAATTCAATTATTTTGAAATGAGGGGAGTATTTATTTAGGAATAAAATGACAACTCAAAAAGAACACTAGTAAAGTATAATTTATGCCCCTTTTTTATTTCTTTTAAGTTTTCATTTCTTTATTTATTACTACTATTAATTATTTTCTTCAAAATGGCATATTCCCTAGTCCAACTTGAAACCCTAATTTGAAAAAAAGCCAACCCCAACCGTCAAACTTCAAAATTCAAAATTCAAAAATTCAAAATCGCGCTCCTCACTCTTCTTCTCCATCTTCGCTTTCCCATTTTCCTCTGAATCTTCAAATGGGTGCTAATCACAGCCGTGAAGATCTAGAACTTTCCGACTCCGAATCCGAATCCGAATACGGGTCGGATTCTCAAACCCGTGAAGAAGACGAAGAAGATAACTACTCAGACGCCAAAACGACGCCGTCTTCTATTGACCGTAAACACCCGAAAACTCCGTCTTCTTTAGACGACGTTGAAGCTAAGCTCAAAGCCCTTAAGCTCAAGTATAATACTAACAATGCGAAAAACGCCGTTAAATTGTACGTCCATGTTGGTGGGAATTCACAGAATTCCAAATGGGTCGTAGCCGATAAGTTAACGGCCTATTCATTTGTTAAATCGGGGAATGCTAATGACTCCGATGATGATGAAAATGAGGAAAATGTGGGGAATGTGGAGAGTACTTGGTGGGTTTTGAAAATTGGATCGAGGGTTCGGGTTAAGATCGATGAGAATTTGCAGCTGAAGGCGTTTAAGGAGCAGAAGAGAGTTGATTTTGTGGCGAATGGGGTTTGGGCATTGAAGTTTTTCGGGGAGGAAGAGTATAAGATGTTTGTTGATACGTATCAGAATTGTTTGTTTGAGAATACGTATGGGTGTGAAGCGAATGATGAAAATAGAGTTAAGGTTTATGGGAAAGATTTTATGGGGTGGGCGAAGCCTGAAGCCGCGGATGATTCAATGTGGGAGGATGCTGGGGATAGTTTTGGGAAGAGCCCCGAAGAGAAGAAGACGCCTTTGAGGGTTAATCATGATTTGAGGGAGGAGTTCGAGGAGGCAGCTAAAGGCGGAGCTATTCAGAGCTTGGCATTAGGTGCATTGGATAATAGCTTTCTTATTAGTGATTCGGGGATTCAGGTTGTGAGGAATTATACTCATGGGATAAGTGGAAAAGGTGTTTGTGTCAATTTTGATAAGGAAAGGTTGGGTGTAGCTAATTCCACTCCGAGGAAAGCTCTACTTCTTAGAGCTGAGACGAATATGCTTCTTATGAGTCCGGTGACTGAAAAGAAGCCTCACTCTCGGGGATTACATCAGTTTGATATTGAGACGGGGAAGGTTGTTAGTGAGTGGAAGTTTGAGAAAGATGGAACTGATATCACGATGAGGGATATCACTAATGATAGTAAAGGAGCTCAGATGGATCCCTCGGGGTCTACTTTCTTAGGGCTAGATGATAACAGGTTGTGTAGGTGGGATATGCGTGATCGACATGGGATGGTTCAGAATCTAGTTGATGAAAGTACTCCTGTGCTGAATTGGACTCAAGGACATCAATTTTCGAGGGGAACTAACTTTCAGTGCTTTGCTACTACTGGTGATGGATCAATTGTGGTTGGTTCACTTGATGGCAAGATTAGGTTGTACTCGAGCAGTTCCATGAGACAGGCTAAAACGGCTTTTCCAGGGCTTGGTTCTCCTATTACTCATGTGGATGTTACTTATGATGGGAAGTGGATATTGGGGACAACTGATACTTACTTGATATTGATATGCACCTTGTTTATTGACAAGAATGGAAGTACTAAGACTGGTTTTGCTGGTCGCATGGGGAATAAAATTTCGGCTCCAAGATTGTTAAAGCTAAACCCTCTTGATTCACACATGGCTGGAGCTAACAAGTTCCGCAGTGCTCAATTTTCATGGGTATGAGTTCTTCCTTCTTCTGCCCTTTTCATGTTTACTTTGTAGCTGTATATTTGACGACCATGTCTATTTCTCTTCCTTCATATATAATAGTTTGTGTGTTCAAAGCAAAAGACTTGACATTGAAGTGTTTGTGACATATATATTAAGTGTCCATGTCTTTCTTTTCTCTTAAATAGTAAGATCACAACCATAATTTCTAGGAGGTATCGACGACTATTGAATGTAATACGGTTTGTAGCTCTAGGGTGAGGACTTCTTTGATGATTTGTATCTTTTTCAGCAAGATAAATGGCAATCTTAGATCCACTATATTTGTCTTGGTATGGCCTTCCTTAGTTTTCCACTTTTTTCTTTTTACCTTTCTAATTGAACAAGAATTTTCTGCTTTTGTGCACCATTATCACTAAGAATCTAAGTTGCTCGGACTTGGGATGACTGGTTCTGCTTGAATTGGTTTCTTTTCTGTATTTGAATACTAGGAGCACCACATAGAATGGTGCAGAGGCTACCTGGGCAAGTTCAAAGCTGCTATTAAAGCAGGATGTACACTTAAAAATGTTTAACTTTGAAAAGTTCATGCTACATGATCCAATCAAAAGCTTATCAGTCTAAGAAATTCACAAACTAGTAATGTTCAGTATCTTATGCTAAAGCTATTATTTGTCTTGGTTTACCTAATCCTCATCGGCTCATCGTTGATTCTATTTAGTCCCTTCTTCTCATGCATCTTGTATAGACTACCCAATCAACTCATGCTCTTGCTTATGTATTAGAAACTATAACCATGTCGTATCTTCCGAATATGGATTGAAACAATTCACACGCTAAGTGAAACAAGGTAAATCAAAATTGAAAGAAAGTATTTTTATCACATGAAAGTTTGCAGCCATGTAGGAGACCTCACTTACTGTGCTGTACGTGCATGTGTTGTCTACTGCTATGCCACTGGAGCTCCTTAAGTATATGTATGGAGCACGTTGTCTTTCATCTGGAAGTTTAAATGTACTGTGGATGGGGATTTTATCAGCTCATATGTATTGCTTCTTTTGTCTTACCCTACTGTCCCCATTTAAGTAATCCTGCAAGTTTAACTGCTGATATTTGTTGATTAAAAGTTGCATATTGTCTTGTAAATTCTGTATTTCTCCAAAACTCGTTTTCTTAGTCTAAGAAATCTTTCAGGTCACTGAGAATGGGAAGCAGGAGCGCCACCTCGTTGCTACTGTTGGGAAGTTTAGTGTGATATGGAATTTTCAACAGGTGAAGGATGGTTCTCACGGGTGTTACCAGAATCAGGTTGGGTTGAAGAGCTGCTATTGTTACAAGATAGTTCTAAGAGACGACTCTATTGTAGAAAGCCGCTTCATGCATGACAAATATGCTGTTTCCGACTCTCCTGAAGCACCACTGGTGGTAGCAACCCCCATGAAAGTTAGCTCATTCAGCATCTCCAGCAGGCGATTACAAATTTGAACAATCATTTTGTTCATATGTGCGACTTATTAGGTATATCTGTAGCAGAATTAGTGTCTCTCACACTAATAAGTAGCTTGAAAAATTGCACATCTGCAAATTATTTCTAGTTCGATGTATTTCTACTTAATTTAAAGACCTGAAAAGGCAGTCTCCCAACTTCTACGTATTCTGTCAGACTTTATTGTTGTTGTAATAACTAATACTGCTTGTTTTAGATCCCGTTCGATGATTCCAGGTGATTTGCATTTTCCAATATTTCTGTTTTTCTTGGACACGTCTCTAAGATATAAACTGTTGACCAATTTTCTTAGTGCATGTGTTAAGTCAAATATGGACAAGTAAAAATGAATGAAGGGATTAACAATTGGATATCATTTGCATTATGAACCTTTGCGTATTGCCTCATGACCAGTGCCCACTAGTTGGGTTTATTGTGAGAAGATATGGACATTGTAGTGGAAAGTGTATAAAGCACTGATTGGCCTATTTAAAGAGAATAGTTTTTAAAGCCAAGCAGAAGCAGATGGTTTGAGCTTAATGAAGGTCATTTTCGGAGGTTTAAAACAGTTAAATCAGTTGGTCACAATTTTCAGGAAGTGTTCATTCTCAACCTCTTAGGACAAACAACATTAGCAGTGTAATTCCACAAGTAAGGTCTAAGGAGAGTAGAGTGTACGCAAACCTTACGCTCACCTAGGGAGGTAGAGAACAACCTCTTACGATGATGAAGGAAAATGTAACACAATCAAAATTAGATGGCATAAACTAGAGAAAATGGATACGAGCAGGCAATAATAGGCTGATTGAAGTAAATAACTTCTGATGATATATTATACATTGAATGAAATAACTTCTGATGATATATTATACATTGAATGCCTACCAAATAACGAAGCACCCACCCAATCTCATTATTCTTTACAAAACCAGTCAAAAATGAAATAGGATCCCAGAAATGACGATAAAGCCGAACTTATCAACTCCTGCTAGCAGGAATGGACATTTGAAGCGCTAGACTACTTAATTACAGAATCTCTTGATGGTTGCAGCCAAACCTACAGGAAGCTTATTCCCCTCCTATAATGCAGTCTATGAGTGACTTAGAATTAATTTAATATTGTACATATAAAAGAATGCTGTGTATGTACATATTGTAAAAGATTACCCTTCTGCTTTATCAACCGAGACAAACAGTCAAAAATTTGGAGAAACAATTGTTTAACAATGACAAAATGTTGAACATGCATCAATCATTGAGCAGACTTGGCCTGTGCTGCTTTCCGTCTGCCTAGAAACATGAAGATTCTTGGGAAGAAGGACCTCTTCTTTTTCCTCGGAATCTTCACATCTGGAGATGAATCAGCTTCAGTGCTGCTTGCTTGCAGTTGGGCTTTTGGACTTGTGCTGTCATGAGATGCAGTAGCCTCTGGTGCACTTTCAGAGGTCTTTGACTCATTATTCTCCTCAACGCTCTTTCTAGGGTTCCCTGTTGTAGGTGGAATGGATACACCAGCTTTCCGTCTCTGCTCATGCTCCTCTCTCCATTTCCTCAACTCTTGCTCTACAGCCAACTTCCCTTCCTTGGCTTTCTCAGCCTTTTGCAATGCAACTCCTAGAGCGTCCTTTCTTTCAGTTATCTCACGATTAACCTCCTCGAGCTTGTTTAGGCTTCTCAGCTCTGACTCCTTGGCTACATCTATTTGGGTATGAGCATCAGCCACCTTCTTGTTAGCTTGCTCCTCGGCCTCATGTGCCTGCTTGCTGAGCTCATAATACTCTTCCAAAGATAAAGTTACTCCAGGTGGGGTCTCCTCAGCTTTGGTTCTTTGAGCTGATTCACTTTCCTCCAGAGCAGTGATAGCTGCTAGCGCCAACTTCTCCGCAGCTCTCGCAGCCTCTATCTCCTTCTTAGCTGCAAGTAGTCTACTTTCCATGGTACTTGCTCCAGCCTTTGCTTGCTCAGCTTCTTCCTTTGCCTTCTTCAGATCTTCACGTGCCATTTGAGCAAGTGATTTTGCACGATCAGCCTCTAGGGATACTTCTTGGAGTTGCTTGGGAAGCTCTACCATCTTCTCTCTTGCTTCTTTTTCCTTCTTCTGTGTAAGTGCAATCTCTGACTGCGTCCTGCTCAACTCAGCTTCAAGAGATGCAGCAGCAACAGATGCCATTCCTTCTCTCTGTTCGATCACGGCTAGTTCTGATTTTTCCTTTTCCAATTCTGCCTTCAATGAAGTTGCTGCCACCTTCAAGAAATTTACTTCAGTTGTAGCCTTCTCGATGTTGAGTTTCACTTCTTCTAGTTCCCTCTTAGCTGTGGCCACTGCTGATTGCATCTCATCGTGAGTTTTTTTCTCTGGCTCTGACTGTACGCCATTCACGTTTCCTTCTAGATCAGTCTCCTGCTTCAACTTTGATTCCATGTAAGCAGCCAACTCGTTTTTGAGATCCTGTAGCAACGCTGAAGCAGTATCTAGTTTTCCCCTGAGATCCTTGGCAGACAGAATTTGCTGGTTTAGTCTGTCGAGCTCCTCTTTCGCTTGCTTCAGTTCTTTCTCCCAGTTTAAAGCATCTTGCTCTCCTGCCATAGCTGCTCCAATCCTCTGTTCCTCAGCCTCTAAATGTGCAGCATGAGCAACCTCCAAAGATTCCTTTGCGGTGATTAGCTCTATAGTTAAATTCTCCAATGTCTTCTCAACTTCTTTTGATGCAGAGACTGCTTCCTCTGCTCTTTGCACCGCACCATCTTTATCAGACACCAATAAAGCATAATCTTTTCGAAGATCTTCTAACTCAGATTTTACAGTTTTTAGCTCAGAAACTGCAGCTGCATGCCTGGCCCTAGCAACTTCAAGCTGTGCTTTCGCTGCAATACTAAGATCATTGCCGATCCCCTGCTCCATCTCCTGCACCCGGAGCTTGGCAAGTTCTGAATCCTGTTTTGCTTGTTGCTCTTCTTTTTGTGCTCTCTCCAGGTTCAGCTTCAATTCTTCTATAAGTCTCTTAGTGCCGTCTAGTTCCTTTAAAACTAACAGTTTTGCATCTTCAGCAGCCTGAGACTGTTTTTTATAAAATGGGATCTCCTCCTTCACTTTTGCTAGTTCTTGTTCAACAAGTTCCCGTCTCTGCATTAGCCAGGAGAAAAGAGATTTTTAATAGTCGGGGACTAGACCATTAAATTGTGAGATAAATGTGGGATTTAGTCATTTAGACCCACTCAAACATGTCCATTAGATTCTTTTTCCTTTTCATTGATACGGTGAACACCACCACCCAAATTCCCCTACCCAGGCCAATAGTGCCTATTGGCTATTACTACCTTTGGTCTCTTGGTGACTTGAACCCACAAAACTTCATGGTTAGAGATAGAGGACCCTTTTCACTAGGCTATCCTTAAGTAGATACAAGTGCACTTTAAAATTGAAACAGCTACTGCTTATTCAACTAACGTTCTTTGCAGATACAACTATAAAATGATTAGACTAATAAAGTGGAATTAAATCTCTGACAGGAAATTAGCTATCAGAAAAACAAAAGATCAAAAAGTGTATATTACCTCCACAGTCAAAACAAAAGATCAAAAAGTGTATATTACCTCCACAGTCTGTACACGATGAGCCTTCCAGTCAACGATCCCTCCAAATTTGGAAACTGCCTGCTTCACAGATTCAATTGGGGCTGCTGTGTCGATATGGCCTTTGTTTATGTCAACTTTTTCAGGATGCTTCAGACTAGCAGTGGGTACAAAGGCCCTTGCTGTGAAAGTGGAAGACTTAGCAAGTGGGCGACCAATGTTATCTGGTGTCGGTTTGTGATTGTTATTTTCAGGTTTCCTCATCACTTGACTGGATAAAGGAGAAGATTCATTCACACCGATGTGGGTACTGCTAGAAGAATTCACACCGATGTGGGTACTGCTAGAAGAATTATCTGGCTGATAAAGCAGTGAGGCATTATTTGGTTCTACCCCTGAATGATTAGATTGAACATGTTCAGAAGATTCCTTTGCTACTTCTGAATGGTTGGATTGAACACTTTCAGAAGATCCCTTTCTGTTTTCCTCTTTTAGGGGTGATGTATCTGAATTCCTGGTTAATGTTGATGAAGCGTCTTTCTCGGCTGTTGGTCCATCCGAGGAATCATTTGGCTGGTTCTGAACCTTACCATTGGCACCCATATCTAATGTTGGCTCCAAGATTTCACTTGGTTTTGCATCCAACGTGGATGCATTGGATTCTGATAGAGCCGCTATACTACTATTTGCAGAAGCGTCTGCTTTCAGATCATGTGCAGGTGAGGCTTCCGCCCCAACCATTGGTGCACTGGAAGCCATTTGAGAAGTTCCTTGATCAGAAGTGTAATTCATTCCGTCAGACTTAATGGGAGCGGCTGAAATTAAATTTCCTCCACGAGGAGTCTGACATTCCTGCAGAGATAAGCTGTCTGAAGCATCCACAAATGTCTCCTGAATTGTGGAGTTTCCTTTTTCATTGTTATGTTGGTTGATTTGAGCTGCACTATGTGATTGATCATCATTTAGAGAGGAAATTTTTGGTTCATGGGACGATTCTGGAGGAGCATTTTCCTTCATCTCTTTAGAATCTCCCATTTCTTAATTAAGAACTAAAGTGAACAAAGTCGGAACCTAGAAATCAGACAATATCAGAATAAGTTAGGAGACGTAGAGCTGCCATAATTTAACAGACATGAGGAATATATCTTAAGGAGGTGAATGTAGTTGAGAAAATGTCAAATAGTCTTTTTAGACCAACTATAGGAATGTAAACTGAAGACATGAAACCATTTCATGGACAATACTAGATCACCTGTTCTATAACATCCATGGTAAATTCGACCATTTTCTCAATTGAATATGGTAAAAAGAATTATTACAAGCTTTTTGAAGAGATTTACGGCAATATGCCTTACCAAAAGATTTAGATCTACTCCACCTTCACAAATTGGATGGCAAAGAATAATTCTATCCCACATGTGAACTCATTTCGATAATGAATATAACACTTTGATCTAACTCGATAAGAAATTATAAGTCAAATATTCTTATATGAAAGTGTGTCAAGTCAAAGGATATGCAATTATAATTTATTGAAGATCTAACATTTTCTACAATTAACTGCGTATGCAAGCATTTAAAATAAATCCCAACCCTACTATTACCTCCAGTCCCCGATCAGACCCCCAACCGAAATAAACAAATAAATAATTAAGGCCATATTATTATTTTTTGTGAAGGTAACAACAGTTCTACGATTTGGATATAGAAATGGTACTGAACTATATTAGAATGGACATTCCAACAAATGATAGTTGAACCGTGAAACAAAATCACATTGATCCCGTTTGTAGATTCTAGGGCAGGTTATCAGTCGATAGATATCTTTTTTTTTGGACAAATTTTGATAGTCAGATATCTGGTTCACGAGAACAATTGTTTAGAACATATGCGTTGTCTTAGAATAAGATATCAATAAACTTCCATCGTCAAACAATAGTATGGGTAGAACTAGATATTGCCCCTGACGCACAGATATCAATAAATGAAACAACAATAGATAACAAAAAGATTAAACATAAATTCATGTTTGGGTATAATCAAGCTGATCAAGCATCCTATTGGCATGTTGCTATATGAAAGACATAACCAATGTCTGTTGGATAGGCCAAAACCAGCAAACCCTTGAATTAAATCGATCGATCAATTAGTTAGGGTCAGCTATATGAACCTCTAGAGCCGTCCCAGAGCGCGTCTACGTGCGCGTATCCAAAATTCAATATCTAGAGGAATCACTAAAGATGAACTATTTGTCTATTTTTATAACTACCTCAACCTTCTCCTATAACCAAACTTGCAACCAGCTATATTTTCAAATTAAATTCATCATTGCTTAAAAGAAACCGATTCAACAACAACATTCCCAATATAGTCCCACAAGTGGGCTCTGAGGAGGGTGGGGGTTACGTAGACCTTACCCCTTACCTTTGTGGGGTAGAGTGGTTGTTTCCAGTAGACCCTCGATTCAAGAAAATTGTTTTTTCAGAAAAAGTATGAAAGAAATGCAAGAGCTTAAAAGAAAAGGATTACCCTATCAAATAGCTTCAAAGCTGATTAACCATTATAGGAGAAAAACAACTTTTATTGGAACAAAATTACGACTTTCAAGTTTCATACCTTCAAAAGCAAAAGCAAGAATCACCAAACAGAAATATCAAACTTTCAATCAACATATGCCCATGAACATAAATCTCCCAAATCCATTACTCCATTAAACATAAGAAAAACAATCTGGAACTCAAATTTAGAAGTAATCCCAGCTAAACGACAAGAGGGAGTTGCTCAGATGGTAAGCACCCCTCACTTCCAACCCTACGGTTGTGAATTCGAGTCACCGAGGGAGCAAAACGGGTGTGAGCTCCTACGAAGGGATTTAAAAAAACCCAGCTAAACAAACTCTTGATTAAATAAAACCAAACTACAGAATCTCATATTAGGCTTCATTTACATCTAATCCTTTATGGGGTATCCAAAGATTGCTCCTTTATTACCAAATACACATCATATATAACAATTAATCAAGAAACATAATCATGTCTCAAATTTAGAAGTAATCCCAGCTAAACAAATTCTTGATTAAACAAAACTAAACTATAGAATCTCAAATTAGGCTTCATTTACATCTAACTAATCCTTTATGGGGGTATCCAAAGATTGCTCCTTTATACCAAATAACAAATGCCCATGATTAAACATTAATATACAACAATTAATCAAGAAACATAATCATGTCTTAATAACAGATCAGCAAATAAAACTCATGAATATTTGCTAATTAAAAACCAACATAATAGGAAAAAAAAATCTTGAAACTCAAATTTAGAACTAAACAAATTCTTGATTAAATACAAGCTTGAAAACCAAACTACATAATCTCATCTTAGCCTTCATTTACATCTAATCCTTTATGGGGTATCCAAAGATTACTCCTTTATACCAAATAACAAATGCCCATGATTAAACTTTTAATATATAACAATTAATGAAGAAACATAATAATATCTTAATGACAAATTAGCATACAAAACTCATGAATATATTGTTAATTAAAAACCATACATAATTCAATAAAAATTTCAAAAAAAGAGAGGAACATTACCAAGAATCAACAGGAAAATCAAGACACTAGAAATGATGTGTCTTTTTTTTTTTCCCTTTTCTCCTGCTCAATGTATATTGTGGGTATTTTCTTAGGGGAGAAGAGAAAATACTACACAAAAAATATAGGGGTCATAAAATTCAATGAAAAATAAAAAGGAAAAAAAATAAAAAGAAGAGGCAAAGTGCTCCTTAAAAAAGAAACAAAAAACAAAAAAATAGATAAAAGTGGGAAGAGGTTGTTGCTGTAACACGTGGTGGAACCTATCCCTCTTGTTCTTTTTTTCCTTGAAGGAAATAAAATATTTTCCCCTAAAATAAGAATTTTGAAAACTCTTACCCTTTTTTTTTTTTTGCTTTTTTGGGTATTATCACCCCTTTTAAGTAAGGTAAGAATTAAATGACAAAAGAAAACGGTGTACGAAACTTTGCACCTAACTAACTTATGATGTAATGTGAAATTAGGGATAAGATAGTTGCTATTAAAGACGACTTCATATTAAGGGTGATACTAGAGTGGATCGCATGGTTGATATGAGCATGGATGACGTGGATGACACGTAGAATGTGTTCGTGAAAAGGAAAGCTTAAGAGTCCATGGGAGTGATGTGGATAAAGAAAAGAGGCTATTTGTACAAGTGGCTAGATTTTAAATTTAAGAATTCACAACAAGAGTCACCAAACAAGGCTCTTGTCTCTCATTAAGGACATATTTATAATAACTAGTTGTCTTTTATTTCTCTAGTATAAATAGGATAATTCCTCATTTTACATAGGACTTTTGGATGAATATTGAATATGAAGCTTTGAAGCTTGTAGTTTCTAGGTGAAGCCTAGCATTTAGGTTGTAGTTTCTAGGTGAAGCCTAGCATTAGTTGGTAATTTTAGTAGTGTGGATCTTGGAATTGTTGGTGAACTTTTTGGTTTGGTTAATCGAAGGTTACTCATTTGTGGTTTCTTGGTTTCCTTTGATTTTCTCAAACTAGGGTTTGTGTTTAAATTGTTGAATTCAATTGGGAGGTGAGGGTATCAAGTCCCTTGTTGCCCATAAATTCAAGAGTTTGAATATTAATCCACATATCCTTCTTTTGTTTTATTTCCTTCTTGTTCTTCCCTCTTTGATTCGTTATCATTTTGGTATCAGAGCCTAGGTTTAGGTTTGTTTCCACAAATCTACCCTTGGGATTTTGATTTTTCAAAAAATCAAAAAAAAAAAAAAAAAAAAAAAATCCGAAAATATTTTGTTTTGATTTGTTGTTTTTGACACTAGATCTTGATTCTCTAGTGTTTTGTGAGTCCAAATCTCGAATTTCGTTCAAATCGGAGTTGAAAAAGTGAAGTTGCCATTAGAGTATTTTCAAGCTTTTGAGTTTTCAAAACTTGAAAAGTGGGTTTGTTGATTGAGGAGAAATTGAGGCTTAAAATTCATTGGGGTTTGTTCTCTAAGTCATGGGGAAGCTACTCCTAAATTTTGAGCCAATTCCGAGTTGATTTGGGTGTGCTAGGGTTGGTGTGTGTTTTTGGTGTTCTTGAACACCTTCATATTGTTCTTGGAGAAGAAGAGAGAAGAAGTACACTTTGATCCAAAATTTCAAGTCAAATTTGGTCAAAAGTGTTTGTGGGTCCACTTGTGGAAATTCTGAAAAAAAAATAAAAATAAATTATATTTTCCACGTGGGCTGCCACGTCAGCAAGTCAACGGTCAACGCTGACGCAGCAGCCACCAGCCAGCCACGCCAGCAGCTGACTCAGCAAAATCACCCCCACAAAAACCCTGCAGCGCGTGCTGCTCAACTTCAGAGAGCAGGAAATTCAACACTTAGTTTTTTTTAAGGGTCCAAAGTTTTTTGGACCCAAAATTTTTTCTAAGTGTCCAAACTCCGTGATTCTTTTTCCTACGCTTTCTTCAACTATTTAACAAGTAATTAACATCTTTAATCACTTGTTAACTAGTTTTAAAACATCAAATCATCTCCTTGATTCATCAAATTAAGCAACACAAGTAATTTTCTACTTTTGTTACTTAGTTTTTTTTGAGTCCGTTTTCTTTTGTGCTTCTTTTCTTCAACTTTTCTCATCTTAATTCGTAGATAAACTTCTTGATTCAAGTCCTTCTACCTTCAATCGAGTCGTCCTTCTTTCAAGAGTCACAAGAATCCACTCCACCACAAAGGATAGGTGATCTTGAATTGATCAAGCCAAGCTAGTTCACTACCAATTTTGAGAAGACGCTTTAGGAGGTGAGTTGAGAGTTTACATATGAGTGATGTGAGGCTTTTACCACTAATATTGTTTGTTGAGTTTTGTAGGTATAATGTCTAATCATTTTTCTTATAACCATGGAGGAAGGAGCTCGGTTAACAACATGGTGACAAATTCCAATGTATCAAGGAGAGTGACCAATGTGAATGAAAGGGTGGTTGAAACAAATGGGAGGTTTAGAGGTATGGAGAAAAGGGTGAAAGGGATGGATAGTATGATTGAAAGGAGGTTCCCTATGACAAGTCGAAGTGAAGAAATAAGAAGGACCTCGGGTCAAGAATCCAACCTATACTACCCCCAACCAAATTGGAACCAAACTTACCCTCAAGCTACATTCCGAATGAACCCGAGCTATGTTAGGCAAGTCACCCCATATCCAAATACCCAACCATATCATCCACCACAAATGAATCCTTATTTTGTGGAGACCCAAGTTAGAAGCCAAGCACCTCTACGAAATGTATCACATGCATTCTTGCATATACCCTATGTTCCAATCCAACAACACTACCCACAAGTACCCTACCAAGATATCTATTATCAAAACCCTCTTTATGATGAAATGTGTGAAGAGGTTAACCCGAATGAATGGTGGGAAGGACCCGAAGGCTTTGGTACGAACCAAGGCATGAGATGCCAAGGGAGATGGGATAGTGATGATAGGTATACGGATGAAGGAGGAAGGTGTGAAGACCGAAGTGATCGATATGATGGTCAAGGTATTCCAAATCAAGGGATGGGTCACAACATGGTGAGTCTTCTAATGTTCCAAGATGGTAGTCAAGCTATTCAAGCTAACTACAACACAAAAGGGGAAGATCAAGCCTATGGAGGTAAGCATGATGTACCTCAATCTTCTTCTCCTTCTATCATTCAATGTTATAAATGTCAAGGTGAAGGACATATTGCTAGAGAATGTCCACAAAGGAGGTCAAATGTGATCTTGTGTGATGGACCTTGTGTTAAAAATGTGATAGAGTATGAGGTTGAGAATGATTGTGATGAGCCTAAGGTTAGGCATGATGACACAACTTTGAATGTAGATTATGAGCAATTGGAGAAGGATTGGAACCCTTCTTGTGATCTAAATCGAATCATGGGGGATCTTTCTAAAGAGGAACTTGATCAAAATGTGAACCTATTCCATGCAAGGTTCAAGATGATTGATAGGGTATGTTCCTTGGTCATTGATGGTAGGAGTAGTACTAATGTGGTGAGTTGCACTATGGTTGATAGAATGAAGCTTCCTACACAAAGACACCCCAAGCCATACAAACTTCAACGGCTCATTAAAAATGATGAAGTAGAGGTAACTAAACAAGTGGTCATGAATTTTAGCATTGGAAAGTATCGAGATGAGGTGTTATGTGATGTTTTGCCCATGCAATCTTGTCATATGTTGTTTGGTAGACCTTGGCTAGCCTATAGAGATGTCCGATATCAAGTGGAGTCCAACAAATACTCATTAGTATTTCGAGGACGAAAGCACACTCTTGTTCCATTAACACCCTATCAAGTAAGTGAGGACTACAAGATAATGAGAGAGCTTCGGGAAGAACTTAAGAGAGAAGAACTTGCCAAGGAGGAGAAAGAATTAGCTCAAGAAGGGGATTTACCTACCAAGGAATCTCCTACAAAGAAGCGGGTGGACGATCCTTGTGAAGTATGTGTACAAGACAAGAAAACAATCTCCAACGCTTGTTCCCAAGGTATGTATCTACCCCCTCCTATTCCTAGTGATCCTTGGAGACATGATGATATTTTCCTTATGGAAAGTAGAATGTTGGAAATGAGTGATCCCTCACCATACCATGAGAAGATTGAAGTATCCAAGATTCTTGCATGGTTTATTTCTTTTATGGTTAAATTGTGTGAGCTTCATGTTTTGAATGTCAACTATACTTGTTGTTTGGAAAAGAATTCATGGTGTATCCGTGATGCCCAAATTATATGTCCTACTCCTTGTCACACTTATGTGGTTAGACAAGTTGAGGTGTTAGGATGGATTCTTAGGAGCATGCTCTTTGTGGAAGTTTGTTTGAGGAAAGACAATGAAGTGTACTTGAAATGCTTAATCTTGTCCTCTTGTGTTTCAAATTGTGAATACCGTTTTGCTAATATTCTTGCCTTAAAGTGCGTATTAACAATTGAGAACCCTTGGGATGAGTTGAATGCCCTTTATTCCTTCCTTTACTACTTGTTTGCATATGATGACCCTTTTTCTCAAATGTGGTCTCTTTCTTGTGAACTCTAAGGCTAATGTGTCATTGCCTTTCTTGAGAGTTGTAGATATACTTGTATCCTTGTTTGACACACTTGTGCTTAATATGTATGGACCCCGACTTGTGGATGCTAAGTTGATTGTTCAATTGTGGGAGAGTCCATGGTTATGGAAACCCTCTTGTCACTTTCATAGGGTTAGGCAAGTAGGATTTTCTACTTGGACTCTTGGAAGGTGTTTGATAGAGAGGGTGACTTTATGTTTAGAACTCCTCTTCTTATCTACCGGTACCCTTAACTCATGGAGTACTCTAGATGAGGTTCATAATAGTAGAACCTTTCTCTACTACCTCTTTTCTTATGATGATACCCATGATGGTATGGGATTTATTTTGTATGGAGGTAGAGATATGTGGGTCTTTTGCTTCTTTGACCCGGATGAACCTTTGTGGGTGATTACACCAGTTTTGGTGTGGCCTTTTTGTGAGACAATGACACAATTATGTCTTATGGCTCCCAAGTTAAATGTGGTACCATATTTTGGAGTTCTTGATGCCACAAGGATCTTTGTGTTTGCCTTGTCTCTTGATGTTTATCATACCCAAAACCTTTGCTCCATGAATGATGGATTGGCTTTATTGAAAGCGAAGGATATTTGGTTGTATCTCAAATTTGTGCCTCCTTGGCATGGTGATATTGTTGCTAACCCTTGTACTAACCCTCAAACTTTGAGGATGCTTTGGTTTTTGTCCTTCTCATGTGTTTGCAAGGTTTGGATTCGAGGACGAATCCTTTTCAAGAAGGGGAGAATGAAACTAGAGTGGATCGCATGGTTGACACGAGCATGGATGACGTGGATGACACGTAGAATGTGTTCGTGAAAAGGAAAGCTTAAGAGTCCATGGGAGTGATGTGGATAAAGAAAAGAGGCTATTTGTACAAGTGGCTAGATTTTAAATTTAAGAATTCACAACAAGAGTCACCAAACAAGGCCCTTGTCTCTCATTAAGGGCATATTTGTAATAACTAGTTGTCTTTTATTTCTCTAGTATAAATAGGATAATTCCTCATTTTACATAGGACTTTTGGATGAATATTGAATATGAAGCTTTGAAGCTTGTAGTTTCTAGGTGAAGCCTAGCATTTAGGTTGTAGTTTCTAGGTGAAGCCTAGCATTAGTTGGTAATTTTAGTAGTGTGGATCTTGGAATTGTTGGTGAACTTTTTGGTTTGGTTAATCGAAGGTTACTCATTTGTGGTTTCTTGGTTTCCTTTGATTTTCTCAAACTAGGGTTTGTGTTTAAATTGTTGAATTCAATTGGGAGGTGAGGGTATCAAGTCCCTTGTTGCCCATAAATTCAAGAGTTTGAATATTAATCCACATATCCTTCTTTTGTTTTATTTCCTTCTTGTTCTTCCCTCTTTGATTCGTTATCAAAGGGTTTGAATTAATGTGAAATTATTAAGTTAATAACAATAATATATCTAGTGTAATTTCACTAATAGGATCTGAAGAGAGTGATGTGTATGCCACGTTACTTCCATCTCGAAAATAATAGAGAGATTATTCTATATAGATCTCAAGTAAAGTATATCAAAAATCAAGTAGGTAAAGAAAAGTTACTACCTATAAGTTAGAATTAAATTCGGTATTGATAATAAATAAGCTAACCAACTAACTAATTTAAGGAAAAGAGTAATTATTATGGTTTAGAAAGGACGAAAACTTAAATTGGTGAAAGTGAAAATACGACCACTAAATCATATCTTCAATCTTATATATTCTATGTGATCTTGAGATTAATTTACCATAAATGAGTTAATAATTCTTAATTATTTTCTCAAAAAAAAAGAAGAAGAAAAATGTGGTTTGAAAAGGATGAAAGAGATGCTGGTGTAAGGTAAAGTTAAAACTACACTAGATTTCAACTTCAATTGTTTGTTTATGTAGTAAAATTTGTTTTAATAACTTACTAGTATAAATAAACTAATAAGTAATTAGCACTACTAAAATTTTATGTAAGAGCAATTGTGGTTTGGAAGGGAGAAAAAAAGTGCAAGTGTTTATTGACCATTAATGGAATTTGTGAAGTAGAAGAATCTCTCAACTAACATTCTAAATTTAGCTTCCATTCTTCTCTCTCCCTTAATTACTCCCTCCTTCCCACATTAATTATCAAGTAAATTAAAAATATTTATTCCAAATACTTATGAAATTTAATTGTTTTTGCAGGAATTATTTTCTCCTATCGATTTTATTTGAAACTTTAGCTATAAAAAAAATTGTTCAAAATATTTATCATTTTAAAAAGTAAAAAAGACATTAATTTTCTCATAATATTATCCCTTATTATTACTCCAACATGAATATAGTCATTAATTACTCATTTAAGAAAGGTTGGGTAGGATTTTAAAGATCTTCCAGTTTTTTTAATATGGCCTCAAATTATTACCTACACATGCTTGCATATTTTTCGCTCAAATAGATCTACTTGTTTCTATAAGTTTCAAAAACTAAATACTTCCTCGCTTTTACTTGACACATTTTGACTTGGCACTCCCATTAAGAAAATAATTATTAACATGACTATTTTACCATAATATTCCTATTAATTGATATTTATTATTGTGTCTTGAAATTAGTTTGGAGAATAAACAATTAATGATAAGGGTAAAAAAAAAAAAAAAAAAAAACTTAAAAAGATTGTCTTTTCTTGATATGTCAAAATAGACAAGTAAAAATAAAAATTTAATTAAGAAATAAGTGACAAGTAAAAGCGAACGAAGGAATTACTTTACTCAAAGGTGGAAAATTTGCTTCACTTGAACATTTAATCCCTCTTTCTTTTATTGATGCAAAGTAGGTTGGAAAATTATGAGGTGAAATCATATCATAGAATTGCAAAATCTTTTGTTTCCTATTGAAAAATTTAGTGTTTTTATACTGCGATATAATTTTTTTTTATCGGATAACATTTTCCAGCAGGGCTTATTCGATAGAATATTTTTCATTTAATACATATTTAATTATGGGATAAATGATTGAGGGGTATCTTTTTGTTAGGTGAAAAAATTATCGAGTTTTATGACTTTACTAAACTCAAAAATTTAGACATATGAAATTCGGAATTCATAAATTTTGCCTTAGGTTATGCATATGTTTAAAAAAATTATTAAATATGTATCGTTAATAGATTCTGAAACAAAGTTACATTTGAACCCAAAAGTTCAAATTATTATCCATCTACAATTATCCTGCATATCTAGTATGATGAGTAACAAAGTTGTAAAGCCAAAAAAAAAATGGCACAAAAAAAAAATAAAAGGGGAATTAAAAAAAATAGTTAGAAGAATCTAATTCAAGAAGTTAAGTAAATCTTTTAGGATCAGTAACATTAATCTTCCAATGTTCATCTTTAATTCTCATTTCTTCTGCCGTTTTTCTACTATAAAACAACTCAATTTTCCTCTTCCTTGTCAATCCACAAAATTTCTGCAAATTCTCATCCATGGCATCATGAATTTTCCACCATGTCCGATGTGCGACATCACTAGCATAAACACGTAAATAACCAACGTCCCAATTACAATCATAGTCCCTATAACACACCCACGACTTTAATCCCATATAATGTATCGTATACAGTTGCGGAGGATCTGATTCGAATAGTTGGTTCTTAGCACTGACCTTATTAGCAAATAAAACTCATAAACATTTTCTAATTAAAAACCATTTATAATTCAAAAAAATTAAAAAAAGAGTGGAACATTACCAAGAATAACCAGGAAAATCAAGACACTAGAAATGATGTGTCTTTTTTTTTTCCCCCTTCTCCCACTCAATGTATTGTATGGGTATTTTTTGTTAGGGGAAAAGAGAAAATAAACAAAAAGATTTTTTTTTGGGGGTAGAAAAACAAAAAGATACTACTACTACTCCACAAAAATATAGGGGTCATAAAATTCAATGAAAAAACAAAAAGGGAAAAAAAAAAATGGAGGCAAAAGGTTGCTTGAAAAAGGAACCAAAAACAAAAAAACAGATAATAAAGTGAGAAGAGGAGGGAACTGTAACACGTGGTGGAGCCTATCCCTCTTCTTGTTGTTTTTTCCATCAAAGGAAATAAAATCTTTTAAACAAAATTAGAATTTTGAGAATTATTTTCCCTCAAGATTCTTTCCCTTTTTATCTTTTGGTTGGGGGGTTGGGGGAATGGTTGGTATTATCACCATTTTTGAGTAAGAGAAGAATTAAATGAGAGAAGAAGACGGTGTACGAAACTTTGCACCTATGACCTAACTAATGATGTAATGTGAAATGAGTTTGTTCGATGTTTAGTATCTGCTTTGGATCTTCGTTAATTCGGATTTTATATTGAAAAGTTTCATTTTGGAGATAAGATGCTTCTTGTTAAACACAATTATATTCCATATCAAGAACTTGAACCAAATGTAAAATTGCTACTAATAACAACAACATATTTAGTATAATTTCACAAGTAAAATTGAAGAGAATGGTATGTACACAACCTTGCTCTGGAGATGAGAGAGAGGTTGTTTGATAGGTAAAACATATCAAAAATAAAGTAGATAAAGAAAAATTACTATCATTAAGTTAAAACTAAATTAGACTTAGATATTGATAACAAGTAGGCGTTTGGCCATAAATATTACTCACAATATTTTGGAATACGTTTTTACTTTATTCCAGAATACTTGTTTGGCCATGAAAACCCAAAACGTATTTTGGAATACGTTTTCACAATTTTTGATTTTTTGAAAACACCTTTTGAGGTGTTTTCACTTTTTTTGCACTCAAAGGATGACTTTTGAAATTTATGGTTTAAAATGAGTTTAAGATGTTTGTGTGACTATTAATCATTTCACTAAGGGTGAAATGAGTATTTTAAAGCTAATTTGTTACTAAATATAGAAATGTGTTATTCTTTTTTAGACTGACTAAAAAAGAAAGTGAGTCATATAAATTGGACAGAGGAGTAAATGTTTTTATTTGTCACTTTAACTAAAAAAAAAAAAATTGTTCAAAATATTTGTCATTTCATTAAATCAAAAAGACATTAATTTTCTCTTAATATTACCCCTTGAGTATTATTACTCCAACATGAATATAGTCATTAATTACTCATTTAAGAAAGGTTGGGTAGGATTTTAAAGATTTTTTTTAATATGGCCTTAAATTATTAACTACACATGCTTGCAGATTTTTCACTCAAAATAGTTTAACTTGTATTTTCAAATTTCCAAAGACTCCACACTTTACTCAGGGGTGGAAATTTTGCTTCACTTGAACATTTAATCCCTCTTTCTTTAATTGATGCAAAGTAGGTCAGGAAATTATGAGGTGAAATCATATCATATAATTGCAACAATCAAAAAAAAAAAAAAAAAAGTATGATATATTTAGTGTTTTTATATCGCGATATAATTTTTTTTACCAGATAATATTTATCCGGTAAAACTTAGTTGATAGTATATTTTTCACTTGATAAATGTTTATGGGGTAAATGATCGAGGGGTAGGTTTCTGTCAGTTGAAATTTCTTCGAGTTTTATGACTTAACTGAACCCAAAAGTTTAGACATATGAAGTTCTGAAGCCATAAATTTTGCAGGCATATGTTTGAAAAATTTACTAAAATATGTATAATTAACAGATTTTGAACCCAATAAATTTGACGGAGGTAGCAAAATTTACGAATTTGAACCCAAAACTTATCAATCTACAATTACCCTACATATCCATTTTTATTTTTTTTATTTTTTCCGCAGTACTAGTATGATGAGTAACAAAGTTGTAAAGGTAAAAACAAAAAGCACACAAAAAATAAAAGGGGAATTAAAAAATAGTTAGAAGAATCCAATCAAGAAGTTAAGTAAATCTTCTAGGATCAGTAACATTAATCTTCCAATGTTCATCTTTAAATCCCATTTCTTCTGCCTTTTTTCTACTATAAAATAACTCAATTTTCCTCTGCCTTGATAGCCCACAAAATTTCTGCAAATTCTCATCCATGGCATCATGAATTTTCCACCATGTCCGATGTGCGACATCGCTAGCATAAACATGTAAATAACCAACGTCCCAATTACAATCATAGTCCCTGTAACACACCCACGGCTTTAATCCCATATAATGTATTGCGTACAGTTGCGGAGGATCTGCTTCGAATAGTTGGTTCTTAGCATTGACCTCATTCGAATTTTCGAAATTCTTGAAAAAGTTTACTCTTCTAGGTAATCTATGCCACCATACAAATATTTCGTTAAGGAAACCTTGGTCACCTCCGTTATAGGAAATAATGTCTTTTAAATGTTGCATGAACAGGTTGAAGGTACAATTTGATGGCTCGATCACCATTACTCCAGAATTGAAGATTGATCCATCATTACCTGTAAGTAATATTGGAAAATACAATTTTAAAATTAGTATATATATAAGTCTAGCATATACTTTCTCTATTTCACTTTCTATATCTAAGTACTAGTACTGTTTTTATATTTTCAACAATTTTTTTCATTTACCCTTAATAACACCCCTTGTAAGAATGACATAACGTGTTTAAAACAGCAAGATATAAAGTGTATTTTTCTTCGGGCTAATTGTATTTTTGGTCCCTTAATTATTGATAAATTTTAATGTTGATCCTTGTGGTATGTGACTAAACATATTTAACCTTCTATTAACTAATGTGTGTGATTTGAGTCCTTTTACGAAAGAAATATGTTATACTTACACGACTAATTTTAGAACTATATTATTACCCTCTCGTAGATGGGGATCAATTAACAATACAAACATGACATAACACATGAATGATTAAATGATGTAATGGCTATATAATTAATCTGATTTGTAAAGATTCACAGCCACAGGTGATGGGATCAAAAGTATACATTTCAATTAATTGAAAGTTAAATGCACTTTGTCAGTGTCACAAGGACCAAAACTAAAATATGTCGATATTTGAGGAATCCTAAAAGTACTAATTACCCTTTTGACATGTTATATATATGTGTACCTTTAGTTTAAAATTACAAAGTCTTATATGCATTCTTAATTTCTGTATTAAGTAAAACTAAGACACATGAAATAAAACGAGTACTAGCTATAGTATTACTAACCTGTAGCTGACAATTGAGGAAATTGGAAAAGAATGTCGATGTTACGAAGAACAATGATGTCCGCATCAATAAACACAACTTTGTCATAATCAGTTAGCTGCCATAACCTGAACTTGCTGTAATTGTACTTATTGTACTTGTTTTTCTCAGCTCTAGGATTTCTTATCCTCTTTATGAACCTGAGTTTCCAACCTGCTTTCATAAGCGCGTCGCGTTGGGGCTTGGAGATCGTGTCATCCAGAAGAAGGATAAGGTCCCGTGAGGTTCCAGTCCGAAGAAGACTCTGAGCTAGTGTTATTGCACCACATACATATTTTGCAGATGAATGAAGAACTGTGGCATAGGCTTCTCTGCTTTCAGTGTTGGAGATGTCATGCACCTTGTTCATTTCTGGAATGATAATTGAGAGTAAATGTTAACTTGCATGTCAAACATTTTGTGAATTGATAAATGTTCATTTCTCTATGTGATGGTGCTTAATTTGACTGGAATGGTCAAAATCACACCCAAAGTATCTCGATTTTTTGAGTTTCATTCATGAACTATCAAGTGTGCGGGTTTTCTATCTAAAATATCAGCAATTACTATCAATTGTTCACTTTTCCTACATAAAATAGTGAAATATCATCATCGTTCAGTAGAAAAAGTAAACAATTGATAGTAGATGTGTTTTTTCCATTTACCCTTACAATTTATTCTTATTGAAAGTATAAACAAGCTTGTAAAGTTAAAAAAGGGTTTTAAGGGATAAATTAATAAAACTATTCTTCTTATTTATGATTTCTTTAAGGGGCGCCTAAAGATGGAAGTGTACAAGTAATATGAGACGGAAGGAAAGTATGGCATACCTTTTCCCATGAGAGACAAAGCCAACTTGAAAGAACCAATAGGCAATGAAACCTTTTGTGCCAACTTCAACATATTTGGCTCATAATACCACCAATCTCCTTCCCTTTTCTTTAATTCTTTACATCTAAAAATCTCCATCATTGGCATACAATTACTCAAAAAAACCAATTTCATCTTCCCATTCTTACCCTTCTTTCTCTTCACAGCCAAATTTGCAGCCACAAGATGCACCTGTAGTCTAAAAACATCCCTTTTCCAACCTTCTTGTGGATAATTGCATGGTAATTTCACAACTATTATGTCCATGTAACTATAGCTATAGAAAGGTGGCATTGGTATTTCTGCACCTATTTGTCTATCATCCTTCTCTTCTAAATCCTCATCTATCTGTCCTGAAAATAAAAGTGGAGAAATTAATTCATTTTTTAGTAACTCGTCTAATCCGTTCAAGTTTGAAGGCGTGGGCCGGGGTTAGGAATAATTTGTTGACTTGACTCAATAGGTTGAAATTGGAATGGCATGTCAGATTAATAGGCCAAAACGGATCAAATATCCCAAGCACAAATATACAAAAGCAATAAATTAAAGATTAAAAATTTGTATATATTTGGAAAAAAATTTAATTAAGCTAATAACTTAAGAAAGTACAATAGCTTTTACTTTTTTTTTTTTTGAAACAACAAAAGAAAAGGGGAAGTGAGGTTACGTTCTATTGGACAAGTTGAATTATGACTTGTTATCTGACCCATTCTCAAATTTTAATCGGGTTGTATCATTACTCGTTTATTGATTTGATCCATACAAATTTGACCCAACTCATTCATTTGCCGCGTACTTTAATTACCTGGAAACAAGTCATCCCATTCCAACAACTCTGAAACCTTCTGGAAATGTACTGTTATTATCTGACCATGGACTCTCCATTCACTAACATCTTCATCTTCCATATTCACCATTCCTATCTTCATTTCTCTCCCCATTATTTCTTTCACAAAACTTGGCTTCTTGTGTTTCACCATTTTCTTCAATAATATTGCCTTTGTCTCATTCACCAATATTGGTTCTTCCACCTACTCAATACAAGAAAAAATTTAAGAGTTATATACTTGTTTTACTATGAGAAAATCGCTAATTTTTAATTAAATTTGGCTCGTTGGTAACTTTTCGATGATTTTTCATCTAAAATCACCTATGAACGAGCCAAATTCTAACTAAATATCCGTTGGATATTAGCGATTTTTTTCTTAGGGAATTACAAGGTGGAGAATCGAACCCTCACATACACTAATAAGTGAAAGTTTAAATAACTAACCAACCGAGCTATCAAGATTTCTCGATATTATCAATTTTACTTTCTTGAACTCATGAAAAAAATAAAAGGTGACTAACCTTGTGATGACATTCGCATGATTTGCATCTAATAGGAGAAGTTGAATATTCATGATAAACAGAAGATAATTGCCAGTGAAGAAGGGCAGCATAAGCAACTAAGAAACAAACCAAGAAAATTAAGTTAATTTTGATTATCAAAACCTTTGAAGGAAAGGACTTCATAATCAACTTTTCGAGTAACCAAAATGCTAGCTAGTAGTTCAATAGGAGTACTATACAAAAGGACCTAATGCTCATAAAAAGTGAAATAAAAATACATTTGATAGTGTAAAGAATGTAAATTTTTTAATTACAAATGTACTAACGTTTTAATAATTGTGTTGACTGGAGACATGAACAGTTAATGTGGGTGATTAATTTATGTTTAATAAGGACTTGGTGGCAGCAAAATAAGGTTAAGAGCATTAATTATTGTTTGCCGTAAGAGTTAAGTGGTGTTATTAGTTGCAATTTTTTTTATTATTAGAGGCAAAAACTGTCACGTGGTGAGCTCGTAAGCCTATGACAGATCCGACATTGAAGCTGCTTTACAGCACCAACATTATTAAAAAAACAATAAATCGACTTTTAAATAGAGGTAAATATTGTTTATACATTCAACTAATAATCTATTCTGATTGAGTATATCTTCACATGATAGAATACATATATTTATTAGACGTTCACGATTCAAAATTTCGAAAAAACTTTTGTGCTTCCTCAAACGTTGACTACATAGATGGATTAATCGCTTAAGACATATATATCACACTCTTTAATAATATGTATTAATCTTAATAAGCCATAAAACTTCGTATATGTCCCAATTGATGATGATATGTATAATTATAGGAGATGAAATGCATATTTTATTTGACTATGTAATAGACGTTTGAGAATATATATAATTTTTTTAAAAAAAATTGAAAAGAAAATATCTAGTAAAAACACTTTATTATATATTCCAACTAAAACAGACGATAATTCAAATATCTAAATAAAATTTAGTGAAAATCTATTACGTATTCAACCTTGTTACTATATGGGGTAGAATCGAATAAATACACGTGACATTCACTAAGGACAGGAGAGAGTTCGTACACTGATGACATCACTTCTTTGTGGAAAAATGAATATTTTATTATTTTTTATTTATTAAAGTGGGAAAACATTAGAGTTAAATAAATATCGATATCGATACATTATATATACATTACATTATTGTTTATATAATGTTAATACACACTTATATATAATTTATACAATGTCAATACATTACGTACCTATTTAGACAATATCGATATACATTTATACATACACGTTTATCTATTATTCATACAACATTGATACAAGCTTATACACTATTTATACAATATCACTACATTACATAACTATTTATATATTATTAATGACCATTTATGTAATGAAAGAAAATAGAGAATGATTGGAAGGACCCATTCATGGGCCATATCTACGAGAATGGACCTCATTCCACCGTTTGAGGCGGCTCAGCTATCACTATCCTTTCAGCTTTGTTGGGCCATTTTGGTTTCTTTTTCTGTAAATAAAAAGTTGGGCTATTTTTATTGTAATTTTTTTATTTTTTTGTATATCAATGAAATTATCTCTATATTTTTTAGGGTAAACAATTACATTCTTGTATCGAATAAAAATCGTTATATAAAAATGAACTTAATTAAACACCTTTCTACTCAAGACTAAAAAGAACAATATCCATACTCTATTTGGTCCCTCTTTGGCCCATTCATTATAGGGTCCATTAGTACGTCGTGGGGTCTGGTGGGTTCTTTAGCATATGAGAGGCCCATTGCACTTTGTAAAGTTTTGATTTTGGACATCAGAGGAATTGACCCACTGGCTCACTCATAAGGATGTTTGGTGAAGCTATCAAAAACTGCTAAGCTTTCAAAAATGTAAATTTTGAAAAATAACGTTAGAAGAATAAGTTCTTTCTTTGACCTTTCTATGAGCTTCGTCTGGTTTGTGGGGAGTATATAAAAATCGGTTTGGTTATTGCTATTTGATAGAGTGAATAAATCTGTCATTTCTTGAAATCTCTTTTCTAATTCAAAATCGTCGTTTTTTTAATAAAATTTTTTTAAAAAAGAGGCAATATGTTTGACTAGATTATTCAAGAAAATACTTTTTCAATTATTTTTTAATAAAATCGATCTCCAAAAATTGTTTTTATATTTATTTTTTAGAAAAAAAGAATCGACCTTCGAAGGTCAATTTACATTATTCCAATTTTTAATGTCAAAAAAATTGACATTAGAGGCCGATTTTGTTAGTACAATTTTTTATTTTTTTCTTCTAAAAAAGCAATTGGCTATCTCCCCTCCCCCCCCCCCCCCCCCCTCCTCTTCCCACACATATAACACGACCTAGTAAGTGGGTAAAAGTAATTAATAAAATTGTCAAAATTGTTTATATAGGAGAGTGTACATAATGTTACGCATCCAACATAAAAAAGATAAACTAAAAAATGTTGAACATACAGAAGGTTTTCTTTTTGTGAATTTAAATATATAGCCCACAATGCATCTAAGATTTGCACTCCTGGAAGCTTCTTAAAAAGTTTCTGTTTAAACTTTCTCATACAAAAATAATTATAATGTATTTTAAACAAATTATTTTGGACCTGTTAGGTGCACCTAAAAAATTAGTTTGCTCAACTAATACTCTTTATGTTTTTCAACTGATCTTTCATTATAGCATATGCTAAATTCTTGGCCTTCACCCCAACTAATCATTTAGCTATTTTACCTTTTCTTCTACCCAACAATTCTTCTAACGCTAAAATTAATATACAATCAAACCTTTCTATAATAACGTAATTTGTTCAAATAATTTTTAATTGTTATAGCGAGATAAAGTTATAGAGAATATAATATACAACATAATATGAAAATCAGTTACAAGGAAATTAATATAGAAAATGACTGTTATAAAGAAGTCTACCTATATATCAAACAACTAAATCGTTATTCATTATTTAAGGGGGGAAAAAAATTTAAAGCGAGTAAGTAAAAGATTTGTTTTTTGAACTTAAAATATATCAATCACTGCGTTGATTATACTAGTAATCATTATATTAATACAACCACCCAGGCTCTACCAAATTCATGTTTTTCTTTTAAGAAAAATAAAACAGTTAACTGTCTTACATAATTTAACTCAAAATATTTGATTTGTTTATCGATATTGTTAAGTACTATGGTTGACTAATTAAGCTTAATTTTTTAGTCTACCACTCTACCTCAGAACATTTTATAAACAGTCCTATCCTACTGTATCCTACTTAAAATGGACCTTATTCTAAATACTATTCTACTTGTCTCGTTTTATATGAAATATATTTAATTGAATAAAAAAAAATTAATACATTAATTATCTGACCTATGTTATTATATATATCAATGATATTGGATGCACGTTGTAGAGTTAAATGAGTTTGAAATATTCTTAAAAGTTTTGAAAATCGTATATTATAATGTTATATATTAATGGAATTGATGTGTCAAATAATACTTTCGGATATTAATTTCAAAATAACGAGTGTTACGTAAATTAGAATGTATTGAGGTATAAGTTGGAAAAAAAATCATTTTAATAACTTATTGAGTCCTTAAATGTTAGTACTATATATTAGGCTTAATATATCGATATCTTCTAAAAAAAAATTTGTCAGTAAAATAGTATTTAAACACTTGAACTATATATGACCTGTTTCAGTATAATTAAATATTTGAACACATGATAAACTGTTCTTATAATAATAATAATAAAAAGGAGATACAATAGCTATATATTTCTCATGTTCTAAAAATGCAGTACAAGCATCCTCTATATATTCACATCAATAAATAGTGAAAGCTATGTCCAACATTTCTCTGTGCAAAAGTACTACTGTAGTAGTAATACATGATGAACTCTGAGGTGTCGTTTGGTACGTGAACTAATTATTTTGGGATTATAGTTCCGAGATTATAATTTTTGTACCAAATTTATCTCATCTGGAAAATGGGATAAAATAATCTCAAATTAGATGGAATAAGGTGGGACGTTCCAGAATTAAGTCTGTGACAAAATTTATACTGTGTTAGGTTAACGATATACCGTCATACCAAACACATTATAAATTTTGTCCCAGACTTCATCATGGATCATTCCATTTTATCCCACGTACGTACCAAACGACCCTGAAGAACAAAAAAAAGAAGGAAAATTAAATGGGAAAAAACATGGAAAATAAAAAGGAAAAAAATCAAGTAAATCGTCTAGGATCAGTAACATTAATCTTCCAATGTTCATCTTTAAATCCAATTTTTCCAGCCAACTTCCTATCCCATTCTAATTCAATTTTCCTCCTCTCTGTCAACCCACAAAATTTCTGTAAACTCTCATCCATGGAGTCATGTAGGTTCCACCATGTCTTGTGCGCGACATCGCTAGCATAAACACGTTGATCACCTATGTTCCAGTTACAATCGTAGTCCCTGTAACATACCCATGGCTTTAACCCGAGATAATGTATGGCGTATACTTTTGGAGGATCTGCTCCGAATAGTTGGTTCTTAACACTGAACTCGTTTGAATTATTTGACCAGAAATTTTTCAAGAAGTTAACCCTTCGAGGCAACCTATGCCACCATACGTATACTTCATTAAGGAAACCTTGGTCACCTCCATTATATGAAATGATCTCTTTTGTACGTTGCATGAACATTTTGAAGGTGCAATTTGATGGCTCGATCACCATTATTCCGGAATTGAAGATTGATGCATCGTTGCCTGCATATCAAATGAGGGATTCAAGATTTAAATACTAATCGATGAACAATATCATATGTACTATCTTAATCTTGTGATTTTATACATGTCATGACATTCCCATAATTAATTAAGCATACGTTTTGTTTGGAGGAAAATACTTCTTTCTGAAAGTGTTTTAATTTTTCCTTATGTTTGGTATGCCAAAATATTTTTCTTAGAAAATAAATTCTTAAAAGTTAGGAAAATGACTTTTACTGATAGGAGTAGAGATAACAAGTTCTATAAATGGCATGTCACGCTGATTTTCTCCCCTCCACCTCAACATCCCTCCCACCCCACCCCTCAACAAGCGCTATGCGCCTCAACTACACCCACTCTCGTAGAGTTTGCCTAGATTATACTTCTACATGAATACTCTAGAGATAATATTTTCTACTTATGTACTAACCAATAATAGTAAGAAAACCACTCGTTTTCATAAAAGCATGATTCAAAAAGCTATTTTCCACATTAAACATTTTGTCATACCAAACACTCCTTAAAAAATAAACATAGAAAAAGACATTCTTTTCAAAATCAAACTAGTAAAAAAAAAAAGTAAGATGCATAAACTGAAACAGCTGGAGACAAATAGGTGTTACCTGTAGCTGTCATCTGAGGAAAATGGAAAAGAAGATCAATGTTACGAAGAACAATGATATCAGCATCAATGAAAATGATCTTCTCATAATCAGTGAGCTGCCATAACCTGAATTTGCTATAATTATATTCATTGTACGTATTTTTCTCAGCTCTAGGGTTTCTTATCCTCTTTATGAACCGGAGTTTCCACCCTGCTTTGATCAACGCGTCGCGTTTGGGCTCGGAGATACTGTTGTCCAGAAGAAGAATAAGGTCCCGTTTGGTTCCTGTTCGAAGAAGGCTCTGAGCTAGTGTTATTGCACCACATACATATGTTTCAGAGGAATGAAGAACTGTGGCATAGGCTTCTCTTCCTGCTATGTTTGTGCTGCTTTCAATGTTGGAAAGATCATAGACTTCGTTGATTTCTGTAATCAAAATATGTTTCCCAAACGTCTCGTAAGAAAGTTGGAGTAAAAGAGTGCAAAGTTGGTAGCTAAAAGTTGGAGTAAAGGAATGTACTCTCTCTAAGGTCTCTAAACTTTTAGATGAGATTGGAATGAATCTCACCGCCACCCATTATCAAAAGAATTTTCACGTGCTTGACCCATGAAAAAGAATCAGGTCCACACGTGAGAGAGCATGTTCTCTGTTGAGAATACAACTAACTAATAAAGGTATGCTATTTGTAACAGAGATTATAATACAATGCGGGTTTGGCAAAACTAGTAGATTTGATATAAATCCTATATCTATATTAAAATAATTACTTAATATGTATAAAAATTAAACTCAAATACTCAATTAATCACTAGCATTCTGAAATCATCTTCTGGAATTCGGAACTCATATAGTTCAAATTCTAATTTCGCCACTTACGAAGTTCCCTTATTATGAATTGTTACTTGTAATTGTTTTGTTTTAATAATTAATTTAAATGATGATATGATAGCGAAATCATTCTGTAATGAAGTCAACTCATACTACAATATACATTGAATGCAATTATATATGACAACTAGTTGTATAGTAACACTTCATATTTTCCAATCAATATATGAAATTAAAAAGAAGTAACAATAAACATAAAATATTGGAGGTTAGTGAAGTAATAGAAAGGTCCTAGCATGTGCACTAATAAATATTTGAGTTTGCACCTATGTTCAATTAATTTGTATTACATTAGTTTCCTGATTAGTTAACGAGTGCATAGTTAGTAGCTAAATTTTCTTTTAGTTGACTTTATATGAAAAGAAAAGTATAATTGATAATCATTTTCGTGTAATTTTCATGACACCACTTTGCCTATTCTGTATTTAATTTGTACACGCAAGTAGACAACTTTAATTTCTAATTAATCTCCACCAAACAGTTTACTGACCAGCAGGATAATCCTTTTTCAACCTTCTTTTCGCATCAACCACTCAAAATCAACTTTCTTCCAATAAATATTATAGAATATACCTTTATACACACAATTGTTGTAAAGAATATTTTACACTATGCCGTTCGAAAAATATTTATAGATAAATATTTTTAAAATGTGAGATTGTAATTTTAAGATAAGACAAGTTACCTACGATAATAAGTAAGATGATTTGATTGCATAAAAATACCTGACGGCTGACACTAACATGTATATAACTTAAAGTTATGATCGTATAACATTGATTGTCTTACAAAAATAAAAAAGGGCAATCCGGTGCTCTAAAACTCCCGCTATGCACAGAGTACGAGGAAGGGACCAACCACAAGGATTTATTGTACGCACCCTTACCTTGCAATTCTGTCATTGTCTTACAAAAATAGCCAGAATATTAACCAAGAACATTTAAGAAGATTATTGCAAGTTTGGTGACGAAAACATTTAAAAGATTATTAAAATTAGGTGAAAACAAATCACTCGAGAAAATTCTATTTCTTTTAATTTAACAAGATAAATTAAATAATATTTGATACCAATTTCTAATATACTAGCGCCTGTAGCTCAGTGGATAGAGCGTCTGTTTCCTAAGCAGAAGGTCGTAGGTTCGACCCCTACCTGGCGCGTTTCCTTTTTATTTTTTTGACTTTATTACCACATTCCGATGGCACCGAGGTTAAGAAAGTAAAGAAGAATTTATTTTCTGGTATGTGGAGTTCTCTTTCGTTGTTATTACAGGCTAAGAGCAGTGCCCGCTCCCTTGCATTTGGGGGAGCTGAACGGCCGTTTCGCTCTTCAGAACTTTCTTTATTCTTTTCTTTGTTAAAACAAATACCCTCATCCGAGAACGGAAATATGTGATTGTCAGGATGTCCTCCCGCATCCACGGCGGAAACAACTAAAAGTCTTTAGACTCTTTTTGATTTTCTAAGGCTTAAATAAGTGTCTGTAGATGGCTAAACGAAATGTGTATTGTATACTAGATAAAAGAAAAAGAAGCAAAACAAGTAAAAGTTTGAAAGTGCAACATACCGTTTCCCCATAGAGGCAAAGCCAAATTACAAGAACCAATTGGCAATGAAACTTTTTGAGCCAATTTATCCATATCAGGCTTATAATACCACCAATCTCCTTCCCTTTTCTTTAACTCCTCACATCTAAACATTTCAACCATAGGTCTACACTTACTCAAAAAAACCAATTTCATATTCCTTTTAATTCCATTTTTCACAGCCAAATTTGCTGCCACAAGATTCACTTGTAACCTATAAACATCTCTTCCCCATCCTTCTTGTGGATATTTACAGGGCAATTTCACAACTATCATGTCCATATTATTTCTATAAATATTGAAATTTGGCATTGGTATTTCTGGACAATATGCTCCATCCATTTCTTCCTCTTCATCAATCCATTCTGGAAATAAGTCTTTCCATTCTAATAAATTCGAGACGTTCTCGAATTTTATTTTTATTATTTCTCCATGGACTTTCCATTCAGTAACATCTTCATCTTCCATATTTACCATTCCTATCTTCATTCCTCTCCCCAATTTGTTTAAAAAGCTCGGCTTTTCGCGCTTGATTACCATCTTCTTCTCTGTTTTTGCTTCATTCATTACTATCTTTTCTTCTAATACTGCCTTCATCTTTAGCCCACCTTCTCCCTATTCAAAACAAGAAAAGAAAAAAAAATAGTTCATGAGGTTTTCTTTTAATATATGAATCTTGATTTATTACTTTCCTGAACTTGAGTTAAAAAGAAGGAAAAATGGTATAAATTGCATACTATACAAAATATCTTAATTTTACCCTTTGTTATACTTTGAGGTCATTCGTACCCTTGTTGTTAGCAAATTGTACTGTACTTGCTCTTGACTTTTGACAATGATCCAGTGTGGATTTGTTCCTTAAAATCAAGAGAAAGTACAAGATGGTTTGCTGACAACAAGGGCGTGAAGAGGACCAAAGTATTATGAATTGCAAAATTAAGATATTTCGAACACTAAATAGAGTAAATTCGTCCTTTTTCCTTTTAAAAAAAAAATAAAGAGAGAGGAAATCTCACCTTATCATACGAAATATCCTAATTTTACCTCTCGTTATACTATAGGTTCATTTATACCTTTGACATCAACAAATCGTCGCGTATTTGCTCTAGACTTCAACAAAGGTCCAATATGGCCTTTCGTCCATTAAATCCGAGCAAATACAAGACATTTGCTAATGCCAAAAATATGAATGAACCAAAAGTATAACAAACCGTAAAATTGATATATTTCGAAGTAAAATTTGGACATCTTTTCCTACAATGAAAACAAAAAAAGCTCACCTTACCTTATGATGGCATTCTCTCAATGAACATCTAACAAGAGATGATGCATATTCATGATAAACAGAAGTTGATGGCTTTAGAAGAATGGCAGCATAAGCAATCAAGAAGCAAGCCAAAAAAACTAAGTTGATTTTGATGATCAATGCTTTAGAAGGAAGGGACTTCCTAATCATTTTTTCTCTTTTGAGAGAAAAAAATAGGACCATGTGTAGAAAGCAAAGTGCTAGTCCTTGTGTTATATAAAATGCACTATTTCACTTTCTCTCCAAGTTAATAAGAAATTGTATAGTGAGCATGTAGTAGAGAGACAATATGTTAAATTTTTGAGTGATTAATAATTAACTTATATTTAAAAGGGATTTGGCAATAGTTGTTAGAGAGACAGAGAGGATGCCTAATTATGAAAAGATTAAGGGATAAGTAATTAGAGCTACTAAGAAAGCTCCATGTGTTGTTTCCTTTAACTTGGAGATCAAAATAAGGGAAGGAGCTTTAATTTGTTGGCCATATGTTTAAGTGTTGTTCTTATTACTTCTTCGTTTTTTTTAGTCTGTCTCAAAAAAGAATATATATATATATATTTTTTCGATAAATATTTAATTCCAACTTTTCACTTCACATGTTTAAAATCACAAGACTAAAGAGCATTTTGATACGTTCCACATATATGTAGTTTACGACCACGAAATTCAAAAATCTTTTTTATTTTCTTAAAAATTTCGTATCAAGTAAAAAGTAAACAAATAAATTAAAACGAACTATTGTTTTATTTTCTCATATACTCATCCTTTATTGTCAAGATACCGAGTTGATAATGACCGTATATCAAGTCAATTTGTTTTTCTTCAAGGGAAGGGCAAATGGCCCTCTTTTTGACATCGAGTTTAACTTCTACGTACTAATAAAATAATATAATACGCTATCATCGCTTAAAAAATGATTATATATAAATATTTATTAAAAGTGAGTTTAGTGATTTAAAAAATAAGATAATTTACTTACTATAAGCAATTATAATACACTTATAGGTAATTGTAGACTTGTGGTACTGAGTTCATCTGAATTCAATATTTTTGACTTGGAACAAAATTTATGTCTAAAAATTCTTTTAAATCACAATAAAGTAAATATGAATCAATATTAAATTGTTTGCCATATTTTTCAAGTTTTGTTCTTATTACTCTTCTGTTTTCTTAAATATTTAATTTTAAAGTTTTGTTCTTATTACTCTTCTGTTTTCTTAAATATTTAATTTTAACTTTTGACTTCACCTCTTTTAAATCACAAAATTAAAGGGCATTTGATACGTTCTATATTTCTATAAATAGTTTAAAATCATAAGATTCAAAAGTTTTTACTTTCTTAAACTTCGTATCAAGTCAAAAGTAAATAAACAAATTGAAACAGAAGAGTATTATTGATTTTTTTTTTTAAAAAAGAACTACTCCCTCCGTTTCTTTTTAGTTGTCACAGTTATTTTTTTAAGAGTCAAACAATATAAACTTCGACCAAGATTTTAAAATGTAATTTTTCATCATATTGATATGAGAAAACTTGTAATTTATAGTACTTCTCGTATAATTTTTGAATATCTAAATTTTAATTTTAAAATATCAAATTAATCTAATCTAATTTTACTTTAAAAATTAGTTAAATTAACTCCCGAAAAATGAAACATGACAACTAAAGTAACAGAGAAAATATTGTTTTATTTCCTCAAATACCCATCCTTTATTGTCAAGATACCGAGTTGATAATGAGTAGGGGTGTGCATCGGTCGGTTCGGTTCGGTTTAATGTATTATCGGTTCAGTTTATCGGTTTTTGATTTTTAAATATGCCAAACCAATAACCAAACTAATAAGATATTTTTTTATCGGTTTTCGGTTTATCGATTCTTGGTCCTTAACAGTTTGGTTTTCGGTTTAACCAATAAGAAAATGTTCATAAAACAAATATCAATTTGGCGCAATGATTTTTAATGTTATGTAATAGTAGCAACTAACATGACATTAATAAGATTGCTCACAAAATAAAAACAGTAATAGCTAACATGACATATGCCTCGCAATGCCAAATTTCACAAAATGAGAAGCGCACATCCTGTTCACAAACTATGCAGAGAGGAAATTGAAAGTTTTAACTTTATCGGGTTATAGGTTTTACGGAAATTGAATAGGTTTGTAGAAATTAAAGGGAAATTAAGTGAAGGTAAGTAATATATATATATAAGTAGGGGTAAAGTAGTAATTTAGTATATTCTTATTGGGTTATCGGTTTACCCAATAACCCAATATGAAAAAATCAAGACCGAACCAATAACTCAATAAAATATTTTATAAAACCATTAAAAAATCGTTAACCCAATAATAATAAACCAATAACATTTTTATCGGTTCGATTTATTAGTCGATTCAGTTTTTACACACCCCTAATAATGACCGTATATCAAGTCAATCTATTTTTCTTTAAGGGAAGGGCAAATGGTCCTCTTTTTGACATAAGTTTAACTTCTACGTACTAATAAAATAATATAATACACTATCATCACTTAAAAAATAATTATATATAACTATATTTATTAAAAGTGAGTTTAATAATTTAAAAAATAAGACAATTTACCTACAATAAACAATTATAGTACACTTATAGGTAGTTGGAGACTTGTGGTACTTCATTCATCTGAATCCAATATTTTCCACGTGGAACATAAATTTACGTATATAAATTCTTTTAAATCACAATAAATAATAGATATGAATTCATGATTTACATTGTCAATTGAATATATTATACTTTTCTTATTCAACTTGAGATTATTTCATCTCACCTTCCAGGTGAGATAAATTGGTCTAGAGATTATAATCTCGGGATAATTTAATCTGAGTATCAAACAACCCCTATGTAGACCGCATAAAGCTTAAATCATAGATCCGCCTATGAATATGATGGTCGTTTAAAAAAAAACTAATACTATTAGCATGGGCGGATCCACCCTTGTAATAAGCGGTTCATCTGAATCCAATATATTTTAAGCCAACATAAACTTATGAGTTAAGATTCAATAAAATTACAATAAATAGTAGATATAAATCGATAACTTTAAAATCATAACAGATAAATGTTAAGAAACTTACAAATCTAGAATCCGCCTCTCATTATTAGTACATACGAATTAATCTTTTGTCAGCTTAGCATAGTGTTTTGCCATTTGGAGTAAGAAACTTAGAATTACTATAAAGATAAGCTTGTCAAGACAAAAATAAATAAATAAATAAAATTCACAATTTTTAGAAATATTTGGAAATTGGAAGGGCAGCTATAGCTTTACCAACAACTTTTGTAGTTAGTCTGTCAATATCTTATGAACAAACAAATGTCACTTTTAGCTGTTACAAAATTGCAAGGTCACACCAATACTTGATTTTCTACACATTTTTTGTACTAATATTAATTATATTGCTGTAACTTGTCTTACAGAAAATAAAAAGATTAAATAAATGAAAGAGCAATGATCACCTTTAACAAATGATGATTTTAATAGGTTTTAGGTGGGGATAACCACTCTTTACCAAAACAATAGATTCCCATGTCGACCAAACTTGAGATATTAGGGTAGAAAATCATTGTTGTACACTTAATGTCAACCCTTTCAATAATTTTCATGAATATTATTATATCATAACAGGGCACCAAATACTGGAACTAGTAGCCACTTCCCATAAAGGAGACCAGGGATCGAAACCCACTTGGTCCTCGGGCTTCATACTTTCTGTGTGATTTGCGAGCTATTGCAAAGGAGTAGGTTTACCCAATCTGCACTCGAAGACGGCGACGGCAAATTTCCCTCACATTTCCGAAACATACCAAAATTTCCCTTACAATAATTTACATTATTATTATTACACAACAGGGCACCAAATATTGGAACTAATAGCCATCTCACCCTTGCTATCTATCATCTTCCCTTTTCCTTTTTAATTAGAAAGGTAATTATCAAAACTACGTTGTTACCACTACGTTAATGGAAGGAACATAGTTGCAGATGAGTCAGAAATTCTCTTTTTTGTAGGTACATAGTCTACCTAGCTAGTTTTAGTATAAAAGTAGACTTGTAAATTATTACTTGGTAAATCAAAAAGTGCATGACATTTTGACTGCATCACAGAAATTTTTCCATTTCAAAAGGCTTCTGACAACACAATTATCGCAAAAACTTTTTGCCAGAGAAATATGTTAAGGTAAAAAGGACTGAACAAAAATGAAAAGAATAACAAGAAAGTCCAATTATTAGAACCATCTACAGTCTTTGTGGACTGTCGAAGACACGAATTAGAGTAGAAGGTTAATATCTAGTAGTGCATAGTCAAATCAATCCATACTAATAGGCAATAGCCATAGTATTTCTTGTCCTTCCAATTTGTGTTGCTAACTATTGTTTCTTATACTTCCATTATCGTATTATTTTAGTACTATATGACTATTCAAAATGCTTTGTCATGTTTTCACTTCCATTTATCTTTTTTCTTTTTCCTTGAACTGTTTTTTCTTGAGCAGAGGGATTATCGAAAATAACCTCTGCCTCTGAAGTAGAGGTAAGGTCTACTAACTCTACCCTCCACAAACCTCGCTTTGTGGGACTCTATAAGATATGCTGTTGAATCTGTTGTTATCTAAGAGTAACCTTCAAAGTTATCTATCCAAGGAAGGCCGGCACACTCATCAAATTGGTCATTACATTATCAATACATTTCCAGAAGAGAACCTTCATTAAGTTTCCAATTATATTTATACCACCAACCTTAGCAGTTGGTTGTGGCCTTTCACCCTTTTGAGTAGTCCAGTAGCAGTTAGGTGGTGCAAATTAGAGAATCACATTTCATTACAAATCAGCGTGCTAAACTACATCAACTATTTTTTCGCGCTCGTGCATGATTCACTAGTCAAAACGGATGACACTGGACAGCATAAACAAAATGACGCACCAAAATTCAAGAACATGTGATTAATAAAGTACCAGAAGAGCACCACACGACATTAGAATTTTTTGTTGCAAACTAAGGGTACCATAAGAGGCTCCACACCTTGTTATCATTTCTTTCACACTCCAATAAAATGGGAGGTGAACGTGTGCAAAGCATCCTCCGATAACATAAAATGACAGCAATGCTATTCCGGAAATGATTAAATTTCAGCCATTGATCAAAGTAGTGAATGCATTACCAACAAAATTTATCGCATCAAATATAGAAGATTGGTAAAAGAGTAGAAAAATAATTCCACAATTCAACTGTGCAATGTACAGATAACACCAAGTAAATTGTGCCTCTAGTTACCAACTCATTGACTTTTAATGTATAACATGTTAGTTGTGCCTCCCTCCATTGAATTTCCAAGCAAAACTGATCCTTTATGTATCTTTAAGCTAATCCAGCAGTACCTGAACATGTCAAGTAATTAGTAAATGCTTCTAGAAAATACTAATAAAACAGTCAGAGGAAGAAAGCATACAGAGCTTAGCTATTTGGATTTTTCGAGTCGACCAAGTGCAGAGGAGAAAGGTGAACCTGCCTCTATTTTGATTTGCTTCAAACAGGAGTTGCTTGCAAGAAATTCATGCTTTTGTAACATCTTGAATGTGCTGTGAATGGCTTTTACCGGGGGGAATAAAGATAAGGTCCTCCCAGCCAGAATTTCTCTGACTTATCTGCCACAGGAAATACAAAATTAAGAGAAGTAACCGATAGAGTAAAAAAATGGAGGGGGATGTTCCATGTTGTAATACTGTTGCATTTGCTTAAACAAAGGATAGAATAGAAAAGCTTTAAGATGTTATCTCAGAAAATATTTCTTCTATGCACTGTTTGAAATTCAAATTTGGGGATAAGCTTCATGCCTTTTCATTTTTCATTTCTACACTTGCCTTTGTGTTCTCATTTTCCACTTCTTCCTCTTAATTTTCCAGCAAGAAACCATTTAACAATGAGCAAACATCTTCTGACAGTATGAACTACTGGTGTAAATTTTCAGTATGTTCCTTGCTCCTTTGAAAAAGGGAAGGGGGAGTGGGTTAAAGCTGGTTTACTCATTATGTTGCTTCCTCTAAAATGAGTAATTATGGTGTCAGTCCCCCAACAAGTTTCAGACCGAGATGTAATTGATTCATTGTAATTCTGCACTCAGAAGTAGGGAAGTTCATCTTTACAAGTTGTAGTGCGAGAACAAGTGTTATCCGTGTCAAATGAAGCTACGAGTCTAAGAATTCAAGGTATAATCAACCTTTTAAAATGTAAAGCCTAACAACATATAAAATGTACAAGCACCTACCTCCATTTTTTTTAGGACATCTTCCAAAGTCCCTACCTGTTGACGAAGAAAAATAATACTAGCAAGTTAATATTAGCTGATATAGTGTCTTGTTACAATGGCAGATCAGATGACAACAGAACTTGATGAACACAGAAAAGCCAGTAAATCTTGTCCTTTCATGGACAAGCCCCTATGATAGTCCAACAGGAATCTTTAGAAAGGAAAGAAACACTGTTCTTTTGTTAACTTAGAAAATAGATACTGCCAGTTGGAGGATGGGCAAGGTGATTTTTACATACAAAAGGTTTAAAAAAGCAAATCATTAATGTCCTTAGCATTCCCAACAACATGGTAAAATCAGCCAACACGAATGGATGGCTAAGAGGTTTTAATGTGTCAAGAGAAGGAAACGAGAGCTTGGAGGTGACTCATTTACAATATGCAGATGATACACTCATCTTCTGTGATGCAGAGGAAGAGCAGCTTAGATTTTTGAGGATCATCCTAGTACTCTTCAAAGGATATCAGGACTACACATCAATTGGAGAAAAAGCTTCTTATACCCCATTAATGAGGTCCTTAATCTGGAGGTTCTGAATGCAACCTTAGGTGGTGAAGTTGGCTCTTTACCAACCACATACCTAGGAATGCCTTTAGGATCTAAATCAAAGTCCTCAGAAATCTGGAATTCTGTGATTGAAAAATGTGAAAAGAAACTGGCAAGGTGGAAAAGACAATACCTATCATTGGGGGGCAGGCTTACTCTCATTAACTCTGTCCTAGATGCCATGCCCACATATATGATGTCTCTTTTCCCAGTACCAAAAGGCGTAACCAAAAGATTGGATAGCATTAGGAGGAATTTCCTGTGGCAAGGAAACAAAGAAAGAAAGCGCTTCCACCTAGTTAAATGGGAGGGTTTGATAGTGGATAAAAAGCATGGGGGGTTTGGCTATCAAGAACTTAAACAATCATAATAAAGCATTGAGAATGAAGTGGTTGTGGAAATATGCAAATGACAAGCAATCCTTATGGGGGAGAGTAATTGAGGCAAACTATGAAGAAGAAGATAAATGGGTGACCAAGGAAGTCACTAGTCCTTATGGGGTCAATCTATGGAGATCCATCAGAGCTCTATGGAGTGTGTTTAAGGAAAATACCAAGATCAAAGTGAACAACGGGAAAAAGACATCCTTCTGGTATGACGATTGGCCTGTGGCAGGCAAGCTGGAAACAATTTTCCCAGATATTCACAATCTGGTTTTGCAGCAACAGAAAACCATTGCAGACCTGTGGACTGATGAAGGGTGGAACTTTACCTTCAGAAGACATCCCAATGACTGGGAAGTTCAAAGAGTGGCCGAGTTCCTGGGAACAATAGAGCATTTTACTGGACTTCATGAAGCTGAAGAGGAGCTAAGGTGGCAGAGCAGTGACACAAGTAAATTCAAGGTGAGCAAAGTCTACCGGAAGCTAAACTTCCCATTCAACAACAAAACATTTGGCCATGGAAACACATTTGGAAGCCCAAAATCCCACACAAAGTTGCTTGCTTTGTCTGGTTGCTAGCTAAAGAGGTTGTGTTCACACAAGATAATCTGATGAAAAGAGGGATGACTTTATGTTCTAGGTGCTTCTTCTGTGGTGAGAAAGCAGAGATGGTAAATCATTTGTTCATTCATTGCAGCGTCACAGGACATCTGTGCTGGTTGTTCTTAAACCTTAAAGGCATCTCATGGTCTATGCCAGGGAGGATCACAGAGGCACTGGAAAGCTGGGAAGAAGTGGGAATGATGGAAAAAAGTAGAAGCAGATGGAGAATCATCCCTGCTTGCATATGGTGGACAATCTGAAAAGAAAGGAACTCTAGATGTTTTGAGAATATAGAAAATAGTATACAGCAGGTCAAATTGAATTGTATCTTGATTCTGTGTTTTTGATGTAATCAGTTTTATTCTAATGATCCTGTCTCTATTATTGATGTACTAGACTCATTATAGACATAGGATCATAGAGCTAGGTAAATCCTTTTGTAAATATGATTTCAGTACCTTCTTAGTACTGATCTGTTGCATGAAATATATGCTTCTGTTACCAGTTTCAAAAAAAAATAAAAAAATGTCCTTAGCATTCATCAAACCTCTTTCAGGTGTTCTTAACTCCGTTTCCTTATCATATAGAAGTAAGAGATTTTGCATTAACATGATAATTAACTGGGGAGACTTAGCTCTATTTTTCAAGTAATAACTTTGAACAATTGATCCTCTCTATTACATGCAAAATTTACTATGTAGACTCAGCAAGTGGAACCTGTTGCACGTAAATTCAAATTTTAAAATCCTTTACACACTCGGGCAATGCTAGACTTGATAAAAGAGAGATCATTGCCAATGAAATTTAATCCAAGACACTTTAAAAAAAATAAAAATAAAAATTCTCAGAGACATTTTATATTCGCGTTTTACCATGTTTGACCATCCTAGAACTATCTGCACGGCCTATCAGAAAGCAAACAGAACGACAAAAGTGATTATGATACCATAATGTGCTGAGAGACACTAGATCCTCTAGATGTCCTTGACGATAACTCCTTTTCTATATCCTCCTGCATACCAAAAAATGAATTCAAATGAAAACCACCACGAATATAGTACATCTAGTTTTTCTGGTTTCTTCTGACTAGCTACAGTTCAAGATATTAAACCAGCATACCTTTCGAAAGTATATTGGACAGTACCGCCTGTTTCTCTTTTTCACAACTAAGAGGTCTGACTGCACAAGAACAAAAAGCTAAAGAATTAAGCAGAGTTTAATCATATATTCAGTAGAATCCACCCTCAATATACAAAATATCTACCAAAAACTTTCCAGTGAGTGAAGGTTTATAATTCTAAAAAATACACAGGCCGAGTATATAATGCTAGAGCTTTTCTTGCATATAGTTGGCAAATAAGTTTATATGGTACCTGGAAAACAGGGACTCCATCAAATCCAGTCTTTACATCAGAAGCTTTCAACTGTCACAGAAAAACGGAGATGAAGCCATTAGTAATCTATGCATCATCTGCTAGGCTAGTGAGCAAGAGCTTACATAGGCATATCAGTAACCCAAGTTAAATCTCGGAAAGAACTCCATTTTGGAATTATTTTTAAATCATCACAAAAGAGAAAAGAAAAAATAAGAGCATGTCAGTGAAACTCAGAATTGGTGGGTTGCAAGCAATTCTACTGCATCTGGTCATTAGTCAAAACTACATGCCAGTATACTTTCACGTAAAACTATCACATGTAGATGAATATACAGTATAACTTCACTAGCACAACTGAAAAGGCAATCTGTGCGATTATACTGCATGCAGTGCAACTACAAGGATCCCAGACCCAAAACTTAAGGAAGACCAACGCGGATAGCTACCTCCATTGCATTCTTAATTTGAACAGGATCCGGCAAAAACCGAAATGCGATTCCTTCAACCTTCAACATGTAAACCTGCAAGTTGATACAGAAAGAAGAGGTGTAACCAATCAAAATCCGAGACCTGTGCCTAGCAACACCTTTAGGAACAAATGGAAAAAAAATCAGAAATTCTTGGACATACAGATAACTATAACTAGTTGCAACAGATTACTTAATGTAAACTGAACCTGTTGGATAGAGAGAAAAAAGTCTCCCATTCTTAAGTTAGGCTTCATTCTTTCCTTTTCAACTTAATAACAGATGAAGAGATATTAAACGGGACTAATCCGAACTCTGAGGCTCAAACGTAGTACAAAATGATACTTTTTTGTGGATGAAATAAACGATACAAGATGTTCTAATAATCCATATCCAAATTGATTCTTTTTGAATCAGCTATGTGTCAATCCCAAACAAGTCAGGATCAGTTTATCCATTCTGCTATATTTACGTCCAGTTCTTTTTTTACTAATTCATGACTTAACAAGCATCAAATTTTTATATCCATTCTTGCAAGAAGAAATTCTTCAATATGCACAGAACTAGATCGGATATATACGTAACTATATCATCAGCAGTTTGTCTAACTTTCCACCAATCAACCTTATAAGCACCAGAGACAAAATTTGTCCATCACTAATCCCATATATATTACCAGACTCTCTCAGGGCCTAAAATTTTGCAAAAGTTCAAACCTTTAAACAAGAAAATGGACTTCCCCGAGAGTAAACCACCTATTTAACTTCAGTCCTAAAGTTTGCAATCTTTTTTCTATTGAATCTACTAACTTATTTAAAGTTTGTTTTTTAAAAGAAAACTACCAAAGCAGATACATCTTAGAAAGAAGAATTCAAAGCAAAAGGAAACAAAAAAATTCACCTGATCAAGTGTCAGCGGAACAACCTTAGCTCCACCTCTCACTTCCTTCTTCCGCAACCGTACCTGAAAAAGATTCAGACATTTATTTCTATGCACCACACTAACCTTCATTGTTGAATTTTTATATACTCATAAACTACACGCAAACTAGGTCAACATCATCAGTCTTCTGTATCAATTCCGCTATATTTAGGTCCATTACATTCCAATACTAAATAATTTGTCCTTTAAGGCAATCTTACAATGATGATAAATACCAAATAATTTCTTATAAAGCAATCATCTTTAACTTGGTTTTCTCTTTTCTGCTAGTTTATATAGTATTTCTTTTCCCTTCTTACTTTCCTACTTTTGGTAGAAGTGCTAAAGGAGTTCATCTCTGGTTCGCAACAACAACAACATACCCAATGTAGTCCCACCAAGTGGGGTCTGGGGAGGGTAGACTTTGGCCCTACCTTAGAGGCAGAGATGTTGTTTGCGATAGACCCTCGACAGTACCAAAAAGGTGTAATGGAAGTACAACAAACAACAAATAATAACAAAAACAACCGATAGTAATAAAACATAAACCTATAGTAATAGAACAGAAACTTCAACAAAAGAGTACAATAATCGAAGCATAAGAAACAACAGGTAGTGATAGAATTCGAATGATAAGAAACAACAAGAGCAATACTACGACTACTCATACGAATGGACAGCAACACAATGCTCTGCTACCTACTAACCTTCTACCTTATCAACTTCTCCCTTCGCTTCGCTCTCTTCTACCAGCAAAATTTCTATCAAATGAAAAATAAAAATTGAAGTTCACCTGAGCAAGGAATGCCTCGGCATCCTCTTGACGGAAGCACAATAATCCGATTGATTTAGCACTATTCGGGTCGGAAATGAGCACAAATTCATTATTCGAATTGCTAACAGTGTATACAGAAGTTCCCGTTAATGTCTTCGCCACATACTCCGAGCTCAATCCAGTGTTTTTCGCCAACTTCTCTTGACGCTGCGACACCGAAGCGAACGGAAAAGAATGCGCCGGCGCCGGCGATGAAAAATTCCGCCGTATCGCCGCCGGCAGCGGCTGTTGAATGAAGTCGCCGGCGATTTTTGAACTCAGTCGTTTGGCTTCGTCGAAACGACTGGTGAGTTCGGCACCGAGTCGGGAACAGTGTTGGTGGAGGAAAGTGGAGAGAGAGAGGAGAGGAGTACTGGAGGGTCCGAATCCGGTTGAGGGTTTGGACTCCATTGATTTTGAATGTTTACAGAGAAGGGAAAGTAGAAGAACAAGGCTTTCTTATTTCAAGTTTGGGCTTTATTTCAAATTTGGGTTCACATTAGGTCCAATTACCGAAGGCCCATTACTGGTGTCGCAGTAAAAATCGAACTGAGCAAGACATTTTACGTGATACCGGGTGAGGCCTAAGACTAAGTCACTAGAATTAAATCTTCTAATAGGGGATTTGGTACCAAAAAGATCTCCTCCATGTGTAAGTTTTCTCCTTTGGGCATCACGGATTGCTCGGATGGTAAACATTTTCGACCTATCTTAAAGTTGTGGATGAGCAAAAAGGGGTGGGAGGAGGGGTAAAAAAATAATTCCAACTTTGATAAAAGAATTCTATTTTTTTGGGTTGCAACTTTTTCAATTCCCTTTAGAATGCTGATATCCACTCTATTTGTAAATTACAAGATTTTGATTACTATTAATTATATCTTGTTTAATGATTCCTTTAGGGTCCTTTTTGGTCACTCTTATGAACTACTCCTACTTGCTTTCACCAATGGTTTCAGGATTCAGTGAAAATATATGTACTTGTACCTGATTCCCTTTCCTTGTTTGAGCACCCTGGAAAAAACCTATAGATCTCTGCCTCTACACTCGAACCTCTCTATAGTAACGGCCTCGTTTGTCTGGATAGTATAGAAAAATGCCTTTATAGAGAATAAAGGCATAATACATAAACGAACACACCTGAACTTGGCCTCAGCGGGCAAGCGCAACACTCCAACTCGTCCCCACTATGTCTCATGGACATCCCATGCTGATGTGGCACATAAATTTTGGAGGTCTCTAGATGTTCATTTTGCAAGTTGGAGTGCTCAACTGACACAATGGAGACAAGTTGAGGTGTGTAGATATGCATACTCAAATTTTCAGTGCTTATTTGCTAGGTGAGGCAAGTTTGAATGTCTGTTTATGTATCATGCTGAGAATATATAACATAACATGAAAAATAGGTTCCAAAGAAAAAAGATATGGCTATTATTGTGAAATGTTGTTATACAGAAATCTGACTGCACCATTTGTTTGTCCAGGGGCATTATGACATTTGAAGCTTCGCGCTGCATAAGTTGGAGTCCTTAAAATTTCAAGTTACTTGGTACACTTTGTGCTCTGTCTTGTTTAGCCCTTAATTTCCATACTCTTTTTATATTTATTGGATATAACAACAGTAGAAGAATGGCTGATGGACAACATTGTACCTCTCATGTTCGGCCTGGACAGGTAATCCTGGTTTCCACCTGAGCTGTTTTAATCTTGTGGCAGCCAACTTCTATTTATACTGTTGTAGTCTTTTTTATGTGTGTAGGATCCCATGGAGTGTAAGATTGACAAATTGCACGACGAGTTGATTGTGGCCATTCTTTCATATTTATCCGTAAATGAGGCAGCAAAAACCTGTCTTGTCTCTCGTAGATGGAGATATTTATGGAAGTATACGACTGGCTGTCTTGAGATTTTTTATAGGGATAAAAGAACGCCAGGGGAAGCTAGGAAGTTTATGAAGTTGGTAAATCGAGTTTTGAAATTGCACCAGGGTCCAACTTTAGATCAATTCCGAGTTGGTTTTTCCTATAAGGATGATCGTTGGTTCACATTTAATGGGTTAAATTTGGATCACTGGATTAAATTTGCCATTCAAAAGGAAGTAAAGTTATTTGAATTGAACTTAGCAGTAGACAGCTTGGGACTTTTTGGTGGATGGGGTCAATATGTTTTTCCCGACATTGAGATACTATCCTCTGGGGACACTGGGAAGCTAAAATTTTCCAGATTCTGCTCTAATCTAAAATCACTTACCCTGGTCAATGTCAATGTCAAGGAGGAGATTATTCATTTTTTCCTATCCATGTCTTGAGGAAGTTTGTGTTTCAGATTCTAAAGGCTTACGGAATTTGAAAGTTACTGGTCCGCTTCCAAATTTGAAGTCCATGGAAATATCACAGTGTTCTGTCAAGATTCTGGAGGTTGGTGCTTCAAATCTAGAGTCTTTTACATAGATTGGACCTAATATACCTGTGCCTTTTCAGAATGTTCCCCAGTTATCCAAGCTATCAATTGGACGCGGATATTGTTATTCTTTTCTTTTTGATGCTGACAAGCACATAAGCTATTCCTATAAGCTGAGGAAGCTCAAACTAATGGTGACTCTTGAGGACCTTGTAATGCCACATTGCCAAGCAACTCTTTTTTTCTTCTTAATTTCCCTTGAAGTAGCATTTCCCTTTTGCAATATTGATACAAGACTTATTCATGGTTCAGGTTATTTGTAGAAGTCCGTATGTGGTCATTGAACCCGAAAATTTCCCTATGATGTACAATCTAAGAGAGTTGGAGTTGGACCTCGAGTCAGACGCTGGTAGAAGCCTACTCTATTTCACTTTTTTTTTAATCAAGGCATCTCCTTCGCTGTCTAGTTTCACTGCCCGGGTAAGTATATCATTTATAATTAACGCACCCTGCCTGCTAGACTTGCTTCTGGCAAGTTATGTCCTGAGCTGTTGGTGTTTTTTCCCATATTTGAAATGGCTGTTTCCTGCCCCTATCAGCAGTGCTGATACTCATTATTTTTCCGTTTGATTTTTCTATCGAGGCAGATAAGATACATCAACATCTTGGCTGAGGAGGTAATGTACTTTGACAGAAGCTTTAAGTTTTCATATTGGAGAGTATATATAGCCATTGTATTTGGTCCTGATTAGATGTCTTTTTGTTTTGTTTTTGCAGATTATGGATTATCGTGATTGTGAACATGCATCTCGGTTGGATGATTGTTTTGTTCACAAACATCTAAAGGTGGTAAAGATAATTGGTTTTACAGGGTGTTTAAGTGATTTTGAGCTTGCGTTGCATTTGCTCCAAATGGAAGGCTCTCTGGAGGAGATCATCCTACAACCTATAAATAACAGTCTCCACCTTGAGGTTAGCAGAATGGCATTAATCAAAAGCAAGATCAAGCAACTTGAAGCCAAGTTGCCACCAGGGGCTAAACTGGTGATGCTATAGTTTCATATCCATCTTGACTTGCAAAGTGTGAATTCTTTGTTGTTGTTTTTTTGACAAAATAAAAATATTTAACTTTGGGATCTCTGTTTATTACTCTACCATGTTGCTTGTAAAATGGAATAGTCGAACATCCAAGGATAATAACAGAGGCGAATTTAGCCCATTTTATTAACAACGACAGCATATTTGTTCCCAACTATTAACCGAGGGCAAATTTGTTTCATTTCGCATAGTTCAGGGCAAGTTTGAACCTTCTCCCTAAAGTAAATAAATGCAGAGTTTAGTAAAAACAAAAGAACAAAAATCTCTTTAAACAAGACCAATCTAGCTAATTTGAGATAAATTAGTTACTTCTCATGAACTTGTATAGTAGAAAGTTGTGTCACAGTTTATTCCATACAAGTTGTCATTAGTATTATCAGCTAAAAACTTATATCAAAACATTGGGTGTTCAACTCAATGTGCTGTTCTTCATTTTCCAGCTTCAGTGTTGTTTCAAACTTTACGCTAATAATTGAAATCCTCTATTTTCTCCCAAACTCACAACTCTCTGGTTTCAAAGAAAAATCAAGCTAGGGTTCTCAATTTCAAAAGTGTTCTTCGCCTCAAACTTCATCTCCAAGGTATGTAATAACAAACTCCTTTTAGTGTGTGGATTCTGTTCTTCCCTGCAAATAAAGTTGTAGTTTCAACCCTAAGTTCATGAAGTTAAGTTAGAATTTTACATTCAAATATCTCAAAGTCTAGATCCGACCTTTTGGTGAAATTCCTTGATTTTAATTAAGCAAATTTTGAAGAGTTTCCAGTTTTTCTTTGAACTGATTCCACATGCATGTCGACTGACTTTCCATTAAAGTTTATAAATATCTCTATGTTATTGAAAGTTTACTCCATGATTTATTAGATTTATTCATACTTGTACTTGAAAATATGCTTTAAGTAAGCAACCTCATGACATGACCAGTTTACTAAAGAATCTCTATGTTATTTTATGTTTTGAGAAAAGAAAGAAAGTCATCGCATCTTGAAATTTAAAATTCAGCAAAGTTACAAAGATTTAGCGCCAAGGCTCATTGAAATAGATATATTCATGATGCGATGTTTTGAGCCAAGAATGACTTTTCAAATTTTGTTTAAGACTTATATTATGGCAACTAATATGTTTTGGGAACTATTTATCATCGAAATGAGTATGAGTTTAGACAACACATGCTCCAAAACTACGTTGTCACCGTATTATCGTTCGCAGTAGGGTGACTCCTCTTTTAGCCTTCGAGCTCAAATTTGGATCCCTAAGTTATGTTTTGTCTTGTACCCTAGCAAGGTATAGGATGACTCTTCTCAATGTGGATAACACATTGGACTCCATGTTGCTCACATGGTTTATGTCGGTTAAGAGAAACTTCCCCAAACCTAAAAAGTCTAAATATTTTCTTCTATTTAATTACTAGGATTTATGGAGGTTGCATGAAAGTTTCTTTATGATAGCATCTCAAATTACTAGTTTTGGGTTTAAAGTTTCATAAAGTTTACTAATTTAAATTTACACGTTATATACTAATTTTATGACTCACTTACTTCATTGTTGTTATTTCCCCAGTTTGAAAGATAAGTTTGTAAGTTCCCTTCTTATCTCTTGTTCAGTTAGTTGTCATGTTTTTGCTTAGTTGTCTTATTAAGTTTTCAGCTTTCATATTGGTACATGCCTATGTTTCTATTCAGCTATTACATGTCAATACATTCAATTGTATAGATGCTTTTTTTGTGCTACATCTTTTTATGATGTAGATTCTAATTTCCAGACTCAGGATCGCAGCAGGACGCTTTATTAGGCTCATCATCATTATCAGCTTGTGGTGAGTCCTCTTCGTATCCAGAGGATTTGGTTATGTTTTTCTCATCTTCTAGACGTTTAAATGGTTTGGTTTGAGTAAAGGTAGCTTGGGGCCATGTCCCAGCAAACTCCTTCAGTTGATGTCACAGAGGCTTCATCAAGACATATGTTACCTTCAGCTTTTCAAGTTGTCTTTTAAAATGGCTTTCAGTATTGGATATTGAATTTAAGTGATTATTATTTTATCTTTAGAAGTTCGTTCCAAAGCTTATTATCACCAGCTTCCACAATTTATGAAGGTTTAAGTTTTATAAACAACATGCCAAGCCAAGGATTTGCTTGGGATCACTTGTGGTTTCAAGTGCCCTATTACGTTCAAGGTGTAGGCTCAGGGCGTGGCATTAAATATCTTCCTGATATTGGTATTTGGAAACTAAAGCAGATATATGTCGAAGATTTAAAATAAGTAATTAACATAAAAGTTATCTTGTGGTGGAGCTTTGGACTCTTCAAATAATCTACAGTTGTTTGAGTTATATAACATTGTTGGACTGTCGTATCGTAAAGGGGACAAATCAAGAGTTATATTGTTGGATTGATGTGTAGATTATGCCATAGTAAACTTCCATATCTTTAAAGAGCGCGAGATATTCGCACCTCAACCTGGATATTTATTAAGTTAATTTTGTTCTTTTATTTTTCAGCTGTTATCTATATACTCCCTCTGTCCCACTTTACAACTCACTTTCCTTTTCAGTCAGTTCAAAAAAGAATGACACATATCTATATTTAGTAACAATTTAACTTTAAAATACTCATTTTATCCTTAATGAAATGATTACAGTCATACAAACATTTATGACTTATTTTAGACCACACATTTCAAAAGTCTTTTTTTTTCTTAAACTCCATGTCAAGTCAAATTACCTCACATAAATTGGGACGGAGGATATATTGGTATTTTTAACTTTTCAAGATTCAATTTATGTAAACTTTTGATCAATATTTAAAATATACTTTTATCACATATCTTTCCATCAACAAGCTTAAGGCAGGGGCAACATTGGTATTTCAGAATTTCCGTATTTTAATTAAGGATCCGTTTGGCCATAATTTTTTTTTACTTTTTTCGAAAAATTATTTCACTTTAGTGAAAAAAGTGAAAATTTGTGGTGTTTGGCCATAAAATTTATTTCACTAAAGTGAAATTTTTTTTCCACTTTTTCCACTCCTACTTCTCTCACAAGAAGTTAAAAAGAACTCTAATTTATTTTCATGATCAAACACAACTCCAATTTCAACTCTAATTTTTTTTAATTTTTATGACCAAACGCCTACTAAGTATGAGAATTCTATAGTACTAGACTGTTTACGTACTTTTCTCCACATGGACAAAATATAACCCCACTACTTTTGCTTAGTATACCCTAGCCTAGCAGGAGTAACTTTGCTGAACCATAAGGTCCCTACATGCGATGCAAGTTGGTTAGATGTGTGGAGTATGAGCACTACTTTTGCTTTGTATACCCTGGCCAAGCAGGAGTAATTTTGCTGAACCATTCGGTCCCCTACATGCGATGCGAGTTGGTTAGATGTGTGGAGTAGAGGGCTCGGACGCACCTATTAGCAATAAGGAAATTAAACCATTGAAAACGACTAAGCAACTACCATTCATTTGACTTTCCTTCTTCCACGTCTCTCATCTATATGTTTTTTTTTTTGTTTTTTTTTAGTCAGTTAAAAATGAATATCTTTTTTCTTTTTTCGTCAACTTTTTAATTATAATTTTTTTACGTAAAAGATATTTTAATACATTCTATATATATGTTTGTTTAATATCATAAAATAAAATAAAAACTTCTTATATACTTTAATTTCATGTCAAGTCAAAATTAGATAAATAAAATTAAAAAGAAGTGAGGAGTAATGATTAATCTGCTTGCAAAATTGAAAATGTGGTTCTATTTTAAAGTTTCAAAATAAATTTGTGGGTCCCATTGACAACTTTTAGAATACATGTCTCTTCCAATATACTATATAGTGACGACTCCAACTCATCACAGGCAAAGGAAGAAAAAAGATGAGAGAGTTCATAGAAGAGTCAAAGCTCCATGTAGTGATGTTCCCATGGCTTGGATTTGGCCACTTGATCCCATTTCTCAGTCTATCAAATGAACTTGCAAAAAGAGGTCACAAAATCACATTCTTGTTACCCAAAAATGCAGAAATTCGACTTCGAAATCTCAATCTTTATCCAAATCTCATCACATTCCACAAACTCACAATCCCTCATGTAGATGGCCTTCCATATGGTGCAGAAACTACTGCTGACGTGCCTGGATCTTTGGAGACTCTACTAGCAACAGCTATGGATGAATTATATGATGAAATCAAATCTTTTCTTCAAAATCTAAAACCCCATTTCGTTTTCTTTGATTTTGCTCATTGGATTCCTGAATTAGCACGTGAAATTGGAGGTATCAAGACTATCTATTACCTACTTGTTTGCCCTTCTATAACACATATATCACCTGATAAGAATACTTTGATGACATCAACTGCAGCTGAGCTTGTAAAGCCACCACCAGGTCACACTTCTTCATTCTTCTTGTTTTAAAAAAACAAAAAAAAATATGTGGATTTTTTATGAGCATTTTTTTGGTGGAATGATGTGGGGTACTCTTATACTTGGCTCGGATTGTCAATACATCCTTTTACTCACGACTTTGTTAACTGAATATTTAAATTCAATAAAACACAACATTTGAAACTATTTTCTCATCCGATCAGTGTTCGTGTAATATAACTGATTACACGTGGAATTTCACATCATTTTTTTAATGACGCGTAAGAAACTAAAATGTTAAAAAATATTAAATCAAATTGGCAAATTCTGAAATTTTCAACAGTCATGTTCTCCATATTTGCTCACAAATTGAGCACCAAGTTCATGCCAAATAAGGGGAATTTTTCTCCATTTGACTAGAAATTTCAACTACAAGATCACAAATACAAACCTCAACGAACCCCAATCACAATTTTGAATTAATTTACAAAGTCACAAGATCCATTTGATGTTTTTCAAGATCATTAAGTATGAGTCTTTTTTGGAAAATATAAAATGTTTTTTTTTAATAAAATGCAAACTTATAGGTTAAGTTTTACATTTAAAAATTGTTGAAAACCTAAATCCTGTTTTTAGGAGAATTTGGAATTTGAAATTATGATCCTAAATTGCATGTTCAAACGCTGATTTGAAATCATGATCCTAAATCACATGTCCAAATGCCTACTTAACGAGTTATAGATTCTAGGACAACCATGTCCTAGTAACTGGGTTCTTAATTTAATTTTTGTACATATAAAATAGTGAAATTTTATCACAAATACAAGGTTAGGCCAAAACTACTGAATTCTGCCAAACTCATATGTTCGAGCATACATTCGCCTCGGGCTATTATATATATATAAACCACAACACATTGCAGGATTAATAAGTGCTAGTAATTGAACTTGATAATACAGAGTCATTACAAGCTAATGTTTTCCTAATATATGTAATTCCCACTTGTATGCTTCCTAATTTCTAGCTTGTTTGGAACATAGAAGGAAGCATTGCCAAAATTGTAACTTTAGTAATACTATTATGACAAAAGGAGATTGCTCAAATGATAAGCATCCTCTAACTCTAACGTTGAGGATGAGGGTTTGAATCACCAAGGGAGTAGAAAAGGTAGGAGCTCGTGGGGAAGGGTAGAAAAAATGTACTACTATTATGCATTATATAGCGTCATGCTTTGCTAGTAAATCTGCAATTCCATTCTGCTCTCAAAGATGTGGTCAATTGGTGGTTTTCCAGGTTACCCTTCTACTACTGTGGTGTTGCGTGAATGTGAAGCCAAGTTGATACCATATGTATTTCATGAATATGGCAAGGGGGTGACATTTTTCGAACGATTAAAGAAGGGACAGACAGGATGCGACGCAATAGCTCTGAAAACATGTAGAGAGGTTGAAGGAATATTTGGTGACTTCGCAGCAACACAACTTGAAAAGCCAGTCCTTTACACAGGACCTGTTCTTCCCGAGTCAAAAAATGAGACTTTAGAAGAACATGGATTATCGAATTGGCTCGGGAAATTCGAGTCAGGATCAGCAGTGTTTTGTGCATTTGGAAGCCAATTGATTCTTGAAAAGAAACAGTTTCAAGAACTTGTTTTAGGTCTTGAAATGACCGAATTACCGTTCTTGTTAGTTGTTAAGCCACCTGAAGGGACAAATTCAGTAGAAGAAGCCTTGCCGGAGGGATTCAAAGAAAGAGTTCAAGAAAAAGGATTGATTCTTGATTGTTGGGTGCCACAATTGAAGATTTTAAGTCACAAATCAGTTGGTTGTTTTGTGAGTCATTGCGGGGCTGGATCAATGTGGGAATCTTTGGCACTGTGTGATTGTCAATTGGTACTTTGGCCAACGCTTGTTGATCAAATTTTAAATGCTAGGCTAATGGAACAAGAACTTAAGGTTGGTGTAGAAGTGGAGAAGGATGATAATGGTTTGTTTTCAAAGGAGAATTTGTGCAAGGCTGTGAAATGTGTCATGGATAAAGATAGCCAAATTGGTTGTTTGTTGAAAGAGAATCATATGAAATGGAAGGAACTTCTTTCAAGTCCTGGCTTCATGAGTAACTATATTGATAATTTCATTCACAACTTGCATGGACTTCTAGCTACTTGAATAGACCTAGATTAATTAGCGGGGGTCGATCTACCATTGAAGTTACGAGGTTGGCAGAATCTAGTACTTTTGGTTTAGATCATGTATTTGTGTTAAAAAGTTTACTTAATATGTATGAAATAAGTATTCCCTCCGTTTCATATGCATCAACATTAAGCTTAATGGTATTGTGTGTTGAAGGATGCCATTTAACTTATGCAATATGTTTGGGTAATAACATTGTGCTTCTATTATGTGACTTGTGAGGTAAAAAAGCTCCACCAATTGGGTGTGAATGTGTGAAAAATCTATATAATTATTTTGGTTTTTGACAATATTATTATCACGCGTACACCAAATATCCCATAAGGAAAAAGGTGGTAATAAAACTTTACTAGGGACCAACATCAAGAGATTTGATTTGAAGTGATGAGCATATTTTAATCCAGTTAGTTTGGGTCAGTTGTATAAGGACTAGGGAGGGCATAGTCGTTCCAAACAACAGTTTTCTGTTTTCAAAATATAATAGGAGAAATCTCATCAAACGTATAAAAATACAGTGAAATACAATACAAAGCCGATTTACTAGAATTTTGAAGAAGAAGAAGAAATGAAAGCAAAAGATGCAAGTTCAACAACCACATTTCCATTATTGCTTGCCATAGTACCCAATAAGTCTAAAGCTTTTACAAAGACTAGTCATTTTCTGGTCCCAAATGTAGTCCCAATAAGTTTTCTTTCTTTCTTAGTGCTTTAACTGTGTTGTTGCGCGACCGTGAAGCTAAGTTGATACCAAATCTGTTTAATAAATATGACAAGTGGTGACATTTTACAAACGTTTTGAAGAAGGGAATGACACGATGCGACGCAATAGCTATGGAAACATGTAGAGAGATTGAAGGGATCTTTAGTGACTACCTAGCAACACAATTTGGAAAACCAGTTCTTTTGCACAGGACCTGTTCTTCCTGAGCCGAAAAAGGAGCCTTTAGAAGAACATGGATTATCGAATTGCCAAGATCAGTAGTGTTCTGTGCATTTGGGAGCCAAGTGATTTTTTGAAAAAAAAAAAAAACAGTTTCAAGAACTAATTATATCAGAAAATATCAAGAAGCATATTCTACCAATAAAAATCATAATTCCCCGTGGAATCAAGACTAAACTGAACTTTTAATAAATAATGATCATATTTATTACAATATAGTACAATACATCTATGCAGAAATTGAAGTTCGACTAAATGAGTGCAAATATCTGTCTTAGATAAATTTAGTAGAGATCTCAATCATATGCAAATAGATATAGGGTTTAAGTTTACAAGTTCTGAATTTCAAAACAGGACAACTGTCACGATTCGAGCCACGACCCTTGACGTAACGGGCATCCCAATCCAATGAAGGCCCGAGAAGACCTCTTAGCATTTCATTATAAGCATGATCATTAAAAGTGCGGAAAATAGTCCCATTAATACGGAAATTCAACTTTAAATAAAGTCATAAACCAAATACTGAAAACAAAATATCTGTCTACATCAGTCTACGAAGCCTCTAACATTACGAATAGAAATCCTAAGCCGGAACATGGCCCCGGCTATACCATAAAACAGCTGACTAGAGTCTAATGAAAGAAATATATGCCTTCCGAAAGATGGAGGGTTCACCACTTGTTACTAGCTGTCTGGACGAACCTACTGTTGCGCAGTGCCACGAGAATATGCCTCCGAACCTACATCATGAAACGATGTAGCCGCCTGGAGACAGTCAATACGTGGAATGTATTGGCATACAGAACAAATAAAAGACAATATAGGCTTTAAAAAGGAAGTAATCATTAAGTAAAAATCAAGGCAATATGATAAAATATCGTATATGACTCCAAGTAAAAGAAATCAGTACTTTCTGCCTTTACATTCTAAACTAGATGGTATCACTGACTTCCGTTAAAACACCACGGGCTATGTGGGTCCGATCAACGCTCGACGGCTAAGCCCCAATCCATGTTTGCCGCATGAATTGAGATTAAGTCGTTTTAGCTAGCACAATCATCCTCATAGAGGAGAACATAAAGTCCCCCAGTTAAATCACGAGTAATTAGGTGATATAGTAAAATTGTCACTTTATTTATTGGTTATCCAGAGGTGTGCTAAGTCAATACTGAGCCAATAAAAATGAACGAAAATCATGAAAAAAGTTGTTAATTATGTGATTTATACATATATTAATAATACCTTTCGAACATGAAGAGCTTCTTGGACTTCAGGGTCATTAGCCCAATACCTCATATACTTGCGCCAATCAGACTGAAGTAAATGAGAATTAGTATTTTATTTTATTTATTCATTTAAGTTATATACATCTGATAGTACCTAGTGTAACAATTTATTTTAAAAAAAAAAACTCACAGCAAACTTGTCTTCACGTTGCAAGGAGATGAGTTTTCCATCAAGTAATCTTCTTTCACCAGACATTTGATGTGGGCCTTGAAGATCATCATCATTTTTGCAAAAAGGCTTTAATATGTGTTCCACATTAATGTTGCTTACTATCTGCATATTTATAAATAACCTATTATAAATCATACATTAAACTACATCGATAATACTGTAAAACAATACTTATAATAACCTGATTGAAAGTTTGAACGTCATTTGCACATCTCGTATTGTTGAGATCAATGTCTATATATTCTCCTCTACAATTCTTCTCCAATGACTGTTAAGACAAACTAATATTCAAGTTAATTTGACAGGTCAAATTTTTTTAAACCTTATATTTTGGATTAATATAAGAAACTAAAGTAACTAAAAATAAATTAATTGTGACTTAACAGTATAAAGTTCATCAGATATAAGCCCCATGCCATGGCTAAAAGGTTTATCATAATTGGTTTCTTGAGGAAGAAATGTTATAGGGTTGCCAAGTAAATATCCCTAAAATTAACCATGCAACTTTTAGAAAAAAGATTACTTGATGATAGTAATTATTAGATGCTTAACAAATTAGAGAAATATTGACCTGAAGATTAACCAATGGCTCCTTGCCTGCTGCATTTCCTAGATTGCAAACTCAAAGATTAATTTTTAAGGATGCTCAAGTTTAATATATGTAAAAAGTAATTTTTGATTTATATACTGTATACAATATGATATTATATATAAATATTATAATTTTTCGACAAATTAAGAATGTTCAATTTACAACACTTTGGTTTAAGTGTCTCCACTCATGTCTGGATATTGATCTATTATGTGTGTCTATTACTTTGCATAAATTCTTCAAATACATTAAGAATTTGTGTTACTCTAAACGTACATAACCAAATATATATGTGTTAGAGTATGTGTATACTCAGTTAAATGTGTACATGATCAAATTAATTAAAGAATTAATCTAAGTAGTTGCTCACCCAACCGCTTAAACTAAAAATAATCGATAGATATATAATACTCCCTCCGTTCGGATTTAGTTGTCACTATTTTCCTAATTTAATATTCATTTTTACTTGTTATTTTTAACAAATCAAGAAAAGACAATTGTTTTTCCATGTTTTACCCTTAGCATTAATTACTTATTCTCCAAGTCATTTTTCAATACCTATTACTAAACATCAATTAATAGGGGTAATATGGTAAAGTCACTATACCCATCATTGTTTTCTTAATAGGTGTGTCAAGTCAAAATGTGACAAGTAAATTCGAACAGAGGGAGTATATGTACAATTCATGTATAATATGCATATTATTGTGTATAATCAATGTATAATTTACATATATGGTTAAGAAAAGTAAACAATGAATCCGATCAAATAATTTATAGATATGTACTCAGTATTTTTACGGTATACATGATACTTACCATTTGATATGAACTGGGCTATAATTGGAATAGTCGTGCCAGAATATGAGTTTCCAGAAAGGTAAAATGGACTTGAGATGAATTGTGGATGATCACTGAGCCACTGAATAATGAATTAATTCACAGTGAAATAAACATGATTTCAATTTTGTTTATAATAGCAAATTTTAAAAAGTATGTACCTTTCTTAGAAATTCAAAGACATATTCACATGCTTGTATATCAGTGTACTTGTATGCAGCTGAATTTGTTGCATATGAGAATCCAATATTTACTGGTTGATCCAAGAAAAATACACTTGCTATCCGAAATTGATGCATACATTATATTATAATTCATAAGAAGTTATTATTATTATTTTCACGAAGCACGAACAAATTCACTAGTACCATGTAACTACCTTGGTCCATGCGTGTGGGTTTAGTACGAACATGGGCAAACTCCCATTGTAGACTTGTTCAACAAAACGCAATGGCCCTGATGATCAAACACTATTTTTTTTGTGTGAAGTGTTAGTTTGACAAGGATAAAATATTGTTACATTTGGAAATCATTTTGTAAAACATATGGAGGGGCAAATATTTTTTAACAAAAACTTATTGTATAATTCATACGCAATTAGTTCTCCCTCCAATTAGTTGAATAATTAATTTCATCCTAGAACTTTTAGTAAACATTTTAGCAAACTTAACACTGATGGATCTTGTATTGGCAACCCAAGTAGAGGTGGAATTGGTGGGGTGATCAGGAATAGCAGGGAGATTGGTTTATATGCTTTTCTAGAGGTTTCCCTATAGCTACCAACAACCAAATGGAGTTACTTGCACTAAGATAGGTTTTTAAAATTGTGAAAGAGAATAACTTTCTCTCGGTCGAAATAAACATAGATTTTTAAAATGTCATCAACATGCTAAAATAAGTTAACCTCCATTTTAATGTTATCATTAATGAATGCATGTTGTTGATTCGTGGATTGGGCAGGCTATTAGTGCGGCATAGCTTCAGAGAACAAAACAGGGTGACAATGTCCTAGCCAAGGACAATGCCTTTGACAAAACAAAAATTTTGTGATTCCTCCAATGTATATATATGAATCTGTTTGGACAGATATCTTAGGAACTAGCTTTGAAAGAAAATCTAGACATTGTAATGGTATTCTAATGAGGACGGCCTAAGCCCATATGCTATTTTTGTGGAGCCTGGCGGATAAGCCAGCTGTTTGTAACTAATATCTTGTTAACAAAAAAAAAAAAAAAAAATCAAAAAACACAAATTATTCCCAAAATTTACCACAAGTGATATAAATATCACTCTTAAATACTTTTTCTATTTAAATTTATTTATCTTACTGTTTTTAGTCCGCTTCAAAAAGAATGTTTCTTTCCTTTTTTGACACCTCTTTAATTTTAATTTTCTACATAACATATTTAAGAATTAAGACTACAAAATTAAAGAGTTTTTTGGTACAAGTCTCATATTTTAAATTTAAAACCACAAGATTCAATTTTTATTTTTTTTACTATTTTAAACTCCGCGTTAAATCAAAATTAAATAAAGATGAAAAAAAACAACTTGAAGAAGTTACACAAAGATATATTAGGATTAATGTGAGTACCTATTTCATTGACAATGGCAATAACAGAGGAGCAGCCAGGCCCACCAGATAGCCAAATCAAAAGAGGATCAGTAGTAGGGTTTGTTTCGGATTGCAAAAAATACTCCCACCGTCTCATTTTAGTTGGTCATCTTACTAAAAATAAATGTCTCATATTAATTGATCACTTATTAAATCAAGATAAAATTAATTAATTTTTTTTCATTTTACCCCTATAATTAATTACAATCCAATGTCTATTCCTATTCCCAATAAATATCATTAATATGGATAAAGGATAAAACAATAAAAGAGAAGTGCTAAATGGCCACAAAAATTTGGCCCAAATTTGGCCACAATTATAAAAAGACTACAATGGCCTTTCTCTTTCAAATCAAACTAATTCTTTTTTCTTTTTTTTAATCAACAGGAATTAAAGTCTTTGTTATTCTCTAAACTTAAAAGTCAATTGCAACATTGGAAAATGGTAATAAATATAAATGACCATTCATTAAAATATGATTTTTTTTAATTTCAAATTCTCTATATATAAATGATTTTTTTAATAAGTGTATTGTTAAATGTTCAAATATGATATTTTTAAATGATTAAAAAGAAACCGTATCATAACTCTGTATCAGAAAGGTGTTGTTAAATGCTCAAATGATATTTTAAATGATTAAAAAAAAATTAACAACACGTTTATAAAAAAAATGCCATGCATTTGATTAAAAAAAGAATAAATATTTTTGGAAATAGGATATGATACAATTTATTTAATAAGATATACCCGCTATTAGTAATAAATTTCTAGGGCTTTAAATACGTAAGTTATTTGTAATTTTATTTAACTAGAATATTTTATTATACAGTCAAACCTCTCTGTAGTGACAATATTTATCCGAAAATTTCATGGTTTTCTATAGAGAGGTGTTGTTATATATGTATACTGACACTTGATGTTCAGATTTCATTTAGCTGTTATAAACAAAAGTATGCAAACATAGAAAAAGCATGAATATAAAAGAGGCAAACATTAGTAGCCTTTTCCTCATGAAGTTATGAAATAATTTATGTGCATCATTTAAATCTAATTTTTTTGCTTTAAATTAGATATTCGTATTTAGAATTTACTGTGTGCATGACATTAATGATGATTACTATAAATATTTTGATATTTTATTCTGCACATAATATATTTTTTTACAAAATATTATTATATAATTAATATTTGAGTATGTTGTTATAGAGATGTAATTTTACAAAGAGTGTACCACTATAATAAACGTCATAATTGTTATATATAGAATGTCGTTATAAAGAAATAAAATATAACATGAAAATTCGATTCTGGAGAAAATCAGGCTGCTGTAGTGAAATGTCGTTATAACAAGGTGAAATTATAGAGATGTCTGACTGTATATAATCTCTTTTTTATTTTAGTTGTTAGTTATTTTTTCCTTTAAAATTATTTTATATATAATTATTTAAAAGAAGTTCCATTTATATAGGATTTTCATTATATACAAAGTTTAAATGTTTTTAGAAAAATATGAATAACGTTATTGGAGGATGTAACTGTAAGATTTTCATAATATTGAATATGTAAGTATTTAGAGTAATTAATTAAAGCCGGTACTTATAAATTATATGATTTTTATGATGTGTCAATGTCTATCATTTCTAGAGTGTTTTTAACTTAACTATCTTTATTGAAATATTTTAAAACTATATATTTTTTAAAAATATTTAAATATGTAATTTTTAAATTTATTTAAACATAATAAATAATAAAATTACTTAATTAGAGGTCGCATTAATAACAAATTTAACTAATGATTCACAAGTTATCAAATCGGCTTAACATAAGGGCGCAAGACTATAACATTAATGCGTGAGTATTCTCTTAGATTGTTGTTAACTAGGGTCATCACTTAATTATTTAATATTTAATTTATTTTTTAAAAGATGATAATTAATAAATATGTAAAACTTCAACATTAATACGTGACTCTCTTAGGTTGTTATAAAATAGGATCAACACTTATGAATCATATGATTTTTATAATTTATATAAAGTGTCGATGTCTACTATGTCTAAAGTGTTTTGAGTTTTTACTATCATTATTATAATATTTTCAAATTATGTTTAAATATTTATTTAAATATGTATTTTAAATTTATTTAAACATAATAATTTATAAAATTATTTAATTAGAGGTCATAGTAATAACAAATATAAGTAATGATTCACAAGTTATCAAATCGGCGTAACCAATGGGCGCAAGACTATAATATTAACGTGTGACTCTCTTGGGTTATTGTTAACTAGAGTCGACACTAATGAACAATCTGATTTTTATAACTCGTCGATGTCCACCACGTCTAAAGTGTTTAAGTTTTGATTGTCGTTATTAGAAAAAAAATTAAATTATATTTAAAATATTATTCAAATATGCAAAATTTTAGATTTAAAACAAAACTAATAAAATATGCCCAAATATAAGTTGATTCATAAATTATCAAACCGGCGTAACATAGGGGTGCAAGACTACAATATTAACACGTGACTTTCTTGGTTGACGTTAAATAGGGTCGATACTTATGAACTATATAATTTTTACGATTTCTATAATATATCGATGTTTACCATGTTTAAAGTGTTTAGAGTATTTAACTTTCGTTATTAAAATATTTTCAAATTACATTTAAAAATTGTTTAAATTATTCAGTTTATTTTTTTTAAAAAAACATAATAATTAATATATGTAAAGAATTGGGAAATTGTCCATTCCCATGTATTGAGATGGTTTTCAATGTATTGGGAAATGGTAATAAATAAAGTAATGATAGAATTTTAAATTTAAGATGAAAGGGGCAAAAATGTCCAAAAATTAACTAGTTTATAGTGTGAATAGGTCTTTTTACTATTGTGGCCAAATTTGGGCCAAATTTTTGTGGCCAAAAGGATTTATTCATAATAAAAAACATCACTCCATTAATATGGCTAATATCCACGGACTAAACCAGTGACCTCCTGTTACATGACAACATAAAAATAAATAAATAATAAATTCAAACCAGCTCACCCAGTCTCTAGATGGAATGGGAGACGACCTTGCCAGCCGGGAAGATACTCAACTATGGAATGAGAAGCAGCTTGATGAACAAGAAGAAGAAGCAGCAACAGCTTTTCCATTATTCCTAAATTATTTGTAAAGTCTGACTTTACAAATAATTTAAAAAACTAACAAATGAGATTAATACACTTGTCTATATTACTTTACTATATTGTTTTGTGTGTTGTACGTACTTTTCTCTACCTGGACAAAATATAACCACCACACTACTTTGTTTAATATCTTAGGTATCCCTTAGCCTTTGATTTTTCCGTTATTTAACCTATTTTTTATTTGACAACTATTTAATGATACCATCCTCATTTTAGTCTTATTAGGTCCTACTCAACATTTTATTGAGAAGAAAAGTCAACTAAAAGTAAGTACTATAGTAAGCACGTCTTCACTTGTTTCTTAAACTCCATATTTGATATTCAATGGTGTCACGTAAATAGGGACAAGGGAGTAGCAATAATTGTGCCTAAAAGAGAAGACCCCTGTCTACTTTCCAGTTTTCATTGCCAAGTCAAGCTATTTTAACTACTCCGTCAATTCATCAAAGGCAAAGAAGAAAAAAAGATGACAGAGTCGATAGAGGACTCAAAGCTCCAAATAGTCATGTTCCCATGGTTTGCGTTTGGCCACTTGATCCCATATCTCAATCTGTCGAATGAACTTGCAAAAAGAGGTCACAAAATCTCATTCTTGTTGCCTAAAAATGCAGAAATTCGACTTCAAAATCTCAATCTATATCCAAATCTCATCACATTCCACAAACTCACTATCCCTCATGTTGATGGCCTTCCATCTGGAGCAGAGACTACAGCTGATGTGCCTGGATCTTTGGAGACTCTACTAGCAATAGCAATGGATGAATTATATGATGAAATCAAATCATTTCTTCAAAATCTAAAACCCCATTTTGTTTTCTTTGATTTTGCTTATTGGATTCCTGATTTAGCAATACAAATTGGGCGTATCAAGACTCTCAGTTACAGAGTTGTTTGCCCTACTGTGACATCTATAGCATTGATTCGATCATCGGATAAGACTACTTTTATGACATCAACTGCAGCTGAGCTAGTAAAGCCACCACCAGGTCACCCTTCTTCCTCCTTTTTCTTTTATATGTGAGTCAGCTTTCGCGCATCGTCTAATGTAGGTCCCATTTGGACATGATTTGAAGTAAAAATTTTGTTTGGACATGCAATTTGAATTACTATTATGCATTTATATAGTGCATGTTTTGCTCATAAATCTGCGATTCCATTCTCCTCTCTCTAAAGATTTGGTCAATTGGTGAATCTCCAGGTTATCCTTCTACTACTGTGGTGTTGCGCAACTGTGAAGCTAAGTTACTATCATTTTTATTTCATGAATATGGCAAGGGGGTGACATTTTACGAACGATTGAGAAAGGGACTGAGAGGATGTGATGCAATAGCTCTGAAAACATGTAGAGAGGTTGAAGGAACCTTTGGTGACTACTTAGCAATACAATTTGAAAAACCAGTCCTTTATGTAGGACCGGTTCTCCCCGAGCCGAAAAAGGAGCCTTTAGAAGAACATGGATTATCAAATTGGCTCGAGAAATTCGAGCCAGGATCAGTAGTGTTCTGTGCATTTGGGAGCCAAATGATTCTTGAAAAGAAACAGTTTCAAGAACTTGTTTTAGGCCTTGAACTGACTGAGTTACCGTTCTTGTTAGCGGTTAAGCCACCTGAAGGGACAAAGTCAGCAGAAGAAGCCTTGCCGGAGGGATTCAAAGAAAGAGTTAAAGAAAAAGGATTGATTCTTGATTGTTGGGTGCCACAATTGAAGATTTTAAGTCACAAATCAGTTGGTTGTTTTGTGAGTCACTGTGGGTATGGATCAATGTGGGAGTCTTTGGCACTGTGTAATTGTCAATTGGTATTTTTGCCAAGGCCTGTTGATCACCTTTTAAATGCTAGGCTGATGGAACATGAACTTAAAGTTGGTATAGAAGTGGAGAAGGATGAAAATGATTTGTTTACAAAGGAGAATTTGTGCAAGGCTGTGAAATGTGTCATGGATAAAGATAGCCAAATTGGTTGTTTGTTGAAAGAGAATCATAGGAAATGGAAGGAACTTCTTTCCAGTCCTGGCTTCATGAGTAACTATATTGATAATTTCATTCTGAACTTGCATGGACTTCTAGTTGAATAGACCAAGATGAATTAACAGGGACGTATCTACCATTGAAGGTACGGGGTTGGCAGAATCTAGTAACTTTTGTTCAAATCATGTATTTGTGTCATGACATTTACTTAATATGTATAAAATGTTGTCCTGTTTTGAAATTCAGAATCCATAAATTTAAAACCCTGTATCTATTTTCATATAATTGAGATTCTACTAAATTTATAAGACAATATATTTGTACTCTTTTAGTCGTACTTCAATTTCTGCATAGATGTATTGAACTAATATTGTTTTAATGATCATCTAATGTTGATTTGATTTATTAAAAGTTCACTTTTGCCTTGATTCCATGGGGAATTATGACTTTTATTGTTAGAATATGCTTCTTGATATTGCTTCCCAAAATTAAACGTTGTGAATGTAGGTCTATTCAAGTAGAAGTCCATGCAAGTTGTGAATGAAATTATCAATATAGTTACTCATGAAGCCAGGACTTGAAAGAAGTTCCTTCCCATTTCCTATGATTCTCTTTCATAAAACAACCAATTTGGCCATCTTTATCCATGACGCATTTCACAACCTTGCTCAAATTCTCCTTTGTAAACACATCATTTTCATCCTTATCCACTTCTACACCAACCTTAAGTTCGTGTTCCATCAGCCTAGCATTTAAAAGGTGATTAACAGGCCTTGGCAAAAATACTAATTGACAATCACACAGTTCCAAAGACTCCCACATTGATCCGAACCCGCAATGACTCACAAAACAACCAACTGATTTGTGACTTAAAATCTTCAATTGTGGCACCCAACAATCAAGAATCTATCCTTTTTCTTTAACTCTTTCTTTGAATCCCCCCGGAAAGGCTTCTTCTACTGAATTTGTCCCTTCAGGTGGCTTAACCACTAATAAGAACGGTAACTCAGTCAGTTCAAGGCCTAAAATAAGTTCTTGAAACTGCTTCTTTTCAAGAATCATTTGGCTCCCAAATGCACAGAACACTACTGATCCTGGCTTGAATTTCTCGAGCCAATTCGATAACCCATGTTCTTCTAAAGGCTCATTTTTCAGCTCGGGAAGAACAGGTCCTGTGTAAAGGACTGGCTTTTCATTTAGTGTTGCTGCGAAGTCACCAAATGTTCCTTCAACCTCTCTACATGTTTTCAGAGCTATTGCATTGCATCGTGTCATTGCCTTCTTCACTCGTTCGTCAAATGTCACCCTCTTGCCATATTCACGATATCGAAATGATAACAACTCAGCTTCATATTCGCGCAACACCACATTAGTAGAAGGGTAACCTGGAGATACACCAATTTACCACATCTTTAGAGAGCAGAATGGAATTGCAGATTTACTAGCAAAGCATGCACTATATAAATGCACAATGGTAGTACTTTTTATAATCCCTTCCTAGGAGTTCCACCTTTTCTACTCCCTTGGTGACTCGAATCCGCAACCTCAAAGTTAGAAGTGGAGGGTGCTTATCATTTGAGCAATCCTCTCTTGTCATAATAGTAATATAAAAGTTACAATTTTGGCAATTCTTCCTTGTTTGTTCCAAACAAGCTAGAAGCAGTTGCGGAGTCAGGAACTCATATAAGGGGTTCAACAAAAAAGTTGAAATTCAAATTGGTGACCTAAGACAACTTTTGAAATCTCATTAAATATATTCTTATCTTAGTTACACTGAATAATTTTTCAATTCTACTAGCTCCGCCCCTGACGGGAAGCACAAACGGAAATTGCATATAGTAAGAAATTGGAGTTTTTTTTTACCTTTTTGTGAGAGAAGTTTAAGTGAAAAAAGTGAAACTTTTCCAAATATAATTTCAAATTGTATTTGGAATTCTTATGGTCAAAAACTAAAATTTTCACTAATGTAAAATAATTTTTCGAAAAAAGTAAAAAATTGTCATGACCAAATGGATTCTTAGTTCTTACTATTATTAACTTGTGAATCTTTATAAAATTAGGTGTATTTAAAAGTTAGTAATCATGAACATTTACTCATAAAAGAAACGTAGAGATATGCGATTTATTAATCCATCGCCTTATTAGGATATTTCGATATCCTGTTTATGAACTATAGTTTGCTCATTTGGTAAGATTATATAAGAATTGAATTTTTTTTGATAGTTTTCACAGTTTATGAAATTTTCACGTTAATGAAAAAAAATACTAAGTTAAGAAATTCACCTGGTGGTGGCTTTACTAGCTGAGCTGCAGTTGATTTCATAAAAAGTAGTCTTATCCGGTGATACATATGTTACAGCAGGGCAAACAACTCTGTAGAACACAGTCTTGATACCCCCAATTTGTAGTGCTAAATCAGGAATCCAATAAGCAAGATCAAAGATAACGAAATGGGATTTTAGATATCACCGGACGATGTCCAACGTCTTTTACAGCTAATTGAGTTATAACGTACGGTGAGTCTGTGTTTGGAATGATGATTCTTTGTCTTTATTTCTCCGTACTATTGAAATTTTTTATAATTGCATTAAATTAACGAGTCTTGATATGTATGAGTCAATTGAACATTGTCCTATTGTTCAAGAACCCACCGACAATGAGTTTGATCTCTGTGATACTACATATTTACCAAATTTGAACGTTCGTTCTTCAAGGGGTATAGTCCAACAACAAACAGTTGGAGGATTTGACATGAACTCAAATGATATAAATAACTTGACTAACCATTATATTATTCCAATTACTTATATCCATTTTTTCCTTAGTAGACGTTACAATCGCTCATATTTAAGAGATAACTGATACACTTGCATAACTACAGACGGTCGACTATATCTTACAGAACGGACTTTATATAAAACATGAACACCCTAATATAAATTTACTCTTACTGAATCCTCATTCATCTTTTATACAACGAAAAGATAACTTCTATAACTTATTCAATAAAACAAGGAATTGAAAGAGAAAGGTTTAACTCAAACACAGAGAAGAAACAGAGAAAGGTTTAACTCAAATATGGAGAAGAAATAGAGAAGAAGTATAGAGAAAGGCTGCGAATAAATAAAAAATTAAAGCAAGTCGCTGGCGGGCCAGCGACTTCTAAATTGCTGGGCCACGGGCGTTTTGTCCCATTTGGTTTTTTCCAACATTCATTGTCCCCTTTGACATTTTTGCTCCAAAAATAAGCCCTTTAAGCTCTGGACTCATCTTTTTTCCCTTTTGCCTCTGACGAATTGATGGAGTAGTTAAAATAGCAATGGCAATGAAAACTGGAAAGTAGACAAGAATATTCTCTTTTAGCCACAATTATTGCTACTTCATTAGATCGATCCTACAGTTTAAGAAATAAGGGATGACTTTATTATGTATATAGAATTGTGCTCTTCATACTTTAATACTTACTTTTCGTTGACTTTTCTTTATAATAAAGTGTTAAGTAGAACCCACAGTAAATTGGCCGGGATGTGCCATTAAATGGTTGTCAAATAAGGAAAGGTGAATGACGGAAAATCAAATCAAAATGATTGGTAGTTGCTTAGTCTTTTTCGAGGGTTTAATTTCCATACTGTGGCCGCGCTAATAGGCAAGTATGAGTCCTGATCTATTCCACACATCTAACTAGCTAGCTTGCAGGAAAGCTAATAGGTAAGTACGAGTTCTGATATATATAATGTCTTTTAATTTTGTAGTCTTAAACATGTGATGAAAATTAGAATTGATCAAACTTGTCCCCTGCCATAAGCATGTTGATGGAACGCAATGTGCAGGCCCCAAATATAATAGTATTTTTCTTATATCTATGTGATGAAAAAAATATTTTAAAATATTGATAAATTTTTTACATAATTTGAATCTCAAAAAGCAAAAAGTGTCACGTAAATTGAAAGTAATTAAAAAGAAAAAGAACTTATTGGGACTCGAAAGTTAAAGAAATCTCACCTGACAAAAAATAATAATATGGAGACTGCGAATTGACTAGGTACATTTGGGAATAGAAAATGACTAGTCTTTGTACAAGCTTACTTATTGGATACTATAGCAAGCAATAATGGAAAAATGGTTACCAACAAGGGTTGTGGTGGAGTGATAAGTACTCCTTCATTCTTAACCAGAGATCTCGGATTCGAGTCCCTCTAGGTATGGAGTCGCTTTGTTAGGGAGCGCTTTACCCTCTAATGTGGGACTTTTCAGCGCGAATCTGAATTTAATCGAACTCCAATATGGGTACCGAACACCGGATGAAAAATAAAAAAAAAAAAAGAAAAATGGTTGTTGAACATTGAAATGAAGGGTTCCTTTTTCACCCAAAAAAGGAAAGGACCTACTGGTTCAACACCTTCGCCTTCAGTTTAGTCTTGATTCCATGGGAAATTATGATTTTTATTGACAGAATAAGCTTCTTGATATTGCATTCCAAAACTAAACGTTGTATACAGTCGATATTTTTTCATATAATTAGTTTGTTAAGAGCACATTTGATCAGATCTTAAAAATGATCTTCGGCCGAAATTTAGCTAATTACTCTTCCAATTTAGTAGGATTAAGATAAACATTTTCATTACTGTATGTCCAATTTAATTAATTATGCTGCTAATCATCCAAAAAAGCAATACAATTCTTTTAATTGTTTGCTTTTCTTACTTCCACTTTTGATCAAGTTCAGCGCGAAGCACAAGTGTTCAAATATACTGAGATCTTCAAAATTCTAAAAGCGTCTAATTAATCAAAAGATAATTCTAGGATATTTAAGACTTGGTTAATTACTTTTTACTTGAACAAACAATAATGATTTTATAATCCTTTCGTGCTTTGAGTTTTACATATATAAAATTACACGAAGCAAATTAGTATGCTTTAATCTATTAATCCTTTAGTGCTTTGAACGACCAAGCTACTAGCTAGGAACAAATTTAAACAAATATAAAGTAGAGATAACTTAATAATTACAACGGAAAAAGATTCTTAAAGAACAATTTCAATCAAATGGATTGATCAAGTAGTCATGTCATTTATTATAAAATAAAATTCTTCATGAATGACATTAATTCGGTAGAACTTATCGACATTTTTCACAGAAAAAGGTTTCAATAAATATCAACCGAGTAGCTCAAAAAGTATTAATACAAACCAGTTGACGAAAGAAATAAATTCCTAAATCTTTATCCAAATAAATAAAATTATATTCGAAGGAACAGAAAATAAGCTGACCCTTATATATATATATATAGGAAACACCCCTTGTTGAAAATTCATCCACCACTACTTATATATCCTAAGGCAGTGGCGGAGCCAGGATTTCTATCCAGAGGGTTTAAAGAAAAAAGACTAATAGTGCCGGCAAGTACGCGTGTCGAATCACATACCAACGGATCGGGTCAAATGTGAACTAGTCGGATCAAATATAAATGTGCCAGACAAAGTTAAACTCTACATCAAAGGACACAACTATTTTATTATTTTTTTAGTATTTAGAAGTATATGTATTTAGAGAGTAATAAAATCACAAAATTACCATGGTCATAAATTCACTGTATCAAGTAACTGATGAATTCATTAAGTGAAAGTCAGACCAAATTATCCGCTAATATAATCTCTAAATGTTAAGTCTTACTACATCAACCGAAGTAGTTAAGAGAATCACATATCCCTTCTTAATTTGATTCGATTGCCTATCAAATGCAGATTGAATAGACTGTTGTTGTCGTAATAAATCTTAAGATTTCTTCTTTGACTGATTGTGTATGCTATTTGAAAGACCAATATGTTTCACAAGACTCTTCCTTTTATGCCAACTTATAAATCTTATAGTTAAAAATACGTCACCTCCACCTTGATGAATGTTATTGTCTTTAAAAAGATAACAATACAAACAATAGACTGTATTTTTACTAACACTGTACTCCAACCAATCATGATATATATCATCAAACCATTCATGATTGAAATGAAGCATTGATCCATAAATATCTATTTGATGATACTCATGAAGCTGCAGACGAGATTGACAAAGACCATTTAGAAGATATGTTCTTCAAATAAGATCACGATGTTTTGAAGGATACTTCAATATTGGGATTCTTTCTCCACGATCAAACTTTAAAGAACTCAAATCAAATTCTTGAGAAGGAGGTAATGGTATTTCGGAATGGATGACATTTTCTTCTTGGTTAGATTGACTATGATTAAGAGGGACTAAATTTGATTTTGGTATTATGGTAAAATATTTCTTAACCGAACGTTGAGACTGTCGTAAAGTAAGAACTTAGTTAGAACTTATAAAAATTAAATAATGACATACTTGTTTAACTCTCGAAATTCAAATTAGGTTGTACAGTTAAACAAGCAATCAAGTAGGCACATTGACAACAGAGAAGATGGTGGAACTTGAAAGCAGCAAGCACGGGACACAGAAAGTAGGCACGTCGTTTTCTTTTAACTTTTGCCATTTATAATTTGGTTCAAATTGATGCACAAATCACAACATAACTAGTAGAAATTAAAAATTGAAATTTAAAACAATGAAACTCTTTTAATATTTTCCTTAACTAATTCTTCTAAGTTCTACGATGGTGGAACTTAAAAGCAATAAGAACTAAACATAGTTGTTTTACACAAAATAAAATCAGAAATCAAGTAGTAGTAAACTAAATCAGCCCCCAAAAAAGTCAATCATCTTTGACGTGAAGTTAAATCAGACAAAAAAGAGAAGATTTTACACAGATAAAAAGCGAAAATCAAGTAGCAAATTAAATCAGCCAAAAAAATCAGTCATCTTTTACAGTTTACACCAAATTAAATCAGCCAACAAAAATAAAAAAGCTTTTACCCACATAAAAACCAAAATCCAAGTAGCACATATATAAAAATAGAATTTTGAAAAAATAAAATAAAAAAAGAAGGAATTAAAAACATACCGAGGAAGCCATAACAGAGTTTAGAGAAGACCAGAGAGGAGTGGAGGCCGCCAGGCTGGAGGGCGATGCCCCAGTCCGACCTGTCCCCTTTTTTTTAAAAAAAAATTAGGGATTTAATTTTAAATCCAACCTGTCCTTTTTTTAAAAAAAAAAAAAAACCAACATTGTTTGGGTTATTTAGGAAAAAAAATGTATGAACTTTCTTTTTAACAAAAAAAAAATAAAGAACTGTTGTGAACGGGTCTCAAACCCGCTACCGTGAGGCACTCTACGCGAAAGTTTGAACCCCTTTGCCACTGAACCAAGTTTTTTGCTTGTGTTAAGGGGGTTCAACTTAATATATACACAGAGAAAAAAAAACTTTATCATATATATACAATGTAATTTTTCGACGAAGGGGGTTCGGATAAACCCCCTGAGCTCCACGTAGCTCCGCCCCTGTCCTAAGGAGACGAAGAGAAAAATGCCTTGGCTCAGTGCTATAGGTGTAAATCATCCAATAAGTGATCAACAAGTGAAAGGTATGCTCAAGAAATATGACAAAGATAGAGATGGTAAACTTAGTAAAGAAGAATTGAGATTTGCATTTAAAGAGATGGGATTCCGTTTTTGTCGTCGGAAAGCTGGGAAAGCCTTTCGTTTTGTAGATAATAATGATGATAGATATATTAATGAAGATGAATTGAGTGAGCTTTTTCAATAGAGTAAAGACATCAAATCACCCCTAAACTTGTCCTCTCAACTTACTTTAGCCCTTTAACTAAATTTTCATTTATTTACCCCCTTAACAACTTTATAGTGAATTAATTTCAACCCCTAAAACTGACGTGACATAAAAGAAAAAGAAAAAAATATAAAAACGCGTAATTCTTGTTTTTTTTAAAAATAAGGGCCCACTAATATATATATATATATATAACATAAAAAGAAAAAGAAAAAATAATAAAAACTCCCCCCTTCCCCCTCCCCACTCCCTCTGCCAAACTCCGCCCCATTTCTCCTCCTACAAACCCCCCACCCCCCGCCATTAACACAACCCTCTGCCAACCCCCACCCCATTTCTTCTCCTTTAAACCCCCCCCCCCCCCCCCCGCCATTAACACACCTCCGTCAACAATTCCACCTCCACCTCCGTCAACTCCACATTACTCATCGCCAACAACAATTTCACCTCCACTCGTCAATTTCACAATTTTTAGCACCGTCATTGATATAAATTTCAAAATACTTCAACACCAACAACAATTTCACCTCCATCTCCGTCAATTCCACAATAACGAGGTGGAGCACACTGGTGTAAATATGGTTTTTCCTCCAAATTAATCAAAGACCCTTGTTCCAATTCAATCGAAGATTTCATTTTCAATGTTTTCAGAGCCAATCCAACACTAAATTCCTACTGGATATCGAAAACATCCATCATTAAACAAGTACCGTTGACGAAATTACTGTCGCCAAAATTGATGTCATCAAGAGTGAGTTTAGCTTGAATTATCATGATGAAACTGTTATCGTAACCTAATTACTTAATTCGACCCATTTCTTCAACTATGCCGGTAAACATGGAGGTGAAGTGCTACGATGTTGTTGGATTTTTAGTGGCTTGTTGGGGATAAAGAGAGGAAAAATTGGAGGAGATTTGAGAAAGAGGAATTGTGGGGTTCCATGGAGCAGGATGGGGAGGAGGTAGCAGAAGAAAAAACGGGTGGGGTGGGTGGATGGGTTGAAGGAGGAGAAAGAAAGGGGGTGGGAAAGTTTGCAGATGAAAAAAAAGGGCGGGGGCGGGGGCGGGGGCAGGGGCGGGGATGGGGTGGGTATTTTTTTTCTCTTTTTTTTTCTTTTTATTTAATATATATATATATATATATAAGTGGGGTTATTTTTTAAAAATGAATTTTTTTTATGTGGCGCGTGTGTAGTACACTCTCCATTGTGAGAGTGGAATTATAATTTTAAGGTGGTATTTAATTCACGTGAAAGTTGTTTAGGGGGTAAATAATTATCTGAAAAGTTAAAGGGGTAAAGTAAGTTGGGGGGACAAGTTTAGGGGTGTTTTGATGTCTTTTCTCTTTTCAATATGTTTCCAAATGGGGCTTTAGGATTTCTTAACGGTATCGACCTAGGTGGGAAAACCAAAAAAAAATAAAATAGGCTGGGTTCTATGTGTTATATGTCCTTTTGTACTTTTTTGTATGTTGTTGCGTCTTTTTTTGTTTGTTTGTTTGAGATCCAAAGATCATCTCTTGTAATATTTGAAAGAAAAGAGTCTTTTGGGTGTCGTAATATGTATTACTATTATCACTATGTAAATGTCATGTTGAATGTTTTAAATGTTAAGAGCATAATTTTCTTGTAGTAGCCAAATGATACAAGCTACTATATATTTTCCACATTTACTAAAGTTTCTTCTCTCGGTTATCCCTATGACCTATTTTAGGCCTCCTTTATTTGTAGTTAGTGAAGATTTAAATTTAAATGGTTCAAACCTTAGATTATTAAGTGCGTTGTTTGTTTAATTACATTAAAGTTTAAGTACTTATTAACCTTAATTCATCATTAAGATATTGAACAAAATCTTAATATCATTAAGTGGTACTTTTGTGCAAATAATTTTTACCATTAATAATTTTTACGTACCAACCACCACCATATTTTGAATCTTTTTATATTCGCGCGAAGCGCGGACAAGTATACTAGTTAATTAATTAATTATGCTGCAAATCATCCAAAAAAGCAATGCAATTCTTTTAGTTGCTTGCTTTTCTTACTTCCACTTTTGATCAAGTTCAGTGTGAAGCAAAAGTGTTCAAATATACTGCAGATCTTCAAAATTCTAAAAGCATCTAATTAAGCAAAGAAAATTATAAGATATTTAAGACAGTTTGGTTAATCACGTTTTACTTGAACAAACAATAATGTTTTATAATCTTTTAGTGCTTTGAGTATTTACATATATAAAATTACTCGAAGCAAATTAGTATGCTTTAATCTATTAATCCTTTAGTGCTTTGGACGACCAAGCTACTAGCTAGGAACAAAATTAAACAAATATAAAGTAGAGATAACTTAATAATTACAACGGAAAAAGATTCATAAAGAACAATTTCAATCAAATAGATTGATCGAGTTGTCGAGTCATTCATATTAAACCCTTACGAAATTTCGGTGGAATATTGATATTTTCCACAGAAAAAAGTTTCAAGAAATATCGATCAAGTAGCGCAACAAGTATATTAAAAACCAGTTAAAGAAAGGAATAAATTCTTAAATCATTGTCCAAATAAAATTATATTCAAAGACCAGAAAATGATTCATCATGAATTCTAAACTGACCCTTATATATAAATGAATCACCCAATGTTGAAAATTCATCCAACAATACTTATAATATATCCCAAGGAGACAAAAAAAAATGCCTTGGTACATTTTCATTACTAGAAGAGTAAGTTATCCACTAAGTGATGAACAAGTGAAAGGTATGCTCAAGAAATATGATAAAAATAGAGATGGGAAAATTAGCAAACAAGAAGTGAGATTAGCTTTTAAAGAAATGGGGTTGCATTTTTGTCGTTGGAAAGCTGGAAAGGCCGTTCGTTTTGCAGATAAAAATGGTGATGGATATATTAATGAAGATGAAATGAGTGAGCTTGTTCAATATGCTTCAAGATGGGGCTTTAGGATATCTTAACGGGTATCAGATATCAGGAGGGAGATGAAAAGAAAAAAACAACAACTATGGGTTGTATGTATTATGTATCCTTTTTTTTTTTTTTTTTTTTTTTTTTTTGTGATGTTGTGTCTTTTGTTTTTGTTTGTTTGATCAGAACCAAAGATCTCTTGTAATATTTGGAAGAAAAAGGTCTTTTGGGTGTTGTAATATGTAACATATAATAGGAACTATTACTATGTAAATTTCATGTTGGACATGTTCGATATTTTCTAGTAGCCAAATGATATAAGCTATATACCTTCCATATTTTCTTCTCTCAATTATCCCTATGAGCTTTCTTAGGGGTCGTTTGATACAAGGAATAAGAGATAACTAATTTCGAATTTAATTTTAGAATGAGCTTATCTCAAGTTTGGTTGAGATAAAATACATGGAATAACTCATCCTGAAATTAGTTATTCTGGGATTATAGTGTTATTTTTATCCTTGAGGATGGAAAAACTGATCCCAGGATCTTTTGTTTCCAACCAAATGACCCCTAGCCACCTTTTTTGCTATGTATTACCCTCTACGTCTCATTTTATGTACTAAAATTGATGGGACAAGAAATTTTGAAAACTAAAAGAGACTTGATTTGGAATAATAATTTTATTTTTTTATTTCATTCTTAAAATATATTTTAATTTCAATTTCTTGGATTAAGCACATGAAATAATTATTTATTTATGGGTAGGAGTGAGATTACTCATATTAATTTTATTACGCTGTCGTGATGTCATCTTAACGACAATTCATGAAGAAGATTAATAATTATCGATAATCAAAGAAATTCTCAATATTGAAAATAAAACAAGTAATCTTAGCTGTTAGATCATGTTAAAACGCAATGAATTTATAAAAAAATCATTTATGTGGTCAGTGGACATAATACATGTAACTCCATTCTTATAACACTTAACGCATAAACGATGTCCTTGAAATTCTATTTGAGTTTCAGAAAGGCCTTTCAATGTAAATTTCATAGTTGTTAATATGTATTGGTTCAGATTTAAGTAAGAATAGAAAAACATATGTCATTCTCTCGCTAAAAGGAAAAGGAAAGTCAAAAACAAGAAAAAGAAATTCTTTCAAACTTTTCAAGAAAATTTGTATGTGTGTCATCCGTAAAAATATGCATCATCAAAAGTCTATGTTTTACAGGTTAACTTTATTTATCTGTTAAATTTACTAAATTCATAATACACTAATGATTTAACATAGTACATTTTGTAAAAGAAAATATTTTTTGATAAATTTAAATTAATGGGCGAAACTTGACTTATCATAAATTATGATGAATGGCAAAAATCTTGACAGATTTTCAAAAGTTTGACCATACATTCTAATGGATCATCAAAGTATTGATTCTTAAGAAAGCTATTCGATTAAAAAATATATATATTTCGTATAGATATTGAGCCCGCGTTTAGCACGGGGTTAGCGCCACTAGTAATAAACATAAAACATAAGGCATCATGGAGAGATATGGCTCTATATTTCTGTTGTGTATATATATTCTTTGAAACTTTCGGTATATATTTCTAGTGTCTGCCTATCTTGGCATCTATATATTATACCCCTATACTATATGTTATCCATCTATAAATTAATCAATTAATGATTGCCCAAATGAATCAGGAATAGTTATAGGGAAACTTTAAGCCTAAACTAGCTAGTAAGGTATACACATTATATGGGTTATTGTAGGGCAGGGAACGAAGGGTGGGCGTGGAGTATCACTTACTGGTTGATTTGATCTCAGTAATTTTGATTCGGATTTTCTCTATATGTCCCCAAAAAACCACTAACTTATCATAAATAATAAGTTTCAAACTCAATAAATTAAATAAAAATAATAAAATTTCAAACTTGAACCTATAATATTTGAATCCTGAATCTCTATATACCTACCGAACAAGTTGATGTGCATGTTGTCCTTTTGTAGTATGGTGGGCACGTTTCTTCCGAATCTTGCACACTACTCACTAGAATGGATACACCAATATATTACGGCCTTTTATTTGTATTATATATTAAGATTAAAATGTACGAATTTAATTTGAATATTAATATATTATATAATTATTTAAATATTAATTTATGGTGGTTGATGGTGATAGTTGTCTGTGGCAATTGATGGGGATGGTGGTGTGGCCGATGATGATGATAGTGGTGGGTGAGGGTGGTAATTCATATGGTGGGCAGCGACTGTCGTTAGCAGTGAAAGTGGATAGAGTACTAGTGCTGAAATGCCATCTTTTGTACAAATTCTTGAACGGTTAGCATCTTGAAGATGTTAAAATATTGTTATTGATTTTAATCATTTAAAGCTATAGTCAGACCCTGTCACGCCTCAAAAATCGGGACCGTGATGACACCTGTTACTCCCACCACGACAGGTAAGCCTAAAACTTCAACCCAAACACAATTACTCGAAAGTATAGGAGCAGAAGGAAATAAGAACAAAATAAAACCTGAATAATCTCCAAAATAGATTAATAAAGTAGTAGAGTCGAAATATAGATAATCCCAGATCTGATAGTCATTAATACAAGCCTCTATATACAGAAATCAAAGAAAAGTCTGAGTATCTCAAAATGCAGAAAATGCATAAATATATTAAGGGTGGAGGAGATTTCAGTAGTCTTTGAAATGAATAGTAGCTACCTCGAATCTCCAAAGATGCTAACACAGAAGAACCCACACGAATCAACGCTCAGAGGTCGTCGGATCGGTACCTGTACGTAAGGTGCAGAAAAAGCAAGGGTGAGTACGGAACCACATGTACTCAGCAAGCATCTTCGATCGACTCTAATTCAAAGTGGTGACGAGTAACATAATAATCTAAAACTACCATACAACCTGCACTCAGGAAAGCCACCCTAATCCAACATAATAATCAAGTCTAACAGTCATAAGGATATCATAACACAGTCCAAAAAATCCTCAATGCAGTGAAATCAAGTAACAGATATTCAAGTACTCAATAAATAGTACAAAATCAACAATTACACCTTACTCAATCTGAACAAGAAAAGAATGAATGCAATGCAATGCATATGCTGTGTACACACCTACCGAGCAATGGCTTCAAGGTCAGGACCCATGAAGGACTCACAAGGTCCATGTACTATGCAAGCGTGCACTCCAATCCCAATAAGTATATTGTACAGGTGTGCACTCCGACCCCAAAATAGATAATAACGTGCAGGCGTGCACTCTGACCCCAATAATAAATAATAATGTGCAGGCGTGCACTCCGACCCCATATGAAATGCAATGCATAATGTGCAGGCGTGCAACTCCGACCCCAAATCAATAATAAAATTAAGCAAAGCATTTTATGTCTTGTGCTAGATAGATATCAATTTCAAAATCAACTCAACATATCAAGCGGGAGTATTCTCATTAGCTAGCATTTTCAATAATTTATTTACAATAGCAAATTTGCCGAATCATGCTAGCAAATAGGGAAGGGCCGAACCATAAGAGTTTTATTATACGCAACTTTATCTTACATTTCTGCAAGAGACTGTTTCTACGACTTGAACCCCTGACCTCTAGATCACATGGCAGTAATCTTACCTTACATTTCTGTAAGAGGTTGTTTCCACGATTTGAACCCGTGACCTCCAGGTCACATGACAACAACCTTACCTTATATTTCTGGAAGTGATTGTAAAAAAAAAATAAGTGAAAATAGTAAAAACAAGTATTGAGCTGTTTTTTAAATCCCAAATACAACTTAAAATATTTTTCTGGCATTGTTTTGAATAAAGTGAAATAATCTTCCGGAATAAAGTGAAAACAATACATGGCCAAACGGCTAATACATAATCACTAAGAATTAAAAACAAATTAATTGTGACTTAACCTTATAAAGTTCATCATATATAAGTCCCATGCCATTGCTAAAAGGTATAAGATAATTATCTTCATGAGGATGATTTGTTACAGGATTGCCAAGTAAATATACCTGAAATTGGTTAACCATGCATGCAACTTTTTTTTAAAAAAAAGATTAATTACACTACAACAAAATGTATCTATAGCTACGAAATCTAAGCTATGAATTCAAAATTCGTAGCTATTACCTAGTAACAACCATGAAATTTAAAATTCCGTAGCTATCTACAAATTCGTAAAATTTCTTAGTCACGAAAATTAAATTGACAAAACTAATTCTTTATTTTTGCTATAATTACTAACTATCGTGGCAATAATTACCTAAATAGCTACAACTTTATTGCTACGATAAAATGTTATAGCTGATCATAAGTTTTTGCCACGTGATAAAGGTTATTGTAGCAATAGTAACCTTTTAGCCACAATAAATTATTTGAAACAAAATATTGTAGCTAAATAAATATTTTGCTTCGAGTTATAAAAAAGTATGGCAATAGTTAGATGATATAGCCACATATCTTTTGCTATAACAAAATTTTATAGCTAATTATTAATTTAAGCCACAACTTGAAATTTTTGTAGCAATAGTAATCTTTTATCCATGATAAATTATTTGAAACAAAATATTGTAGCAAAAATTCATTTTTTTTGCTTCAAGTTATAAAATAATTGAGGCAATAGTTAAATCATATAGCGACAAATATTTGGATATGATAAAATTTCGTAGCTAATTACTATATTTTGCCACGAATTGAATTTTATTATAGTAATAGTGACCTTTTATCCACAATAAATTATTTAAAATTAAATAAATATTTTTGCTCCATGTTATCAAAAGATAGTGACAATAGTTGGCTTACTAGCTACAATTATTTATCATGACGAAATGATCATATAACAATAAATTTATTATTATGATAAAATTCGTAGCTATATTATATTTTATCACGAGTTGAAATTTGTTATAGCAATTGTAATCTTTCAATCATTTTAAATAACTATGTTTCATACAATTGAAGTTATTATAAAATTAATAATAATATAATTACAATAAATAAGTTGTGACAATTTTTTAGAGTTTGATTTCTTACATGACATCATAGAAGTAAATACTCATAAAATTAAGTAGTATCTAAATAGAATAATTCATAAAACAAATGCATAAAGTAAATTAAATAGACAAACTTTATGATACAATGCACAATATGAGAAATAATTATTATATATCGCTTAATGATTCTGACTTCTTCTATCGAACAATACCCTTATCGAGTTAGTGTAATTGGAGGTATTCATCTTTTTATTCGGTTCAATTTCACAATGTATTAATTGTAAGTTTCAAATATAATTTAAATAGATAGGAAATTATGTTATATATAATTAACTTTGATTAATTAATTATATCAAATCTAATAAAATCAACTTCACTAATCCAAACTCAACCTTCACCTAGATAAGGTGCTTCGAGAATTATTATTTGACTAGAATCTATTCTATTAAAATAATACAAATACAGTTTAGTATAATTATAGGTGTTTATCGTCCGATTCGATTCAATTTTACTGACATATTTGTAACTTTTAAATTTAATTTCAGTACAATGTGGTTATATCTAATAACCTTAATTTTATCAAGTAATTATATCGAATTTAAAGTTCAAAATTGCACTAGGTTTCACTCAAACTTATCTTGACAAGTGTTTTGATAATTATTATTAACTCGAGCTTGTTTGATCGAGACAATATTTTATCAATTTGGTGTATTTAGATGTTGATCGTTTATTTGGTTTAATTTTAGATGGTCTTACTTGTAAGTTTCAAATATAATTTGAATTTAGAGTTAGATTATATATAAATAAATTTAATTGATTACTTAAAATGGATTTAAACAAGAGCTCACTCAAGCTTCATCATGAAAAAGTGCTTCAAGAATTGTTATTTGACTCGTAACTTATTGTTGAAATAATATTTTAATCAATCTAATTAATACAATTAGATGTTCATATACAGTTTGATTCGATTTAATTTTATGGGATCTTATTTGCAATTGTAAGTTTTAAATATAATTTAAATAAATAGATAATAATGTCTAAATATCCAACCCAACTCAAATCTACACAATTCATTAGAAAATAACACATCAAAATAATAGATTCATCTCAAATGACAAATCATTTTGAATTAAAAAAAGTTTAATATATGCTGGAATTGACACTTTAGATCCGAATACGGGTGGACATAATACGGTATGGTAAGGTATTTAAAACTCCGGTATGGTAATTTTGGTATTTAATTTTTAAAAATACTATATCAAATTAATTCGGTATGGTTCGCTATTTTAAAATTCGATTTCGATATTTTGCAGTATGGTAAATTGGTTACCATAGTTTGTTCAACTTTGACAATATATACTCGTATATAGAGTATTATGACTTTGACATTTAAAAAAATGTCTCAATTATATCATACTAACACATTACACATATACAAATATATATATATATATATATATATATATATATATATATATATATATATGTATATATATATTAAAAAGAAAGTACAAACAACTCCTCTTGTTAATCAATTACATCAAAAAGATATTTCATCAAGATAGAGTAGTCAAAGTTTCAACGTCTAAACATTTAGTTTTATACTTATACTAGGTTGTATATTTGTCGGTATTTTAATAATATATACAAATTGTTTATGTGACTATATATTTCGGTATGGTATTCAGTATTTCGGTATGGTATTTATAAATATCAAATATAGTACAGAATATCAATATTTTTAAAATGTATACCATATACCATATCAAATACCATAATACCAAAACCACGGTATTTGAAAATTTTGATTTGATATGGTAATTCGGTATATACCATGCCATGTCCACCCTTATCCGGATATATCATCTCTTCTAAATTTAAAATTCATTCTTTTTTATTTTTAAATGACCACTGATTGAATTTCTTAATTATATAATGAGAACTAGCCATTGACATGGACCTGATGCTGCAAAAATATTGAAATACGATGATATTTATTTAGTGACATTTGAAATAAATGTCAAAAAATATTTTATTTCCCGACATTCATGAAAAAATACCATAAAAACAAAGACATTGAATGCAAAATATTGTAAAAATAACAATATTTGATACAAATATTAAAAAATATTAAATATCTTATTATTATTTGCTAATTATCAATATTTATACCTAATTTTAAAAATTTAAATCTCTTTAAATTATTTCAGTACTCTTTATATTTAACTTTAGAAAAAAAAATATTGAGTGCATAATAGTTGTACTCTAAACATATAAAGAATGAGTTTGGGACAAAATTTTGTGATTAAAATAATTTGTCAAAATCTTCCCTCTCAAAATCTCCCAAAAAGAATCCTACTATCTACAATCTCCCTCTCAAAATTAGAACATTCAAGTTCACCCTCCTTCCCCATTTCTTCCATCTCGTTCAAATCCCTTCCACTTCAATTGAATCTCAAGCAACTTCGGACATAGCGTATAAAATGTACTGTCTTCTTGCTTAAATTTCTCTTCTTCTGTTTTTTCCCCTTCTCTTCGTCTACCTACGACATTGGAATATTATCGGATTAGCATTTCTTTTTTATTGGATTTGAATTGTTTCTCTTTCTTGAGTGCGTTTGAATTTTGATTTCACAAATGAACTAAATCATGTTTATTTATTGTGAATTTGTTTATGACCTACGTGTTTATCACAGAAGAAATGAAGTCTAATTAATGTAGTGTTGTAATAGAGTAGTGATTAGGAGATGGGTTTGTTAAAGAAAGTTGTGTATGGGTGTTATTACACAATATACTAATGTGAATATGAGTGTGCCCTATAATTGTTTGATGAAATGCCTAAGAGAGCATTTTAAATTCTACGACTCTCTTTTTATTTGTTCATTTTAAAATATAAACTAAATTGATGAAATCTCTTGAATTTTTGTCTGATTCAGTAGTGTGCTGGTCAACAACAAAGGATTCGTCAAATTCTCCTGATTGCACAACTTATGTGCCAATTGGACGAAAAGCTAAGATGTTTTTGCCTTCCATAGCTCTGTTGTGAGTGTTGCTGCATCTTATTGTTGAGTGTTTTCGATCTTAGTCTCTTACTAACAAGAGTAGATGTTGGCCTAGTAGTTTAGGAGTTCCAAATTCACCTTGAGGTTCCAAATTCACATGATATCTAGACTTGTTGATGGATTCGAGGCTTATGGACCACTTGTTAGCGTGATGAATATCATCAAATTATGATTTTCTTTTGTGATCCGCATTGACAGGTTAGTCCCTTGTCTATGCATTACTATTCCTATGCGGTAATTATGTATAAGTTAGATTAGTCACTTTTCAATTTTCTAATGAATGTTGTTCGAATGCTTTGAATGTTCTGCTACATAGCAAACAAGTACGCCATGCTTGACCTTGTATTTCTGTTTAAATTCATGCATTTAGAAAGCATGATTATAGAGGTTCCAATCAATTCGAACTATAAAGTTTTTTTTACATATGTAGAGTCATGTCTCAGATTTTAAGATGGTGACATTGTATATTTGTTAATCAAATATGTCTTGCCTTATCCATGTATCACGCGTTTACCTGAATGTCAAACACTTGGACATCATATTATAAAGTACCACTTAGCTAGCCATGGATATTTATCGCTTATGTTTAGTATCATATGCATCAGAATGTGTTTGTAATCATTTGTCCTGCATGCAAAACTAGTTTGCCCAAAGTAAGGATGAGCATTTAAAGATTGATTGTACTCTATCCTCATGCCTATTGAAGTACTTTAATCTATATCAAGAAGTTTTCTAGAAGCATCCAGAATCTAAGCACGAGGATGCTATTAAGTATGGCTTCTAACCTGTTCATGGTTCTCAGTAGGTATTGTTTGACTTCGCATTGATAAATTACCCTTGAGGTGTATGCCGTGTTTTATAGTTGAATCCTTTAGTTTAGGATCTCAACAACTTGCACTTTAGATATCATGTCTAGGTTTTTTAAATATAGTGTACTGTCTGAAATTATTCATGTTCCAATCACATGTTTATGTAAAAATTGGCTCTTAGGATCATATCCATTTTGAGCCGTGTAGATACCATGCCTTTAGAAATAACCGTACACGCTCGTATTCAATCATATAAGTCATGCCTTTATGTGATAATGATAGCATGAACTGAGTACTACAAATCATTTTTTCAAGGGAACTAATGCAATTTAAGTTAAATCTGCTCCTATATATGGTGAGTTAGTTTGAGTATATGCTGTTTTTGGGTATTTTATCGTGTCTTTGGTCTTGTTTAATTTTGCACGTGTAAGCTCGCTCACATTTTCAGTCTCAAATTCAAATAAAGGAGAAGGGTTGTCGAGGGTCAGTCGGAAAAACCTCTCTACCCTGAAAAGTAGGCGTAAAATTGTATACATCTTATCCTTTCTAGACCCACTAATGTAATTACAGTGAGTTTGTAATTGTTGCAACTAATCATGATAATTATAATTTTTATAGGAGGAAAAGGAGGAACAAGATGAAAAAGCTCGTGTCAAAATTTTCATGCTATGTCGCAAGAGAAAAAAGGGAAAACAGGTTGATGCTTTTCAACAAGTTGCAATTGTAATTTCAATGTTTTTACTTCCCTCTCTTCCTCTCTCTCTCTCTCTTTCTCCCCCTCTCTCTCTCTCCCCCTCTATGTTTGATTGATTTTTTTTTTTAATTGTAGAATCAATTTAATCAATTAAAAAGGCTGAGTTGAGTAAATGATGTGAAGAAAAATTTCAAGTGATGGTTGTAGCTCAAGGTCAACAATCAAAGATGAAAATCTAATCGTAAGTAGCTTATTTATATCTTTTTTGTATTTACTAATATGTGATTTATTTTAAGAAAATATTCATATTAACATATAAATTTTAATTTTTCAAATGAATATTTTATTATATCATTTTCTTATTTTTTTTAGTTGTTATTGCAGCTTGTGGAGGAGTGACGAAATCAAAATCAACGGAGACATGAATAATCATTTTTTTCTCTTGTAATAGTATATTAACATGTTTGTGTAAAATGATAGTTTCACTATTTTGAATGATATTATTGAACATGTACATTTATTATTTTTTTTCTCTAATATATTGCATTCATTAAACAATTTAAGATATTTTGCTGCAATTGTCTATAAATTTCATTCCAAAAATGAATTCTCAACTACATTATACAAATTATTGTCGCTAATAATGTCTATGGCAAAGTTTTTTGTGGTTAAAATTTTTAGCTGTGAATTTTTCAATTCATAACTAGACATATGCTCCTATAATTGTTACGTATTAAGAGCATAGATAAAATTTCACTTTCCGTAGCAAATGTAGAAAAACTATAATGCTATAAATTATATGGCTAATGATATGGATTCTTAGCTACAACATGAAAATATTTGTAGCAGATACTTTAACTCATATTTACCAAAATTTTAATTTGTAACTAAATATGTGTACTATTGCCACGAGACTAAGCTATAGAAATAGCCATAAAATTTAAATTCGTGTGGCAAATAAATTAAATCTTTTGCTACAATGCAATAACTTGTAGCTACAATATGAAAATAGCTACAAATTTTATTTTTTATGGCACAAGAATAAAATCACTTGCCATAAATATATTTTTCGTGGCAGAAGTTTTTTACCATCTTAGCTACAACACAATTTTTTTCTAGCAATAAGTATAAATCCTTAGTCACGGACCATGTAAAGTTTGTAGCTAACTTTTAGCCACGCTACCTCTTGTTACGGATGCTACGGAAAAATATATTATAGCTAAAGTGTTTAACCACGAAAAATTTCATATTTAGCTACGACATACGTTGTAGCAATATATGCATTGCTTTGTAGTGTTACTTGATGATGGTAATTATTAATTCGATAACAAAGTAGAGAAATATTGACCTGAAGATTAATTAATGGTTCTTCGCCTACAAAACTTCCTGCATTGTAAAATTTAAACAACTCAGTTGAGAGCTTCATGACTGGTTTAAGGGAAGGTCAAACAATGATTGATATGCCATTCCCTCCCTATCCGTCTCTTGATCCCTCATTCCATTAATCCGTTGTTACTGATTCATTCAATGAATATACTCTCAATTTCTTTGTCTTATTAGTGTAGGTGTTCGTCAATGGTGAAAGCTGTCGAACTTCATACTCGAGTGGGGAAAGAGGGCTAGGCCCCCAGAGGGCTTTCAGGAACTAGCGAAAGACTGGTGGATTATAGAGTTAGGGTAAGGGTAAATGGAATGCCTAGGGGTGACAATTAGGCGAGTAGAAGAATCAAATTGACATGAAAGTAATTTAAATGTAATTAACTTATTTTAGAGTGTTATATCGTATTTTTTGTACAAAATATAAAAATTCAGGTGAAATTTATTTTTAGATAACTTGAAAAAAATTAAATGACACAAAAAAATAGATAAAATGACTTTTGGTGCAATAAACTAAAAGTTAGATCATGACTTTTGTGAGCTATAAATAAAATAGAAAGATGATTTTTGTGTAATACTTAACTCTAAGTTTAATAACTTTTATATACTAAAAATAGAAAAATAACTTTTGTGTACTAAACACAAAACTCAATAACCACTGTTAAAATTTACTCATTTTCCATTAATCTAGAGATTTTACAAAGACTAGTCATTTTCTGGTCCCGAATGTAGTCAATTCGTTGTCTCCCAATTATTTTTTTTTCGGTGAGATTTCTTTTAACTTCTCAATCCCAATAAGTTCTTTCTTTCTTTTTACTCTCAATTTATTGGGAAAAGGCTCAAATATATCATCGAACTATTGAAAATGGTTCATCTATGCCATCCATTATAAGTTTGGATCATTTATGTCACCGCCTTTAAAAGTTTGACTCATCTATGTCACTGCCGTTACAGAAAAGTTTATTTGTGTTATTATTTTACAATGGTGATTTTACAAAACTATTTTTGCCACATGATCTCTTATTAGAAGTCCACGTCACAAAATCCAAAATCAACCAATATTACTTAAATCAAAATAAAAATAATACCCATTAGAATAAAACCCGACATAATTAATGGGTTTGATTTTTATTTTTAATTAGTCCGATTTTTATTTTTAATAAGTACAATTTTTATTCTAACTGTGTGGATCAAATTTATTTTAATGGGATCAATTTTTAATTTTTTATTTTAAGTAATATTGGTTGATTTGGATTTGGTAATGTGGACCTCTAATAAGCGGCCACGTGACAAAAATGGTTTTGCAAAAATCACTGTTACAAAATAATGGCACGAATGAATCTTTCTGTAATGGCAGTGGCATAGATGAGCCAAACTTTCAATGACAGTGGCATAAATGAGCCAAACTTATAACGGATGGCATAGATGAGTCATTTCTAATAGTTCGATGACATATTTGAGTCTTTTCCCCAATTTATTTGATACTTTTCGTTTTCCAAAATTTAGTAGGCGTTTGGCCATGAGAATTTTCACTTTTTTTCAAAAAAAATATTTCACTTTAGTGAAAATTGTTTTTGGAAAAGTGAATTTTCACTTTTTTCGCTCCTATTTCACTCACAAAATTTCAAAAACAATCCAATTTATATTCATATCCAAACACAACACCAACTCCAACTCTGAAAAATTATTATTTTTTCATGGCCAAATGGGACCTAACTATGTAAGCTTTCCATCAACATGCTTATGGCAGGGGCAATTTTGGTATTTCAAAGTTTCTATGTTTTAAATATGAGATAGTGGTAGATTGTTTATGTGTTGTACGTACTTTTCTCTAGCTGGACAAAATATAAACACACTACTTTTGGTAGCTGAACCAGTGGGCCCCACATACGCTAGTTGGTTAGATGTGTGGTTACAATAAGGAAATTAAACACTCGAAAAAGACTAAGCAGCTACCAATTTGAAACTCATTTAGTGCCCGTTTGGATGGACTTTTGGCTTTTGATTTATTTTTTAGCATTTTAAGCCAAATGTCATAAGTTAGGATTCCTAACTTATGGTTTTTGGCTTATTTTAAGCATTTTAGCTAAAAATTAAGTGCTTATAAACACTTTTTAAATTTACCCAAACACTTCAAAAGTGTTTAAAAGCTATTTTTAGTTTAAAAACACCTAAAATAAGTCAATCCAAACGGCCCTCTAGAGTCTCTCATCAATTTGAAACTCCTCTGTCATGAAACCAGTTCTGAATATAGTCAGTTTTAAAATGAATGTCTTTTTTTTTAAAAAAAATTGCTTAATTCTACTTTTTTACATGATATATTTAAAATTATAAGATTAAAAGACATTTTAATATATTTTATATATTTTTAGTTTAAGCTCATAAGATTAAAGATCTTATTTTCTTTAATTTTGTATAAAGTCAAAATCAGACAAACAAAATTGAAAAGAAGGGAGTAGTAATGATTAACCTGGGTGCAAAATTGAAAACTTGTGGTTAAATCCACAATCAATGACATTCCATTAGAAACGTAAGAAAATCATTCATAACTGTTAGTAGAAAAAAGTTAAATCCTTCCTTGATTTATAATATGTTTTACTATATAGTTTCTAAATATGTAAATTTTATTTTTTTAAAATTAAAGATTTTATGTTAAAATTTACACTAAATATTACTCCCTCTATCTCATATCCTCATATTAACTAGTTGTCCACCTTATCATAAATAGTTGTTTTAAATAACTTGTCAATTTATAAAATCAAGACAGAATTAATGATATTTTTCTTATTTTACCCTTATAATTTATTCTTTTTGAAAGTGTAAACAAGTTTAAAAATTACTTCCTCCGTCCCATATTAGTTGATCATTTTTCTTTTTATATGCATGTTAAGAAATCATAAATAAGAAAGTAATTTTATTAATTCACCCCTTAAAAATTTTTTTGGAAACTTTACAAACAAGTGTGAACACTTTAAAAAAGAATTAATTGCAAAGGTAATAAGAGAAAATTTTAATTAATGCTTTTTTGATTTAGTAAGGTGATCAACTAATCTGGAACAATTATTTTTAGTAATATGACCAACTAATTTGAAATAGAAAGACTAATTTCAAAAAAGCTTCTTAAAGGGTAAATTAGTAAAATGACTCTAGGGAGCGTGGACAATTTATAAGGAACTGAGAGTAGTTGGCTTGGTCTTTGGATTCAGAATAAATTGAAACAGATGTAGCAATAACTGTGTGGTAGTTGGTTTGATCTTTCTAGTTCGAATTGTTTGATCGAAATGTGATGATTGTGGGACAAATCCAATAAATGCCTTTGGTAAGATTTTTCATTATTAAAATGGCGAAAATGCATGAATAGTAAAACATCTTTATTGTGCAACTTTCACGTACGATGGCGAACTCCATAGAAGACTCAAAGCTCCAAATAGTAATGTTCCCATGGTTTGCTTTTGGCCACTTCATCCCATATATCAATCTATCAAATGAACTTGCAAAAAGAGGTCACAAAATCTCATTCTTATTGCCTAAAAATGCACAAATTCAACTTCAAAATCTTAATCTTTATCCTGATCTCATCACATTCCACAAAGTCACAATCCCTCATGTTGATGGCCTTCCATATGGAGCAGAAACTACAGCTGATGTGCCTGGATCTTTGGAGACTCTACTAGCAACAGCTATCGATGAATTATACGATGAAATCAAATCTTTTCTTCAAAATCTAAAACCTCATTTCGTTTTCTATGATTTGGCTTATTGGATTCCTGATTTAGCACTAGAAATTGGAGGTATCAAGACAGTGTTTTACCTAAATGTTTGCCCTGCTGTATTACATGTATCACCTGATAAGACTACTTTTATGACATCAACTGCAGCTGAGCTAGTAAAGCCACCACCAGGTCACATTTCTTCCTCCTCAATTCTTATACAATCTTACCAAATGAGCAAACTAAAGTTCATAAACAAGATATTGAAATATACTAAGGCGCCGGACTGATAAAATCGCATATCTCTGTGTTTCTTTTAAACATGTCATGTGAAAATTATTTATGGGTTCTATCAGTTTAGAAATCAACGTCTCTTCTCTTTTTTGACAGCTCATTAATTCTGATCTTTCACATGACATATTTAAAACTACAAGATGAAAAGACATTTTAATACTTTCTAAATATATATCTTTATTTGCTTGTAAATCTGCAATTTCTTTCTGTTCTCTAAAGATGTGGTCAATTGGTGGATCTACAGGTTACCCTTCTACTACTGTGGTGTTGCGCGAATGTGAAGCTAAGTTAATACCAAATCTATTTCATGAATATGGCAAGGGGGTGACATTTGAAGAGCGAGTGAAGAAGGCACAGACAGGTTGTGACGCAATAGCTATGAAAACATGTAGAGAGGTTGAAGGAACATTTGGTGACTTTGCAGCAACACAACTTGAAAAGCCAGTCCTCTACACAGGACCTGTTCTTCCCGAGCCGAAAAAGGAGCCTTTAGAAGAACATGGATTATCGAATTGGCTCGAGAAATTCAAGCCAGGATCAGTAGTGTTCTGTGCATTTGGGAGCCAAATGATTCTTGAAAAGAAGCAGTTTCAAGAACTTGTTTTAGGCCTTGAACTGACTGAATTACCGTTCTTGTTAGCGGTTAAGCCACCTGAAGGGACAAATTCAGCAGAAGAAGCCTTGCCGGAGGGATTCAAAGAAAGAGTTAAAGAAAAAGGATTGATTCTTGATTGTTGGGTGCCACAATTGAAGATTTTAAGTCACAAATCAGTTGGTTGTTTTGTGAGTCACTGTGGGTATGGATCAATGTGGGAGTCTTTGGCACTGTGTAATTGTCAATTGGTATTTTTGCCAAGGCCTGTTGATCACCTTTTAAATGCTAGGCTGATGGAACATGAACTTAAAGTTGGTATAGAAGTGGAGAAGGATGAAAATGATTTGTTTACAAAGGAGAATTTGTGCAAGGCTGTGAAATGTGTGATGGATAAAGATAGCCAAATTGGGTGTTTTATGAGAGAGAATCATAGGAAATGGAAGGAACTTCTTTCAAGTCCTGGCTTCATGAGTAACTATATTGATAATTTCATTCTGAACTTGCATGGACTTCTAGATTAATTTGCTGGGGCAGATCTACCATTCAAGTTACAAGTTAGCAGAATCTAGTAACTTTGGTTCAAATCATGTATTTGTGTTAGGAAATTTGCTTAATGTAATAAATGTTGTTCTGTTTTGAAATTCAGAACTCGTAAACTTAAACCCCATATCTATTTGCATATGATTGAGATCTCTATTAAATTTAACTAAGACCGATATTTATACTTTTTAGCCGTACATTAATTTCTGCATAGATGTATTGTACTAATATTGTCGTAATGATCATCTAGTGTTGATTTGATTATAAATCCCAAAATTAAACCCTCCAATGATTTAACTTGCATTTCTCTGATGTCTTCATGCAGTGTTTAGGAGTACCTTTCCTTCAAATTTAGTGCCAAATTTTGTAACAATTCAAATTTATCAACGCAGTACTAACTATATTATACTTACGGAATCCAAATTACAACTGATAATTCGAACAATAAAATAACATTGAGTAATACTACTAAAGGGAAATCTCAAAAAAATAGAGGAAGAAGGTAACTAGAAGGGATGAGACACTAGATCATAGAAGGAAGACGAGAGAATATCAGACAAGCCAAAGCTTCAACATAATTTGCATAACCCTCCAAAACCGCAGCAACAACCTTTTTATCTCTACTCAACCTGGATCCCAAGCAAATCTAGTGTTGTGGACTGTCTAACTATTGGGCCTCTTCGTGGTTTAGCCCCAGGCCCAACAACTTGGCCAGACTGTGGGCTATCCGTGTTCACAACAATACTCTCCTCGTCAATAAGAACCTTGTCCTCAAGGTTCAAGTAGAGCATTGGCAACAATAGAAGAGTATCACTCTTGTAAAGTGAAACATACTTCTTCGCGTCAATTCCATTAAAGAGTAGTATGATAACAATTCCGTAACTATGATGCAGCCACAGAAGCTCCATTTTGTTTTCCAATTCAGAGCATTGATTGAAGACTACTGTTAATTGTGCGATCCACTCCTCAAAGAATGAAGTCCAACAAATGCCAAAGAATAAAGTCCTACAAATGCTTTGTGCCAATTCACCATGTAATAGATTCTTAAAGTAGCTGAAAATACTAGAATAGCTGATAGAGTTTCCTCATAGGAAGGCAGTAGAGTAGTGTACCAAGGACTAAATAAAGAACAAGTTGCAGCAGTCCAAAAAGCATTCCAAAAGACAATCGTTTTCTCATCCGCTGACGTTCTTGTTAGCATGTCATAGCCTGCTCCAACAACGAAAATGTGCACTCCAGTAGTTAACACCAGAACATCTTGAATGGAATATGTAGTGCAATTTTGCTCTCCTGAGCCCCCCGAGAGAACTAGCTTCCAAAGCAAGAGTGTGCCACGACTTGCGGAAACAGTAACTTTGAGCAAACACATCTCTAAAGTATTCATATCCACGTATCTCGCCTTATTTTCAGCCAGCCATGCTAATTGCAAAACAAGAAATTTTTTTCTCCAAGTTAATCCAGTCACTATTGGTGCCAAAGCTGTCGGGAAGAAGGAAATACCTCTTTCAACAGTATAAAAGAGAGCAAAATTTGGAGAAAGACCAACTGCTAGTGCCAAATCAGACCGCGAAATGGAGGAATTCACACACCAAGATTGTCCGGGATCCCACACTTTAGTCATAGTGTTCGAATAAGCAATTAAGAAAAACTTGCCAGAACATCGTTGCAATTGTAGGACCTCCACGTTAACTGTGTAACTCTTTGGGAAAAATTTATCAAGATATAGAGCTGCAACCATCTTTTTCCATTATAAAGATATTGTGAACCCTTTGTCAATCATTGCACCACCAGCTGCCCCTTCACTCTGGACAACAAATGTAGAGTGTGGAAAAATCCTTATAGAAACCTTCCTTGACCCTATTATCCGATCCAACCAACTGAGACCTCCACCTTGAGCATCAAAAGTAGCAAGACGATCACCATTCTTGTCAAATTCCAACACGGACCAAATTTGACCACTTTTCTTATGCTGGAACACGAAGGAAATGGACTGAGATAAAAGTTGCCCAGTGTCGAACCAATAGCGAGTGGGTAAGCCATTTTTCATGCTCGCACACATTGCTAGATACCCAAAATAGGCCAATGATGACTGATTGAGCATGCATGGAAAAAACTCAGCAAATTCAACACCGTCAACATGAGGAATAAGGGAGGCTTCTCCCTCAACTCTTGTTGGTCCATCAAAACTAGAAGGCAAAATCTCATGGGACACAGATTTTTCAATCACAACAAGCTTTAGATGTGCAAATTGGCATTGTAGGTTGAACTCATTTTGCTGGAGACTTCCATCAAACACTATGTTCGTACTAGTTTCGAGACATTCATCTTCCTCGGCAATTGACTTCTTAGAATGTGTATCATCAGGATATTCAATTTCAGCCCAAGTAATAGGTTTGCTTATCACCTGAGTTACCCGCAAAGGCATTTGCAATTCCTCTAAATTATTTGCTACCAAGTCAAAAGCAGTGTCAAATTTATGGACTGAGTTTTCAATCTGGTTCGAACTTTCATCGAACACTTGGTCCGCATGGTCTGAATGTTCATTTTCCATAACAGGATCTGTCCCAGCGAGAAGGAAGTTTGTGTCAATCGAAGTGTCAAATGTCTCAAGAAGCACCTCGGAATTATTCCCAATGCTTGAGTTTACATCACCCAAAGCAGAAACAATCTCTCTGCAAACCATCGTAGTAGCAGTGGCAATTGCATCATCTACTGTAACCTCTGGAATTGTTGGTGACAGGCTAATGGAATTGGATATATTACAAGTTGATATATGCATTTTGTCAAGTTAATTAGACATAATTGAATACTGGTCCTGCATCTTGTGTAGCAAATTAAGAATATTGGTAATTTGAGAGTGCACCATAGGAGACTCCGGGGAGGTTCGGACTCGAAAACGCAGCGCTAACTTCTCCTTGAAATGCTTCCAATCCCAAAATTGTTTGTTACGATACATCCAACGAAACCAGTCAAGTGCCTCACCATCGAGATAGAGGGAAGGTAGAGGTAACCAATCCTTCTCGGGGAAGCCAAGGTAAGTGAAGTACCGCTCGGCCTGAAAAATCCAGTCCTCTGGATTATCGCTGCTGAATCAATGTAGTATCATCGCTGCCGTGGGAGTACGAATGATGAAAGCACCAATGTAACAATTCGAATTTATCAATGCAGTACTAACTATATTATACTTACGGAATCCAAATTACAATTGATAATTCGAACAACAAAATAACATTGAGTAATACTACTAAAGGGAAATCTCAAAAAAATAGAGGAAGAAGGTAACTAGAAAGGATGAGACACTAGATCATGGAAGGAAGACGAGAGAATATCAGACAAGCCAAAGCTTCAACATAATTTGCATAACCCTCCAAAACCGCAGCAATAACCTTTTTATCTCTACTCAACCTGGATCCCAAGCAAATCTAGTGTTGGACTGTCTAACTATTGGGCCTCTTCGTGGTTTAGCCCCAGGCCCAACAACTTGGCCAGACTGTGGGCTATCCGTGTTCACAACAAATTTCCTTTTTGTCTTTCCCCAGAACTAACTAACTTCCCCATATTGGTATTTGGTAACGAAAGTAGATATATGTCGAAGATCTTTAATAAGTATTCCTTCCGTTTCATATGCATCAACATTAAGCTTAATGGTAGTGTATGTTGGAGGATGTCATTTAACATGTGCAATATGTTTGGGTTTTAACATTGGGCTTCTGTTATGTGAGGTAAAAACTTACTTTAGGTTGCAAAATAAAAATGATTGATATCTTATTAACTAAAACTAATTCTTACTTTTATTAATAATCATTTTAATATGTAAAGTTAAAGGTTATGTGTCTTTTAAAAATACTGCACAAAAAATAACTAATATGCAAAAACATGCCCACGGGGCAATAAATCCTGCCTATGGCAGGGCCTACGAGAGGCCAGGGTGGTCTGGGTCGGAGTCATGATCAATCATGAAGCTTGTTTGATGGGCTCAGTTAAGGAGTTTGCGCTCTTGCTATCAGCTATAGCTTTTGACATGATGGTAAAAGTTTGATCCTAACATGAATTTTTTTAATTTATCTCAAAGTTAAGGTGTACATTGTACATGTCTATATTTTTTGATTAGTTTGTTAAGAGCACATTTGATCAGATCTTAAAATGACCTTTGGCCGATTAATTAATTAATTATGCTGCAAATCATCCGAAAAAGCAATGATCAAGTTCAGCAAGAAGCACAAGTTTAGTTGATTACTTTTGAACAAATAATAATGCTTTTATAATCCTTTAGTGCTTTGAGTATTACATATATAAAATTGGTCGAAGCAAATTAGTTCTATTAATCCTTTAGTGCTTTGCGACTACCATATACTAATAGGAACAAAATTAAACAAATATAACTAAGCATTACGATTAAAAAATATATAGATGAAATTGAGTACTATTTATAGAGGATCGTGACTTATCCATCTTTTGAACATAACAAAACATTCTTCAGGTTTGTCAGTACAAGCTGTGTGTCCTGCTCCCTATTAAAGAAAAATAAATAAAGTAAATAAATGCAAAGTTAAATACAAAAAAATCAAAATATACCATTTTAAATCAAATTCAATCTGGCTAAATATTAAATTGTGATAAATTAATTACTTCTAAATTTTCAAGTAACTAATTTAATTTCATACCTTCACTGTTGAATAAGTCATTTTGTTGGAGTAAGACCTCGTATAACTACAAGGATAATGATTAAGCATTATCAACTCGTATAATTAGTTTTAAGAATTCATAATTGTAATTAAGGATGTTAAATTTGGAGATTAATTACCCAGCAATTTGATGATTTGTGCTCCATGGACGCCAATCATCAACAATAGAGTAGTTTAGAGACTTTATCCATACTTGTGTGGATTGGAAAGGTACCATATAGTCATGATCCCCACTGTTTAAACATTATATAAAAAAAATCATTTTATACATTCATGAAATTATTGTAAATACATCAAAAAATAAAATTCTAATCACATGAAAAAAAGTTCTTCTGTATATCTTTGTAGGGGACACGTTTTTTATAATTATCTTTTCTTAATTTTGTAGCACTTTGGTGAGATTTAGCTCGTTTGGTCATGAGAATTATTCATTTCTTTTCTAAATTTTATTTTTACTTTATTTAGAAATTAATATTTGATCCTGACAATTTCAAATATGTCTAAAATCTTGTTTTCACTTTCACTATATTTTTCTTTTTCAAATTTTTACCCTAAAATTTCATTTTTATAAAAATAACCCTATTTAAATTATATTTCATGTTTTTTTAGTAGAAAAAGTGCATTCAAACAACCAAATATTAATTTTAAAACCTATAACCAAACACAACTCCATCTTCAATTTCAACTTCTAAAATTTCAAAGAAAGTCAAAATTATTTGTAATAGTATATAGTAGCTTGAATATGGGATCTAGTCTATGACATTATGTGACCATCTATTTTGAGGCATTACTCTTTTATATCATATTTGATTGTATGTTTCAGGTAAACTAGTCAAGTTGAGTGATTTTGCTAGTTTTTAGAAATTCAAGGGTATAAATCATATTTAGAAAAAATGCATTCAAATTAAAATTAGATATTCTTTGCAAGAAGTATGGTCATACACAACTCCAGCTCCAACTCCAACTCCAACTTTAAAAGTTCCAAATAAAATGAATAATATTTGATTTTTATTGCCAAACAACCATTAGACCATGAATATAATCTCATACCAAATATATAAAGTTTACGACATAGACACAAACGTAAAGATGAATATTAATTACCTGTATATAAGTGATCGATAACCTTTAGTGCTTAGATTTGCATGGTATGGTATAACGTTATGTACCGTGGTTGTGTAGTTGGGAGAGATAATTCGACTTATATCTTTCCTACATTTAATCCAGCTTCCTATGATTCCCTGCGAAGAATAAAATCACGAGTAATAAAGTGATATAGTAAAATTACCATTCTATTTATTGATTTTAAGAGATGTGCAAAGTCAATGCTGAACCAATAAAAATAAACGTAATCATGAAAAAAGTAGTTAAGTATGTGATATGTATATATATATACACAATACCTTCCGAACATGAAGAGCTTCTTGGACTTCAAGGTCATTAGCCCAATACCTCATATGCTTGCGCCAATCAGACTGAAGTAAATAAAATTAGTACTAGTATTTAGTTTGTGTATTCATTTAAAGTTATATACATTGACAATACCGATACATAGTATAACAATTTTTTTAAAAAACTTACATCACACTTGTCTTGACGTTGCAAGGAGATGAGTTTATCATCAAGTAATACTCTTTCACCAGACATTTGATGTGGCCCTCGAAGATCATCGTCATTTTTGCAAAAGGGCTTTAATATGTGTTCCACATTAATGTTCCTTACTATCTGCATAATTATATTTTAATTTACTCGGATAAAAATAATAAATAATCTACTATATATCACACGTTAAACTACATCGATAGTACTGTAAAACAATACTTATATTAACCTCTTTGAAAGTTTGAAAGTCATTTGCACATGCCGTATTGTTGGGATCTATGTCTGCATATTCTCCTCTACAATTCTTCTCCAATGACTGTTAATTAGACAAATTAATATTCAAGTTAATTTGACATGTCAAATTTTAAACCTTATCTTTTGGAATAATATAGAAATTAAAGTAATTAAAAATAAATTAATTGTGACTTAACCGTATAAAGTTCATCAGATATAAGCCCCATGCCATGGCTAAAAGGTATATCATAATTGGTTTCTTGAGGAAGAAATGTTACAGGATTGCCAAGTAGATATCCCTAAAATTAACCATGCAACTTTTAGAAAAAAGATTACTTGATGATAGTAATTATTAGATAACAAATCAGAGAAATATTGACCTGAAAATTAATCAATGGCTCTTTGCCTGCTGCATTTCCTGGATTGCAAACTCAAAGATTAATTTTTAAGGATGTTCAAGTTTAATATATGTATAAAAGTAATTTTTGATCTATATACTGTATACAATATGATTTTATATGTAAATATTATAATTTTTCGATAAATTAAGAATGTTCAATTGACCACACTTTGGTTTAATTGTCTCCTTCACTCATGTCTGGATATTGATCTATTATGTGTGCATATTACTTTGCATAAATCCTTCAAATAAACTAAGAATTTGTGTTACTAAAAATGTACATAACCATATGTGTTGAGTACGTGTATATACTCAGTTAAATATGTACATGATCAAATTAATTAAAGAATTAACCCAAATAGTTGCTCATCTAACCGCTTAAACTAAAATAACCGATGGATATATAATTCATGTATAATATGCATATTATTGTGGATAATTTACGGATATGATTAAGAAAAGTAAACAACAAATTCGACCAAATAATTTATAGATATGTACTCAGTATTTTTATGGTATACATGATACTTACCATTTGATATGAACTGGGCTATAATTGGAATAGTTGAGCCAGAATATGAGTTTCCAGAAAGGTAAAAGGGATTTGAGATGAATTGTGGATGATCACTGAGCCACTGAAATAATTAATTAATGAATTAATTCACAGTGAAATAAACATGATTTCAATTTTTTTTATAATAGCAAATTTCAAAAATTATGTACCTTTCTTAGAAATTCATAGACATATTCACATGCTTGTATATCAGTGTACTTGTATGCAGCAGAATTTGTTGCATATGAGAATCCAGTATTTACTGGTTGATCCAAGAAAATTACACTTGCTACCTGAAAATTGATGCATACATTATATTATAATTCATAAGAAGTTATTACTACTATTTTTACGAAGCACGAGCAAATTCACTAGTATCATGAAACTACCTTGGTCCATGCGTGTGGGTTTAGTACGAACATGGGCAAACTCCCATTGTAGACTTGTTCAACAAAACGCAATGGCCCTGATGATCAAAACCATTTTTTTTGTGTTAAAGTGTTTGTTTGACAAGGAAAAAATATTAATGTTACCTTTCCAAATCATTTTGTAAAGCATATGGAGGGGAAAATATTTTTTTACAGAAAATTATTGTATAATATTGTTTTCCGGGTTTAGTAAAATCTGTATTTTCCAATAATAACTTCAATCACATGTTCAAAATAAAATAAGAACAATCACATGAACTTGTAACTTTACATTTAAACAAGAAGAACTTCAACTTTAAGTTCAAGAACAACAAAGAAATTCAACAACTTCAAACACAAGTTCAACAATTATGAACTATCAAAATGAAGTTTCTACTATTTTCTGGAAAATAGCAAAACCGTAAGAAAAAAATGAAGACAGAAATGGAGAATCAAGTCCATCAAATTCACGGTGTGTCCTTAAGGAATTTATTCCCCTCAAGTACCCGAGGTTATGGAAGCTTTCCTCACAGGATAAAATGATTCACTTCAGTAGAATAGTGGTACCTCAAATTCTATCGAACAACGAACTCACTCAACGATTTGATGATCACACTTGAGTTTTTCAAGAAGAAGAGAGTGTTTTTCTTTTCAAAATTTCGTCTCTATACCTGAGGAAAAATTCAGGTATTTATAGCCAAAAGGTGGTGCTTCAGTAGAGAAGTAGTGGTTCACGAAAAATCACAATGTTCTGTACGTCGCGACCACCTGTGCCCGCAGGTCACATTACTACACGAAGCAAAAGATTCTGCGTTGGCCCGCGCTGGCACCTGCGCCCTCAGGTCACGCACCTGTTCCCAAACAGTGGGTCTTTTGCCTCGAAGGGTCACATCCCTTCGAGGTGTGTTGTGACATGCGTCCGCACATGCCATGTGCGTCCGCAAATGGAGAAATTTCAGATTGAATTTTTGGATCATTAACTCTCAAGTTTCAAATGAATTTTATCCAAAAAGATAGTCTCTCGATCATTTTTCGAAGCCGAAGCCGAGTGAGCAACGACGACGGCGCAAGGTTTAAGATGTTCTTGCCTCACTATTTATATGAAGGAATGCATCTCAATAACAAGAAAGTTCCTTTCTCCCACCAATGTTGGAGAAATACTCTTCTTTAAAGTGAAAACACAATTCACTTTTTTCCTCCATTTTCTATTCACATTTCATTACTAGAACCCAACATATAATTCATACGCAATTAGTTCTCCCTCCAATTAGTTGAATAATTAATTTTATCCAAGAACTTTTAGTAAACATTTTCATTCACAACTATGAATACTGTACAAAAAAAAACAACTTTACGGTAAGAAGTTACACAAACATACAACAGGATTAATGTGTGCACCTATTTCATTGACAATGGCAATAACAGAGGAGCAACCAGGTCCACCAGATAGCCAAACCAAAAGAGGATCAGTAGTAGGGTTTGATTCTGATTGCAAAAAATAGTAGAAAAGTTGCACTTCTTCATCTTTACCAATTCCAACATACCTGTTTAATTACCACGAAAACACAATTTTAGGACACAGATCCTCGACCCTCGAAGATAATTAGTTAGCACCATATCCATTGTAATCCTCAATCGAATCAAAGTCCATAAATAACAATTTTGTGAGGTAATGGGTACAAAACAAGTGTAAAAAATAGAACAACATGGAGTAAGAAGCAAAGACTTTGAGGCGTGAAAGATTATTGTTCTTAAAAAAAGATATTACTCGTATTAAAATAGGAGTAACATATAGGGCAGCACTATGCTTGGGATTCAGCGAAGGATCGAACCACAAGGATTTATTATACGTAGCCTCACCCTACATTTCTGCAAGGGGCTAATTTTCACGGCTTGGAACCTGTGATCTCCTGGTCACACGGTAACATAAAAATAATAAATAATAAATTCAAACCAGCTCACCCAGTCTCTAGATGGAATGGGAGAGGACCTTGCCAGCCGGGAAGATACTCAACTATGGAATGAGAAGCAGCTTGTTGAAGAAGAAGAAGAAGCAAAAACAGCTTTTCCATTATTCCTAAATTATTGACAATGATTTTACAAATAATTTAAAAGACTAACAAATGAGATTAATATACTTGTCTATATTATAGGACTAACTTTGTCGAGCCAGTGGCGATGTGTGGAAATACAAGATTCGTACATACCTTCCAGTATGGCTATATATACAGTAAGGATATTAACCCTCGGAAAAGACTACGCAGCTACCAGTCATTCTGATTTGATTTTTCCCTTCTTCCACCTTTCATTATTTGACAATTGTATAATGACACCATCCCCATTTTACTTTTGTTGGGTCATAAACACTTTATTGAAAAGAAAAGTCATCTAATAGTAAGTATTAAAGTAAAAAGTATTCACTTATTTCTTAAATTCCATGTCTGATATCAAACAGTGTCACTTAAATTGGGACAAGGGATCGAGTAGCAATAATTGTGCCTAAAAGAGAAGACCCTTGTCTACTTTCCAGTTTTCATTGCCAAGTCAGGCAATTTTAACTTCTCCATCAATTCATCAAAGGCAAAGGAGAAAAATAGATGGCAGGTACAATTTTAACTACTCCACAAATGTGGGTTTCGGCCAAACTCGTATATTATGTGGGGATTCTATGTGATAAGTAAAAGGTACAATTTTTATTAACTAAATATTAGCAAAGCGTTTAAACACAAAACTTCTATTTTTATCATAATTAATAACTAACTAAGTGATAAAGCCATTAAATACGTAAATAAAATATGAATCAGATAAGCGAAAAGATAGAAAGGACACAATTATATAGTGAAAAGATTTACTATATATAGCGCAACTGTTTCTCGGTTGATGATTAAAATAGCGCAACTGTTTCTCGGTTGATAATCATCCATTGCTACCTTGTTATCAACACCAAATGAACAAAACGTGGTGTCCTGTAAACTAAAACAAAATAATCAGTAGATAAAGTAAAATAACACTAATCAAGTATAATAAGGAACACACATGACAGGAATGAGGCCAAAACATATTTTACTTTCTTTGTTTTTTTTGTTATACACCAAGAAATACACAAAACAAAGGAGAAAAAAAATAGAAAGAATAGTTTTTTTAAAAGAAAAGTAAAAAAGGGCAGAGAGGTATATAACCTGAAGATCAGCAAGTGGAGAAGACGATCAAAGAAAGATGAGAAACTTTAAACTTATAGTGCTCTTCATCAGTTAGAGAGACATCACACATATCCGGAAAGGGGCATTAAACCACTCCTAAAAATTCTGCACAAACTTAACTGATGTATTTTATTTTTTGAATTTTAAAACTAATAACTAAAACACTCCTAAAAATTCTCAACAACCTCAACGTGCATGATGCATTTTGTTTTTAAAATTTTAAAACTAATAACTACGCTCAAATCTCAATTAACAATTTAAAATTTAAATTTACCCTATTAGATAGTATTTTAATAGGGAAAAGTTCAGAAATATCAAACTTAAGCCTTTAATTAAGCATTTCATAGCAACAAGTTGCTAATTACCCGAACTATCAACTTGTAGTTTATATTTGAAAACTTTTTTACCAATAAAATACATATACAAAATCTGAACAACACGTTTTTTTCTCCATTCTGTTGAGATAAATAAGGAACTGATATCCTAATCACTACAATCACGCGTACACAAAATACATATATTCAAAAATACATAAACAAATGTACTGTATATACAAAAATACATATGCAGATGTACTTATTTGCCTATATATATTTGCAACTGTATTTGACAAATATACATATGTATGCCTAACTATATAAACCTGTAAACTCACTTAAAAATACATATACAATTACATATGTATTTGCAGCTGTATACATATGTACTTATCTGCAAACAAAAATATGTATGCAGTTACATCTATGTATTTGTAGCTGTATTTGAAAAAAACACATATGTATGCCCAACTATACAAACCTATATACTCACATACAAATATGTATGCAGCTATATATGTATTTGCAGTTGTATTTACAAAAAATATTATACAAATTTGTACACTCACCTAAAAATACATATTCAAAATTGAAATATGTATTTTGCTGGTTCAAAAATACAGACTTGAAATTTTGCTGGTCCCTCCAATTTCTTTTGTTTTCCCTTTTTTTTTTCCTGGTTTTTGAATCTTTGGGGGTTTTTGGAGAAGAAACTTTTTTTAATCCCTTTTCTTTCATAATTTTAGCCATCTTCTCTGGATCATTACGATGCTTTGATCCCACCTCTTCAACGCTCACTAATTTTGGTGATTGTGTAGCGTAGAAACTGCATTTGTATTTTTAATTTGAGAAAGTCCAATACTGAATTATCAAAAACTAAATTGATAGGGGGTATACCTCTATTAGATCTCCACAATTTTAAAAACAAAAGCTTAAAAAAATGGAAGATGGAGATAACGATGGTAAAGAGAAAAATAAAAAATACAAATTAGATGAATTTGGGGGAAGAGATAACATGAAATAACTGAAATTAGCGCTTACATGATTTTGTGAAACACGATTTTGTGTAGAAAATGTGAGAAATATAGTTGAATTTGTAATCTAAAAAATAGGAGAATAATTGGGAAAATATAAAAGAGATAAAATCAAAAAAAGAAAGGATATAAATGCATAGGCATGAAAAGGGGAGGAGTTACACATAGTAATTGTAAAAAGCAGTAGTGGCTTTGTCCCACTGAAAGTATTGTTATTTTTGTCATATAACTTAATTTTGTAAAAGTGTTGTTATTTAGCTTAATTATGGACTTAAGTTTGCTACTTCTTGTACTTTTTCCATTTTAATATTATATACTTAGAATCTCATTCCAATTCAAATTTCATTTAAATTCAAATTCAAATACTATCCTTAATTTTATTAAAAGAAGATTAGTTTATTATTCTTCCTTATCCTTACTTTTCTCAAATGTAATATATACTTATATTATCTATATATTTGAATTGAGATAAATATTTGAAATCAATGAGATAATAATAATAATAATAATTTTTTAAATTAAGGGAGAATATTGAAAATAATAATTTAAAGTTGGTGTAGAAATCTTTATTTATTTAGAATTAAATTTTTGATATTTATTTAATTTATATTTAATTAAAATTAAAATTTATTTATTCTAATTCATATAGGAATAAATTTTTATCCAACTATGAAATGAGAAGCAGCTTGTTGAAGAAAAGAAGCAGCAGCAACAGCTTTTCCATTATTCCTAAATTATTGACAATGACTGTACAAATAATTTAAAAGACTAACAAATGAGATTAATACACTTGTCTATATTACTTTACTATATTGTTTTGTGTGTTGTGCGTACTTTTATCTACCTGGACAAAATATAACCACACACTACTTTGTTTAATATCTTAGTCCTGATGGGCCAAGGCATAATACATAAACAGAATCTTTAACTTGGCGTCAAATTATAATTATGATTTTTAACTTTGTCAGTGTACAAATAGATCCTTTAACTATATAAAAACTGAACAAAAAAGCACTCCAATCCTACCTGGCAAAATGCGTGAATACACTCAAAATAATGAGCGTCAAAACTAAAATTTGAGCCCCCAACAGTAAAAAAAATGCGTAATTGAAGTATTTTTTTATTCAGTTTTTATATAGTTAAAGGGCCTATTTGTGTACGAGCAAAGTTAAAGGTCATAGTTATAATTTAACGCTAATGAGTGGATCTGAGTTTTAATTAGGTGGCAGCATCTGAATGGATTCCTAATCCACGTAGGAGCAATTGAGTTTCACGCATACGAGTTGGAGGATTGGAGTGTTTTTATGTTCAACTTTTGTATAGTTAAAGACCCCACTTGTGCACTGCTAAAGTTAAAGGTCATAGTTATAATTTGATGCCAAATTAAATATCCTATTTATGTATTATACCTTTCTTATTTGACAATTATTTTTTGATATCATTTCCATTTTACTCTTATCAGGTCCTACTCAATATTTTATTGAGAAGAAAAATCAACTAAAAATAAGTAACAAAGTAAATACGTTCTCACTTATTTCTTAAACTCATACTTCCTCTGTCTCAATTTATATGACATACTTTTTTTTTTAGTCAATCCCCAAAAGAATGACACATTTTTATATTTGATAATAATTTAATTTTAAAATACCCACTTTATCCTTAATGAAATGATTTACAACCACACAAACATCTATGACTCATTTTAGACCACAAGTTTCAAAAGTCTTCCTTTATTTCTTAAATTTCGTGCTAAATCAAAATATATCACATAAATTGGACGGAGGGAGTATCTGATATCAAATGGTGTCAGTAAATAGGGACAAGCGAATAGCAATAATTGTGCCTAAAGATACTCCCTCCATCTCAATTTATGTGATATACTTTGACTTGACACGGAGTTTAAGAAATAAAGAAAGACTTTTGAAATTTATGGTCTAAAATGAGTTATAGATATTTGTGTGGTTATAAATTATTTTATTAAGGGTAAAGTGGGTATTTTAATGTTAAATTGTTATCAAATATAGAAATATGTTATTCTTTTTGGGACTGACTAAAAAGAAAAGTGTGTCATATAAATTAAGACAGAGGGAGTAAGACTCTTGTCTACTTTCCAGTTTTCATTGCCAAGTCAAGAAATTTTAACAACTCCATCAATTCATCAAAGGCAAAGGAGAAAAAAAGATGGCAGATTCCATAGAAGACACAAAGCTACATATAGTGATGTTCCCATGGCTTGCATTTGGCCACTTGATCCCATATCTCAATCTGTCGAATGAACTTGCAAAAAGAGGTCACAAAATTTCATTCTTGTTGCCTAAAAACGCAGGAATTCGACTTCAAAATCTCAATCTTTATCCTAATCTCATCACATTCCACAAACTCACAATCCCTCATGTTGATGGCCTTCCATATGGAGCAGAAACAACAGCGGATGTGCCTGGATCTTTGGAGACTTTACTTGTAACACCCCGTACATTCCCAACCCTACTTGACGACATTAAATGATATGTACTTAGGTATCGAGAGCTATAAGTATGCATTTGGTAATGCTATTGGTGAGCTAAGTGAATTTTGCTCTTGTTATGTGGTTAAACTTGCATAGAAGGTTTTTTTTGAACTTTTCATTGCGCATTTGTGGGGTTCAAAATGAGGCTAAGAAGACCTCTAAACAAAGTATAATAAGTTTAAGAAGTGAGTTAAAGAATGGGACTTGAGTATCTAACCCAAACCCGCGAAGAGAAGTCGAAAAATGGAATTTTCGAAAATTTTGAAGAGGGGTGCGTTTGGGACCGTGCCACGCCGCTCTGGGCTAAAATTTTTAGTCCAGAGGCAGTGGGTTGGCGCGCCCAGGAGCGTGCCACCTTGGGTTTTCCACTTTTTCGAAAGTTGAAAATTTCTAAGTCCCAAGGGTATCCGGGGTCGTACCGAGCCGATTTTTGCTACGTTTATTCTACAACCAAGAGTATATACATGAAATGAATGACATATTACATTGGTATGATAAAATTACTCGAGAACAAATTTGGGGCCAAAATGACGATTTTACCCCTATAGTCAAAATAAGCCAAACGTGGCTAGAATCACTTGGTTTTTGGATTGAGGCTACGGATATGAATAGCATGAGTGGGAATATTATTTTAATACATATTAGATGACTTAAACACGAGAAATTATTGATTTGATCGGGTTAAGTGAATTGGGCCCAAAAAGGGCCCAAAAATGAAATGAAAGCATGGCCCAAAATGGGTCAAATGACCCATTCTTGCCAAGACCTTCTAGAATGCCACATTAATGACTTAAGGATGGACTCAAGGCCTATATAAAGGGGCAAACTGCTGATTGTTATTGAAGAGAAACACACATGCTTTTTCTATCTTTTTCTAGAAATTTCCCAAGAACATCTCTTTGGCTTTCAAAACCCTAAGGCACTTCTTGGAGCAAGATCATCATCTTTCAAGCTTGGGTAAGTGAATATTATTGTACTTTAACATATTATAAGCATGCGAGAATATGTATATCATGTTGTTTATGGTTGAAATGTTGGACATGACACTTTGTGCTTTTGTATAAGATTTGTGATCCATGGGATTTGAGCTTGAATTTGGACTTGTGCCTTTGATGAAAGATCACGGTATGGATAAAATATGAACGTCTATGGTGTTATTTTGTTATTTAATTTGTTATTTTTTTTTTATAAGTGCAAATTGTGGGATGTTGGCCGATTTGTGCTATAAAGTGTATTAAGGTGAATTGATGGATTGTTTGTGATGTGGTGTGGATAAGAAAGTGTAAAGGGGAAGTGTTGTGGTGGAATGTAATGATTATCATGTATTTGTCAATGTTGGGAATATTGGAGGATTTTTGGAATAATGATTTTATCAACGGTTTTGTTAAGGGGGAAAGGACATGCTAAAGCTAAACATGTGACTTATTGTTGTTGTATGCCATTATAGGGTAATTGGTGGTTAATGTTGGTTCCGTCATGTATTTATGTTGTAGAACAAAACATAAGGACGGAGCGGGACTATCGTATGCACGTCTAAGATTGTGTAATCGTAAGTACGAATACAAGGTATGTAAGGTTCCTTTTTCCATATCCTTCTGCAACATGTTATTAACATTGACATTGGACTTGTTTCAATTTCAAGGAGTTTGAAGTATCTCAAATTCAGGTTGACGTATATTATTATTCATATGTGTCCTATTCCTAAATGCATGATGATTCGTTTGCCTCTTGTTCATTGAGTGAAGTTCCAAAAATGTCATAACGTTATCATTCCTAAATGAACGATCTCAAGAGAGTAATAACATAAGAGAACCTATTTATTCTTGAATAGTATTTTCCAATCATGACATGTTCCAAGTACTCAATTATGATGATTATCTTTGTAGCAATCTTTCACAAGTAGAAGTACCAATCTCATAAGATTTCATAAGAGTAACAAGAGAGGTGATGTGCAAGCTAATATATCTATTCCTCATAAGTGAAGATGTCAATCTCATGAAGCATGAGTGAAGAAGTAATATACATATGTGTGATTCCTATTATGTCATGATCTTCAATATCTCAATCACTCTTAAGAATGGAAGTAAGAATAACAAGAGAAGTAAGAGGTGTATAATTAAGAAGTAATCATGGGTGGTATCCCAGGGGTTAAAATACCTAGCATGGGTCGATCCCAATAACACGGGTGGAATCCCAGGGGCGACACGAAAAGCCTAGCATGGGTCGATCTCGATACATCCCAGGGGCGATATAAAAGCCTAGCATGGGTTATGATGGTACATCCCAGGGGCGACACGAAAGCCTAGCATGGGTTAATATAACATCCTAGGGGCGATAAGCCTAGCATGGGTTAATGATATCCCAGGGGCGACACGAAAGTCTAGCATGGGTTCACATAACATCCCAGGGGTCAAAGCACCTAGCATGGGTTAATCTCATCCCAGGGGCGACAGAATAGCCTAGCATGGGTAGAACAATAAAGATGAATAAAAGATGAAGACAAGAGGAGTAAAGAACGTAATATACATGGTTTCCCACATACGGAAAGAGAGTTTATTCACATTTCTGTTTCCTTATATTGATTCCATTCTTGTTGTTATTATGTATGATGAATTTCTTATGAGCCTTACATATTCAGTACATTCTTCGTACTGACCCCCTCGGGGGAATTACCTTACATGTTGCAGGTGCAGGCATTAGTAGACTTCCTCTGTAGACTGGGGATCATTTGCAGCTATTTGGTGAGCTCCACTTGATTCGGAGCCCCCTGAGTCATAGGTGTATATTTGTTGTGATGTTATATAAATTGTATAAAGCGGGGACTTGTCCCGACTGTAAGTTGGTCTTGTTGATGCATCTGTTAGAGGCTTTTGTAGACATATGTGGGTATATGGATGTAAGAGACGAGTATGTAGAAACGAATGTCTATTCTGACTTAATGGCCTTAACGGCCAAGTTTCCTAAATATATATATGTATTGCATATGTTTCCATGTTCAAGTTTTCCGCATAGTTGCATAAGGTTTAATAAGGTTCATGCGAAGATATGCATACGAATGAACATAGGCAAAGGTTGGTTCTCTCGGGCCTTATCGGCTACGGGTGCCAATCATGTCTCGATGGGATTCGGGGCATGACATTACTAGCAACTGCTATGGATGAATTATATGATGAAATTAAATCTTTTCTTGAAATTCTAAAACCCCATTTCATTTTCTTTGATCTTGCTCATTGGATTCCTGATTTAGTACTACAAATTGGAAGTATCAAGACTGTGTTTTACCTAAATGTTTTCCCTGCTGCAGCACATTTAACACCTGATAAGACTACTTTTATGACATCAACTGCAGCTGAGCTAATAAAGCCACCACCAGGTCACCCTTCTTCCTCCTTTTACTTTTATATCTGAGTCAGCTTTCGCGCATCGACTAATTTAGGTCCCATTTGGCATGGTTTGAAATCATATTGATTTGAAGTTAAAATTTTGTTAGGACATGCAATTTGAATTACTTAAGTTGTATTTTTTCTCATAAACGTGAAAATCTCAGAAGTTGTGAAAACCATCAAACTTTTCCCAATTCTAATACAATCTGACAAATTGAGCAAAATATAGTTCATAAACAGGATATCGAACTATCCTAAGACGCCGTATTGATAAGTCGAATATATCCATGTTTCTTCTATAAATAAAGTACTACTATTATGCATTTATATAGTGCATGCTTAGCTAGTAATTTTGCAATTCCATTCTGCTCTCTAAAGATGTGGTCAATTGGTCGATCTCCAGGTTACCCTTCTACTACTGTGGTGTTGCGCGAATGTGAAGCTAAGTTGTTATCATTTCAATTTATTGAATATGGCAAGGGGTTGACATTTTGCGAACGAGTGGGGAAGGCACAGACAGGATGCAATGCAATAGCTCTGAAAACATGTAGAGAGGTTGAAGGAACCTTTGGTGACTTCGCAGCAACACTAAATGAAAAGCCAGTCCTTTACACAGGACCTGTTCTTCCCGAGCTGAAAAATGAGCCTTTAGAAGAACATGGGTTATCGAATTGGCTCGAGAAATTCAAGCCAGGATCAGTAGTGTTCTGTGCATTTGGGAGCCAAATGATTCTTGAAAAGAAGCAGTTTCAAGAAATTGTGTTAGGCCTTGAACTGACTGAGTTACCGTTCTTGTTAGCGGTTAAGCCACCTGAAGGGACAAATTCAGTAGAAGAAGCCTTGCCGGAGGGATTCAAAGAAAGGGTTCAAGAAAAAGGATTGATTCTTGATTGTTGGGTGCCACAATTGAAGATTTTAAATCACAAATCAGTTGATTGTTTTGTGAGTCATTGCGGGTACGGATCAATGTGGGAGTCTTTGGCATTATGCGATTGTCAATTGGCATTTTTGCCAAGGCCTGTTGATCACCTTTTAAATGCTAGGCTGATGGAACATGAACTTAAGGTTGGTGTAGAAGTGGAGAAGGATGAAAATGGTTTGTTCCCAAAGGAGAATTTGAGCAAGGCTGTGAAATGTGTGATGGATAAAGATAGCCAAATTGGGTGTTTTATGAAAGAGAATCATAGGAAATGGAAGGAACTTCTTTCAAGTCCTGGCTTCATTGGTAACTATATCGATAATTTCATTCACAACTTGCATGGACTTCTTGTTGATTAGCAGGGGTGGATCTATCATTGAAGTACGGGGCTGGCATAATCTAGTAACTTTGGTTCAGATGTGTATTTGTGTTAAGAAGTTTACTTAATATGTATAAATAACCCATCCCCAATCAGTTGTCGCCCTGTTTTGTAATTCAGAACCCATAAATTTAAAACCCTATATCTATTTGCATACGATGAGATCTCTACTAAATTTATCAAACACAGATATTTGTACTCTTTTAGTCGTACTTCAACTTCTGCATACACTCATCTATTTGAGTTAATATCCCAAATGGTTACTCAACTTATGACTCTTATCTCAAAAAAAAAACACTCAAGTTTTTATTTTTACTTCCTCATATTGGTATTTGGTAACGGAAGTAGATATATGTAGAAGACAATGGCGGTTTAGGGGATCAAGAGTTTTCGGGAGGTTCGAACACACACATATATTGACGTCCAGAGCTTTAAGGTTCTGCTTGAAAACCAAAGCACCCAGCAATCTTCTTGGTTTCAAGGGTGCTTTTTTAAATCTTATACCAATTTTTATACATTTGTTATATAATTATACCTAGTCTGCGTGGAGTTTAATGAGTGTTGGAGCACCACAAAATTGCGAATAGGTCCGTCGAAGATCTAAAATGTTGGAGCACCACAAAATTGCAAATAGGTCCGTCAAAGATCTAAAATAAGTATTCCGTCCGTTTCATATGCATCAACATTAAGCTTAATGGTAGTGTGTGTTGGAGGATGCCATTTAACATATGCAATATGTTTGGGTAATAACATTGTGCTTCTGTTATGTGAGGTAAAAAAACACCACTGCTTGGGCGTGAATGCGCGAAAAATCTATAAAAAAACACGTTGGTTTATCACGCAATGTCTCCATACTAGTAGAAAATCTGTCTTGTATTTCTATTTGTTATTTGTTACCTTTTTTTTTTATATATTTTTACTGTGTCAAAATTTACGAAGAACAAACAATCATATATGTACACTACATGGTAACAAATATGTCACTTTTCATGAATTATTTATTTAAAATTAAATATTCGAGAAAAAAAATTACAAGTGCTGTCAAAATACCATTTGATCTTGCAACATGATTCATCTGTCATTTATTATCATTAACAGTAAATTCTTCTATCATCATCATCAATGATATTTTTTTTAAAAAAAAAAAATGAGTAAAAAATAAAATAATAACATATAAATCATAGAATGAAATAAAGAATTATGATGTAAATATAAGTATAAAATTTTAAAATCAAACTTATAAGATATGCTAATTAAGTAATAAGGGATATTTTGATGTGTGAGTGATAGGGATATTTTTGTCATGAAAAAAAATAATTTTCTGCTTCTGCTTCTACTTTTTTTGAAAAGCAGAAATTTTCTGTTTCTTCCCAACAGCAGAAAAACTACTTCTGCTTCTTTTTAAAAACACTTTTGCAAGTTTATCAAACACCTTTCTTTTCAAAAAAAGCAATCCCAAACAGGCTCTAAAGGTGCTCCATCACCCATGTGTTTTCGCCATTTTGATTATGAAATATGTGACAAACTCATTTATTGAATTTATCTCTCCATCATCACCATTTCGACCAAAAATTCTTCCAGTTTTCATTGCCAAGTCAAGCTATTTTAACTACTCCATCAATTCATCAAAGGCAAAGCAGAAAAAAGGATGACGGAGTCGATAGAAGACTCAAAACTCCAAATAGTCATGTTCCCATGGTTTGCGTTTGGCCACTTGATCCCATATCTCAATATGTCAAATGAACTTGCCAAGTTACTGTATTTTTATTTCATGAATATGGCAAGGGGGTGACATTTTACGAACGATTGAGGAAGGGACTGAGAGGATGTGATGCAATAGCTCTGAAAACATGTAGAGAGGTTGAAGGAACCTTTGGTGACTACTTAGCAATACAATTTGAAAAACCAGTCCTTTATGTAGGACCGGTTCTCCCCGAGCCGAAAAAGGAGCCTTTAGAAGAACATGGATTATCAAATTGGCTCGAAAAATTCGAGCCAGGATCAGTAGTGTTCTGTGCATTTCGGAGCCAAATGATTCTTGAAAAGAAGCAGTTTCAAGAACTTGTTTTAGGCCTTGAACTGACTGAGTTACCGTTCTTGTTAGCGGTTAAGCCACCTGAAGGGACAAGGTCAGCAGAAGAAGCCTTGCCGGAGGGATTCAAAGAAAGAGTTAAAGAAAAAGGATTGATTCTTGATTGACGATTTTAAGTCACAAATCAGTTGGTTGTTTTGTGAGTCATTGTGGGTATGGATCAATGTGGGAGTCTTTGGCACTGTGTAATTGTCAATTGGTATTTTTGCCAAGGCCTGTTGATCACCTTTTAAATGCTAGGCTGATGGAACATGAACTTAAGAGTTATACACCTCTAATGATGTTGACTTATACAAATGCTTCTCGATGTTTTCATGCAGTGTTTAAGAGTTATACACCTTTCTTTTAAATATTACAAGAGGTGATCATTAGAGAGAGCAGAATGGCATTGCAGATACTAGCAAAACATGCCACTATATGATGGATAATACTAGCACTAAAGTTACAATTTTGGCATTTCTTCCTTCGTTTGTTCCGAACAAGCTAGAAGCAGTTGCGGAGTCAGGAACTCATATAAGTAGTTCAACAAAAAAGTTGAAATTCAAACTTGTGTTGTGACAAGTGCAAATATGAAATTTTATTGATCCTACTAGCTCCGCCAAGTGCAAATATCGGCATGAGATAATATCTCAGTTGGTTACTCAACTAAGGATAGTTCACTCAAGAAGTAATTTTTTTTTATTTTATAACTCAAAAGTCACTCAACTATTGATATTTGGCTCACAAAGTCACCCAACCATTTTAGATGATTTTTCCATTTAATTTTGTTGACATGAAAATTTAATTTTAAGACAATTTGGAGAATAAAATGCTACCCATTTTAACCATTTTATTTACCCCACTTGACCAGATCCTCTAAAACTATATGGGTAAAATATATACCCTTTTATTTTACCAATTTAATACAAATAAAAGTACAATTCTCTCCTAAATCATATCATCTCTCTCACACAAAAATTACTATGAAACGGGAATGGCTTGTCCTGGATTCTTACTCCTGTAATGTCTTTTGGTTAACATATAATATAGTCCGCAGCGAATGTAGGCTTGAATATACGAATTCAATAATTTTGGCCTAATCCCCATATTTCTGATAAAATTTCGCTAGTAAATATGTATGAAAAATAAATTAAAACCTAGTTACTAGCACATGGTTGTCCTAAATTCCACAACTCATAAAGTTCAAATAGTCTCATATTTAAAATCAGCAGTGATAAAAACACAAAGTGAGCTCTTTCTATATGTCCTATCGGATAGTCTTACCTGGTACCTGGTACTGGCTGGAGGTATTCTGTGAAATTAGTCGAGGTGCACGAAAATTGGTCCGGACACGACAGTAATTAAAAAAAGGAGGTAAAAGGGTAAAAAAAAGGAGGTAAAAGGGTGGCCTGGTGGTGGCTTAGTAGCTCAGCTACAGTTGATGTCATAAAAGTAGTCTTATCCGGTGATCGAATCAATGCTATAGATGTCACAGCAGGGCAAACAACTCTGTAACTGAGAGTCTTGATACCCCCAATTGTAGTGCTAAATCAGAAATCCAATAAGCAAAACCAAAGAAAACAAAATGAGGTTTTAGATTTTCAAGAAAAGATTTAATTTGATCATACAATTCATCCATTGTTGTTGCTAGTAAAGTCTCCAAAGATCTAGTGCCCGCACGATCCGTTAGTTTGGGTCGTGACATGTAGTCGAATACCTGCATTTTCGGGTAACAAGAATGAGATTTTGTGACCTCTTTTTGCAAGTTCATTTGATAGATTGAGAAATGCAGGCGGCCATGGGAACATCACTATATGGAGCTTTGACCCTTCTACGGACTCCGCCAAACAATTAAAAGAATTGCATTGCTTTTGGACGATCTGTAGCATAATTAATTCATTAATTTGGACCTACAGTAATGAAAGTTTTTAGCTTAATCCTACTAAATTGGAAGATTAATTACCTAAATATCAGCTGAAGATCATTTTAAGATCTGATCAAATGTGCTCTTAATAAACTAATTATATCAGAAAATATCAACATACAACGTTAAATTTTGGGATGCCATATGAAGAAACATATTCTGCCAACAAAAATCATAATTCCCCGTGGAATCAAGACTAAACTGAACATTTAATAAATCAAATCAACATTAGATGATCATTAATAAATCAAAAGAGTACGACTAAAAGAGTACAAACATTAGATGATCATTAAGACAATTTTGTTGTTATTTGGGTTTAGTAAAATCTGTATTTTCTAATAATAACTTCAATCACATGTTCAAAATAAATTAAAAACAATCACATGAAGTTGTAACTTTGTATTTCAACAACAAGAACTTCAAGTTCAAGTTCAAGAACAAGTCCAAGAACAACAAAGAAGTTCAACAACTTTAAGCACAAGTTCAACAACAATGAACTATCAAAATGAAGTTTCTACTATTTTGTGGAAAATAGCAAAACCGTAAGAAGTAGATGAAGACAGAAATGTAGAATCAAGTCCACTGAATTCACGGTGTGTCCTTAAGGAATTTATTCCCCTCAAGTACCCGAGGTTATGGAATCTTTCCTCCCAGAATAAAATGATTCACTTCAGTAGAATAGTGGTACCTCAAATTCTACCGAACAACGAACTCACTCAACGATTTGATGATCACACTTGAGTTTTCAAGAAGAAGAGAGTGTTTTTCTTTCACTAAATTCGTCATATACCTGAGAAAAAAATTCAGGTATTTATAGCCAAAAGGTGGTGCTTCAGAAGAGAAGCAATGGTTCACAAAAATAGGCACTGTTTCGGACCGTCGGGACCACCTGCGTCCGCAGGTGCCATTACTGCACGAAGCAGAAGCTTCTGCGTTGGCCTGCGCTGGCACTTGCGCCCGCAGGTCGCCAGATGAGCGCACAGGTCACTGCGTCGCCTCCAACCAGTGTGTATCTTTTGCCTCGAAGGATCACGTTCCTTCGAGGTGTGTTGTGACATGCATCTGCACATCCTCGTGTACGTCCGTAAATGGAGAAATTTCATATTGAATTTTCGGATCATTACCTCTCAAGTTTCAAATAAATTTTGTCCAAAAAGATAGTCTCTCGATCCAAAGCCGAAGCCTAAGCCGAGTCGAGCGAGCGACGACGGCACGAAGCTTAACTTGTTCTCATTAAGCTGTTACCTCTACTGTAAAAAAAAATCCTTATTTACACTCAGTAATTTCTCAATTCTACAAGCTTCGCCCTTGACAGGAAGTACAAACGGAAATTGCATATAGTAAGAAAACATCAGCTAGTAATGACTCTGTATTATCAGCACTCAATCCTGTAATGTCTTGTGGTTAATGTATAATATAGCCCTAGCCCATGGCCAATGTAGCCTTGAACATATCGATTTGGTAGAATTCAGTAGTTTTGTCCTAAATCCCATAATTATGATAAAAATTTCACTACTAAATATGTACGAAAATTAAATTAAGAACTCAGTCACTAGGACATGGTTGTCCTAGAATCCACAACTCATAAAGTCTAAATCTAAATAGGCGTTTGGACATGCGATTTCCGGTCATGATTTCAAATCTCAAATTCTTCAAAAAGTGGGATTTGGGTTTCATATTCTTTCAATGTATAATTTGAGTTTATATTTTAAAAAAAAAAACAAAAAAAAATATCAATTTAAATTTTTTCAAAAAACTCATACTCTGCATACATAGATTGTTCGTACCATGTGTTTATATTAGAGAATACTTAGTAGGCCTTTGGCCATGAAAACTAAAAAATTTTGGAGTTGGAGTTGTGTTTGGCCATAAAAATAAATTGGAGTTTTTTTGACCTTTTTGTGAGAGAAGTTGAAGTGAAAAAAGTGAAACTTTTCCAAACATAATTTCAAATTGTATTTGGAATTCTTACGGCCAAACACTACAATTTTCACTAAAGTAAAATAATTTTTCAAAAAAAAGTGAAATTCTCATGGCCAAATGGGCTCTTAGTTCTTACTATTATTAACTAGTGAATCTTTACATCCATCATCCAACAAGTACCGTTGACGAAATTACTGTAGCCAAAATTGATGTCATCAAGAATGAGTTTAGCTTGAATTATCATGGTGAAACTGTTATCGTAACCCAATTACTTAATTCGACCCATTTCTTCAACTATGCCGGTAAACATGGAGGTGAAGTGCTACGATGTTGTTGGATTTTTAGTGGCTTGTTGAGGATAAAGAGAGGAGAAATTGGAGGAGATTTGAGAAAGAGAAATTGTGGGGTTCCATGGAGCAGGATGGGGAGGAGGTAGCAGAAGAAAAAACGGGTGGGGTGGGTGGATGGGTTGAAGGAGGAGAAAGAAAGGGGGTGGGAAAGTTTGCAGATGAAAAAAAAGGGCGGGGGGCGGGGGGCGGGGGAGGGGGTGGGAGGTTCTGAAGAAAAAAGAAAATGGGGTGGGGTGGAGGAGTGGGGGGAGGTATTTTTCTTTCTCTTTTTTTTCTTTTTATTTAATATATATATATATATATATATATTGGTGGGTTATTTTTTAAAAAAGAAAAAAAAATTACGTGGCGTTGATTTGGCACTTATGTGGCGTGCGTGTAGTGTACTCTCCATTGTGAGAGTGGATTATAATTTTAAGGTGGTATTTAATTCACGTGAAAGTTGTTTAGGGGAGTAAATAATTATCTATAAAGCTAAAAGGGTAAAGTAAGTAGGGGGGACAAATTTAGGGGTGTTGTCTTTTCTTTTTTCAATATACTTCCAAATGGGGCTTTAGAATTTCTTAACGGTATCGACCTAGGTGGGAAAACCAAAAAAAAATAAAATAGGCTGGGTTCTACGTGTTATATGTCCTTTTGTACTTTTTTGTATGTTGTTGCGTCTTTTTTTTTTTAAAAATCCAAAGATCATCTCTTGTAATATTTGAAAGAAAAGTCTTTTGGGTGTTGTAATATGTATTACTATTATCACTATGTAAATGTCATGTTGAATGTTTTAAATGTTAAGAGCATAATTATCTTGTAGTAGCCAAATGATATAAGCTACTATATATTTTCCACATTTACTAAAGTTTCTTCTCTCGGTTATCCCTATGACCTATTTTAGGCCTCATTTATTTGTAGTTAGTGAAGATTTAAATTTAAATGGTTCAAACCTTAGATTATTAAGTGTGTTGTTTGTTTAATTACATTAAAGTTTAAGTACTTATTGATCTTAATTCATCATTAAGATATTGAACAAAATCTTAATATCATTAAGTGGTACTTTTGTGCAAATAATTTTTACCATCACTTTGTCCAACTACCAGCCACCACCATTACCACCATCGCCAACCTCCAACCACGTACCAATCACTTCTGCCATCACAACCGCCGGCCACTAGCAACCACTACCGCTGCCAACCACCACGTTATTAGTATGTCGCTACCACATTTACCGCCTTCATATATATAATTATATCCACTGCAACTATCATTACTGTCATTGTCGCTGCCATCACTATCAGCTACTATCACCTTTGTGATCAATCTCTACTACCAACCACATCCTCCTTTGCCAACGAGCTACCACAAACACCATCGTCAAACACCACACTTTCTTCCGTCACCACAACTAACACCGCCAACTATAACATCAACCAACTTCACTATCACAACCACTACCATCACCACTTTCAACGACAACTATCACATTTAGTCACTACAACATCAACCACCACCACCACCATCAATCACCACCATCTGATATAATTAGTGTTTTAAGAGCACATTTGATCAAATCATTAAATTATCTTCAGCCGAAATTTAGATAATTAATCTTCCAATTTAGTAGGATTAAGATAAAGATTTTCATTAATGTTGGCCCAAATCTATATATAATAATAAAGTAGAAACAAGCTAAGGTGATGTGGCACCTCTCAATGACCTCCATTCATATTTATCTTTTTTCTCCTTTTTTTACAATTTTTTCTCATTTATTCTACTATTAATTTAGCTTATATTAGAAAGCCTAAAAATCTATTGCCTTCTTAATTATTTTTATCTTCAATTAAATTTAATAATTAATACATATTCATGATCACGCCTTTTCATCTTCTTAATCGGTTTTGCTCATTATCTCTTCCGTTCATGGGTCAATAATTATTTAAGTTAAACTTAACAATTAATTCGTATTAATGCTATGCGTTTTAGGCTTCTTCCACATATATATTTGGTTCAGCTTATCTTTTCCATTCATATATCATGTAGTGCTTTTGTTTTGTAGGTACCAGCTTATGCCTAAAAGTCCAATATTTCGACCAATTTTTCGTTTGTTCTCTCTCTTTGCATGCTTATATATTGGTAAATATGTAGTTTAAATTGATTGTTTATTTGATTTGTTTTCAATTATTTTATTTTGGATTGGGAAGACATATTATGAGCCAAAGGAAGAATGTTGATTTTTAGTTTGCATATTCACTGCATTTCATTTTTTACTTTGTACAATCATAGTTTCTTTTGTGTGATTTATGTATTATTGAATATTTTATTTTGATTGAATCTGTTAGTTTGTGCTATCTCGTCAGCATATTCAAATGAAGCCATTATTTTACGGGGAAAGGTATGTCAAAATTTTGATTGAAAACTTTACACTTTTGAATACCTTAATTATTTTTACTCAACATTTGCTAATTTTGTTGTGGTTTTGTGTTGTGCCAACTACATAGAAGAACCTAATACATTATGTAATATCTACCTCAATATTGAATGCATTTCTCCTAAGGTGATTATATACTAAATCCCTACTTTTTAATTTTATTTATAGAGTATAAATTATTTCAATTGGATATGTTCGGAGATATATATAGAGCGAAAATAACATTTTCAAATTTCTTATTTGTAAAAATGAATAGTCTCTTGTAACAAAACCATAAAACTAAAAACAAGTTTGTAAGAAGGTACATAACCAAATTTCTCTAGAATAGATCTGTTTAGAAATTGTCACAACGTAACTTTCGAAGTTGTTTTGAAACTTAATAAGTACTTTATAATAGAGGCAAAACTGAAGTTCCTAACATTTACTGTGAAATTGAAATTCATAAATAAGTATCATATTTGTACCCACACAATCATCAACCAAATATAAGTCATAATGTATATATTTTAATTTATCCGTTTTAGTTTATTTGTCTGATTTTGATTTGACGTAAAATTTATGAAAATAAAAACCTTTTGAATCTTGTGGTCTTAAACTAAAGACATGTAGAATGTATCAAAATATTGTTCAATCTTATAATCTTACACATGCATGTGAAAAGTTGAAATTGAAAAAATAACAAAAAAGTAAAGTAACATTCTCTTTTTTGAAACACACTTAAAATGAAAGTAAGATAAACAAATTGACGGAAAGGGAGTAGCACTTAAAACACCACAAGCATATGATAAATCAAAACTGAAGAAGATAAAAACAACTACCAGCTTAAAGAAGACATGCTCCGGATTATCAAAAAAAAAATGTTAAAGCAGAAATTTATTGATCAAAAAGGAAAATTATCAAAATAATATATAACAATTTGTTGGTTCTTTTCGTATTGCTAATTATTTGTTCTCCAATTAAATTGTTTATTGTTCCTAACTAATTGGTTATTTTAATATTTTCTATATTGAATAATTATTGTGTAATAATATGTATGGTTCTTGAATATATAATAGGCATGTATGTGTAAATTGAATATATAGGAATAAAAAAGGTAATATGACATTTTTATTTGGTTAAGAAACAGATTTTTTATTTTTTTTTCACATAATTTTCTTTTAAATAATTTGTACATCATGTTATGATGTTAATCATATTTTGAATCTTTTTATATTCGCGCGAAGCGCGGACAAGTATACTAGTTAATTAATTAATTATGCTGCAAATCATCCAAAAAAGCAATGCAATTCTTTTAGTTGCTTGCTTTTCTTACTTCCACTTTTGATCAAGTTCAGTGTGAAGCAAAAGTGTTCAAATATACTGCAGATCTTCAAAATTCTAAAAGCATCTAATTAAGCAAAGAAAATTATAAGATATTTAAGACAGTTTGGTTAATCACGTTTTACTTGAACAAACAATAATGTTTTATAATCTTTTAGTGCTTTGAGTATTTACATATATAAAATTACTCGAAGCAAATTAGTATGCTTTAATCTATTAATCCTTTAGTGCTTTGGACGACCTAGCCACTAGCTAGGAACAAAATTAAACAAATATAAAGTAGAGATAACTTAATAATTACAACGGAAAAAGATTCATAAAGAACAATTTCAATCAAATAGATTGATCGAGTTGTCGAATCATTCATATTAAACCCTTACGAAATTTCGGTGGAATATTGATATTTTCCACAGAAAAAAGTTTCAAGAAATATCGATCAAGTAGCGCAACAAGTATATTAAAAACCAGTTAAAGAAAGGAATAAATTCTTAAATCATTGTCCAAATAAAATTATATTCAAAGACCAGAAAATGATTCATCATGAATTCTAAACTGACCCTTATATATAAATGAATCACCCAATGTTGAAAATTCATCCAACAATACTTATAATATATCCCAAGGAGACAAAAAAAAAATGCCTTGGTACATTTTCATTACTAGAAGAGTAAGTTATCCACTAAGTGATGAACAAGTGAAAGGTATGCTCAAGAAATATGATAAAAATAGAGATGGGAAAATTAGCAAACAAGAAGTGAGATTAGCTTTTAAAGAAATGGGGTTGCATTTTTGTCGTTGGAAAGCTGGAAAGGCCGTTCGTTTTGCAGATAAAAATGGTGATGGATATATTAATGAAGATGAAATGAGTGAGCTTGTTCAATATGCTTCAAGATGGGGCTTTAGGATATCTTAACGGGTATCAGATATCAGGAGGGAGATGAAAAGAAAAAAACAACAACTATGGGTTGTATGTATTATGTATCCTTTTTTTTTTTTTTTTGTGATGTTGTGTCTTTTGTTTTTGTTTGTTTGATCAGAACCAAAGATCTCTTGTAATATTTGGAAGAAAAAGGTCTTTTGGGTGTTGTAATATGTAACATATAATAGGAACTATTACTATGTAAATTTCATGTTGGACATGTTCGATATTTTCTAGTAGCCAAATGATATAAGCTATATACCTTCCATATTTTCTTCTCTCAATTATCCCTATGAGCTTTCTTAGGGGTCGTTTGATACAAGGAATAAGAGATAACTAATTTCGAATTTAATTTTAGGATGAGCTTATCTCAAGTTTGATTGAGATAAAATACATGGGATAACTCATCTCGAAATTAGTTATTCCGGGATTATAGTGTTATTTTTATCCTTGAGGATGGAAAAACTGATCCCAGGATCTTTTGTTTCCAACCAAATGACCCCTAGGCACCTTTTTTGCTATGTATTACCCTCTACGTCTCATTTTATGTACTAAAATTGATGGGACAAGAAATTTTGAAAACTAAAAGAGACTTGATTTGGAATAATAATTTTATTTTTTTATTTCATTCTTAAAATATATTTTAATTTCAATTTCTTGGATTAAGCACATGAAATAATTATTTATTTATGGGTAGGAGTGAGATTACTCATATTAATTTTATTACGCTGTCGTGATGTCATCTTAACGACAATTCATGAAGAAGATTAATAATTATCCATAATCAAGGAAATTCTCAATATTGAAAATAAAACAAGTAATCTTAGCTGTTAGATCATGTTAAAACGCAATGAATTTATAAAAAAATCATTTATGTGGTCAGTGGACATAATACATGTAACTCCATTCTTATAACGCTTAACGCATAAACGATGTCCTTGAAATTCTATTTGAGTTTCAGAAAGTCCTTTCAATGTAAATTTCATAGTTGTTAATATGTATTGGTTCAGATTTAAGTAAGAATAGAAAAACATATGTCATTCTCTCGCTAAAAGGAAAAGGAAAGTCAAAAACAAGAAAAAGAAATTCTTTCAAACTTTTCAAGAAAATTTGTATGTGTTTCATCCGTAAAAATATGCATCATCAAAAGTCTATGTTTTACAGGTTAACTTTATTTATCTGTTAAATTTACTAAATTCATAATACACTAATGATTTAACATACTACATTTTGTAAAAGAAAATATTTTTTGACAAATTTAAATTAATGGGCGAAACTTGACTTATCATAAATTATGATGAACGGCAAAAATCTTGACAGATTTTCAAAAGTTTGACCATAAATTCTAATGGATCATCAAAGTATTGATTCTTAAGAAAGCTATTCGATTAAAAAATATATATATTTCGTATAGATATTGAGCCCGCGTTTAGCACGGGGTTAGCGCCACTAGTAATAAACATAAAACATAAGGCATCATGGAGAGATATGGCTCTATATTTCTGTTGTGTATATATATTCTTTGAAACTTTCGGTATATATTTCTAGTGTCTGCCTATCTTGGCATCTATATATTATACTCCTATACTATATGTTATCCATCTATAAATTAATCAATTAATGATTGCCCAAATGAATCAGGAATAGTTATAGGGAAACTTTAAGCCTAAACTAGCTAGTAAGGTATACACATTATATGGGTTATTGTAGGGCAGGGAACGAAGGGTGGGCGTGGAGTATCACTTACTGGTTGATTTGATCTCAGTAATTTTGATTCGGATTTTCTCTATATGTCCCCAAAAAACCACTAACTTATCATAAATAATAAGTTTCAAACTCAATAAATTAAATAAAAATAATAAAATTTCAAACTTGAACCTATAATATTTGAATCCTGAATCTCTATATATCTAGCGAACAAGTTGATGTGCATGTTGTCCTTTTGTAGCAGGGACGGCTCAACGAGATTTGTGGCCCAAAGCCAACTTTAAGAAGAGGCCCTTTAATTAATAAAACTATATACTCCGTATATGTTTATTTGATTTCTTTCCTTTTTGTTTTGTAACGATGGTATACGGGCCATCTTGTACGTATATTAACTATTCATTTCAATACATATTAGTATTTATTATATAGTTTTTGAATTTCTAGATTTTAAAATATTTTATTTATCTAATCTTACTTAACTTCCAAAGTTAGTTAACTTAACCGCTAGAAAGAGAAAAAATGACACATAAATTAAGATGGAAGGAGTATTTATCTAAATAACATCTTGTTTCTAATAAACTCAATGAAATACCCAAAATACAAGCGACAAGCGAAAGAGAAAGAGAAAGAAAAGAAGGTATGGTGGTAATATCTCCTTGAACAGGCTAATTTCTCAGGTTTCAGCAACTCTACACAATTTACTGGTGTACAGGTTTCCAATCTTGTTATTTTTTTTAAAAAAAATAATGATACTAATCTATAATATATACTACTATATAATATTAAATAGTAATCATGAAAATATGGGGCCTTTAATTTGAGGGGGCCTAAAGCCATGGCTTTAGTGGCTTCCCCCTTGAGCCGGCACTGTTTTGTAGTATGGTGGGCACGTTTCTTCCGAATCTTGCACACTACTCACTAGAATGGATACACCAATATATTACGGCCTTTTATTTGTATTATATATTAAGATTAAAATGTACGAATTTAATTTGAATATTAATATATTATATAATTATTTAAATATTCATTTATGGTGGTTGATAGTGATAGTTGTCTGTGGCAATTGATGGGGATGGTGGTATGGCCGATGATGATGATAGTGGTGGGTGAGGGTGGTAATTCATATGGTGGGCAGCGACTGCCGTTAGCAGTGAAAGTGGATAGAGTACTAGTGCTGAAATGCCATCGTTTGTACAAATTCTTGAACGGTTAGCATCTTGAAGATGTTGAAATATTGTTATTGATCTTAATCATTTAAATCTATAGTCAGACCCTGTCACGACTCAAAAATCGTGACCGTGATGACACCTGTCACTCCCACCATGACAGGTAAGCCTAAAACCAAAACCCAAACACAATTACTCGAAAGTATAGGAGCGGAAGGAAATAAGAACAAAAAAAAACCTGAATAATCTCCAAAATAGATTAATAAAGTAGTAGAGTCGAAATATAGATAATCCCATATCTGGTAGTCACTAATACAAGCCTCTATATACAGAAATCAAAGAAAAGTCTGAGTATCTCAAAATGCGGAAAATGCATAAATATATTAAGGGCGGAGGAGATTTCAGTAGTCTCTGAAATCAATAGCAGCTACCTCGAATCTCCAAAGATGCTAACATAGAAGAACCCACACGAATCAACACCCAGAGGTCGTCGGATCGGTACCTGTACGTAAGGTGCAGAAAAAGCAAGGGTGAGTACGGAACCACGTGTACTCAGCAAGCATCGTCGACCGACTCTAATTCAAAGTGGTGATGAGTAACACCACATCAACCATCTAAAACTACCATACAACCTGCACTCAGGAAAGCCACCCTAATCCAACATAATAATCAAGTCTAACAGTCATAAGGATATCATAACACAGTCCAAAAAATCCTCAATACAGTGAAATCAAGTACTCCCTCCGTCCCAATTTATGTGATGTACTTTGACTTGGCACGGAGTTTAAGAAATAAAGGAAGACTTTTGAAACTTGTGGTCTAAAATGAGTTATAGATATTTGTGTGGTTGTAAATCATTTCATTAAGGGTAAAGTGGGTATTTTAAAGTTAAATTGTTACCAAATATAGAAATGTGTCATTCTTTTTGGGACTGACTAAAAAGGAAAGTGTGTCATATAAATTGGGACAGAGGGAGAAACAGATATTCAAGTACTCAATAAATAGTACAAAATCAACAATTACACCTTACTCAATCTGAACAAGAAAAGAATGAATGCAATGCAATGCATATGTTGTGTACACACCTACCGAGCAATGACTTCAAGGTCAGGACCCATGGGGGACTCACAAGGTCCATGTACTGTGCAGGCGTGCACTCGAACCCTAATAATAGATAATAATGTGCAGGCGTGCGCTCCGGCCCCAATAATAGATAATAATGTGCAGGCGTGCACTCCGACCCCATATAAAATGTCATGCATGATGTGCAGGCGTGCAACTCCGATCCCAAATCAACAATAAAATTAAGCAAAGCATTTCATGTTTTATGCCAGATAAGTATCAATTCCAAAATCAACTCAGTTTATCAAGTGGGAGTATTCTCATTAGCTAGCATTTTCAACAATTTATTTACTATAGTAAATCAGCCCAATCATGCTAGCAGATAGGGAAAAACCTTTCAAAATAGGCAATTAACTGATTTTAACCCCTCAAATAACACCGGTACCCACATAGATGCTCGTCACTTCATCTATACGGGACCCCCATTCCCATTACTCCCATTACACATAATTAACACATAAACACTTCGAAAAAGAGTTTAAGAAAGTCTCAACTTGCCTCAAACCGAAGCCAAGCATCAATTAACAAACTTGCCCTTACGTAAAGCTTCTGAATGATCAAAATCTGTTCAAATACATAATCTCCATAAGAGTATGAACCAGTACATCGAATTTCAGCTAAAATGGGTCATTATTCAAACCCCCCCACCCTCCCCCCACCCCAAAGAAATAAGAATTTTTACTCTTAAGAATCCTAGATCTAAAACCTAAATTTATCAAAATAGTAATTGATAATATCGTAGGAATATCTGCAGAATCTTAAAGCAAAGAACGAATTAGGAACCCAAGCCAAGGAACGAGACAATAGAGAATTGTAACTACTGACACCAACATTCTCAATACCCTTATCACAATGATTGGCCATTATTACTCCATCATGGCCTCAATTTATTAAAATATTGATTAATCACAATCTCATGAAAAATTTCAAAAGCTTAATCTAACTACAAAGACGGATAGTAACTGCAGAAATTATCAAAAACCTAGAAATTATCTAACCTCCACCCACAGTCCATCATTAGTGCCAATCGATTGAGTCATCATTACCTAATCATTAGATCCTTTAATTTATTTCAATTGTCATAACATACAAATACTGCCTAATCCGTGACATGCCTCTTGAATTACTACTTCAATTTACCCACATCATCATTATGGGCCAGTGATAAGTAATTATTATCTTATCATTATAAATGACATGAATAACTAACCAATGTTCATCTAATTCAATCGGATAAAAATCAAATCAACCAAAATATTTCTTACGGGGTGAATTCAACTCACCCTAACCTTATTATTGCTAAAGCAGCAGGAACAGGTCCACAATGAGTATCTTACCTGGAAGTCACTCGAGAATTTTCCTTAGATGCTAGGTGTGAATGTTGTAACTCCCGTAAGGGTGTTTGCTTCTAGTTGAAACCGCTGATTTTTTTATTTTTTTTTAATTTTCTCTTTAATATGCCAAACCTTTTCCACTTAACTCATTCTTGTACATGGGCTATATTAATAAGTAAATTTTGGGTTTGACCCATTAAACCACCAATTAAAATAATACTCTAAAATATCCAAACTTCTAATAAATCCTCGAAATTTATTCGGAGCACTATAGAAGTAAATCAACTATGCAAATTGACTAAAAATCACATTCGAAACCTATTGGAAATATCAAAACACCAATTTGAGGTCGTCTTGACCAAAAGTAGCCGTATTCAAACTTAATTATCTTAAAACTCAAGAATTCAACTAATGACTTAAATCGCTCCCGAACACCTCGAGGTCCGTACTATCCATTCCCAAAAGTCATAAATCATGTATAAAAATTATGGGGAGGGTTAGAATAAGAAAATTTCACCAAACGACTTGGAGGGCCGTTACATTTATAGAGGATCGTGACTTATCCATCTTTTAAACATAACAAAACATTCTTCAGGATTGTCAGTACAAGCTGTGTGTCCTGCTCCCTATTAAAGAAAAATAAATAAAGTAAATAAATACAGAGTTAAATACAAAAAAATCAAAATATACCATTTTGAATAAAATTCAATCTGGCTAAATAGTAAATTGTGATATATTAATTACTTTTAAATTTTCAAGTAACTAATTTAATTTCATACCTTCACCGTTGAATAAGTCATTTTGTTGGAGTAAGACCTCGTATAACTACAAGGATAATGATTAAGCATTATCAACTCGTATAATTAGTTTTAAGAATTCATAATTGTAATTAAGTATGTTAAATTTGGAGATTAATTACCCAGCAATTTGATGATTTGTGGTCCATGGACGCCAATCATCAACAATAGAGTAGTTTAGAGACTTTATCCATACTTGTGTGGATTGGAAAGGTACCATATAGTCATGATCCCCACTGTTTAAACATTATAAAAAAAAAAATCATTTAATACATTCATGAAATTATTGTAAATACATCAAAAAATAAAATTCTAATCACATGAAAAAAAGTTCTTCTGTATATCTTTGTAGGGGACAAGTTTTTTATAGTTATCTGTTGAGGAGCTAACTACTTGTACAGCAGTACTCTGAAACTGTATTCTTTTCTTTTCCTATTTTGTGTTAACACTGTATAATGATAGTTAGTGGTAATTAAGTAATTAGTCAGTTAGTTAGTCAGTTAGAGATGAGCTGTCAACAGCTGGAGCTAGGTAGATATAGTCTATAAATATATCCATGTACAGATTTTTTCCACATCAATGAAATTAGAGAAAAGCTTCCACAAAATATCTCCTGTCTTCTTCTTTTGCTCTTAGCTGGTAGAATCTTAACATGGTATCAGAGCTCTTCGTTGCAGTTTTCTAGGGTTTTGCCTTTGCGGAGTAAAGGAAATCGAGAGAACACTACAACGTAATTTCGATTCTGGAACTCAATTTCAACAATGGTGACTGAAAATTCTCAGAATGCTCAAGGAATTGGGACTGTAAATGCAGGGGTAACAATTGATTACACTCATCCTCTGTATTTTCATGCTTCTGATGGACCGGGATCATTGTCGGTGGGGATTCAACTCGTCGGAATGGAGAATTACATGTTGTGGAATCGTGCAATGCGAATTGCACTTCTAGGAAGGAACAAGTTAGGGTTTGTGGATGGAAGTGTTACCAGAGAAACGTATGGAACTGCGTTAGGACACCTCTGGGATCGTTGCAATGCAATCGTTGTTTCGTGGCTGACTGGAAACGTTAGTCGCGATTTACTAAGCGGCATTTTGTTCCGCTCTAATGCATACCTGATCTGGAAGGAGCTGGAGGAACGATTCAATAAAATTAATGGATCGCGATTATATGCACTGCACAAGGAGATTTTTACCCTGTCACAAGGAACACAATCAGTATCGGTGTATTACTCGAGACTTAAGGATTTATGGGACGAGTATGATTCAATGATGCCTCCCCCTTCATGTGATTGTGAGAAATCGAAGGAGTATCTAGCTCAACTTCAATACCAGCGACTGCTTCAATTTTTGATGGGATTGAATGAGGGATATGGTCAGGCTAGAAGCCAAATTCTCATGAAGTCAAAATTGTTGAATGTCAATCAAGCGTATGCATTGATTGTGCAAGATGAAAGTCAAAAGATAGCATCAGGTAGTAGTAGTTATGCTGGTCATGAAGGGATAGGTTCCAACTCAAATGTGTTCTTCACTGCAAGAAACATCGGGCATAAGAAGAAAAATTGGGGCATGATCTGTGATTATTGTCATATAAAGGGACACATAAGGGAAGATTGCTTCAAATTGATGAAATGTGACCACTGTGGAAAGACAGGGCATATGATGGAAAAGTGCTACCAGTTGATAGGTTACCCACCAGACTTTAAAGGCAAAGGGAAGACAGTCACAAGTGCAAATGCAGTGGCTAACTTTGCTGTTCCACAGGTAGTCTCAAATGCTAATGCAATGCCTAATTTTGCAGCTACACAGGAGGGTAACATGATGGTTTCTCAAGATGAATACAAGGAGTACAAGATGTGGAAACAGAGGAGGGACAACACTTCAACCTCAAATGTTAATGCAAACATGGCAGGTAAGGTCCCTTCTTCTCACCAGGATCAGATTAGTTGGATAGTAGATACCGGGGCAACTAATCATATTACGGGTAATAAGAGACTGTTAATGAATGATGCAAAAGTAGGAGAAGCAGGAAATGTACAATTACCTACTGGTGAATCTGCTGCTATCAGTCATATTGGAAGTTGTTCCTTGACAGGAGGTGATTATCTAAAAGATGTGTTTTGTGTGCCAACCTTTAAATTCAATCTTTTGTCAGTATCAAAAGTGACAAAAGATCTGAATTGTTGTGCTAAGTTTTATCCTGAACACTTTGAATTTCAGGATCTTTGCACTGGGAAAGTGAGGGTGACTGGTAGAGAGGAAGAAGGGCTATACATTTTGAATACGCATTCAGTAGGAAACACAATAAAAGGAAAGAAGTCCATGACAGTATTTGGACCTGCTGATTCAGAACTGTGGCATAAGAGGCTAGGGCATGTGCCCATGGCAGTATTAAGACGAATTTCAGTTTTTAGTAATAAGGATGTTTTTCAATTGAAACATTGTGATGTTTGCCCTATTTCTAGGCAAACTAGACTACCATTTCCTGTTAGTAATAGTAGAGCGGCAGAAGCTTTTCATTTGATACACTTGGATGTATGGGGTCCTTATCATGTTGAAACACATAATGGAATGAAGTACTTTCTTACTATGGTTGATGACTATACTAGATGGACTTGGATATTTTTGTTGAGAGTAAAATCTGATGTTTTAGAGATTTTGAAGAATTTTGTTACCATGGTACTAACTCAGTTTGGAAAGAACATTAAGTCTTTTAGATCAGACAATGGATCAGAGTTCTTTAATCAATCTTGTTCTACTTTATTTCAACAACATGGTATATTGCATCAAAGTTCCTGTCCATATACTCCACAACAAAATGGAGTAGTGGAAAGGAAACATAGGCACATATTAGAAATTGCCAGAGCCATTAGATTTCAAGGTTCCCTACCACTAAAATTTTGGGGCTATTGTGTTGAAGCAGCTGTTTACATTATCAATAGAGTTCCTTCTTCAGTTTTGAACAACAAGTCATCTTTTGAGATGCTATACAAACATGTTCCTTCTTTAGCCCATATGAGAGTAACTGGGAATGATTCTACCTTGATTCAAGAAACCAAAGATTATCTGCATCAGTGTTTCAAGATCAAAGACTTAGGTGACTTAAAGTTCTTTCTTGGGATTGAGTTTGCTAGGAACAAAGAAGGCATCTTAATGCATCAGAGAAAGTATGCTCTTGAACTCATAGCTGACATGGGATTGACTGGTGCTAAGCCTTGTAAGACACCTTTGGAGGTTAATCTGAGGCTTACTACTCTTGAATTTGATCAACATGTTGATGATACTTCTGATGCTTTGCTGAATGATCCTGGTGAATATCAGAGACTGGTGGGTAGGCTTTTATATCTGACTATTACAAGACCTGATATTGCTTTTGCAGTACAGTGTCTAAGTCAATTCATGCACTCTCCTAAATTGTCACATATGCATGCAGCAGTAAGGGTGCTCAAATACATCAAAACTTCACCAGGTCTTGGTGTTTTTATGTCTGTTTTGACTAGTCCTCATCTTATTGCCTACTGTGATGCTGATTGGGCTGCTTGTCCCAATACAAGAAAGTCTGTTACTGGGTATATCCTTAAGCTTGGGGATTCCATTCTTTCTTGGAAGTCAAAGAAACAATCCACCATCTCTAGGAGTTCTGCAGAGGCAGAGTACAGGAGCCTTGCTTCTACAGTGGCAGAGGTTGTTTGGGTTTCAAGCTTGCTTACTGAATTAGGTGTGCAACACAAAGCTCCAGTCCCCATGCTTTGTGACAGCAAGTCTGCAATCCAAATAGCTACTAATCCTGTTTTCCATGAACGTACCAAACATATTGATATCGACTGCCATTTTATTAGAGAAAAGGTGCAACTTGGACTGGTTAAACTGCTTCACATCTCCACTACTGAACAACAGGCTGATATTCTTACTAAAGGGCTAGGTATAGCTCAACATGGCTATCTGGTGTCCAAGCTAGGCTTGAAGAATATCTTCATAGCTCCTAGCTTGAGAGGGGGTGTTGAGGAGCTAACTACTTGTACAGCAGTACCCTGAAACTGTATTCTTTTCTTTTCCTATTTTGTGTTAACACTGTATAATGATAGTTAGTGGTAATTAAGTAATTAGTCAGTTAGTTAGTCAGTTAGAGATGAGCTGTCAACAGCTGGAGCTAGCTAGATATAGTCTATAAATATATCCATGTACAGATTTTTTCCACATCAATGAAATTAGAGAAAAGCTTCCACAAAATATCTCCTGTCTTCTTCTTTTGCTCTTAGCTGGTAGAATCTTAACATTATCTTTTCTTAATTTTGTAGCACTTTGGTGAGATTTAGCTCGTTTGGTCATGAGAATTATTCATTTCTTTTCTAAATTTTATTTTTACTTTATTTAGAAATTAATATTTGATCCTGACAATTTCAAATATGTCTAAAATCTTGTTTTCACTTTCACTATATTTTTCTTTTTCAAATTTTTACCCTAAAATTTCATTTTTATAAAAATAACCCTATTTAAATTATATTTCATGTTTTTTTAGTAGAAAAAGTGCATTCAAACAACCAAATATTAATTTTAAAACCTATAACCAAACACAACTCCATCTTCAATTTCAACTTCTAAAATTTCAAAGAAAGTGAAAATTATTTGTAATAGTATATAATAGCTTGAATATGGGATCTAGTCTATGACATTATGTGACCATCTATTTTGAGGCATTACTCTTTTATATCATATTTGATTGTATGTTTCAGGTAAACTAGTCAAGTTGAGTGATTTTGCTAGTTTTTAGAAATTCAAGGGTATAAATCATATTTAGAAAAAATGCGTTCAAATTAAAATTAGATATTCTTTGCAAGAAGTATGGTCATACACAACTCCAACTCCAACTCCAACTCCAACTCCAACTTTAAAAGTTCCAAATAAAATGAATAATATTTGATTTTTATTGCCAAACAACCATTAGACCATGACTATAATCTCATACCAAATATATAAAGTTTACGACATAGACACAAACGTAAAGATGAATATTAATTACCTGTATATAAGTGGTCGATAACCTTTAGTGCTTAGATTTGCATGATATGGTATAACATTATGTATCGTGATTGTGTAGTTGGGAGAGATAATTCGACTTATATCTTTCCTACATTTAATCCAGCTTCCTATGATTCCCTGCGAAGAATAAAATCACGAGCAATAAGGTGATATAGTAAAATTATCATTTTATGTATTGATTTTTAAGAGATGTGCAAAGTCAATGCTGAACCAATAAAAATAAACGTAATCATGAAAAAAGTTGTTAATTATGTGATTTATACATATATTAATAATACCTTCCGAACATGAAGAGCTTCTTGGACTTCAGGGTCATTAGCCCAATACCTCATATGCTTGCGCCAATCAGACTGAAGTAATTAATATCAGTACCAGTATTTTGAGTATTCCTTTATTATGTATCTCGACAGATTTAAAATCAAAAAAAAATATATCGAGAGCTAATTATATATCTTTACAAGAAAAATATGTATATTCGTTGGATGTATCAGGAGCTAATTTTGTATCTCGATAGACCCAAAATCGGAATTTTCAGTAATTATGTAAAATATCGGAATTTTCTGTAATTAAGCTCCAAACTGTCGAGATTTATATTGTTTCTCCTTCATTTAAAGTTATATACATTGACAGTACCGGTACGTAGTATAACAATTTTTTTAAAAAACTTACATCACACTGGTCTTGACGTTGCAAGGAGAAGAGTTTATCATCAAGTAATACTCTTTCACCAGACATTTGATGTGGCCCTCGAAGATCATCGTCATTTTTGCAAAAGGGCTTTAATATGTGTTCCACATTAATGTTCCTTACTATCTGCATAATTATATTTTAATTTACTCGGATAAAAATAATAAATAATCTACTATATATCACACATTAAACTACATCGATAGTACTGTAAAACAATACTTATAATAACCTCTTTGAAAGTTTGAAAGTCATTTGCACATCCCGTATTGTTGGGATCTATGTCTGAATATTCTCCTCTACAATTCTTCTCCAATGACTGTTTATTAGACAAATTAATATTCAAGTTAATTTGACATGTCAAATTTTAAACCTTATCTTTTGGAATAATATAGAAATTAAAGTAATTAAAAATAAATTAATTGTGACTTAACCGTATAAAGTTCATCAGATATAAGCCCCATGCCATGGCTAAAAGGTATATCATAATTGTTTTCTTGAGGAAGAAATGTTATAGGATTGCCAAGTAGATATCCCTAAAATTAACCATGAAACTTTTAGAAAAAGATTACTCGATGATAGTAATTATTAGATAACAAATTAGAGAAATTTTGACCTGAAGATTAACCAATGGCTCTTTGCCTGCTGCATTTCCTGAATTGCAAACTCAAAGATTAATTTTTAAGGATGGTCAAGTTTAATATATTTTTAAGTACATATCTATATATATATATTATAATTTTTCGACAAATTAAGAATGTTCAACTGACCACACTTTGGTTTAAGTGTCTCCATCACTCATGTCTGGATATTGATCTATTATGTGTGTGCATGTTAATTTGCATAAATTCTTCAAATACACTAAGAATTTGTGTTACTAAAAAAGTACATAACCAAATATATATGTGTTGAGTACGTGTATACTCAGTTAAATGTGTACATGATCAAATTAATTAAGGAATTAACCTAAATAGTTGCTCATCTAACTGCTTAAACTAAAAATAACCGATAGATATATAATATATGCAGGGCCGGCTCATAGTGTTAACAAAACAAGCAGTTGCCTTAGGCCTCCAATTGTGGGGGCCTCATTTTCTAGTAATAAATGCATTGGTAGATTTTTTTTTAACAAAAATATTACATTATTTTATAAAAGAGAGTTCTTCACATAAAAGGAAAAAAATCCTTTTAATGGGAAATAAAGTGGTAGACTAGCTTAAAAAGATAATATTCTAATCAAGATACTCAATCAAACCAAAAAACTTGATTCTCTTCTAAATGTTTATATTGCTTATAAAATAATGTTAATAATTTCTATAACAGTCGCTTCAGCAAAAAGAAGTTTTTCAAATTAAAAATGATAATTTCTTATTTAAGATGAACAATGTCTCAAGAAAGATGAAGTGGATTGGTTATATTATCAATTGAAAATTAATAATTAGAAGAAATTGATTATGAAAAGATTATTAATTTTTTTGCATTTCAAAAAGTTAGAAAAAATAGTTTTCACATAAAAACATATAATTTTTTTTTATTGAATTTAAGGCCTCCCATTTAACTTTGGCCTTAGGCCACCTATGTGCTCGAGCCGCCCCTGAATATATGTATAATTCATGTATAATATGCATATTATTGTGTAATTTACGGATATGATTAAGAAAAGTAAACAACAAATTCGACCATATAATTTATAGATATGTACTCAGTATTTTTATGGTATACATGATACTTACCATTTGATATGAACTGGGCTATAATTGGAATAGTCGTGCCAGAATATGAGTTTCCAGAAAGGTAAAAGGGATTTGAGATGAATTGTGGATGATCACTGAGCCACTGAAATAATTAATTAATGAATTAATTCACAGTGAAATAAACATGATTTCAATTTTTCTTATAATAGCAAATTTCAAAAATTATGTACCTTTCTTAGAAATTCATAGACATATTCACATGCTTGTATATCAGTGTACTTGTATGCAGCTGAATTTGTTGCATATGAGAATCCAGTATTTACTGGTTGATCCAAGAAAATTACACTTGCTATCTGAAAATTGATGCATACATTATATTATAATTCATAAGAAGTTATTACTACTATTTTTACGAAGCACGAACAAATTCACTAGTATCATGAAACTACCTTGGTCAATGCGTGTGGGTTTAGTACGAACATGGGCAAACTCCTATTGTAGACTTGTTCAACAAAACGCAATGGCCCTGATGATCAACACGATTATTTTTTTTGTGTCAAGTGTTTGTTTGACAAGGAAAAAATATTAATGTTACGTTTCGAAATCATTTTGTAAAACTTATGGAGGGGAAAATATTTTTAAAAGAAAATTATTGTATAATGTTGTTTTCCGGGTTTAGTAAAATCTGTATTTTTTAATAATAACTTCAATCATATGTTCAAAATAAAATAAGAACAATCACATGAAGTTGTAACTTTGTATTTAAACAAAAAGAACTTCAACTTTCAATTCAAGAACAACAAAGAAGTTCAACAACTTCAAACACAAGTTCAACAACTATGAACTATCAAAATGAAGTTTCTACTATTTTCTGAAAAATAGCAAAATCGTAAGAAAAAGATGAAGACAGAAATGGAGAATCAAGTCCACCGAATTCACGGTGTGTCCTTAAGGAATTTATTCCCCTCAAGTACCCGAGGTTATGAAATCTTTCCTCCCAGGATAAAATGAATCACTTCAGTAGAATAGTGGTACCTCAAATTCTATTGAACAACGAACTCACTCAACGATTTGATGATCACACTTGAGTTTTTCAAGAAGAAGAGAGTGTTTTTCTTTTCAAAATTTCGTCTCTATACCTGAGGAAAAATTCAGGTATTTACAGCCAAAGGTGGTGCTTCAGAAGAGAAGCAATGGTTCACGAAAAGTCACATTGTTTTTGTACGTCGCGACCACCTGCTCCCGCAGGTCACATTACTGCACAAAGCAGAAGCCTCTGCGTTGGCCTACGCTGGCACCAGCGCCCGCAGGTCACGCACCTGTTCCCAAACAATGCATATTTTGCCTCGAAGGGTCGTGTCCCTTCGAGGTGAGTTGTGACATGCGCCCGCACATGCCATGTGCGTCCGCAAATGGAGAAATTTTAGATTAAATTTTTGGATCATTAACTCTCAAGTTTCAAATAAATTTTGTCCAAAATGATAGTCTCTCGATCATTTTACGAAGCCGAGCAAGCAACGACGACGGCGCGAGACTTAACTTGTTCTTGCCTCACTATTCACATAAAGGAATGCATCTCAATATATGCACAAGAAAGTTTTTCTCCCTCCAATGTGGGAGCAATATTCTTCTTTAAAGTGAAAACACAATTCATTTTTATTCTCCATTTTCCATTCACATTTCATCGCTATAACCCACCATATAATTCATACGCAATTAGTTCTCCCTCCAATTAGTTGAATAATTAATTTTATCCAAGAACTTTTAGTAAACATTTCCACTCACAATTATGAATACTGTACTAAAAAAAACAACTTTACGGTAAGAAGTTACACAAACATACAATAGGATTAATGTGTGTACCTATTTCATTGACAATGGCAATAACAGAGGAGCAACCAGGTCCACCAGATAGCCAAACCAAAAGAGGATCAGTAGTAGGGTTTGATTCTGATTGCAAAAAATAGTAGAAAAGTTGCACTTCTTCATCTTTACCAATTCCAACATACCTGATGAATTACCACGAAAACATAATTTTAGGACACAGATCCTCGATCCTCGATCCTCGAAGATAATTAGTTAGCACCATATCCATTGTAATCCTCAATCGAATCAAAGTCCATAAATAACAATTTTGTGAGGTAATGGGTATAAAACAAGTGTAAAAAATAGAACAACATGGAGTAGGAAGCAAAGACTTTGAGGCGTGAAAGATTATTGTTCTTCAAAAAAGATATTACTCGTATTAAAATAGGAGTAACATAAAGATAAAGGGCAACACTATGCTTGGGATCCAGAGAAGGATCGAACCACAAGGATTTATTATATGCAGCCTCACCTTACATTTCTGCAAGGGGCTAATTTCCACATTTCATTATTTGACAATTGTTTAATGACACTATCCCCATTTTACTTTTATTGAATCCTACTTAACACTTTATTGAAGAGAAAAGTCATCTAAAAATAAGTACTAAAGTAAAAAGTCATTCACATGGCATCAACCTTACCTTACATTTCTGTAAGAGGTTGTTTTCACGGTTTGAACACGTGACCTCCAAGTCACATGACAACAACCTTACCTTATATTTCTGGAAGAGATTGTAAAAAAATAGAAATAGTGAAAACAAGTATTGAGCTGTTTTTTAAATCCCAAATACAACTTAAAATATTTTTCTGGCATTGTTTTGAATAAAGTAAAATAATCTTCCGGAATAAAGTGAAAACAATACATGGCCAAACGGCTAATACATAATCAATAAGAATTAAAAACAAATTAATTGTGACTTAACCTTATAAAGTTCATCAGATATAAGTCCCATGCCATTGCTAAAAGGTATATGATAATTATCTTCATGAGGACGATTTGTTACAGTATTGCCAAGTAAATATACCTGAAATTGGTTAACCATGCATGCAACTCTTTTTTGAAAAAGATTAATTACTTGATGATGGTAATTATTAATTCCATAATAAAGTAGAGAAATATTGACCTGAAGATTAATCAATGGCTCTTCGCCTGAAGCATTTTCTGCATTGCGAAATCTAAACAACTCAGTTGAGAGCTTCGTGACTGGTTCAAGGGAAGGTCAAACAATGATTGATATATCATTCCCTCCCTATCCGTCTCTTGATCCCTCATTCCATTAATTTGGTGTTACTGATTCATTCAATGAATATACTCTTAATTTCTTTGTCTTATTAGTGTAGGTGTTTGTCAATGGTGAAAGCTGTCGAACTTCATACTCGAGTGGAGAAAGAGGGCTAGGCCCCAGAGGGCTTTCAGGAACTAGCAAAAGACTGGTGGATTATAGAGTTAGGGCGGGGGCAAATAGAATGCCTTGGGGTGGCAATTGGGCGAGTAGAACAATCAAATTGACATGAAAGTAATTTAAATGTAATTAACTTATTTTGGAGTGTTATATCGTATTTTTTGTACAAAATATAAAAATTCAGGTGAAATTTATTTTTAGATAGCTTGAAAAAACTAAATGACACAAAAAAATAGATAAAATGACTTTTGGTGCAATAAACTTAAAGTTAGATGACTTTTGTGAGCTATAAAAAAAATAGAAAGATGATTTTTGTGTAATGCTTAACTCTTATAGTTTGATAACTTTTATATACTAAAAATAGAAAAATAACTTTTGTGTACTAAACACAAAACTCAATAACCACCATTAAAATTTACTCCTTTTCCATTAATCTAAAGATTTTACGAAGACTAGTCGTTTTCTGGTCCAGAATGTAGTCAATTCGTTGTCTCCATTTTTATTTTTATTTTGTCGATGAGATTTCTTTTAACTTCTCAATCCCAATAAATTCTTTCTTTCTTTTTACTCTCAATTTATTTGATACTTTTCGCTTTCCAAAATTTAGTAGGCATTTAGCTATGAGAATTTTTTTACTTTTTTCCGAAAGTTATTTCACTTTAATGAAAAAAGTGAAAATAGTAGTATTTGGCAATAAGAATTATTTCACTTTAGTAACAATTGTTTTTGGCAAAGTGAATTTTCACTTTTTTTGGCTCCTATTTCTCTCACAAAATTTCAAAAACAATCCAATTTATATTTATGGTCAAACACAACATCAACTCTAACTTCGGAAAATTATTATTTTCATGGTCAAATGAGGCCTTAAATTATGTAAGCTTTCCATCAACATGCTCATGTCAAGGGCAATTTTGGTATTTCAAAGCCTCCATGTTTTAAATATGAGATAGTGCTAGATTGTTTTGGAACTGGCGACCATTTCGAGCCACAATAAGTTAAAAGTGACACAAATAAGCCACTGATTTAGTTTGTAACCAAAATAGGCTACCCGGGTTTTGTTTTTTTTTGTTTTACCATATTTTATTAACGTCCCGTTAACTGACGGGAACAGTGAATAAATCGAAAAAATGGAGTAAAAAATTCCGTGTTACGGAACTTTCACATAAAACGGAACTTTTAGTTCCGGGTTTCAAATAAATTTATTTTTAACCCGAAACTATTTGTTCCGTGTTATTTAAAAATATATATATATTACAAAACGGAACTAAAAGTTCCGTGTTATTTGAAATTTTTTTTTTAGATAACACGGAATTAATAACTCCGGGTTATGAATAAATTTATTTGAAACCCGGAGTTATTAATTCAGTGTTATAACTCGGAAGTTTTTACTCCGTTTTTTAGAATTTTTCACTGTTCCTAACAGTTAACGGAGACGTTAACAAAATATGATAAAACGGAAGAAAATATTTCGGGTAGCCTATTTTGATTACACTTTAAATCAGTGGCTTATTTTCATCACTTTATTGATACATTGGCTCATTTCAGTCGCCGGTTCTACTTTTCTCTACCTGGACAAAATATAACCACACACTACTTTGTTTAATATCTTAGGTATCCCTTGGCCTTTGATTTTTCCGTTATTTCACTTTTTTTTTTATTTGACAATTATTTAATAACTAGATAAGGATGTCCGTGCTCCGCACGGGTGTCTAATCATTATTTTCTCACGATACGTAAATAATTTTTGACCTGACAATTTTATGATGTAATAAATGTAAATAATGATATTCAAGCGAAAGTGATAGAGATGAGTGATAAAGTGGAGAGTAGATTGGGAGTAAAATAAAGTAATATGTGAGCAACACGTGAAGATGCAACGCGGGTCTAATATACCTAAATAACTTTTAATTATATCACATTAGTAAATGGAGAAGGTAAAATAATTAATTAAGACCAAGAGGTGGAAGAACGAATAAGATCCATTCGATCAAAGGCCGTGGACGGCCGAGATCTTTTTGGTCATACCAAAGATCCACACTTATTAAAAGGTATCATTTTGTGTCTATTTTACTTTTTTTAATTAAATATTATTAATTTTTTAATACTCAAACGACTTATAATAATTAATTAGGGGTGATATAGTAAAATCACGGAATTGAAGCAGGTGGGTTGGCGCCATAATTTATCATGCTGTATTTATTTACCCCTTTTAATTAAATATTATTAATTTTTTAATACTTAAATGAGTTAAAATAATTAATTTGGACCAATCCGTCCGATCAAAGGCCTTGGACGGCCGAGATCTTTTTGGTCATACCAAAGACCCACACTTATTAAAAGGGAAGGGATGATTAAATATTATCAATTTTCTAATACTTAAACGACTTATAATAATTAATTAGGGGTGATATAGTAAAATCACCGGGTTGAAGCAGGTGGGTTTGTCCCTTAATTTATCATTTTGTATTTATTTACTTTTTTAATTAAATACTATTAATTTTCTAATACTCAAATGACTTATAATAATTAATTAGGGGTGATTGTAAGACAATAAAATTCGAGACCGAAAAAATAATAATCGAAACAAGAAAATATTGCACCAATCGTTTATTGATTTCAATATGTGAGTGTTACAATCTCTATGAATCCTCTAATTCGCCTTTCTAAATATAAATTCAAGGGCTTCGAGCTTGATCTTGAATTTGATGAACTTGAACTTGATTTGTGGATTTAATGAACTTGATCTTGACTTGTGAATTTGGATTCAAGGGCTTTTGAGCTTGATCTTGAATCTTCGTCTTGATCTTCAGTTGTTTATGAACTTGAATGCTTGAACTTGTAGCTTGTAGAGAAATTTGTAGTGTTTGATCCACGAGCTCTCTCTTGCTTCTTGTTCGAATTGTTGGTCCTCCTTTTGAATTATGAGGCCCCTATTTATAGTTGTGGAAAGGAAAGAGTCATGATAAATCTGAACTCCTTCCGTCCAATCAGATTGAAGTGACATGACCATATTTGATTGGTTGAAACATGTCATTTGTACACATGGCGTATTTTTATTGGCCTTGGATTTGATTGAGCATGCTGCATCATTTTGACATGTGACATGATCCCATTGACTCCTTCACTTGACTTGCACGCCACGTCATTTGACACGTGGCACTCAATTGGGCCTCTAGAATATGATGACATCTTGGGTTTTAGCAACATGGACTCATCATTTGTAGCCCAAATTAATGGGTTAGCCCAATAAAAATTGAGTTTTAATTAAATCCATATTTATTGGACTTAAATAATTAATTCAATTATATTAATCCACCATATTTCTTGGACTAATATATTTTGAATTTAATATAATCGTACGGATTTAAATTTAATAAAATATCATTGCACACAAATTGCCCCCTGCTTCAAGACTTGTCAGAGTATTTAATTTTTCGAAGACTAGACTTGAAGTATAAGCTTGATGTTTTAATTTATTTGTGTACCAATCATCATGAACCAATACACGTGATACCAAATGAGACCTTTTAAATATCGCTATATATCTTTGAGACATATTTTTTTTCCTTGATTCACGTGTTATACATTGAGAAGAACCTCTTTTCTTTTTTCTTTTTTTCTTTTCTTGTTTGCACGTCTTCAGGATACTCCTTTTCATTTGGGGAATAAAATCCTTCTACTCCATAATCAACCATTCTCCAATTAGAATTAGGATGTCTATATTCCTACAAACTTGGACTGTCCCAATTTCACTCCAATTAGGAGTATGTCACCTCCTCAAAGACTTGAAAACTTCTCCTAGTTTTATTTCAACAAGGAGACTAGTAATGCCTTGCTGCATCTATAAATAGATGGATTCTCTCTATTATTTTGATATTGCAACATCGGGAGTCACACAAAGGAGAACAATGCCAGGTAATATATTCTTCTCTTTTAATTTTCGTCACTTTTTTTCAGCCCAGCATGTTAGTGGTAGAAAATTCATATCTCATTGTAGAAATATCGAAATCCTGAATGGTTTAATATTCCAAAAACTAGACTTCAAGATCTACAGCATATCCAAAATTCAGAATTAAACTCTATCAATTTCGTTCTATACAATTTTTTGAAACTTAGGTTTAAATTCTGTCATGCTGAGAATTTCAGATCTGCGTAGCTTTACCAAAACTTGCATATCTTGATGTAGGAATGAAGAAATCACAAGCCGCTTGATTCTTACGAAACTATACATCCATATATATAATATATCCGAAATTCATAATTTAATACATTCGGTATCTTTTCAGATGTTATCCCGAATTCAACTTTGGATTTTGGAGCACCGGCAGTTTCAGATTTGCGCGACGACACCAAAAAATTTGTTTCTCAATGTGGGAGTACTTAAATCATGATCCGCTTAATTATATAGATACCATAAACATGAAGCTATAACATATCCAAAATTTAGAATTTAACGCCTCCCGTATCGTTCTAGACAACCTTTTGAAGTTGCCCTGTATGCTGATATGTTTACCATTTCAGGTTCGCGTGGCTTCACAAGATAAATCATATCTAGGTGTGGGACCGTTGAAATTGCGAGTGGCTTATTCCGTTGGAAAGAGGACTCCAATATTTAGGTAAATATCTTTTTGTCATGCTTTTGCTTTCTCTCTCTTTTTTTTTTTTTTTTTTTTTTTGCAGGCGATGGTATTGAAAACTTTATATTGCTTGAGCCAAAGACGTCATATGGTCTAGGCCAAAAACTTTACATTGTCTGAGGCAAATACCTTACATGATCCGTGGTAAATACTTTTACACCATCTGAGCCAAAGTGTTGCCTTGTTCGAGCTGAAGACTTTACACAGTTTAAGGTCAAGACTTTACACAGTTCGCGGCAAAGACTTTTACATCGTCTGAGCTAAAGACTTTATGTTGTCCGAGAAAAAGATTTTACACTGTCTGAGCCAAAGTGTTGCCTTGTCTGAGTTGAAGACTTTACATCATCTAAGACAAAGACTTTACATAGTCCACGATAAAGACTTTTACACCGTCTGAGCTAAAGACCTTATGTTGCCCGAGGCAAAGACTATACATCGTCTGAGCCAAAGTGTTGACTTGTCCGAGTCGAAGACTTTATACCGTCTAAGGCAAAGACTTTACATAGTACCTTACATGATCCGCGATAAAGACTTTTACACAAATCTGAGCCAAAGTGTTGCCTTGTCTGAGTTGAAGACATTACATCGTCTAAGACAAAGACTTTACATAGTTAACAGCAAAGACTTTTACACTGTCTGAGCTAAAGACCTTATGTTTTCCGAGGCAAAGACTTTACATCATCTGAGCCAAAGTGTTGACTTGTCTGATTCGAAGACTTTACACCGTCTAAAGAAAACACTTTACATAGTCCGCAGCAAAGACTTTTACACCGTCTGAGCTAAAGACCTTATGTTGCCCGAGGCAAAGACTTTACATCGTCTGAGCCAAAGTGTTGACTTGTCCGAGTCGAAGACTTTACACCATCTAAGGCAAAGACTTTACATCGTCGGAGATATTTAATCTTTCGAAGACTAGGCTCGAAGTATTGACTTAACTTTTTTCTTTGTCAGTATTGAAACAAGATGCCTCAATGTTGTCTTGAGTAGTCTTGGCGCAGAACCAACTTGGAAAGAATTCTTCCAAGGTCACAGGACACCGTGGTTTTTAGTGGTGATGCTCCATTATACTCTCCCTCTTTGGCAGTTCAACCAGCCTCTGTTTCCTCGATTTCTTCACCATTCTCCTTCTGGTTGGCTGCTTGGATGAGTCTTTTCGTAGACTCGTCATATCGTTGCGTCTCCTCCTAGTCACCAAAGTCCAACCTTCATCATCACCTTCATCAATTAGAGACTTGTCATGCTTTAATGGCTCCTCATTACGCTCTTTGAAGTTGTATATTTGGACCAGATCGAGTGAGCCAAAAGTGATGGAGATTTGATAAGAACTGACCTTCTTATTAGCCAGTTGCATGATTTTATCCTTGAAGACAAAACATTTCTCCAAAGGGTGATCCACAAGCCTGTGATACTTGCAATAGTTTGGGTCATCAGTTTTTCAATAGTTTGGGTCATCAGTTTTTCCAGCTTCGTCGGGCCGCTTCATTTCTGGTATGTAACATCCCGTACCTTTTCGACCTATGTGATGATGTTGAACAATGGTTACTTAAGTTTCGAGACGCTATGAGTATGTATTTTGTAAGGTTGGTGATGAAAAAAAAAAATTAATTAATTCGAGCCTCGTACATGTGATTAGATTTTAGTCGGAGATGTCTTGTGTAATACCCCATACATTTCCAACCTCATTTGGTACCTTGGAGTCATGTTTACTTGATGATTAAGGTCACTACGTAAGTATTTTGTAGTGTTTTGATAGGGTATTGGATGATATGCAAGTGTTAGAAAAAAATGGCTGAAAAATCCAGCAGGCCACTGATTCAGAGAACCTTCAATTCCTGCGCCACTGCTGCAAAGCAAGGCAGTGGCGCAAGGCACAACATAATTGGCCTTTCCGAGCTCGTTTTGCGACGAAATGCAACGACGATTCTTCCATGGTTTCTTTTGATTCCTTGGAGTTCCTTTAGCATTGTTAAGGCTTCAAATACCTCGATACACTACTACATACTCCTACATGATCAAACCATGGAATACAAGAATTTACCAAAATGTTCAAAGAAGCCATAGGTGACTAGAATTCCTATTTTTGCGATTGAGGCTACGAATGAAAATCTCATAAGTGAATATTGTCGTGGCATTATGAAATTATTTAAACATGAGATATATGATGGATTATACATGAGAATTGGTGGGCTAGGATAATATGTGTTAATGGGCCAATTTGAGGCCCAAAATGGGATAAAATGCAAGGCCCAAAGGGGAAACAAAAGACCCATTCTTCCATTGACCAAATGGACATGGAATTTAATTCCAAAGAAGACTTGAGGGCCTATATATATGTGGAAGAATCAGATTTTTATTCCAAAAGACACACATCACTTTTCTAGAATTTTCAAGATAATTCCCTTTTGGCTTTGCAAACCCTAAGTCATCTTTTGGACAAGATCAACATATTCCAAGCCTTGGTAAGTATTTATTTTCATGGATTAATATCTTATATGCATAAAAGAATATGTATATCATGTTGGTTATGCTTGGAAAAGTTGGTCATGGAACTTGGTGAGTTTGTATGAGATTTGTGGTATATGGAATTCAAGTGTGAATTAGGCCTTGTGCCTTTGATGAAAAAGCATGGTATGGACAAAATATGAACATGTATGGTGTTATTTTTGGTATAAAACTTGTTCTTTTCTAAAAGTGGGAATTTTGGGATTTTGGCCGATATGTGTTATGAGTTGAATTAAGGTGCTTTGATGGATTATTTGTGATGTGTTATGGATAAGAAAGTGTAAAGGAGAAGTATTGTGGTGAAAGGTATTGATTGTCATGTATTGGTCAATGTTGGGCATATTATGGAATTTTTGGAATAATAGTATGATCAATGGTTTTGTCAAAGGGAAATGACATGTTGAAAGCCAAACATGTAATTCATTGACATGGTATGCATTTGTAAAGTAATTGGTGGTTAATGTGAATTTCGTTATGTATTTGTAGACACATAAAGAAGGAGTGGGATTATTGTCTACGCATCTAAGGTTGTAGATTCGTATTGCGAATCCAAGGTATGCAAGGTTACTTTGTCCGTATCTTTCTACGGCCAATAGTGTTCACATTGACATTTCTCTAGTTCTATTCCGAAATGTACTAAGGTATCCCATATGCACTTATCTATGATCATTGTCATATATTTCCTACTCATCGATCAATTGTGAATCTCTTTTCTCATATTCACGGTTAATGTTCCGAAAGTGCAAATAAGGCTATGTTCCAATATTCCAATAGTGCTTATACTTGTGACTCTTGTTCATGGCTTATTGTCCAATGGTTCCAATAGTATCATGGTGCTAGTGATGTTATATTTCTCATTGATATTTGTTCACATGTTCTTCACTTAGTGGTCAATGATTCAAAGTTTCCAACAATGTTGTATTCCAAAGTTCCAAAGTGATGGTATGATTATCAAAGTATCAATCTCAAAGTAATGAACAAAGTAATGCAAATGTGGTCAATGATCAAGTACGGGTGGCAAGTCTAGGGGCGTAAGCCTAGCTCGACTCGATCCCGAGATATGGATTTATGGGTGGCAAGTCTAGGGGCGTAAGCCTAGCTCGACTCGATCCCAAGGGTGGCAAGTCTAGGGGCATAAGCCTAGCTCGACTCGATCCCTATATGATGATATGAAAGACCCACTGATCAGTCGGGGCCCGGGTACATTGTGATATATGTGATAACAAGTGAGCATTGAGATAAAGAAAGTAATGAAAGCAATGAAAGCAATCCACATGGTTTCCAAAATGCAACATGGTGACTTATTCACATTGAGTATCCATATGTTTTGAGTTCATTGACATATTCCTTGACATATTCATGTGTTGTATAGTTTCATCTGAGCCTTGCATACTCAGTACTTATTTCGTACTGACCCCTCTCGGGGAATTTACCTTACTTGCTGCAGGCGCAGGTCCCAGTAGGCCTCCTCAGTAGATTGCCAGTGTTAGCGGCTCTTTGGTGAGCTCCAGCTCATTCGGGGCTTCTCCGAGTCAAAGTATATATGTTTTGGTATTGTACATGTTGTATAAAGCGGGGACTTGTCCCGACTTATGGTTCATTTTGGTCAATGCTCTTGTTAGAGGCTTTTGTAGACCGACGTGGGTGTACTAGTGTAAATGACACATGTTGTTTTGACTGGATGGCCTCAACGGCCAAGTTTCATATGTATGCCTAAATATGTCCCTTGTTCTCCTTTATTCGTATTTCATAATATTATGCAATGGTGGTTATGAATATTATATGCATATGATTGAGCATAGGCAAAGGTTGGTTCTCTCGGGCCTTATCGGCTACGGGTGCCAATCATGTCTCGATGGGATTCGAGGCGTGACATGGTAGATCAATGAGCTTCAGCTCAAGAAGTTCATCAAAAATTCTGAAAATGTCAGAATCAAGGAATGGGTATTCTTTTTCCTGCATCTCCTTGAAAGTCAACTTCTGGTTTGGACGCACTTGAGAAGTAGTCTTTACGCTTTGCTTCTTGCTCACCTTTGTGGTGAGCTTCACAGGAGACACGTTGACATTCATGGATTCTTTGTTGTCGCTTTTGGGGACAAACTTGGTCCATCTCTTGGGTTCCTGTTTGTCCTTTCCCTTTCGAGGGTCATGGATGGGTGCTACTCCTTTTCCGGCATAAGACATGCTCAAATCCATGTCATGAGCACGAGTAGCTAACTCTTCAAAGGATTTTGGCTTAATGCCTTGCAAAATATATAGAATCTCCCAGTGCATTCCTTGGATACACATCTCTATTGCGGAAGTTTCACTAAGCCTATCTTTACAGTTTAGGCTAGCATTCCTCCATCGATTGATGAAGTCAATAGCTAGCTCACCCTTTTTTTGACGAGTATTTGTGAGTTCTACCATGCTCACTGTACGCCTCGTGCTATAGAATCGATTTAGGAACTCATGATCCAGTTGCTCCTAGCTATCAATTGAATTGGGTTCGAGGTCCGTATACCAATCAAAGGCATTTCCCTTTAGGGAGCGGACAAATTGCTTGACGAGATAGTCACCATATGTCCCGACATTGTTACATGTCTCAACAAAGTGGGCGATATATTGCTTTGGATTCCCTTTGCCCTCAAATTGTTGAAATTTGGGGGGTTGATAGCCTGCAGGTATCTTGAAGCTATCAATCCTAGCAGTGTAAGGCTTGGCATACGTCAGGGAAGACTTGGTAGTAACGGCGTACTTGTCCTTAAGGGTCCCTTTAATGAACTCCTTCAATAGATCAATTGGGATCATTCCGCCAGAAGCGACTGACACCTCCTTAGTAGGTGGTGTCTGTTTGGTAGGAGGATCTATCTCTTGAACTTCTGGAGCCTTTCCAGGTGCATGGCTAGAATCTCCATCTATTAAGCCTTCCATTCGATCCATCAACTTATTAATCCGAGTGTCTTGAGTTTGCACATACTTGGTCAAACCTTCAATCGCTTTCGCCATATTCGCAAGTTGCTCCTCCATGGCTGAGACATCGGTTACCATTGTTTGCATGTTATCGGAGAGTAGCACGGATTATCACATAAGTTGATCTCTGAATTCCTTGGCTCGCATGGAGTAAGTGGAGATGACATGTTGGTTGAATGACCATCGTTCTTTGTCCCAGAGTTTTTTGAACCAGAGAGATCAAGCAGAGCAAGAGTCTTCTTAATTTTCTCTGCCACACTGCTTCCTTCTTCTGAAGCACTTGTAGAGGAGCTTGTTCTTCTTGAGTTTGAAGATCCAAAAACTGGAGTTGATGTCGTCAGCACTTGATGTGTTTTTTGCCCCATCATGTTGGCCTTGCTCCTTGTGATAGCCCCAAAGCTTCCAAAAGTAACATCAAGGATGCTTTCTACCTCGGCGGAGAACTTGGAACTAGCAGCCTTAGGGGCAGTGGATTGAGAGTTCACCTTCTTGGAAGTCATTTCGGTATTCTTGAACTTTGAAGTTGAAAAGTTGAGATGAGAGGTAGAGATTGTCCCACTGGGCGTGCCAGAATTTGTAAGACAATAAAATTCGAGACCGAGAAAATAATAATCGAAACAAGAAAATATTGCACCAATCGTTTATTGATTTCAATATGTGAGTGTTACAATCTCTATGAATCCTCTAATTCGCCTTTCTAAATATATATTCAAGGGCTTCGAGCTTGATCTTGAATTTGATGAACTTGAACTTGATTTGTGGATTTAATGAACTTGATCTTGACTTGTGAATTTGGATTCAAGGGCTTTTGAGCTTGATCTTGAATCTTCGTCTTGATCTTCAGTTGTTTATGAACTTGAATGCTTGAACTTGTAGCTTGTAGAGAAATTTGTAGTGTTTGATCCACGAGCTCTCTTTTGCTTCTTGTTCGAATTGTTGGTCCTCCTTTTGAATTATGAGGCCCCTATTTATAGTTGTGGAAAGGAAAGAGTCATGATAAATCTGAACTCCTTCCGTCCAATCAGATTGAAGTGACATGACCATATTTGATTGGTTGAAACATGTCATTTGTACACATGACGTATTTTTATTGGCCTTGGATTTGATTGAGCATGCTGCATCATTTTGACATGTGACATGATCCCATTGACTCCTTCACTTGACTTGCACGCCACGTCATTTGACACGTGGCACTCAATTGGGCCTCTAGAATATGATGACATCTTGGGTTTTAGCAACATGGACTCATCATTTGTAGCCCAAATTAATGGGTTAGCCCAATAAAAATTGAGTTTTAATTAAATCCATATTTATTGGACTTAAATAATTAATTCAATTATATTAATCCACCATATTTCTTGGACTAATATATTTTGAATTTAATATAATCGTACGGATTTAAATTTAACAAAATATCATTGCACACAGTGATATAGTAAAATTACTGGGTTGAAGCAGGTGGTTGGTGCCATAATTCATCATGTTGTATTTATTTACCTTTTTTAATTAAATATTATTAATTTTTAAATATTATTAATTTTTTAATACTTAAATGAGTTAAAATAATTAATTAGGACCAAGAGGTGGAGGAACGGATAAGATCCGTCGGATCAAAGGGGGAGGTGGACGGCCAAGATCGTTAGCTGTTAATTATATTACTTTTTAACGTAATGTAATTTATCATTTTGTGTCTATTTTACTTTTTTTTAATTAAATATTATCAATTTTCTAATACTTAAACGACTTATAATAATTAATTAGGGGTGATATAGTAAAATCACCAGATTGAAGTAGGTGGGTTCGTCCCTTAATTCATCATTTTGTACGTAATATAATTTATCATTTTGTGTCTATTTTACTTTTTTTTAATTAAATATTATCAATTTTCTAATACTTAAACGACTTATAATAATTAATTAGGGGTAATATAATAAATCACGGGATTGAAGCAGGTGGGTTCGTCTCTTAATTCATCATTTTATATTTATTTACTCTTTTTAATTAAATATTATTAATTTTCTAATACCAAAATGAGCTAAAATAATTAATTAGGATCAAGAGGTGGAGGAACGAATTAGATTCATCGGATGAAGGGGGCAGGTGGACGGTCGAGATCCGTTTAGTCGTCCAAACGGATCACAACTTATTGTATATGATACCATCTCCATTTTACTCTTATTAGGTCCTACTCAATATTTCATTGAGAAGAAAAGTCAATTAAAAGTAAGTACTATAGTAAGTATGTCTTCAATTATTTTTTAAACGTCATGTCTGATATCAAATGGTTCACGTAAATAGGGACAAGGAAGTACCAATAATTGTGCCTGAAAGAGAAGACCCTTGTCTACTTTCCAGTGTTCATTGCCAAGTCAAGCAATTTTAACAACTCCATCAATTCATCAAAGGCAAAGGAGAAAAAAAGATGGCAGATTCCATAGAAGACACAAAGCTCCATATAGTGATGTTCCCATGGCTTGCATTTGGCCACTTGATCCCATATCTCAGTCTATCGAATGAACTTGCAAAAAGAGGTCACAAAATCTCATTCTTGTTGCCTAAAAACGCAGGAATTCGACTTCAAAATCTCAATCTTTATCCTAATCTCATCACATTCCACAAACTCACAATCCCTCATGTTGATGGCCTTCCATATGGAGCAGAAACAACAGCTGATGTGCCTGGATCTTTGGAGACTCTACTAGCAACAGCAATGGATGAATTATATGATGAAATCAAATCTTTTCTTGAAAATCTAAAACCCCATTTCGTTTTCTTTGATCTTGCTCATTGGATTCCTGATTTAGTACTACAAATTGGAGGTATCAAGACTGTGTTTTACCAAAATGTTTGCCCTGCTGCAGCACATCTAACACCGAATAAGACTACTTTTATGACATCAACTGCAGCTCAGCTAGTAAAGCCACCACCAGGTCACCCTTCTTCCTCCTTTTTCTTTTATATGTGAGTCATTTTTCACGCATCGACTAATTTAGGTCCCATTTGGCATGATTTGATATCAGATTGATTTGAATTTAAAATTTTGTTTGGACATGCAATTTGAATTATTAAGTTGTATTTTTTCTCATAAACGTGAAAATCTCATGAGTTGTGAAAACCATCGAACTTTTCCCAATTTTTATACAATATGACAAAATGAGCAAAATATAGATCATAAAAAAGATATCGAAATATCCTAAGACGCCGTATTGATAAGTCGCATATATCCATGTTTCTTCTAGAAATAAAGTACTACTATTATGCATTTATATAGTGCATGCTTAGCTAGTAATTTTGCAATTCCATTCTGCTCTCTAAAGATGTGGTCAATTGGTGGATCTCCAGGTTACCCTTCTACTACTGTGGTGTTGCGAGAATGTGAAGCTAAGTTGTTATCATTTCTATTTATTGAATATGGCAAGGGGTTGACATTTTGCGAACGAGTGGTGAAGGCACTGACAGGATGCAATGCAATAGCTCTGAAAACGTGTAGAGAGGTTGAAGGAACCTTTGTTGACTTCACAGCAACACTATCTGAAAAGCCAGTCCTTTACACAGGACCTGTTCTTCCCGAGCTGAAAAATGAGCCTTTAGAAGAACATGAATTATCGAATTGGCTCGAGAAATTCGAGCCAGGATCAGTAGTGTTCTGTGCATTTGGGAGCCAAATGATTCTTGAAAAGAAGCAGTTTCAAGAAATTGTGTTAGGCCTTGAACTGACTGAGTTACCGTTCTTGTTAGCGGTTAAACCACCTGAAGGGACAAATTCAGTAGAAGAAGCCTTGCCAGAGGGATTCAAAGAAAGGGTTCAAGAAAAAGGATTGATTCTTGATTGTTGGGTGCCACAATTGAAGATTTTAAATCACAAATCAGTTGGTTGTTTTGTGAGTCATTGCGGGTACGGATCAATGTGGGAGTCTTTGGCATTATGTGATTGTCAATTGGTATTTTTGCCTAGGCCTGTTGATCATCTTTTAAATGCTAGGCTGATGGAACATGAACTTAAGGTTGGTGTAGAAGTGGAGAAGGATGAAAATGGTTTGTTCCCAAAGGAGAATTTGAGCAAGGCTGTGAAATGTGTGATGGATAAAGATAGCCAAATTGGGTGTTTTATGAAAGAGAATCATAGGAAATGGAAGGAACTTCTTTCAAGTCCTGGCTTCATGAGTAACTATATTGATAATTTCATTCTGAACTTGCATGGACTTCTTGTTGATTAGCAGGGGTGGATCTATCATTGAAGTTACGGAGTTGGCATAATCTAGTAATTTTGGTTCAGATGTGTATTTGCATTAAGAAGTTAATATGTATAAATAACCCATCCCCAATCAATTGTCGCCCTATTTTGTAATTCAGAACCCATAAATTTAAAACCCTATATCTATTTGTATATGATGAGATCTCTACTAAATTTATCAAAGACAGATATTTGTACTCTTTTAGTCGTACTTCAACTTCTGCATACACTCAGATTTGAGTTAATATCCCAAATGGTTACTCAACTTATGACTCTTATCCCAAAAAAAAACACTCAATTTTTTATTTTTACTTCCTCATATTGGTATTTGGTAACGAAAGTAGATATATGTCAAAGACAATGGCGGTTTAGGGGATCATGAGTTTTTGGGAGGTTCGAGCACACACATATATTGACGTCCAAAGCTTTAAGATTCTGCTTGGAAACCAAAACACCCAGCAATCTTCTTGGTTTCAAGGGTGCTTTTTTAAATCTTATACCAATTTTTATACATTTGTTAATATAATCATACCTAGTATGCGTGGAGTTTAATGAGTGTTGGAGCACCACAAAATTGCGAATAGGTCCGTCGAAGATCTAAAATAAGTATTCCCTCCGTTTCATATGCATTAACATTAAGCTTAATGGTAGTGTGTGTTGGAGGATGCCATTTTAACATATGCAATATATTTGGGTAATAACATTGTGCTTCTGTTATGTGAGGTAAAAAAACTCCACTGCTTGGGAGTGAATGGGCGAAAAATCTATAAAAATACACGTTGGTTTACTAAGTTTTTGAAGAAGAAGAAATGAAAGCAAAAGATGCAACTTCAACAACTACGTCACCATTTCGACCAAAAATTCTTCCAGTTTTCATTGCCAAGTCAAGCTATTTTAACTACTCCATCAATTCATCAAAGGCAAAGAAGCAAAAAAAAGATGACAGAGTGGATAGAAGACTCAAAGCTCCAAATAGGAGTAAATATCTCAAAAGGTCATTCAACTATGAGAAATTATCTTGTAAAGTCATTCAACTTTGTTATGTATCAATAAAATCACTCAATTTTGAGCTTTTCTTTTATAAAATCCTTCAACCATATTTGTCACAAAAAAAAATAAAAAAATCTAACATGATAAAATAATTCTTTTTTAATGTCATGCAGATATGATTGCACAAATAAAATAAAATTTAAAAGACTCATCAGCAATTTCAGACTCCAATGCATATCTGAAACATATAAAATAAAATAAAATAAAAAAGACTCCAGAGCATATAAATATCTTTAATAACTCGACCTAATGAAAAGAAAAATATAAGAAAAGAGCAATAGAAAGTTTCTTTAAATTTTGTGGCATAGAGTTGCGATAGTTACGATAGCAAGACCCGACCCATAGTTGTGATTTTCTGAAAGGGGGAGTAATTTGTTTGGAGTTATCGCATAAAGAAAAATAATATACTGAAAGAAAACAAGAAAAACATACTCCCTCCGTTTCAAAATAGTTGACTCTTGTTGACTTGACACTCTCCTTAAAAAAAAAAAAAAAAATTTATTAGGTGTTTATTTTACCAAATTAGCATTATTAAATATGCTTTGAAAATATAAAATTGAGTATATACAATTTGTTTAGTAAGGATAGTATTGGAAGAACATAATAATATTCTCTTGATTTCATAAAAGGGCCAACTAAATTGAAATAAATATTTTTAGAAAAGGGTCAATTATTTTGAAACGGAGGGAGTACAAAGAAAAGATTTGAGGGAAAGCAACAAATTTCCAGAATTATAAATTATTTTGGGATAAAGAACTGAGATAGATAGATTATGGAAGAGAAAAAAAGATCAATTAAAAAATTTGATAGGAAATAAATAAATTTAAAAGCAATTCAGGTTCATTTTTTATTTTTTTTGGTGTCTGTGGTTACTTTATCTGAATAGAGGAAAATGTAGTCTACTTAACTTTTTTTAAAAAAAAAAATAAAAAAATCAAATTTTTATACACATACTGACATACATACTGTTAATTATTTTTTAATAAAATCTTTAGCACCAAAAATTGAGAAAGGCAAACCAACCTCTCGAGGTCGTAGTTTTAGCCAAAAAAATGAATTTAAAGAGTATTATAAGATCCCATAAATTTCTAGGATTATAATTTTAATAATTATAGGATTGTAGGTAGTCTGGGACTCTGGGTGCAAAATATGAGTTTTTAAAATTTTTATTTTATTTGTGGAATTTAAAATCTATATGACCGAAAAAAATAATTTATTTTATCACGTTAGATTGTTTTTTAATTATAAATTTGGTTGAGTTGAGTGATGTAATTGATACAAAAACAAAGATGAATGACTTTACGAGATAATTTCACAAAGTTGAGTGAAAAAGATATTTACTCCTCCAAATAGTCATGTTCCCATGGTTTGCGTTTGGCCACTTGAACCCATATCTCAATCTGTCGAATGAACTTGCAAAAAGAGGTCACAAAATCTCATTCATGTTGCCTAAAAATCCACTAATGTAGGTCCCATTTGGACATGATTTGAAATCAGATTGATTTAAACTAAAATTTTATTTGGACATGCAATTTGAATTACTATTATGCATTTATATAGTGCATGTTTTGCTAGTAAATCTGCGATTTCATTCTCCTCTCTCTAAAGATTTGGTCAATTGGTGGATCTCCAGGTTATCCTTCTACTACTGTGGTGTTGCGCAAATGTGAAACTAAGTTACTATCATTTTTATTTCATGAATATGGCAAGGGGGTGACATTTTACGAACGATCGAGAAAGGGACTGAGAGGATATGATGCAATAGCTCTGAAAACATGTAGAGAGGTTGAAGGAACCTTTGGTGACTACTTAGCAATACAATTTGAAAAACCAGTCCTTTATGTAGGACCTGTTCTCCCCGAGCCGAAAAAGGAACCTTTAGAAGAACATGGATTATCAAATTGGCTCGACAAATTCGAGCCAGGATCAGTAGTGTTCTGTGCATTTCGGAGCCAAATGATTCTTGATAAGAAACAGTTTCAAGAACTTGTTTTAGACCTTGAACTGACTGAGTTACCGTTCTTGTTAGCGGCTAAGCCACCTGAAGGGACAAATTCAATAGAAGAAGCCTTGCCAGAGGGATTCAAAGAAAGGGTTCAAGAAAAAGGATTGATTCTTGATTGTTGGGTGCCACAATTGAAGATTTTAAATCACAAATCAGTTGGTTGTTTTCTGAGTCACTGTGGGTATGGATCAATGTGGGAGTCTTTGGCACTTTGTAATTGTCAATTGGTATTTTTGCCAAGGCCTGTTGATCACCTTTTAAATGCTAGGCTGATGGAACATGAACTTAAAGTTGGTATAGAAGTGGAGAAGGATGAAAATGATTTGTTCCCAAAGGAGAATTTGAGCAAGGCTGTGAAATGTGTGATGGATAAAGATAGCCAAATTGGGTACTTTATGAAAGAGAATCATAGGAAATGGAAGGAACTTCTTTCAAGTCCTGGCTTCATGAGTAACTATATTGATAATTTCATTCTGAACTTGCATGGATAGAATTAGCGGAGGCCGATCTACCATTGATGTTACGGGGTTGGCCGAATCTCGTATATTTGGTTCAAACGATGTATTTGTGTTAAGATATTTACTTAATATGTACCAAATGTTGTCCTGTTTTGAAATTCAGAACCCATAAATTTAAATCCTTGTATCTACATGTGATTGAGATCTCTACTAAATATATCTAAGATTGTTATTTGTACTCTTTTAGTCGTATTTCAATTTCTGCATAGATGTACTGTACTAATATTGTCATAATGATCATCTAATGCGCATTTGATTTAATAAAAGTTCACTTTTGCCTTGATTCCATGGGGAATTATGACTTTTATTGTTAGAATATGCTTCTTGATAGTGCTTCCCAAAATTAAACCCTCTAATAATGTTGACTCATACAAATGCTTCTCGATGTTTCCATGCAGTGTTTAAGAGTTATACACCTTTCTTTTAAATATTACAAGAGATGATCATTAGAGAGCAGAATGGTATTGCAGATACTTGCAAAACATTTCACTATATGATGGATAATGCTAGCACTAAAGTTACAATTTTGGCATTCTTCCTTTGTTTGTTCCGAACAAGCTTGAAACAATTGCGGAGTCAGGAACTCATATAAAAAGTTGAAATTCAAACTCGTGTTGTGACAAGTGCAAATATGAGATTTTATTGATCCTACTAGCTCCGTCAAGTGCAAATATCGGCACTTACTCCGAGATAATTCAACAAAACGCAATGGCCCTGATGATCAACAAGAGTTTTTGTTTTGTTAAGTGTTTGTTTGCCAAGGAAAAAAAATAGGGAAAAAGGTCAAAAATACCCCTCTACTTTGATAAATTTGCTAAATTTGTCCCTCATTATACTATTGGGCTAAATATACCCCTGCTATTAGCAAAATTATCAAAAATACCCTTCTTTTTAACATTTCTCTATCATGGCAAGGTGTGGGTCATGTGGCGTGACATTTGGGTGAGAAGGATGCCACGTGGCATGCCACCTCAGCATCAGATTTTTTTCCATCTTTATTTTAATTTTTTTCTTCAAATTTTAGTACTTAATTATTTATTTTATCAAATTTTTAAATAAATAAAATATGTGAGTATTTAACACACACAAAAAAACACTAATCACTGATCACTAGTAGTAAAACATCCATGGCGGTGTCAACTTTTCCTCGCATTTTGCTAACCTCAAAACCCCATTTTTCCAGCACCTCTTCGCTGGACTTTTCAAAATCCACCACCTTCTCCGAAAACTTAGTTCCCAAACTAGCCGCTTTTGCTCTTTACAGCTCGACATGTGCCATATCTTTTCTTTCCGGCGCCTTTGGTGGTGGTTCTCTTCAGTTTGGTGAGGAAAGTTCGACGTGTATTAACAATGACGGTTATTTTATTTTAAATAAATAAAATATGTGAGTATTTAATTTATCAATTTTTGTAAATAATTAATTAAAATTGAAGAAAAAAAGTTTAAAAGGAAAAAGGAAAAAAAATTATATGCTGAGGTGGCATCCATCTCACCCAAATGTCACGCCACGTGGCTCACACCTTGCCATGATAGAGAAATGTTAAAAAAAAAAAAGAAGGTATTTTTGATAACTTTGCTAATGACAGAGGTATATTTGGCCCTATAGTATAACAGCAGGGGTATATTTAGCCCAATAGTATAACGAGGGGCAAATTTAGCCAATTTATCAAAGCAGAGGGGCATTTTTGACCCTTTTCCCAAAAAAATATTATGTTACGTTTGGAAATCATTTGTAAAACATATGTAGGGGCAAATATTTTTAACAAAAAATTATTGTATAATTCATACGCAATTAGTTTTCCCTTCAATTAGTTGATTAATTAATTTTATCCAAGAAATTTTAGTAAACTTAACAGTGATGGATCTTGTATTGGCAACCCCAATAGGGGTGTAATTGGTGGGGTGATCAGGAATAGCAGGGGAGATTGGGTTATATGCTTTTCTAAAGGTTTCCTTATAGCTACCAACAACCAAATGGAGTTGCTTGCACTAAGAGGGGTCTTTATAATTGTGGAAGAGAATAACTTTCTCTCGGTCGAAATAAACATAGATTTTAAAAATGTCCTAAACGTGCTAAAAGAAGTTAACCTCCATTTTAATGTTATCATTAATGAATACATGTTGTTGATTCAAGGATTGGGTAGGCTACGAGTGCGGCATAGCTTCAAAGAACAAAACAGGGTGACACTGTCCTAGCCAAGGAAAGGAACCAAGGACAATGCCTTTGACAAAACAAAAAATTTTGTGATTCCGCCAATGTATACATATGAATTGGTTTGGACAGATATCTTAGGAACTAGCTTTGAAAGAAAATCTGGACATTGTAGTAATGAAGCAATGGTACAACGTATCAACTCATATAAACAATTGGCATAAATTAGCCAACTTTTAAAAAGGTGGCAGACAATGGCCATTTAATAGGTTTTTGGCTATTACAAATTAAAACACATGTCCAATAAATCAGCCCGCATATACAATCTTAACTTGATGCTTCCTATTCTCTCTCCCACAACTTCTTTCCCTCTTTCATCTTTTCTCCTAAATTTCTCTATTGAACTAGAAATCTCTAAAAAAGTTATAAATTATTTTCCCTAAACATATCTTTATCAATTGATGTTGTATAATTTCTCAAAAAGATTCTAAGATTGTACAAAGATTTAAATAGGAATTTTCGTTATATAAAGTTTCTACGAAATTTTCAAGTGTTTTTAATGATTCTTATTGCTAGTTTGATCAGAAAGAAGAGTGTTTCGAAGAAAATTGCCAAGAGAATGCCTACACTTTAGGATAAACTTTTTAGATATACATGTACTGCAAAGAATCAATGCTAATACAATTATTTTAATTTATGTATACAAATGATAAAAATGTTTTCCTGTAAACATTCTATTAATGTAGACAATTTTGTGCTATACATGTGACTTTATTTCTGTCTAGTAAATATGAAAAAAATAATATTGTTGTATGCAATAAGTATAAGTACATGTATATGTTTAATTTAATGTAGGTAATTTGGTTATATACATGCGGTCCATATATACATAAATATAATGAAATTGGTTAATTTAATAAAGAGTAAATGTGTTGTATACATTTGGTTCATGTATATATTGATAACTTGATATACTGTGTTGTAATTAGAAAAAAAAAAAAAAAAAAAAAAGGGAGAGAGAGAGAGAAAGAAAGATAGATAGAGAAATACGTATCTAATTAATTACTTAAATTTAGAGATAAAATAAAATATTCATCCCTTAAAAAGGGGATAACTTTTGTTAGTTGGCTATTTAGTGCCAATTACGTAAGGCTATTTTCTTGCTAATTATTTTTGGCTATTAGGGTGCCAATATTTTATAATTGTTGTACCTATGTGTCAATTCCTCGTAAGTAATGGTACTAATGAGGGCCTAAGCCCAATGCTATTTTTGTGGAGCCGGATAAGCCAGCTGTTTGTAACTAACAATCTACCACAAATTATTCCCAAAATTTACCACAAGTGATATAAATATTACTCCCTCTATTTTAAAAAAAATGACCTACTTTCGTTTTTAGTCCATTTCAAAAAGAATGACCTCTTTCCTTTTTTGGAAACACTTTAATTTCCACTTTCTACATGACATGTTTAACACCACAAGATTCAAGGGCATTTTGATACATTTGTCATAACTTTAATTTAGGACCACAAGATTCAAAAGTTTTCTTTATTTTCTTAAACTCCGTGCTAAGTCAAACTAGGTCATTCTTTTTGAAATGGAGGGAGTAAATACTTTTTCTATTTAAATTTATTTATTTTACTTTTTTTAGTTCGTTTAAAAAAAAATATTTCTTTTTCTTTTTGATAACTATTTAATTTTAATTTTCTACTTAACATATTACATATTTAATATCATATGATTAAAGAATTTTTTGGTACATTTTTCATATTTTAAGTTTAAAATCACAAGATTCAATTTTTTTAAAAAATATTTTAAATTTTGCATCAAATCAAAATCAAATAAATAGAGTAATTAAAGTGAGTACCTATTTCATCGACAATGGCAATATCAGAGGAGCAGCCAGGCCCACCAGATAGCCAAACCAAAATGGGATCACTAGTAGGGTTTGATTCTGATGGCAAAAAATAGTACTCCCTTTGTTCCAATTTATATGACATACTTTTTTTTTTAGTTAATCCTAAAAAAAATTACACATTTCTATATTTGATAACAATTTAACTTTAAAATACTCACTTTACCCTTAATGAAATGATTTACAACCACACAAATATCTATAACTCATTTTAGACCATAAGTTTCAAAAGTCTTTCTTTATTTTTTAAATCCCGTGTCAAATCAAAGTACATTACATAAATTGAAACGGAGGGAGTAAAAAAGTTGCACTTCTTCATCTTTACTAATTCCAACATACCTGTTTAATTACCACGAAAACATAATTTTAGGATACAGATCCGCGATCCATTGTAATCCAATCGAAACAAACTCCATATTAAATGACAATTTTATGAGGTAATAGAACAAGTGTAAAAAATAGAACAACATGCCGGAAGAAGCAAAAGATTATTGTTCTTAAAAAAAGATAGTACTCGTACTAAAATAGGAGTAATAAAAAGAGTAGCTTGGTGCACTAAAGCTCTCACTGTGCGTGGAACTAGAGAGGGTCGGATCATAAGGGTCTATTATACGCAACTTCACTTAACATTTTTGCAAGGAGTTAATTTCCAGGACTTGAATCCGTGACCTTCTAGTCACATGACAACATAAAGATAAATAAATGAATAAATAATAAATTCAAACCAGCTCACCCAGTCTCTAGATGGACTGGGAGAGGACCTTGCCAGCCGGGAAGATACTCAACTATGGAATGAGAAGCAGCTTGTTGAAGAAGAAGAAGCAGCAACAGCTTTTCCATTATTACTAAATTATTGACAATGACTTTACAAATAAGTTATAAAAGACTAATGAATGAGATTAATATACTTGTCTATATTATAGGACTAACTTTGTCGAGCCAGTGGCGATGTGTGGAAATACAAGATTCGTACATACCTTCCAGTATGGCTATATATACAGTAAGGATATTAACCCTCGGAAAAGACTACGCAGCTACCAATCATTCTGATTTGATTTTTCTCGTCTTCCACCTTTCATTATTTGACAATTGTTTAATGACACTATCCCCATTTTACTTTTATTAGGTGCTACTTAACACTTTATTGAAAAGAAAAGTCATCTAAAAATAAGCACTAAAGTAAAAAGTCAATTCATTTATTTTTTAAACTTTATGTCTAATGTCAAACAGTGTCACATAAATTGGGAAAAGGGATCGAGTAGCAATAATTGTGCTTAAAAGAGAAGACCCTTGTCTACTTTCCAGTTTTCATTTCCAAGTCAAGCAATTTTAATCACTCCATCAATTCATCAAAGGCAAAGGAGAAAAAAAGATGGCAGATTCCATAGAAGACACAAGGTTCCATATAGTGATGTTCCCATGGCTTGCATTTGGCCACTTGATCCCATATCTCAGTCTATCGAATGAACTTGCAAAAAGAGGTCACAAAATCTCATTCTTGTTGCCTAAAAACGCAGGAATTCGACTTCAAAATCTCAATCTTTATCCTAATCTCATCACATTCCACAAACTCACAATCCCTCATGTTGATGGCCTTCCATATGGAGCAGAAACAACAGCTGATGTGCCTGGATCTTTGGAGACTCTACTAGCAACAGCAATGGATGAATTATATGATGAAATCAAATCTTTTCTTGAAAATCTAAAACCCCATTTCGTTTTCTTTGATTTTGCTCATTGGATTCCTGATTTAGTACTACAAATTGGAAGTATCAAGACTGTGTTTTACCTAAATGTTTGCCCTGCTGCAGCACATCTAACACCGGATAAGACTACTTTTATGACATCAACTGCAGCTGAAATAATAAAGCCACCACCAGGTCACCCTTCTTCCTCCTTTTACTTTTATATCCGAGTCAGCTTTCGCGCATCGATTAATTTAGGTCCCATTTGGCATGATTTGAAGTTAAAATTTTGTTAGGACATGCAATTTGAATTACTTAAGTTGTATTTTTTCTCATAAACGTGAAAATCTCATAAGTTGTGAAAACTATCAAACTTTCCCCAATTCTTATACAATTTGACAAAATGAGCAAAATATAGTTCATACACAAGATATCAAAATATCCTAAGACGCCGTATTGATAAGTCGCATATATCCATGTTTCTTCTATAAATAAAGTACTACTATTATGCATTTATATAGTGCATGCTTAGCTAGTAATTTTGCAATTCCATTCTGCTCCCTAAAGATGTGGTCAATTGGTGGATCTCCAGGTTACCCTTCTACTACTGTGGTATTGCGCGAATGTGAAGCTAAGTTGTTATCATTTCGATTTATTGAATATGGCAAGGGGTTGACATTTTGCGAACGAGTGGGGAAGGCACTGACAGGATGCAATGCAATAGCTCTGAAAACATGTAGAGAGGTTGAAGGAACCTTTGGTGACTTCGCAGCAACACTATATGAAAAGCCAGTCCTTTACACAGGACCGGTTCTTCCCGAGCTGAAAAATGAGCCTTTAGAAGAACATGGATTATCGAATTGGCTCGAGAAATTCAAGCCAGGATCAGTAGTGTTCTGTGCATTTGGGAGCCAAATGATTCTTGAAAAGAAGCAATTTCAAGAAATTGTGTTAAGCCTTGAACTGACTGAGTTACCGTTCTTGTTAGCGGTTAAACCACCTGAAGGGACAAATTCAGTAGAAGAAGCCTTGCCAGAGGGATTCAAAGAAAGGGTTCAAGAAAAAGGATTGATTCTTGATTGTTGGGTGCCACAATTGAAGATTTTAAATCACAAATCAGTTGGTTGTTTTGTGAGTCATTGCGGGTACGGATCAATGTGGGAGTCTTTGGCATTATGTGATTGTCAATTGGTATTTTTGCCAAGGCCTGTTGATCACCTTTTAAATGCTAGGCTGATGGAACATGAACTTAAGGTTGGTGTAGAAGTGGAGAAGGATGAAAATGGTTTGTTCCCAAAGGAGAATTTGAGCAAGGCTGTGAAATGTGTGATGGATAAAGATAGCCAAATTGGGTGTTTTATGAAAGAGAATCATAGGAAATGGAAGGAACTTCTTTCAAGTCCTGGCTTCACGAGTAACTATATCGATAATTTCATTCACAACTTGCATGGACTTCTTGTTGATTAGCAGGGGTAGATCTATCATTGAAGTTACGGGGTTGGCATAATCTAGTAATTTTGGTTCAGATGTGTATTTGCATTAAGAAGTTTACTTAATATGTATAAATAACTCATCCCCAATCAATTGTCGCCATGTTTTGTAATTCAGAACCCATAAATTTAAAACCCTATATCTATTTGCATATGATGAGATCTCTACTAAATTTATCAAAGACAGATATTTGTACTCTTTTAGTCGTACTTCAACTTCTGCATACACTCCTCTATTTGAGTTAATATCTTTGGTTACTCAACTTATGACTCGTAGCCCACAAAATTGCGAGGTATGTGTGTTGGAGGATGCTATTTAACATATGCAATATGTTTGGGTAATAACATTGTGCTTCTGTTATGTGAGGTAAAAAAACTCCACTGCTTGGGCGTGAATGGGCGAAAAATCTGTTAAAATACACGTTGGTTTACTAAATTTTTGAAGAAGAAGAAATGAAAGCAAAAGATGCAACTTCAACAACTACGTTTCCTTTATTACTTGCTGTAGTACCCAATAAGTCTAGAGCTTTTACAATGACTAATCATTTTCTGGTCCCAAATGTAGTCAATTTCTCCACACTAATGGTGCTCATCAGTCATCACCCATGTGTTTTCGTCATTTTGATTATGAAATATGTGACAAACTCATTTATTGAATTTATCTCTCCATCATCACCATTTCGACCAAAAATTCTTCGAGTTTTCATTGCCAAGTCAACCTATTTTAACTACTCCATCAATTCATCAAAGGCAAAGAAGCAAAAAAAGATGACAGAGTGGATAGAAGACTCAAAGCTCCAAATAGGAGTAAATATCTCAAAAGGTCATTCAACTATGAGAAATTATCTTGTAAAGTCATTCAACTTTGTTATGTATCAATAAAATCACTCAATTTTGAGTTTTTCTTTTATAAAATCCTTCAACCATATTTGTAAAAATAAAAAATAAAAAAATCTAACATGATAAAATAATTCTTTTTTAATGTCATGTAGATATGATTGCACAAATAAAATAAAATTTAAAAGACTCATCAGCAATTTCAGACTCCAGTGCATATATGAAACATATAAAATAAAAAAGTCTCCAGTGCATATACATATCTTTAACAACTCGACCTAATGAAAAAAAAAATATAAGAAAAGAGTAATAGAAAGTTTCTTTAATTTTGTGGCTTAGAGTTGCGATTGTTAGGATAGCAAGACCCGACCCATAATTGTGATTTTCTGAAAGGGGGTTAATTTTTTTGAAGTTATCGCATAAAGAAAAATAATATACTGAAAGAAAATAAGAAAAACATACTCCCTCCGTTTCAAAATAGTTGAGTCTTATTGACTTGACACTCTCCTTAAAAATAATAATTTATTAAGTGTTTATTTTACCAAATTAGCCTTATTAAATATGCTTTGAAAATATAAATTTGAGTATATACAATTTGTTTAGTAAGGATAGTAGTGGAAGAACATAATAATATTCTCTTGATTTTATAAAGGGCCAACTAAATTGAAATAAATATTTTTAGAAAGAGAGTCAATTATTTTGAAACGAAAAGAGTACAAAGGAAAGATTTGAGGGAAAGCAACACATTTCCAGAATTATAAATTATTTTGGGATAAAGAACTGAAATAGATAGATTATGGAAGAGAAAAAAGATCAATTAAAAAATTTGATAGGAAATAAATAAATTTAAAAGCAATTCAGTTTCACTTATTTATCTTTTTTTGGTGTCTGTGGTTACTTTCTCTATTTATTATTTAATATTTTCTTTTATCTGAATAGAGGAAAATGTAGTCTATTTAACTTTTTTTTTAAAAAAACAAAAAAAAAAACAAATTCTTATACACATACTTACATACATACTGTTAATTATTGTTTAATAAAATCTTTAGCACCAAAAATTGAGAAATGCAAACCAACATCTCGAGGTCGGAGTTTTAGCCACAAAAAATGAATTTAAAGATTATTATAAAATCCTGTAAATTTCTAGGCTTATAATTTTAATAATTATGGGATTGTAGATGGTTCGGGACTCCGGGTGCAAAATATGAGTTTTTAAAAATTTTATTTTATTTATGGGATCTAAAATTTATATGACAGAAAAAAAATAATTTATTTTATCATGTTAGATTGTCTTTAAATTATAAATTTGGTTGAGTGATGTAAGTGATGTAATTAGTGATGTTCCCATGGCTTGCATTTGGCCACTTGATCCCATATCTCAATCTGTCAAATGAACTTGCAAAAAGAGGTCACAAAATCTCATTCTTATTGCCTAAAAATGCAGAAATTCAACTTCAAAATCTTAATCTTTATCCTAATCTCATCACATTCCACAAACTCACAATCCCTCATGTTGATGGCCTTCCATATGGAGCAGAAACTACAGCTGATGTGCCTGGATCTTTGGAGACTCTACTAGCAACAGCTATCGATGAATTATACGATGAAATCAAATCTTTTCTTCAAAATCTAAAACCTCATTTCGTTTTCTATGATTTGGCTTATTGGATTCCTGATTTAGCACTAGAAATTGGAGGTATCAAGACAGTGTTTTACCTAAATGTTTGCCCTTCTGTATTACATGTATCACCTGATAAGACTACTTTTATGACATCAACTAGTAAAGCCACCACCAGGTCACACTTCTTCCTCCTCAATTCTTATACAATCTTACCAAATGAGCAAACTCTAGTTCATAAACAAGATATTGAAATATACTAAGGCGCCGGACTGATAAAATCACATATATCTATGTTTCTTTTAAACATGTCATGTGAAAATTATTTATGGGTTCTGTCAGTTTAGAAATGAAAGTCTCTTCTCTTTTTTGACAACTCATTAATTTTGATATTTCACATGACATATTTATGCATTTATATAGTGCATGTTTTGCTAGAAAATCTGCGATTCCATTCTCCTCTCTCTAAAGATTTGGTCAATTGGTGGATCTCCAGGTTATCCTTCTACCACATCTTTAGAGAGCAGAATGGAATTGCAGATTTACTAGCAAAGCATGCACCATATAAATGCATAATAGTAGTACTTTTTTTAATCCCTTCCTAGGAGCTTCACCTTTTCTACTCCCTTGATGACTCGAATCCGCAACCTCAAAGTTAGAAGTGGAGGGTGCTTATCATTTGAGCAATCCTTTCATTATAATAGTACTATAAAAGTTACAATTTTAGCAATTCTTCCTTGTTTGTTCCAAACAAGCTAGAAGCAGTTGCGGAGTCAGGAACTCATATAAGGGGTTCAACAAAAAAGTTGAAATTCAAGTTGGTGACCTAAGACAACTTTTGAAATCTCATTAAGCTGTTACCACTACTGTAAAACCAAAAATCCTTATGTCAAACAGGAATATATTCTTATCTTAGTTACACTGAATAATTTTTCAATTCTACGAGCTCCGCCCCTGACGGGAAGCACAAACGGAAATTGCATATAGTAAGAAAACATCAGCTAGTAATGACTCTGTATTATCAGCACTTAATCCTGTAATGTCCTGTGGTTAATGTATAATATAGCCCTAGCCCGTGCCCAATGTAAGCTTGAACATACCGATTTGGTAGAATTCAGTAGTTTTGGCCTAAATCCCATAATTATGATAAAAATTTCACTACTAAATATGTACGAAAATTAAATTAAGAACTCAGTCACTAGGACATGGTTGTCCTAGAATCCACAACTCATAACGTCTAAATTCTAATTAGGCGTTTGGACATGTGATTTCCGGTCATGATTTCAAATCTCAAATTCTTCAAAAAGTGGGATTTGGGTTTTCAAATTCTTTCAATGTATAATTTGAGTTTATATTTTACAAAAAAAAAACATCATTCTAAATTTTTCAAAAAAACTCATACTCTGCATACATAGATTGTTCGTACCATGTGAAATGTTTATATTAGAGAATACTTAGTAGGCGTTTGGCCATGAAAATTAAAAAAATTTGGAGTTGGAGTTGTGTTTGGCCATGAAAATAAATTGGAGTTTTTGTTTACCTTTTTGTGAGAAAAGTTGAAGTGAAAAAACTGAAACATAAATTGTATTTAGAATTCTTATAGCCAAATACTACAATTTTTACCAAAGTAAAATAATTTAGTTCTTACTAGTATTAACTAGTGAATCTTTAAAAAATTAGGTGTATTTAAAGTTAGTAATCGTGAAAGTAATCGTGAACATTTACTCATAAAAGAAACGTAGAGATATACGATTTATTAATCCATCGCCTTATTAGGATATTTTGATATCCTATTTATGAACTATAGTTTGTTCATTTGGTAAGATTATATAAGAATTGAAAATTTTTTTTTGATAGTTTTCACAGTTTATGAAATTTTCACGTTATTGAAAAAAATACTAAGTTAAGAAATTCACCTGGTGGTGGCTTACTAGCTCAGCTGCAGTTGATGTCATAAAAGTAGTCTTATCCGGTGATACATATGTTGCAGCAGGGCAAACAACTCTGTAAAACAGTCTTGATACCTCCAATTAGTAGTGCTAATTCAGGAATCCAATAAGCAAAATCAAAGAAAACAAAATGGGGTTTTAGATATTGAAGAAATGATTTGATTTCATCATATAATTCATCGATAGCTGTTGCTAGTAGAGTCTCCAAAGATCCAGGCACATCAGCTGTAGTCTCTGCTCCATATGGAAGACCATCAACATGAGGGATAGTGAGTTTGTGGAATGTGATGAGATTTGGATATAGATTGAGATTTTGAAGTCGAATTCCTGCATTTTTAGGCAACAAGAATGAGATTTTGTGACCTCTTTTTGCAAGTTCATTCGACAGATTGAGATATGGGATCAAGTGGCCAAACGCAAACCATGGGAACATCACTATATGGAGCTTTGAGTCTTCTATGGACTCTGCCATCTTTTTTCCCATTTGCCTCTGATGAATTGATGGAGTCGTTAAAATAGCAATGGCAATGAAAACTGGAAAGTAGACAAGAGTATTCTCTTTTAGCCACAATTATTGCTACTTCGTTAGACGGACATAGAGTTTAAGAAATAAGGAAAAACTTTGTTACGTATATAGAATTGTGCTCTTCAAACTTAGTTTAGCACTTATTTTTCGTTGACTTTTCTTCATAATAAAGTCTTAAGTAGGACCCAGGATAAAATGGCCGGGATGTGCCATTAAAATCAAATCAAAATGATTGGTAGTTGCTTAGTCTTTTAATTTCCATACTGTGGCCGCGCTAATAGGTAAGTAGGAGTCCTGATCTATTCCACACATCTAACTAGCTCGCTTGCAGGAAAGCTAATAGGTAAGTACGAGTTCTGATTTATATAATGTCTTTTAATTTTGTAGTCTTAAACATGTGATATGAAAATTATAATTGATCAAAATTGTCCCCAATTGTCCCCTGCCATAAGCATGTTGATGGAACGCAATGTGCAGGCCCCAAATATAATATTTTTCTTATATCTATATGATGAAAAAAATATTTTAAAATATTGATCAAAAGCTTACATAATTTGAATCTCGAAAATCAAAAAGTATCACGTAAATTGAGAGTAATAAGAAAGAAAAAGAACTTATTGGGACTCGAAAGTTAAAAGAAATCTCACTGACAAAAAATAATAATATGGAAACTGCGAATTGACTAGGTACATTTGGTTGCATAAAATGACTAGTCTTTGTACAAGCTTACTTATTGGATACTATGGCAAGCAATAATGGAAAAATGGTTGTTGAACATTGAAATGAAGGGAGTATGAAGTTCCTTTTTCACCCAAAAAAGAGAAAGGACCCACTGGTTCAGCAAAATTATTGGATCTGGTAAGACCTACGGGTGGTGGAGCACCTTCAGTGAGAAACTTTTACGTCAAGAAACAAACTTCTCGTTAAATATAATTACACTAAAATGCTCTAGTATCAATGACCCTTCAGTGAATATTTTAAATTTTGGAGAAAGACTCAAATCCTCTTAAGTGCCTTCAATGTTAATTTAAATTGAGAGAATCTGAAAAAGTCATCTTTTTTCTATACTGATGTGATCATTGAGGACAAATTGTTTTCAAACGTGAAAGATACACAATAAAGGTGTTCCATCACCCATGTGTTCTCACTATTTTGATTATGAAATATCTGACAAACTCATTTATTGAATTTATCTCTCAATCATCACCATTTCGATTGGCAGTTTAGTCTTGATTCCACGGGGAATATGATTTTTATTGGCAAAATATACTTCTTGATATTGCATCCCAAAACTAAATGTTGTATACATGTCGATATTTTCTCATATAATTAGTTTGTTCAGAGCCGAAATTTAGATAATTAATCTTCCAATTTATAGCTTGTTTGGCCAAGCTTATTTTTCCCCCAAAGTGCTTATTTTTTCTCAAAAGTGCTTATTTTAAAAAATTGAGGTGTTTGGCCAAGCTTATGGAAGAAAATAAGTGCTTCTGGGGAGTAAAAAAAGCAGTTTTTCATAAGCTAAAAAAAGTAGCTTTTCTCCAAAAGCACTTTTAAAAAAATCACTTACGAGAAAAATATACTCAAAAGCACTTTTAAAAGCTTGGTCAAACACTAATTACTGCTCAAAAGTGTTTTTTTAATTGTATTGGCCAAACACAAACTGCTTATCACCAAAAGTACTTTTTTGAAAAGCACTTCTGAAAATAAGCTAATTTTAGAAACTTGGCCAAACAGGTTATTAGTAGGATTAAGATAAAGACTTTCATTTCTGTAGGTCCAAATTAATTAATTATGCTGCAAATCATCCAAAAAAGCAATATAATTCTTTTAATTATTTGCTTTTCTTACTTCCACGTTTGATCAAGTTCACCGTGAAGCACAAGTGTTCAAATATACTGAGATCTTCAAAATTCTAAAAGCGTCAAATTAATCAAAAGATAATTATAGGATATTTAAGACTTGGTTAATTACTTTTTACTTGAACAAACAATAATGGTTTTATAATTCTTTGGTGCTTGAGTTTTACATATATAAAATTACACGATGCAAATTAGTATGCTTTAATCTATTAATCCTTTAGTGCTTTGAACGACCAAGCTACTAGCTAGGAACAAATATAAAGTAGAGATAACTTAATAATTACAATGAAAAAAGATTCTTAAAGAACAATTTCAGTCAAATGGATTGATCAAGTTGTCATATCATTTATTATAAAATAAAATTCTTCATGAATGACATTGATTCGGTAGACCTTATCGACATTTTTTCACATAAAAAGGTTTTAATAAATATCGATCGAATAGCTCAAAAAGTATTAATACAAACCAGTTGACGAAAGGAATAAATTCCTAAATCTTTATCCAAATAAATAAAATTATATTCGAAGGTACAGAAAATAAGTTGACCCTTATATATATATATATATAGAAAACACCCCTTAGCTTGTTGAAAATTCATCCACCACTACTTATATATCCTAAGGAGACGAAGAAAAAAAAATGCCAAATGCCTTGGCTCAATGCTAGAGGTGTAAATCATCCAATAATGTTGAGATTGTTGGGATTCATGCTTGAGATTGATTAGGACTTGATGTTGGATTTCATTTTGTGCTTAATGTTTGTTTCCAAATCACGAAGAAAGAGACAAGGTTCAGCTGATTTTGGGACTCTCTTAAGCCTATATATTCCGGGTTTGGGCCTCCACAATGGACATGTGAAGAGGCCCAACTCAGTCCCTTTGCTTTTTCTGGTTTGAAGGCCCACATCTGTTGTGGGTATATTTTGTTGTAGATACACAGTATATTCATTTAGTCTACTAAATAATCTTTTCCCTTTTTTAGGCGTACACAATATTTCTCTTCCTTTATTTAATTATGTAATTAGTTTAGGATTTAGTTATTAATAATAAGTCGGTTATTATCTTGTATAAATAGAGGTGCTTTGCACAGAATAGTACGATCATAATAAAAAGAAGGAATTTCTTTATTTTCCTTATTTATTTTTACAAATAAGTGATCAACAAGTGAAAGGTATGCTCAAGAAATATGACAAAGATAGAGATGGTAAACTTAGCTAACAGGAATTCATGAGATTTGCATTTAAAGAGATGGGATTGCGTTTTTGTCGTCAGAAAGCTGGGAAAGCCCTTCGTTTTGTAGATAATAATGGTGATGGATATATTAATGAAGATGAAATGAGTGAGCTTGTTCAATATGCTTCCAAATGGGGCTTTAGGATCTCTTAATGGGTACCGGGCACCATGTGGAAAATCAAAAAACAAAAACTATAGGCTGGGTTCTATGTGTTATGTGTCCTTTTTTTTTTTTTATCATGAAAATCATTTATGTGGTCAGTGGACATAATACATGTAACTCCATTCTTGACTATCCCAGTGATAACCTGGTAGTTTTCCCACAATTTTTTGCTGCTTGGCCTCACCAATTTACCCAGCTGGGACAATAACCTTAAGCCACTTCATTTTTAACAAACAGAAAGAAAAGAAAAGAATACAAAAAACCACTTCATTTGTCCCGATTCATATGCCACCATTCGAATTTGGCATAATACATAAACATGTCATTTAACTTGGTATCAGCTGTCTAACTTTGAATGTGCATAAGTAGACGCTTAAACTTGTATAAAGTTGAATAAGTAAACTCACACGTCCTACATAACATAATAATATGCATCCCACATGACATAATACAAATCACTTCGAGTTCATCTCACGCGAATTGCCGTGTAGGATGCGTGTGTTTACTTGTTCAACTTTATAAAAGTCTAAGTGCCTATTTGTGCATGACCAAAGTTGGAGGACATGGAATGTCAGCTGAAGCCAAGTTAAAATACTTGTATTACGGCTTAGAATGTCGAATGTCAAAACTTTTAATCTTATGTAAAAAAAAATTTTTTACTTAAAAAGACATATAAAAGATTTCACGGCATAAAAGTGACTGAAATAAAGCAAAAATATGTGTGGAGTTTTCATGTACTATTAAAAGCTTAAACCAACCAAGAATAAGTCTAGACCATGAGATAGAAAATTTGTAGGCTTCTAAGGCCGTGTCACCCATGAATTGGACATCGTCCAGCAATGAAAATTTGATGAACTCAAAATGCCTTTCTTTATGAAAAAACTGATTGAAATGTAGTGCTACCAACTTTTTACAAGATGTAAAGAACAAATTATTTCTTGAAGACCATAAACCACGAATAAGAAGACACATAGGGATCGTTTAGAAGGATGTATTAGAAAATATAGTACATGTATTAATTATACATCCTATTAAGTATTATAGGTGTATAACGAATACATAAAAAATCATTGTATTAGCAATACAAGGGCTATTATTACATGAATAAGCACGGTTAAAGCCAAAACTACCCTTAATACCCACATCTCAGGTTATGCTAATGTGTGAAGGACCTAAACTATGCAGATCAATTTTAAGATGCTTAAGCAAACATGATTCAAGAGTAATACTTAAACAGCCATAGTCAAATGATTTCTTTGGCATCATGTCAAAAAAAGTTAATGATAGGAACCTGTATACATTCCACATACATTCAGTTCTGTAAAGTACAATAACCAAGAAATTTGATTCTAAATATTTAGACAAAAATGAATATATATAATTTGCGCATTGTAATTGTCCGTTTTATCACTGATATCAAACAAACTTCTAGCAGACCACCCTCTCCTTTAACTATTGACTGTACCAAGTTTATGTTATATCACATTAATATTTAGCGTTCAACAGGAAGTAAAAAGAATCAGACCAACACAGAGTGATTGTATACAGTTTGTATTTGTGATACAGATCACACTCCATTGGCTCCACTGGAAAAACCTGAAAGTTAAAAACTTGAAACATCATATTCGAATTTGCATTAATCTAACTCACAACATTTGTTTCCTAATAAAGAGATTTTAAATTTCTAAACGAAAGAAATGTTCCACCTACAATGATAATTCTAACAAAATACTCAGTGTAGTCCCACAAGTGGGGCCTGAGAAGGGTTATGTGTACACAAACACCCCTATCTTGGGGTAGAGAGATTGTTTCCGATAGACCCTCAGCTAAAGAAAATAACAAGAGTGTAGAAACCAAGACAAAATATTACACAAGGATTGACAAAGCATATTGATCAAAGTCCAAGTGTAAGAAAAAAAAAAGTGCAGAATTCTATGATTACTCACATGATTTTGGGATGTCAACAGTATTGATACCTTCATGACTTGCCTCACATACCAATTGGTCTCGTTGCTTTGCATCTCCTTATTCTTTACTTTGTTCTGCATCCAAAAATCTACAATGGTTAACTTTCAGGGTTCTCAAATCATAGTTGATATCGAGCAAAATATATACTAGAAAAAATTATAAAAAGAACTCATTATCATTCAAAAATCAATTGAAGAACCAAGTAGAAAATATAAACATATTCACACACATGAAGAAATTGTGAATAATGTAGCTCCCCTTATTATCACATCGAAACACTTCACAGTCAACAATAAAAAACAATGAGACAAAGATCCTAAGTTTCCTGGGCATCCATGATAAAGTCTTGTAAGACTTTACTTCTAATAATTTCAAATGGCTGCATTTGTCCCCTGAAAAATAATATGCTTGAACTGAAAGATAACCCAAGAAGACAAATATGGTACTCATTCAAAGAATAAAACATATGACGAAGCAGCAGCTATACTCGATGTGTTAACTTTTTATATCGAATAATAATATAGTCTGCACCTATATCAATTAACAAAAAAAGTTTAAGGAAAAATTGCGGTAATGTTTCAGAAACAGTAAAAATACTTGAAGCAATATCATGCATTCGTAGTCCCAGATTTGATCCCATTTAAAGTTCTCCTTCTATGCTACAATGAGGAACTTTTGGCTGATCAATATAGTTGTGCCATATTTTCTGAATTAATAGACGAATATGTCAAGGAAAACAATAATTTGAAAAGCAAAAGTGCCCAAAAATAAAAAATAAAAAACTTACAACCCAAGAAAAAAGCTCTGCTTTAAGTCATCCTCCCTATGATGCAAAAAATGTCGAGTGTGTTGCAAACTGGTCAAAAATAACAGCATAATCCCTGCAATGAGGCAAAAAAGTCACGAAATCCATCAACCATGAAGCTTTATAACGTGTAAAATTTATTCTCAGAACCATTAATGTATTCTAGACAGCATAATCCCATAGATGAGATGAAAAAGTCAAGAAACTCGTCAAACTTGAAACTTCATATCGCTAGAATTTCTTCCCAGTAGCATTAATATGTTTTTGTCGTTGATTTCCGTTGAATTGTGAAGGGAATGTTTTGCGGAGAGAAGTTAATGCGACTGTTGAGGCTTTCCAATTGTGGGTAGCGACTGTTATATGTTCGTAATTAGTAGCAACTTGAAAGTCATGTCTGTTGGTATTTAAGTTAATTAAAACATTAATTTGATTGTAAAAATTAGCTTAAAAGGCAAAAAAAAAAATGATTAAAAAAAGATAAATAGGTATCATAGCCTAGGAGAGCGCCACGTCACCGGGGCTATGACCTCTTTTATAGACATATAGATTATCATCTAATGTTGATTTGATTTATTAAAAGTTCAGGTTAGTCTTGATTCCACGGGGACTAATGATTTTTATTGGTACAATATGATTCTTGATATTGCATCCCAAAATTAAACGCTGTACATGTCGATATTTTCTGATATAATTAGTTTGTTAAGAGCACATTTGATCAGATCTTAAAATAATCTTAGATCGAAATTTAGGTAATTAATCTTCCAATTTAGTAGGATTAAGATGAAGAATTTCATTATTGTAGGTCCAAATTAATTAATTAATTATGCTGCAAATCATCCAAAAGCAATGCAATTTTTGTTCAGCGTGAAGCACACGTGTTCAAATATACTGTAGATCTTCAAAATTCTAAAAGCATCTAATTAACCAAAAGATAATTATAAGATATTTAAGACAATTTGGTTAATTACTTTTTACTTGGACAAACAATAATGCTTTATAATCTTTTATTGCTTTGAGTTTTACATATATAAAATTACTCAAAGCAAATAAGTATGCTTTAATAATCTATTAATCCTTTAGTGCTTTGGAGGACCAAGCTACTAGCTAGGAACAAAATTAGACAAATATAAAGCAGAGAAAATAATTACAACGAAAAGATTCTTAAAGAGCAATTTCAATCAAATAGATTGATCGAGTTGTCAAATCATTCATTATAAAATAAAACTCTTCATGAATGACTTTAATTACGTAGAACTTATCGACATTTTCCATAGAAAAAGTTTTCAAGAAATATCGATAGAGTAGCTCAAAAAGTATAATAAAAACCAATTGAAGAAAGGAATAAATTCTCAAATCTTTAGCCAAATTAATACAATTATATTCGAAGAACAGAAAATGACTCCCTCATGAAGCCTCTAGGCTGACCCTTTCACTACATATATGAAACACCCCTTGCTGAAAATTCATCCACCACTACTTATATATCCTAAGGAGACAAAAAAAAAAAAAAAAATGCCTTGGTACATTTTCATTACTAGAAGAGTAAGTTATCCACTAAGTGATGAACAAGTGAAAGGTATGCTCAAGAAATATGATAAAAATAGAGATGGGAAAATTAGCAAACAAGAAGTGAGATTAGCTTTTAAAGAGATGGGGTTGCATTTTTGCCGTTGGAAAGCTGAAAAGGCCGTTCGTTTTGCAGATAAAAATGGTGATGGATATATTAATGAAGATGAAATGGATGAGCTTGTGCAATATGCTTCCAAATGGGGCTTTAGGATCTCTTAACGGGTACCGGACACCATGTGGGAAACCAAAAAACAAAAAATTAGAGGCTGGGTTCTATGTGTTATGTGTCCTTTTTTTTTGGGGGTTGGTATTTTTGTGTTGTTGTGTCATTTTTTGTTTAGTTTGTTTGGAAACCAAAGATCTCTTGTAATATTTGGAAGAAAAAGGTCTTTTGGGTGTTGTAATATGTACTATTACTCTGTAAATGTTATGTGATCTATGTTCGATGTTTATAATTTTGTTCTAGTAGCCAAATTATATAAGCTATATATCTTCCATATTTTTTAGATTTTCTTCTCTCAGTTATCCCTATGAGCTTTCGTAGCCTCCTATTTTGATATGTATTACTCTCTCCGTGTAATTTTATGTGACTTAGCTTGACGGGACATGAAATTTTGAAAAGCGAAAGAGGCTTTTGATTTCCAATAATAATTTTATTTATTTATTTTCATTCTTAACACATTCTTTAATTTCAATTTCTTTGATTAAGCACATGAAATCATTCTTTATTTATATGTAGCAGTGAGATTACTCATATTTTCTGTCAATCGTGTTAGTGCAAATTACATCATTTTTACGCTGTCGTCAAGTCATCTTTTAGATTAATTATCCATAATACATGAAAATTCGTAATATTGAAAATAAAACAAGTAATCGTAGCTTTTATTTAGATCATGTTAAAACGCACTGAATTTATAAAAAAATCATTTATGTGGTCAGTGGACATAATACATGTAACTCCATTCTTATAAGGCTTAATGCATAGACAATCCCTTGAAACTGTCACTAAATTTTATTTAGCTATTAATTTGAACTACGACTTATTTCAATTGAGCATCCGAATATATGACAAAATATTTCTATTAGATACTTTTAGTTTTAATTTTAGAAAATCTTTCGCACGTACCTGTTCACGAGTCCACATTATATAAATAAGTTAACCACCTAAAATATCCCTTCTTTAATTATACGCATGAGCCTTAGTAAGACATAAAACCCCAGGCCTGTTTCAATTGATGAGGATGATATGTATTGAGGTAAAATTAACTATATGATAGACGATTGATAATATGCTGAAATATAATAGGAATTAACAAAATGTAATTTGAATGTCTAAATGAATTTACTCACAAATTTAAGAGGTTGGGAACGGCTAGAACGTATGATTCACATACGCAACGGAAGCATAATTTCTGGATCACTAACTTACATGACAACATGATAATGTAAATTAAAAAAAATGAAATTCATGAAAAAATATACATACCTGTTGAAGCTTTTGCACAATTCGTTTATCGCCTTGTTCTCCAGGTCTGCAGCCTTCTACTACTACCTGAATAATTTACCTCAACCAATACTTGTGTGGACAAGTTAAAAGAAAACTTCTGAAATGGATTTTCAAGATCTGCCCAATGAACAAAAGAAAACCCCTATATATTCAACTGAAGTTGAAGTTGAAAGGGTTTTCTTTCATCCATTCAATCCACACGAATTTTCATTAAGACCTCCCATCAATACCAACATAAAGTCATGGACGTTTTGTCCATAATGACAAATGTTTAATGGGAGTCATAATTCCTGTCATCAATAGGAATTTATTCCCATTAAAACAAACGTGTAAAACCTTTTCTAAATCCATTTTCTTTTTCAAATTGGTTAATTAATTAGGCGTAGCAGGGACCGCAGATTTATTAACTGAGGCTTCTAATTATGATATTAATTCGTAAATGAATGAATTACCATATCATAATAAATTACAAATTATTTCACTAAAAATCTTTAACTGTACTCCTCGATATTAACTTCAAAATCTACCATTACATCTTATTTAACTCCCCATGTTAGAATTACCGACACCAATCAATTAAATCAAATTTTTCTGAAAAATTTAATTTATTGACTAACTCAATCCTATATTACTATGCTCAACTTATTTCACGTGACGGATACTAAATCCACCTGCAGGGTTTACACGTGAAAACTTATAAGCAACCATATAGGGGTGTCTTCTATCTCAAGTCCGAGACATGGTTCTATCAACTAATTATTATTTCACTAAGTAATTTGTCATTATCCAATCTATTAGGAATATATTGACTCTCACTAGAGTCTCACCTTTTAATAGATTAAAATAATAAATCATACTACATAGATCATATAAGTACATGTAATGGACTAGAGAAGTTGTTTATTAATATTCGGAACATAAACAAAACATCTCTACTTGGTCCGTTCAATACATACGAAATGTACTAGCACAAGAAGTTGGAATATTACCACTTCCATAATTAAGATCAAATTATATTTTAATCTTGTGCTACAATCATCAAGATGTTTGTCTTACTTCATCTTTGATTGTGAACTTTAATTTATAACTTATAAGAACCGACAATTTTAATCTTCCATGCATGAGTTAAATAACTCCATGCACAAAATTGCCTACTATATAAGTAAAGGACACACATGTCAACATAATAATCTATTCAAACAAAGACTTTATTAAATTAATTAAATAAACAAATAGTCTTTACATAGAATATAAAAATAATACTATAACTTAAACCAACATGGTTAATAGTATATCCTAACAGGAACGTATTAGGCCTTCTTATAATTATCATATTCATATTATTTGATTCCAACCTATACTTGCGGGGAAGGCAACTGCAGAATCCTTTTGTCCCAAAGTGAATAAGGTGTACAAATATGTGTATGTTATTGGCCTTATTATTTTCTTATATATACCATATTTTATTAAGAGCATATTTATCTGAATTTAAATAATTAATCCTCAGCCGAAATTCAGGTAATGTTCCAATTTAGTAGGATTAAGATAAAGACTACTTTCATGATTGCCCATATCAAGTTAATTAGAGTATTATTTTTTTCCTTCTAATTTAAAAAGTTGCAAGTGCCACATGCGTGAATATAGTGCTAAAGTAATAGTATTACTTAGTTAGATATTAGTTAATGTAGATATATTTTATTTTAATATATAATGTATCGTGTAATGTTGTGTATCACACACTTTACATAAAAAATTATTATATTAGGAAAGCAAAAGTAAAAAACTGCCGTATTACTCCTTTGAACTACTACTTATAGGTAATACTAATATCTTTTGTTGAAGAACAACACGCTCTTTTCATTTTATTTTATTTTATTACGTGAATGATTTCTGATTAAAAGTTTCTTTTAATATAAATGAAAATAAAGAAATCAGATATACTCTTTTTAAGAAAAGAGTGATTAGATAATATTACCTGTTATATAGCGTGCTAATTGATAAAATATATAGAACAAGACAGTTTAATGCAAAGGAACCACAGATAATGTGTCAAACATATAATCAACATAAACCATAAAGTATCTTGGAGACATATGGCTATTTTTCTGTGGTATATATTTTGAAACTTTCGGTTTACATATATTTCTTTTGTCTGCATGGCTTAGCATCTACTATATATTATATATGTTATCCATCTATAAATTAATCAATGAGTGCCCAAATAATGAATCTGGAATAATTATAGGGAAACTTTAAGCCTAAGCTAGTAATGTATACGCATACGTGGAGATGGTACGTTCTCGTAGGGAACGAAGGACGGATGTAAAATATCACTTATACAGTTTGATTTTCTCTATAGGTTACAATTAGGAATGACAAATGGACGGATTAAGCTGAATTTGGGCGAGTCAAAATGGGTTGAGGTAATAAATGAGACATTGGCCAACCTTGTCCAAAATATAGATGGGCTAAGATGGATTGGGTCAAGATGGGCTAAACAGTGGGTTTAACCCAACCAGCCCAACTTGACCCATCATTGAACAAAATTATATTTATTGGAACGACTTTTTTGCTGGGTCTTTGATATTATTTGAGAATTAAATTATTTCTATAAATAATGGTTGTACATTGAACAAAATAATAGTATGTTGTTGTATTAATAACCTCATATTGTCCTACATAAAAAATATAACGACATAACAAGAGATAGTAGTATCACGTTATAACTGGAAGTAAATATTGAATTTTAAAATGAATCTGACTAAATTCATACTCTTCAAGTCTACATTGTTAGATAAATTTTTCTTAAAAGAAAATATACAGATCACAAAAAAAAAAAGTTACTAGAATATCGTAATATAATTGAGTAATTCTAATTTTTTATATACTTTAATTTCTACCTATAGTACACTCAAACGTAAACTAAATGATTGACCTTAATTTCTTGAAATTTTTGGCACTGAAAAAAACTCTCCGTAAAAAAATTACATAGTTAAAACAAATTATCATTGTATCTAAAGATGAAATGGAAAAAAAAAAATGTAATTGCAAATTCATTTTCTTAGCTAAAATTTTTTTTGTATAAAAATTGTGGAGATAGAGATTTTTTTCTTCTACAGATTTTTTAAGAAAATAAAAGGGATACATCTGGAATAAATAGTCGAAGCGGCTAAAGAATAATAATAGAAAAACTAAAGGTAGAACACTAGAGGTTAAGATTGAACGTCATCATGGATCAATTTGGACTAATAATTTGTGATGAGTTAACTTAGACTAGCCCAAATTACCTCATTTTCAAAATCACTCTAGCCCAAACCCATTAGAATTTGGACGGATTGGATGGATTTGGACTATTTTTACCACCCTAGTTACAATACTCACTAAATTATCGTAAGTAATAAATTTCAAACTCAATAAATCAAATAAGAATGCTAAAATTTTGAACTAGAACTCATAATATTTGAATCCTCAATTTACGTATATCTAGAAAACAAGTTGATGTGTATGTTGTCCTTTTGTAGTATGGAATTCGTGCTGATCCAATATTGGAAATTCCGAGTTATGATTAATAAAAAGTTTATACTTTATGTTGTAGAATATTATATTCCAAAGTATATAAGGATGTAATACTATTCTGGAGTATAAGATTAAATAAAAAAATATTTTTCTCTACCATGAGATTGATCAAATCTGCGTTAAACACCTAGAAATTAAAGAGTAAGTGGATGAGAAGTAATTTAAAAGTTGCTATGCTTTATTAGCTTTTAGTGCTTAATTGAGTTTTACATATATAAAATTACTCTAACCAAACTATGCCTTAATAATAAATTAACCCTCTAGTATATATGCTTTGTGACCAAGCCACTCAGAACTAAATTATTAGTAATAAATATAAAGTAGAGAAACTTAATAGTTACAACGAAAAGAGTCCAAAAAGATTCTTAAAGAGCAAATTCAATTAAGTTGGTCAATCGACTTGTAAATTCATTCATTATAAAACTCTTAGGGCCCACCCTGGTAATTGGATTTGGTGTAATTAGGTGTAATTATACTGTCTGACATGTTTGATTGGTCAGGTAATTACTTGGTCGGCAGGTAATTGGGTGTAATTGGCAGGGGGTAATTACACTCTCCAATTCACAGGGGAGAGATGTGAATTGCTGGTAATTACATGGTGTAATTACAAGCTGATTACTTTTAAATTTCTTCCTTTTATTTCTATTTTTATTTTTTTTCATTTTAATTTATTTTTAGTTTCCATTATTTTAAATTGTTTTTATTTTTATTATTCTAATATTTTTTTATTTTATATTATTTATATTTCATTTCCTTCACAATTCCCAATCTTTATTTCTTGTGACTCCATGCAATTTTTCATAGTATCTATTTTTTATTTATTTTATGTTTATTTTTTCATTTAGCATAATTTAGTTAGTATTCTAATTTTTAAATTAAGTAGAACTCATTGTTGAATAACGTTATAAACTTATGTTTTCTTTTTCTTTTGAATTATATTTATGCACGTTATGTTGAAATTTGACATAAGAGTATTATTATTTTTTTTGAATTTTGAACTTATGTTATATTTTCAGTTTCAATTTATTTGTTTTATACTAGTATTAACTTGATATTTCACATTGCAAGTCATTCATTTTTTAGTTAGAATAGATTATCTTTTTGTCAAATCTTTAAAAAAATTTATGACAATATTAAACTTTTTGTCAACCATGTATTTCATATGTTCTTAAAAATCATGTACTTTAAGTTTCTATAATTAATTTAATTATTATATACTTGTTTGAAAAATATAAATCAATTATTTTTTCATAAGAACATATGCTTAATATATATATTAAATATTTAATTTAATGTCATTTGTAAAAGTCCTTATTTGTCTAATATAAATTTTTAGTTTTTGATAATTAACTTTTGTTTTAAAATTTTGATATAACCATGTAATTACACTTGTGCTACCAAATAGTACACTTGTAATTACACTGTTATTACATTATGACAAACAAACAGGTTATCGTAATTACTAGATTGTGTAATTACTAAGCTAGTAATTACTACCCTAATAATTACATCAATTCCAATTACCAAGTGACTTTCCAAAGAGACCTTAAGAAATTTCTCTGGAATATCGATATTTTTCACAGGAAAAGGTTTCAAGAAATATCAAGTAGCTCAATATTTGGTGAATGGCGTAGCCATATATAATCAAGGGTGATCAGTTGAACACACTTCGTCGAAAAAATTATACTATGCATATAGAAAACTATATGAAGTATGTAGGTCAAAAATTATTTTTAATATGCATAAATTAAATCTTGAACATTCTTAACAAAATTTCTGACTTTGTCATTGAGAATGTGGTTTATAAATAGTTAATTAAATTATGCTTGGGCAAGCTAGAAATTAACTATTCTAGTAGTCTAACATATTAATATCAATTATTACAAATCGCGTTTCTTCCGAATCTTGCAAACTAGAATTGATACACCAAAGATATTACGGTCCATTTGGTAGAATTTGAATATTAAGATGTTATATAAATATGAATATTAAAAGTATATGGTGGCGGTTATGGTGATAATTAGTGGTGGTGATAGGTGACTGTGTCGATTGACGAGATTGGTGGTATGACTGATGATGGTGGTTGTGGGGTGAGGATGGTAGTTAACAAATAATCACAATGTCCAGCATCAGTGGTGTCGGTTAGTGGTGAGTGGTGACAATGAACGGCGTAGTGGTGAAATATCGTTTTTTATACAAAATTATAAATTTTTAAACAATTAATATCTTAATGATATTAAGACTTTGTTATAGGTTGTAATTATTTAAATATGTACAGAAACCTATTAAATAATTATAAAATAAAAAAATAAATACATTTAATGATTGATATTTGAAAATTTTAAATTACATACAAAGCAAGAATATTTATCTCAAATATTCAGACTTTCATTATATGCTACCAAACGAAACCTACATTTACCTAACTTATAAATACGCACAATCCCTCCCTTAACTTTTACATAGTTACTGTTGATTTCACCCAATAAATAAATAATGTACTAAACATTTCGCAGAGTAAACTACAATTATTTAACTTTTTTTCTATTGTTATTTCCACTTTCGATCAAGTCCAGCATGAATTACAAGTGTTCAAAGATACCGAAAGATCTTCAATTTTTTTTTAAAAAAATATACATAAAGAACAACAAAAGCGAAAGAGAATTAGTATTAGACATTTAAGAGGTTTTTTTAAAAAAAAATAATTAAAGATGGCCTAACAGGCCATTTATTCCACTCAAATATATGTGAAATTAGGTATACTTTTAAAAATGTTTATTGTTTATTGCAGGTTGTAAGTGTACTTTTTTATAATTATAAAATTTAATTTTTAATTGCAAGTTATAGCAGTTTTGATAAAATATTATTAAAAATATATTTTTTAAAAAATCGTGTAATAGTGTGTTTATCTTTTCCTTAAATAACTCTTTGCTGATATTAATTCTCCAACTTTCTCTCTAAATACATGATTTTTTTATACTCTTCATCTTCTTTCCTTTATTTTCTCCTAGTTTGTTATACAAATTCAAGATTCTCTCTCTCTCATCTCTCCATTTTCTTTCATACTTATTCCATTATTGAAAACAGATTTTATACACAGTCCACTTGATTTTCATGCTTACGTCCATGATTTTTTAATTTTTTTATATATATAAATCTTGAAAAGCAACAAGATTATCTTTTTTGAGTATGAAATTAAGATGGTAGCATCATTCAATCTTGATTCAACACCGAAGACAAATGAGATGAGATCTTGATTCAAAAAGTAAGTACATAATGTATGAAATGTGTAGACGAAATGGTATCACGTAAATTGGAGTATCATAATTCATAGTTATCAATTTGTACACACATTTCATACACAGTTAAAATTACTTTTCTTCCTGCAAATTGATTATGATTTCACCATAACCAGAAAAGCAATAAACATATTGAATTCATACCGAAAAAATATAGTTGAATTTCTTTTAAAAAAAACTATTTAAGATAAAAAAAAAAAAAAAAAAAAAACGTACCCAACAAACATGTAAAAAAAATGCATACGTAACATACACATTTCAACATTTCTTTCAACAAATTTTTATAAATTCACCATAACTAGAAAATAAAACATAAGATGAAAAATATATAGAATTCAAAAAATATATCTACCAAATTTATACACAAAATATACCAAAATGTTTTTCTAAAATTGTTTTACATTTCGCCATAAGCAGACTATATATATATATATATAAAAAAAATGAATCCACACATCACTAAAAATCATAGAGTTTAAGATTATGTTTGTGTTTGGTTTACTCATATTCTTACAAAATTAACTCATTTTTAACAGTTGATTTTGTTTTTTTAAAATGCATAAATCTGTATTTTAATAGAATTTTTTCAGAAGATTATAACCAAATAATCTGGGTAATATTGGTTTTTTCTCATAATTTAATTTCTGATTTTTTGGAGGAAGAAGAAAAAGTATACACTAGAGGAAGAAGAAGAAGAAGAAGATGAAAGAAATGTCTGCACGTTTCTATGAATGAGGAAAATTAGGAACAAACTGTTTTTAAAGAGATATTAGGGGTTATTGATATCCTATTATTAACTGACTATTTTTTAAGGGATGTTTTTTACATATAGAAAAATATTTTTTCTTTTTTTTTTAATTATTTTGTTAGGCTTTGTTAAAAACGGTTGTTATGTAATGCAATCTAAAAAATATTGTTATGAGTTACAATAATCAATCAATATTGTATATATGGATTTTTTTTGGGCAAACAACATAAATCTCGACAGTTTGGTGCCTAATTACAGAAAATCCCGATATTTTGCATATTTACAGAAAATCCCATTTTTTGGGTTGTTGAGAATCGAGATACATAATTTGTTCTCGAAACATTCCGTTGAGATACATAATTACCCACACCGTAATCATTCAAAGATACATAGTGTATGTATCTTTTAAACAAACTCACACTGATATACACAGAGATACATAATCCGTTCCCGATACATTCCATTGGGATACATAACTGATAGTTGAGATTTTTATAATTACTTTGTAAGGGTGGAAATTTATAAATATGGTAAGTTAAGGTATATATTTCTGTTATTTTTCCTTCCCCCCCCCCACACCAAAATTCTGTACAAAAAGGCCAAAACCAGAGAAGCCCAATTGCTACCCGGTTCAAGCTAACAAAAAACAAATGAAAAGACAAAAGGCCAATTTACATAAATGGTACAATAGATAGCCTTATTTATGAATTATAATACATTTTTTATTTTACAAATTATAGCCCAACATTTTTTTACCAAATATAACTAAATACATTTATAATATATTTCTAATACAACTTTAATATAGTAACACATAAACTAATTTGAATACTATTTAAATGGTTGAAATTCAGGTATAATACGTTTTTAACATCATTAACAAGAGAAAAAAATAAACTACAATTGTAATACATTTTGAATTCAATATATTATACGTATTATAGATGTATTTCAATATACGTGTTGAATATATATAACAAAAACATTTTTAATACAAATGTATCATAAGTATTATATGTGAATTTCTAACATTCCATTACAATTTAAATTAGTTTATTGTTAGAAGTGTATTATATTTATTATGAAATAACAACTATTGAATTTATAGCAATGTATAATATTGAATTTAAATTGTATTACAACTATCGAATTGTATTACAACTTTTCAATGTATAATTTGGGAATCACCGTTCAAGGAAATCGAGTTCTTTCTCCTTGCTTGATTCCTGCCATGTTGCTTTCTGAAAGACTTTAATTTAGTTTGTTTAATTTTTTCACTGTAGCACACAAATAATAATAAATTAGAAATTATTCCATTTCTTTTGTCAATCACAGCTGAAAACCTAGCTAGCATAGCTGCCAAGAACAACTATTCTCAAACATTGTTATTTTGACCATTGAGTTTTCTTGCAAAACTCTATACCAACAGTTTGGGTGAATTAAAGTTGAGAAGAAATTGATGAAGCAAAATTAAATTAACCTGTTCACCGAAGTAATTGATGAAGTTATTTGGGTGAAAATTGAGAAGAAGAGGAGGGAGGATCCTTATTCCTGATTTTAGCTATTAAAGGTAACCATATGCTATAGATTGTAATAAAAAAATAAGTACCCCCAAAAGGGTAATAATTGATCTAAAAGGATTTATTTATGTAAAAATATCCAAGACAGAAGCTGAAAATGGAAACAGACATTTTCTTTAAGAATAACATAAATCATTAAGTATCTTGTATATTCTGAAATTTTCGGTGTATATTTCTAGTGTCTGCCTGTCTTAGCATCTTCTATGTACGTTCTTATCCATCTATAAACTAATCTATCATTACCCAAATGAATCTTGGATAATAAGGAGAACTTATTCTACTTCATATAAAAAGTTAAAGTAATGTGCTTCGTATAATATATAGATAATAAATTTTGAATCCAATAAATCGTACTAGCTAGTGTTTCAACTCTAAATCTATTATATTCACATTCGAGCAAAAAGTTGATGTGCATGTTATCCTAATGGAGGAGAATGCGTGCATGATGATCTGGTATATATTGGAAATATCGAGTTTATGACTAACACATTGTTTGGATGCTCGTTATGTATGTATTATTTTTCATCGTTATATAATATCAAATCAACAATTTAAGAATAAGCGACAAGAAAAGTAGGGTATGAGTAGTAGAGCTACTATAAAAAAGGTAAGACAAATAATAAATTAGAAGTATTAAATAATAAATAAAGACAAAATGAGAGGTAAATATAAGAAAACGACACAATCACACCAAATGATCGTTACTTAAAATGGAACTTTTCATCGTTATCTAATGACGAATTTAACAATACGATATAATAAATTTTAAATAACAATTAAAACAAATATTATATTTAAACTGACAACATGACAATACAATAGGTAACGACCATCCAAACAAGTTGTAACTTGATGTTGTAGAATATTTCAAAGGATGTGATACTCTTCAAAAGCATAATATTTAATAAAAATGACTTCTTTTTTTACCCCTATCACGAGATTGATCTAATCTGGGATAAAAATCTAGAAATCTTTATCAGGTACATAGGCTGAAATAAGTGAATAAGAAGTAAAAAACTAAAAAGATATGCTTTATAATTAATCTTTTAGTGCTTTGAGTTTTACATATATAAAATTACTCGAACCAAATTACTATGCTTTAATCTATTAATCCTTTAGTGCTTTACGACCAAGTTTTATAATTAAACAAATATAAAGTAGAGGTCTTAATAATTACAACGGAAAAAAGACCAAAAAAGATTCTTAAAGAGCAATTTCAATCAAATGGAATGATCGACTTGTCAATTCATTCATTATAAAATTTGGTAAAACTTATCGATATTTTCCACAGAAAAAGATTTTTAAAAATATCGAGTAGCTCAATACTTGGTGAATGTGGTTTATTAATTATTATAATTAAATTATGCTTCGACAAGTAAGCTAGAAATTATTCTAGTAGTCTAATATATTTAATTTCAATTATTATATATCTCGTTTCTTCCGAATCTTGCACACTAGTTAATACACCAACTTTAAGATATTACGGTCATACTGTATTAAGATTTCCATGCTAAATGGTGCTTAGTGATGGGTGATCAGTGGCGGAGCCAAGATCTTGACTAAGAGGGTTCAAAATCGAAAAATGTGAACAAAAGAACTAGTCGAAGGGGGTTCAACGTCTACTATATATACATAAAAAATAATTTCAACCTTGTATAAATAGTATAATTCTCCACCGAAGGGGGTTCGGATGAACCTATTAGCTGGCTCCACCACTGTTGGTGATGGTGGTTGCGGGTGGTGGAAGTAGCAATTGATAAGAATGGACGACAACAATTAGCAGTGAAAGTAGATGTAATAGTGATGAAATGTTATCTTTTGCGGAAATTCTTCATGATAACATCTTAATTAATGATATTAAGACTTTTTCATGTAACTACATCATTCTTGTAAAATAAAAAATAGATAATTGTTGTTAATAATTAAATCTGAATAATTTAAATTATCTATAAATATAGATATTCCTAATGACACTAATTTGAATAATTAAAAGTTAGAATTTCATAGAGTGAAACCAATAAAGCCTACATTTACCTAACCTATACGCACAATCCAACCCTTTAATTTTTACATAGGTAATTTTCTTACTATTATTATTTTTAAATGTTTTTACATAGATCACTATTGGCTTCCTCTTCTTAATTACTTCCACTTTAATTTGATCAAGTTCTAGCGTGAAGCATATACAAGTGTTTAATCTTTTTAAAAAAAATATCCCTCAAGAACAACAAAAGCAAAAGGGAATTATTAGATATACTCCTTTAAGACAATATTTTGTTCCTTTTTAACTGATATCCTTTTTGTTAAATATACTTCTACAAATCAGAAGCTAGATGCAGCCTTTCGAACCCAATACTTTTAACACGGAACACCATTAAAATTTTACTAACAAACATTAACTTCTAAGCTCATGCATAATCTAAAAATTACAATAAGTTCAACGTTAAGAACGTCCTTTAAATAAGGTTGAACCGACAAAGTTTAAATTTCTGCATTTGCTTCCCCGTGCAACATAATCTAAAAATTACAATAAGTTTAACGTGAAAAACGTCCTACTCTCTTCGTTCCATTTTATGTGATCTACTTTGACCAGACACGGAGTTTAATAAATAAGGGAAGACTTGGTGATGTTTACTAAATTGCCCTTTATTAAAAATGTAATACTATTATTTTTAATTAAGTGGGACCTTATAAGTGGGACCAATAAGGGTAAAAGAGTAATTGTGCTTTTAAAAAGTTATCAAATAAGGAAATGTGACATTCTTTTTAGGACGGACCAAAAAGAAAAGTAGGTCACATAAAATGAGACAGAGGGAATATTAAATAAGGTTAAACTAATAAAGTTTAAATTCTGCATCCGTGCCAGCCTAACAATAATTACCTCATATCTCTATCTCATCCTAACAGGTAAAAAAAAATAGTTGAAGAAGGAATAAATTCTTATTAATCTATATCCACAAAACAAAAAACAAAAAAAATCATATTCTCAAATAGAAAATGACTCACGAATTCTAAGCCGACCCTTATATATATAGGAAAAACCCCTTGTTAAAAATTCATCTACCACTATATACTTATCCTAAGGAGATCACACAAAGGAAAGTATAGCAAAATAAAAATACAAATGCCTTGGTTCATTCCTAGAAGAGTAAGTTATCCACTAACTGATGAGCAAGTGAAAGGTATGCTTAAGAAATATGACAAAAATAAAGATGGTAAACTTAGCAAACAAGAAATAAGATTAGCATTTAAAGAAATGGGGTTGCATTTTTGTCGTTGGAAAGCTGGAAAAGCCCTTCGTTTTGCAGATAAGAATGGTGATGGATATATTAGCGAAGATGAAATGAACGAGCTCGTTCAGTATGCTTCGAGATGGGGCTTTAGGATTTCTTAACAAGTATCAAACGCCGGAAGAGAAATAAAAAAAACTAGAGGTTGGGTACTATGTGTTGTGTCCTTTTTTTCCTTTTTTTTTTTTTGTGTGTGTTGTTGTGTCTTTTTTTGTGTCTCTTCTAATATTTGGAAGAAAAAGATCTTTTGGGTGTTGTAGTATATAGGTACTGTTGCTATGTAAATATCAGGGTATACATGTGCTCTCTCTATATATATGTTCCATGTTATCTAATTTCTATGTGAACTTGACCTATGATTACCTACCTTGCTGTAAAAGTAGATTTAGAATTTAAATTTAATGTGTTTGGTTTCTAAGATTCTTAATACTGAATTTATAATTGTATTTTTGAAAATTATGAGGTCAAATATAATATTTGTTATTATTTTTAAATGTCTTTTGCATATAAATATATACTTCATGTTGAAAATATTGAATTGCGGGTGAATTAATCTTGACACTGAAATATTTGTATCTGCCTCTGCGCCTCCGGGAGGATTTTTCCTCTCTTTGCTAATCAGTGTCTCAAAATATATTACTTAAGAGTTTAAGTTATTACATCATTAGGTCACCTTTACGTGTTATAGCAAATATGTTGCCTTAATTTTCTAAATAATAGATCCGACATTTTTTAAAAATAGTACAGATATCTCGTAATAATGTATATAATGTAAACTTGTGTTATTGACGGAGTTATTATTGTATTTTAAGGAGCTATTGATTAGTAATAATCAAATATTTTTATATCATCAATGTATAAAATTTAAATTAAATTAATTTATATCTAGTATCTCTTTGGTTGTGTTTATTCTTATAATCTGAATTTTATTTTTACCTTTTTCCCCAATACTCTTGATACCTCTGTTTCTTGCCCAGCTAGACTAATGGGATCATAGAAATGAGAAATCATATAATCTCTTTAAGATTATATATCTTTTCCCTATCACTTTATTGTTCCTTTATATATTTCTCAAAGTTTCTCTATTTTTAGGGAAAAATTCATTTGAAGTTATTTTTCACATTATGTTGTTTCTTAATTCTCTCCTTTTTCTCAAACAAATTTCAAAAAGAAAAAAAGGAAATGAATCCATTTTTGAGAGAAGTATTGAAAACACTCTCAAACTTGGCGTGAATTATAATTTTAATCCTCGAACTATACCTAATATTAGAAACACCCCTAAACTTGACCAAATAAATTTAAAAGTACCCCTAAGATGGCACATGGGATAACAAGTGGTCTCAAACTCTTATGAGCGTGTAAGCTGCTTAAAAATAATGCCACATAAGTATTAAACGATAAAAAACCCATTTTTAACTTTTTCCTTTAATTTTCATCACACTCAAACTGCTATCACAACCCTTCTTCTTCCTATTTCAATTTTTCTCCATGAAAACACATCCCAAGTTTGAACTTAAATTTTTTTTTTACCATTTTATTTAATTGTTAAATTTTTTAACCTCAGTTGTTTTGATAACTACACTTTAATTTGTAGATGTGGATTTCCGGCAACGTTGAAAATTTCATGGTCGAATGACAATCTTGAAAGGGAGATTTAGTTAGAACCTCCACACTAAATAAACCACAAATAAAAATGAAGGGAGATTATTACTGATACTTTTATCAAAGATTTTTAGATGGAAATCAAAGGATTATGTTGGGGAATTCTGAGGGGGAGAGGAAGAGTTCTAGAGATGTAAGAGAGTTTATAGGGTGATTTCACCGGGTAGAGTTATTTTAGTCTGTTTATTTTTTAAATGTCTTTTTTTCTTTCTTTTTGGCTTTAAATATCCCCGTGGATGCCACATAAATAACACATCAGTAGACAAGTTCACCTAGACCGCGAGTGAACACAAAGGTCTGTTTGGAAAGTCACCTGGTAATTGGATTTGGTGTAATTACTAGGATAGTAATTACACAGCCTAGCAATTACGATGACCTGTTTGGTTGCCACAATGTAATTACAGTGTAATTACAAGTGTACTGTTTGGTTGCACAAGTGTAATTACATGGTTATATTAAATTTTTAAGATAAAAGTTAATTATCAAAAACTAAAAATTTATATTATACAAATAAGGGCATTTATAAATGATATTAAATTAAATATTTAATATATATCTATCTATCTATATATATATATATATATATATATATATATATATATATATATATATATATATATATATATAGATAGATAGATAGATAGATAGATATAGATATATTGCCTTTTGAAAATATATTAATTAATAAACATATGTTCTTAACTAATATTATAAAAAAAATTGATTTATATTTTTTAAATTAGTATATTTTAATTAAATTAACCATAAAAATTAAAAGTACGTGATTTTTAAGAACATCATGAAATGCATGTTTGACAAAAAAAATTAATATTATAAATATAATGTCATAAACTTATTAAAATATTTGACAAAAAGATAATCTATCAAATCTAACTAAAAAATGAATGACTTGCAATGTGAAATATCAAATCAATAATAGTAAAACAAATAAATTGGAACTGAAAATATAACATTAGTTCAAAATTAAAAACAAAAAAGTTAAAATAATACTCTTATGTCAAATTTCAACATAGCATACATAAATATGATTCAAAAGAAAAGAGAAATGTAAGTCTATAAGTTTATTCAACAATGAATTCTACTTTAATTTAAAAATTAGAATACTAACAAAATTATACTAAATGAAAAAATAAACATAAAATAAATAATACGAACAATTGCATGAAATCGCAAGAAGTAAAGGTTGAGAAATGGGAAAGAAATGAAATATAAATAATATAAAATAAAAAATATATATATTTAAAAATATTAGAATAATAAAAATAAAAATAAATTTAAAATAATAAAAATAAAAAATAAATTTAAACTAAAAAATAAAAATAGAAATAAAAAGAAGAAATTAAAAAGTAACCATGTAATTACAAACAATTCACGGCTCCCCCTGTGAATTAGAGAGTGCAATTACCCCCTGTCAATTACACCTAATTACCTGCCGACCAAGTAATTATCTGGCCGATCAAACATGTCAAATTGTGTAATTACACCAAATCCAATTCACAGGGTGGCTTTCCAAACAGGCCCTTAGTCAAATGTAGGGGTGTTTTTAATACTAGATACTGTTGGGGGTCTAAAATAATAATTCGTGTCAAGTTTGGAGGTGTTTTCAACACTTCACTCCCATTTTTTATCACCCATTAAAAATAGACATATAAGTGTCGTTTCTTTCTTATGAAATCTGAAATTTCGGATTGGAATTTCATCTGTGTCATCTTCTTCTTCTTAAAGTGGGTTTAATTTCTTGATGCCAACATCAACAACCATTAATTATTTTGCCCGTTCCTTTCAAGAAATTTTAGGATTCTTTCATCATTTTGTTTGTTTTAAATCATAATCATTAGCAAAAGAAGATGGAGTAATTGAACAACACATCAAGAAGAAGATTTCACCCAAAGAAGCATTCACGAGGACCTCAAATTTTTTTCTATGATTAATTGTAGGTTCCGTTACTCCAACCTTTTTTTTTTTTTAACTATATATGACTGTAGAGACGAATTCAAGATTTAAAATTTATGAATTCGCACAACGATTTCAAATAGTAAACAATAATAACTCAGTCCACATAGTGAAATATTTACTAGTACTACTTAGTGAATATTCTACTGCATATACATAGCTTGAATTTGTAAACCCTCAAATAACATGTTGGATCCGCCCCTGAACTAATATGAGAATGCACAATTTCATGGTTTAAAAGGAACTCCTCTAGAAATGTTTCTTTGAATTATGCGGTAGGGACGAAGCCAGGTAGGGCCAATCCGAACTCCCTTTAGAAAAAAGTTGCACTGCTTATATTTGGTTAAAATTAATTTTTTAATTATATATATTAGATGTTGAATCCTCTCTGACTTCTTCTATGTTTCCTTTTTCAATATTTTGAACCTTTAGTGAAAATTCTAGCGCCACTACTTAGGCAAAGACCTTCCCATCTCTACCGTTCAACGTGAAGCACAAGTGTTCAAAGATACTGAAAGATCTTCAAAAAATTTAAAAGCATCCATAAAGAACAACAAAAGCAAAGATCTTTTTGTTAAAAAAAAAATAAAAAATTGCGAGTAGGAAAAGGAGAAATGAGGGAGAAAATAACTACCGAGATCCGCCTACAACAAACAAAAGAGAATAATTAGATTAGAATTGATTCCATTTTAACTAATATACTTTTCGTTAAAACTTCAAATACTTCTACAAATCAGGAGGTAGATGCAGCCTTTCGAGATTCTAACCCAATATTTTTAACGTGGAACACCATTAAACTTTTACCGGACCACCACGGCTCGACAGCTCCTCTCTTCTTGTGAGTCCTTACATTCCTTATCAGTATATGGATAGCTATCTCGTGAGCACATATTTAGTTTAAATGGATCACCTAATGTAAATACGTAATTCTCTTTGAATAGATTAATTTTTTTTTTTTTGTATCTCCCAAAAGAGACAAAAGAAAGATCTTGTTATTTCTTCAGCAGTTTGTGATCTCTAGTAATGGACCCGATTAAAATTAAATGTTTGTTAAAAAAAAAAAAGAAGGAAACAATTGAAGAAGGAATAAATTCTTAATCTTTTATCCACGAAAAAAAATTTATATTCGAAGAACAGACTCATAAATTTACTAAAGCTGACCCTTACACTATATATATGAAACACCCCTTGTTGAAAATTCATCCACCACTACTAATTATATATCCTAATTAAGAAGCTAGACAAAAGAAAAAACAATGCCTTGGCTCATTCCTAGAGGAGTAAATCATCCACTAAGTGATGAACAAGTGAAAGGTATGCTCAAGAAATATGATAAAAATAGAGATGGTAAACTTAGCAAACAAGAATTGAGACTTGCATTTAAAGAGATGGGGTTACATTTTTGTCGTTGTAAAGTTGAAAAAGCCCTTCGTTTTGCAGATAATAATTGTGATGGATATATCAATAAAGATGAAATGAGTGAACTTGTTCAATATGCTTCCAATTTGGAGTATTAGGATTTCTTAATTAACTAGGCTGGCTTCTATGTGTTATGTGTCTCTTCTTTTTTTTTTTTTTTTTTTTTTTTTTTTAAGTTGGTGTTTTGTTCGAGAACCAAAGATCCTTGTAATATTTGGAAAACTTTCTTTTCTAAACTATGTACGTAATTGTCATATATTGTATATGTGGACATGTGGTCTATATATTATGTTCCATGTTTTCTATATATAGGACTGGCTACTGCCCATCAGCTGCGGTTCGATAGAACTAAATAATTTTGATTCATACAATGTATTTGGATTAAAAAGATTATTTGAATGTACAAAGCAAAAAAAAATAAATGATGAGGAAGCTCTTTATCTCTGCTTGAAGACAAAAGGTTTGTTCCGCTATATATGAATCTTGGAGAAAGATCAGAATTATCTGGGGAAATTAAACTTGTTATGCTTCACAAAGGAAGTCAAGTTCATGTAAAAGATATACATTAATGTTATTTTGATAAATCATTTGAATTACTAAATGGTGTATTTGGTAAATTGTGATCTTTATAGTTTATAGTGCTATTAAATGCAAAAAAAAAAAAAAAAAAGGGACATAATTAGAATATAATATAATCAAATAAATTAAAAATGTGTTCTTTTCTATAACTTAAATTTTTAAATGAGACGATCACTTATACGTAAATTTTAAGAAATCAAATACTGTCATTTAGCAGATAAATCTTAATTACACCTTGCAGTAAAGCTTTCTAACAAGACTGGATGAAACGGGATGAGACAATATATTTCTTAACAAAATAAAGGGGATGCGTACCTTAGAAAGCCGAGATTAGCGAGAGGAACCCCTCAGCCCATCCCATCCCACTAACTAAGGGAACGTGATGGGACGAGATAATTGTATTGAAATGGACAGGATATCACATCCTATTAAGCAGTCTTACCTTGCATTATCTCAATTTATTTTCTCTCTCCAACACCCCTTATCTATCCAAAACATTCTCTTTGACTCTTTTCTTTTTCTTTTTCTTTCTTGAGAAACCGTCCAAACAGGATGATGTTGGTGTGATCCTTACCCGTATGAAAAAGCTAAGACTCATCAAAATTCAAAAGTGATGTTGAAATTCGATGATTTTCTAAAGTTCAAAAACATTGAGAATATTAACATATATTCCCTTTATCTTAAATTATCCATATTTTTTGTATACGCCTTTTTTGAAGAAAAATATTAATTGGAAGGAGATTTTAAACTATTTTTTCCTCTTTAACAATTTTTTGTTATTTTACTTTTAATATTAACTATTCATTATTAAAATCATTTCTCAAGTCTATTAAAACTATATGCCAATTAATATTCGCATTATAATCAAATATATACTTCATTTATTATTTTTTATACTAATACAAAATTCATTGTAAACAAATAAAAGTAAATGGCTAGAACAATTATATGTTCATTTTGATTTCTCGCTAGCTAAGGGTAGATTCTTAAGCATGCTCTCCACAAGCTTATGACATATAGTGAAGGCATAAGTTCTCTTTTTATCCACCCCCACCCCACTCCTCAAGGTGGGTGCAAATTTTAAAGTTTTTACTATTGAATTTGTTGTACTTTTAAAATTATAAATTCAAATACAAAATATTTATTGTAATTTAATGTATTTTTACTTATAAATATGCCCTGTCTCAAAAATATTGGGTTTGAGTGAACATGATGTTGAAACTCAGCAACTGTCTCATTAATTAAGTGGTATTAACTATAATTAGTAACATAAGTTTATAGGCTAAAATAAATGATTAACAAGTTGTTAATTATTAAAATATTAATTATGATGATATAAATATTTTTTAGACTGCATATAACTTGAACACAAATAATACCATCTAGGTATTCTTTGTGTTTGTTCTTGTAATTATGATGTCATGTATGATAACATCATCAAGCTTGCGTATTTTGGCCGGTAAAAGAAAATCAATGTATCACTTTTGTGTAAAGAGAATTCCCAATTATTATTGTTCCTTTACACTATTTTGGTCCAACGGGGTCATTCATGAACATAACACGGGGGTTACACATTGCAACGAATAATTTTCTACCTTTAGGCTTTAACTAGTCAACACTATTCTTCTTTTTAGCTTAGGGTCTATTAGAAACGGTCTCTCAATTTCACAAAAATAGATTAGATAAGACATGCTCACCTCACACTTCATTTGTGAGACTATTAATATGAACGGGCAGTCAAACAACACATTGTTCCCTACTAATATTCTATCATAATCTAATTGTGACCTCCACAGTATCCTCATATATAAGGTCATGTCCTTGATCGGTAAGCTGAAATTGTGTTATGTTTTGTCTAATTACTTCTCTCTAATACTTTTTCGGTCTACCTCTACTAAACCTTTCCTGAAACCATTCATAATGCAACCTCTCACACCTCGTCATTGATGCATCCATACATCGCCTCATCACATGTTGGAACCTTCTCAGTCTTGCCTTCTGCATCTTATCATCCACTGAACCCACCCACCGGCTCTGATGGCAATATTATTAGAGGCTAAGCGAGAAAAAAAATATATTATAGGAAACTTAACTGCCAATTAAAATGAGACATCTAAACTTACTATGAGATTCGGCGTTTCTTTACCTTCTTTCCAATTCAACGTTAGGTTTCAGTCTTTATCGTGTCAGTCAATAATAAGATATTAAAATAGGATAAAATCTTAAAAAAAATTTCCCCTGGTGTTAACAAACTAATATTCATTTCCTGATAGATTTGAACCTTGTAGCTTATAAAATATTTTTTTAATATACCACCCAAAAAAAAAAAAAAAAGACCATGCAAAAAGAGTGGGCCAATGATGGAAAATGAAAAGTTTTTCTCCTTATTGTGAGGAACTTGTTATATATATCCCTTGCTTGTCCAAAATTTTCAAATACTCTCATCATTTGAGAATTATCCTCACATATCTTCCTATATTAAGCACTACATAATTTTGTATCTTCTTTTCTCTTCAATACAAAATACATATATTACACATCTAAATAAATATGTTGGACTTTGTTAGGCCTAGTAGGAACAACATGAAATGTCCATGCAGTCATGTAACTTTGACTGATGAACAACTAGCCAAAGTTATAATGAAATATGATTCAAATGGCGATGGTTACCTCAACAAAGAAGAATTGAAGGAGGTGTTCCAGCAGCTGGGGTCCATCGCTCCGGGATGGCGAGCCGGACGAGCGCTCCACCATGCCGATAAGAACGGCGATGGACGTATCGATATGGGGGCGGAGTTGGATCAACTTGTCAAGTATGCTAGAAAACATGGTTATAGTACACTAGCTTCCGCTTGCTGCAAAAAGTAAATATATGTGAATTTGCGTTCAACGTTTTAAAGTTTGAATGTCGAAATTCCAACTGTACCACATGAATTGGGACAGAACTAAGGGTATCTTTTTGGCCTAATAGTTTGTTAGATGATAAAATATTGATGTGGCTATGAGTTAGGCTTTGTAGGTAATTTTCTCTTTGTGCGAGGTTTGTAGTTTTTTTTGTGTGTGAGTATTGCTACAACTTGCATTTCTACTTGTACTAATGGACATATGCACTACAAATGGATGGATGAGTTTGAGTTTTCAAGTTTACACTAATTATAGTGCTAAGTGCAAAAGAGGTGAAACTTAACTGCCTAATTAAAATGAAACATCTAAATTAAATCTAAGATTGCATTTGAACATGCGATATGAAGTATTGATTGCATACTAGCATTTGGACATATGAGTTTGGATTATGATTTGAATTCATGATTTCAAATTCCAAATTCTCCAAAAAATATGAGTTGGATTCCAAATCATGATTTCAATTTCTTTTTAATATGAGTATTATAGTAAAATATATGTTTCATTTATTATTTCTTAAAGAAAATGCAAAGCCAATTGTGAACAACTAAAAATAAACCGATGGTAAATGAGATAGTGTCACATCAAATGAGATAGAGAAGATTATATATAAATAAATATTAAATTCAAAAGGATTAAGTCAGTTCTAGGCAACAAATTATATCGTAAATAATAAAGAAAATTAGTGTTACGGAATGAAATATTAGGGAAGGTCTTGAAATTATCCATAAAATTATCCCATAAAAAAATATATATACTAGTAAGATATTTTGCTCTACAGTCACTATTATCCAGTTGAGTGTTAGGGGCCGGGACCTAACATTATATTCTTCGTGATACACGTTTTAGACCACTATTATGATTCGATTCTTACTTGCCCCATAAGAAAGTGAAAGTTGTAATTTCTGATAAATTATTACACAAGTACTACAAAGTTGAATTATTTATTCATTTCACTATAGTTCTAATTAACAACTATGGCGTTAGTCAAATATAGTTATCGCAGTATTTCCACTGATGGGAAAATTGAGATGACTTTGAAAGAGTTCAAGGAATGGTCGGCAAAATAATCAAAGAAGAGCTTCGAGAGGCGGTCCGTGCCAATTGGTGCTTGGTTCTGCGGACTTAAGAGCAATAAAGTTGTTAAGTCCGCAGACACCAATGACAACGGATTCATAGAGAGGAGAACGAAATCAACAACCTTGTGGAGTTTACAGTACAAAAGCACTTAGGTATTAGAATTATGTCCTATAATTAGTTAGTTATTATTATTATTAATGGTCGACTTCAACAATATCCAAATTAATGATATATGTCGTATAAGCTAAGGCAACTAACTCCAGTAGGGAGGTCTAGGTTTTGTTTGATGAATGTCATAAATAAGGTAATGGAATATTCTAACGAGTCACATTGATAAATTGTTTATTTTTAGTTTCTTTTATAAAAAATAAAATATTAATGCGTATGATTATATGTTATTACACATGAATTTTAAATACATATAATTGTAGAAAGATTCACTGATCCGATAAATCAACGATAACAGTAATAAATTATTAGCTATTTTTTAATATAATCCTCTACATGATACAGACAATTTTTTCACATCGAACATGAATTTTTTATTTATTTTTTTTCAAAAAATTAAAATTAAGGATCTTTTATTTCAAAATATAAATTTATGAGCTGAGATTTAATTTTTTGAAATATTGAGATCACAAACTTGGAATTGATCAGTAGCATTTGCCCATGCAATTTGTAGCTCAGTTTTAAAGTTTTGATTTGAAATCACCGTACGTTTATGACATTTGAATAAAACTTCAACTTCAGTTTCAAATTCCTAATTTAAATTAAGTCTCTATTATGACATTCCTTCTCTGTGATCTATTTGTCATTTTGGTACTAATTCAACACGTGTAATTCAGAACGAAGAAACTAATCACAAAAATAGCAAATACCACCTCTATGTACACCAAATGAACCAGAGAAATCACTATAATGAACATGCAATTAACATCAGGGAATAACCTTTCAGAAAGACACAACATTGTATTTTGATAAGAGAGAAAAATAGATATAATTTAAATTTTCAAAAATTATGCTTAACACAATATACTGGATGCATGCATTTATTATGACATTACTAAGCCTATGTGGCTTGGTCGGTTAATCAGGATATATACTCACCATTTTTTAATGAAGTAATTAAATTCTTAATTATATGTGGCAAGAGTGAGTTGCTTGGATAGTAAACACTTTTACTTTCAACTCGGGGGTTGTAAAAGACTCTCAATTATATGTATGTTTGCCTCTATTTAGCCCAAAAACGGAAATCTTGGGTGACTCCGAATTTGAAGAACGGACCTTATCCATTTACTACTCCTACTATTTTCTTCATCCTATTTTAGCTTTTGTTGTAAAAAATTTTTGTACATTTATTAAAAATAATATCTTTATTAAAGTGACAATTATCTTTTGGACAAACTTTTTTCAGAATCCATTTGGTCATGTGAGATGAAATCATGATAAGAAATCATTTGAGGTGAAGTTGAAGTTTTGTTTGAACATGCAATTTGAACTTTTTAAGTTATATATTTTCTCATAAACATAAAAATCCCACAAATTGTGAAAACTATTAAAATTGCCTCAATTGTTTATACAATCTTACCAATAAGCAAAAGTTCATAACTAAAGTATAATACAATATTACAAAGTTATTCTAAAAAAATATACTACATTTATTGATCGAACTTTAGTTCAATAAAAAAGTAAAATTAAACATGAATTGTAGTGTACTACTCTATAATATAGTCCTCCCACATAGTATGGACAATCTCGTGTTCTCCTCACGTTGAACCTGCATTTCTCTATCAGATGAGTAGAAGACGAACAACATTGTTACTTTGAGCCGTTTGTTGGTCAATATCATTAGTATCTATAGTAGGCATTGGTTTGAATAATAATAAATTTGGTTGGTTGAAGTTTGATAAGAGTAATGGTTATATCCGATATAAATGGTTCAAAGGTTGGTAAGAGTAATAATATCAACTATAAATTTTATTTACATATGAAATAAATGGTTGGTAGATGTAAAATGGTGGGTGTTTTTTTACAAAATATAGACTTGTGGATCATTTTTTGTATTTGAAAATTTTCAAATTATAATATAAAATTTGCAATTCAAACTTCTTGGAGAATTTGGAATTTCATCTCATGATTTGAAATCGTATGTCCAAACACTGATTTTATCTCGTAATTTCAAATCATGAGATGAAATCACATGTTAAAGTGACTATTAATTTGTACAAGGGAGTATTTATGCTTCCGTTTCATATTCTATTATATAGAAGAGCGGTAGGAAGCAGGTGGAGGTCGTCCTGCCAGCTTCCACCGCCTCTTCTTTCTAATTTTTTATTTCTTTCATTTTAATTTGTTTGTCTTATTTTTTAATCTTTTATGTATTTAATAATAGCATATATTATTTGAAAATGACGTAAAAAGTATCATAAATTACAATAATTAACAACATATAAAAAAAATTGATTGATTCTCCAAATACGATCACAGTCACATAAATTGAGACAGAGGGAGTAACATATATTATTTGAAAATTAGTAACAAGTATTATTAATCACAATAATTAACAATTCAAAATATGTAAAACTACATATAAAAAATTTGATTGACTCTCTAAATTCCATCAGTGTCACATAAATTGGGACAGAGAGAGTAACATATTATCTGAAAGTTATGTAAAAATACTATAAATCACAATAATTAACAATTTAAAATATTTAAAACCATACAAGAATCTAAAAATTATATAAAAAATTTGATTGACTCTCAAAATTTCATCAGCGCCTCATAAATAAAAAGGCCAGAGTAACATATATTATCTAAAAATTTATCTGTATCATATAAATTTAAATTAAAAAAATAAAATATATTGGGCCCGTGCAAGTACGAGCTTTTGCTTCTAGTATACTATAAAATAATTCTTCTTATAAAAATAAGATCTTCAAACCTCTCGTTATGCCTAAATTTATCTGTCTTCACAAGCTTTTTTTGTTTTTATTGTTCTAATGTATTGAGCAATTAAAAACTCCTAAAACTTTATTTTACACCAAAACCTAACACGTAGCGAAAAATGGACATGACTAATCCATAGACAGATATAGTAGAATCAAACTTTCTACATGAATGGTGTGCTGGGTTTATCTAAATTATGTATTTCATTTAAGTACTATTGCAGTATCATTTAAAATGTTAACATGTTCATTTAAAAAAAACTACGTACAAGGTGTAATTTCTAAATCATCCAAAGCTATTTCTTATTTCCTCACTTTATTACTCCTATTGCGAAGTGAATAGTACTCATGAGTCCTTTTTTAAAACCTATTTAATAATAAGGGTAATACTTTCGAAATAAATTAATTTTATCTTAAAGCGACACAGAAATATTATAATCTTATAGTAATTGGCAAAAAGTGAAAAAAAGAAGTATAATAGAACTTATAAAAGGTTGTTAAAAACAGAAATATGATGTTCATAACCTCGCGAAACGGGAAGTTTTTGCAAATTATGAAACTTGAGTGGGCACATCTCACAAATTCCATAATCTCAAGGACTCAAGTGGATAAAATTAGTTGAGATATATAAGAATAAAGTTGCATGAAAAGATGCTGCACCCACTGGAACAGTACTTATATATAATCTTAATTGCATTTGTCTAATTCCTCATCCATAGGAGAATTAACATTCAATTACATTTTTTTAAAATAAAAAATCCATTCTCTTGTTTCTAAAAAAAAAAATTCACAAAACAGTACAATATGCTGGATTTTTTCCGTCCTAGGAACATCATACGATGTACCTGCGCGCATGTACCTATGACTGAAGTTCAACTGATCAATATTTTCAAAAGGTGCGATTTCAACGGAGATGGCTACCTTACCAAGGAAGATCTCACGGAGGCGTTCCGGCAGCTGGGGTCCACTTTCCCTGGATACCGAGCTGCCCGAGCCCTCCACCGTGCTGATAAGAATGGTGATGGGAGGATTGATAAGGAGGAGTTGGATCAACTTGTAGACTATGCAAGAAAACGTGGTTATAGGCTAAGAAATGCTTGTTCCAAGTAAGTAGAGGGAGTTATAAGTGAATTTTGATCACTTCTAATTGACCTTCAAGATTGTTAAATAAATAAATTGTGTTTTGTGGAAATTGTGTGTAATTGGTAGTTTTCTTTTTTCTTGTCAGTTCATTGTCTTGTACAAGTGGAGGTGGATGTTTTCAGTTTTCAGAGTGGATTCTGTAAACTTTGGGATTAAGTAGGCGTTTGATATGAATTGGGTGATGTATGAAACAAAAAAAATGTTTGAGTTAAGTTTTTTTTAAAAAGGTATGTGAAAGTTGAATATGTGTTTGGACATAAAAAGTATTGAAATTTTGTGAAGGAGTTTGTTTTTTTTACTTGAAAAACTGGTTCATACTTTTTTCAACTTGAAGTGAAAAAATTGACTATAATATATAACAAACGGTTGTTTGAAGAAAAGCAACAATAACATATTCAGTGTATATAGTTTCATAAAGTGGGATCAGGAGAAGGTAAAATGTACGCAAATCTTACCTTTATCTCAAAGGTAGAGAGACTTCTGGATAGACCTTCGGCTCAAGAAAAAACAATCAAAAGCAGTCCAGAAAAAGAAGTACCGGAAGTACAAGAAACAACAGATAGTAACAGAACAATACTACTACAAAATAATGATAGTCGAAGTACAAAAAACTACATATAATAAAAGAAATTGAAGGACAAGATCCACAAAAATAACTATGACTATACTATGGACGAACGACAAGATAATGCACTCCCATACTCTATCCTGATTTGTGTCATCCACAACTTCCTATCTGAATTCATGTCATCGGACTTACATACATACAACTACATGTGGAAGTTAGTGTCATCTCTAAACGCTGGTTATGATGATTAGTGTGAAATGTCTAAATAAGAACAAACAAAATTTGCTTGCTAGCTTTCAAAATTGTGATATGTAGGGGTGTGCAAAAATCGGTTTAACTGATAAAAATGTAATTGGTTTATCGGTATCGGGTTATTGGGTTAACGATTTTTTAACAGTTTTATAAAAAAAATTATTGGGCTATTGGTTCGGTTTTTGGGTTTTAAGGTTTTAGCTAACGGTTAAACCAATAACCCAATAAGATTATATTAAAATTATATTTTTATTCGTAATTATATAATAGTGGCTTTAGATTTTAAATACATATCTTATTGTCTTTTGTATTTTATAGTTGTTGTCTTAGTTCTTATAATTTGTATAGACTTAATACATTAAGTTAGTGTAGAAAAAATAAAAATAAGAGAAAGTAAAAAAAATTAGGGGAGTATTTTCTTATCGGTTAAACCAAAAATCGAACCAATAAAGACCAAAAACCGATTAACCGAAAACCGATAACGAATATCTTATTGGTTTGGTTATCGGTTTAGCGTGTTTACAAATCGAAAACCGATAAACCGAATTAATAATACACAAAACTGAATCGAACCGACCGATGCACACCCTAGTGATATGGTACATCGACCGTAGATGTCCATCTCATGAAGTTGGGTTCATTTGATTTACAATCTAGTTATGCAACGATTAAAATGCAAGACTTGTTTCTCCGGTAAATAATAGTAATAAAAGAGATCAATACTTATCATGCGTTTGGTAAACATTAAAAGTGTCTGTAAGCCAAAAATAGCTGAAAGTCATAAATTGGTTATCCTCAACTTATCATTTTACAGCTTATAGCACTCTCAGTTAATTTGAAAAAATCTTTTACGATTTTCGCCTAATCTTTTTGAAATCCCTGAAATTTATATTATTTTTTTCGGTAGCTTTAAGAACATTCCGATTAGTTTAACAGAAAGAGATTTATCAAACATTTTTTTGGCCAAACACACTAGTTGTTTATTAATCCGTATCAGTTTCAGCACTACTATCTAAACATGTTATTGCTTATGTATAAAATCAATTTCGACACCTAAACATGTTTTTGAACACTTAATAATTATCAACTACTTTTAATCAGCTAACCAGGGAGCTCCAACAATGAGAGATTCGTTTAGTAGCTGCCTTCCGATGCATTAGGATTAGGCCTCAATCTTTTTCGAATCAATTAACAATATAGTATTGGAAGTTGGATCCAAATTTGATTTCAACAAATTTGATTATACTCCATTGTTACACTTTTAATCCGAACTTATTCCATAAGCAGTGAAAGTTGCATTATAACTTCTACAATAATAATTTATACATTTGCGTCAAAGTGAAGCCTCTATGTGATATATTGTTATAAATGTGAGTCATTTCATCACCTAAGTTATACAACAAAAATTACGTCTCAATCACAAACTAGCTAGCTAAGTCATGGCATTCAAAAGTATCGAGTATCGCAATGTCTCTAGCGATGGAAAACTTGTAATGACTTTGGTGGAATTCAAGAGATGGTTGAAGAAATTCGATGCGAACAAGGATGGAAAGATAAGCAAGGAAGATCTCACAGAGGCGATCCGTTCGATGAACGGAGGCTGGTTCTGCGGGATAAAGAGCCGTAGGGCTATTAAATCCGCAGATGCTAATGGCGATGGATCCATTGATGAGGATGAAATCATGAACCTCACGGAGTTCGCACTGAAGCACTTAGGTATTAGGATTGTGTCTTATTAATTTTCAAGTGCTCTTGGTGTGTTAATAACAAATCAACAGTGATGAATGAATTTACTACTTATGTTAAAAGTCTTGGTGAATAAAATTATTCGGTATGAATGTTGATAGGAAGCAACAAATATCCTATGAAATTGATCACGTACAATGCGTGTAAGTTACGTTGATCTAAATACCACGTATATATAAAGAACACTAATGGGTTGTACCGAGGACAGATTTAAGTAATGGCGCGTACGTGTACTTTGACAAATATTGAATTACTGTATCGAAATATCTAATTGCATGCATAATTCATTTCATATATATTGAATTACTGTATCGAAATATCTAATTGCATGCATAATTCATTTCATATATATTATTACATAACAACAATTTGACTAATTTTGAATATGAACTATTGATCACTTAATTACATATAGTAATCAATAGAAAATTAGCATCTATTTCAAACGTAAGAGAGTATACACCCACTATTGTCGAACAAATACTAGTTACCGAGTTACTATACAACAAACCAAAATCAAATTTCAAAATCCCTAAACATATCAAATTAATTTGGTAATGATATAGTATTTTTAGAAATCGAAAACTAAAATTTCTCAACCAAAGCTTTTGACACTGTACCACACCATAAATACCCTATCTACAAAGAATCGAGGCAAGTAGAAAGATTTGCTAGCTTTTCATATTCAATTTGATTAAAAATTCGTTCAACGAAGCTACAATTCATTCAATCTAAATTTATGCAACCTGATCAAAAAATTCTCTTATATTAACAGTGCTTAAAGTTCTGAGACAGCACGAATGTTAAACATAAAAGTATCAAGCACGAATATTAAAAGCAATAAGCGCGATAGAACTACCTCATTGTAAAAACACGCTTGCCCATATAACAAACCGGTTACTACGAAAAGCTTCTATAGATGACCAAAATCTCTACACTTTCTCATGAACTATTACAACATTCTACTCACGATCAACGTGGAACTTATTAGTAATGTCCTCTGAAATTGTTTATATACATGAATGCAGAGCAAATGACGTAGCAAGCAACTATTGATGCATATTAGTAACTTCCATGTGTTATACAGTTACAGTGAGGCTGTTTTTGGTTGAGCCAAAGAATATGAAGCTGTGTAGTTAGAATACATATCTACAACTTTTTATGCAAACAAATTAAACTGGAAGAAAAATACAACAAAGGTTCGTATTGAGTCCACTCACACGTCTTGGCAAAACTAAATCGTGTAATTTCAGGTGTTTTCCCTCTACATGCGATAAGCAGACCAAGAAACTATTCTCAGATAGTCAGCTTTATAACCTGCAGATACAAACAAACAAGACGGACAATCATTAAAATAAACATAATGGTGAAAATGCTCTGACACTCCACTTAAAGATAGCTAACTGTGAGGAAAACAATTGAAGCTCGAGATATCACAGACTTCTCTTTGCTCTATCAAGTGCTAACTGATCCATTATCATCTATGTAAAACAAGAAAAGATAAGAAATTCAACCTTCTCACCGAGGATATGGGTGGAAACATGTCATTAACACGACCATGTAGACAGGCGTATGATTTTGTATCTATGTGGCGATTTAGAACAACTTGACCCTGTGCATCATCATAATAATATCATCAGAAAAACGATTGCTTGCAAAAGGTCCTTCACAGTTGACTTCTACATACCTTTGAATTGATCGTGAAGATTTTTCCTTGAGGTATTTCAACCTTGAGGTAGCAGAGCTCGTCAGTGTCCCTGTTTCCAAAACCAGCATAAAAGGGATTCCTATTAGAAGGGAACAATGCCTTGATTTCCTGCAATTTGAAGTCAATACTCAATATGTTAATAATCTATATTGGTTGCCAAAGCTAGATGATCCAAGATAAATTGCTGAAAGTTAGTCACTAAAATGTCTACACAACCTGTAATTAAGATACTCCTTGCCCTATACAAGTTGCGAACATTATTATTCCAAGAGAAAATCCTGCTAAATTGGGTGGGGATGAAGTTATAATTTCGAGTTTTCTCTTATTAGACTATATATCCATCTTGTGATTATTTATTACATTAATCACATCTTGATGTTTCTTCACAGCCATATTTTAAGCGTAGGACACCAAACAACCCAACTTCTCATCCACCTTAAACAGGAGCAAGATCAGTTAAATGGTATTTTTCTTTGTCCAAATGTCACTGCATCTTTTAAATTTGGACAATATAAAACAGTGAATTTTCTTGCAGCTAAACTATAAAGAACCAAAAGCCCATTTATTCTCTTGTTCGGGTCATATAAACATTACAAGCCATAACTCCCTTAAGATAGGGGAAAAGAAAAGATTAGACAATGTAAATGTACGTCGTTTATTCCTTTAAACGACAAAAGCACTCTACCAAAAGCAGATCATCGCTAGGTTGAAGCAATAGTCCAAGGCCTTCGCAGCCTCACAGCTTTGGTAGGCATGCAGAACTTCTTTGCTTAATATGCTAAAGATTCACAAGGCAAAAATAAAAGCAATTATGAATCAAGAAACTGACCTCTAAGCAAGCAATTTTGAATTCCTGGGGAGCTCTTCTAACCACTGCAAAAGGTAAAAGAGTTGGATGCACCTCTCAATCATACTCTTAGCAAAATCTGAAGCACTTCTTCTGAGAGAATTTACTTGAAATAACCTACTACTAAATCAGAACGGCAAGCAAAGAGGTTGAAGTTGCAAAGCAGAAGGATATAGCACCTTTCACATTTTTAGCTCATTCCCAAAAGCACGAAACTAGCAGTCCACTGAACTACTAATGCCTTATGCATTCTAAATGCTTAGTGCTGTTAATACAGTTTGAAGCAACAAATCATTTTCTATGCAGGGGTTAAATAGGCTGTCTGTGTTTGCTAAACGACTCGAGAATTAAGGAGGACTTAAGAACGTGAGAGTGCTAGAACAATCGGAAAATTCCCAATATTGATACTATAAAACTTCCATGCATCAATACCATTTTTGCTAGAGTAGATATTTTCAACTATGAAATAGCTGTTACCTCTTCAGGATTAAGTTCCATGTTCAAAGCACTTAAACCAAAGAGCAAGCTAATAAAAACCGGAGCAGTAACTGAGCAACTGGCACTATGGAGATGCTAAAACATGAGGTAGCAAGATTGGGTTACAACAAAAATGTTCAACAAAGATGAGTGGGAGTAAACAATTAGCACCAGCAAAAACTTACTTCTCCTTCAAAGAGATGCCTGCACCCCCAATTGAAAAATTATATATTGATAGAAAGGTGCAACATGCTACTATATATGAATTATATAAAAATAAAAAAAGAACCTTTTTATTCTACCCAGATGTTGTAGATGAACTTGTTTTATTCTACCTACCACGATTTACACAAATACGGAAAAATAGAATATTACCAACTCAATGGGATATAGTTTGGAGCAATGAAAAAAAAGGGAAAACTCTTCACAAAATAAAGAAAGGAATAACCTTCTCTATATAGAGAAAGAAAAAGCCCATCAGGAGATGTGAAAACTGGTCCTTCCGGTAATCCCTTTCCATCCTGCAATTATCAAAAACACAAAAGACGAAGTCAAATTAATGGATGAGGAGATAAAGGAATGAATACTTTAGTTAAAATACCTGCATAAGATTAAACAGGAATTGTCTAGTCAGATAGGCCTGTGAAATAGCACGTGCACTTAAGAAAAGCAATTGATAACCGTTCTCCTGCAGCAAGAAGACAAGATCATGCATTTTATCCAACTATCAGAGGAAAACCAAAAGATATAATTACATAGAATAAGCGTAGAAACATTTTGAACCTTCACAAACATTGCAAAAGCGCAAAATACATGTTCCCAGTATAAAGAACATTCTTTTTCTTACCAGTACAGTATAAAGAACACTCTTGTACTAAGATCTCGATCTAGTTACAATTTACTTGCCAGAACTATGAAATTAGCAGCATACCTTCTCATGGTGATAAAACAACAACAATAACATACCCAGTGTAATCCCAAAAAGTGAGGTCTCGGGAGGGTAGGATGTACTCAGACCTTACCCCTACCTTTGTGAGGTAGAGAGGTTGTTTCCGATAGACCCTCAGCTCAAAAGACGGTTAATCTGAATAAACCTAAAAAAAAAAAAAGGAGAAGAGAAAATGAATCAAGTCTACAAACCTTGATAGCCGATAAAAGATGTGCAACACCTGTCTGTGACCAATCCTTCCCCACCAAAGGCATGAACTGTCCTAGAACATCAGATCTGTTTAATTGAGAAAAACTATCACACATCAGGCAGGAGCAAGTATGATCTACAATTTTTATCTCTATCAACCAACTCAAACAGAAGTCTAGCATTCTTGTTCACAAAGTTGTTCACCAAGGAACCAACAACCAAGAGGAGACCAACAGAAGTTCAAATAGGAGCAAAGGAAACCAGCATACAAAATTTTAGAGCCCACAGCTTAATTTTAACAAGGTGGACTATATAAATCAATTGCTCACTTGTTTCAATACACCGTCTCAGGTACTACATATTTGCTGGGAAATGACTAAAGGTAAAGAAGTCGCAATCCGTTCTTAAAAAGGAACACGTCATGTATTGTTAAAGCAAGTGCAGAACAAGAAACAAAGAGAAAGGGGGCAACAATAACTAGAAATGACAGTTGTTATCTGTTTCTATTCCATGTTTGATGAAAACACACAACATAGAGTCATAGGGTTAGATTTGATCAAGAAGTTCTGCAGCTCAATTTAGCTGCTCCAAAAGTTAGAACTCAGGAGCCAGACCAAACATAGCGAGTGTTCCATTGACTCAGCCAAATTTCATCCCTATCGGAGACCAATAAAGAAGGGCTAGATCCTTCATTTTCTACTTTCTGATAACTATAAAACTTCAAGTGGCACTGTCCGATAACCCCTATTTCCCTATATAATGTTTCAAGGTCATATAGTATAAATTATGGACGTGGTTACAATGTATAAATAAATGGTTGGCATTGGCACCTTTCATAGTGATTACCACCTTGGTGTAAAAAAGATCTGTCTTACGGTCTTTTCCAAAATAGCATCCCCTGTCCTATATAACAAATCTTCTCTTCAACCATTCATTACTTTTCGAACACCACTATTATTGCTAAAATTACCAAAGAAAAAGAAAAAGAAAAAAACTATTGCCCCGTTAGTTTAAAATAGATCACTAAAGATTGCACCGTTAATCAATTATTACCTTTTCAATTCTTAGTCTTTTCATTGGGTGTTTTTTTCCCTCAATCTATTTGTTCAGATTGGCCACATTCCATTTCTCATATTTAGGTACACACAAGTATGTGCAAGCAAGGAGCCACACTTTTTCCATACTGAGATAATCACTATTCTGACATTTGAAGAAATAAGTATCCTTGTCAACTGATTATCAATATGTTCATTGCACTAATCCATACAGTCAATGCATCAACAAGACATAGTGAATGCCACAGAATTTTCAGATGTTTGTATCGATTGTGTTCATGGTTCTACGTCCATGGTTTCTCTTGTGCAGGCCACTGCTCTCCCTCACTCGAAACAAGAGTTCCATGCCAAGCAATAAGATTGAATCAACAGAACTATATCTGCTCTTCATGTTATTTACACCGACTTATCTAATTTAGTCTGTCAGTAATCTATGCCATAAAATAATTTCTGAAATTGGGAATGACCCCCATAGTACAGCCAACACAAAGAGAAATTTTGTGTCCTCTCTATGTTGCGCACTATGACGGTTATTCCCAACTTACGAAATTATTTTGTGACATAGATTACTTATAGACTTTTTTTAACCCCTTCCTACAAGTTCCCACCCTTTTTGCTCCCTTGATGACTCGAACTCACAACCTTAGGGTTGGAAGTGAGGGGTGCTTACCATCCGAGCAACTCCCTCTTGTCGGATTCCTTATAGACTAGATTAGATAAGTCGGTGTAAATAACATGAATAGCTCAAGAGAAACCATGGATCCATATAACTATGAACACAATAGATACAACCATCTGAATATTATGTGGCATTCATTATGTCTCGTTGATGCATTGACTGTATGGATTAATGCAATGAACATATTGATAATCGGTTGATAGGGATACTTATTTCCTAAAAAGTCAGAATAACGATTATCTTAATATGGAAAAAGGTGTGGTTCCTTGCTTGTGCATATTTGTGTGAACCTAAATATGAGAAGTGGAATTTGGTCAATCTGAATTAATAGACTGCGGGAAAAAAACACCCAATGAAAATATTAACAGGGCAAGTTTTTTGAAAAGGTAATAATTGATTAACAGTGCAATTTTTAGCGATACTATTTAGAACTTCTGAGAGAGGACTAAAAGCTATAGATGGAACAAAGGATATATTTTATAAAGATTATTTGACTAAATAATTTCTAATCATTTTAACCCAGAAAAATCCAAGGCAAAAATATGTTAAACCCTAGTGCAGAATCGGAAAGTTAATCATTTTCTTTCTTGATACCTCTTCTACTAAAAGCAACAATCTATGGGAATGGAAGTGAATCACAAAGCTAACTCTGAGAGAAAGCAGTTTAGAGATAAAAGAACCGTAATTAATAAAGTTGATGTCAGCACAAGAAGTTCACGTAACAGAGAAAACTTGATACCTCTGACCTATACAATTAGATAACGGATGATAACCAAAAACGCATCCATTTGCACTAATTAAAAATTGATAATTGTTACATTCATTGTGATCAAAATCAAACAAAAAAGCAATTCTTGGACACAACAGCACATAGAGAGGACAATTACACCAACAATCAATATGAATCAATTTTACCTAGTAATTGTTCCATCAACATCAGAGATTACAATATTTGTATCCCATCTCCACAAATATATACGTGCATCAACCTGCAAAGTACGAACCTCAGACAAATTATAAACATTCATTTGCATACACACCAAAAGGAGATGTAACGAGAACAAGTGTCCGCAAATGACCTGCTGTTTCGAGCACGTGAATACAACTACATTCTTTCCCTCCTTCAGATTCAAAGTTGCAAGTTGTTCAGATGTTCGAGTAGTTAAAGAATATCCATCTTCCATGTCACGCTCCGTTAAGAAGTATGCTTGCCCCCTATTATCTAAATGCATACGAAAACCAGCTTCAATGCCATTAACACTTACATTAACCACATTTTCTCTAGCCTTCAAAACCCCTTGAATCTTTCCAAATCTAACATACCAAGGAGAGGATTTCAAACTCCCATCTGGCTGCTTCACCACAATTATATCCACAGCACCACCAAATGGATTTAAATTCCCAGAAACACTACGTACGCCTCTACCTATATAGCTACCTATCCTCCCCATAGTACTCATTCTCTTACAACAACAACAACAACAACAACAACTATTCCTCTGTCCTAGACAAGTTGGGGTCGGCTATATGAATCCTCACTAACCGCTTTACTTCACTTAAATCATCTCATGCGCAATATCCATTCGCACAATACAAGAAAATCTAACAAACCCAATTCATCAAGATTGTATTTTATTTAGCTCATGTGCTACAATTCATTGATACCCTCAAGTAAATCTTTAGATCTTTCCCATAAAATTCCAATCTTTACTTGTTTCACTAATCTTTTTAACAACAAATGATCAAAGAACATTAATTGACCACAATTCAAAGACAGGTAAAGAAAACAGAAGCAATCTTGATAAAAGGTGGATAAAAGAAGAAAAGATAAAAGAAAATATATTACAACAATACACAAAATTTGTTGAAAACCCAACAAATCAAACCTCAAAAACAGCAATAAAATTCTCTTTTAGATTTTGGTCAGAAATGCAAGAAAACCAAAAGCTAAAAGAGAAAGCATAGTTGCAGAAGAACCAAACCGCCAAGACTTTTTAACGTTGAACAATAGTTCGGTGAAAGTACATAGTATTATTTACTTTCTAAAATGATCTGACTGTGTACCACTGCTATAATTATTTTGGGACCATTTTGCACTTATGTCCCCATTTCGACTAATTTCATGGAAACTGTTATGAGGTGATAAAACAGATGAGAAGAATCATTTATTTTTATCTTTATTGAAAATTAAATTTGAGACTTTGTGATGTTCCATGATATTTAACTCACGTCAGATCACCAAATCACACATTTGAATGCGTAGGTCTTCTATTTTTGTCTCTCTTGATGAATAATTTTTCATAAAATATAAGTTTATAAATTATTATATTATAATATTTTATAAGTTATGTTCATATATGATTTTACTCTATAATAGAAGAGTGAATGTGAGGAGCTTAGGGTCAGGTGTTTAAATAAGGGCATTGTTGGAATTTCATGTTTAATTGCTTTAAGGCCAGATAGTGATTAGACAACAATACCACGTAACTCCTTAAACTTCAACATCAATCTTCTCTTGATTTTTCTCTTTTGGTGGCCACGTGTATTAGTTCTTTTACATGATTTATTACTTCAGGTAAAAGGATTAATTGTCAACCAATAATGCTTCATCTTCATTTAACAAAGTTTTCAAAAAATTAATATTCATGTTAAACAAAGGAAATAAGGAATAAATTATGTAAAAAGTACTATAAATCACAATATTTAACAGCTTAAACTATTTAAAAGATATATAAAAAATTTGATTGATTCTCAAAATTTTATCGATACCAAATAAATTGGGACAGAAAAAATAACATATATTATTTGAAAATGACGTAAAAGTACTATAAATCATAATAATTAACTCAAATATTTAAAAGACATAAAAAATTTGATGGATGTAGTAAGTACAATAAATAATAATTAACAACTTGATATCAAAAAATTGTATAAAAAATTTGGTTGACTCCCAAATTCCATCAGTGCCACATAAATTAGGACAGAGAGAGTATCATATATTATCTAAAAATTATGTAAAAGTAATATAATTAAAATAATTAACAACTTAAAATACACAAAATCATATAAAAAATTTGATCGACGCTCTAAATTCCATTTATTTAACATAAATTGGCACATATAAAAAATTATGTAAAACATACAACAAATCATAATAATTAACAACTTTAAATATTTAAAAATCATACAAAAATTTGAGTGACTTTCTAAATCCCATTTGTAAAAATAATGAATCCCAATGATTAATTCTAAAATATTTAAAAGATATAATAAAAAAAATCGATTGATTCCCGAAAATCTATCGATGCCGCATAAATTAGGACAATTATTTTAAAGTGTTTTAAATTACAAGAATTAACAATTTAAAATATTTAAAAGACATAAAATATTCGGTTGACTCTAAAAATTCTATCATAGTTACATAAATTGGGACATAAGAAGTAGCATATATTATTTTAAAATTATGTAAAAAATACTATAAATCACAATAATTAACAACATAAAATATTTAATACATGAGAACATAAAGTAGCTTAGGGTCGAAAAGCAAATTGACTCATTCGCCCTTCTATTTTTATTTTGTGGCTATATATAAAGTAGTAAATATTAGTGAAATCCAATTCATGTAATTTGACCAAAGAAATCGATAATTTTTCTCTTCAATATTAATTGAGCCTGTTTTTGAGATATGTGTCTTTCAAAGATGTAAAGAGAGAATTAAATTATTTTCATTCAACATGGTGTTTCTCTTTTACACATCAAAAAAATAAAAATAAAATCAAAGTTTTTTAATTCAAGTTTTCCACAAAAATTAAATACTTCTATTAAATAAAAAAAATACGTAAAAAGTAATATAAATTACAATACTAAACAAATCAAAATATGTAAAAGGTGTAAAAAAAATTGATTGACTCTTAAAATTCTATCAGTGACATACGTAAAAGTACTATAAATCACAATAATTAACAACTTAAAATATTTAAAAGACATATTAAAAATTTGGTTGATTCTCCAAATCCTATCAATGTCAGGTAAATTGGAGTAGAGAAAGTGACATATATTATCTAAAAATTGTGTAGAAAGTACTATAAATCATAATAATTAACAACTTAAATATCTAAAAATTATATTAAAATTTAGTTGACTCTCCGAATTCTATTAGTGCCACATAAACTGGAACAGAGAGAGTATAATATATTATATGAAAATTATGTAAAAAAATATTATAAATCACAATAATTAACAACTTAAAATACTTTAAAATTATACCAAAAAAATTGATTGACTCTTAAAATTCCATCTATGTAACATAAATTTGAACATAACAGAAATTATGTAAGAAATACAATAAATAATAATACTAATTAACAACTTAAAACATTTAAAATCATACAAAAATTGATTGATCGTCTAAATTTCATCTGTGTTGCATAAATTGGGGTAAAAACAACATAAATCTCGACAGTTTGGAGCTTAATTACAAAAAATCCCGATATTTCACATAATTACTGAAAATCCCAATTTTGGGTCTGTTGAGATACATAATTAGCTCTCAATACATCTAAAGAAGATACATTTTTTTGTTTGTAAAGATACATAATTAGCTTCCGATATATTTTTTTTAATTTTGGGTCTGTCGAGATACATAATACATCCAACGAAGATACATTTTTTCCTTTGTAAGGATACATAATTAGCTCCCGATACATCCTACGAAGATACATAATTAGTTGTGATTTTTATAATTACTTTGTAAGGGTGGAGATTTGTGTAAATATGATAAGTTAAGGTATATGCTTATGTTATTTTTCCTAAATTGAGACAAAAAAATATATATTGGGCCCGTGCTGGCACGGGCTCTCCGTATCTAGTTAGTTTTATAAGAGCTCATGTTTCATAGATATAAGTTTGATTGTTAAAGGACAAAATTTAAAATTAACTTATTTGAAGAGCGGAAAGGAAAGAAACAGCTATTTAAAAGAAAAACATACAATTTTATGATTATTTTGACAGAGTCCAACCAAACAAAGACCCTGTATTGTGATTGTGCCTAATATTTTTAGGTAATTATACAAAGTCAGACTCGTATTTAGGTTATTAAACATAGTGACATACATTGGTAAGTGGCCAGTGAAGAATATAGCATACTAATAAGAATATATTAGACGGTGAAATTAAAAAGTATACTTGAGAGGACAGAAATTGAAGATAAAACAGTTTACATGTTAGGTTTCGAAAACCGTTGTGATTGTTCAAGGGAAAAGAGTCAAATTAATCTTTTTATTGTGCAAAAAAGATTGATTTTACTTTCGTTATGTTATTCGTATAAAGATATTCCTTCCTTTATATTATTCGTACAAAAATACTTCCACCATTATATGGTTCAAATATAACTCTCCTTATCTAGGATTATTCATGATAAATAGTAAGTATTAAAATAGGAACTTGTCTAAAATCAGAACCATGGATTATGCAATCATAATATATACAGTATTAACAGGTGCACTATATTCTTAGAACTTTCAAGCAAAATCACAAGCACTAGCAGCAGAATCTCATCATGCCAGAATAAATTAGTGGAGAATCTTATCCACAAATTTTCTCTCTAGAGCATTTGAAGATTAAGAGCTTCATTAAGTGCAAAGAAATGAGGCCTAAATCTAGTACTTAAAGCCTATGCTGCTCAGACTCTCCAAAAAAAGTATTACCGCACCTATGTCGACCCTTCAAAAATGCAACTATAGGAACAGACATGCATCCGTCAAGATTTTTGAAGAATCCGAACAACCTAAAGACTTCATACAGAAAAAATTACTTCAAATGCTGGTCCAATATTCTGATATGTGTTATTCACAGTTCAAAGATGTATGCATCATTAGCATCACACTCTCTTCAATCAATGAACTATCAGGAGTAGTAAAAACAGCTTTCATATAATAACAGTTTGCTTTAACAAATATGTTTATTATAAGCCAAAGATTCTATAAATTACTAAACTACTACACAATATCTATAATAGTCTCCTTAACATATAGTAATACTACAACAATTTACAAAGTCCAACTCGTCCTGAAGGAGGCGTGACGCGGAACGTACTTTCCTCCCATGAGTATGTATATACATATATGGCCAAGCAAATTGGCTAGCCTAAGATTGATGAGCAGAACACCAGAAAATTAAGAACACGATTTTCTTCCTCCACGATGAAGTCTATTAAACAATACTCGTAGTATATACTAGTCACTTCGATGTGCAATATACAGATACAAAGAGCCTTGTCTGTGGTTCAGTCAAACTTGCCGCGTATTTTTATAGTATAGACACGCTAGCCTTTTGCTGCAAAAAGTCAAAAAGAAAATGTAAAAGCATACACTAATGACCAGAGACTGTTCTGAATCTACATTAATGTAACAAATTCTAGTAATTTCAGCCTCATAAGTTGAAAATATATATATAAAAGTTACCTGAATCTTTCGTTGGCCGTGGAAGTACCACCCCTGAATCTCAAAAAATATTTCAGGATGGACTGCGCTAATTCTCAATCAATATAAGGAGGCGGAAGTCTCCAGAAATTCCACACATTAAAATCCTCCTGAAGAAAAGTGAAAATTGTTGGGCAAGAGTAAGATTATTGAAGCTTCCAGACAGCATCGGATGTACATGAAAGAAACATTTGACATGACTCGCGCCTACTTCATAACCCGAAAGAGTATGGAATATGATCAAGCAACACCCAGACTAAGTGGCAATCTATGAACCATTTACAAACAAAAGCAAACATCATGAAATTTTGTCGTCCTAACTCGAAAAAACGATTGCCGAAGGATGCTTCGGAATCCAGAGAACTATCCTTTTCCTACAAGGGGAAAACCATAATCTGAATTGACAACTGACAAATTCTTTGCAGATGCCAATAACAGCATACCCAGTGTAGTCCCACAAAGTAGGTCTGGGGAGGGTATAGTATACGCAGATCTTTACGCCTACCTCAGAGGTAGAGAGGTTGTTTCCGGTAGACCTTTGGCTCAAGGAAAACAGTCTAAAAAGAAGTAATGGAAGTGAGCATTTGGAGCAGTAACTACATCAAAATAACATAATGATCGAAGTACAAGAAACAACATATTGTAACAGAAATCGAAGGACAACAAACTACAGGAGCAATACTATGCCTATTAGTATGGATGTATATTGAGACAACGAACTACTACCTACTATACCCTAATTTGTGCCTTCCACAACCTCCTATCTTCGCAGAGTATGCAACACATCCTACTAAACTTATTTTAAAAAAGCAAGAAGTATCTCAGATTTGGAGTATAATGAAGGTAAATATTATCAGTTCCAATGATTTCTAGGTTTTCTTCCTATTTTTATTTTTACTTTTGATCTAGGATTTGCTAAACTACGTAGTTTCATGTAACCGTTGCTTCAAAGGCAAAATTGAGACCCATCTTGGGGCTGAACCAGTGTGAGGAGAGCTTGAATACCCCAGACAGCTATGGGGCAAAAGTTTAATGGTAATAATACCCCAAAAGTGGGATGTTTCTCAGCACATTTCACTCCATGCATCATCTAAGTCGTAAACTGCAAAACATATACATCAACTTTGAATTCTGCTGGCTTAATACATTGTTCTGTACATCCACCTTTCTTATAAGGACTGTACTGCATTACTTAAATTAGTTTACATTTTATTCTTTTTGCATTCTATATAACTACAATGTATTCTCAATACTTTATCATATTTTCATCTATTTCTTTTTTTATAGAGATAATGGTATCACTTTGTCACTAGTTTCATATCCCAACTATCAATTGCTCCCTTTTTGGACCTGAACTATCACTATTTATGTATTAAAACAAACCTCAAAGCTGACTAGGACAAATGTTTGAAAACAAGCGCCAACGTGTGCGTGGGAGCTTATTTTGTCCATAAACTTTTTCATCATTTCTTCTTCTTTAATCAGATTTTCTCCTTGACAAGAATTGTCACGAAAACAAGCACTGAACATTACAAAATAAAACATAACTACTTGTAACGGAAATAAAAACAACTCAATTAAGTTCTCTTCTGGTAAACAAGATTTTCGTTAGAGAGTCCACAAAGTAATCTCAATCTTTACTTGGTTTTCTCTTCCTATTTGTATGATTTATTGCTTCATGTTTTTTGTGTGTAAAAACCCTTGTTCCTTCCTTTCCTTGGGCTTCTCTTGAATTTATTACTTCATTCAATTTTATCTATATATGTTGATGACAGGCGACAATGGATTCCGATATCTCTACAGGGTGTGGATCTAACAGGGCCGGTACACAATCAGATTTCGGGTTCGCTTTCAAGTTTCAATGATAGCAATTTCTCCGATTGGGTTCTAAGGATAAGATTGTAACCGACTTGCTGGAATTTAAAACCGACGATGAAGGTTTTAGTCGCATTATTGACTTCCCATAGACTGGCTTTCCGATTCTTATCATTTTAAAACAGAAAAATCCAAGGCAAAGAGATGTTAAACCCTAATACAGAATCAGAAAGCTAATAATTTTGTTTCTTGATATATCTTCTAATAAAAATAACAATCTATGGGAAATCAACAATGCCACTAAAACCTTCACCGTCGGTTTTGAATTCCGGTAAGTCGGGTACAATCTCAATCCTCAGGACCCGATCCGAGATATTGCTATCATTGAAATCAAACCCAAAATCTGATTGTGTACGGACCCATTAGATCTACGCCTCGAAGAGAAATCGGAATCCAATATCGTCAGTCACCCAAAATTTATACATAATTAAACGAAGTAATAAATTCAAGAGAAACCCAATAAGAAAAGGAAGGAACAAAGATTTTTATACAAAAAAATTACAATGAAGCAATAAATTTTACAGATCGGAAGAGAAATTTGTGTACTGAATCCATTAGACAGAAGCCCCAGAGAGAAATAGAATCCATTATCACCGGTCACATAAAATTTATAAAAAGTTGAACAGAGTAATAAGTTAAAGAGAAACCTAATTGAGAAATGAAGGAACAAGGGCTTTTATATAAGAAAGATACAATGAAGCAATAAACTAGTCAGCTGAATTAGTCATTGTACATGCCAGGTGGATGAATTTTTGTGGATAAAATCAACTCCCACGCACGGGCCTGTTGGCGATTGTTTTCAAACTTTTGGCCTAGTCAGCTTTAAGATGTGTCTTAATACATAGATAGTGATAGTTCAGGAAGGAAAAGGAACAACTAATAGTCAGGATATGAGACTCATGAAAAATTGATAATTCAGCTGTATTTTTTACCATTATCTTTTTTTATATTTGTTGTGTTTTATACAATAACAACAACATACCCTGTGTATTCCCACACAATAGGGTCTAGGGAAGGTAGAGTGTACGCAGTCCGTACCACTACCTCAGAAGTGAGGTAGAGAGACTGTTTCCGATAGACCCTCCGTTCGGGACAGAATATAGTCTAGAAAGAGAAGTAATATAGGAGCAAAACACAATGATGAATAACTTAGTGTGTTTTATAGAAAACATTAAAAACTGAACAACTCATGGGCCTTATGCCCCATGTCTTAGTGCTAACCCGCCCATGATCGGTAAAATACCATGTCACTTGCTTCGCTTTTAAAAGACATAATACATAAACAGACACTCAAACTTGGCCTCAACTGGCGAGTAAGCATTCTAATTTTGAGATTGCACATCTAGACACCTCAACTTGGTCTCAACTGGCAATTAAACACTCCAACTCGTTCACTGTGTCTCGTGCATACTCGATGTTGAAGTAACACATAAATTTTAAAGGTGTGTAGATGATCATTTTCTAAGTTGGAGTGTTCAATTGACACAGTGGAGACGAGTTGAGGTGTATAGATGTGCATACTCAAAGTTAGAGTGTTTACTCGTCAGCTAAGGCCAAGTTTGAGTATCTATTTATGTATTCTGCATTTTTAAAACAATCCCTGTACCTGCCAATTCCCAGACGATAGTAGAATCACCATTGGGGGGTCAAAATGACACAAAATAAACAACACAAATTTGGGTTAAAATATTCGTTCTGGCTAAACCTTGAGACTTTAGTAATAGTAGAAGCTATTTTTGTAGAAATCTTGAATTTAGTCATTTCAAGAACGATGATAAACAATGTCTGGCCAAGAGAAAAGTACATTTATAGAAGGCTTTCTATGAATCTATAGAATGGTTCTGTTGTTCAACTAAAGGGTCAAGTCCTTTACTACCTGTCACTGTCCCAATAAAGATTTTGCATTAGTCATCTTTTGAATTTAGCATTTTAGCGTTCAATAACATAAAAAGGAACAAAACACTCAGGTCTGAAATTTTTTCTTCCTTTAAATTAACTTGAATTTGGCTTTAGTTTTTTAAATAAAATTTAGCTTGTATCTGCTTTTCCTTTTTCTGTATATAATTGTACAAATTACCTATATAAATTACTTAATTCGGTCTTCTCAATTTCAAAATGAAAAACATCCAGCAAGAGAAGCGGGCAAGTCCAAAGGTTTTACTTACCCTTAAGAAAATGGACTTTGGGCAGAAAATCCAAAAGCTGGGTCATGAGTTCAGAATTGTCCAAACGATATAATGAGACAATATCACATTTCCTCAACCAAAATGGGACACCATTACACCTCAGCACACCCCGCACTTGACATCCGGAACGTCAGTAACATAACTTCAGGACCCAACAACAACAATATACTCTAGTGTAATCCCACAAGTCGGGTCTGGAGAGGGTAGAGTGTACACTGACCTTACCCCTACCTCGTAGAGATAGAGAGGTAGTTTCCGATAGACCCTCGGCTAAAAAACGCATTTTAAAGCAGTTTGAAAAAGGGCATACAGAAACGTAAGCAGTAACAAAAATAAAATAATGCAAAACAGAAATCAGTACACAACATACAGAAGAAAGAACAATGAAATAATGCGATAACCGAAGCACAAACAAACACAAGTCATAACTTCGGGACCCAACACTGGGAAATTCTACAACAGTTACAGGTCTGGCTCTGGTATCATGTCAAGAAAATCAACATAGGGATTAACTCAACCGCAATAGCTAGTTCATATAATGAGAATTGTCCAAAACCATAAAAGGAGACAACCTACTCACTCAACCATTGTGGTACACTCTTAACATTTACATCGAAACAACCGGTTTAGCTTTAAGTTGAAAATGTTGGTACTTTCACAATCCAGCTCCACCCTATAGTAAGATGTGCAAGTTATCACGTATCCATTATTAAATTTTGATTCTCTAAGTTCAATAATAAAATGTCCAGCCAAGCAAAAAGGACTGAGGCTCAAAGTTATTTACAATTTTCTTTGCTCTATACATGGTTTTAACTTTCCAAAAATAATATTTCAAGTTTCAACACTATTAGGCTCTATTACCAGTAAAAGATGCAAGTAATTATCTCTTCCAATTAAATAACTTCTTGACTTCTCATGATGTCCATAAAAAACTTTCCAGACAAAGGAAAGAGTACCAAGGTCTTACCTTTTACTTCCTACAATTTGTTTAATTATTTAAACAGAATTTATCTTAACCCCATCACAGAAGAGAGAGTGTTCCAAAAGGAGACACTCTTAAAAATATCAGATGTACAAACAGATACTGATAATGAGGATATAGCAACAACTATGCCTCAATCCCAAGCTCGGTAATGATAATAATCATTTAAAGAAGAAGTAACAATGCTACAAGAACACTGCAGGAAGAAGGGGCACACAAAATTGCTACTCCTTGGATGCAGGGCCTAGCACAACAGACATTGTTTTGAAACAAAAATGGTGACAAGCTAAGAAGTTTCAGCTTCCACAGGAGACAAGGTAAGAGAACTTCAGTGTAGTGACCTACTGTAATTCTAGACGGGGTTTAAGTATCTAATAAGGAACAATATGATGAGATATTAAAGTAAACATAATGGCGGAAGTGAATCATATACTCCACTTCAAGAAATCTAATTATATCCTACATCCGTTGGAAATGGGATAAAATTGAAGCACAAGAACACATATTCTCTTCACTCAGTCACGTGCTAACGAGCTAAAATTCATAGAAATTAGAGAAGGGGAAAAATCGAACCTGCTCACATGAGAAAATGGCTGGAAACATGGCAGTGACAAGACTATGAAGAGAGGTATATGATCTTGTATCTATGTGGCGATTTACAACAATTTGACCCTGTAGATTATAAAAATATCATAAGGAACTTTCTTTAACAGAGTTATCTGCAGAAGGTCCTTTCCAGTTGATAGTAGCAGTTAACTATGTACCTTCGGGTTGATGGTAAAGATTTTCCCTTTAGGTATTCCAACCTTGAGGTAGCTGATCTCATCCGTGTGTCTGTTTCCAAAACCAGCGTAGAAGGGAAAGGGATTCCTATCAGAAGGGAACAAAGCTTTTATATCCTGCAAATTTGAAAGCTAACAGGTTATTGATCTGCATTTGTTTATTGAGATTAATTATTAATTGTATACTGTTATTGGTAGTTGTTAGTGTTTGTTAATCAGTTAGGCCAGCTGTCACCAGCTGCTAGTGCTCAGTTGGTTAGATTAGATTAGATATTTTACATTGACCCTCCATAAATACCCTTGTACTCTCAACTTTCTCTTTAGTATTCATATTCTTCAAAAATGAGAAGTTCCCTTTCTCAACTTCCTCTCTTGTATTGAGCTCAGTATCTTCTGGAATCCACCATTAATGGCGTCTCCCCCATTCTTCTTTGTGTGCTACTTTGATTTTAACATGGTATCAAAGCAAGGTTCGTGGATTATACCTTCTGTTGATTCCTCTACAAACCCTAATTTGTAGTTCAGCTCAAGCTAGCTCCTTCGTTTCATCTATTTCAATTCAGGTTCAGTTTTCCCTTGTTGTTGTTCCTCAATTTCACATCGATCGATTGGCACATTTTTTTTTAAGCAATTACAATGGTGGAAGTTACAGACCTAGGTACCGATAAGACGAATGAAACAAGTAGTCCTCTCTATATACACCCATCTGATAGCCCAGGGGCACCTCTAGTACCAGTTCCTTTTGATGGAATTGGCTATCGCTCCTGGAGACGAGGTGTACTTCGATCCCTATCAGTGAAGAATAAACCAGGATTTATTAACAGGGAATGTCCGAAACCAGCTTCAAATGATCCTAAATATCGTCAATGGGAAAGATGTGATGACATGGTCACCTCTTGGATCCTCAATTCCTTGAGCAGAGAAATCGCGGACAGTGTAGAATATGTAGGCGATGCCTTAGAGTTGTGGACAGAGTTGGAAGATCGTTATGATCAAACTAATGGTGCGAAATTGTATCAGATTCAGAAGGAAATCAATGATCTTAACCAAGGAGTTTTGGACATCACAGCCTACTACACTAGAATGAAGAAGCTATGGGAAGAACTGAGTAATTTGAGCCTCAAAAGCCACTGCAAATGTGTATGCACTTGTGGAGCAAAGGAAAACATGCACAAGGCAGAGCAGGATCGCAGATTAATTCAATTTCTTATGGGATTAAACGAGGTCTATACAGTGATTAGGGGAAATGTTTTGATGATGAATCCATTACCAACTATGGCACAAACATTTGCACTGCTGATACAAGAGGAAAAGCAAAGGGAATTTAAGTCGAATAATCAAATGTTTGTTGAATCAAGCTCTCTCACTGCCAGTTCAGGAGCATTTGCTGCAAGTACTTCAGGCAACTCAGGGGGTAGCGATTTCAAGACAAACTACTCCTCTTCCATTTCCAACTATAGGGGTAGGCCATTTTGTGAACACTGCAAGAGACCGGGACATACTAAGGACAAGTGTTTCAAGATACATGGCTATCCACAGGGCTCAAATCTCAATCCTCAACGCTTCAACACTCATGGAAACAGTAGACCTCCAAGACCACAAAATTATGGACAGCAGAATTACAACCAGTTCCAAAGGCAACAACATTATGGACAGTACAATTCTAATCAAAGCTATAAGTATAACAACAAGGAAGAGGTGCAGCAGCTAACTCTGTGGGCTTGTCATATGATTCCAACATGGAGCAGGGTAGTACTTCTGGAAGTCAAGCTGATGGTCATGAAAACCAACATATGAGCCTCACTAAAGAACAATGTGGACAACTTGCTTACCTGCTGCAACAATTTCAGGGACCCAACATAGGAGAAGTTTCAGGCAACATACAGATGTCTGGTCCAGCCGTGAATTTTGCAGGTATCATTGCTTGTACTTCCTCTATAAATTTTGACAAACTTTCATGTGAATGTTCCAAAGCAAAAGCTGACTTGTGGATTCTGGACTCAGGAGCTACCCACCATATGACTTTTAACAAAAATCACCTCACTAATATCATAATTCTACCTGATCCTCTCCTGGTTAGACTACCCAATGGATATAGAGTTAAGGTCACAGAGGTTGGAAGTGTACAACTTACATCTGATATCACACTGTACAATGTGTTGTTTGCTCCATCCTTTAAATATAATCTGATTTCAATCAATTCACTAACACTGCATCTCAAATGCATTGTTACCTTCTCTGACACCTCTTGCCTTCTGCAGGCCCCTTCACTGAAGAGGCCTCTGGAGATTGTAGAGTGCATGATGGCTTGTATCTTCTCTGCTCAGACTGTCTACAAAAGATCAAGCCAAGCACATCATCTCATAATAATGATAGGTTGCATTGTCAATGTTTTTCTCATTCCTGTTTACCTCCCCCTGTTGTGTTAAACTCTTTCCCATGTAATAAAGACAATGTTGTCAATGTTGATGTTAATAGTGTTTCTAGTCTCTTTTCTGTTGATAATGCAGACCTATTGTGGCACTACAGACTTGGTCATGTTCCTTTTGTAAAAATGAAAACTATATCCTCAATACCTATTGCCTTCTCACCCAAACAACCATTTTTTTGTCCCATTTGTCCAATGGCAAGACAAACAAGACTGTCATTCCAGTCAAAAACTCATAGAAGCCCTGCCATCTTTGATCTTGTACATGTTGATCTATGGGGACCCTACCAAGTCCCAACACATGACAATTTTAGGTTCTTTATCACCTTAGTAGATGATTATAGTAGGTCCACTTGGACTCACCTACTCAGTCACAAAAGCAATGCTTTACATATCATCAAAGCCTTTGCCAATATGGTTGAAAACCAGTTCAACACCACCATCAAAATCATAAGATCAGACAATGGTCTTGAGTTCACCAATGCTGAATCTATCATGTTTTTTCAAGCCAAAGGCATTCTCCACCAAAAGTCTTGTCCATACACTCCCCAACAGAATGGGGTAGTAGAAAGAAAACAAAAATACATCCTTGAGACTGCTAGGGCATTACTCTTGCTTCCAGTAAAATACTGGGGTGAGTGTATCTTGACCTCCACATACATAATAAACAGACTGCCTTCTGCACTTCATAATAATAAGTGCCCTTATGAGTTGTTGTACAATTACAAGCCTCTTTACTCACACCTAAAAAGTTTTGGATGTCTGTGTTACCCAACAACACCAAAATGCCAAAGAACCAAATTTGAACCTCGAACAACTCCACATGTGTTTGTAGGATATCCTTTTGGTACAAAAGGATACAAAGTACTAAATCTGGCCACCAAGAGGTTGCATGTCTCCAGGGATGTTACTTTTCATGAAACAATATTTCCATTTGCATTAGCTAAAGATCCTACTCATTTTCCTTCTTCTCTTAAACCTGTTTCCCTCTCTGAGTATTCGTTCTTTCCTACTTCTCCTTCTTCTTCCTCATATACTCAATCCTCCAGCTCTATGCAGTGTGATCAAGGGGCAACAAGTGATACATCTTCTCCAATGCCACCTGACTCTATCCATACATCTTCTCCGCAAACCCATTCTTCCCCTCAAGTGTCTCCACCTGTACCTGCATCTACCCAACAACCTGATGCTGATGTCACAAGATCCCATAGACCTCATAGGTTACCAGCTTATTTGTCAGATTATCATCACTCTTTACCTGCTTCACAGACAACAACACCAAATCCCTCCTCCTTAACTGCTTGTTTTTCCCTCAAACATCACATTTCTTCGGCAGATCTAGATCCTGATAGTCAACTTTTTGCTTTGAATATTACTCATGATTGTGAGCCATCTAGTTATAGAGAGGCTGCTCTTGATCCTGCCTGGCAAGCAGCCATGACTCAGGAATTTGCTGCCTTACATGCTAATAACACTTGGTCTCTCATGCCCTTGCCTGCTGGAAAGAAAGCAATTGGTTGTAGGTGGGTTTATAAAATCAAACGTAAAGCTGATGGACATGTGGAGAGATACAAAGCGAGACTTGTAGTAAAAGGTTACACCCAACACCATGGCATAGATTACACAGAGACCTTCTCTCCAGTAGTCAAAATGACTACTGTGAGAACTTTGATTGCCACTGCTGCCAAGAAACAGTGGAACATATACCAAAACTTGATGTGAACAATGCATTCCTTCATGGAGATTTGCATGAAGAAGTTTATATGGAAGTCCCTCTAGGTCTTGATGTACCTAACACAGGGATGATTTGTAAACTCAACAAGTCCTTATATGGATTGAAGCAGGCAAGTAGGCAATGGTATGAGAAATTGACTGCAGCCCTTAGTTCAAGAGGTTATACACATTCTCTACATGATTACTCCTTGTTTTATAGGAAGATAGGCACTTCTACTGTTTTCTTGGGAGTATATGTGGATGATATTTTGCTAACTGGTACTGACATTGATGAAATTACTAGTCTCAAGAATTTTCTCTATGACCAATTTAAGATCAAGAATCTTGGCAAGTTACACTATTTTCTAGGCTTGGAAGTCTTTTATAAAAATGATGGCATCCTTATTTCTCAGAGAAAGTTTGTTCTAGACCTACTCAAAGAGTTTCATTGCAGTGATCTTACATCTCTGTCATCTCCTTTGGATCTCACAGTCAAACTTAGAGCACATGAAGGGGCCCTATTGAGTGATCCTACACTATACAGACGTTTGGTTGGGAAGTTAAACTTCCTCACCAATACCAGACTTGACATAGCTTATGGAGTCCAGCATTTGAGTCAGTACATGCAAGATCCCAGGGAACCACATCTTCAAGCAGCTTTTCACATGCTAAGATACCTCAATAAGGATCCCACCTTAGGGATTTTTATGTCTTCCTCACCTGACTTTGGAGTACAAGCCTTTTGTGACTCTGATTGGGCCTCTTGTCCTGATTCTCGAAAGTCAGTCACAGGCTACCTTGTGTTATTAGGTAACAGCCCCATCAGCTGGAAATCCAAGAAGCAGGACACTATTTCTTTGTCTTCCGCAGAGGCTGAGTACAGGTCTTAAGGAAGGTGGTTGGAGAATTGGTGTGGTTGCACAAGTTATTTGCTGAGCTTACTATCCCTTCCCTTGGTCCTTTTCCTGTTTTTTGTGATAGTCAGTCTGCACTTCACATTGCCAAAAACCCTGTTTTCCATGAAAGGACCAAGCATATAGAGGTGGACTGCCACTTTGTGAGATCCAAACTTCAGGAGGGGTTGATATCACTTCACCACATAAGCACTTGTGATCAGTTGGCTGACATTCTCACCAAATCTCTCACTGGAATCAAACACTCTGCACTGATGGACAAGTTGGCTGTGTTTACCTCACCTCCAACTTGAGGGGGGGTATTGAGATTAATTATTAATTGTATACTGTTATTGGTAGTTGTTAGTGTTTGTTAATTAGTTAGGCCAGCTGTCACCAGCTGCTAGTGCTCAGTTGGTTAGATTAGATTAGATATTTTACATTGACCCTCTATAAATACCCTTGTACTCTCAACTTTCTCTTTAGTATTCATATTCTTCAAAAATGAGAAGTTCCCTTTCTCAACTTCCTCTCTTGTATTGAGCTCAGTATCTTCTGGAATCCACCATTAATGGCGTCTCTCCCATTCTTCTTTGTGTGCTACTTTGATTTTAACATTGTTGCCATAGCTAGATACATATGCTCAAAATTAGTAATTATATCTTCTACAGCCAGTAATTTCGATACTCCTTTCCCTCAAGAATTGCATGCTTTAATTTCAATATTCCTTGCCCGTGATAAACAGAAAAATAGAACAAAATACATAAAGGAAAAAAACCTTTCTTGCTGTTTATGGTAAAAGACGTTTCCCAAAGTTTCACGCTTTCTCTTTTAGCCACTATATCCATCTTGTGATTTTTATATTTCATGAAACACATTGGATGTCTTGAGTCAAGGGACTATCGGGGAAAATTTTTCCACCCCACGAAGGTAGATAAGGTCTGCATACATCCCACCCTCCCTAGAATCCACTTGTGGGACCACACATGGTATGTTGTTGTTGTATTAAACACATTTTGATGTTTCAGCACGGCCATATTTTAAGTGTGGCACGCCAAACAACCCAACTTGCATCCACCTTGAACAGCAGTAAGATTAGTTAAATAGTAACCAAATCTTAGTGTATCGAGCAACCGGTTTCTACATAATGAGCATTTGAAATCTGCCAGTGTAAACAGTGAGTCTTCGTGCATCAAATTTCAAAACCGCTAAATACCCATCTATTTCACTTGCTTTGGTTGCATAATGTTTACAAGTCATAACTTGCTAGAAAAAAAGAAAGATTGACTAAAAATATAATCGAGTTGTCTTTATTTCAGTTAAAAGACAAAAGCACTATACCCATTGCAGATCAACAAAGCAACAGTCTGAAAGCCTCCCCAGTCTCATGGCCTTGGCAGACGTGCAAAACTTCTTTTGCTTAAAATGGCAAAAGTTCTATTACAAAAAAAAAAGGGAAGCAAATCAAGAAACTGACCTCTAAGCAAGCGATTTTGAATTCATGAGGAGCTCTTCTAACCACTGCAAAAGGTAAAAGGGTATATGCATCTCTCAGTCATAACATTAGCAAAATTCAGAGCACTTATTAATATTCTAATACTCAATCAGACATTCTGCAAGCACGGAGAAAGTTACAATGCAGAAGAAAATAGTTTCTTTCACATTTTAAGTCCATGCTGTAACAAAAAAATCCCAGACCCCAAAGTGGGATGACACTGGGTATGTTGTTGTTGCTATAACAAAAATATGAAACAGCAGCCAACAATGCCTTTTTGAAACCATCAGCCACTGAACCAGTATTGCTTTCGGCATTCTAAATGCATGTTATTACTAATATGAGGCATGTCGCTGGAAATGCCATCGATCTTTCCTTTTCTATTGCAGAGGTGTGGAGGTAATTGTCAACAGTAGGATAGTTAAAAATCACTAAAACAACTAACTTAAAAAAAAGGACATAAGAACATGACAGTAAGAGAAAAGTCGGAAAATATCCAACAATTGATAACATACAACTTCCAGTCATCATTACCATTTTCGCTGGAGTAGATAATTTCAATAAAATAGTTGTTACATCTTCAGGAATAAGTTCCTTCTTCAGCACTTAAATCAAAGATCATACAAAAGTGGGAACAGCAATCTGAGCACTCTGGCACTAACGAAATGTGGTTTTTAGAAAAATGTGGTGGCAAGAGTGAGGTAGTGGTGCAATATGCTCATCAAAGAGGAGTGGGAGCAACCGCGAAACACCGGAAAGGTGGCAATAGCTTACTTCTACTTTAATGTTCTCTACAAGCATCCCCGATTAAAAACTATACAAAGATAGAAAGTACAACATGGTCTTGTTTTTAGTCTATAGATGATAATGGATGGTCTTGTTTAATTCCAATAATCATGATTCATAAGAATATGGCAAACAAAATATTAGCAATTCAATGGGATGCATAGTTTGGAGCAATAAAAAATAAAGGCTTCAGAAAATAAAGAAATGAATAACTGGTGACCTTCTCGAAATAGAGATGGGAAAATCCCATCAGGAGATGTAAGAACTGGTCCTTCTGGTAATCCCTCTCCATTCTGCAATTATCAAAATCAAAAGTAAAAAAAAAAAAAAATTAAGTCCAATTAATGAACTAGGAGAGAAAACTTAAGCCAAATTTCTTTTCATCAAATTACCTGCATAAGATTAAACAGGAATTGTCTAGTGAGATAGGCTTGTGAAATAGCACGTGCACTTAGGAAAAGCAAATGATATCCATTCTCCTGCGGCAAAGAGGAAATGTCTAGTCAATGGAGCACACTTATGCTAGAATGAGTTAGAAATGAATAGTCCATCCCAATTTATGTGGTGGGGTTTGACCAAACACGGAGTTTAAGAAAGAAATAAAGACTTTCGAAGCTTGTGGTCTAAAACATGTCATCGACATTTGTATGGCTATAAATAACATTCTTTTTGAGACTCACTAAAAAGTAAAGTATGCCTCATATTTTGGGATGGAGGGAGTAATATATTAACATAGAAGAAGTGTAGAAATATTTCGACACTTAACAGAGGAAAAAGGGAAAAACATATTTACAATATAAAAACAACATTCTTAGGACAAAAACTGGGATATAATGACAGATTACTCGCCAGAACTACAAAATTAGCAGAAGCAGCAAGAAGTTTAAATAATATGCCTCAAAAAAAGGGAAGAAGAGAAAACAAATGAAGTCTACGGACCTTGATAGCCGAAAAGAGATGTGCAACGCCTATCTGTGACCAATCCATCCCAACCAAAGGCATGAACTGTCCTAGAACATCAGATCTGTTTAATTGACAAAAATATTACAGATTAGACAGGCACAAGGAAAAGGAGGGGATATGACTTTAGCAATATCAAACAGCTATATTGTTTATCATATATCAACCAGCTCAAACAAAAGTCTACCTTTCTTGTTCACTAAGGAACCAAAGAGTGGAACCAACAGAACTTTAAAGAGGAGAAACGGACCAGCATAGAAAACTTTGAACCTTAGATATCTAATTTAACAAGTTGGACTATGTAAATCAACTTCAATATATCATCTCAGGTTATAGATATTTCCAGAGAAAGAATGACTCAACCTCGAAGATTTGTAGCTTAAATTCTGCCTTTAAAAAGTAGCATTTATGTTTATGTATTAGTAAAGGTGACTGCAGAATGAAACATAAGATGGGCTGAGGTGGGAGTGCGTGGGTGTGGGGTGGGGGGGTGGGGGGGGTGGGAGGAATTTGCTAGAGATGTCAGATTTTTGCTGTTCCATGTTTGATGGAAAGACGCAACATAAAATCATAATGTTTGGCGTCAGTCGAAAAATTCTGCGGCTCAATCTAGCAGATCCAAGAGCCAGGGGGCATGCCATGTCAATTGCTTGTTTGAACTCTGCTAAATTGCATCCCTACTGGAGTCCAATAAAGAAGTATCACATCATTCATTTCCTCCTTTCTGATAACTACACTTCAGGTTGCTCAACCAAATAACTCCTATTTCCAGTAGAATGTCTGAAGCTCAGATGGTGTAAAGTATGGGTGAAGTTACATTAATTTCAGCTTCGATTCTCTATTCACAAGTTTGAATTCATTTCTAGGTATAATACAATTTTGTATTACTGATCAAAAACAATTTTGGGACAACTCGATAGAACATTTAAAAGAAACTTTTGAAGAGGTTTTCAAATTTGGTGTCCAAATTCCATCTTCAAGGTTCCCTTTCAAAAGATAAAATCTCGTTCATACCAGAACATCCAATTCATATCTAACTTTTGAGTGCATCTCACATCATGTTAAGTGCATCATGTACATCCAATTCAATAGCTCCAAGTGCATCATGTTAAGTTTCAGCAATTAAGAACATCTCACATCCAATGCTTAAGTAGTTGGACATGGAAGTGAATCACTAAGTTAACTACATAAGGAAAGCAATTTATGGTCAAAAATGTTAGTACTTGTTAAAGTTGATGATTGGATAAGACAGTTCCAACTTAACCAAAACAAAAAAGGATAAGACAGATTTTTATAACACAACAAAGTTGATATATCTTACCTATACAAATAGATATCATCAATAACCACCAAGGCATACATTCGCATAAATTAGAAGTTAACTATTGTTACATTCATAGTGATCAAAGTTGAACAAAATAGCAAGTCTTGGACACAAAAGCAAGCTCGTAGAGAGGACAATATCACCAACGATTCATATTAGAAAATGATTCAATTACCTCGTAATTGTTCCATCAACATCAGATATTACAATTTTTGAGTCCCATCTCCACAGGTATATACGTGCATTAACCTGTGAAGTAAGCACCTTAGACAAATTATAAGCATGGAAGCATTTGCCACACTTACATACAAAGAAAGATGTAAAATTTCTTGAAAGTGCTCAAACACAAAAGGGTGTAATGGGGAAAAAAAGTCCCGGCATATGACCTGCTGTTTCCCCAGCATTGCGGTCGAGAATGTGAAAACAACTATATTCTTTCCCTCCTTCAGATTCAAAGTAGCCAGCTGTTCAGATGTTGGAGTGTTTAACATTATTTTCTTCTTAGAAATCTTTGGCCTTGGCACATCTTTTTCTCTATCACCACCTGTGTTATTTGAAATATTTTTAGCATCAGAATTTACATCTTCATCCATGGACAACCCAGAATTTTTCATGCTTCTTGATCTCTTAAAAGAAAAAGACCATGATCTCCAGCTACTACCCGATGAATTAATGGATCTGGGATCTCTTTCTGCAAAGATTCATTTGAACTCGTCAATGATTATCTTGCCTAATTTTTTAGTCCACATAAATAAACTATTTTTTCCAGCATATAACCCCTCAGGCGATCTAAGACGAAATTAAACTTCAACTCTTACAAGGCAAAATCACGATACAAAGTTAAAGAGTAGAAAAAGCATCATAATAAGCTTCAAAATGATTTTAAAAGGGTGCACATTTGTATATTCTCTTACCAATTTCTGGGGTTGCTGAAATATTTTTCACCTCCTCCGAGAACTCAGCAACTTCTGTTGTCTGTAGTACAACTGATGAATGTAACTCCTCAGGGTTAGAAAGAAAATCATTATCATGAGGCCACATATTGGGTAAAGATCTGCCCATCCGCATAACTTCTTTGTCCTGAACTATTGCAGGGATGTCAACATTGCTTGATACAGTTTTGAGTTTTCTTCCATCTGTAACAATTGGAAGATCACTTTGGATGGACTTGTCTAGAGTAGCACCCGACTCATAGTTTGGTACTCGATAGTCTTTGATATCAAGAGAGCCTGAAGATGCAAGGGGGTAACCTTCTTTTTCCTTATAATCTGAAGAAGTGGACTCCGTGTATCTGGCTACAGTGTTGCAACAATCATCAATATCACCAAAGACAAGCTGCTCTTCCTCCAAGCTTTCTGATGAAGAAACAGTAAGTGGGACCAAACTGCCACTAGAGTCATTAGGATCACCAAGAGACTCTGAAGAGGCTCCCAGTTTGCTTGTTGCTTTATCTGTTATGCTAGTCTTCTGATCTTGATCTTCATAGTTTGAGGTACTGGAACAAGAGATGGGTAAAATGCACCCAAAATCTGCTTCTGCGGCAGAGCTATTCAACAAACCGCTCTCAGAGACCAAAAGATGAGTGGTCGAGTTTGGATAAGTGTTTTTGGTTATAACCCTGAAACCATTTGAAGGATCCTTTTCAAATAACAAGTCCTCTTCTGGTTGAGAGTTTCCCTTTGACATTGAATCATTCATACTGAGCACTGTTTGGCTGTGCATATGAACTTTGAGATCATGAGAAGCACATAAGTTTTGAGTAAATTCTTCAGTTGAAACATCCAGCACTGCTGCTGAGTTCTCTTCAGTTTCACAATAGAAAAAGGACTGGACGGCAGCGGTTTCATTTTCCTCCTTGGGAAGATCACTAACTGAAAAAGAATTGTGTTTCTCTATCTCAGGTGAGTCCACAAATTTTGAACTGGCGCTCACAACCTCAGATATAAATGTACCACCCATGGCACCATGATCAGCGTTAACTACGTCTAGTTCACCACTGTCACCAGAAATTCTTAAGCTTTCTTCACGACTATAATCTTCAACACATTGGACAACGGACACTCTTGTGGCATTCTCAGATGCTGAAAATAACACATGTTTACCAGTTTGCTTGACAGACTTCTCTCGAGTCTGAGAGCTTGGATGAGAACCATCATCCTTCTCACGAGCAGGCTCACGGAAATCAAGATTTTCTAACATATTATCATGTGCAAGAGAACTCATATCACTTCTTTTGTCAGTTATTTGCAAGTCCTCTTCTTTAGCACCCTTTGACATATCTTGGGCAGAAGCTGGTATGCCATAATCTTTATTGTACCTCTTAGGGGTAAGATTAGTAGACCACTTCATTTCTAACAGATCAGCTGCCATTTCAGCACGTTCCAATGAGTCTGTCCTCATAAAACCGGCATCACTGCCTTCCTCGGGAAGCCTGTCTTTTTTCATCGACTTCCTCCCAAAAACCATGCCTAAAATCCCAGGTCTTCGGATATTGGCCCTCGCCAAGACTTCCTCTCCGCTCACATTAATCTGAGTAGTTGACTTAGAGTCTGCACCATCACAATTACAACTCTTTGATATTGTTGGTCGTTTACTACTGGTTTGCCCATCAGTATCCTCACCTGAGGATGAAGAAAAAGACAAAGAATCCTCGTCTTCTATATCTGTCTCCTTTATAAAGAAAGCCCGTCCCCTACTATCTAAATACATATGAAAACCGGCCTCAACGCCATTGACAGTTATATTAACCACCTTTTCTCTTGCCTTTAAAACTCCCTGAAACTTCCCAAATCGAACATACCACGGAGAGGATTTCAAACTTCCATCCGGCTGCTCCACCACTATGATATCTACAGCACCACCAAACGGATGGAATGTCCCTGAAACACTACTTACCCCTCTCCCAATGTAGCTACCTATCCTCCCCACAGTATTCATTTTTACTAATATTATGAATATCTGCCAAGCAAGCTTCCACTTTACACAGTTTTATTGCCACATCACAAAATCAAAAAACCCAATTCATCAAGATTGAATTTTTTAGCTCATTTACCTGGTATCTGTTGCTAGTGGAAGGTGGCAGGTATCCCATGGAATTAGTCGTGCTTGCAAACTAACCGGAACACCACGGTTATCAAAAAAAAATAGCTCCTTTACTACATTTCATTCATCAGGTAGAGTAAATCTTCAAATCTTCCCCACAAAGAGCCAATTTTTAACACTTTCCTCAATCTTTACACTCCATACATAGTTTCAAGAATAGGGATCAAAGAACATTAATTGATCACAATTCAAATACTGATCAAGAAAAGAAAAAATCAAAAAGGGGAAACAAACATATACTACAACAATACACAAATTTGCTGAACACCCAACAAATCAAACTAAAACCCCATCAATAAAATGGTCTCAGAAACTACACCCAGCTCAAGAATCAAGAAATCCACAAAATAGAAAAAAAATCATAGTTCATTAGAAAGAATAACTGACAAAGACTGAGCGATGAAGAACAGTAGGATTGGAAAAAAGAAAAAGAAAAAGCATATTCTTTTTAATATGATTCGAATGTGCCACTACCATAATTAATTAGTTGACACAGCCCAATAAAATCACCGCCATTGCGCTATTTGTATACACTTCTAAATTTTACAATATACTGCGAGTTGTTTGGCGGAATAAAATGCATGTTTGATTTGAGTTATTAGTTAGTTTGAATTATTTATTGAGTTAATAACTGAATTATAGATTTTTATTTTAGAAAGTTACTCGATTTTAATCTTTATTCTAAAAGTCACTCAATTATCATTTTTTTACTCAGAAAGTCACTCAATTTATTTAATTATTTTTTAAAATAAAATTTGCTTACATGAAATTTCTATTTAAAATCAAAATTATGAAAAATAAAAAATATCTCTTTAATGATCATTTTATTCTTATTCCCCTAAATTAATATCTCTCCTTCCTCTTCCTGATTTTTCTTCTCCTTCTCACTTTCTTCCCATAAATTTTCTTTAAATTACACATTTCTAGTATAATTTAAAAAATTAACAACTAAAATTATACAAAATATAAATTTTTTTCAATAAAAAATAAATGATCGAACAATTATATTTTTTCTATCGGTGTTGAATTACATTTTCATATAATTTTAATTGTTAATTTTTTAAATTATACTATAAATGTGTAATTTAAAGAAAATTTATAGGAAGAAAGTGAAAAAAAAATAAAAAATCAACCGACTAATGTCACTATCATGGCTGTGATTTGTGGTCCCTGATAAAATCCACCATTGGCCTAACATGATAACTGCTTAGAAGATTAAGTAGCCAAGAAACCTTCAATCTCTGAATTCACTAGGGAAGCATCAAATGCCTCCATCTTTGTTTACATCTTCTAGACTCTTATCAGACCATTTACAAAAATAAATCCACTTACCTAGTAAGCTAACTTTGAACTCCTATCTGATTAGGAAATAGAAGGTGACAATTTTGATTTGTCCAGATGATCAAATATGAATTAGATGCCACTCAACCAACTTCCTATATTGTGTATTGGTAAGTAGTAATAACTCGACTTTTGAACCCATTACTACCAATCAGCTTCACAACATTAAACCAACAGAAAAAATCATAAAGAATGGATTCAAGTACCATCTATATTAATTTTGGGAATAAGGATGAAAAGGTCATTAAGAGATACTTTTTATTTTTGAGAATTTTATTTTTAAGTAGAAATTCCATATAAATAAATTTTATTTAAAAAAACAATTAAATAGATTGAGTGATTTTCTAAGTAAAAAAATGATAGTTGAGTGACTTTTCGAGTAAAGATCAAAGTTGATTGACTTTCTGGGATAAAAGTTCACAATTAAGTGACCATTTGAGTTATTAACTCTTATTTATTTCATCATTTATATCATAATTATGAAATAAGTTATCCATGGGATAGCTTATACAGAGATAATTAATTTCGAAATAACTTATTTCCAATCAAACGATCCCTTATTTGTAATTACGTCACGTAGGTAAACGTGCAAGTAACCAATTACAAGGTGAAATCAACAGAGTCTCGCCGTAAAGACTATATAAACTTACCTGAGAAAACAGAAATTGAAGACAAAGGCGATAGTGTTTTCTACATGTGACAATGACACGTCATTTGAGTTCAATGAAAGAAAAAAATGATAGTAAAAATGTATTTCATGATTTTGAATCGATTTTATTTGGGATCGCAAGTTTCAAGTTTGTCTATGAAGAGGGAATACTTCTAAAGACAATAAAACAGGTGAGGGAGTTCAGTTATTGAGATGGCATAGTGATAAGTGAAAGCAATAACAATAAAAGCAGGGAAAAAACTTTTAATGATATATTTGAATCATTAAAACACACTTATTTAAAAGAAAAATTAGATATATTTAGTTTTTAAACACTTGATTAAATAGGCTAGTGTGAAATGTGAAATGAATATTCGAACTTCTGTTAATTAAATTTGTGAAACAAATTACAATTACAGTTTCATAAAAATACTTTTAAATAAATAAATAAAATTGGAACAATAGTAGTTGAAGAACTTATTTAACTTCCAAATATGACAAGTTCAAATATATTGTGACGTGTCCTTCATTTCATTTTCACAGAATAAAGATGGGACAGAGAATTTTGACGTGCACTTTTGGTCTTCGGATGCATAATGGTTTATTCTTCTTATTACAAATTACTTGGAAATTCATCAAGAGTTGAAACATAATAGTCAATCAAGTAGGAATTCTCTTCCTAATTTATGTGTTTGGCTTAAAAGAAATGAGCTCGAGTTATTTATTTGTGATTCAACTTTCAACGAGAAAAAAAAAAAAAGAACATCGAATTTCCCTTTTAAAGGCTGATTTAGAGTTGTGTAAATATAGATTTAAATATAAGAAATCCGATAAAATTTCTCTTCCCGCCAACTACTTTTTTATTCCGAAGTGGTTTGAATAAAAAATAATACTTGGCTGTATAATAGAACTTTAGATATGAATTTTCAACCAACGACTTTCTTCACATAAAAAAGATGATCTTATTTGATTTGTGAGTCTTGATCAATTACAAAGCTTGAGTCAGAAAATGTGATGCATTAAGAGCTATTGAGAAGAATAATGCATAAGGGAAAAGTTCGAATTCGAAGCAGGATTCTTTTAAAGAATTTGCAATCAATTTAACAAAATAAAAAGAATGAAAATAATATTAAGTTTTGCAACTTGCAAGTATGTCAAAACTTGTTAACATTTGAACAAGCATTCATGAATAATTTGACGAGATAGGCAGAATAAAAATAGTAAAATTCCTTGTCAGACTAAAAATAATTTTTTTTGAACAATTTATACTCCCCTGTCCCAATTTATATGACACACTTTTTTTTTTAGTCAATCCCAAAAAGAATAATACATTTCTATAATTAGTACCAATTTAACTTTAAAATACCCATTTTACCCTTAACGAAATGATTTACAACAACACAAACATCTATGACTTATTTTAAATCATAACTTTCAAAAAAATTCTTTCTCACATAAATTAGGACGGAGAGAGTACAAGTTATGCAATTCCGTCCAGGGGAAAGGAGGCAGGGGCCAGCAGTATCGACCATTACCCCACTTCCCTTTAGATTTCGTCAAGTGGTCCGTGATAAGCAAAACTAAACAAGTTGTAATTATTCCCTCCGTTTAAAAGAAAATGACATATTTTTCTTCAAAAAAGAATAATTTTTTTCTATTTTGGTAATACTTTAATTCCAACTTTTCACATGGCATGTTTAAGACTACAAGATTAAAGAACATTTTGGTATATTTGACATAACTTTAATTTAACACCATAAGATTTAAAAGCTTCTTTATTTTCTTAAACTCCGTGCCAAGTCAAAATAGGTCATTCTTTTTCAAACGGATAGAGTCATAAAAAAAGAAAACGATATGAACTCTGAGTTTTAAAATGGCCTGACATTGGTTGAAGCTTCTACTTAAGTCCAAAATTCAAATTGTTTTGGTATCATTATCATTTGGGGAAAGGACATCCCATACCCATTAGGACAAAGAACTGTCACTAAAATGGTCATTTTCAAAAGTAATGTCATGGGGTAGCCACTCTCCTATTTTAATTCCACCAACTGGCCATTTTTAAAAACTGTATAGGATGTGTATATAAACTGTATAGAATGTGTATAGAATACGTATTTGTGTAAGAGATATATAGAAATTGTATAGAATGTATATATAAACTGTATAATTATTGTATAGAATATGTTGGTATATAAAATATATGTATAGAGCAATGAATGTTGTATAGGGTTTGTATCAATATGGTATAAGGACTGTATCAATATGGTATATGAACTACATATGAATAGATTTTTCTGTATAAACTACAGGAATGTGGTAAGGGGACGGTTTAATTATGGTATAATAACTATCTATGCATAGTTTTTTTTGTATATGCATCAATGAAGTATACGAATTGTATAGAATGTGTACAGAAGCTGTATTGTTGTTGTATAAATTACGTATCTAAATGATAATTGCAGCTAAAAGTTGTATAGATTGTGTATATAAATTGTATAATTATGTATAGGATGTGCATAGAAACTGTATCATTGTTGTATAAAAATATTTATATCACTATTGTATTATATTGTATATATGTATATATATATATATATATATATATTGTATTGTTCTAATATAATACAATTAAAAGAATAATTTTTAAAAAAAAATAAAAGAGCTGCAAAAAAAGGAGCATAAAAAAGCAGTGAAAAAAATACAAAAGAGCAGCGATTTTTTTTTTTTATATATAACAGAATGAAGCAGCAAAATTTAAATAAAAATGGAGCAGCAAAAAAACCCAACAAAATTAAAACAATAAAATAAAATAAACCAACAAAAAATTTAAAAAATAAAGTGGAGCAGCGATATATATATATTTTTTTTTTTGAAAAAAGAGAGGAAGAAAGAAGAAGCAATTAGTGTACACAATGGCTATAAAATGAAAATTTTAATCCAATGATCATTCAATATCATTATTTATGGCCGAAATAACATACATGTCCTTTCCCCTTATCATTTTACACTTGTACAAGGACTGCATGTCTACTGCAGCCCATAAAAAAGAACATCAACTTGTGAAGCCCAGTAGAAAACAGACCAAACAGAAATGAAAACCCAAAAGAGAAAAAAGAAAAAAAAAAATAAGGGAAAATTATTCCATAAAGCAAACATATGCTCTGTATCTATCTGAAATAGCGATAACTTTAAAATAAATTACAATACATAGCAAGAATTGAGATTTTATTTATTTTGCTGTATATCTGTTTGCTTGAAGCTGTATCGATTCGCTTTGTATTAATATATCAATTCACTCTATATCAATGTATCAATTTGCTTTGTATCTGTTCGTTTTGTATTTGCGAGAACATATGTAGAGCAATTTGATAGAATGATGCATAACAAATTGATACAATAAACTCTATTGCTACACTTGATAATTAACAAAATTATCACAATGATTGATAATTATGGCTCAAAGTACTGTATTTCTTAAATTTCCTCATAAAATAACCATCAAATTGGTTACTCCTATTACATTAGATTTATTCATCGTTAATCATATGTCTCGAGTTTGAATTTTTGAAAATGAAAAATAAAATTCTGCTAGCAATGATTCCCTGAGAAATAGATCTCGCAATGCACGCCCCAATATGCATACCAAACATAGAGGGGGAAACCAAAAAAAAAAAAAAAAAAAAAAAAAAAAAAGAGTCTCCTCTTTCCTCTTCTATTCTTTTCCCTTTTCAATTGTTGTCCTTGTTTCAATTGGGAAAGTGAGAAGAAAAGGACCACACTTAGATCAACTATGCTTGCACGTGTTTGCAATCACGAGAAGAAAAAAAATCTTCATTGAGCCCATTTAAGTATCTCCTTTTTTCTCTTTTTCTTTCTCCCATTTACTAATCTTTGGAATTCCAAACTAAAAGCCTTACATTATCAGTTTCAATACATCGGATCTAACTTCTGTATGATAGCCAATCAGAAATATGGTCCCTCAGTCAAAAAGAAGGAAAAAGATTTGGGGAAATGATTAATGAGCCAATTTTCACAAATGGATTTGCTTTTCTTTTTTCTTTTGTCCAGAAGAAACTATTGTATATTCTTGCCGATACATTTTAGTTGTCGTGCTTACTAAAAATAATTTTTTTTTTAATCCTTTCCTAGGAGCTTCCACCCCTTTTATTTTTTTGCTGACTCGAACTCACGACCTTCGAGTTAGAAGTAAGGATACTTACCATTCGAACAACTCCTTCTTGTCTACTAAAACTAACTGATTCAAAATAGTTGTCATTTAAATAAAATTAAGATATAATTAATTATTAATTTTTATCTTTACTTATTCAATTAATGTAAAAAGAGATTAATTTGGTAAAAAATATAGTGTTAAATTGAGATTAAAGAATATATAAGAACAATTTAGTTAAATTATTCTTTTAGTTAATATTTTTGGAAGGATCATGCAAAAAGATAAACATAACAAGTAGGAAAACGGAGCCAAGGAAATATTACGGGTGAAAATCGTTTACACTCCCAACTTTGCTTTAAAAATGAAAACCCCCCTCAACATTGAACAATAATCATTCTCCCCCCTTTTCCCTATATAATGTCTATTTCACCCTTACCATTTTCAATCTTCTATTTATATAATATTTTTTAATATTATATATATATTTATTTATCATAAACTAGGTATTTACCATTTTTATTTAAATTCATTAGCATTATTAGTAAAGTAAATCTTTTATAAGTTAATCACAAAATATAATGGTATTTTTTATGATACAAATTTTTTATATTGTATGTATTAAGTATGTATGTGTGTATGTAATTATGTATATAGATGCATGTTTTAATTCTCTTTTATTCTATAATGTCTATATAGTTAAACGAGTTTTGGTTGTCAATAATGAATTATTTTCTAAATTTTAATCTAAAATTCATTGACAATAATCATTTGATTTGTTATAAATATACCTCTACAACAACACCATACCCAGTGAAATCCCATAAGGGAGGCCTGGGGAGGGTAGAGGTACGCAAACCTTACCACTATCTTGAGGAGGTAGAGAGGCTGTTTCTGAAAAACCCTTGGCTATTCATTATTTTTGAATTACTTGCATTGAAATATATTTATAAAATTATAATTACCTATTCCACGTATAAATAGATATTAGATTTTTGATTTTTAATAAAATTAATTTTTATTATTTTACTCATTTATTTCATTATAGAATATCATTAACTCATACACTCAATCAATATTTCTCACCTTTATTGTTTCATCTAAAAAATATTTTTTTAGCTTTTTATCGAAAATATGTTATAGAGATTAAAAAATAAAAATTGTGTTTATAAAGAAGTTTTTATTTTTTTATTTTAAAAAAAAGAAGATACAAATGTTGATATAAATACAAGGGTAAAGTAGGCATTTTGAAAAATCAACTAGAAAAAGGGGGGAGAATGATTATTGTTCAAAGTTGAGGGGGTATTTGATTTTTAAAACAAAATTCGAAAGTGTAAACGATTTTCACCAAAATATTACTAATCTAAAAGAATCTACAATTAGTGACAACTGACAAGTTTAGTGTACTGTGTTCAAAGTTGAGGGGGTATTTGATTTTTAAAATAAAATTCGGAAGTGTAAACGATTTTCACCCAAATATTACTAATCTAAAAGAATCTACAATTAGCGACAACTGACAAGTTTAGTGTACTGTATTATATGTCTTTTCAGTTTTAATTACCAGCGTCAATGATAGTACTACTATTAGGGCTGTGCATAAAAATCGGACAATTGAAAAATCGAACCGAGCTGAATTAGTTCGGTTTGGTTTCAAATTTTTTTTCCCCAGTACTTCGGTTCTTTGGTGTTTGGTTTGAGGACAACGGCTTTTATAAATTAATTTTTTTTAAAAATATTTATTTTTCATTTAATATAATAAGCTGCCTGGCCCAATATATAATTATAATTATAGACCCATCAGCTCGGCACCCAAGTCCATCAGACCCTAGCCCTAAATAAGTAAATATCCTATTTCATAATTCATAATGCCTATCAGAATCATAATTCTTGGACTGGTTAGCACTTACCAATTGGTGCCTGGTAGTATTTTCTCTGAACTGGAAAGTGGAAACATATGTATTATTAATTTTAACGTGAAAATAATTTTGTGTGTCACTTAGTAGTCACATGTATTATTAATGGTTAACACTAAGCACCGAAAAGGTTAGCACTTTAGCAGTCACATGTATTATTAGTGGTTAGCACTTAGCAGTCCCATGTATTTTTATGAATGTGACTGAACTGGAAATATTTTTAATAATTTTATTTCTCACTTGCACCGAAAAAATCGATTTAGAAAAATCGAATTAAATCGAACTGAATCAAATTAGTTTGGTTTGGTGTTTAGTTTTCATTTTTTTAAAATCGAAAATCGAAAAACCAAGTCGAACTTTGACAAAATCGAACCGAAGAATCGAACGCCCACCCCTAGTCTACTAGTGTTAACTTTTTGGAAAAGAAAGAGGTGATTTAAATCACTAATTTATGAAAGAGTAGTGCTATTTGGCACAAATCGACCAAAAGACCATAATGCCCTTTAGGCTCCAAACCAATTAATTTTCCACTTAATATTTCCTCCAAACAGAAAACCACCTTTTGACTTGTATTATATATTTTTTTCTTCCAACACCACTATCTCTTTAGTTGTTTTACTTTACGGATTTTTAACTCTTATATTTTTCTTTCTCTTTTTTTGATTTTAAATCCTCCATATATCTCATCTACGAAATTCCTCATATAGTATTTTTTAAGAAAATGGATCCAAATAATGAAAATATCTAACTAAGAGAAATCATGAATAAAATTTCTAGGATTGAAAATAGTGATAGTTTATTCGCTGATTATTTGTTGTTGTTGTTGTATTTACTTTGAGGACCTTCAAAGAAGTTCAAAATGAAAATGAATTATTGATCTCGCATGCTTTCTTCTTGAACAATTACAAGCAATTTACTTCGGATTAACTGTACGTTCATACCGCCTTAGGCATATCAATCACTCTTTCTAGTTTCACCTTGGATTCATGATAATGAAAAAGTCAGTTTTTTTCACAAATATATATAAGTAGTTGTTTGGAATAAAAGCATTTAGGGTTGCGGAACTTTATGGAATAGAATGCCCCATTAAAATGGGTAGAGACTAGGGAATATCAAAGAAGAACCTAAATGTAATGACCTAGATTGTGAAAATTCATAAATCCAATCACAACTTGCTTGAAATTGGGGGGTTATTATATGTTTTGATTGTACGCTGAAATCTATTTTGAAAAAACAATTTATCAATGGAAATATAATTACGTGATGATTGTGAATGATAATTGTTTCTTACTTTATTCATTAGTTCCTCATGAGTAGCAAATCATACTAATGATGATTATATTTTGGGCTCAAGATCATCATCATTATGAAGACTGGACCAAAGTACCACACTTAAACATTATTATTGTACTTTCATAAAAGTAAGAAATTCCATAAACATCAACTCATATGACCCACTCCATATATTGGTCCTAAATAGTGCCTTTACTTTTCAAAGCTCTTAGCATTGTTTTGACATAAAAGAAAAAAAAAACTCTTCCTGTCTACTGTCTCGTTTGCTATTCTCTCTTAATTAGTCTTCCATCAGTCCATGTATCATGTATGATAAAATCATGACAACATAGTATACAAATATATATAAAAACTATCAAAATCTTAATATATACTAAGTTTTGATACTATATAATTGCAAAAGTAAGATGAATTTAGTGTCGCGAACATAATTATTGAGTTCATCAAATATAAATCTTAGATCCACTTATGCATAGAAGCTAAGGCAGCAAAGCGAGCACGTTAGCCACTTAGCTTCATTTTTATTTGAGCATAGTAGTTTAGATTCAATTGAATATATACAAATTATTAATTTTGAACTAATAACTTAAAAGGACTAGAATTTTGACACATAAACTTCAAATTTCGGCTCCGTCTGATCTAATGATATTTTGTATATTTATGACAACTTAAAAGACACTCTTGGAAATACATATAGTAGAGAATATTTTCGTAATAAAACCTAGTCAACTAAGTAAGTAGCAAAAGTTAATGAAAGATATAATTAAGAATGAATGTTTGTCAAATACTCTTATCTTTTGTATGTTCTGTCAGTTATCAGGTCCCATTTACAAAGATAACTGATATACTAGTCAACCAGTTTTCAGTGGATGGCAGCCTAGTTCGATGAAATAAATAAAAGTATATGCTCTTTAATAATATAATTTTTTTTAAAAAAAATTGATCACATAATTCAATATAGTATTAAAACAGATAAATTACATGTTTAAGATTCGAGTCTCACCAATATCCTTATCGAAATGAATTCCCACAAATCACATACTCCAACCGCACCCCATAGGTTCACAATTTACATAACTAAACAAAAAAACGTATGTGCATTAACTTTTCAAACTCAATCTTGAACCACATAAAAAATTTAAATGAAATTTATGAGCCTCAGTTATACACATGATCCGTGTTATAAATACAATTTCACCTTTCATCTAAATAAAAAGTTCGATTAAGTTCTTATTAGTAGTCCTTTTCACTTCTTTCCCTCATAGCAGAATAGTAGTAGGTTTTATTACCTTACCTACAAACTAGGGGTGTCAAAATGAGTCCAAATTGATCAAGTTCGATTAAGTTCTTAGTAGTAGAAATAAAAGACTAAAGGGCCAACATGCGTCTATAAATGATTCACGCAATGGCTCTGCTTTGCACAAAAATGATTGTCTTAAATTGACTAGAAAACTATTATGAATGAGATTATGTTCGAGCTTCTAAGTGAGCCTACGGTTACTCTCAGCCTCTTTGATTGGTAGGCTGGCGGGCTAAGCCTTTCACCTAAAATTCAATTCATAAGGCTAATTTATTTTTATACTATCAGGTCACCGAAAACATATCGACAAGTCTTTTTTAAATTTGAAATTTATAAACTTAAAGACAAAACAAGCTATATATCTACTACAACAAATAAAGTAATGCGATAACAAATAAATTTCTTATTCTAACGATATATGTAAAAAGTATTAGGCAATGGCATGAAAAGAAAGGGATTTAAAGATTGGAAAAACCAACAAGGTTTGTGGTGGAGTGGTAAGTACTCTTTCATCCTTAATCAGAGGTCTCAGGTGAGTCCCCCTGAGTACGGAGTCACCTTTGTTAGGGAGTGTCTTACCCCTAATGTGGGACTTTCCAACACAAATTCGAATTTAGTCGGGCTCCAATGCAGGTACCGGATAGTGGACGGGAAACCAAAAAAGAAAGATTGGAAAAGGAAGAGAGACTAAAAAGCACCAAGGAATTGGGGCTTGGTAGTCACCATTAAGAAGAGTTGTCAAAGACCAAAAAGAAGAATGTACTGAAGAAAAATTTAAAAGTTGAGTTGTGCATGAACACATTGAAAGCAACATGTTACACATGCTCTGTATTTTCTCTTCCATTATTACTTTAAGACAAATCTCAATGGTCCCTGCTAGCTTCTTCCTAATTTAGTTTCTATTGGGGGTGGAGGGACCTTCTATAGAGAAAAGTACTCATTAATAATATTACAACAAGAAAAAAAGAGTACCTAGCTAGCTAAACATAACTGCTGATTAGTCATTTTAACCTAGTTCAATCAGTACTTTCTTATTCAAGTTCAAACATTTTTGACCAAAAAACGGAAAAAAAATGAGTAGAAGTGGCTAGTTATGTAAACAATAAGGTAATTTCTAGACATTCTTTTTCCGCAAACGTTGAATGTTGATTTCCACATTAGTAGATAATGTAAAATAATCTTATGATTCTATGTCGATTATTTATTTATTTTTGAAAATGAAGTGGAGAATCGAACTCTCATCAATTAAGTGAAAATTCAGATAGTTAACCATCTGATCTACTAATATTTTCCTTATACTATCGTTGTTGAAATTTTTTAAAAAATATGATCTGAAATACACCCCCTGACGTATGATAAATTTTTACAACATCATGTATGGTTTAACATGTTATTGTAGGTTAGTATTGAATAGAATTAGTATTGAATAGAATTCTTAAATAGAGTTATTTGTAGTAATATCTTTTAGTTACTTGTAAATATTTCTTACGTTGTTAGTGTATAAAACTTAAATTCATATTTTATTTATAAGTCTAAGTGCTAATCTGCAATTCCTAGATGATAGACATTTGATATTGACAATTAATTTACCAACGAACTTTGAATACTTCAAACTTTCAAAACATTAGACCAATGCTATCTTTTAATGGCTAAATTGACGCTAATCAACAATTGAATAAGTATGCAAGAAAAAAGTACTAAAAAGAACAAAAATATGCAGATTCATTTTTCTTTTTGCATAATGATGATCTTCAAAGTTCAAACCAAGTCATTTTCTTGGCATTTGATTTTCTCTTATTCAAAACAACGACGACAACAACTAACATATCCACGGTAACTTCACAAGTGAAGTTTGGGCATGTAGACAGACTTTACCCCTATTTTTATAGGGGTAGAGAGCCTATTTCTGATAGAAAAAAGATGTAATCGAAGCATTAAAGAAAGAAAAATAACAACTGTAAAATAATAAAATAATCAAAGCAATCAAAGTAATAGGTAGTAATAAAATTGGGGATTTTTTTCTTATTCAAAAGAAGAGACTAACACTGTTCATAGAGAAATGAGAATTGACAACCAATTACGATATCAATGTTGTAGAAGAGTTTAACTTCTATACGCTGACAAATATTATAGAAGAAAGAAGAATAACTACAGTCTACATGAAAAAGAACTCATGAAAAAAATTCTACATGGTTGCCCACTTGCCTTGCCAATCCATCACCATGAATAATCCATATATTAAGCTCATGTAGTTAAAAAAAAAAATTACTTACAAATATACTTCATGACTATGATACACAAGGGACTAAAAAAAGAAAAATCAACTATGCAAGAAATAAGCAGTATTACCAAAGAGGATAAAAAATGATCAAGATTCATTTTCAAAACATAGACCAATGTTATTTGAGCCGTGGCAATAACCTCTTGCACCAGGGTAACACTGCATATAATGGATCCTTGTAATTCGACCCTTTCTCAAACTTCGTATTAGCGGAAGCTTAGTGCACCAGGCTTACTTCATGCTGATATCTTCATTTTCTTCTCTTCCATTGAAGAACTAGATTTCTTGCAATGAGCAATTGCAGCTTGAATAGCAGCTTGTAATTCTTCCATAGTACTATCACTACTTGAAGAAGACGATGAATTACCATAATTACCCCCTGGTGTTGCTACAAGCAATCCACTATTTGTTGGTGAATTCTTCATAGAAACTGGTGCTGAATATGCACCCCTTTTAATCCCCTTATGACTACTCATACTGTTGTTATTATTGTTCTTCCCTCGAAAACTCAAATTCCCAGAATAAGAAAAACTTTGCCTATGAAACTGCATGTTTTTACGATTTCTGAATGATAAAAATGGCCTCACCATCCTCATGTATCTTTTTATAACTTCGCTTACATTTAATTTCCTCTGTTTTTCCTTCTCCTCTTTTTCGCCTTTTTTCCGTTTGGGTAATCCAAACAGGGAAAATGATTTGGATTTTGGTTTTTGATGAAGATGATCTTTTGGTATGTTAAAAGAATTTGATTGATGATGAGTATGAACATGGTGGAAACTGTGGTTTAGATCATAATACGAGTTATTATCATCATCATAATCATCATGATCTAATTTTTCGGGTTTTTGGATTTTTCTTTGTTCTGAATATAAGTCTTTATTAATGGGGAGTGAAGTGTCAATGGAGTTTGTTGAAGAGCGAGGTGAAACAGGAAGATGGGAAAGAAGATGAAGAGGGAGTAAATGACCATGGAAGAAAATTTCATCAGCTGGAGTTAAATCAATGGCGAACGGGTTCTGGTTCTGGTTTTGGTTCTGAGTCGTGTTTGGATTTGGATTTTGTTTCGTTTTAGTATCAGGGGCTTTTGTGGAATTTGGTGGGTGAAGTGAAATTGTGAAGGAAAATTCATGTGACGGAGATGATGATGCTGACGGTGGTGATGCTGCCGCTGCACCACCGCCGGAGGAGGGTGGTGATGGTGGTTGGTGTTGTATCTGCTCTACTTTTTTATTTTGTTGTAAGGTCTGCTTCAGTTCTTCGATGACTCTCGTATTGTCCATGACTAAACGAATGTTGAAAAAAAGGACGATAAAATTTAGTACTAAGATCTAATATGGGGTGTTTTTCTTTTTCTTCTTTCAAGATTCTTCTTCTTGTTGTTCTTTGTTTGAGGGGTGAAAAAAGATAAGGATATATGTGAAGAAGAGTTTGTAGGCAAAAATGTCTTTATGCTAAATGTGTTGTGTGGCAATTATAGTGATGAATTTTGAAGGGGGTATGTGGTGGCCCCTTAGGGTGCTGTTCTTTTCCGAATTTTGGTAACGCGAAATGTTTTATGTATCGAATTATTCTTTCTTTCTTTTATGTGGTGGCTATGAGATTGAGGTGATTTTTTTTTTTTTTTGGGCTAATTGAAGTGGGTCTATTTTTATATATGAACAGCTATAAGGTGCTAATTTCAGGAAAAGTACACTGACACAACAAAATCCAAGGATTTATAGTGTTTTTTTTTTTTTGGGTCCAAAATTCGTAGACAGAAAAGATATAATACGGCTACTATTTTTAAGTATAAATGTACTGTCGTCTACTAGTACTAGTCATGGGATGATTTTAGCTTTTTCTTGGTGTAAATGTACTTCTTGTCTTAAACACAAACTATATTGTGTATTTATACTTGGGACATTTATGCAAATAGCGGGACAAATTCACTATTTATGTTGACGGAGATGGTATCATATAAGGAAAATATTGGTGATTTTAGACATTGGTAGAAGATAATGTTGACATGATTTTAAATTTTAGATATTGATTTGGTGAGTTGACATGTCATATTGGTTAAAATAAATAAGGATTAATAGCAAAGAAAAAATTTGAGCCACTTTTATAAAACTAAGAACATATATAAATCGATAGAATAACATTAAGGGTATATATGAATCAGTAGTATAACAGAGAACAATATTAAATCCCTCTTAATAGTAGATAACGAGATTTGATATGCATTGATTATAGCATAATTATATTAATTATAACATGAATTATACACATAAAAAGTCAAACATTCCTCTTAATTAACTTTTATTAAGGGGCGTATAAATAAAAAAACATACTATAAGTATCTTGAGGCTGAGGGAGTATATATTGTTACTTCATTTTACTTTTGTCACATATTGTTACTTCATTTTACTTTGTCACATATAGGTACATGAGAAATCATGTAAAAATGGAGTGCACCTATTTCAAGAAGAATCTTTGATTTGATCAAACAGATGATATTTGTATCATGCATTTAGGTAATTGCAACTTTAGTGTCTTCTTTATGCACGCAATTTGCTTGGGAATAGCTGTTTTATTTAGAATAATATGACCCCTTTTAGACTAGCTACCAAATCTTCTCTCGTGTCACTAGCATCACTTAGGTTTACTTTATTTTAATGCAAATTAGCTATATTGTAATGTGATACTAAAAGAGTATATGCATGTATCTTGTACAATACAAAAGTTTAATGGGGTAAAGTGCACAGATAGTTTATTTTGGGACCATAATTTGAGTTATAGGCGTAATGCGTAAAAAATTATAAGTTAAATCGTTTTCAAAGTAACTTGATCATTAATTCCAAATTTCAGCCATTTTTTTGTTGAACTTTGACTTGGCAGTACCTTAAGAAAGTAATAAAGTTTTTCAATTTTAATTTTGAAGTTTGGCTTGACAATCCCTTCTCTGAAATTCGTCAAACTCATTTGTTTGAACTTTATTATTTTATTCATTCATTCATTTATTTCATTTCACATATGATACCTCATTTATTTTATTCATGCTACGTCAACTTAATTTATTCCTTTTTAAGTTGAAGGGGGCGAAACTAAAGATGGTTCAGACATGTGAAGAGAAGATGTACAGATGTCACAGTGAGAAGATAACGCGAGAAGGTTAACTATGACGGATATGAGGAGCGACTGAGGTAGCTAGCTAGGCCAAAGAAGTATAGAGGCAAGGCGATAAGACAAGATATGAAACACTTGTAGCTTATCAAGGACATAGCCCTAAATAGGAGGAAATGGAGATCGAGAATTAGGTTCAAAGATTAGTAGTTAGTCGAGCATTATCGAAGTTTCCCATATCAATATTATGATTATTACTCACAATCTCGTTCTTCAATTTTATTATTACATGATGTCCTGTTGTTTTCTTTACTTCGATTATCATATAATGTGTTGATGCTACTATCTCCCTTTAATTTCATACTTGATTTTATTATGCTTTACTTGATCCGAGGGTCTATTGAAAACAGTTTTTCTACCTTCGCAAGATAGAATAAGGTTGTGTACACATCACTCTCCTCAAATCTCATTTGTGGAATTATATTGGATCTAGATATATTATTATCGTATTCTTTTCTCCTGCCAAAATTGAAAAACTTCTTTTTTCCTCTATTGTATAAAAATCCTTTAACAAGATTGTTGGGAAAAATAATATGATCATAACCCGTGAAAGGATTCAATGTAATGATAGACAAGTTAGGTGGCATTGAATAATATAAGTCCCAATATACTATAAATAGTACACTTACTCTATGTACAAATATAGATACGAGTAGATATTTTGTCTCAGTAATACCAAACAATAATATTAAATGCAAATGATTTATTCATATATAATGTCCCCACCAAAAATGTCATGATCTTTTTTCAAAAGACAACTTGAATGACAATACAAATATGTGACTTTTTAGAAACTCTTTTCTCTTGGCTTCTTGGTTCAACTTTCAACTTGAAATCTGCCTAACAAACAAAACAAAAGTAAGAAGAAAAATGTGTTGCCAATATTGATGGATACGTATATAGTATATACTTCAGAAGGTTCAATCTATCTAGACGAATTAAACAAAACACCATCTAGTTAATGCACGTAAGGGTTGCATGTTGTGCCTCATCATATTAGCCCCACATGTTGTGTCCACTAACATCTTTTTCTCGAAAATCAGACGTTTCGAGTTTGAACACTGAGAACGAAAAAAAAAAAAATGTTTTGGCAAAAAGATTTTATACCTTCAATTGATTTGCTTGACACAAATTTGAATTACTCGGACTAGTTTGGGGTTGATCCAAAATTTTAGGTGCCAATCGTCTTCTTTTGAGACAACTATTTAGTATATGACTCTTTTTAAAAAAATTTGGCAACTTATGGACTTTTCCAGAGTCTAAATATCCTTTTTATCTAGTGAGGAAACATTCGACGATTAGACCATGAACTAACATTTTGAAAGTTATAGCTAACGGTACTGAAAGATAATCTAATGTTTGCTTTTAAAGTTAAATAATATATGAGCAAATATTAAATCTGAGTCTAACGATGTCCAAAAGTTTAATTTTCCAAGGACGATATTTTCCCTCCCTAAATTATGACAAAGTTTAAATGATAACCTATTAATGCCAAAAAGAACTCATTTGATGCCAATATAACTATAAATCTCATAGATTCTTTCTAAAGAGGGTAAATGATTTATATGAAAAGAGAAGTGGAGCATAATATGGTACAAAGTGTGTTTGAAAGGTAGTTGAAATAAAAGTAAAGTGCATTAAAACTAAAGGTGGTGTTAAGAAAGACCAAAAAGTACATAGCAAAGTAGTAGTAAGAGAACTATAACAGTTTTATTAGGTAAAGGTTGGGTTAGACGCGGGGGGGGGGGGGGGGAGGAGGTGGAGGTGGAGGTGGAGGGGTTGGGGTTGGGGGTAGTGGGACCAGACACACGTGTACTAAGTGGTCCATTTTGGAGAACATGGTTAGACCACAAGAAGAATTTTGGCTGCTTTGTTAAGGTCAACATCTCAATCATAGAGCCATTATTTGAGTGGACACAACCCTTTTCTCCAACCAAAATTAAACACCACTCATATATTTTTTTTATATAATTCTATCATATATTCATATATCCTAAGCTAAAGATAAGAGCTGTTTGCTTGTTTCTTGTCTTGCCATCCTACAATTCATAGTGTCTTTTGAGAAATGGAAAGAGAAGGAAAAGGTGCATTAAGTTTCAAGTTGCTTAGTGGACAAAGCAAGAAAAAGAGTCCTTCCACTAAGGATATATTTGTGCTTTGACCATCAAGTCTTTGTTCTATACCATGTTTGTTTCTCTCTGTCCTTTTCTAGGGTGAAGATTCAGAATTTGAACTTAACAATTCCAAAATTTAAGGTTCTTCAAGTGTGTTTCCACACATATTTAAGTTCAACGTTGAAAATATTGAGTTCAGTTTAACCCGTTGAACATTAGCTACATCCACCTCCGATCCAGTCCCATAGCAAATCCAACTATGAGTTCACGAGTTCAGCAGAATCAAGTGCCTTGAGGGTTCAACACTACAACCCCTCCTTCCCATATACCCCCAAGGCTAGACGAGCATGTACGACATAATATAGGGTTCAACACGAGGTAAATCAAGAATCGTGAGTCTCACTCCAATACCATATTGAGTTGCATAACCATCTTGTCTTAAGGTTTAATCTGCTACAAAAGGGACATTTTTATCAACTTAATTATGTCCTATCATTGTTTTGTATAATACTGTATATGATAGGAGAGTACACTAGCAAATATTAATGGTTCCCTCTTGAGGCTCCTCACAAATAAATCACAAATAATTTTTTCTGATTTTTTTCAGATGAAAGAATGTGATTAGACAAAGGAAAGAACAATTCCAGACCAAGAAGATCATTTGTGTTGTTGCTTTCCAACACAACAAAATTTTTAGGTACATTGTCACATCATTGCAAGTCCAGAATTAACATTTATGTACCTATATTTTTGTGTCAATTTCCAGAAACTAAAAAATAAGGCAAAAAATAAAAATAAAAAAAGGATATGCTGTATATTGATACTTTCAACATTAATATGATAAATCAATCAGACAAATATAGAAAACAACGGCTACATGAATCGACACTTCTTCATTCAAGCTAATTTCATAGCATCATCATACTAAACAAAATAAAAATAAGCTAAGAAATAGGTTCCAGTTTCCAATGCTAGCGCTGCTAGCTTCAGAAGGGAGTGATTAATGTATAATACAAGAATTAATTTAATAAGAAGATGATCAGCAAGTTTCTCCTGGTAGAGGAAGGCAAAGAGGAAAAATTAAAACAAAACTCAAAAGAATCCTAATCAAACTTTACTAACACTAATAATGTTACAACGAAAAATGGCAATCGTTCCGTCACCATTAATTCACTATTTGAGTGTACATTTGAATATAAATCATAGAAATTATCTCTGATGCGCTTTAATAAGGCCTTGAATTAAGATATATCCTTAAACATTTTCCAAATGTGAACCTTTTTTAGAAATGCCCCAACTATGTACTATGCAGTTTTGAACTTCATTTTCCGAGCTAAAGAAGGCAAACTAGAAATACTAATGCATGTATCTCACAAGTGACAGAAGCCAGGTCGCGTTCTTTGTTTACTGAAACAGAAAGAACCATCGAGACAACGATGTCGTACCTCCCAATTGTAAATCATCTATGAAGCAGTCGTTAGTATGGCACATCTGCTTAGCTAGTCACTACTATATCTTCCATCTGCAGCAAATAGTAAAGGGTTATTGATTTATTTCAAGGCAAATGAGTTTAACATGTTTACAGAAAGTGAGGCAACTGACCTCCAAATGGTCTCCGTCCTTCCATGGCTTCTTTCTTCTCTTGGCAGCTTGAGCAAAGGAAAGGGCCGTCCCATGGCCGTGAACTCCTTGTATTAGAGGAGCCAGCATGTATTGAAACACCTTGTCCGGGCTTTATCTCTACTTGACAGACGGCACATATGAATAACTTAAACATGTTGCAGACTGGATATTTTGCATCTAACCTGCAATTATAGGAAGAAAGCAATTATAAACACTAGACCGGAGTAATCGCAATATCTGAAATGGGACTTCCAATTTGCAATAAATGCATCAGAATCACATTAGAACTAAAGACACATTTAGCATGAGAAAAACCTGTCTGAAAGTGATGCAGATCCTTCCTCAAAGAGTTCTTCCACCACATCCGGTTCACAAAAATCTTTCTGAATATTAGAAGATGACTCGGAAGTCCTTTTGCGAAACATAGACTTGAATACTCCTTTTCCTGACTTTTTGGTTGGTGGCGCTGGAGGATTTTCTTTTTCTGGGAGATGTATGTCAATCACAATACAGGTCGTATCATCTCGAATCCCTTTTGGCTGTATGGCTTCCTGCAAATTGGAGGAAGAGGTAAGACCAGATAGAAGCAAATCCAATCACGTAAATGACATCATAATAAATCAATTAGATATCACGTAATGATCATACTTTAACAATTTGAGAAGCTGCAGCGTCTGCAGGCATTCCACGACTACTTTCAACAGCCGATTCTGCAGACACAGCATCCCAGACGCCGTCACTTGCTACTACTAGCCTTCCACCTCCTGATGTTAGCTGTTGACATAATGTTAAAATTGTTTAGAACAGATGTGACATTCAATAGAAAAGATAAAATAAAAGAGCTTGTGCAAATACACCACCAAAACATTCAGGCCCATCTAGAAGTTACTATTCTATATTAAAGGGAACATACAAATGAAGAATAAAATCCACAATGTTCCGATGTTTCTAGGCTAAGGGAAGCCAGGAACTGCATCAATTTCTATTAAATATTACATAGATCATATTCTTGAACTTCTTTATGCTAAGAACCACAAGTAATATGGAACCCCCCCACCCCACCCCACCCCAAAAAAAAAAAACACAATCATATTGACTTTCACTTGAATGCAAAGATACAAAGAAAGATACTTCTTTATGCTATCATTAAAGTACTATGAACTCTTATCTCTTTCCCTACCCCCCCACCCCCACCCCCACCCGCCCACACAATCACATCGAGTTTTGGAAAGGGATGATATCATTAATGCCAACCTAATGATGGTAATTTGCTATGATTTTGCACTAAAATGCAATGATTAAAAAAAATCAAGGAAAGACGAGCTAAAATCAGGAACCAATACAAGCTCTCCCCCAATATTTCTACCAATCAAGACTGAATTAAAGGCTTATAGTCATCGTGTATCATTAAACAAGAGCATCCAAAGCAAAATAAAAAATAAAAAAATAAGAATTGCAAAACCACTAGCTATGGAAAATCATTTACGGGAAAACTAAATAAGAAAAGCAATCCTGAATAGAGTCCAACTCACTGTCAAGCATGAGATTTACTGACATTCAATCAAGAAATATAAAATGCTTTAGCGTAGAGCCTCAAGTCAAACTGTACTATCCATATCCCAAATTTGACAATCATTTTAGTATAGTGGGAAGAAGTAGTCTTTCCAAGTGAACACGACCTACACATCTATTGTTGCAGATACACAAAGGAAATGAAGAGCAATGGAACCAATCACATAAAAGCCGAGCATAATACATGGTACACCAACCTTTACTTGCTTCACATAGGGTACAGGAACTATATATTCGCCAACATCCATATCTCCAATGGATCTCGAGAGGCAGAGTCCACCAGGCCAACATCTCAAAGGACCAATCTGAAATAAATTACAATCACTGGTAAGACATAAAGCACAAAGCTAACAAACTTTTTGAAACTTCTTCCGGAAGAAGGAAGTCGGAGAAAATGAAAACGAAAAAAAAGAACCAGAAAATAGGGTATGAAATACATAGTAAATGAGCATTTAGTTTTTTTTTTTTGTGTGTGTGTGTGTGTTGGGGGTGGGAGGTGTAGTAACGTTCTAAAACCAGAGACCATATGTAACAAGACCACCAACATACCTCTGTACCCCCACCAGCATTAAGCCGACCAACTTCTCCACCACAGGCTGTTATACGTTCCCTCCTATTCAATTAAAAACATAAACAATCAATACCTTAATGCAAGAGGTGAAAGCATACTAATTAATTGGCTAAAGGCGTTAATCTTACTCCTCTTCATTGCACTCAAGCCTATGATCGGCTGATAGATAATAAATTCCGCCTTCAGCAGATTCTAGTATGCATCGAGAATCACCAACTGATGCAACTGTTACAACCCATCCTTCAATTATGACAAACGTGACTGTTGTCCCTGAGGTTTTTGCTGAAAGTTTAACACGATACAATTGTTAGGGAAGATACATAGTATGGTAGAAGACAATAAATTGTTTCTTCCTTGAGAAAAGTCAACTATACTGGAGATATTAATATTAGAAGCCAAGACAGAAGGAAAAAAAGAATATAGCAAGAGCTGAATGAAACATGTATAATAGTATCAGAAGAAAATACAAATTCAGAAGCCCTAGAGTAATGACAAGTTTTGCATCAACAAATGGAACATTACATGCCTTATGTTCTACATTTGATCAAGCGGGCGTAATACCAGCACATTACCAAAACTACAAGGTTTCCTTGAATATCTACATTTCATGGAATATTTATGTTAGTCTGTCACAGCATTTCCGTTGCATCTTTCAACGGGTTCAGGCTAAGTTGTTCGGACTCGGGGAGGGTGTCCGATATGGGTGAGGATCTAGAGGTTGGATCCTTAATGATCTAAATTTTAAGGTTCAAGGGTGTGGATCTAGGTACAGCTACGTGCGGGGATTCGGCTAAAAATAATTCAAATGTCTAAAAATAAAGTTGCATGTCTAAATTATGAGACATTATGTGGAATTACAAGGTATTCCAAGGAGAAAATATTGATCAAGGGGAGATTCCCCGAAGGGGATATAAGGAAATGGACTGATATAGAAACAACATACTCCATTTTCTTCAATTGCACCTTAACTTTTGTTTTGATTACAGAAATCAATCATTGTATCTGTCCTGGAATTTTTCCATCAATTTTGGTCAAAGTACCCAAAATCAGTTGACCAAATCCAGTACGGATTCCACACTCACACCCACGTTCGTGTCAACACGGCTGCGGGATCGAAAGTGAACAGTTCGAGCAACTTAAGGTTCAGGTAATTCACAACAAAAAGTCAACAGGGGCATCAAAAATTACTTCTCCACTTCGAATATAATTCACTCACTGGCTCTCGTTATACAAACCAAATTGCAATATCATGTTTCCAGAAATTAATGAAGAAACTACTCATACCTCTTTCTTGGAAATCTTTATCCGTTTTGACAAATCCTGCAACCAAAGCTCTAGGCAGTGCAGCAACCCATTCGTCTCTGCTAAGATCAGGAGGAATAGCACTCAAGACATTCTGCAAAAGATTTTCTTTAGCATATATAGCGGCTGCTGACCCATTGTGCCCGTCAAATAACTGCAAAAATGGAGATAAAAAATATTAGACGGCCAATAAATTTGACGTCTTAAAAAGAATTATTTACAGGTCAACAGCAAAGATTTTAGCTACAGTTCTTTATTTGAAAAAAGCATTAAAGTTAAAGAAGAAATGAAACGCTTCTCTCCTGATATGTCAGAAAGTTAGGAAATATAAAAGTGAACCACTGACAAATGCCATTATAAGTAAACATGCAACTCCGGGAAAAGCTAAACAGAGGCCAAAACCTTTATCAGCGCCAAATGCTTGCTAAAACTCCAACCATTGAGAAATTAGTAAACTTAGAAGAGAAAAAAGACGGGAGAAATCTGATGACTAAAGAAGAGAAGTTAAATAAATAGAAATAAAAGATGAAAATGGTTAACCCTCAAAAGGAAAAAAAGAAGAAAGAAAAGCCTCCGATAGTCACATAACATGAAAATAAGAAAAGGAAAAAGACAAAAATTAAAAGCTATTTCTGAATAGAGTAGAAAATATAACAATGTAACTATGGCAGGATCCAAACCGACAACTTATAATAGCAAAGATGGAAACTATCTTATAAGTTTTTACAAGTCAAAAACATAATGTATGGCACAGATCGGACAATCAGAGATGCCATTATACTTCAACAAGTCAACCAAATTCACAAGGCATCCAATCCTAGACAACAAACAGCAGGTTAGTCTGTAATGAGAGTTGCGTCACTGCCACATAATGTCGCATTAGCTAGTTTCGAATACCAAAGAATAGAGAATCTACGGAAAAATATGTTTTTGTGGAAGACGCTCAATCATCTATACCAACAGGACCTCATGGGTGCACACAAAAAGGAAACTATTATTCCTTAGATTTACAAAAATCATCTTCTATCCCTTCAAACGCTCTCCTCCTATTTCTCTCCTTCCATACAACCCACAAAATAGCCATTCGTGCAACATCCCATGCCTTAAGTTCCACTCATTTATGGATACAACTTTCTTTTTCTCCATCGCTAAATAGCCTAACCAAATGGGGCCATCAAACTTTTATAATGAATCAACCCCAATATACGCCTCTACTTACTCAATGCTACAGTTGAATAAATGAGTTAGCAATTCCTTGTCAATGATCATAGGAACAAACAAATAGCTCTCCTTCTTGAGCTGACTATTTACATCTTACACAATCCATCTTAGACAACAAAGTCAAAGAAAACAAAAACTTCAAGGAAAGACTATCCTCTCCCACTTGGACTCTTTGAAAATGTCTACGGGTGTTTCTCGGATCCTCCAAAATAGTGCATTTTAGGAGGATCCAACACAGGTGCGACAACATTTCTGGAGAATCAGAGCAACATACAATCCAACCATAACAAATATTAACACACAGACATATATAACAAGGAATTACAACATCAGCATACAAAATGAAACGTTTTCCTCAAGAATCACAAAAATCTTACTCCAAATACAGAATAGGTGGCAACTCCATCACCCAAAACACGCTGGCATTCCGTCTTGACAAGCGTAAAATCCTCTCCTTTTTTGCTCTGACTAGCTTGACCATGAATAAGCTCAGGCCTTTCAATCTTCTCATTAGCCAATTCACGCTTCAACAACACAGATAATGGGACCGTTTGATGTTCACCCTTTGACAACATAATTCGTTCCCTTTCCAAATCAAATAAAAAAGATATAATCTTTTTTTCTTCAGCAAAATGGAACTACTACTACGCAACCGGTCAACGCAAATCCAACCATAACCTATACACATATTAAATACCCACATTAATATTAATACATCTTAAAAACACAAAAATCTACCCTAATTTCTCATCAAGCACCCGATCACACACAATAAAATTAAACCATTTCAAATACAATCAAAGATCTTCCTACTAACAACCAATAAAAACCCAGATTCCAAATTCATAAATACTTTTTTTTTTTTTTTTTTTTTTGCAAAATCCAAATTTGCAATGTGGTCAATAAATGCATCTTTATCATAAACAATTATGAAAATAAACAAAAAAAATACCGGGATGAAAATGAGAAAAGCAAAATAGATTGAAATATCTTGTATTCGTATCATTGACAAACACGGATCCCGATGTTTCAACGCTGCAAAAATTTCATCGTACTGTTATAATTTACCTTGGGCACATAGAGATAAAAGTTGTCAATGTCCAAAAAGAACATAAAAATGTAGTTTTTAGCCTTATTTTTTGTTCTCTTTTTTTCCTCTACACTTTGTTTTATCTTTTCTGGGGATTTTGATTTCTGAAAAAAAAAAAAAAAGAAGAAAAGATAGACAGAAGAAGGAAGAAAAAGGGGGGTGTTTATTTATTTTTTTGTTTGTATAGATTTGTTTGTTGAAGAAGAAATGGTGTCTGGTTTGTTTTGTTGCAATATTTAGATGTAATAACATAACATGTGTGCTGACAATGTCCGAGAAAACGCACCGTTTCTTTGGTTCGGCGTTAACACTAAAATTTAATTAAATAAAATAAATAAAGCTGGAATATATGAGCTGTTAATTGCCTTATCCTGCGCTTTTCTGCTACATTGCGCACCTTGGCGCGTTTTCTTCCTTGGGGAAAAGAAAAGAAAACCAATTTCGTTACAACAGACTTTTGGGGAAGTAAAAAAGAAAATAAGGAGTACTTATTTTAGGAAGTTATATTTTGCTTTTTTGATAACTCGAATTCATTAGAATTGGAGGTGAGAGGTATTTTTATCATCCAATCAACTCCCTCTTGTTTGTCCCAAATTATCAGTTAGTTTAGCTTAAATAATTATTGCTTTAAAGTTTAAGATTAAAATTGATAGTTATTTTAATTATGTGCTTAATATCAATAACTGTGCAATATTTAAGAGGAAAAAAAAGTGATCTAGTTTTATTAAATAAGGGCAACATTATAAACTATACTATTTTGTATTTATTGTGTTCTTAATTAGCGTAAAAGAGTTAAATTGACCTTCCAAATAAGACAGGAATATTGTTTTAAAAAGTATTGTAACGTCCCAAAAAAAAAAGAGTTTCTAAATCTAAGCAAATAGCTCAAGGTATTTTGTTCTACAATTTTTTTCTTAGAAAACTTTCCTTAAATTAAAATCTTCTCTAAAAGAGTTTCATGGAAATTGGCAACCTACAAACTTTTTATGGAATTAATAATAACATGGAAAAGTTTTTTTAAAAAAAAATAAATATTAGTACATAAAAGAACAGAATAAGGATGGAACAATAAGAATTGAATCCACAAAATTTGTCATTTTGCATTCTCAAAGGTATTTGTTCTTCTAGAGCAAAAATTCAGCCGATTCCAATTATTAACAATTCAAAAGGAACTGGATAAAAAGTTATTCGTTTATTCCACTCTATCCAATTTACTTTTACATCTTCTATTTAAGTACATATATCCACTTATAATTCAATATTCAATATGAGATATATATCAGAGACTACAAGAGAAATCTTAAGGCACATAATGCATATATATCTTAATAGAATGACTAAGTCTTAATCAAATACTTTTTGAATATAATCAACAGCTTGGTCCTTCGATGTTATTGGCTGAGGGAAAGCAATAACTTGTTTCATGACAAATTAAAGTTTTCTTTATATCCTATTGTGCATTGGGCAAGAATAGGTCGTCATAGAAAAAACCAAGTCAAGAAGTTTAATTTATAAATATATTAAAAGGTGGATTCAAGATTTAAAGTTTATGAATTCTAAACATGTTTTGTTATGCTTTTACTTTCGTTACTTCTTTTGTTAGACTGTTTTTTCTTGAGCTTACCTCTCTACTTCTGGGATAGAGGTAAGATATGCGTATATTCTAACATCTCATACCCCATTTTAAGGGATTACATTGGCGCGGTATGTTTTTGTTGTTGTTGGATTCTAACATGCCATTGAAGTCACCCAATTTATGGGGATAACAAATATGATATGACATGTTAAATATGTGGGGATTTAATATAATATGACATGTCAAATATGTGTTTGTATTCTATGAGTCAAAAGGCAAAATGAATATCAAATATCGAATGGGAAATAAAAAATATATGACAATATCATCATCCATATTTGTTCAACTATTATATTATTTTCAAATGTGAAACGAAAAATTGCATGACTAGGTATGGTTCATGTTTTTTTTTTTCCTCATATTATACCTTCTTTTCTACAACGTTTATTTTTACATAATACTTTAATAAAAGTCTAAAAACTTAAGTTATGATCCACGAAAACTCAATGAAATTACAGTTTCTTTTTCTAAGCAATATAATAAGTATTATTACGTAACACAATTTATTTATTTATTTATTTAAAAAAAGGGAATTGAAGGGAAAAAATATTTAAAACTTTGGACTGACTTTCTTGTCAACAACTTTTCTGTTATGCACTTACTCTGAATAGGACCTCTTCACATGTGACTTGTATGAAATAAAATTTTAAAAAATACCATAGAATGAGGCATTTTGGAGATCCATTTCATATTTTCATTATTAAAAAAGCCGACTTATCACTTGGGTCGGCCAATGAGTAACTGATTGGCACGTAGAGCTATATTTCGTTAAGTATTAATAATAAAATACTAAATCAACTAATTTAAAAGACAGTGTAGTGCAATAAACTCTCGCTATGCTCGGGCTTCAAAGAAGACCGTCTTACCCTACATTTCTACCGACGGCTGTTATCATAACTTGAATTCATGACCTTCTAATCACATCACAATAATTTTTTCCGTTACTCCAAGGCTCACCTCCACTAAATCAACTAACTTAACATTATAATTGAAGTGCAAATATATGTCACGCTTAACTAGTAAGAAAAAGTTTGTACGCAAGATTACTTATTTTACATTCAGTGAGTAAATGTAAAATAAATAGTTATATTGTTTTAAATTTTAATAATAATAATAATATATTTAAAGAATAAAGAAATCATAAAATGCTATGGATCAGAACCATTGAGATATATTATCTGACAAATAAAATTAAAAAATATGAAATTAGGGGAGTAAATGGAATTATGGATAATTGTGGGGTAGCATTTTAACCAAATGCTTTGACCTCCAAATGGCCCCCGAAATCCACGGCGTCAATCACATGTTCAACTTTTCATTATCCCCTTTCCCCACGCGCACCTCACATGCGTTTCAATCAATCGTCTCGTTTGATTGGAGAACAGGTTATTTTGAGATAACTATTATTATTCCAGCTTTAATATGAGACAAAAACAAACTACAATCTCGGAATAACTAATTTTGAGATAAGTTATCATGCGATTTTATCTCAATCAAACATGGGATAAACTAATCCTAAGATTAAGCTCAAAATTAGTTATATCTTGTATCTTATACCAAACGAGCCCTAAATATTTTTTAGTACACAACACACATACCTCATTTCAGAGGGAATGCGATAGTGTTAGGTTGTTCGCTCATAAAAGCGGTATGTGGTCTGAGTTTAGAAAGTCTGAGCCATGTTTCAATTTCAATGTGCATGATGATGTCATTATTTCATTAGCTAGATCCTTCTTCGATTAAAAGATATAGATTTTAAATTTGCTAATTATTATGATGCGTAAAATAAAATACTAAAATATGGATTATTTTTATTCTTGTCTTGTGTTTCTTGGTTCCTGATTTTATTTTAAACTTGTCTATTAAAGAAAATATACGGTTGTCTATTAAGACGTTGAGTTATAATGATTAATTTACATGGATAAACATATTTGATGAATGATGATTTGACTCGTGACATGTCAAAATTTTACAAGAGTATGTATCATCATTTAAAAAAAGCACACAATTTGCAACTCCAATAACTTCAATCAATTTATCAACCTATACAAATGCAACAACCATCATTATCTTTAGAATTTAGAGTTATATAATATTGAGACATCATCATATATATTGATGAAAGAGATCAATATGGAACCATTTGATTATACAATAGTTTGCTTGCTTTTTTGATTAAAATTTTCATGGCATTTATCTAAGGTTGTCGATTAGTACCATATGTGATTTATATATAGTAGGTTTTCCCCCCTCCCTTTTTGTCTGAGATTTTTTAAATTCACTTTGTTTTGGAACTCATAATTAATAAACGCTCATTGTTTAAATTTGTGTAGTAGGTTTGTCATGTGATGGACCACTCCGGTGGATTTAATTAGATATTTCAGACTTAAACTCTGAAAAATTGAGAGGGAGAGCTTCTCCTTTAGTCTGTCTTAATTATGCAGGGCTAATTCAAATTAATCGGAGCCTCAAATAGAATAAAAACAAAAAATAACTTTAAAACAAACAAAAATAATAACTAATGCAAGAATATTTGAATAATTAATTTGAAGAAGAAGAATCTACAATGTTTAACTCGAACAACCGTGTGACACGATGGTTGTACCAAAAACATATTATATATATATATATATATATATATATATATATATATATATATATATATATATATATATATATATATATATATATCCATTAATAATACAAGAATTAATAGTAGTAGTACACAAGATATAGATCCTTGATTAATTGTTCAATTATATTGAACCTAATTAAATCACTGTCTTAATTACTTATTTATTGGTAAGAGTGGGTCAAAAATTGGATTACCAGTCAATGTCAGTTATCTTAAGACCAGATCACACAGGAAAAAGTGCAGCTGCCATTTGATTAATCCAGCTTTCAGTTCATTGTAACAAAGTTTATAAAACTAATTTTAATTATGAAAAAATAATTCAATTACACTCCTATGTCAAAAAAAAAACAACATCGAAAATGCTTAATTTTGTCTCAAAAGACACATGCATGCTGCAGAGACGGATCCAAGATTTAGATTTGATGAATTCGACCTTTAAGGAGTTCTTAACATTGAGTTTATTATACTTTTAAAGTCATGGTTCACATTAAGTATTTGTTAAAATGTTAGTACATTTTCACATATATATTATGCTCAGAGTCAAAAATATCAAATCAGATGAACCCGTCTATCATATAATTGGCCTAAAGCCAAATATTAACAATAATTATAATTTAGAGTTTTGTTTTTTTATTCTTACCTACTATTTTTTTAGTGTACTATTTTATTCTTAAAAATCATTAATCGTACGTCACATAGTAACAACATTATTATTTATAAAAGTAAGAATTAATTTTAGTTAGCAAGATGTTAGTAATTTGCTTACAATACATTACTTAAATATTATTGTAAAAATTTTATTTATTAATATGAAGATTTGAGTTGCTTAATTCAAAGTTCTAAAATATTTCTGATAAAAAGTAATAGTTCTTTTTTTAAAAAAAAAATTATTTACTTTTTTTTTTACAATCTTCAGTATTGTTTAAAGTAAAATTAAAATCATAAAATTCACTATTAAAATTTTTCTGGGCTTTAAAATTTTGAAGCCCTAAAGCAAGCGTCTTACTAGCCCCACCTTTGAGCCACCCCTGATATCAAATTTCATGTACATATAGCCCCGTTAACAAAAAGCTCAATTTTTTTAATTTTTTTTTTTGAATATAGAGTGTACTTGGTATGAAGGAAAACATTTTATGAGAAATGTTTTTCAATTTTCTCATGTTTGGTTGACTTAAATATTTTGGAAAATGTTTCCAAATGAACTTATTTTCCTCAAATTTAAGAAAAACGACTTCCCTTAAAAAAGTAAGGAAAACATTTTCCAAAACTCTCTTTCAACCTCACACCTCAACTTTCCACCCTAACCCAAGTCTCTGATACCCATTTCCGACAATAACCCGAAATTCGACTCCCAATTCTCGACTCGAAACCCAACTCCCGACCTCGATTAAGGACCTAACTCCCAACCCCGACACCCAACTCCTAATCTAAGATTAGACTCTTAACCCTTATCCAAGACACAAGACCTAGGATCCTACCTCGACTCCCAAATATGACTTAGGTTCGGATGCTTGACCTTGACTCGGGCCCCAAGACTCAATCCGAGAATAACTCCAGACACCAACTTGGGATCCAACATCGAGATGGAATCATGGTCTGATCTTGACCCGATTCCCAACCTCTGACTCCACCTCTAACTTCAACCCCGACTCGAGACCGGTCTCCCTGTCCCAATCCTAACTCAAGTACCAATTCAGAAGTCGGGGTTAGGTCTCGGGTCAGGTCCTTGGTCGAGTGTCGGGGTCAGGCCCCAAGTCCAGGATCGGGTGTCAGTGTTGGGTCTCGATTCGGGTGTCAAGGTCGGTATCGGTGTCGGGTTCCGGGTCGGGTGTCGGTGTCGAGTCAGGTGTCGGGGTTGAATCCCGTTCGGGTGTCGGAGTCGGAGTCGGATCTTGATCGTAATCGTGGTTGGGTTCAGGTCGGGAGTCGGGGTTGGGTGTTGGGGTGGGGTGTCAGTGTCATATTTTGGGTCAGGTGTCGGGTTCGGGTCTCGGTCAATAGTCATGGTTGGGTCCAGGTAGGGAGTCGGGGTCGGGTCCCGGGTCGAGAATCGAGATCGGGGTTGGGACCCAGTTCGGGTGTCGGGGTCGGGGTTGGGTCCCGATTCGGGTGTCGGGGTCAGGTCTCAGATCGGTCGTCGGGTTGGCTCCTGGGTCAGAAACAATTTTCCTAAAAAGTATTTTCTACTCTCTAGCCAAACACCGAAAAAAGTTTTTCATTCCGAAAAATATTTTCGACTCAGCAACCAAACATGAGAAAATAAGTAAGAAACCAACTTGTTTTCTATGAAACCATTTTCCTTCATACCAAACACGCCCATAGTGGTGCAGCCGCAACCAAGGAGGGGTCAAATGAATCACTTTGTTGGAAAATTATACAAGGCGAAGTAGCGCAAATGTAGTTTAATATGCATTATAATATGCATTAAATAGTAAGGGAGAGAGCAGTGGACACACAGCAAATGTAGCAATCAAACAGGTTGTCCAAACTTGCAGCAAATCATATTTCTAGAATAATAAAGCTAATGATTTTTTGCTGCCATGGTCAATTCATACCCTAGATTTGGAAATTAGACCAACTCCCTTTGTCTTGGTCAATATATTATTTTAATTTATTATTACTTCTATACTCTATTTTCCTATTATGCAACTGTTTTTTTGTTAGAAGCTTAGCTGTTGCAACCGCGTGGATTGTGGGGTTCCACATACATTCTCATAAGGTTAAATTATTTAGTTTGATGTAAAATGTTTCATACATATATAGTGGAATTTTTATATGATTCTTCTTTAGTGGAATTGTTACACAGCTAGAAGATGATACGATGAAAAGTAAACGCGCAAGCTCAAATAATGGAAGTATCAAAAGCAAAAATATAATAACTAGCTTTTAAAATTAGCATTTTTGGAGGAAAAATTTAGCTTGCTACATATCAAAAGGAGATAATGGGAGTTGCAAAACTATCATTCCTAAAATTTACATACTCTACTAACAACTAAACTAAAATGTAGATCAACCCCCTTGTTGTTGGTGCTGCTGTTTCCAGATCTACTAAAAACGGACAAAATATTAGAGCTCAGAAACAATCAACGCGCAGCAGCAACATTCTGTTCTGCTGCAAAAGTCATCGGAGTTGTTCGTTAGAGAGACAAACATGGTCAATGACAACAAGAAAATGACATGTTATAGACATGTATTTAATGGACAATGGCCCTCAAAAACCAGTTATATGGTGTTGGTTTAATCTATAGTAGTAGCTAGCATATATGTGTGATCATGTTTCCCATTTTTCATGTATAATTAAATTAATGTGCTAGAATAGACATATTTAGTTGTTTAGTTATTCTTGACTTTTGTCTCCAGCTATATAATAAAACAACTAGCTGTAATGTAAGCCTGTATGTACAGTTGTCTCAGACTATACACAACATTGCAAGTTGGATCTTTATAAAAATCATGGAATAATAAAATCAAGAACAAATAGGTCTACTTATATAGTGTACATAAAGATGAACAATTTGTTTGTCTTACTTTCATATTTTAATCCGTTTAAAAAAGAACGTCTCTTTCCTTTTTTTATTTGACAACTCTCTAATTCAACTTTCAACATGCCATTTTTAAGACCGCAAAATTAAATGACATTTTGGTACATTTTACATATCTTTAGTAAACCACAAGATTCAAAAATCTTGTTTACTTTCTTAAACTTCGTGTTAAGTCAAAACCAGACAAACAAATTGAAACTGAGGGAGTAACTAGTATGCCTTTTTTCCCTTAAATCCAATTACAGAAGTTCATTGGTTTGTACTTATGCAAATTACAACTTCAAACTATGGGGCTTTTTAGAATTTTCATGTCCAGTAGAAAGTAATTGTAAAACATGCTGCATATTTATGTTAATGAACTCCCAACATATGACTTCAATCCAATAAAAAGGTTCCTTTCACTGTTAGTTCAATAAAAACTCATATATTAGAAGCAATATATACCTGGATTTCTAAAAGGCTTCACTGCTTGAGGTGGTTTCAGTGCTTTCACTCTCACTAGCATTGCTTACTCTTATGATATACACCTACAACAAAGGACAGAAAGAGTTAGCCCAGAATTTCAAAGAACCTCAAAATGTTAAATGTGTCAAAACAGTGATACATTGATAAAGAATTCATTGCAATCTTGTCTACGGAAACAACATATTACTGGACAATGTTGCATCTCAACATTCTTGAACATAAGGTAGTGTTGAACACAAAATTCGAGCTATAGGTGTTCAATGACAAGCTTTCAATCAAACACGGTTCACAAAATTCGAGCTATAGGTGTTCAATGACAAGCTTTCAATCAAACACGGTTCAGAAGGGTCACCTTGAATTTTGTAGGACGAATCAAATGGAACACGATGCAATCTCCATCGGCCAAGTCATGATCCACAGCAAACCTCTTCCATCCACCACTAAGTCCATTTTTTTGAGCTAAGTATACTGTTGGAAACTCTTCTCCCATTTCATCTATTAAGGTGATAGTGTCATCTCTTCTTGGGAGATTCTTCCTGCAGAAATTAGAAGGGAGACCCTGCAGCATGAGTTGCAAATGAGTTAGTATCCGCCTTTTTCGACAACAATTACAATATAACTACTACTACTACTACTACTACTACTACGCACAATCTCAAGCAAGTTGGGGTCGGCTATATGGATCCTCACTGTCCATGTCACTCCATTTAAGCATCAATGTTGTTTATTCTGTCTAATTCAATGATCAAATGGCATAGCAGTTTGGGCATAAAATCCCTCAAAAGATTGCAATACTATGCTAAACTCAATAGCATCCTGCATCATCCAGTTATCCATAGCAGACTTTCAAAGGCATAAAGAGAATCTTTTTAGCCATAACAATATGTAACCATGTTTTCTGCAATAACTTATCAAAATTGAGTGTTCTGTACTTTCTGAGGTTTACTAAATGTGAACTTCTTTGGATGACTGCGTCAGGAGCAAAGGCGGAACTAGGATTTGCAGTTTATGGATTTGGGATTCTAGCTCTTTTAAGTTACTGGTTCTATCGAACCCATATTTATACATATTGAATGGATTTCTTAAGACAAATACAGAGTTTGGAACAAAGTTATATGATTCGATCGAACCCATATTTCAAAGGCCAGCTCTGCTCCTTGTCGTGACCAAACCCTTTGGGCCAACCATATGTCCACAACCTCCTCAACTCGAGGATGATGGTCCTGCTCCTCTACCTTCTCCACTTAAATACTACAGTTAGTTCGCTAACCTGTGACCTTTAACACCAGTACCTCAACCTTTGAGTGTCAATTGAGCTAACCCCTTGTGCACTAATGAGTGTGAACTTCTTTTGGCCCATAATTTCACATTCTTTAGAAATGTAAACTGAGTTCTAAAGAGGATTATATAATCAATGAGAAGTTTTGGCCAAATGTAAGACTCCTATCAATCAATATCAATCAACTATGCCTCGACCCCAAACTCTATTTTCCCACTTTATTTAGATATTCATTTCAATACTGAAGTATCCAACTTTTAAGACAAAAAATAGACTTCTGATTGAATAACTCACCAGCCAAAAACCTCCAGAAACATGGGAAGGAAGCATATTTCTAACTAATATAGGATAGTCTGATCCAAGACTTGCTTCAAGTTTCTCTGCTTTCTCAATCGAAGCAGCCCTTTCTTCGTCCGTAGCATATGCAAAATTCAACCTATCCCTCTTCGTTGGAGTAGCCAACCTACACAAACAAATTTTGAAAAAGCAAAAAAAAAAAAAAAAAAAAAAAGAGGCTTTTTTATTTTAAAAAATGTGTTACCTTCTTGGTATCATCACTCTTTCATAATGAATCACCTGTCCTCCAAAAAATGGATAGATAAATATTATTCAAAGTAAACCAGAAAGTACTTTATTCCGATCCGACAGGAAAACAACAACTACAAATCCACGGGTGGGGTCTAAAGAGGATAGAGTATACGCAGACCTTACTTCTACCTTGAGAAAGTAGAGAGGCTGTTTCCGATAGGTCCTTAGCTCAAAGAGCGATAAAAAGAGGCAGTAGAAACAAACAGCACGATTATTAGATAAGGAGCTAAAGGAAATGTACTTCTTTGTATTCAGGGGCAGGGCTTTTAGCAACACGAGGTGATCTTCGGACAGCAACTAGCTCTGTTCCCATAATCCGAGGCTTCGTCTTCTTCATCTATCATTTCCCATAAACAAAGGACAAAATGTAACAGAGAAAAGTGAGTTAATCTTTGAGAAAAAGGGATCTTTACACAAATAGCCGAGTATATTTAAAAGAAGAGGAACTTACAGGAGAAGGTTTGGGGGAAGTGGAACTTTTGAGAGCTTGAGAAAGAAGAGGAAGATTGAGTTGTTCCATTCTTTTCTTGTTTTCTTCCAATCTCTGCTGGCGCATCTCTTCATATTTCACCATTTTTTACTTTGGGTTTTTTGAGTAAGGTGTTGTTATGAATTTTTTTCAGGAGGGATTGAAGAAAATATAGAGAGTTATTGAGCTGAAGATGAAGATTTTGACATAAAAGGTTAGTTCATTTTTATAGAAAGTGGAGCAGAGTCGACCGTTGGAATACCACTACAGTCACGTACACACTACCTTTTCTGCATTTTCTTGAATAGTGTACGGAATTAGCTGCTTATTGGGTGAAGTGTGTAATCAAACCGCCAAATTAGTGATTTCAAAATCTTATTCTTTTTTTTGGTAAATATTACTCTCTTTCCAATTAATACGACTCATTTTTCTTTTTAGTCCATCGCCGTCATAAAAAAAAATAACACATTTCTATATTTAGTAACATTTAAGCTTTAAAATATTTATTTTACTCTTAATGAAATGATTTATAGCCACACAAATATCTATAACTTATTTTAGACCATAAGTTTCAAAAGTCTTTCTTTCTTTCTTAAACTCCGTATCGAGTCAAACTACCTTACATAAATTGGGACGGAGTTTTTAGGTTGTTCAGAAAAAATGATAGGTTTTTATATTGGAATATAATAAGTTTATACTTTCATTTTACCTTAACAGGTAAAGTTACTGCAATGTGACCAGGAGGTCACGGGTTCAAACCTTGAAAATAGCCCCTTGCAGAAATATAAGGTGAGTCTGCGTACAATAGATCCTTCTGGTCGGGTCCTTCCCCGGACCTTGCGCATAGCGGGAGCTTAGTGCACCGGGCTGCCCTTTTTTTATACTTTCATTTTACCGCTAATGACCATTTTTCGAAAAAAATCGTAGATTTTGCAAAAAGACGTTAAAGGCAAGTGGATTGAGACTGGTTAAGTTTTTTTTCCTTTTTAGGCTAGAAGGTCAAGATCGTGGTTCAATACATTATACAAACATGTGCTTTTTACAAAGAAATGTAAGGCTGGTCAATTTTTTCTCCTTTAGGCTAAAAGTACAAGTAAGGGAGGTTTTAATGTCTCTTCCATGAAAATTCTAGGGAAGAAGAATAAAAGGATAATTTCAAGGTTCTAGAAATTTTCTGATGTCTTCTATTCTCTACAAAACCTCCTTTTATAGGCCACAAAACTGAACTATCGAACTGAACTGCAAAGGTTTTTTTATAGCACGTGCCTATGTTCTGACGCCTTATTTAACGTTGATTGAAGCAGGTGGGCATGCAGCTCGAGGTTGATTGTTGGGCTCCCGAGGGCCATTATAACCGCATCCAATTGTAAGACGATCTTATCCGGGTAAAGCCTCTCTCAAATGGTCTTCCCATTTGTGAAGCCTCTCTCAGACGCCCGACCATGTGCCTGTCTTACAAAGCAGATGCCTGGGACTCTCTGTGACATACTATTTGAAACTTGTTGGATCAATTATATGAATCATTAATATCCATTTTGTTTCATTTAGACCCTTTTGTATAGTAAAGATTCATCATTTTTCACTATTCCACTTTGAGAAAATACTGATTTGTTTTCATTTTTTCAGCACTATATCGACCAGAACAAATTTTTAATCAGAAACAAGCTTTCCTCAAAAGGTTCCTCTTGTGACTGTTTGATAACCCTTCTGATTCTGTAAGGAAAAAAAATATAAATACAAACACAATAACAACGTCTCAGTCCCAGACAAGTTGGAGTCAGCAAAGAAAAATATTTTTCTTCAAGCTATGTACAATCAGAGTAATGCAACAAATGAAAAGGGAAAGCTTGGTGACATTAACACTTACTTGTCTTTTTAACACAGCAAACTCCATGCAAAATTTAGGTTAACATTTAGCCGATTTAAGTAATGTACCTCTGGATTCCTGAGGATTATCCTTATTTCGCCAACAAAAAGAACAAGCAAAGCCTAAAGAGTCTTCGTTTTTCTTTCATGGCGTTCTCATGTCTGTGTATTCTTGATATTCCCATGTCATTTTTCTCTTCACTTAGCAACCATCCTACAATCTTGAACGACGAATGCATTTCATAGGATTGAAAGGTGAATGCCTTCGAGTTGATGGAAATGTTATTTTCCTGAAAGTGGGCGATGACCTTATGTCCCAGTCTTCAACAACCTTTGGGACACACACATCAAATAAAACTTGACCAAGAACACCATGAGCGTTGATTCTTGGTGGGCTTGATAGGGGAATGTATCGTTCTTTCTGTTCGTGCTGAATTGACCCGACATTACTGCCCTCATGATAATCCACAGAGCTGGGTACGATGAAGTGGTCATTCAATTCGAGAGCAATTCTCTGGAAACTTTGATTTGCAGTAGCAGCGGCTTTTCTAAGATTGCCTAAAGGCTCGGAGAGCTCATCATGTGACCCTTCCAACCCCATCTTCTCCCCTTCAAGTTGACGAATTCTTTGGGAATAGATTGTAGCAGCTTTTCCAAGAACCTCAGTCACTGCAGCCTTGTATTCAAGTTGGTGGTACCGATAGTGACCTGTTTAATGCAAGTCACAATAGAAGAGTTTCATCAAAATCACATGATTGTGAAAAGCTGTAAAACCTGAATATGCATAATAACCATAAATGTACTATCTTGTGCCAATTCCAACTTGATGAATCCTAGTTAAATGTCTCTCTCTAACAATTCCACAAAGCAATACGCTTGATCTCAGAAATGACAGACAGAGACAGAGATTGGATTGCAATTAAAAATCGACGGGGGATGTCAACAACACTGCTTTGGATTGGGAAGTATTCAAGGAGAGCAAGCCTGACTCCAGAAGTTTAAGATTCTTGTGAATACATGCGACTCCAGTCCTTGCAACTGGGGTCTTTTGGTCTTTCCTAAGCTACTAAGCTCCTTGAAACTCTACATCTACAGGCCATCACTTGATACGTTCATCCGAAGTTTTATTTTTTTCCTCCTCCTAAGGTGTAAAAGATAAAATCTCATGAGGGTCAACTTCTGGTCCTCTATTGGCAGTAATTATTACAATCTAAATAGCACATATAGTAATATTAGGAGAAATGTTTAAAATTTATTGATATCTAATATATTTAAAATGTCAAGACTCCATATTGCATGTTAGGAACATGAACCAAGAGTGTTTCCACAGGATTAACACCATACCTACGTGAGGGGAGCTACTCCATTTTAGTAGTTTGACATCAGAACCAAGACCTTTAAGTCGCTGAGCAAAATTGCAAATAGTTTGATAGGGAGCAAGATCATCATCTTCTGAGCATAATATGAGATAGGGAGCACCGGTGCTCTGTAAACAACATTACTACGTCAAGCAGAAATATACAAGGAACGATAACAATAAGCAGAATCAAAAGCTGAGAGACACTCACAACAGAAGCATACAGAGTCTGCCAAAACTCAGCACGGTGTGATTCAAATCTTCTAAGGAAGAGGGCATCCAGACTGGAAGCAATTCCATTTGCTATCCATGAGGCTAGGGGAGGAGGACGTGACATTCCAAGAACTGTTGGATGTAGTATAAATCTAGTACCCAGATCACTAGTAAAGTCAACTGGAGAAGAATCGAAAATGTAGCCCGAAAGACAGTCTCTAACAAGTCGGAACTCACCCTTCATATCAAAACAAATTGTCAGATCAGAGATCACTGACAGTGTTATCACGATACTTAAAAAATAAGGCAATGGACTATAACAATTAGGAAGCGGGTGTGGTGGAGGCATCATAAGTTTTTATAAGATAAAGCAACCAAGAAATGACAAAAGGAAGAGGAGGATTATGATGTGCTAACGGTGTTCCAGGTATATATAGATTTTTTAGATAAAATTGTACAGTAAGATTGAAAATTTGAAAACACAAATCATGTTATGCAATGCAAAACTAAGTTGGCATTTGACCACTTTGCTGATCCCCAAGATTGTCTCATAGTAGCAGACACATATCTAAAGATTGGGGAAGAGCATAAACATCAACAACTACGCCTCAGTCCCAAACAGGTTGGGGTGAAAAAACATAAACATCATGAGAGAAAAACACAATGGAGTATACCAGATTGACATGTTCTTCACATTTGCCCTCGATTATCTGTGATCAAATTAAAGAACAAAAGAAATTAGTTGCACCAAGAAGAATACACTATAATAGAAAAGAAAGAAATACTTCAAACTGTTGTATGTGCTGATGTAGTACATATGGGCAACGCTGATCATACAACATTTTTCAAATAATTTTCAAAGAATTGTTCTTTACCTGGAGAACCTTATACATGCATGCTTTTGGTCCACCAGAAAAAGATGCAAAGACAACAGGGCATGGTCTAACTTTTAGCTCCTACAAATATAACATTAAACAAAGTGGCCGTTAGAAAGTCATAACATGACAGAAGCATGGTTATTAAACTTTATATGATAATAATGAAGTCCTTTATTCATTCTTGTTCTATTAGGTTAGTCAAAGAGATTTGAAGAAAATAAAATACTAAGGTCTCAATGGAATGGACACTCATACGTCGAGATTGTATAACCATTTCCTAGTAAATGGGAAAAGGAAATATACAGAAAGGATAAACCATCTTAAACTTTGAGAGTTTTATTAGATTTGACGAGTTTGGATTATCTCTTTTTAGCAGGGTCTTTGCTATAAAGTTGGTGATGGCTTCCACCGACTTTTGGAAGATTTCTCGTTGGGCCACTCCTCTCAGAGATAGGTTCATCCAGAATAATACACTCTCATAGAAACCAAAGAGGCTCGAATTTCAGATCATCTGAAATTTGGACTAATTGGCTTCTCATGGGTCGTAATTCAGAAGGCCATGCCGTTTGTAGGAGTAAGATCGGGTCTAAATCTTTCTACTTCATTTTGGACTCAGTAGAAAGAGGACTTTGTGGTTGGCCTCTTTGACACAGCTCTTGTAGAACTTTCATAGCACAGCCTCAAATTTTTATGGAGAAAATGCTGATTTTCTCCTTCACAATAGTTCAAAACTTCTGGGAAGACAATCTTTTTCTCTGTAACATCCTTATATGTTATTAGTGGAACAGGAGGTCCTTCTTTTGGAAACCAACCTGGAAAACTAGAGTATAGTTTCTACCCCCGAATCCTGAGGCAAGATAACTCAACAAGAGGGTGAAGGAGACTACCTAATAATGTTAATACGCATCATATGGGAGCAAAGGCTGTTAATCATCTTCTACTCCTGTCTGAAGTATTGCTGGATTTGTAGCAAATATTCTCCTACATTTTTGTCACATTGAGCCATGACTTTGGCCATTCATGATGGCATTGCCTGCTTGGATGAGAGAACATTGTAAACTTAAAGACATGGAATCTGGAAAATGGTCCCACGATACCTTATCATGCAGACCTCGTTGAAGGAGAGAAATAGAGAGCTTTTACTTTCCCATGAAATTTAAATAAGATTATGCATATAATAAAGCTTTCACAACCCACCAATGATCCTTTTGTACGCTGAGCATAGATCAATGCCAACTTAAATGCCTTAAGACCCCCAAATTTTTTGTGGGAAGAAGAGTCCCAGGAGTTGAAAAGTTAGTGATTTTCGTGACTTTCATGTATTCTTTTAGTCCTTCTTAAGACTTTGCTCTTATGTAAATTAGATCCTTTCAGTCCCTTACATTTTACTCTTTTTGTTGTTCTGCTTTAACACCACCACTTTTTTTTTTTTTGATAACCGTGGTGTTCGGGCCAGCTTGCACGCACCTCGACTAATTCCACGGGATACCTGCCACCTCCCACCAGCAACAGGTATCAGGTAACTCTGTCCACCAAGGCTAGAACAGATGAGAACTAGTGCTTGTCTCTGTTGGGAATTGAACTTGAAACCTCATGGTGCTCAACCCAACTTCATTGAACCACTAAGCCACACCCTTGGGTGCAACACCACCACTGTTTTTACTTTGCATTGTCTATAAAGATTACCCGCTTTTACCAATGGAAGAAAAAAGATTGTAACTTCACATAGGACTAACCTCTACAAGCTCATTCACGATCTCTGCTGCCAGTGCTGCAGCTTTATCAGGAAAAAACCTGCAAGATTGATGTGTAACAATCTCATAAGTTTGCATTGCGGGTTCTCTTTCTTTAAAGTTGGACCATAGGAGAAAGAAGCAGCTAAAATATTGTGAACGTCACCACTAGTATAATAAAAATCCATAATCAGGGTAAGCTGAGATAATCCTAGAATCCGACACCTTTTCTTTGATCAGTAATAAAAGCATTCCAATAATGAGCATCCAGAGGATGCAAAAATGTACAGAAGACATAATTGACTCCTATTCGAAACTTAAGGAGCTAACAAAATCCAAAAATTGATTACATCATTTACAGTTTACACCGCTCACCTACTTATTCTATATTCCTATCTGACAGGACAAGACAGAGATATCACATAAATTTTTGCAGAACTCCGATAAAGATGGTACTAGGAAACCAAGGTGGCTATCAACAAGTTACATTTTGCATATAGGAACATATGAATAGCTCACTTCCACAAGCCAGAGTTCAATTTTCTATATTAACTGAGATCTACTAATCATGGATAAGTTCATCTCGAATTAAGTTCAATTTATGCACCATCAATTCGCACAGTTACAGTTCATCAAAATACCATTAAGTCTCGCCTAAATTTTTATTTACACTGCTCGAAAACTGCCTCCAACCTATATTGACACACAGACAATTTTCAAGATGTACTTCCAATGATCATAAAATCATAAAAACTAAACTTTTAAACTAGTTTAGGCAAATTCCAGCAAAGTCAATAAGAACAAGAAAAAAGGAACCATTTTATTTTCTCCAACAAGACAAAACATCCAAAAAGTCAAAGAAATGAAGCACAAGAACAAGGCAAAAAAACATGGAACTTATCATTATATGATCCTCAATTGGGGTTAAGACTTCAAAGATAAGCTAGACGGAAACCATGAGATGTCAAATTCAAATCCCAGTAGAAACAAAAACACGTGGTGATTTCTCCTCATCTGTCCTAGCAGTGTTTTAAACAGAGTTATCTAGTACCTATTGTTGGTGGGAGGTGACGCGTATCACGTGAAATTAGTCAAGTGTGCCGTGTGAGCAAGCTAGCCCAGACACTACGGTTACAACAACAACAATATAACCATGTAATCCCACAAAGTGGAGTCCGGGGAGGGTACGCAGACCTTACCCCTACCTCAAAGCCAGCTCGTGCACCACGGTTAAAAAAAAAGAAGCTAAATGGAGAAAAGGGAGCATACATACATATTAAGGAATTGAGAGTGACAAACAAGGGAATTCCATCCAAGAGATGAGTATAAATCAACATAGTTCTTGATGTGTTTATCTTGACTTGACATCCATGCGAACACCACAACTATTCCTTCCACTTTCCCTCTCTCTTTTCTCCCCCAATAATACCTTCCTCCAAAACCCCACATCCTCAATTTCTCCAAATCTTGAAAAAAAAAAAAAAATCTCCAAACCCCCAAAACCAAAACCCCTCTTACAACAAGATTCAACCTAAAAATTTGATCTTTTTTCCTTACAACACGATTTCAAGCTAAAAGTATGATCTTTTTTTCTTGCATCAAAATTTCAAGCTAAAAATTTGATTCTTTTTTCTTACAACAAAATTTCAAGCTAAAAATTTCATCTTTTTTTCTTACAACAAGATTTCAAGCTAAAAAATTGATCTTTTTTTTTTTGGGTATTTTTTTTGCCTCGATATGTGTAACGATAAACTACTATTATTTGGAGTTTCTATAAATATTATGATTATGATTGTTCAGCCATTGCCATACTTGTTGCTAACTTTGGATTTTTCTGTAATCATTGAGACGCCTCTACTTCCAATATCTCTATTCACCCAATGCACTGCCCCATTGCATTCAAAAGGAAAGTACTGTTCTACCCTTGTTTTTGATCAACGTGGCAGGTTTTGATAGGTAGTTGATGGAATTAGCATCACAGCTGGTGAAACTGGTGATTGGTTAAAATGCCAAGTTTACAAAGAAAATTATGGGAAGTAGCAACGAATTGGATAATTCCTGTTCCAACTCCAAGAAATTTTAGTTTTCATGGCCAAAGGCCTACTTAATTTATGTTCAAAAATTTCATAAATTAGTACTCCCTCCTTTTCATATTAATTGATCATTTTATTAAAAATAATTGTCCCATATTAGTCGTCCACTTTATTAAAAAAAAAATATTAATTAAATTTTTCTCATATTATTCTTGTAATTAATTTTTTTTTAAAGTGCTCACACTTGTTTGTAAAATTGACAAAAAGTGTTTTTAAGGAGTGAATTAGTAAATTTACATTCTTATATATGATTTCTTAACATGTATATAAAAAAAAATGACCAATTAATATGTGATGGAGGGAGTAGTACTAACTATTTAATTAATTTTTGATGTGCCTTGTTAAAACATAGTGCCTCCCTGATTAAGGAAATAAAAAAGAATGGGTCAAAAGTTACTAGAGTCTAGAAACAGATTTGTTTAATTAGGCATTACTAGTTAGGAAGTAGTAGCAGCAGCACATTAAATTGTTTCTGGTCAATGACAAATTGTATAGGGAGTAACACTTTACATTTCTCACGAAAACTTAAAAGGGATGGCAAGTTAGCTCATATAATCAATGATCCGCTTATTTTATTAATTCAATTCCTATTTTTCAGTCTATCAAAATTGGGCTGTTATGCAGCTAGAGGTGACCAAATTAGCTCATAAAATAATAACCCGGCCAACTCGCTCAAGTTTGAGCTGATTATTGACCCGCTTAATTATTAGTTCAACTCATTTTAACATGCTCAATTTCAACACAACTCGAGCATTTGATATCCCAAGAACCTGACACTAAAATAGGACCATTTTACTAGACTAGACAACAGCAACTGTTGCAAAAGCATCATTAATTTCACTCCAAATTAGTTTTAAGAACCATTTGGAAGATAAAATCTACACTCTTCAAAGAGGTAATCAGTACCAAATCTTTGTTGCATATCTTATCCTACTTAAGTTGATCTCCAAATTAGTAGCCATGGAATATGTCAACTTCCCTCAATCTATATGGACACATAGCTAAGTATACATAATCGTCCATAGAAAGTGAGATTAGTAACCTGAAAAATAAGAAATATTTATGATAAAATAGTTGTATAAAGATCTTCACACTTCAATATATGCAAGGTAATTTTTTTGAAATTGTGAAAGGGTCATGCTTTTGTCACTATCCAGTTAGAATTCCAATCTCAATCTGGTACAAGTCACTCTCTAAATTTATCTGTTCAACGACAAAACAAAATGCATACAAAGTAACATGCCATCCAAATGTCGTGCCACTAGAAACATAAGTTATTTTCACTTCCCTCTTAAGCTCATGCTCTTCCGCTTCTGATTGATGGCAAAACGTCGTGCCATAGCAGGGTTGTAGAATGTTCTCATGTGCTCTGACAGTTTGTGAATGGCTCGTAGATCACCAATGGCTGAAAGCTGCATTAAAAATGAGTCAAATTTGCGGTATGGCAGTTTCATACCCCTGTTCACAGCTTCTTCCAAAAGAAAACATGCCTCTTCAGTAGCATTGTTATCAAAAAGCCCTTCAATCATCAGGCAATATGTTTCTGTAACACGCGCACAACCCCTCTTAGACATCTCGTGCCAGGTCTCAAAGGCTCCATCGACGTCACTCATTCTAAAGAACATCACAATTAGCATATTATAGGTCTGTACACTGGGAACACAGCCTACTTCTGTCATTTTCTGATAAAGCCTAAGCGCTTCGTCTCTGTCTTTATTGTCGCAAAGGACCTTAAGAAAACAGTTGTAGGTAACTATATCAGCAGGGTAGCCCTTGTTTCCCATCTCTTCCAAAAGCTTATAAGCTGCCTCGGTCTTTCCAGCCAAACACATACCTTCAATCAGGTCCTTGTATGTTGAAACATCAGGAACACATCCGCTATTTAACATATCCCCTAGAACTTTAAAACATTCTACCATCATATCGTTCTGAACAAGCGCCACGATCATAATAGTATATGTTTTTGCAGTGGGAGAAGACATGGTTGAACCTTTGGTTCTCATGAACTCAAGAAGTTCAGCAGCCTGCATCACCATTCCTGCGTTGCAAAACGTCTCAATGCCAGTATTATAGGCGAAGTTATCTGGTGTATGTCCTATGTTGATCATCTGTTCAAGAATGCTCATAGCTCTATTTGGATTTCTAACACGACACCAACCGAAGAAAAGAATGTTATAAGTATCAGCAGTTGGCTTAACCTTACTCTTCACCCGCACAAACAGAGCCTCAGCTTCCTCCACAAGACAACACTTACACAAAGCATCCAACAACAAATTAAATGCATATACTTCGGGTTGTGTCTTCACTCGAATCTTCTTCTTCCTCGCAAATTTATGAAGATGTGTCAAATGCTTTTCAGTATATTGTCTAAGAATTTTCAACAACACTTCTAAAGGAACCAAACTCTTATCATTTCTCTTCATATAGTCAAGAAGATCACAAACAACACGAAACTGCTTCACCTTATATTTCGTACTAGACAATATATCAATCATCTCATTATACGCCTGAGGCTCGTGGCTATAATTTTCTCGATGTCCTGCCCACGTAAAGAACCTAAATGCTAACTTCTCTTCGTAACAAAGCTTTTGCAAGACCCCCACCACCAACGGCGTTGTTAATTCTATTTCAAGCTTATCCAGAGCTCTCTCCATCTTATGCCCTGGATTAGAGTGATCCATAACAACCTTGTAGACGTTATTAACGGGATCATCGCTATAGCTTTCTGTTGTTTCCTCCAATGAAGAAAATGCAGAATTTTCGGCACTATACAACCGCTGAAAGGACAAGAATGATGGTACACAAAATCTTGAATTTCCGTTCAAGATAAATGATACCCTTGTAGCAAATAGATACTGTGATTCATATTTGCTGGCATTCCCATGAATATGTGTGAATACTACTGAAGTTGGCCTTAGATTTTGATGAAGAATGTGACTTCCAGAATGGAATATCCTCCTCAAAGTCTTGCATATAAATGAGACAACTTTGAGCTGAGACATTACGCCTCGTTCTAAGGACAGCTCGGTGCACTAAAGCTCCTGCTATGTGCGGTGTCTGGAAAGGACCAAACCAAAAGAGTTTATTACAGAATCTCCACCAAAAATTCAATGCATATGAATACTTAACTTTCACAACGAGCAAAACAAATCATCTTTGAATAATCATGTGTTTTTTTTCATTGAGGCATTTCATCGAACAGGTGGAAGCTAAACTTAAGCACCATACAGCTTTCTTCCAAGTTGCCTATTGTAGAAGCAGATATATGATGTCGTTTCGTTCTCCGTTAAATTTGCTATCCAGAGCCGGTAATAAAAATTTAATTGACTATCGAAATTTTATATATGCCACGATAATCGTGGGTAGTAGTAATTGAAAAAAGTATCCTTACCATAAGATATACCTACCTAAAATATTTCATAATTTATATCGAAAAAATTCACGAGCAGCGCCGGCAGCTCAGAATTAATCCATTTATTTTTAATTGTTCATCACTTTAAAAATAATTTTTTCATTTTTATTTATTATTTTTAATATATCAAGAAAAATAAATTATCTTTTCATGTTTTACTTTAATATTAGTCAATTATTCTTCATACTCCCTCCGTCATTTTACGTGGCGTAATTTTTTTTTGGTCCGTTTTAAAAAATATCACATTTTTTTATTTGATAACTTTTTAAAAATTCAATAACTCTTTTACTCTTATTGATCCCACTTAATTATTCTTTTACTCTTATTGATCCCACTTAATTACTCTTTTACTCTTATTGATCCCACTTATAAAATTTCACTTAATGAAAAATAGTAATAATATATTTTTAATAAATGATAATTTGATAAAAATCATCAAATCTTTCCTTATTTCTTAAATTTCATGCCCAATCAAAGTAGATTACATAAAATGGGATGAAGTGAGTATTATTTTTCAAGATTTAATAAAGGATTTTTTTGTCCAACAATATTTATCCATATTTAAATCAATCCATCTCTACCAATTTTACTGGACGGATCTATTATTTTTAATAATATGAACAAATAAAAATGAACGAAAAGAGCATGCTGCTTAAACCTTTTTTTTTTTTTTTTTTTTTTTTTTTTTTACATTTTAGCTACAAAAAGGAGACAATAGAAAACCCCCCAAAAGGCATAAACTTTCCTCCCACATTTTTGTTTCGCAGTATTATCACACGTTACATCACGTAAACCATAATTATGACTGCCTTAATAATCACAATTATTCACTTTAATCTCACAGATTAAAAACCCTGTCGCTAAAGACAGCTGCCGGAGCTAATTAAGGAATCTCCATTATTATACTAGTCATAACTATACTGCTTTACTACTACATCTCCATTATTAATCAGCTTTTCCTATTCTCCATATTTAATCAAAACAACAACTAAAAATAATTACAAAAATTATAGAACAAAACAAAAATTCTTGATATTGGTACCATCGATCTACTTTGATCCTTGTAGAACAAACAAAAAATAAAAATTCCCCACAAATATTCTCCACATTTTCTTGATTCTTGTTTTTTTTTAAATATTCTTGATTCTGTTTTTTTTTTTTAAAAATAACTGATAAATATTTGTGGGTTGAAAGATGATGACATGGAGGAGAAGTAGAAGTTGAAGGAGGGAAGTGGAAATGGCAAGAGCAGAGTGGAGAGGGAAATGGATGTCATATAAGAGAACAATGATTGTTATTTGTTCAATCAATATTTTTATAGCTCTCTATGTGCTTCATTCTCTCTATACTTCTGTATATATGTACCCTTATAGTGATACTCAAAGAGGTAAATTTTGCTATTAATATGCTTGTTTATTTTGTAATTTATGAATGTTTTGTTTGCCTTATTTAGGATTTTGTTGCTTTTTTCAAAAAGTTGAATGCTTGCTTTGATAAGGGTGGATTTTGTTACAGGTTTTAGGTGTATACCAGATTGTTTTTAGATGACACTTTGTTTTGATTCTGAATTTTCTGTTTACCCTTTTGGGATTTTGTTGCTTTCCTGGAAAGTTGGTTGCTTGTTTGATAAATGTGTTGTTTTGCCACAGGTTTTGGCTATATAACATACACCAGGTTATTTTTTTCGGATGACCCTTTGTGTTGATTCTGAATTTTTTGTTTACTCTTTTGGGATTTTGTTGCTTTCTTGTAAAGTTGATTGCTTGTTTTATAAATGTGTGGTGTTGCCACAGCTTTTAGCTATACCTCAGATTATTTTTGGATGACCCCTTTTATTGATTCTGTATTTTCTGTTGGCTTATTTAGGATTTGTTGCTTTATTCAAAAAATTGAACGCTTGTTTGATAAGGGTGGATGTTGTCACAGCTTTTAGGTGTACATCAGATTGTTTTTAGTTGACCCTTTGTCTTGATTGTGAATTTTCTGTTTACCCTTTTGGGATTTTGTTGCTTTCTTGTAAAGTTGAGTGCTTGTCTGATAAATGTGTGGTTTTTCCCACAGCTTTTAGCTATATAACATACACCAAGTTATTTTTGGATGACACCTTTATTGATTCTGGATTTTCTGTTGGGTCATTTAGGATTTTGTTGATTTATTTAAAAAGTTGAATGCTTGTTTGATAAAGGGTGGATTTTGCCACAGTTTTTAGGCCTATACCAGATTGTTTTTAGATGACCCTTTGTCTTGATTCTAAATTTTCTGTTTAACCTGATGGGATTTTGTTGCTTTTTGGAAAGTTAATTGCTTGGTTTTGCTACAGCTTTTAGGTGTACACCAGATTGCTTTTAGATGACCCTTTGTCTTGTTTATGAATTTTCTGTTTACACTGTGGGATTTTGTTTCTTTCTTGGAAAGCTGATTGCTTGTTTGATAAACATACACCAGGTTATTTTTGGATGACACCTTTATTTATTCTGGATTTTCTGTTGGCTCATTTAGGATTTTGTTGATTTATTTAAAAAGTTGAATGCTTGTTTGATAAAGGGTGGATTTTGCCACAGTTTTTAGGCCTATGCCAGATTGTTTTTAGATGACCCTTTGTCTTGATTCTGAATTTTCTGTTTAACCTGATGGGATTTTGTTGCTTTTTGGAAAGTTAATTGCTTGGTTTTGCTACAGCTTTTAGGTGTACACCAGATTGCTTTTAGATGACCCTTTGTCTTGTTTATGAATTTTCTGTTTACACTGTGGGATTTTGTTTCTTTCTTGGAAAGCTGATTGCTTGTTTGATAAACATACACCAGGTTATTTTTGGATGACACCTTTATTTATTCTGGATTTTCTGTTGGCTCATTTAGGATTTTGTTGATTTACTTAAAAAGTTGAATGCTTGTTTGATAAAGGGTGGAGTTTGCTACAGTTTTTAGGCCTATACCAGATTGTTTTTAGATGACCCTTTGTCTTGATTCTGAATTTTCTGTTTACCCTTATGGGATTTTGTTGCTTTTTGGAAAGTTAATTGCTTGTTTGATAAGTGTGTTGAATGCTCGTTTGATAAAGGGTGGATTTTGCCACAGTTTTTAGGCCTATACCAGATTGTTTTTAGATGACCCTTTGTCTTGATTCTGAATTTTCTGTTTACCCTTATAGGATTTTGTTGCTTTTTGGAAAGTTAATTGCTTGTTTGATAAGTGTGTGGTTTTGCCACAGCTTTTAGGTGTACACCAGATTGCTTTTAGATGACCCTTTGTCTTGTTTCTGAATTTTCTGTTTACACTTTGGGATTTTGTTTCTTTCTTGGAAAGCTGATTGCTTGTTTGATAAATGTGTGGTTTTGCCACAGCTTTTAGCTTTATAACATACACCAGGTTTTTTTTTTTTTTTTTTGACAAAATACACCAGGTTATTTTTGGATGACCCTTTTTCTTGAATCTGAATTTTCTGTTTACCCTTTTGGGATTTTGTTGCTTTCTTGGGAAGTTGAATGCGTGTTTGATAAATGTGTTGTTTTGCCGCAGCTTTTAGCTATAGAACATACACCAGGTTATTTTTGGATGAACCCTTGATTGTGAATTCTTTGTTGATCCATTTTGGGATTTTGTTGCTTTCTTAGAAAGTTGAATGCTTGTTTGATAAATGTGTGGTTTTGCCACAGCTTTTAGCTACAACCCGGATTATATTTGATTTTTTTTTTAAAAAAGGGCAGCCCGGTGCATTAAAGCTCCCACTATGCGCAGGGTCGGGGGAAGGGCCCCACCATAAGGGTGTATTGTACGCAACCTTACCTTGCATTTCTGCCAGAGGCTGTTTCCAAGGCTAGAACCCGTGACCTCCTGGTCACATGGCAGCAACTTTACCAGTTACTCCAAGGCTCCCCTTCACCGGATTATATTTGGATGACCCTTTTTATTGATTCTGGTTTTTCTGTTGCTCATTTTGGGATTTTGTTGCTTTCTTAAAAAGTTTAATGCTTGTTTGATAAATAGGCTTCTAGCGAACCCTCAGATTATTTTTGGATGACCCCTTTTATTGATTCTGAATTTTCTGTTGGCTCATTTGGGATTTTGTTACTTTCTTGGAAAGTTGAACGTCTGTTTCATAACTCGGTGCTTTTGCCACAGCTTTTAAGTGTATTTAGATTATTTTGAATGACCCCTCCTCTTGATTCTGAATCTTTTCTAGACCCATTTTTGAGTTTTGTTGCTTTTTTGGAATGTCGATTGCTGGTTTGATAAATGGATGCTTTTGTGTATACAGCTTCTAGGTATACCCCAGATCAGATAAGGAAAATGGAAGAGTCAATTCAATTGCGGAAACAACTAGAACCTGTAGAACTTATTAACGTGGTAAGACCTTTATTTGGTATTTGGTTTCTGAGTTTGCTGCTTTCCCATGGACTTTGCTTGATGCGGAGTGCTTCTTATCTGGTGAAGGTAAATGACTTAAAGAATAAACTTTTGATGGATGAAAACGTGCAACAAATCCCAGAAAATATTAAAGAGAAGATAACAGATGAGATACTAGTAACTTTAAAAGGCGTGAATGCCAATGCAGATGCGACCGTGCTACAAGGTGATTGTGCCTTCAATATCTTTAAAACAATAATAATTGTGCTATCCTTGTTATGTACCTTTACTCTTAAAGCTTCTATTAGGGAAAACTTCTTGGCTGTTTATGCTGAGGCTGTATTAGTTGTAGACTTCTAGTTGTCTTATCTCTTACTAAAGTATATTTGGTCTGTGTAGTTAGTTTTTCAGAATGTTTGTTAATCAGGGAAGTACAATATATGTTAAGGCTCATAAATCAATCTGGAGATTTTACAACGTGATCAAGTTGCTACTAATGTAATCCGTATCTGGTCTAGTCCACTAGTGTGTAAGGGTTTTCTTTTACCAATTTCTGTGAATAGGAAATCACTAAAACTTTCTTAGAGGCAGTTCATGCAAGAGTAGCTGAAACAGATGGCTTGGTCTTTCTGAAAAGAAAACTGTCAGATTGGAAGGACTGTTACGCTTAATTTTGGGTTTTATACACGTGAACACTTTTAGACAGTGGCAACCATTGGATTTGCTTTAGCCACTAGGTGAAAACTAAATGCTAATTTCCTTTAATTAGCATATGCATATGATTTCTATGTCCTAGATTTGGGAGTTGCGGGGGCTTTGGAATTGTGATACTTAGGTCTATATGTTTCATTCTTTTCGCAAAAAGGAAATTGTTGTTGATCGGATGCTCAAGACCTGTTCTTTTTCTCTTCCTAAAAGACAATTGTATGTTGTTTTGTCTGGACATTAAGTTTCCAAAGTTATCAACGGTTCTTCTCCAAGTTGCATTTTCTGTCTTCATGCCTTGGTTTGTCTCCAGAGTTTGTCTTTTCCTTTCTTCTTCCCCATTAAGTGGTTTCACTGTCTTGTCTTTCCTATGCAGGATCTGTAGTTGCTATTTTGTTTCATTTCCCGAAGTGAATACTCATGGATGAATAAAAATTTGAATTTTTTGTTTTTCCGGTTCTTCTTGGACAATGGCTAATTTATGAATCAACCTTATCTCAAGATGTTCTACAAAATGGAAGAGTGCCACAAGAGTGCTATGCGACAGGAAGATAGCTATTAAACTATAGGGCTGTTTGTGGTGTTCACTTAACTTTAGTCTTCATTCCTCCTGCAATTCATTTAGGGATTGTCAGGTAAACCGATTAGGGGGACTGTACGTATGGTCTAGCCTCAGATTATGAGTGGTGGTTGCTTGGCTTTGTTCTTAGGCAACCATATTACCTTTTCTTCCGTAGCTCTTTCTTTTCAAAGTTGATTGCCTTATGTTGTGTTAGTTTTTGTGTTGTTATTTTGGAATACTCATCATATTGTGTTAGTCTTTGTGAGGGTCAAATTGACCAATCTTTAGTCTCATTTTGAAGATGGAGTCGCTTTTCCAATCTAGATCAGGTATGTAGAAACGATTTAAAGAACACTACTGCCTGCAAATTTATAGAATTAAATTTTCTTAAGTACTTTATGAAAAATGTTAAAACATGTATTCTTTCACTTCGAAAATAGACATAGTAAAGGATCCCAGTATTCCTGGGACAGGATAACATAATACAGTTATTATTATTTTTTCTTTTTTTGCTATTTTCAGTTTTCCTGTTTTTTTTATCCTCTTTCCTGTTCATTGACACCTTTAATTGCAAGAATCTAATGAAAGTGATCCCCCAATCCTCCTGACTGGGGATTCTCTTTCATTCAATACTCTGGATCACCACATGTTTATCAAAGTGTGGTGATTGACTAGGTTCAAAATTGTAGCATGGCCTTATGGTGGTTTGTAACGGCCCAGCCCGCTAGTGATATTGTCCGCTCTGGGCCTAGACCCGCACGGCTTTAAAACGCATCACTAGGGAGTAAGGTCTTCTTACTTATATACCCAGCATCTCTCCTGTGTTATGCCGATGTGGGACTTCTAATCCTTAGCTGGGGTGTCACATACACCCCCTCTTATGAACTCAGCGTCCTCGCTGAGGTTTGCCCCACCGAATGGGATTTGCCTAGACTCAGGACTGAGGTTTGCCCCGCCTTATTGGGATTTGCCTAAACTCAGTTTGAACTCTGGCCCACATCGACAAGGCTGACACAGGAGTGGCTCTGATACCATTTGTAACGGCCCAGCCCGCTAGTGATATTGTCCGCTCTGGGCCTAGACCCGCATGGCTTTAAAACACGTCACTAGGGAGTAAGGTTTTCTTACTTATATACCCAGCATCTCTCCTGTGTTATGCCGATGTGGGACTTCTAATCCTTAGCTGGGGTGTCACATGGTTGAGCATCTAGATGCTTTTGGAAGCTCAGACATCTAAAGTCAATTGCACTGTTGGATTTTTGTTCTGAACTTTTCTACTCTATTGTGCTACTTAGAGATCCTACACTCTAAATATGAATGCATTTGTATGCATATCATTCCATATTAGCCTGAGATCTTCTCAACAACTGGATAGCTTACTTTTTTTCGTTGATTAATCAAACCAATGTTACTGATACATACAGAGGCCGCGTTACATATTCAAAAGCATTAGTTAAGCCTTAGACCCCCTTTTACACCATATGAATTTCCTCTTTACACCCAAAAAAAAAAAAAGGAACAAAAAGCATATGACATGAGAGAGATTATGGCATTTAAAAATGAGTTCTCAATTCCATCAAAGATTACCCTATTCCTTTCTCCTCATATTGAGCAATAGAATGCATACCATCCAATTCCAAATAGTAAATGCACTTCTGAGCCGCTGACGGGTGAGTAACACGTAAGAACCTTCCCTTGTGAGGGGAACACCTGGAAATGACTGCTAATACCCCGTAGGCTGAGGAGCAAAAAGGAGGAATCCACCCGAGGAGGGGTTCGCATTTGATTAGCTAGTTGGTGAGGCAATAGCTTACCAAGACGTAGTTTTCGGAAGTTTTTTCCTCTGAGCATTTTGTTTGTTCAAACACCAAATTGTTATTACATCCGCCACCGGTTGAGCTGTTGAGGAAGTACCGTCTGGAGAATATGATGACTCTTAAAGTTAAAGTAAGTACAATATAGTGATAGGAGACGACTGTTATTACTTTTGCATATGTGTCACCAACTAACAATCATGCATTTACGTCTTTTAAATTATTAATTTATATAGTTGCCTTCGTTGCAGATTTTGGAGACTAGGGTACAATCGCAACAAAGGCAAAAAGTTTAGGTGATTTCTTTCTATTTGCTTAGGTTTTGTAGACATAGTTACCTGGTAACTATACTAGTAGGAGGATACACGTAGGTCGTATCGTGGAGGTGCGCACAAGTTGCCCTGAACACTAGTGTTATCCCAAAAGAAAGAAACAACATATACCTCCTCTCATTGCATACCCATGTGAAGAGCACCAGTTTCGTGGGTGCTTTAAATCTCCATATTGACATTCATATGTCTTTCATCGTCTCCTAAGCTAAGAGATTATAATAAGACTTCAAGAAGGATTTTGGTGAAAGTCCCTTCTGAATACCATCTTTTCTTCTTCCACGCATTGTGTAAAGTTATATAAGCTTGTGCAGGAATCTTTCTACCTCGCCACCCTCACTGTTTTTATGATTTCTATGGTATCTGCCCTCATTTCCAATTTCCGATTAATAATCTCCACAACTATGGTTTCCTTTGTATTTGCAATGGAGTAGAGGTGATGGAATCGTTTTTGTGAACGGTACCACCACACCAAATGTTAAGCAGAAAGGACCATGTCGCCTGTTTCTGGCAATCAATCTAATATATCTTGAGTCATCCTTTTTCTCCTCACTGTCCCTTACCATAAGCTTGTTTGTTATGAATAATCCCTCTCTTTTGAGAACCATCTCTAATTGGTGCAGCCGTACTTTTTATTAATCTCTTCCATCCACAGAGCCTTCTCCTAATTCGTGGACCTCTATACCATTTTCCAGGTAGTGCTCAGTTAAACATAGTCAATCTTCACGTACCCATCCCACTATTGTCAACAGGGGCTATGACTCTCCCCCAATTCACCTGATGAAAATTTCCACCTCCATTCCTCCAACTTTCTCTTTTTTAGACTAAAAAGATACTGGTTCTTATTAGCCACTGAAGGTGGGATGGGAAACAAACGCATGAAGTATGGAGGAATGTTCCATACGATTGCCTTTATCAAGGTAACTCTTCTTCCCTTTGACAGGTACTATGTACTGCTTCTTCCGTCCTTCGTTCTTCACCCAAACTTTTGCACCAGTTGGTTCCTAAAGCTCCCTCTCGTCGATTTTACTGCCTAACGGAAGATTCAGGTATTTTCTTGGAAGCTCATCTACATTGCATGCCCAATTGCGGTCAGTCAGAGGGATATTCTTCACCTCATCAATTTGGATGGTTTACTTAAAGGCCACTTTACTTGATGATTGACAATAGAAGAATATATGTGTACGTAAAGACCGAAACAGCCACCGGTATCCAGTTTAATATAACTTTTTATTATTTATTTCCTTAAGAGTTCTGGTGTTATGAGAACAACTAATCTATCTGATATTTTTATTCTATATAGACATTCTGCTGTAGTTCATTTAGAATTCCTGGTCATCATTGTTGATGATGTTTTTGTTGGAACAGATGCGGTGGAAAGTTGGCGGGGAGAAAAATTGAAAGAAGCCACAGAAATTATTCATGAGAAAACATCAAATTCAACTACTTCCCTAAAGGAGGCTAGTATGTTCTATTTAGGACTGCTGTTCACATTTTGTATTTTCAGTTTTCTGTTGTTGCAGGGGATAATTTTTTGTGACATTGCTTGCAGGGTTACTTGCACGAGCTTTGGGCGACAACTGGGCTGAGCTGTCAGAAGAAATTGGTCTCTGGATACCCGTTCAGGTCATCAACACGGAACACAACGACAAACCTGAGGGTGAAGAAGAACTTGGTAATGACATTGTCAATTGCTCACTACAAGTCCTTTCAAGTTTTTTTGTTCCCTTTTTGAGCAAGAAAGACCTCCCCTCTCCTTTTGAGTGTTTTTGTTATTATTGTTATTTCATTTATCTTCTCCACCTTTTTTGGCATAAAAAACGACTGAAGATTTTTCGATAGAAATCATTCATGCTTAAAATTTGACCAATCAAGATTTTATGTCCCCTTTATTGCAAATTTGTTCAAGAGAAAAAACAAATTTAGGAGAACCTGTCTTACTTTAGATTCTTATGCAGTAATTTGTATTCTCCAGATTACGAAATCGTAGCTGGCAAGCAGCTTCCTATTGAGTGTCATGCTGAAGTCCATACTGATTATGGCGGTGATGCTGTCAGATGGGGCCTTACCTACCACAAAGAAACTGCATACGATTGTTGTATGGCTTGTTTGAATCAAGCTAAGCATGCCGAAGCTAACCAAAAGAAATGTAACATATGGGTTTACTGCCCATCAGAGACGGGATGCCACTCTCCCGATATTTATCAACACAAGCATCAGGAGTGCTGGCTGAAATATGTAAGTTCCGCCTTTCCTTCACAAAGTTTACTACCTCCCATTCTTGTCTTGCAGATTTGATATTTACTAGACTTAGCTGTTCTCAATCCCCTCTCCTCCTTTTCATTTGCAAATGCAGGCAGAGAATCCTAAATTGAATTTTAAGGACCACTATCCTGAATCATACAGAAATGCTCACCCAAATGCACCAGTAATTGTTCCGTGGATGTCTGGTGTTGTTAGTGTATAATTTATCACTAACAAAATAGACAATAAGCCTTGAGATCTTGGTGTTTCCATGATGTGAAGATGTTGTAATAGTTCCACATTGAGTCAAGAAAATCGGATCAGTTTTCTTGAGTTGCAGTTTCTATGAGAGTGCTGCTTCTCTTCTTGTTCTGGGAAGATAGAGTTCGTACCAAAATAGATTTTTTTTTGTATTACACGGTGATTTGCGTGGTCCTGGTAGCCTTAAGTAAGTCCAGTGCATAGGAAGTTACATTTTTTGACATTGTAATTGTTGATTAACGTTTTCAGTTTATGTCAAAGTGGATCTGAGCAACAGTTAGGTCAATTATTGTCCATGTCTGAAGTTTGCAATTCAAAGAAGGAATTCACTTACTGTACAGTCTATGTAATGTCTTTTGATGAACTAATGTTTTTGGCTTTCTCAATGTCAGATGTTTCTTTGCATCGTTTGTTATCTCAGAACTCATATATTATCGGCAAGACACTCGATGTTTATACCAAACCATTGATAACATGACACGTGTCTTCTGCCTATACTAGGTTGGTTGAGTTGAGTTGAGTTTGGTTAAAGTATCACATGCTTTGCTATCCTCGTTTCCTAAGACTGATTTTGAAGACTGGCTAGGAGCTAAAAGATTGTATTAATGGTGAACTCTGTTTATATTATTCTAGATCTAAACTAACTTATGGTATTAATTATGCCTCAAAAGGTATAGCTTTAAAATAATCATTAGGTGGATATCCTGCAAAGGAAATAATGTTTGGTAAAGTGAAATATTATGCCAAAAGATATTCTTGTTGATGAAATCATTTTCATCTTTTATTGCTGCAGCCTGCAAGTTATTCTTCTACAGCTATTTCAATTTTCTTGTGTGTGACTTTACTCAAACCAAGATACTGTCACACCATGTCTGTTCGTATCTCATAACATGTATTGTTTGCTTTGGCCTAATAGGTTTAATAGATTTTTATTTAGGCAAGCTATTATTGAGCTGAAAAGTGCGCGTACCATGTGAACCTATGCTATAACCTTATAAAATTCTTTATTTTCTTCCATTCCGATATGGTATTTGCCCTAAGGTGTCATGTGCACTCTTCTCCAGAAGCATGTCAATCCTCTCAACCCGCCCTCCATCATGTGTGTCACAGTATAAATAGTTGTCAATATTTAATACTCAATACTATCATACAAACACGCCGTGACCACCCCCTTTTACAATAATCATGTCATATATACCTTCATGCCGTACTAAAAATGTTCACATTTTTACGTTATACCAAACATACCTCATGGTTAAATTTATGCAATGAAAAAAAAAAAAAAAACAATAGTTTACGAGCACATTGGGGTGAAGACATATCTTATTAAATATCATCAAAATGAATAATCTCTAACCCCACAAGGTGATAACATTTGTGACTAAGTGGTAGTCATTGTTAATTTGGTGCAGTGTCCTCTTTCATCCTTAACTTCAGTTTGAAGTGAAAAATAATAGCTGCACAAATATAGAAGCATTACAATAAAACAGAAACAACAAATATAAGATATATAAATGAAAAACTGATGTATTAATTTGATTTGGCAATTGTCATAGTGGGTTGGGAGAATTAGTCCAAGTAGCCATCAGTTATTTTCTTGAAAACTCCTTGGTCGGCTCTTTTAATGTTGTCTTCACCTTAAAGATTAAAACCTCCCCAAAAAAGTTCAAAGAAGATGGAAGGCCACTTTCATGCAAAAATTTCAATAAAGAAAAATTACAAGTATTTAGTTCTCTTTGAATAACCTTTTCACCTACAACACTCAAAGAATTTCATTTTTTTACTCCAAACATGGTGTTCTCTCCTAACCAAGAAATATCAACAAATCCCTCTAAGAGATGCAAATTCTTCTCCTCAACTCTCAAGGATGCATTTGCCAATTGTCACATTTTTGGGGAAAGACATTCTGGTACTCAAAAATTAGAAGAAGAGGATGCAATGGATGATTATGATGATGAAGAGGAAGTACTAATTTATACTCAAAATTTTCTTTCAAGTTCAATGTATTTATCTTTCTTGAGCCGAGGGTCTATCGGAAACAACCTCTCTACCTCCGAGGTAGAGGTAAGGTCTGCGTACACTCTACTCTCTCCAGACCTCACTTTGCGGGACTACACTGGGTATGTTGTTGTTGTTGTTGTTGTTCAATGTGTTTATCTTCTAATATGTGGTTTTTTTTAATCAACAGGTGTTTGTATCAATAGTAATAAGTAAATACATGGAGTCAAAATGCAGAAAAAAGGCGGCCATCTCAAGTGAAAAGTTCACGTTCTCTCCAACAGCAGGAGATTTATTCATCTCTGCGAAGCTAATGCAACAAAAAGAGGAAAGTGAAGATGAAGATAAGGAAGAGATGGAGGATTTCTTATCTGTTGGGACTCGTCTTTCGCGCTGCTCAAGTGCTATAAGCTATGAGGCATTTGCCACAGCAAAGACAGCATTGTCCCGTTGTTCAAGCTTGAACTGGATTGAGTTTCAAGATTTTCCGAGGCGTTCTGTCATTAAGGAATTCTCTCACTGTGAAGGATGGCCATTTGGTTTATCCCGTAAACTGTTGTTCCTTCCTCCTTTGCCCAAATCCCCAGCTGATTCTTGGTCATGGAGAAAGAGTGCTAGAATGATCAAGAGAAAGAGTGCTAGAATGATCAAGATACACTAATTGCTGGCATTCAAAAGAATCAGAAGGAATTTTATTTCATTTTTTTCCAAAAAAGAAAGGATGTTGAACTTCTTTTTTCATGTATTCACTATGCTTTTCGATAATGCTATAACCATGTGTTGAATGGTCCATTTATGTCACTTTACTGTTCTTCCATTTTTGGCGTGAATGCCATTCAAAGAAGTTCAAAGATGAAGGTTCTTTGTTGAGGTATAATCATGTCATACGCAACCATTACTATGCCTCAATTCCAAGCTAGTTGGGTCGGCTGTATGAATCCTCATTGTCCATGTCACTCCATTTAAGCTCAGCACACATAAACAAGCTAACTTAAAAGAAGCAAAGCTAATTCATCAACTATCCAGAGAATTTGACGTAAAAGCGCACAGCGTTTGAAGAAACAAAGATTAGAACTTTCTACATATTCAAGAAAGTAGTTCCTTGAACAAGTTCTTAGGATTATTATCATTTGCCCGTTGTAGTAATCACATGATCAAACTTGAGAACCAAGTACAACAAAATGGATCATATTGGAGCAACCTGTATTATCTAAAACAACAGAATTCCAAGTGATTGAAGACAAAAACATGGTGGTTTTTCTGCCATGATGAAACACCTATGCTCTTTGCTCAACATAAGAACCAGCCAGTCCAGAAGTCCCAAGTACCGTAACCTGGATTCAGAAAGGCAGACAGAGCAGTGAGAATACAAATAATGGTAAAAGATCCATCCTTCAAGCGATCTGAGATTATTATTTTGAAAATGCAACAAAATCTCAAGGAAACATTTTGTAAAACAAATTCTAAAATTACCTGCAGGATTAGAGAATCTATTCAAGAGAAATTAGACCCCACTATCAAAAAAGGAAGTTGGCGTATGATTCTAGTCTAGTATACAAATTAATGGATGAGAATATTTAACACATGAAAGTTTATATTAAAGGTACGATGGAAGAATTCATGAAAATCTAGCCTATGTACCAAGTGCGATCAATATTTTGTTGGAAAAAGGAACCTATAGAAATAACAGTTAGTACTACTTGAGTGCAACTTAAAGGGTAATCCAAAATGCAGCTGGTATCCACAGCTTTCTGTAAGCTAAGAGAAACATGTCTTGTGCTGCAAATATATTGCCTGTCTATGCAAGCTGTAACCTACAGAAAAGCTGAAATTCATGCAACCGACTAGCTTCAATTAAATGTACCTTTCCCCATGCAGCATCGAGGCCACTGCATCGCATCTTTAAGTGTATCATGCTAGTCCCCAGTTCCATCTCAACTTTCTTCCTCAAATATCCTTCCTCTGGCCCAAAAGAACTCATGTATGCATTGTAGCGTTGAAATGCTGTATGCAGTGCATCAGAGAATTCTTTTGACAAAGGCTTCACATCCTGCCAGCAAGATGAGTAATTTAAACAGCAAGAACTCGAGAAACAGTATGTCAAACCCTTCATTTCATAATGTTACCTTCTCAAAAAAAATAAAAAAATTCATTTCATGAAACTCAACTTACCTCACCACTTAAACCAATAGCATCATCGATTTCCATCTTCAGAGATGTGAGAATCCCAATGAACTCCTCAACTGCCTCAGCAGCACGGAAAACATTCGCCAAAGCTTCCTGGCCAGCCTTGTCGTCAGTAGTTTTGGACAGTGCATTCTTTGCGTCGAAGATGACAGCATCTGGGAGCTCATGCCAGCTTGCAGCCATTAAGTCTTTAAAAGCGCGCTTGACCTCCGAATCTTCTATGTTAGGCATGTGAGATACATCCTCACTGAAAGAACGCATGCTTCCCATAGCCATTGTGAAAGGATGCTGACATTCTAGAGTTGAACAATATCCATGTAATGTCAAAATGCTGATGCAAGATCATGAATTTGATACAAAGAATAAGAAACTACAAGCACTTTGTGGGTAAGGTGATTAAGAAGCTTCATGTTTTGCAGATTCACCTCTTATATATTATGCTTTTGGAAACCTAAGAAGTAAGTAATCATATAAGGTCCTGTTTTCCCACTAACAATCCTAAATATGTCACAGTAACCATGAATTATAAATAGCATGTTCTTGAACACAACTCCTTTATTTATAGGTAACAGGTTCTTGAATCTAACAAATTCACTGAACCAGGTACATGCACTCTTATATTTATTAGCACCCAACTTACATAGGATGACTTTGTTGATAGTAATTGGACACCATAATACAAGTGTGCCAGCAAAAATTTTGCTTGTTGGATGAGGATTATGGTCAGAATTTTATTAAGAATCTAGTGACACTCAAAAAAAATTACACTTATTTTTATCATCACGTATACGCAAACAGCATCTGCAGCGGATAAGAATAACAACAACAAACCTAGTGTAATCCCACATGTGGGGCCTGGGGAGGCTAGTGTGTACGCAGACCTTACCCCTACAGTGAGAAGATAGAGAGGTTGTTTCCAATAGAACCTCGGCATAAAATAGATGAAAAAAAAATGAAGCATCAAAACCCCTATATCTTTTTTCATAGCTGTTACCAAATGAAAAAAACCCCTATTTTATCTTCTTGAGCCAACATATGATTCATGTGTCTCAATCAATCTATCTCAAGTTAGGTGGACTCCGTTGTATGAATCTTCTATATTCAATTCAGCTCTATTTTGGACCAATTTCATTCCAATACTAAATTCTTTTGAATCAAATTAGGATTTCTTTAAAACAGGCTCACCAAATCTCCCAGTGAGCTAACTTATGATTCATGTGTCTCAATCAATCAATCTCAAACTATCCAGACTCGGTTGTATGAATCTTCTGTACTCATTCAGCTCTATTTGGCCCAATTTCATTCCAATACAAATTTCTTTCGAGACAAATTAAGATTTCTTTAAAACAGGTTCACCAAATCTTCCACTGAACTAACTTATGATTCATATATCTCAATCAATCAATCTCAAACTAGCTGGACTCGGCACTAGGTTCAGCGGTTGTATGAATCTTTATATTCATTCAGCTCTATTTGAACCAATTTCATTCCAATACTAAATTCTTTCGAGTTAAATTAGGATTTCTTTAAAACAATTCCCAAATCTCTCACTTATCCAACACCATTCATGTGTCTCATAATGAAAAAACTATTAATACAAAACCATCAAACGTTAGAATTTTTTATACTTATTGAAATACTACTCTTACCAATATAAAAATCAGATTAAAAGCCGAATCACGAATAGCTCAGTTCATTGACTACCTAAACTCCCACCTTATTACTGAGTCCTTATAATCTCCTCCCCATTTCCCCTTCCCCTACCCCATTTTAAAAATATGGCAACCCAGTGCACTAAAACTCCCACTATGTGCAGGGAACGGAGAAGGACCGAGCCACAAAAATTTATTATACGCAGTCTTACCATACACCCCCCAATTTATTTTTTAAAAAATAGTAATAATAATAATCACGGATTCAAATTCTTAAGATAAAACAACGGATACCCATTAACCAAATTGAGCTGAACAACAAAACCGGGTAACAAAATCTACAAATATAAACAGATTTCAATGTACCAGTAACGGGGTTTCTCGGAGAAGCTGAGAAAGACTGTGGTGAGAAATGGAGGTGGCGGAGGGACTGGTGGTTGACGGCGGAGGTTGTGGCGGCAGCAGCGGCGGAGAAGACCGTAGATCTACGGTATATCGATCGATACAAAGATCGCATCAGTAGCATTTTCTCCATTTTTGTCTGTTTACTTTTTCTGGTTTCTTCTTTGCTAAAATGAGTCGCAGGTTGCCAGCAAAAATGTAAATTCTCCTTTCTTATGTTAAAAAAAAATAAAAATAAAATAAAAATAAAATTGCAAATTATAATAAAGTACTACAAGAAATTGGTTCTAATTAATTACACATATTACACATACTACAATTTATTTTTATTTTTTTTGAGTAACTGGTAAAGTTATTGCTATGTGATCAGGAGCTCACGGGTTCAAGCCTCGAAAACAGCCTCTGGCAGAAATATAAGGTAAGACTGCGTACAATACATCCTTGTGGTGGGATTCTTCCCCGAATACCACGCATAGCGATAGCTTTAGTGCACCGAGCTATCATTTTTCTAAAAAAAATTTTAATCAAAAAATATTGATCAAAACAACTTAAACAAATCTAAACTGTTCGTAAATTTGATTACTCAAAGTATATCAAGACATAGGAAATCAGATTTTTTAATCAAACAGACAACTACACGTCATTCATAAATTACTTTTTATACTTGAATTATTTTTATGTAGATGTAAAACACTTTTTCTTTTCCTTAGTTCAATAACTATATCTATTAGCCAAAATAATGAAATAAAAGAGCACAGTCAGTATAATTACTCAATAACAGTCATCATTTATAATAATAACGTATGATAATTTATCTAAAATGTGACCAAACTATTTCAACTGATATTTTCTTCTTTATTGTCTCTTCGATGCTTTTATTATCCATTGATTGTGATTTTCCAATTTTGTGTAATCGAACATCTGTTTCAACAATAACATTTTAATGATATTCATCTTATCAATTTGTTGAGCTTCTCGGAAGATCGACATTTTTCAAGTAACAACTAATTATGTTTGAAAGAAAAAAAAAGAAGGCATCCACCATATCCAGTATCCAATTTTACTGGATATTTTGAGGAAATGATTGCTAATGTTAATAAATTAATAATTTAAATAGAAGAAAATGACTTGTTAAAATACTTCATGCGTTAATTTTTTTAAATTTCTTAAATGTACAAATAAAGCATATTTCAAGTGCTAGCCACTAGCTGTTTCACTTGAGTTTTGTTTTCCTGTATAGAATTAAGAGTACTTCAGATGCACCTCTTTTAATTTTCAATTTTTAGTTTCTCTAACCAATTAAAATGGTCTAAACTTCCTTTTTTTTTTCAATCACAACAATATTAATACTATACGGATAGATAACAAATGCAATTCTGTGCAATCATGTGGTACAGATAATTTTCCATTAAAATAAATTTAATAATTAAGCGTGACTTGTCTTCAAATGTGCACATTATTTAAATAAAATAATAGGCTAATGAGTCGTCTAGTGTGCCCCAACAATCAATTGCCGTTTATGAAATCATTCCTTTGAAGTCAAGATATTGAAGTAAAATTATTCAGATATTTATACCAAAATATCATTATTTCCAGGTTTTTGAGGTTGGAGGATGACTTCATTATTGGTAGATAAATAATAAATAAGAACTAGAAAAATACTTTAAAAATTGGCATGTCTACTATTATTTGTTTTCAACTTTTTCTTGGGTTTTTATCCGGTGTTCGATGTTCATTTTGGGACTGACTAATTTGAAATTCAAAAAGTAGTATAGACCCTACTTTTTTTTTATTCTCTCCAATATTCATACTCATTTTGATATTTGATGAATTCAGATTCACAACGGGAAGTCTCACTTTAATGATTATACGTTATTGATTAAAAAAGACTCCATATCTAGAGCTCAACTTCAGAACTCTGCTTATAAATGAAGAAGCATTTATCACGCCAGCCCCATTTTCATGATAGTATATGGACCCCCACTAAATAGGTCATGGGCACAATATAAAACCCCATCAATGGTGTCTTTTGCTTTTGTATACTAGCACTTTTTTCTTCCTTCCTCCTTATGTTTTTATTACCACAACCACTTTCTCTTTAATCTGTTTCTCTCAAAAAAAAAAAATGGACACAACCAACAATCTTGAAATTGTCCATGATGTTTTCCCATATCTACAAGTCTACAAAAATGGTACTGTAAAAAGACTTGTAGGTACTGAATTTGCACCAGCAACATATGACACACAAACTGGTGTTACATCCAAAGATGTTTTAGTAAATCCAAAAAATGGACTTTCTGCCAGAATTTACCTACCTAATTCAACAACAAAATCAAAAAAACTTCCTTTAGTAGTTTATTTTCATGGTGGAGCATTTTGTATATCATCTGTTGGTGATCCTAAGTACCATGATTCACTCAATGTGTTTGTGTCCAGTGCTAATGTTGTTCTTGTCTCAGTGGATTATAGATTAGCTCCAGAATATCCTCTTCCAACAGCTTATGATGATTCTTGGTCTGTTCTTAAATGGGTAGCTGCACATAACTTGAAACAAGGGACTGATGTTTGGTTGAAAGAGTTTGTTGACTTTGATAATGTATTCTTGGCAGGGGATAGTGCAGGTACGGGTTAATTTCACGTATGATCACTAAATTTTATATAAGATAACGTAATATCACATAATTATTATATGGGTTAATTTCATGTATAATCATTAATTTTATCCACGATAATAGTAACATCACCAAATTATCTTTTGTCTAATTCAAGTAGGAGGTAAAGTTGCTAATTAAATTTTCTTTTGTCAAATTCAAGTTGAATGGTAAATGATGTTGCACATTCTTTTGGATATGTGACGATGACCCTAATGAAGCAGTGAATCCCTTAATTGGAAAAAAAAAAAAAGGGGGTGGGGGTGGGGGTGGGGGTGGGTGGTAAAGTTTAACGAGACGAAAAATAACTTTGTAATTTTATTGTTATAGTGGATAAATTTAATAAATTTTACTGTTATATTGGATGAAGTTTGTGACTTTACTGTTATAGTTGATAAAGTTAAGCGATTTTTTAATTATTTTGACGTGACAAAAGATAATTTCGTGACATTATTGTTATAATGAGTAAAGTTCATTGACTATACGTGAAATTAATTTTGTGCAGGCGCTAATATTTCACACTTCATGGCAATCAGAGCTGGGAAATCAGATGAAGATTTAGGGATGAAGCTTTCTGGGATGCTTATGATTAGTCCATATTTTTGGGGAGAAGAGCCAATTGGCATAGAGATTCAAGATCCAGTGAGAAAATCAAAGGTGGATAAATGGTGGGAATTTGTTTGTCCATCAAATAAAGGGAATAATGACCCTTTAATCAATCCTTTTGTTGATGAAGCACCAAGTATTGAAGAGGTGAATTGTGATAGAGTTCTTGTTTGTGTAGCAGAATTGGATATACTGAGAGATAGAGGAATATTGTACTATGAATCTTTGATGAAAAGTCAGTGGAAAGGAAAAGTAGAAATGATTGAAACTAAAGGGGAAGATCATGTTTTCCATATATTTAATCCTAACAGTGAAAAAGCACTTGATTTGGTCAAATGTTGGGCTGCTTTTATCAATGAAAAGTGAATGCCTGCGAAGTCCGAAGGGGAGTCTTGGCGTAATCAGTAAAGTTAGTGACATGTGACCAAGAGGTTACGAGTTCGAGCTGTGAAAACAGTCTTTTGGAAAGTAAGGATGCATGCAATAGAGTCTTATGATTCGATCCTTTCCTGAACTCCACGTATAGTAGAAGACTAGGGCAACGAATTAAGTTGATATGTATGTTGCTTTAGGTTGTTGTTTTCATGACAGATTTGTATACAGCAATAATAAATAAATTTCATCGTTTTCATTTTGCGTGTAGAATTTACACTTGCTTCAAGTTTGTTAAGTCAAAGGAATATATATAGATAAAATTATTTGTTCTTTTTGTTAGGCCTATTACCTATGCATATACAGGTAGAAGAAGTCCAAAATGTGGATTCTCTTTGATTTTCATACAACAATAATAACAAATTCCATCGTTTTCATTTGCGTGTAGAACTCACTCTCTGTCTTACATTTGCTAAGTCAAAAAGGAGAATAAAAAAAATAAAATTATTTGTTCTTTTAATTAGGCCGGTTACCTAAACACACACAGGGTAGAAAAGGTCCAAAATGTGGATTCTCTTTGATTTTTATATTTGTTTATAGGCAATTTGAGTAATGCAAATAAGATATGAATCTCTCATAATATTAAGAAATTTGAAACTAAAGTCCATGATGGACATATTTAGTATTTTCGCTAGTGGAAGATTGCAGATACCAAATGGTCTGATCGATGTGTATACCAGTTCCCAGTAACAAGTACCTCTGAAATAATCGAAGTGCATGCAAATGAGTTGTCACGTCCCAAAATACCTCCTAGACGTGAGTGGCACCCATCACTTATCGGGCGAGCCAAACATCCATTCACTTACCCAAATTATGTAAGCCCTGAAATAGAATATATATAACTCCAAACGCTTCAATAATAATCAATAGATAAGAAATGATAATCCAACAGACTCCATAATCAATTTATTAGTTTAACGATCAATCAACTACTAATTCACTAGCCCAAATCCCACACTAAGACCATGGAGCATCTAATAGAGTTACATGAGTTCAACTGTCGGGCATGCAAACCCAAGAAAAGAAATATAAGCTAAAATAGCTAGAGTTGAAACGACAGCCTCCACGTACAATGTGAAGACTCACCTCAACAAGCGAATCCTCACAAACGGACCGTCAGCCACTAGTCTCACATTCCACCACAGTATCTGCAGACATGCAAGTAAGGAGTGAGCTATATATAAATATAACCCAGTAAGATCCTCGACCCGCTACTTTAATACCCCTGGAACAAGTGTTAGAAAATATAAAGCACAACAATCACATAAATGATATGCACAACATATATCTTAAAATATAATGCTCAATAAGATCCAACAAATGTTTCAAAAGTCACTATGTATCTCAACTCAATTCACTCTCACGGCTTGTCATAAACGGCAGTGAAGGTGATCAGCCTAACACCCCGACAAGTCAACGGCAGCATACAGAATGCCCCAAAAGTATACTACGGCAGCATGTACAAGACCCCTAACATATTACGGCAGCATACACAATGCCCCTAACATATTACGGCAGCTATGTATGCCCCTAGTAACCATATCACGGCAGCGAAGAAAATATATTCAACGCCCCAACGTCACCTCACATATTACCATTAAATAATTCTCAATATACTTCATTAAATACATATCCATGGCTAGTCAAAGATCACCAATTCTGCCAAGCACACGCTTGTCCCAACACATGGATTAGGCAGAAAAATACATTTTATAAAGCAGGTTTGAAAAGCAAGCACCAAAGCTTAAAGTCTCACTTACCTTGATGATGACAAGTTCCCCAACCATGCAATACGTAGATTACCAACCAAACAACCTCCAATGGTTTCAATCTATGCAAAAATATAGATTAAGGATATCAATTAAATTAATCGGGGTCAAGTCTCATAATTCTAAATTTTCAAACTTAGAGCTAACCCTTAATATCTCAACCTTAAACCATGAATTAAGAGTAAAAATAATCTGGATCTCACTATTGAAACTTAATAGATGAAAATTCTATCCAACATATTAACACTCATATCCCAAAAATAGTACCCAACTATGCACAACCAAAAACTCAATGCCCCAAAGTTTTGGTGGAAACATATACGAACCGATGGCTTCAAAATGAGGACAAATAGTGACCTGAGCCTTTCAATTCTTTAAGATGTTAAGTAATCATTATCAAATCATGTGCTTCTAAGTCATTATTATCCCAATGATTAGTAATCATTTGACCAATCATTGATAGGATATTTTAAAAGTATAAAGAATTCACCACTTCATGCAAATCCAAAATAATACTCATATATATGCTACTGTAAATAGTAAACAATTCTGCAATATTATTACCTTAAGCTTATCCCTGCAAAGTGGCCAACGACGATCTCTTTTTTTTTCTCTCTTTCTCCGTGAGTTCTTGCTCTTCCAGAAGTAACCAATTGTTCACCCTAATTTTCTACTGCTCAACTCACGTAAGATGTGCTATTAATAGATGAGGGAATGGGCTTGGGCCCACTCTTTTTAATTCTCTCTATTATTATAATTATTTTATTAAAATTACCAATTAACCCTCTATTAAAAAGTTGGGTTATTACATTCTCCCTCATTTAAAATAACGTTCGTCCTCAAACGAGTCTAGAATCATACAAGAAGTGTCAAAACAATTATGCAAACTTTTTGTTTAGACCAATAGCCTAGTTGGTAGAGTCTGAGATTTCTTTTTTTTTTTTTTTTTTAATCTGAGATAGCTCACTCAGCTGTAGCTTTGAAATTCACTTCACTGGTGATTACTAAGATAATTTAGTGACAAAAGACATGGTCTGTGCACCGTACCTCCACTTAAATAACCTTCTTAATGCCTTGTTGAACCTAATATGGACCAAGAGTTATGCTGCTCTTAAGTTCCAACCAACTGATGTACAACTCAAGCACACGACTATTTAAAGCCTCAAACGACAACTCTACATAACAAGCTTGTAACTATTATAGGGTACAACTGGGTCAAACAACTAATCATGAATCATTCGTTATATAAAATCCATCTAGCTGGTGCTGGGACTGGATAACCATACTCTCTTATGCCCCTATGGCGTTGGAACACATCCAAGCACCTATATCACAACCTTGAAGTGGAACACATCCATCACTCTTATATACGACAGTGTCGGAACACATACAAACACTCCTACATAACGTGTCTCAAGTACGACAACGTTGGAACACATCCATACAACCCACCGTGAATATTTCATGAACTATAACTCTTGTCACACATGATGATATAAGAATCTCGTGCCATTGGACGAACTCTTGAACATATTGTTGCATATGCCAGAGTGTTGTAGAAACAATCCAGCCTAAATAAGGTATAAAATCTTAATGAGCCTATCATAATCACCCTAACTGGAATAAAAACTTTCTCAATGCGCATGGTTATAAACCAACCACAAACTCTTACATGGTCTACCTCTACTTCCCTCAATGACAACCATGTTTGGAGAAATTTCTTGAGTCTCTAACACTCATATTTAAGATGTAAATATTCTAAATTCTGAGGAACAACATTCATGACACCTCGTCATCCTTTTCCATCGTTAGCTCTCTTTTTCTTCCAATTCATATTAATGGATCTCGAAAGTACTGGATGATGATATAATGGTATCTCTTTAAGTATAACTTTCTCTAGTCAACCACCACGTGTACACATATTCGACTCTCCAGCCATAGTACTCCTACATTGTTTACATTGAATAGGCCTTGCCTCTAAAAGCTAAATCACTAACCCCCAATAAGGATAGGACTCTCGTACCAATAAACTTCACATATTTAAATAAAGACATATGTAACCTCACATATTCTTGTGTGTTAGTAGGAATTATACCATAAATCTTTCATCCATATCTAGATACAAAGCTCACAACATCCCGCTATAGAAATACTCAATATATTTAGTTCATGACAATTACAAGCGCATGCCTTCGACTATCCAAGAGGTATTACCAAATGTTCACATTAACCACAACAAATATAAAAAAAAAAATGCCCTTGGAATATCTTAACTCTTTTACCTTCCCCTTATGGCGTCCAAATAGACTAAGTTTCTGGCAATATATTGATAACCAACTCTACCTTCCTATAATGTGTACACTTGATAGATGTTTTTTTTTTCGAAAACAGATTCAGAAACTCATTAATCTTTGAGACTAACTCAATAATCAGATAGTTAATCTTGGTGCTCTAAGTTAAGGTTAGATTCTACATACACCCTTCACTTATCATAACTATTAAACTTTCACTGACAAAGTAACTTTGTTTGTAGGCATACCATGTGAATCCTTAAATTGGAGGTCAACCCTCATTCAAATTCACTTTAGATAATTGTTGCTATGGATTTTGTAGCGTATCACCATTCTTCTCCTTTTTTTTTTCAAAAACTACCAAGCAAGACTTGGCTTCTCTACTTAGAAAAGGTCAACAACTTAATAATCATTCTTTGACTCACCAATAGGAAACTATGTGTCCACAATAATATCTACACCTTAACATGCCACAAAATCAAAGTCTTCCATAAGGGCAGAGTTCTCCTCATCCTTTGTTTCGTCTAGTCATCAAAATACTTAATCACATCCAATCACAATGATGTGGTGGTAACTGTCACTCATTAAACATCCCATCTTTCTAACTCTAAAAGAAACTTCGATGCAAAATAATACTAATCTTAACCTTTGCCAATTGTGTATTCTGCTTACTTTAGTATCCAAGTGGTCCTTTCAAAAACTTCAACATCCAATTCTCTGTTAGAAAAAAATTGTATGAACAACAGAAAATTATGGCTTCGAGGCGTGAAAGATCACTATCTTTCAAGAGTTATTGCCCGTATATTCTTTAGGGATTTACAAGCAATTCTCTAGCAGGATACAACAAAGCCCAAAAATATATTTGCAAATTGAATATCAACTACTTCTGGAATTCCCTTGTATTTATAGAATCTGGAAAAAAAAGAGTCGCTCCTTTTAGAATAGACGCAACTTTTCACTAATAGTCGTTTCTTTTCAAACAGACACAACTGTTCTGTTAAAAAAAAAATACGAAAATAAAATCTTTAATTAAAGATCCGACCCGGCCAGCGCCCAAGCCCAAAGTCCAAGTCCAAGTCATTTAGATATATATATAATTAAATATATAAGTAGACTTACTCAATTATTTAGACTACATGGGCTTGGCTTTAAAAAGCCTTAAAAGTTGGCCTAAGCCACCGATGTGGGATTCCACATATTACAACTACACAATAATCCCCCACTAGCTTGTAATATGTCTCATAATATCACGCATATTGAAAAGTATCTTATATAGATTTGAACTTTCCATTAGTGTTAATACCTTAAAATTTGACGAAAAGTTATTGGTATCCTAAGATTTGAACCACAACTCCTTTTGCCAAACCGAAAGTATCACACACATAACATTATTAAGTAGCAAAACAATCCAATATGATGCTTTAGCACGTTTATGGTCGTGTGCTCATCCAAATTCATGAATGTTTACAAGATCAACTCCTTAAATCTTGTTTGAGACGGCACCACCTCAACATTCATATAGGTGAAAGTAGACTTTATGTCCCTGTTACTACATACATTTGCTAATTTGATTAAGAAATAATTCACCCTCTTTCTTGTAACAGTATGCACTTTGAAGTTTATCATTATGCCCCTGTTATTACAGGCATTTAACAGTTTCTAAACTCCTCAAATAACAGTAAACAGTACCACAGAATCAAGGATCTAAACGAGGAGATTCGTGCTTAAACAACACAAGCAATTTGTTATTACCCATTGAACTTATATTGCTAGAGTGCATACTAACTCACAGTTGGGTTCCTATTACCTGTGCTTAATTTAAGAGTTTTAGTCTCATTCCTTCACTAGTTTGTTGTACTGCATCTCTATTTAATGCTTTTGTAAGTGGATCAGTCAAATTCTTATTTGATCTCACATACACTATAGTTATTGTTTCGTTAATAACTAACTCTCTAATATAAGCATGCCTTAAGCTTATATGTCTTGATTTCCCATTATACATTTTATTGTGAGCTACGCACATAGTAGTCTCACTATCACAAAATATAGAAATGGCTGGCATAGGTTGTGGCCACAACTTTATATACAGTAACATGTTTCTTAGCCATTCTGCTTCCTTCCCAGCAGCTGCTAATGCAATGAATTCAGATTCCATTGTGGAATGGGAAATACAAGTTTGTTTCTTGGATGCCCAGCTAATGGCGCCACCCCCCAAAGTGAATATCCAACCTGAAGTAGCCTTATTTTCATTTAGACTTGTTATCCAACTCGCATCAGAATATCCTTCTAATACGGTAGGAAAACCATTATAACAAATGCCCAAATATTTTGTTTTCTTTAAATATCCAAGTACTCTAATTATAGCTTTCCAATGAAAGTTACTTAGACTACTTGTAAACCTTGAAAGTTTACCGACGGCAAATGCTATATCAGGCCTAGTGCAGTGCATTGCATACATCAAACTTTCAATTGCACTTGCATACTCTAATTGTGTCACTGTTCTTCCAGTATTTTCAGTAAGCTTTATACTTGAATCATATGGAGTTTTATACTCCTCTATGCCCAAATGATTGAACTTGTTAAGTATCTTATCAATATAGTGGGCTTGTGATAAAGTCACTCTCTTATTATTTCTTTCGACTTTGATACCTAAGATAGTATCTACTTCATTCAAATCTTTCATTTTAAAGACTGAAGTTAGATACTTCTTAGTTTCAAAAATCCCAAGCATGTTTGTACCAAAAATCAGCATGTCATCAACATAAAGACAGATGACAACTCCATAATCTTTAGTAAATATAGAGTAAATACACTTATCAGCAAAATTATGGGAGAAACCATTTGACAATATCATGCTATCAAACTTTTCATGCCATTGTTTTGGTGCTTGTTTCAAACCATAGAGAGACTTTATTAGCTTACAAACTTTGTGCTCATTACCAGGAAGAACAAATCCTTCAGGTTGTTTCATATAAATTTCTTCAGTTAAATCTCCATTTAAGAAAGCAGTTTTAACGTCCATTTGATGTACATATAGATCATATATAGATGCTAAAGACAAAAGTACTCTAATGGATGTTATTCTTGCAACCGGAGCATATGTATCAAAGTAGTCAATACCTTCATTTTGAGTGAAACCTTTTGCAACTAATCTTGCTTTAAAGGTTTGTATAGAACTGTCTGTATTATATTTTCTCTTAAACACCCACTTACTACCTATAGGTTTAGATCCACGAGGTAAGTCAACTAAAATCCACGTATTATTAGACATTAATGAATCCATTTCATCATCAATCGCCTCTTTCCAAAAGGCAACATCTCTTGAAGACATGACTTCTTGGAATGTTCTAGGATCTTCTTCTATACTAAACAAAATAGGCATTTGATTGCAAACATTAGCTCTATCACCCTTCACTAGAAAGATAAAATCAGGGTCAAGAGTTTTTCCTTTTCTAACTCTTTGACTTCTTCTTGGCTCTATTTCAGTATTATCATTTTTCCTTTTATTAGAAATAGTTTCGGAATGTGACATCTTTTGTCCATCATGACTTCTATGATTTGCTTCGGTCAACTTCTCATTAACAATATCATTTAGGAATTTATTTTCTAAAAATTCAACATGTATAGATTCTACAACAACATTAGATTCTAGATCAAGAAGTCTATATGCTTTTGAATTTTGTGCATATCCTACAAATATACGTTTTATTCCTCTAGGCCCTAATTTTGTCCTTTGATGATCAGGAACTCTATAAAAAGATATACACCCCCACACTTTAAAATAACCTATATTTGGTTTTCTACCATTCCAAAGTTCATAAGGAGAAAAATGCAAACTTTTTGAAGGTACTCTATTTAATATATGACAAGCAGTAAGTAAAGCTTCACCCCACAAATTGTGAGGTAAATTTGCATTTAGCAACATAGAGTTAACCATATCTACTAAAGATCTATTCTTTCTTTCAGCCAATCCATTTTGTTGAGGTGTATATGGAGCACTAGATTGATGTATTATGTCTTGACCTTCACAGAATTTACTAAATTCAGTAGCAAAGTATTCTCCTCCTCTATCACTTCGAATAATTTTTATTTTCCTATTCTTTTGATTTTCCACAACTGATTTGTATTCCTTAAACTTCTGAAAAGCTTCATCTTTTGTTCTAAGAAGATAAACATGTGTAAATCTAGAGAAATCGTCTATCAAAGTAATGAAGTATCTTTTGCCTCCTCTAGTTAATTCTCCATTTAATTCACATAAATCAGAATGTACTAAGTGTAAAATTTCTGTAAACCTTTCAACTTTACGAAATGGTTTCTTAGTCATTTTTGCCTGAATGCATATTTCACACTTTTCTCCATGTTCAGATTTGCAAGTAATATAACCATTTTTGGACATATAATTTAAAGAGCCAAAATTTAAATGTCCTAATCTAGCATGCCATAAATAAGAATCAGACACAACTGTATAAACAGAAGCATAATTTATTGCATTAACACTAATTTGAACATGCCATCACAGTGATATCCTTTTCCTACAAACATACCACTTTTGGACACAATTACATTATCAGACTCAATTACCATCTTGAAACCTCTCTTAGAAAGTAAACTAGCAGAAACTAAGTTCTTCATTATTTCTGGAACATGAAACACATTAAGAAGAGTCAACTTTTGTCCAGATGTGAAGTTGATTTCAACTGTTCCTTTTCCTGCAACTTCGGCTGTAACATGGTTGCCCATTAACACCTGTTCAGAATCCTTTACTTCTGAATAAGTTTTGAACATATTCTTGTCATGACAAACATGAATTGTTGCACTAGAATCCAACCACCAATCTTGATTTTTTGGAGGTTGTAGCAGCCATATTCAACTCTTTAGCCGTTTCCTTTGGTACAATAGAAATCATAGCAACCAGCCCTTGTGAAGAACCTTCTACAACATTCACTTTCTTTGAATTTTCAAATTTTTCAGACTTTTCGGATTTTTCAGAATTTCCGGTGTCTCCTGAATGAAAATTTATTCCTGCTTTCTTAAACCTGCAATCTCGAATCTTATGGTCTTTCTTTCCACAATGATAACAATTAAAATTCTTTCTCTTTTTATCAAGAGACTTGTTAGAAACTTTCAGATTCTTATCTTCGTTTCCCGACTTATTTTGACTAACATTATTAACTGCAGAACTAGAGCATCTCTAACACGAGTCTCACTTTCAATTTAAAGATGAGTTCGAAACTGTTCCACAGTTAATTTGTCAGTAGAATGCAGAATTTTCTTTCTATAGTTATTCCATGAAGAAGGCAGTTTCGAGAGAATTGCACCAATTTGAAGTGCATCAGGAATTTTCACTTCAAGATCACTTAGTTTCGAAACTAAGATCTGTAGTTCATGAATCTAATCCATGATAGGCTTTGTATCAATCATCTTAAATTCAAAATATTGTAGGGATAAGAATTAATCGATACCTCGTTTCTCGTTTTCATATGTCGTTTGCAACGCTGTCCAAATTTCCCTTGGAGATTTCTGAGTTGAGTACAAATCATACAAACGGTCAGTCAAAGTATTCAGAATATGACCGCAGCAGAGCAATTTATCTTCCTCGCGTTTCTTCCTCTCTGCTTTTGTTTCATCAGTATCATCCGTGGTAGATTCTGGCAGTGCAGGCAGCAACGGATCAAGAACATAAAATATTTTCAATGCCGTGAGCAAGAAAATCATTTTGTCCTTCCAGCGAGTAAAGTTCGATCCATCAAAACGATCGAGTTTAATTAGTTCTTTTGGATTCTCAATAACAGATAATAATTTCTCCATAGTAGAAATAACTCTTGAAAATTGTTAGAAAAAAATTGTATGAACAACAGAAAATTATGGCTTCGAGGCGTGAAAGATCACTATCTTTCAAGAGTTATTTCCCGTATATTCTTTAGGGATTTACAAGCAATTCTCTATCAGGATACAACAAAGCCTAAAAATATATTTGCAAATTGAATATCAACTACTTCTGGAATTCCCTTGTATTTATAGAATCTGGAAAAAAAAGAGTCGCTCCTTTTAGAATAGACGCAACTTTTCACTAATAGTCGTTTCTTTTCAAACAGACACAACTGTTCTGTTAAAAAAAAAATACGAAAATAAAATCTTTAATTAAAGATCCGACCCGGCCAGCGCCCAAGCCCAAAGTCCAAGTCCAAGTCATTTAGATATATATATAATTAAATATATAAGTAGACTTACTCAATTATTTAGACTACATGGGCTTGGCTTTAAAAAGCCTTAAAAGTTGGCCTAAGCCACCGATGTGGGATTCCACATATTACAACTACACAATATTCTCGTACTTGATCACAAATTAATGTTTAGACTGATTTATCATGCCTACTTTTGGCCTTGTATGTATCTCATACCTTTTGAAACCTCATGTCCTATTGATGTCTGAAGGAAGGTGAGCATCATCTTTAAGAAATTAAACTTTCTAGCTCTATCGCACGAGTTAAGAGAAAAGAAGAAGGAAAACATCCTAGATGTTCGATAGCCTCAAGGTCATAACTATGGACGTCTACATACCCATGAACAAGACTCTATCAAACACTGCTCCATGACCCGGTACTTAAAGCCTAAGCTCTGATACCAATTTTGTCACGTCCCAAAATACCTCCTAGACGTGAGTGGCACCCGCTAACGTCACTTATCGGCCGAACCAAACATCCATTCACTTACCCAATTATGTAAGCCCTGAAACAGAATATGTATAACTCCAAACGCTTCAATAATAATCAATAGATAAGAAATGATAATCCAACAGACTTCATAATCAATTTATTAGTTTAACGATCAATCAACTCCTAATTCACAAGCCCAAATCTCACACTAAGACCATGGAGCATCTAATAGAGTTACATGAGTTCAACTGTCGGGCATGCAAACCCAAGAAAAGAAATATAAGCTAAAATAGCTAGAGTTGAAACGACAACCTCCACGAACAATGTGAAGACTCACCTCAACAAGCGAATCCTCACAAACGGACCGTCAGCCACTAGTCTCACATTCCACCACAGTATCTGCAGACATGCAAGTAAGGAGTGAGCTATATAGAAATATAACCCAGTAAGATCCTCGATCCGCTACTTTAATACCCCTGGAACAAGTGTTAGAAAATATAAAGCACAACAATCACATAAATGATATGCACAACATATATCTTATAATATAATGCTCAATAAGGTCCAACAAATGTTTCAAAAGTCACTATGTATCTCAACTCAATTCACTCTCACGGCTTGTCATAAACGGCAGTGAAGGTGATCAGCCTAACACCCCAACAAGTCAACGGCAGCATACACAATGCCCCAAAAGTATACTACGACAGCGTGTACAAGACCCCTAACATATTACGGCAGCATACACAATGCCCCTAACATATTACGGCAGCTATGTATGCCCCTAGTAACCATATCACGGCAGCGAAGAAAATATATTCAACGCCCCAACGTCACCTCACATATTACCATTAAATAATTCTCACTATACTTCATTAAATACATATCCATGGCTAGTCAAAGACCACCAATTCTGCCAAGCACACGCTTGTCCCAACACATGGACTAGGCAGAAAAATACATTTTATAAAGCAGGTTTGAAAAGCAAGCACCAAAGCTTAAAGTCTCACTTACCTTGATGATGACAAGTTCCCCAACCATGCAATACGTAGATTACCAACCAAACAACCTCCAATGGGTTCAATCTATGCAAAAATATAGATTAAAGATATCAATTAAATTAATCGGGGTCAAGTCTCATAATTCTAAATTTTCAAGCTTAGAGCTAACCAATATCTCAACCTTAAACCATGAATTAAGAGTAAAAATAATCTGGATCTCACTATTGAAACTTAATAGATGAAAATTCTATCCAACATATTAGCACCCATATCCCAAAAATAGTACCCAACTATGCACAACCAAAAACTCAATGCCCCAAAGTTTTGGTGGAAACATATACGAACCGATGGCTTCAAAATGAGGACAAATAGTGACCTGAGCCTTTCAATTCTTTAAGATGTTAAGTAATCATTACCAAATCATGTGCTTCTAAGTCATTATTATCCCAATGATTAGTAATCATTTGACCAATCATTGATAGGATATTTTAAAAGTATAAAGAATTCACCACTTCATGCAAATCCAAAATAATACTCATATATATGCTACTGTAAATAGTAAACAATTCTCCAATATTGTTACCTTAAGCTTATCCCTGCAAAGTGGCCAAAGACGATCTCTTTTTTTTTTCTCTCTTTCTCCGTGAGTTCTTGCTCTTCCAGAAGTAACAAATTGTTCACCCTAATTTTCTAATTCTCACGTAAGATGTGCTATTAATAGATGAGGGAATGAGCTTGGGCCCACTCTTTTTAATTCTCTCTATTATTATAATTATTTTATTAAAATTACCAATTAACCCTCTATTAAAAAGTTGGGTTATTTTATATATATATATAATCTACTTCTTTTGCTAGACTAAGTATTTTATTATTTTCAAAATATTTAGCTACATATTTATTTTTATTTTTATTTTTAAAAAAAGACAACAAGAAAAAGAAAATAATAAAATATTTTTTTAAAAAAGAGAATGAAAGATCTTAAATAAGCAATTAACTTAGCTTAAGTTATCTATTTTTTGGTTCTTATAATATATATTGATGATTTTTTGCTAAGGGTCTTGGTTTGACAGTGTGATGATTATATTTATCTTTACGATTTTTATATGTTAAGTGCCTTTTATACGTTTTAGTTTCCAACGTTATATGCTACATGACGATATATGTGTGTAAAACTAGTTTTATTAACATGTAGAAGAAATACAAATGAAAAATAAATAATATCACCAAAAAAAAAAAAAATAGGACCAAAAAAGAAAGAAAGAAATAATAAAAATGTTACCAAATGATATTTTCAATAGCTTGGTATTTTTATTAATTATTTATTATTATAATTTAATTATTTAATTTTTCTAGTTTTACTAATGTAAAAGTAGTTAACTAATATTGAAATTAGCTACTATTAGCAACTTAATGCAGGAACACCTGCAAACACTAGTTATTTTGTTCCACATAAAAATTGAAATATTAACCCAATTATAAGAAAAAGAAAGTCAAACAAAAAAAAAAATTTAAAAAAAACAAAAAGAAAAGAAAAGTTCAGCCTCAATGTTTGACTAAACTAAAGGAAAGGAGTGTTGTAATTGGTTAACTACTCAATTTAAGGGTTGAAAGAATTTGGGGTACGCGGGTAATTTTTTTACGCCGACGGGATATTTTTAGATTTACTATAGGAAGGGACATTGTGGTGTAAATATTTTAATTTTTTAGTCAATTTAGTGTACTTTTCCCTTTCATTAACTCACTACACTTTTCAAGTTAAAGGTTCAATTATTATTTTTTGGCAATTTTAGTAATTTTTCACATATTTATCTATATTTTATATTTAAACACTGAGACTAATTGTACTCATTGACTATATAATACGTCGTTCACTACGAATTAAAATATAGGCATTCGGTTTAACTATACAAAATTTAATGGCAATGACAGAAAAATAACAGGAAAATCCATGTTCCAAACTTGGTGATTTTGAAGAATAAACCATGCAATTAATAAAGAGAAGAAAAAAGTACTCCTATTCAATTAAAACACAAGAGAGGACACAAGACATGTCATCCCCCGTTAATCGTAATTGGACTTAATTTGTAAAGATAAACCAATAATCATTGTATTATTATATTTTAAAAACATAGATGATTTACATATATATTATTGAATGAAGCTGAATAGACTTTTACACTAGTACACACTATATTACTACAAATAAATAAATCGAATTTCATAAAGCACAACCTTATATCTAATATTCTCAACAAAATTGGAAATTTCATCGAGAATATAGCTAGGAATTTACACTAACAATATATATTACTTAAACTCAATTTCTATATATAGGATTTTCTTGATGACTAAATTACTTGGATACTTTCTTGGTAAGTGGAGACCTTGACTCACGAAGTCTTCTTTCATTGACCAATGTTGTTGCAAACCTATATCACAAAATGAAAAATTTAAATTGGTTTACTTCTAACAACTTACACAATATAATAGTAAGACTAGCTAAAATACAGTGATAATACAAAAATATATTATCCCTCCATCTCAATCGTGATCTTTAAAAATAGTTATTTCAAACTATTTATCGTTTGAGAAGTTTAAGAAAAAGTTATAATAAAGTTATAATGAGATATATACCTCTTAAGGGCTTCCTCATTAGTGCCTCCTTTAGGAATTGGTTCTGTCAAGCCTGTTTCCAAATTTACCCTTGAAAGTGGTTTTTTCAATAAATTTTCCCCAATTTCCACAAGCCTCTCCAAATTTTCCTTTGTAGACACATCTACCGAGGCTTCTGTTCCACTTAGTTTATCCTCCTGTTAATTTTTTTTTTACAACCAAAAAAAAATATTAATCAAACATACTCATCAAAATCCTTCCCAAAAAGGAAAAAAGAAAGCAATACTCTATAGTCGCTCACCAACATAATAATTAATCAACACATGTATATTTTTTTTTATATTTGGCTAGTGAATGTAATTATTTTGACCGACCGATCAAATATATATGTAATTTGTCCCAAAAAAAAAAATGATACTTACTTGAATTCGAAGGTAACTCTTTTCACTATGAAGAGCTTGAAAACAAACAGAATTATGGTAATCAACCATATCAGCACTTGATTGTGAGAATACTTCTATTAATGGTGTGGAACCTTTGTGAAATAACCAATCTACAATCCCCCATTTGGCTGCCAAGGATGAATTATATTTTTGTTCACATTTTGCAGCTCCTGTCCCTATTGATATTACAAGGAAACGACCATAATCCGTGGGTTTTATTGGGAAGAAATCTGGGTTGTTCTTGAAAATTTCTTTGCTTACTTCCGCTATTGCAACCAAACCCTGAAAAATTCACTACTAGTATAAGTTTTATTGTATCATCAGTATATATAAGTTAAATTCTTAGTATTAATGAAGTGTTTTAGTACCGGATTATTAGCAGCAACGCCACCATCAATGAGATTATGTTCTCTAACATTGCCTTTGCTATCTTCAACTTTGAAATTATGAGCAGGAAGATAAGTAGGAGCTGCTGAAGTACCAATACAAACATCGGACAATTTTGCATCATAACATGCTGATCGTTTAGTCTGCAACCAAATATCAAGATTCAATAAAGTCCCACTAGTTTGGTCAGGATCGTGGGGTGTATGCAGACCTCAACCCTACCTTTGTGGGGTAGAGAGACTGTTTCTGAAAGACCCCTTTTATGTATATAGTTATTTTTTTCATTTGAATGAGAAATATGTACCTCATAAGTGGAGAAAATGGTTGGTTGCAACTTCTTGATATCAAAAGCAGGAATAACAACGTTTGTGATAGTTTTACTAAGACGAGTATCTTTCAATTTCTCCTTGATGACCTCATGTAGGTATTTGCCATCATATTTTGGTCCTATTAATGCTTGCAGCATCTTCCCAATTGAAGCAAACCAACCACTGCATATTTGTAAATTCAACAAAATTTTGAAATTTGGTTAGCTCTATATAGTTATAATACACATAAATAGAGCGAACAAAGTTAATTAGATATGTACATACCAGTTCTTTTGTGGAAAAATTTTTGGACAATGCTTCAAATAGAATGGTGTAATATCTTTGGCCGCATAAAGTGGACGATTATTTTCGTCTGGAGCCGTTAACATGGCCGTGACAAGGCCACCGGTGCTCGTTCCAGCAATTACGTCGAAGTAATCTGCAAGTCTTGCATCCTTTCCATCCAACTCCTGCAAATTTAGTACCACCAATTTTATTTTCCATGCATGCATGCATTAACATGTGATAGCATTTTGTTACGCTGACCACCAGGTCGTGAGACTTTCCTAAGGAATGTAACTAACGTGACGAATCATTATATGTATACATAAAAGAAAATTGACCTGAAGTTGAGATTCAAGATAACTGAGGATGGTAGCTGGAATAATTCCTCGAACGCCACCTCCATCGATACTAAGAACAGTGATCAAGTCTCCGTAAGTTGGAGGTTGGATTTGAGATGTTTTTCTCTCCATTTGTGATAGATTCATTAATCTTCTAAACTGATATTCTAATCAAAAGAAGGTAACAAAATTGATTCTAAATGAATAATATGAAGTGTGTGTATTATGAGAATAATGTTGAACTAGTTTATGATATTCTTTGCAATTGTATAAGGGAACATATTTATAGGCCTTGTTCTCAAGAATTGGTGACTTAATGGGTCAAAGATTGACTTATCAAATGAAAAAAGTTTCTATTCAAATTTTAAGAAAATTCTGGGAAACATGTAGCAAAAAGACTGAGTATCATGAGGTAAAAAATTAACACGCTAGTAAATATGTCTTTTTCGATTAAAAAAATAACTGATTTCAGATCACAACAAAAAATATTTGAATTGTCTTGTAGTAAAAATATTTCATGTCCATCACGCAAACTAAAGCAGCCATTGAAAAGTATTACTCCCTCCGTTTCAAAAAGAATTACCTAGTTTGACTTGACACAGAATTTAAAAAAATAAAGACTTTTGAATCTTGTGGTCCTAAATTAAAGTTATGGCAAATGTACCAAAATGCCCTTTAATCTTGTGGTCTTAAACATGTTATGTGGAAAGTTGGAATTAAAGTGTTGCCAAAAAAGGAAAGGGTCATTCTTTTTTAAACGGACTAAAAAGAAAAGTAGGTCATTCTTTTTGAAACGGGGAGTACTTTTATACTAAACTAGTAAAGTTTGTGCTAAGTGGGATGTACCGCTAACGGTAACGGATTCGGTAGAATCAGATAACTTTGAATTGAACTCAGTATTGATCTTTAAAAAGAATGACTCCCTCTGTCCCAATTTAATTTATATGACGCAATTTTCTTTTTAATTAGTCTAAAAAAGAATGACACATTTCTATATTTAGTAACAATTTAACTTTAAAATACTCACTTTACCCTTAATGAAATGATCCGGCCCTTTCTTGAACTCCATGTATAGCAGAAGACTAGTGCACCGAATTAAGTTGATATGTATGTTGCTTTAGGTTGTTGTTTTCATAACAGATTTGTATACAGCAATAATAAATAAATTTCATCGTTTTCATTTTGCGTGTAGAATTTACACTTGCCTTAAAGTTTGTTAGTCAGAGGAATATATATAGATAAAATTATTTGTTCTTTTTGTTAGGCCTATTACCTATGCATATTCAGGTAGTAAGAAGTCCAAAATGTGGATTCTCTTTGATTTGTATACAACAATAATAATAAATTCCATCGTTTTCATTTGCGTGTAGAACTTACTCTCTGTCGCTAAGTCAAAAAGGAGAATAAAAAAAAAAAATTATTTGTTCTTTTTGTTAGGCCGGTTACATTAAGACACAGGGTAGAAAAGGTCCAAATTGTGGATTCTCTTCGTTTTTTATATTTGTTTATAAGCAATTTGAGTAATGCAAATAAGCTATGAATCTCTCATAATATTAAGAAATTTGAGACTAATGTCCATGATGGACATATTTAGTATTTGCGCTAGTGGAAGATTGCGGATACCATATACCAGTTCCCAGTAACAAGTACCTCTGAAATAATCGAAGTGCATGCAAATGAGTCTAAACACCCTCGATTGAAGATCAACAGACCCATGATGTTCATCACGGGGATATGGCTTATTCAATGATCTTTTCAACTTAGTGAAGCTTAGCGCTGCTGGACTCTATTTGCACTGGGTTGGGGGTCAATCGTGCCATTTCTTATTATATGAACGATATCAAAGCAAGTCTCTACCTCATAGTAACAGATGCAACCAACTTCTAACAGGCTCAAGTAATTTGAAGAGCTCAAATGAACTCAAAATCTTCCTTCCCACATCCACCCTTTTATGGTCTTGAAATTGAGAGGCACTGAATTAGAAAAATGGTTCAGTGGGAAGATAATCACTATATGTCCGAAGTCATCTAAAGATAACATAAACATATTGTATAACAGCTGCTATCACAGAGTAAAACGAAGTACTGGATCACATTAAAAAATTGCAGCAAAAAACATGTCCTATTTCACGACTTCAAACACAACTTCTGCAGACTTTTGAGAAACGAACTTCAGAAGACAACAGTGTCGAGCATGGTTCCCAATGTCTGGACAATGTTTGAAGACATCAAATTCGAGACATGCTCTTCAAGATGCTTCTTGGCATCTTGCCTTCCAACATTTGCAATGGCTAGCTTTTCTGGAGGCAACTCATCCTCCTCCTGCACTGCTTTATTATACTTGACCGCAAGGTTTAACATCTCCTGCACATGAGAATATTTGAAAAAGTCAAACTGGCATGTCAAGGCAATATTTCCTAGTTTTTCACCCTCTCCCGTGGAGAGACAGAGAGGAAAAGATATCAGCAAGCATATTCTGCGATTCTAACCATCAAAGTTGGCACTCGATGTAACAATGCTGCTGTATTTAAATGCCACACAAACCCAGAGATTACCTGAACTGTCTGCTCATTGGTTTTTGAATGATTATCAAAACGCTGGAGTGTGAGTCCATCTGTCCATTTCTTCTTGTGAAGATTCAGTAGCATCTTCTCTTCAAGTTCATTCTTTCTGTAGTTTATGGCTATTGAGTAGTAGTGTCTGTTCAAACCATGGATCAATGCCTGCAAAATGCATCTGTCAGAACCACAAAAAAACTGAAATTGAAGATAGACCATCAACGAGTTTATGCAACAAAATTTGATGGGCTTAACTAAGAATTTACTTTTAATTGAGTATTATTATTTGCAGCAGAAGGAAAATATAAAAAAAGTTGCTGAAGATTGATTCTCGGACAATAGGCTTTAATTGGAAAATATGAATCAATTAAACTTTTTGAAACTAGTGGAACTTTGTACCACTAAAAAACTTGTGAAAGTCGTGTAAGAAGTTATTCCACTTAGCAGTACCACCACCAGCGGAAGATCAAATATCAGGAAGTAAAATAGGAGGTGTCACACGTACACCAAGTCTGGGTATGTGAGTGGATGGGGGAGGGGAGGGAGTAACATCTTTAACAGAACTATAAAGATTAATAATGACACTTACTTGAATAGAAGGTTTGTTTAGATGTCCCAGATTTGATGTTGTCTGACGTGGCTCTTGGCCAAGCATCATTGTTTGGGGATTGATCAAGCGAAAGGCATCAATTACCACCTTTCCTTTAACACTCTGAATAGGATCCACCACCACAGCCACTGCTCGTTGATTCAGTGCTTCAAAACTCTGCAAAATAGAACATTCATTAGTTATTGGCATACTTCACATGAAGACGATGTCAAAACACACCAAATCGACGTTCTGATCGGTAGGTATCAACAAGACAAGTTGATAGGTTCATGTGCTCATCTGCTTTTACCAAAATATTATTGAACACTCAAACTCGAGAGTGCAATACTAAACTATTTACTCTATTTCTCACTATCCCCTTTATTTGTTATTTAGAGGAAGGGAGAGATGGGATAAATCTCTCTGGCCGTAAGTTTTTATTTTCTAATCTTTCTAATTCTTGCTGCAAACAGAAGTTTGTTTCAGTTCATTTCTATGATTCTCCCATGCTAGCCAATACAGAATGCTATAACGGTCTGTCCAGAGGATTTTGTCTATCATAAAGAGTGTTCAATCTTTATCTTGCTAACCAGACTTCCTATTTTTATCATAGAGAGCATAATAATCCTGCAGATCCCACCAAATCACAGCTCTAGAATGCAAAAGACAACCATACCAATGTGGTATCATTTTATTTTTTATTTTTTTTTGGGGGGGGGGGGGGGGGGGGGGGGGGGTAGGATAAGAATAACAATGTGGTCTCATTTTCATGAAAAGCTTTTCTCCTGAGACGCAAAAAAAGGTTCTCTAGTGAAGTGGGGACAAAACACAACTGACAAAGGCAGTTTTCAACATCTTCCCATTACCTCAGTTCTCACACTCTCTCTTCTTCTTCTCAACCCACCCCTACTTCCATCATCGTCGCAAAAGTTTCTCTAAGTTTGTTTATATCTAAGGATCAAAATGCGGAAAAAATGACATGATCTCATGGAATCGCTACGTTCAATTAAGGTGGAAACAGTAAGTGTAAGGGGTTAGAGCAAAGGGACGTGAGGATTCTCTTCCTTATCTGGTAGTAAGGCAGAAGTGAAAGCTGTGGACAGTTCATATGGAAGCTCTTTATATAAAAACAACAAGTATAACATTCACCTAAAGAAGTAAATCAACCTCTCCCTCCCTCCAATCTCTCCCTCTCTTCTGCTTTTTCAAACCAAATATAGTACTAGACAGAAGTTACTACCCCATCTCTAACTCACTATACATGGATGGGATTGTGATCATAACTTATTTGGTCATTGTAAGAAACAACTACTGAGTGCCTAACTCAAAGGAAGGATGCATTTTAAAATTAATAAAAACTGTTCCAATTCAGTGCCAACTCAAAGAATGGAAGTGCATAAAATCTTCACAAAGCACTTCCAAATACTCCTACACAGGCTCCAGGAATGTAACCCTTCTCCTTAAGAAAAATTCTTGAACTCTGCCAATTCAAAATATGGGATAACAAATAGTACAGCTTTGCATGGTATTACCATGCCACGTTCACCACCTTAGTCAAATTTCATATTACAAAGGATTCAATCTTGCTTTTCTTAATCCCATCCTTTTTTTATAAATTTTTTCTCAATTCCATATTAATCAAAGAAGATCATTTAACTAGGGGTGACTGGATTAACTATTAAAGGACTCACAGAAGATCATTTAACTCGGGGTGACTGGATTAACTATTAAAGGACTCACAGTATCATAAGCATTTCTTACTCAGTGGCTCATGGTTCACATAGAACATTTCAAATGTCAATAGGAACCAGCTAACCATCAAAATGGAAAAGGACAAGAATAACCTGCTGAGTATTGATGTCAACTCCAGAAAGCCAGCAGCCAAATCCAGGATGTGAATGATACCAACCAACAACCATCTCAGGTCTATAACATAAAAGCAAAGTAGCATTTTAGGGCACATCCTCGGTGTCAAAACACAAAGAAGATAAGTATACAAGTTGATTAGGCAACATAACAAAATAAAGGAGATATGAGATAGTGGCGCATCAGAAAATGAAAGACCGGATAACATATAAGATTAAGTAGTAACACTGAACTACCAACTTTTGATTCCGTGTTCTCAATAAGCAGCCGAACTCATACTCTGGCTCTTTTTCCATTCTTTATCTTTTTTATTTTTGCTTTCATTCTACCCTATTCTCCCCCCCCCCTTTTTAGAAGGGGGGGGGGGGGGGGGGGGGTTCCTAATATTCTATATTATGTTGCAAATAATCTAACTGATTTAGTTTTCAATCATTTACCAGGTTTTCTAATTTCTGCAGACGACTCCTAAATTGTACATAATTAATCTTAGTAGGTGTTTGGCCATGAAAACCAATTTTTTTTGGAGTTGGAGTTGGCCATGAATACAAATTGGAGTTGTTTTTGACTTTTTGTGAGAGAAGTGTCACTTGTTTTCACTTTTCCAAATACAATTCCAAATTGTATTTGGAATTCTTATGGGCAAACACTACAATTTTTACTAAAGTGAAATAATTTTCCAGAAAAAAGTGAAAAATTCTCATGGCCAAACACCCCCTTAGTCTTCTTATCATTTAGCTGCTAACTCATCATGCCTAATTTTTTACAGGACAGCTCCTTAACTCTATGATGCCAGCATTCTGGAAGGTTGGTTTTAACAAAAGCTCAACAAACCTAATCCCAAATAATCAGCCCCTTGCCAAAATTGATTAAAATAAAGCCTAACCACTACATTCTCAGCAAATACACCAGGATCTTTACCACAACGCTCAAAGAGCACAATTCACAAATAAAGTTACCACTCTATCCTGAAAATCACATCCTCAAGTTGGTTCTTATGTGACAAAGACCTCAACAACTTATCTATCCAGGCAAAAATAAGAACTAAAAGACATCCTTGAAACAAACATATAAGTTTCACACTTTAAAATAGACATAAACATTCAACCAGATGTTTCATAGTATCTTGTCTTATACATATTTAAATACTATTAGATAAGAGCCATAACTCTTCCGCGAACACTTAGCGGTTAAAACAAAGTCTACAACTGCAATAACTCTAAAATTGTATAAGATAATGAAATGCAAAGAAAGTGTGTCTTTCTCAAATCATAAGAATCCTGCAACTTCAAACAATACTAATGCAAACAAAGTGTGTCTTTCTCAAATCATAAGAATCCTGCAACTTCGAACAATACTATCTCATGAGATTCCAAATTAGGTGCCTAACACTGTCTTATTCCCATAATCCCATTCATAAAGGAAAAGGTTCACACAGCAGCCAGATAATGAACCCTTCCATATCTAGTTTAACCTCGTCAAAAATTGCAGAAAACACATGAAAATGATCAGTTGTCTAATTCGCTGTCAAGCGCTCAGCGCCCCTTTGTAGAGTCATACCATTTGACATAAGAAAGGAAAACAAAAAGAAAATACTAAAGGCCCCGGAATTTACCGAAACTAATATACCTGGAAGAAAGGTTTCACTTTCCAATTTGGTAGGAAACTATAAGCATATGATAAACCATAAGAAAAATAACATATTACCCAGCTATAGGAAGAAATTTTAAACTATAACTAATCCTGTATGATACCATTAACAAGCAGTGATTTACCTCCCAGTCTGCTTGAGCATGTCAAGCATATTGGTCTGGAAAACATGATCAACGGCTTCAACACTCACTCCAGTACCACTTTGAGGCATTGCGAACACATCCACTACACGCACTGTATACTCATCAACGAATTCCCCTAACATCAATCCCATCACTTCCATAGGAACTCCAGCCCTCCCTGCACATTAACATCACAAAAAAAACCTAATTACACAACACCTACACACATAGAGAGACTAATCCAAAATTCAAACTCCCCAGGCTTGCTGAGGCTACAATTCATTTGATATATAATATACAACAACATACCCCGTGTAATCCCATAAAATGAGTTCTGTGGAGTATGCAGACCTTACCCCTACCTCAGAGGTAGAGAGGTTGTTTCTAATTGACCCTCGGCTCAAGAAAAAAACAACATATACTATACGAACAGTTTTACAACAAAATAATACAATAATCGAAGTACAAGAAACAACATATAGTAACAGAAATCGAAAAACAAGAAACCACAAGAGCTACACTACGACTAGTATGGACAAACAACAAGACAATCCACTCCTACCTACTAACCTTCTACCCTAATACGTATCCTCCACAACCTCCTATCTAAGATCATCTACTGAGTAAGTTGAAAGTGAAACTGTATCATCTCCTGTCTAATCACCTCTCCCCGATACTTCGGTCTACCATCTACCTCTACCACTCCTGAAATCATCCAAAGTCAACCTCTCACACCTCTGCACTGCCGCATCCATGCATCTCCTCATCACATGCCCGAACCATCTCAACCTCACTTCCCGCATCTTGTCCTCCACCAAAAGCCACTCTCACCTTGTCTCGAATATCCTCATTTCAAATCCTATTTCTCCTAATATGCCCACACATCCCACTTAACATAAGAGTTCTTGACTAGCCAACACTCCGCTCCGTACAACATAGTTGGTCTAACACACATACAAACAAACAGAGACTAATCCCAAATTTTAACTCCACAAGCTCTCTAAGGCTACAGCTCGTTTTACATATAACATACATTTTTAAAATTTCTTCACGCATGTATATATAGTTCGAGCTAAAAGCAATAACACCAAAGACAAGTGTGTGTGTGTGTGTGTGTGTGTGTGTATATATATATATATATATATATATAGCTAGATCCGTATAACAAGTGTACATGCATTTTTAATATTTCAATTTGTTAATTATTATAACTTATAGTACTTTTCACGTAGTCTTCAAATATCTAAATTTTGTTTCAAAAAATTAAAAGTTCTATATCCGAACTCACATTCAAAATTTACAAGTTTAACTCTCAAAATTCGAATTGTGCCACATAAACTGAAACAGAGCGAGTATACATAGTTCGAGCTAAAAGCAATAACACGTATAAGTACATATATATATATATATATATATATATATATATATATACAGCTAGATCCATATAACAAGTGTATATGCCTTTTTAATATTTCAATTTGTTAATTATTATAACTTATAAGTATTACTTTTCACGTAGTTTTCAAATATCTAAGTTTATTTCAAAAAACCTCTATATCCGAACTCACGGTCAAAATTTACAGTTTGAATCTCAAAATTCCAACTGTGCCACATAAACTGAATCAGAGCGAGTATACCTAGTTCGAGCTAAACGCAATAGCACGTATAAGTACACATATATATATACAGCTAGATCCGTACAACAAATGTACAAAGAGCAAATATATTTGGGGGCAAAAAAGTAAAAACGCTAAGTTACCGTGTTTAAGCATTTTGAGAAGAGCAAGAGAAGAGATGTAAACTTGTTCAGAAGAGTCGAGAGTAGGAGAATCAGGCGGCGGGTGACCTAACGCGCCGCCAGCTCCGGCGAACATCCGCTGCAATCTTTCCATTCCCGACATGCTAGAAACTCCGATGGGTTTTTTTGCTTTTGGGGATTTCTTTGAGAACAAGAATACTATTAAGACTGTAAATTTGTTTGATCTATGAGAAGATGGGGATTTTATATTGTGTGAAATAGTTATTACATTGAGACCCCTAGTACTTTGGATATTTATACTATTCCTTCTGTTACTTTTTATGTGTCTAACATTTCGCTTTCAAAACTAAATTGAATTAGAATATTTAATATTATAAATTTAAAATTTAAATATTTATAAACTATTTGAATAATATTATAAGTTACAATCCTCTTGATCAGTATGATTAAAAATATATCTTAAAATGTTATCAAAATTTATACAGTTTGACTATCGAGAAATGAAATATAACAAATACTAAAAAGAAATGAAGAAAGTATTATTTAGGGTTAATTACAGTACACCTCTATAATATAACTCAATATCGAATACACTCTCTATGCTTTATAATCAAACACTTATAACCTTTTGTATTATAGAAATTCTTAACTTACACCCCATATATGTATATCCTTAACTAATTATATTACAATATAATTTTCAAAAAGTAAGTTAAAGTTATAGATAAGAAGTTTTTATGTATTTATTTTTATGATTTATTACTTGGAGGGTAAGTTTAGCGAGGTTACGCATGAGGTCGTCGTGAAAGTGAGTCATGATGCTTGGATCATCTCCAAGAGAGAATGTTTTAACTATTTGGGGTCTTTATTTCAAGGTAATAAAGAGATCGACGATTATGTCACACATCGTACTTATGGGGGATGATCGAAATAGAGGCTCGCCTCTGGAGTCATGTGTTGATAAGAAAGGTACGCCTAAAGTAAAGGTAAGTTCTATAGAGTGGTGCTTAATTAGACTGACTATGTTGTATAGAGTGCAGTGTTATCCAGTCAAGAACCCTCATGTTTAGAAGATGAAAGTTGCGGAGATGAGAATGATGAGGTGAATATGTAGGCATACTCGGAGAGATTTATCGTAAGAATGAAGATATTCGGTACAATGTAGGAGTGACCATCATGATGGACAATATGAGAAAAGCGAGATTGCGATGGTTTGAACATGTGAAGAGGAGAGGTGTAATTATAAGAATTAACAAAAACAATCATTCACCCAATCACTTAAACTAAAAATATCCCAAAAGATATATAATATACATATAATTCATGTATAATCTATGTATACCAATAAAAAATGGACAGTAAATTCAGATGACTATTTATGTAGATATCCCAAATTTATATTATTAGAATATATAGAAAACCTCTATTATGATATACTTTTATTTTGCTAATTATTTAACATAGTTTAAATAACTAGTAAATTGTATATTAAAGAACCATATAGCAACTCCAATATATTTGTGATTGAGATACTATCGTTATGGCTGATTGATCGTAACCAGTGTAGATCCAATGATAAAGTCATTGACGTAATGACTTTAGGCCCATGTTAGCAAATATGATAGAAATTGGATTTAACTCCTAATGTTTTTGAGCCGCCTTGATGGTAATTTTAGATGATACTCCATATAAAAAGAAAATTTTAATGTGTTTTACCCTTAGAATTGTATAATAAAACATGGTAAAAATAATTTAAAATATTTTCATCTATTATATATACTTTTCCATAACAAACTATTTGAATAACATTACACTGGTCCAGCAATCAGAAGCTAAAATACAGAAATTGAATTACAACTGCCATGAAAAAATGAACAAGGATTGTTGTGTGCTCCAAACAAATGATCATGGGCGGAGCTAGAATGTAGGAAGTGGGTTCAACAGAATTCGGTAATTTTGATTCAAACTTTATATTTGGGTTGAAGAAATTTATTTAATGTGTACAAATTACTAATTTAGAATCCAGTAATTGTAAGAGTCGACTCGAACTTCCCTGATTCTTTTTTCTTCGGAAAGTAACTTCGCAAACCTGGCAAAAATTAATATGTTCAATTCAATAACTAACAGAGAATATATACTGATTAATATTGCTACGATATATGCAGAATATTGATATTGAGTATTGACAAAAGAGATGAATAATTACCCTTTCAGAGCTTCTTCATTTGTGCCAGCATTTTTGTATTTTTCAAATATACCTGTCTTCAGATTTACCCTTGACATTGGTTTCTTCAATAAATTTTCTCCAATTTCAACCAATTTGGCCATGTTCTTTTTGGTTGATATGTCAACAGAGGAGTCTGTTCCACTTAATGTGTCATCCTAATTAACATTGTTGAGCAACATAATTAATATTCCTATCTTAGTCGAGATAAAGTCAGAATATCTATCACTTTTCTTATTTTCCAATATTTTATTTGAAAATACAAGCTTTACCAGTAAGAATTGCAGTGGAATGATAAGTATTTTATCTTCTTGGATTCAAAATTTGAGTATGAAGTCGCCTTCGTAAGAAAGCGCCTTACTCTCAAATTTTATAGGGAAATCATAGGAGTATTTAGCTCTCATTTGATAAATACTCGACTAATTAAAATAATAAGGCTAAATTTGAAGAGAGGAAAAGAAGGCAAAATGTTTTTTTTTCAATAACATCAAATATTTAGAAACAATTTCAATTGGAAAATTAGCACTTTTAGTCTCTCAAATGTTACTTTATTTTAATTTTGATCCTTATGATTACTGGTCAAACATATTTAACCTTCACTTAATTGATCTGTGTACTTTTGATTCCTTAGACTGTTTTTTTTTTCCAGCTCAGGTTTCCAAAGAGCCCTCTGACTGTTAATACTTTTGATATTTAGAAATGAAATATATACTAGATAATAACTGAATACGAAGGTAATGATTTTCAGAACATACAGCTTTTCACATACAGCTTGAAAAGCAACTGAAATATGACAATCAACCATATCATCACTAGCATCAGCAAATGCTTCAATAATTGGATCTGATCCTCCTTTACGTAGCCATCCAAAAATACCCCATTTTGAGTCAATTTTAGCAACATATTTATGTTCCAATTTTGCTTATCCGGTCCCTATGGAAATCACTAAAAATTTTCCATAATCAGTAGGCTTCTCTGAGGAGAAATTTGGGGGTTTTGTGTGTATTTGTTTGGTCACTTCACTTGTAGCAATAAAGGTCTGCAAAAAGGCCAACCAAATCATATAAATTTTGAGTTAATTTCACTTGTCTCATTGAATATCATTCACCACCTTACAATATAACAATATTTTTTGTCATATTAAAGTAATTAAATTTTATTCATAAACTTTACTCGTACAAAATGAATATTCATCAAATTTACTATTTTTCAATTTGTTCGATCTTTCGTCAATGGGGCCTAATAATTTTCTATTTTTTAATTTGTTCTTTCGTCGATGGGGCCTAATATAACAGTAAAATCACGTTGACGGATATATATTGTCCTTATAGTGCCTAAGATTTAGTCTCATTTACCGCTTAGTGAGTTCATCATTGTATATAGCGAGTAATGTTTGATCATTTTAATGTGATGTAAAAATCATTCATGATGTTATATTAGTAGATAAAGTTCAGGAAACTAACCACAAACATCACATGGAAAGGGAAAAAAATAAAAGAGGAAAAAGGAAAGGATGGAATCTAGAAAATAGGTTAAATAATGTAGTTATAACTCATACGTACTGGATTGTTAGCTGTAATTGCACCATCAACAAGATTGAAGTCATGAAATTTGCCATCTTTGTCTTGGGTCTGAAAATAATGTGCAGGAAGATACGTTGGAGCGGCAGATGTGCCAATGTATATATCTGAAAGCTTAAGGACCTCAAAAGTGGTGAAAATTGCAGGCTGCATATTCTTGATACCAATGCTGAGAATAGTGATGTATTTACCATAAATTGGAGGCTGACGCAGCTTGAATGAACCAGATGATGACATTATTGGCTTCTCCAATTTTTTGATAAATTTAAGAGTTATGATATGGAATATATATATTGCTGGATTGTGAAGAAAGTAATTAGTAGCCTGTTTGGTCAAGCTTATTTTTCTCCAAAAGTGTTTTTTTTTTTTTCTCGAAAGTGCTTATTTTAAAAAATTGAGGTGTTTGGTCAAGCTTATGGAAGAAAATAAGTGCTTCTGGGGAGTAAAAAAAGCAGTTTTTCATAAGCTAAAAAAAGTAGCTTCTCTCCAAAATCACTTTGAAAAAAACACTTATGAGAAAAATATACTTAAAAGCACTTTTAAAAGTTTGGCCAAATACTAATTGCTGCTCAAAAGTGTTTTTTTAATTGTATTGGCGAAACACAAACTGTTTCTCACCAAAAGTACTTTTTTGAAAAGCACTTTTGAAAAAAGCACTTCTAAAAATAAGCTGATTTTAGAAGCTTGACCAACAGGCTATAAATTCCAGAACACTAAGAACATTTATTGATTTTCAGCAAGGTCGAATCATCTTTTATAGACCTCAATATAATGCCGAGGAAGGAGTTCGGAGCATAAAGGGCTATAATTTTGGCCAAAAATTCCAAAGGGGACAATGGATTCCGAAAGAAATCAAAGGGGACAAAACGCTGGGCGTCCAGCGATTTGTAAATCGCTAGCCAGCCAGCAATTTACAAGTCGTTGGACCCACCGTGACGGCCTGTTTTTAGGGTTACAATTAAGTTTGAACTACTTCATTAGCATTTTTTTTACACCTTAAGCTCATTTTTTAAAAGAAAGTCATATTTAATATGCTAATTAACTTTACACCTTAAACTCATTTTTTAAAAGAAAGTCATGAGTCCAAACTTATTATTCAAAAAAAAACAACTATGAGATTTACATATATATTTATTTTATTTTTTTATTAACTTTATTCACTTGATTAAATTAAGCTTATAAATTTTTTTAAGACATTTCCTTCACAATTCAAAAAAATTATAGCCACCTTAGTAATAGATTAATAACATATTATAAGTTAAAAAATGATGAAATACCTTTATTCTACTTGTAGGGAAAAATAAGAGAGGAAAATACTATTATTTTCTTAAAAATAAAATTTTTTGAACCAAACCGATATTAGCCAAATTGATGGATATGAATTATATATATTTGATTTTAATAATTAAAAAATTAACTAAATTGATTTGATTTTAGTTTTAACCAAGAAAGGACCTAAACCAAACTATGAACACCCCTAATTAAAAATATTGCATGTGAGTTTTAATATTAATTAATTTAAATAATTATATATTATAGTGCATTGCTAAATTAGCAAACTTAATCATTGTTGATAAATATTTTACTTATTTTTTATAATTTTTTTCATATATTGAACTATGTAATACTTGACAATTATCTTTTAGAACATTATTTTTTCTTGAAAAGAGTTACTTTGTTCTATTCTGTTAAATGTAATACGTATATCTTTATAACTGAACAATGGAAAGTTGACATATTATTAATGAAACTTTTTTTAAAAATTTAATATTGGGGATGTTAAATAAAGGGCATTTTTGAGCTCAAGGGTAGATGTGGAAGGCATTTTGGACCTTAAAGGTGGATGTGAAGGGCATTATAGAACCTAAAGGTGGATGAAGGGTATTTTTGCACCATTTTCTAAGTGAAGGGCATTTTAGGCCCTTTTCCGTTATCCAAATGAACTAGTTCAACATCTAAATTACCCTAAACCCTAAAAAAATTGCTAATGAAGTAGTTCAAACTTAATTGTAACCCTAAAAACAGGCCTTCACTGTGGGTCCAGTGACTTGTAAGTCGCTGGGTGTCCAGCGACTTGTAAATCGCTGGAGGTCCAGCGATTTACAAATCGCTAGAGGCCCAGCGTTTTGTCCCCTTTGGTTTCTTTCAGAATCCATTGTCCCCTTTGGAATTTTTGGCCAAAATTATAGCCCTTTATACTCCGGACTCATATAATGCCTCATATGATAAGACAGTCAAGTTGCTTCAACTTGCCATCCAATACTCACTCCGTTTAAAAAAGAATGACCTACTTTTCTTTTTAATCCGTTTAAAAAAGAATGACATCTTTCCTTTTTTGAAAACACTTTAATTTCAACTTTTCACGTGGCATGTTTAACACCACAAGATTCAAGGGCATTTTGGTACATTTGCCATAAACTTTAATTTAGGACCACAAAATTCAAAAGTCTTCTTTATTTTTTTAAACTCCGTGCCAAGTCAAACTAAGTCATTCTTTTTGAAACGGAGGGAGTATATTTTTTGGATACCGATATACTCCCTCCATTTCATTTTACTTGGTCCCCATTGACCCGGCATGCTCCTTAAGAAATCAATAATTAGAGATATATTTTACCAAAATAATCTTATTATTAATGATGTTTTCAAACTCAAAATTTTTCTATCACTACTTTATGTAATTATTTACTTAAGGGTAGAAAAGAAATAATATACATATAATTCTCTTGATTTCATAAATTGGACAAGTAAATTAAAACAACTATCTTTAGTAAAGAGATTAAGTAAAATAAAACGGACGGAATATTTTGTTTTTCTCCCTCCGTTTAAAAAAGAATGACCTACTTTCCTTTTTAATCCTTTTAAAAAAGAATGACCCCTTTTCTTTTTTGGTAATACTTTAATTTCAACTTTTCACGTGACATATTTAACACCACAAGATTCAAAGGCATTTTGGTACATTTGCCATAACTTTAATTTAGGACCACAAGATTTAAAAGTCTTCTTTATTTTCTTAAACTCCGTACCAAGTCAAACTAGTTCATTCTTTTTGAAACGGAGGGAGTAATATTTAGTCAGTAATGTCCAAGTATTGGACACCAACTTGAGCCACAAATTTGAGACCCATTGATCATTATGAGTTCGAAAAAAAAAATATTATAAAAGTTGAATATCTTTTTAATTTTCTCAATTCTAAGATATTTTGATTGCACAAACTGTAGTACTAGCTAGTTATTTATTGACCATAAAATTTTTATTATAATTATTTGGTATTTAGTACTACTGATCTAACAGATTTGGATTCATAGTATATATATGGACTATTGTAGGAGAAAGTGCTCCATACAAGAAACTTTTCTTTTTCCGGGACTCCAATCCAAAATTTCTAGCCAAGGTTTGATGCACATAATCTCGGAATATAATTATTAGATCGCTTAAAGGATAATTTACAATTATACATAATAAGTGTAAGTACTAATTTTAAGGATAAGAAAAGCAACCCGTTTCAAACATTCTAAATGTACACCGTTAAATTATAGATTTTATTTATATTGTCTGTCCCTCATACAAAAATAACATTAATTCTGATTTAGATAGTCATATAAATTAAAATGATAATTTTAGAGTTTCAATCCGCCCTGCCTTGCACCACTTTATTTAAGTGTCCTACACCTACCTCATCCCATTGCCATTCCTAGATACATTGAAAGGTTAGTATTTTGTTTTCTACCTAGGGTGCAAGCTGTATGGATAGATCCTTATTTTGTTTTGAGGGGACAATTTCTAGTTTATGGTAACTTCGAATATGTTGTTAGCTAAAAGACATTGTCACACGTTTTTTAAAAATAAACATGAATACAAGAGGATGAACAATAAAGAGAGGAACGAATAGCTAAATCATTTGTGGTTATATCACATCACATGTGAGTAATTTTGGATATTGCATAGTCATGAGTTAAAATAAATGAACATTAACATTCGTTTTTTCCAGCCGCTTTATTAGAATAAGGAGAATTGTAAAATTTGTAAAACAAAAGAAAAGTCTTTTTTACTTTTAAATGAAAATTATTGCTTATCATACAACTCACCGACTTCATCCACTGAGATTCGCTCTGAACAGGTGTGGACCAACCTTAGCCCAAACCTACTCCAACAACCATATACTTTCTCCGTTTTAAAAAAAATGACTTATTTTTCTTTTTAATTCGTTTTAAAAAGAATGACCTCTTTTCTTTTTTAAAAATACTTTAATTTCAATTTTTCATGTGACATGTTTAACACCACAAGATTTAAGGGTATTTTGATACATTTTTCATAAACTTTAATTTAGGACTACAAAATTCAAAAGTCTTCTTTATTTTCTTAAATTTTATATCAAATCAAATTAGGTCATTATTTTTAAAACGAAGGAAGTACTTTTTTTTTTTACTTTTTGCTCATGATCTGACCCAACATGACTAGCATAAACATTGAAAAGTTGACAAAATCATCTCATTGACACTCTTTTTTCCTTACTGCCAACAGTTTGCCGATGTGACTCATGATGGACGTATGATTATTTTAAGTCGAGAATATGGTCTTCACGAACCCCTACCAATACCTTTCTGCTATTTGCTTACTTTTTTTCCCCTTAAATTTATTTAAACGATTAGTATTAGATTTAAAAGGTAATAGAGCCCACAAGTAACACATGTTGAAAAAAAAAATTCTCCCACTTTAGTTGTGCAAGTGTATGTATTTGTTACAGACGAAACAGGAAAGTCAACTGAATAAAAAAATAAAAAAATAAAAAATTACTTTAGTATATTATGTGAGAGAGTTCATTTAGTTATAAACTTACTAGCATTTCTCATTTTAATTCATGAGGAACAAGTGACACGTAATGCCCCACTTTAAAATTCTCGTTGCCATGACTAGACTCAGTTGATCACGATTGACACCCCTTTTAGATCCATGTGAACGCCTATCTTTTATCATAGTTACACCATTTTAATTAATTTTAATATACCTTTAGGTCTAATTTGGACTTTTTTTAAAAAAACTTTTATTTAGCATGATTAACTAGTCAAAATATGCCCTTACGAAAATTAACAAGAATTTTATGATAAATATATTACCTTCTCCGTTTTAACTTGTTTGTCTTACTTTCTTTTTAATCTGTTTCCAAAAAAGAATGTCTCTTTCCTTTTTCTGATCTTCTTTAATTCCAACATTCAACAAATCTTTAGTTTAAGTGCATAAGATTAGAAAGTCTTCCTTAGTTTTCTAAACTCTGTGTCAAATTAAAACTGGTCAAACAAATTAAAACGAAGATAAAGTACTATATTTACACGAATTGAATTACAATATACATCACACACACACGAATTGAATTACATTGTACATCATAATACACAAATTGAATTTCACACTTCATCTATTACAAATTATAGCTTTAAAGTAAAATATACACTGAGCTAACTAAACACAATAATTAATTTCTTCCAAACAAGTTAAATGATGTGCTACTCTGAGGATTTATTTGTATGAGGTGATTTGGAATCCCTGAGTCTTTTTTCTTCGGAAAGCAACTTCGCAAACCTGCCAAAAATTATATTTATGATCAATTCAATATAATTAACAATTAACAGAAATACTTTTCTTGGTATCTGTATTACTATATGTATACTATAGAAAAAAAAGCCAACTTGATACAATTTCAGAGTAAATCTGTAGCTAAATAGCTTGAAGCTAACAATTTTTTTCAATAATTTATTGTTAATCCATCGTTAAATAAGATTAATACATAGATTTTGCTGATTAGCTACAGAAATAATCCGTCACTTATTACTATTTTTTAAATAATGATAAGAGAGTTGGGATGATTACCTTTTCAAAGTTTCTTCATTTGTGCCACAATTTTTGTATTCTTCAAATAGACCTGTCTGAAGATTTACCCTTGAAGCTGGTTTCTTCAATAAAGTTTTTCCAATTTCAACCAATTTGTCCATATTCTCTTTGGTTGCTATGTCAACAGAGGAGTCTGTTCCACTTAATGTGTCATCCTACCATTTAACAAACAATTATTTTAGTCAAGATAAAGTCATACGACCAAAAACTACCCTTTTCCCAATATTATGTGAAAGATTTTTTTATTTTTTCTTTATACCAAAATACATTCACCCATGCTTTCCCCTCCTGAGGTGATGGAGAGTTTGGCAAGACCCCTACCGCGTCAATCGAGAGCGACATGAAAGAATTAAGCTCAACTAATATACACATAAAATAGTGTACAAAATTTTACGTTACCAAATTACTTAAAAGTTAATTACAATCAGAGGCGAACTTATGTGAAATTAAAGGTTGGGAGTTTAAGGTAGGGAGTTAAATCTCAAAAAATATGTATATACCTTGAAGAGTAATTAAATTTATATCTGGTTAGCACCCAAATACACAACAATTTACTAGGGGGCACTGGTTGAATTTGTTGCTTTAAGTTTTGCTCTTAGATGATCTAGGTCCCTTTTTTTAGTAGTGCATAGCTACCTCTAAATTTTGGGTTCACCTCTAAAACATGATACGCGATATGTCATAAATAAATAGTGTAAAAATCATTTACGCTATCAGTATATAAATCTTGTACCTGAATACGAAGGTAGTTTTCTTCAGAATGAAGAGCTTGAAAAACAACAGAAATATGAAAATCAACCATATCACCACTGGCTTGAGTGAAAACATCCACAATTGGAGTTGAACCTCCATTACGTAGCCATCCCAAGATACCCCATTTTGAGGCAATTTTAGCATTATATTTTTGTTGCACTTTTGCTGATCCAGTGCCAATAGAAATCACCAAAAATCTTCCATAATCAATGGGTTTGATTGGGAAAAAATCTGGATTTCCAGTCATTATTTGTTTGGTCACTTGGCTTGTAGCAACAAGGGCCTGCAAAATCACAATTACCAAGTCATATGTATAGGAAAAAAAAAAAAGATTTATTTCATGAAAAATATTTCATAGGAAAATCAGTGCACGAGCCATGATTTTCACTAAGGTCGCTCAAAATATGAAGAAGTAAACACAAAAAGATGTCAAGAGGGTTCAACATCTACTATATATACATAAAAACCATGTATAAATTAAATAATATAATTTTATGCCGAAGGGAGTTCGAATGACCCCCTTTCTGCCCTATCTAGCTCCGCCCCTAGGAAAATGCTTTCCGATGTTTGCTTGGAGAGTGGAAACTATTTACGTATTAAAGATTGATAGTAATATTATTAGCAAATCAGAGATGTTTTGATGAAATTAAAGAGTGATATATAATAATGTTCCAAATGTTGGTTAAAAATCAAGACTCAAGAATTGAGCTGATTGTGAAGAAAATGACTTTTGTCCAAAAGTGAGAGGAAAATCATTCCCCCCCCCCCCCCCCCCCCCCTCCTCCCGTGAAAAGGGTTTTTCGTTGGCGATTTATTAAACAACAGAAAATAACTTATTTTCTTGAAAATAATTTACGATCAACATTTACATGCATAACTAGATAGAATGTACGTACGGGATTGTTAGCTGCAACTCCACCATCAACAAGATTAAATTCATGAAAGTTTCCATCATTGTCTTGAGTACGAAAATAATGTGCAGGAAGATATGTTGGAGCAGCTGATGTGCTGATGCATATGTCTGAGAGTCGAGCATCCATTAATGGTTTTTCTTTGGCCTGCAGTTGTACGGTTTAAATGGGTCAAATTAATAAATAGGTTAGCATGTCAATTTGGCTAAACAATGGGATTACTCAACTCTATGAATCCAAAATCATTTTCTACTTATTTGTTTGATCTATAACTTATTTAAATATTAAATAACTTTTTCTTTCTTTATCATGACAATATCAAAACAAATCAATCTCAAATAAAGGAAATCTTTTTTAAGCCTCGATAACTTCTTTTTTGGGTCAATTTGGGTTGTATGACACCTAAATTGGCCCAATTTCTTTTAGATATACGAACATGCTACGTCCAAAATAACTCGTAAGTTAATATTTTTATGAGCTAAATTTGACGCTCAAATAAAAACTGATAAGTTTGTGTGAGGTATACCCTAAAACATATACCTTACCTTTAACAAGTCATAGTTATGCCAACCAGTTCCTTTTTGCAAAAATTGCTGAATTTCTATGAAGTACGGCCTCTAAAGCATATATATACCTTGAACAAGTCATAATTATTCTTACTAATCTCTCTTTTTTTCTACCAACAAATATTATTCAAATAAACTTAGCTCAATCAAGGAGAGTGAACAAAAAAACAACCTCAAAAGTGCAGAAAATTGTTGGCTGTAAATTCTTGATATCAAAAGTTGGAATGGCAACATTAGTCAAAGTCTCATGCAAAGGAGTCTCCCCCAATTTCTCCTCTATGACTTGGTGAAGATACTTCCCATCATACTTTGGTCCTATTAGAGATTTCAATGTCTTCATTATTGATCCAAACATTATCATCCTGTGAAATTGTTTAATGCAAGTTGTCAGTCCTAAGACAATATTATTAGTACTTAAACAAGAATTCCAAAAAAATAAAATAAAAATGTTACCTGTTCTGTGGAAATATCTTAGGACCATGTTCAAGATAGAAGGGCTTAATGTCTTTAGCAGCAAACATAGGACGTTTGTCTTTGTTTGGAGCTGTTAGCATGGCTGTTACAAGACCACCTGTGCTTGTTCCTGCAATTATATCGAAGTAATCTGCAAGTCTTGCATCCTCACCATCCAATTCCTATATTAATCCAAATTTTAAACTCGTTAAATATAAACTCAAAGTACTTGGTAATTACATAAATGTATGATTGTTCACACGCTTAATCTCTATACAACGGTAGTGCAAAAGAAATTTCTACTATCGATCGGGTCATATAAAAGATAACTTGAGTTAGTTAACCGTTCATAATAATAAGCGAGATTAATAACCAAAAAAAGAAGACACATGATTTACTAATACATGTTCAACTACGCTAATATATGTAAAATTCTCTACTCGGTGAGTGAAAAACCATACAATAATAGTACTAAACATTGTAACATTGTAAACCACTCATTTCGTCAGATCAAATTTATGTGACGGAAAGAAAACCTTTTGAAATTTATGGTCTAAAATATGTCATCATAAACATTCATGTGATTATAAATTCACGTTTTTAAGAGTAAAATAGAAAGTTTAAAGTGAACTTATTTCTAAATATAAAAAATGTCATTAGGAAAGTGTGTTATATCGTATAATTATTTGTTTAACCTGGAGTTGAGATTCAAGATACTCAAGAATGGTAGCTGGAATAATTCCCCTAATGCCACCTCCATCGATACTCAAAATCGTTATGAGTTTACCATAAGTTGGTGGCTGCAGCTTGAATGAACCACCTGATGACATTGCCTTCTTCATTTTTCCTATACTTTAAAATTTGATGAATATATTTAAGACTTATAAGAAATAATATTTCTGAGAGTTTATGAAACAAGTAAACTCCAAAACAATCGTTGAAACTTTTTATTGATATATTCAGCAAATGCCAAACCATCTATTTATAGACCTCAAGTACCCATTAAGTTGCTTTGTCAACTTGCAATCCTGGATATGTTTTGAAGACTATGTATTTTTATTTTATTTTTTTTAAAAAAAAGAATGATGACCACGAATATATATATCTAGAATCAGTCAAAAAGAGGACCTAATTAAGGTTTGGTATCAAAAACTTTCACGTTACAAGAAAATTTTTGAGATACATATTAATTACATACTCTTATATTCTAAGAATAGTTTAACAATGTCATTTGATTTTTCTCAACTCTAGTAAATTTTGATTCATTAGACGAAACTATAGTTATCTTGCAAGATTTAAACTTCTATAAACAATTTTTTTTTAGTATTATCATGAAGCATTTTAGACAACTATTATTGATAATAAATGTAAGTACGTAGTAAATCATACATTGTTACATTTTAGACATATTTCTTGTTATCGTCATATTAAATCATACATTGTTAATATAGAAGTTGTATACGTCTTCCACGTATGTAAAGACTAAATTCATCTTGAAAATTAAGTATCTTATAATTAATTTTGTTCGTTAAATTGAAAGATAACAGCAATCTCTCTACAAGCAAATGCCATAGATAATGTGTTCCCATTATCATTTTATTTTTCAGAATCAATGGGTTGAAAGGGAAACTTTTGATTATTTAAGCTATTCCAATTTGAATTAGCAAACTAAATATATATTTTTTTTTGTAAATTCGATATTGTCCTTAAATGTTGCTACTTAGAAGGGGTACAAAATCCTTAAAATCTTGAAATATATTTATCAAAACGAGTCAAAGTCTTCAAAGATTCATTTATTAAGAGCAGAAAAATGTCCATATATATATAAGAACGCGTTTAAGATGTTAACTTTCAACACATATGTTGCTTTCATTCTTAGCTAGTAGATATGAATTATATGTAGAAAATTAAAGCTCTATAATTAAACTTTAAAAAATATGTCTAGTTTCATTTAGGTGTGTAAGACATTAAGGGTGTTGCGCGCCTAGAAGCAATTGTATGCAAACACTTGGTCTAGTAATGTTGAGGTGTATTTTGATAAAAGTTTGATGATAATTCATGTAGCAAACTCGCATATGAAACTCACAAAAACATGATACTTCAAGTGTGCTTCTTACTATTCACTCTTTTCTTAATAACAAATCATTATTATGGATAAAAATGATTTTAATTAATAATATTTATATAAGAGTACAAAATAGTTGTAACAATCAACAAGGGTTTTGGTAGAGAGGTAAGTATTCCTTTTAGTTCATCTTTAATCAAAGATCTCAAGTTTGAATTCTGCTTATGGAATTGGCATTGTTATAAGGAAGCGTTTCTCCCTTACGTGGGACAAACAATCGGTCCTAAAGGGAAATCTTCCCCACACCCATCTAAATTTAATTTAGCCCCGATGCAATAACCTGATGACACTCGAATTTTGTTAAACTCCAATATATATAATTATTGAACATGAAGAGAAATTAAAAAGAAAAGTCGAGCTTATTATAATCGATCCTAAAAAAATAAACTTCCATGTGAATTCATATTTAATCGAGCAAAACTACAATCCACCCGCAATGGATGGGCACACCCATGATGGGTGCACAAACATCTAAATTGATCGGTGTGGTATTTTTGTTGATTGCGGCGACTGGGGCTCTTTGTTTTATGTAGTCCTAGATTTTTCAAAACCCTTTTATGATGATCCACGATAATTTTTTTTGCATACTTACTTAAATATTAAAAAATAAGTAACAAAATTTATTTTTTTAAACTACGTTTTTCAAAAAATATTTTTCATAGCGATATATAGTCCACAACTAATTTATCACCTGACCCATTTTCGACTCACATGAAATATGAATGAGTTGAGTTTTGATTCGTTTTCAGTCTCTTAAATACAATTCAACTTAGTTTAGATTAATATGTATCAGAATTTAAACGACCCTTCTTTGATTTACAAGTGTGAGGACATATAATCAACAATAAATATACCTTGCATCAAACGATGTCAAAGGCCACCGAGTTCGTTGAAACTTTTGCTAAGAACATTTCTGTATAATATATGCTTTTTTAAAAATACATAAGGAAACGAAAAGAACAAAAACGGGAAAAACAAAGGGATGCATCTGAATTACATCAGAACTCAAAAATTATGACTTTTTAGTATTTTTATAACAGTTAGCATAACCAATAAAAAAAGTATAAGTAAAGAGAATCGAAAGAGTAGTACGCTAAATCATTTGTTTATATTTTTAAAGGGTAGGCTGCTAGTCAAAACAAGCAAGAATATATTAAATGATACTATAGTTTTATTCAACTTATTGTTGATTAGAAGATGATTCAGATGCAAAATTGCACGCGCGGACACTTTGTTAATTTTGAAAATAAAAAATTATAATATTAACAATAACAACAGTGTAATTCCAAAAGTGAGGTATGTGAAGAGTAGAATGCATGTATGCAGGCCTCACCCTTACCTATGTCGAGTAAAGAGATTGTTTCCAATAGACCCTCGGCTCCAAAAATGCGTAATCAAAGCAAGATAGAAAGGACAATAACGACAACAAAATACCCAAAATAAGTAAACCAAATTAACAAGTAATAGGTAGTATAAAATTATAAAATCATTATATTGGTCAAAAATCAAGAATATTCTTCAATTGCTACAACATTAATTCGTGTACATACCCTTTAACTTGAAGCAATATCTTTTTAATTTTCTTTTTATAAAATATGATCAGGATGGATATAATCCACGTTCTGAAGTTCTCATAACAGAATAATGAGTTGATATGTGTATTATGTGTGTCGAAAATACAGAAGGCCAAAATTCTTGATCATCTACTTTGTTGAAAAATTATAGTACCGTATTAAATAAGAGAACAAAAACGGATATGATTCTTAACTTTATGTATGTATAATATATCAATGTATTTCGAATAGACTATAAAGAATTGAGTATTATAAGCAATTAGATGGATTTTATACAAAAAAACAGACTATATATACCAATCTATAGAACATTTCTTACATATGTCATGAATATGAATGATGATGCCACACACTTTATATAAGAAATGTAATCAGAAATATATATAGCTAGAAAATTTACAATGACTATATATAAATCAAAACTCTATTTCTATATATTTTTAGGATTTTCTTAGATGACTGAATCACTTCTTGGCTTTCTTGATAAGTGGAGACCTTAATTCACGAAGTCTTCTTTCATTGACCAATAATGTTGCAAACCTATCACAAAATGAAAGATTTTATTAACTTATAACATGACAATATATGTAAATGAAACTTTTAACAAGTTATAGACAATATAATTGTGATGTCTTATTGGTTCGTATTTAACGGAGGTAGTCTGATGATTCAGATCTTACATCATTAAATGTATTTGTTTGTATTAGATTTAAATATCTATTTGGTCTAAATAAGCCTTAATCATAATTAAGATCTTGAACAAAGAATTGATTTTATTAAGAAGTATTTTGTGTGGATAATTTTTATCATCATTTTGTCCACAACCACCAGCTATCACTATTAACCACTTTCGTCATCACTACCATCAATCACCATCACCAGTCATTGCCACAAACCACCCCTGTTATCACAACCACCACTGACGACCACCATCACTGCTGCCAACCACTACTGTCCGTCCTAGTACCATATCTACCATCTCCATCATTATAGTTAAATGTATTGTCATCGTTATCACCTCTTCTATCACTATCTCCACTACTATCACTATAATTAATCCCTACTACCAATCATCTCCACCATCACAACTAGTATTGCTGTCATTTACCACCAATATCACTGTCAACCACCATCATCAACACCATTAATTAATTTTACCATCACCACCAACCATCACCCCTACCATCACTACAGAACCAACCACTCCATCACTGTTGTCAGCCACTAACACCAGCCATTACCCCTATCATCACTATAGACCATCTCCATCATCATTAGCAGACATAAATAGTTTATTTTTCTTATCAAAGAATAATTTTATTTTGAATTATGAATATCAATATTATTCATCTGAATAACCATTTTTAATGAATAATATCCATATATGTTTCATTTTTAAATGATCATTATCTAAGCCGTATTTAATCGGCGGGATTGAATGATAAACTTATTTTTTAAATGATTTTACCAGCCCTAAGTCAAAGTAATAGCAAATTAATTTATAGTTGATGATATACCTCTTAAGGGCTTCCTCATTAGTGCCTGCTTCAGGAATTGGTTCTGTTAAACCTGTTTCCAAATTTACCCTTGAAAGTGGTTTTTTCAATAAATTTTCCCCTATTTCCACTTGCCTCTCCAAATTTTCCTTTGTAGCTACATCCACTGAGGCTTCTGTTCCACTCAGTCCATCATCCTGTTAATTAGTTTCAACAACCATAAAAAATTAGTAATTATTAATATATCAAACATTACCCATCAAAGTAAAATAACATATTCAATGTAATCTCATAAATGGGGCCCGAAGAAGGTGGTGTGTATGCAAATTCTACCCTTGTTGATATTTTTAGGTTTTGAATTACTTCCTCCTAGGATAAAGCAGACATACCTCTCGCTGGAGTACATAGTGGTACCTCAAAGGCCAGCGACGTCGTCGAACGCAAGATAGTAACAAATCACACAAAGACTCGATTTTTGTTTGTTAGAAAATATGCAGAAGAAATTTAGAAATTTGATGCAGAAAAATGAGAGAAAATCCCTCTAATTATAGCCAATAAAGGGTAGAATGAGCATGTGCTAATCCATCGGAAAAGTCACAACTCATTTAATTGGAAAAGGTGCTATTCAAATTACATCATTTCTCTTGGTGTCTTTTCGGGAACACACGTCATTTTCCATTCACACCTTTTAAAATCCAACAACCCGTACCATATGAAGATAGAGAGATCGATTGTTTCCGATAAACTCTCACTTCAACTAAAACATAACAAAACAAATTTGAAAAAGAAACACTGTAATAATTAGTTACTTACTTGAATTCGAAGGTAACTCTTTTTACTATGAAGAGCTTGAAAAACAACAGAATTATGGTAATCAATCATATCAGCACTTGATTGAGTGAATATTTCAAACAAAGGTGTGGAACCTTTGTGAAATAACCAACCCACAATACCCCATTTGGCTGCCTTGAATGAATTATATTTTTGTTCACGTTTTGCAGCTCCTGTCCCTATTGATATTACAAGGAAACGACCATAGTCCATAGGTTTTATTGGGAAGAAATCTGAGTTGTTCTTCAAAATTTCTTTGCTTATTTCCGTTATTGCAACCAAACTCTGAAAAACATGTAAACATATTTCAATGATATACTAATAGTATGATTTTTATTCCACTGTCAGTGCATGTAAGTTAAACCCGATCTTAAGGGTCGTATGGTTTGAAGAAAAGTTATGATGAGATTAGTTATCATGTTATTATTTTTTATTGATTGTTTGATTTGTTGTATTAATTAAGAAAAAAATGCTTGCTTATAAAACTACACTCCACCATATTTATTAGAAAAAGGGGTTGATGGACCTTAGGGTATATTTGTCATATTTGTTGTTTTATCCTAGGATAATCAATCCCCTTACCATTATTCCTCCCACTGACAAAGATAACTTGTCACAATACTAATTACTAATGCTGATATAACTTATTTCAGGATCAGTAACCAAATGAGGTAGAAGTAAAAAAGTAGGGCAAATCAAAGGACTAGCTGCTAAAAAATTATAACTTAATATTTTTTTTTTATAGAAGTATATGATTCATAAACCAAAAAGGACACTAACTAATATTTTTGAGAAAAAGTTACGTATTCAAATCCAAAAAGGTGACAAATTAATATTTTTGGGGAAAATCTCTGCAATCAGCGCCCCTTTTTTTTTGGGGGTTAAACTGAATTTCTTTTTTGTATATATTTTTGAGAAAAAGCCATTATTCAAATCATAATCCAAAATGAGACAAATTGATATTTTTGAGCTAAAGTTTAGGCCAATGCTAAATTTTTATCCCATAACTACCTATATGCTTATCCAACATATCAAACGACCTCTTAGTATGAATAAAGTGTTTAATTAGTACCGGATTATTTGCAGCTATTCCACCATCAATGAGATTATGTTCTCTAACATTGCCTTTGTCATCTTCAACTTTGAAATAATGAGCTGGAAGATAAGTAGGAGCTGCTGAAGTACTAATACAAACATCGGACAATTTTGCATCATAACGTGCTGATCGTTTAGTCTGCAACCAAATATCAAGATTCCATTTGGTTAAAAACTGCTATATCTATTAATCTTGTTTGTGCCAACCCACCTTAATTAATTTAATATGAATAAATGATAATTTGAGATGGACTAAGATGAATGTACTTAATTTACTTTTTTAGCTGGCCGCTAAAAAATATTCACCCGCTAGCCAGTAAATAGTAGTCGTTTTCTGTATATACTCAGTGTGTAATTAATGATCGACTATGTTGTAAATATTAAGGTCATTTACAGTTTATTGAGGACATGACATAGGAGATTATGGAAGTCGAGGATTAGAGTGGAAGGTTAGTATTTCCCTTTTGATCAAGCCTTCTTTGATATACTTTACGCAGAGTCTATTGGAAATAACTACTCTCTGCCTTCATAAGATATGGAAAAAGTTTAGCTTTTCAGACCCAACTTGTAATGTTACACTGAGTATGTTGTTATAATTGTTGTTTGAAAAGAAAATATATACCTCATAAGTGGAGAAAATGGTAGGCTGCAACTTCTTGATATCAAAAGTGGGAATAACAACGTTTGTGATAGTATTACTAAGGCAAGTATCTTTCAATTTCTCCTTGATGAGGTTATGTAGGTATTTGCCATCATATTTTGGTCCTATTAGAGCTGTCACCATCTTCCCAATTGAAGCAATCAAACCACTGCATATTTTTCATGAATTCAACAAAAAATTAAAATTTAGTCTACTATAAAGTACGAATGAAATTAAAAGATAACCACCCTATATATAGAGAGAGAACAAAATTAATTCAATATGTATGTACCAGTACTTTTGTGGAAAAATCTTTGGACCATGCTCCAAATAAAATGGTGTAATATCTTTGGCCGCATAAATTGGACGACCATTTTCGTCCGGCGCCGTTAGCATCGCCGTCACAAGACCGCCGGTGCTCGTTCCAGCAATTAAGTCAAAGTAATCTGCAAGTCTTGCATCTTTTCCTTCCAACTCCTGTAAATTTAACACCAATTTTGCATATTATTTTACGTCATACATGCAAAAATTAATTATGTGTGCCTATCTAACTATATACTATAATATGCTGTCACATAAAACCTGAAGTTGAGATTCAAGAAAACTGAGGATTGTAGCTGGAATAATCCCGCGAATGCCACCTCCATCGATGCTAAGAATAGTGATCAAATCTCCATAAGTTGGAGGTTGGATTTGAGATGTTTTTCTTTCCATTTCTAATTATTTAATCAAAAGAGGGTATTAAAAAATACTTGTAAAACAATAATTTATGTAGTAGTTTATTATGATATCTTTTGCATTGTATAAGGTAATTTATTTATAGGCCTTGCTCTCGAGAGACTTGGTGATTACTTGATATTGGAGAGTCAAAGATCATGTAGCAAAAAGACTTGAGTATCATGAGGAGAATTTTAACACGCTAGAAAATTAAACAGTTCTTTTTAATTAACCACACACAACAAAAACATGAAGAATTAACCAGCTGCCTACGCAACCGCATAAATTTAAAATAGTCGGTAAATATATAATATATGTATAATTCACGTATAATATATACACAATCATATATAATTAACGTATAATTTATATATATTAGTTAGGAAAAGTAAACAGTGAATCCGATCGACTATTTGTGTAAAGATTTCAATTTCATGCACTGTAACGATTTAAATATGGAGTAAAATATGGAGCACTTTGTTAGATTTGATTTCAACTACTGTGAGATATTTCAAAGTTAATTAATATTTCTTATCGTGAAAGAATGAGTTAAATTGAGAGAAATGGTCAAATTCCAAAAAAAATAAAAAATACTAATATGTATGAATTATAAAGTTAGGACTTAGCTAACTTCAAAGGGCTAAAACCTAAAACTCGTAAACTTTTAATCTTTGATTCTCCACTAACGGAGTGACCTCGTGGACCACATCTATCTAACTATGGAGTTAGATTTGATTTCAACCTTGTAGTTAATTAATATTTTCTTATCGTGAAAGAATGAGTCAAATTGAGAGAAATGGTCAAATTTCAAAAAAATAAAATACTGATATGAATGAATTATAAATTTAGGGCTTAGAGAACTTCAAAGGGGTAAAACCTAAAATTCGTAAACTTTTAATCTTTGATCCGCCACTAACGGAGTGACCGAGTGGACCACATCTATCTAACTATGGAGCACTTTGTTAGATTTGATTTCAACCTTGTAGTTAATTAATATTTTCTTATTGTGAATGAAATGATTAAATTCAGAGAAATGGTCAAATTCAAAAAATGAAAATTTCTATTTCTTGCTACATACAACAAGAGAACTAGTCTATGGTACTCCTATCGATCATTGGCACAATTTTACTATTCAGTCGGAAAAAATTGGCCGTTGATGTCATGCTGACACAACAGAGTTGATTGTGCTGGTGTCATCTCAAAAAGGGAAGAATATGTAAGTAAAATGGGCAAGCTACGATAAATACAACTACTCCCTCGCTAATCTTTACATGCCCATTATACTAAAAATAGATTTCAATAATATTTATTCAATTTAGAAAATCAGTGGACAATTTATCTATTTCTATCCATTTTATCCTTGATATTAAATATTATTAATTACTCAATGCATTTGTCAAAACATTAAATTTATTATATTCAAAGAGTGATATAATAAAATTAGTCATATTATTTATTACTTCTTAACATGTGTGTCAAGTCAATAATGAACAAGTATTATTGGACCGAAGGAATAAATGCTTTGTTTTTTATGGCTATCTATGTTCCTTTCTCTTTTAATTTCTAATTAGAAGTGTCGAATGAGTAAGGTTGGATTGAATTTGAGAGGGTCAAAATAGACTGAGTTAATAAATGCACAGATTATTGACTCACTCAAAAGTTTATTGTGTTGAAATGGGCAAAAATGCAAATCATAACTTAACCCGCTCAATTTTTACTAAATTTTAATTATTATTTGTTCTTTTAGAATTTTTAGTACTTTATAAAACAATCGTTTTTCTTCTTATTATTATGGTTATGTAAAATATATCAAATAAAAAAAAATATCTTTTTAAAAATATTTTGGTAAGATCTCTCATGAGTCAATTTAAATTGCATATCAGCCTAGCTAATTTTTATGAATTAAAATAAATTAAGCTAATAAATAAACGAGTTATGTTTTTATGAGCTAATTTTGCCACATCTAATTTTAACATGATTTTTTATTCCTGAAGTTTTAACCAAGACAGGATCCTTAACTTTATAAACGTGTTCTCTCCATTTGTGATGATTTAATCTTCTAAACTGATATGAGTATCTTATATAATCAAAAGAGGGTAACAAAACTGATTTTAAATTGATAAATCTCACTATAATAACTAAAAAGCTAGGACAAATTAATCTGTTGAATTTATGAATTGTGTGTATCATGCGAATATTATTGAACTAGTTCACTACACCAGAAAAGCTATTCAACGGCAATTAATTAACGACAATAGCTTAATTGCCGTTAAATTATAATTTTAAGAGTAATTATCAACGATAATTACATTTAGAACTCTTTATAAATGTCGATAAAGCCTATAATAATATTAGATCCAATTGTAATAAAGTAATGTTTATGATATCCTTTGCAATGTACAAGGAAACATATTTATATATAGCCCTGCCCTCCAGAAAGTGGTGACTTAATGGGTCAAAGATTGACTTATCATAAATGAAGGAATTTCTATTAAAATTTTAAAGAAAATACTGGGAGTATGATGAAGTGAAAATTACACACGATAAAAAGTAGAAAGTAGGCTTTATTCAATGAAACTAGACTTACCTAAGGAAACGTAAAGAAAATACTGGGAGTATGATGTGTGGTATGGTATGGACCACATCTAAGTACTATGGAGTATGGAACACTTTCAAAGATTTGATTTGTCAAGCTTATGTGATTTTTTTTTATGTTCAACGTATTTGAAATTTATCGATTCGATTAATTAAAAATTTCTCTAGTCTCAAAATTTGAATTCGAGATTTCGATCTAACTAATGATAAATGGATCTTATCCGTCCCAACCAGATTTTGTGATGGTACTAATCATGTGACATTATTTGTCTTAGTCTAATTATTTTTATTTTAAGTCATGTAATGTAATTTAGTATTTCTTGTCGTGAAAGAAATTAGTTTAAATTGAGAGAAATAATTAAAGTCAATAAACTTCTCTTCTTGCATACGGCGAGTAATACTAGTCTCTCGTACTTTTATACTATTGGAACTGCACTTTTCAAGATTATTTAATTGGTTAAATGGAAAGTTTTGCCAACTCTATTATTTAACGTCCGATTAATAGATTTACCTAAGGAAACAGATATTTAGGTGCCTCTATTGATGAACCAGGTGATATTCCATTGAAAGGTCAGGGATCAATTCTCCTTTTCAACTTCTTCTGATCAGTTGAGTTTGTCGTATCAGACTTGCCTAGTGCAGATTATATTTTTTTGTAGTTTATAAGCCATTGTATAGGAGCGAATTTACTTGGTATACACTTAAAGAATAACGCATGTGAATTTTCCTGGGGTTTTAAAATAAGTGTCATTTTTTTTGGGTTACTAAACATTGTCATCTTATACTCGATATTATGTAGTACTTGTTGACACATAATTTTTGCCCTCCACGATTAAGATTTAGTTCTGAGTTTCTTCGATTTTAAATAAAATAGAAATATTTATTTTATCCGGATAAATGTTTTTTAAAATATTTATTTAAGTTAAATTTGTCATCGAAGTGATGAATTATATATTTTCAAATTCATGTATACGAGATTGTATAATTTTGGTTGCTTAAATAATTATTTTTATCAAAAGTTATTTTTAATCAAGAACTATCTTAAAAATTAATTCAAATGGATAAATGTAACACCCCGTACTTTCCCAACCCTATTTGATGACATTGAATAATTTTTATTTAAGTGTCGAGAGTTATAAGTATGTATTTGGAAATGTTAAAGATGAGAAAAATTAAAATTTGGCATTGTACATGTGACGAGCCTTTCATAGGAAGTGTTTTGTGACTTCTTGAAGCATTTATGTAATACCCCGAACACATTCTAACCTCATTTGGTGACTTGGAGTCATGTTTACTTGATGGTTAAGATCACTAAGTAAGTATTTTGTAGTGTTTTGATAAGGGATTGGACAATACGTAAACATTGGATAAGTGGCCGAAAATTTCAGCAAAGTGCTGAAACTTGCGCCACTACCCTGTTTCAGGGGTGTGGCGCAAGCCACCAGCCTGCAGAAAATTCAGAGAGGCTGCATTTCCTGCGCCACTACCCTGTTTCAGGGGGTGTGGCGCAAGGCACAAAAGTTTAGCCTTTCCGGACCCGTTTTGTAACGCAATTCTACGACGCTTCTTGGATGGTTTCTTTTGGTTCTTTGGAGTTATTTGAGCATTGTTAAAGCTTCAAACACTTCAATATACTTCTATAGACTCCTACATGATCAAATCATGAAATGTGACTAGTGATCCAAAATATCCAAAGAAACCAAGGGCGACTAGAATTCCAATTTTTGCGATCGAAAGGACGAATGAGAATTGTTTAAGCGAATATTGTCGTGACATTATGAAATTATGTAAACATGTGATATATGGTGAATTTTACATGAAAGTTGATGGGTTATGCTACATGTGCCATTGGGCCCAAAATTAGGGCCCAAAATGGAACAAAAGAGAAGGCCCAAAGGCAAAAATGACCCATTCTTCCAATATTTGACCAAGTAAACATACCAATTAATGCCACATGTGGCTAAGTATGACTTGGGGTCTATATAAAGGCCCCAAGATCAGTTTTTTTATTGTCCAAAAGCTCTCATGCCTTTATGATATTTTCTCCAATATTTCTCCAAGTTCCAAACCCTAAAGCAAAATATCCTTTGGACTCCTTGGCAAAGATCATCCTATTCCAAGCTTTGGTAAGTGTTTATTTTCATGGATTAACATATTATATGCATGGGAGATTATGTATATTATGCTAGTTGTGTTAGCAAGGTGATGAATAGTATATTTTTGCTTTGGTAAAAGATGTGTCATCTTGGTAATTTGAACTTGAATTAGGTCTTGTGCCTTTGATGAAAAAGCATGGTATGGAAAAAATATGAACATGTATGGTGTTATTTTTGGTATTACACTTGTTCTTGTCTATAAGTGGAAATTGTGGGATTTTGGGCCGATATGTGTTATGAGTTGTATTAAGGTCATCTGATGGGTCATTTGTGATGTGTGATGGATAAGAAAGTGTAAAGGAGAAGTGTTGTGGTAAAATGTATCAATTATCATGTATTGGTCAATGTTGGAAATATTATGGAATTTTTGAAATAATAGTATGATCAATGGTTCTGTCAAGGGGAAATGACATGTTTAAGGACAAATATGTGACTCATTGGTGTTACATGCATTTGAAGAGTAGTTGGTGGTTAATGTGAATTCCGTATTGTATTTGTGTTGTAGAGTGACACATAAAGAAGGAGCGGGACTATTGTATACACATCTACGATTGTGTATTCGTATTAAGAATACAAGTTATGTAAGGTTACTTTTATATCCTTCTGCAACATATGATGTTCACACTGTCATAGCACTCACTTGATTCCGAAATACTCTAAGGTATTTCATATTCAATAGTTGGCTAGAGTTACTCATATGTTCCTTATTCATTGGTCAATGGTGAATCGTATAACTCATGTTTATTGATTGACTCATGTCCATTGGTTGACTCACGTTCATTGGCTAATATGTCAAAAGTTCCAAATGATCTAAGGTATTGCATCGCAGGGTGATGAATAGTTAGTATCGCAGGGTGATGAATAGTTAGTATTCACATGTATCGTATTTAGTGATCATTATGTTAAGGTTCCAAAAGTGTACTATACCAAGGGGGTTCTATTGTATGCCAACTAGGGTTGATATATTGATAATCATATGTGTTTTACTCCTATACGAATCATGAATCACTTAGTTCTTATTTATGGGTGGAAGTTCTTAAGTTGTCATATGTTGTGGATCCTAAGAGAATTATCCCAATAAGAGCAATGAGATAAAGAGAGCTTGTTTAGTTGAATATCATTGTTCCAATCATGTGAGGAGTCCTATGGTATGATGATTATCCTTGTGCCAATTGTAAGAGTATTAATCTCATAAGAGTAATAAGAGAGGTGATGTGCAAGTTAGTATAGTTATACTTCATAAGTGATATTGTCAATCTCATGAGATAAAAAGGGTGAAGTGAGATGTGCATGTAAGTACGTGTTTGGCTAAGGTGTTAATCTCATAAAGTACAAGAGTAAGGTAAAGTATATGGGTGTGTTCCAATTAATGTCATGATCCAAAGTTCAATAGAGTTATGCACATGTTTAGTAATGTTCCAAAAGTCCAATGAGGTTATGTCCCAAGGTTTCAATAGTGGATATACTCACGTATCTTGTTCATTGATCATTGTCAAATGATTCCAACAGTGTTATGTTTTAATGCTTATTCACATGTTTCTTACTCATTGATGATGGATCCAAAGCTTCAAACAAGGTTGTGACTATCATTGTACCAACCTTTCAAAAGTAATGAAAGAAGTAATGTGCAAGTTAATGTATCTATTTCTCACAAGTAAAGGTACCACTCTTACAAGAGTAAAGATGTGAAGTAATGTATATTTGTGTTTCAAGTTTCAAGAATGTTTCTATCATCAAAGTACCACTCATAGTGTGAAGTGAGGTAATGACGAATGAAAGTAAAGAAAGCAATGTTATGATATATTAATCCTACCCATGGTGTAGATGTATGTTATTGACCCACCATAGAGTGGATGTATGTTAACCTACCCATGGAGTAGATGTATGTCATTGCCCACCATAGAGTGGATGTATGTTAACCCACCATAGAGTGGATGTATGTTATTGCCCACCATAGAGTGGATATATGTTATTGCCCACCATAGAGTGGATGTATGTTATTGCCCACCACAGAGTGGATGTATGTCATTGCCCACCATAGAGTGGATGTATGTTAACCCACCATAGAGTGGATGTATGTCATTGCCCACCATAGAGTGGATGTATGTCATTGCCCACCATAGAGTGGATGTATGTTAACCCACCATAGAGTGGATGTACGTTGAATAATTAGCGGCTTTTGAGCAATGTAAAGGTAAAGTAAAGTAAAGGCAAGGGAAAGAAAGAACATAATGTACATGGTATCCCACCTACAGAAAGAGAGTTTGTTCACACTTGCTATTTCTCTTATAATGATTTCCATTGAAGTTCTTATGCACTGATTCAGTTTTTCTTATGGCCTTACATACTCAGTACATTCTTCGTACTGACCCCTTTTGGGGACTTACCTTACATGTTGCAGGTGCAGGCACTAGTAGGTCTCCACAGTAATTGTCAGTGTTGCAGATCTTTGGTGAGCTCCAGTTAGTTCGGGGCTTCTCCGAGTCACTGTTGTACATGGGTTTTGCTTTTGTATACGCTGTATAAAGCGGGGACTTGTCCCGACTTGTAGTTCATTTTGGCCAATGCATTTGTTAGAGGCTTTTGTAGACGGATGTGGGCGTATCAGTGTAAAAGACATATGTTGTTTTGACTAGATGGCCTCAACGGCCAAGTTCCACATGTATGTATAAATATGTCCCATGTTTTCCTTTATGCGTCTTCCACGTTCTTACGCAATGGTGGTTATGATTATGATATATATACATGATTGAACATAGGCACAGGTTGGTTCTCTCGGGCCTTATCGGCTACGGGTGCCAATCATGTCTCGATGGGATTCGGGACGTGACAATAAAGTCTTGACTTAAATATAATTTGTTCTATAAAAAAAATAACTTATTTGGAAAATACTTAATTTGATTTTGTGAGACCAAGAAACTCGGGATTAAATTGGTACATAATTCATTTCGGATTGCAATTCAATTTAGCCAACTCATTAAATTTGGCCTTAATTGAAATCAAATTGGCCACAATTGCAGTGCAATTGGCCAATCGATTTTCAATTTGATCGAAATTTAAATGAAATGGACTAAACCCTAATCCTATTGGCCATTTGTTAAATGACCTAATTTCTACCTCCCCCTTTCAATTTTTTAATTCCTAACCAACTCAATCCCTCAAATTCACCGCCCCAGCCCAATACACCACCGACCCGGGCCAATCGGGGCACTCTAGTGCATAAACTTATTTCAAGAAAAAAAGGGGGCACGAAAATAAACTTGGCAGTCAATCACTGTCCTGTGATATTGAAACATTACACCTTATAACTCCTCTTCTTCTTCTTCACTCCAACAACAGTATCAACAACTCTACAACGACATACAACCTCAACAACACTACTATCGACAAAAGTTGCAACCCGATAACAACAACTCGAAATCCTAGCCCAAATTCCCTTTGCCGCTTTCTCTACCTCTCCAATTCATACATCATGTGATTTGCACGCGAGGAATGTACCCATGATGTTCTAGGAGAGCTAGGTGGCCCATCAATCCGCGAATCAAGGGAAGAGGTGGTACGATTTCGTACCAAACCCAGCTCACCTTATCCTCAATTCAAAAATTTCCTTTCAAAGAATACCCAAAATGTCCTCAAATCCTTTCTCTCACATCGCTTGGAATCATAAATTGAGCCCTAATCGTTTCCTATATATACTCCCACTGTTTTCACTGAGAGGGGAAGGGGCGTGGATAGCACAGATTCCTAAATGTGTAAAGAATTTTAGCTATCAAAAGGGATTTCGGTGCTAAGGTCTACAAGTCTCGTTTGAGCTTGAATTCCCAGGCTAAGAAATTCAAGTATCATTTTTTGGTGGTGGCAATAGTTCCGACAATAGTTCGAGTCCCTGTTTGCTGCTTCGAAAAAGGTAAACACCTCCATTTCTTTCGATTTTTGTTACTGTTAGTTCTAGTTTTCTTCATATGAGTAGCATAGTATTTCTTTTGTGCCCTTTTCTTAGTGTAATATAGCCATTATGAAGTTATTGTTGTTGGAATCTCACTAAGTGAGAATGTTGATTTTGTTGTTGTAGTATTTAAGCTTTATTATAGCATTTTTTTGGGATTATTATTGTGATAGTGTTGAAAATCACTACGCTTGAGAATATGGATGGTTTGATTTCGTTTTGATTTTTTCTGGTTTGGTCTTGTTTGAAACTTTGTCGTCATTGAAAGGTTTAATTTGTTCATTAAAGTTGTGACTCATAGGTTCTGACAGATGGTAATCTTAAGCGAATCTTGACGTGTTTACTTTGTCGTACTCTTTGAGCAATCGATTTCATACATCCTTGGGCCGAGGATTTCCTGAAAGGTTTTCTTGATTCACAATATCAAGTAAAGCTTGTAGAGGAAGGGATGAGGTCATTTTTTTGGAGACTACTTATTAATTTTCCTTCAAACGTACAAAACTGAAAGATGAAAAGCATCTCTCAATGGTCCATTTTTGTCTTCAAAGTTCACTGCCAAGAGCTTTCATTTTGTTGATTTATTGGTTCGTTTGAGTTGTATATTATGTGGTTCTTCTTTCATAAAGCATGGAATATATGTCGTCATTCTTTTTGTCGATTCATATTAAGCATTCCTTTGGTTCACTTCATACCAAGAGGATTGCAATTTAAGGATTCTGGAGAGGTTGTTTTAGCAAACAAGGTTCTGGGAAGTGATAAAGCTTCATCTCTAGTTTACCTCATTCCATTATCTTGTTATCCCAATCTGGACAATCCATTTTTTTTTTTCTCTTTTAGAATCTACTTGATCTTTTGTATCATTTGAATTTCTCAAAAAACGAAGCTTTAACTATTAAAATTCAAATCCTTAAAACTATCTTCTTACTGGAACTATCTCAAAATTATGTGCTTAAGAGTGGATTAATTTAAGATTATTTTTTACCATCCCTTGAATATCTCTCAATTATTTTTGCAAAGGGTGTATGTTTCCAAATCAATTTTCCTTGGTTTCATAAAATGCTTGCAGTGATCATAAATGCTTATTTGCTTAACAAAGTTCATCTTTTGATAATTAGATTTTGTTGACACCCAATTTTGACCCTTCTTTCTTCTAATTTATATTTCTCGGGCTTCTAAATTGATAACATATCAAGTTACTTTGTTTTGCTAATATTGATTTTTATAATTACTAATAAAAAATACATACTTTACTATCAAAATCGCTACTATTATTTTTTACACCTCCTTTCTTAAACAATTATTTGTTGTCGTCTTATTTAAGTTTCGTACTTATTTACAAGTCGATATTTTATATTAAATCTATAGCAAAAAATCATAATATTAATTATTTGTTAATTACATAATATGTTTTGTATTAGTTATTAAGTTAGAAGTCCAAAATAATTTGAAAAGAGAGAAAAAAAAAGCCAAAGGAAATTCGGACCAAATCAGTCCAAACGAGCCCATTTTCTGCCAATTCAAAGCAGCCCACAAAATCATAACCTTAGGCCCAAATAATAAGTTTTCAGCCTAGGCCTATTTTTTCTCAACATCAGCAGCTGCCCTTTTCCTCTTATCTCTATCGTTTTCCTCTTCCAGCAAAGTTGCAGAGAGCTTAAGCCATAGGCAGATATTGCCACACCATTTTTAGCGCAAGGCTCCTCTCTGTCGCCATCTCATCCCGCTCGTGACACAAAGAGACAAATTTTGCTCAAAGGAAATCAGATATGGTACGATTTTTGATCCCTTTCCCTTCAAACTCTCTCTTCCTTTTTCTGATTTCTCTGCCATGGACTCACATGGTGACAAACTCAACGTTCGGATTTCAAACGGACATTTTGACCACCTCTCAAAGTCGAATTTTCAAAGTCCCGCCCAAATGCTCAACCTTAGCCCTAATTCGCCACTATAAATACTATCTCTTTGCACTCGTTTTAGGGAGGTTTTTTTTTTTTCGGAGCCGCCTCCACCCTCTTAAAGCTCACTATAGTAGCATTTGCTTATATATCTCTCTGCCCCTTTGGATTTCAGTGGCAACGAAGCTCTTTTCCCCCACCTCTGCACATGAAATAGCCGCATAAACTCACTCTTATAGCATTGCTTATCTCTCTCTCTCTCCTTTGGCTTTTGGCCGCGGAGAAACTCTTCCACCGCATCTGCATCATAATAACTATTAATCTTACTCTGAAACATCTGGTTTTTGTATTCTCTTTTCGGTCTTTGCTTTAAGCTTGTTCAAGTTCTTCATTCTTTGAGTTCGGAAGTAGACTTGTGACCTCAAACCCCCTGTTCACTGCACCGCAACAGGTGATTTTTGCCTCTTTTATCTCTGTTTTGATTCTGTGATAAAATATTGTGTGTTGTCTGAGAAATTTGTGTGTACAACATGATCTTTGGTTTAGTTTGATTAGCTCTAATAAAATAAATGAATTCCATTTTAGGTCGAGTCCCGCAAAGTTATGTTCTTTTTTTTTGTGTGTCGTAGCCAACTTGATATATATTTGACATCTTAGTTTGATAAGAAATTTTCAGTGGATTGCTACATTATCTTTGTTAAAAACCGTACAGTGGATTAGTACAATTATATGTAATTGGTTATCTAATTATGTCACACAATTATGTGTAAATGGTTATCTAATTATGTCACATGTAAAGGTAAGCCATTAATATGGAAATTGTGGACACTGAGTTAGAATTGTTAGGAAGAAAACATTATACCGTGTGAATTAGGAATTGTTAGGCAGAAATATTATACCGTGTGAATTAGATACAGTTTTGGTCTATGGGATTTCGATCAGTTACGGTTTTGGTAAGTTTTGGGTTTAGGCCTAGGGTTTTTGGAGCAAGAATTTATAAAATGGGTGTCATTAGATTCGTATTCTTATGGGAATTATGTATTGGAACAGATTTTGAACGTTCCGAAACTTTGAGGAAGGGCAAGGCACTTGTGGACTAGCTACATTCGGATTCTTCGGTTGAGGTAGGTTACGGTTTAATTGGAGTTTAGACTCGATTTAATTGTGTGTATGCTCCTAAATTGGATGCTTGTTGATTGGTCTTCGGACATACTTGAATTTGATGATATTTGAATTATTGATACTTGTATGAATAATTATTGAAAATCAAACTTGATCGGATTACCTTATAATTATAAGTGTACTTGTAAATTTAGTACGCCGTGTTGTATCTTGAAAGATAGTGTGAATTTGATAAAATGTACATAATACTTATTTATGGAGGATCGGGTACCACGCCGGTACAAATATGGATATTGATATTACTTATTTATGGAGGATCGGGTACCACGCCGGTACAAATATGGATATTGATATTACTTATTTATGGAGGATCGGGTACCACGTCCGGTACGGTATATGGACTTAGATTGTCCCCTGCAGGTCATGACTAGTTGGGCAGAAATAAGTCCCTTAGCATGTGTGTACAGGCTAGTGAGGATTTTGAGAGGTTGTGTGGTTTAATAAGCTGATAACGAGCTAATGGTGTTCTAATTGCGAGGTTGAGAAGGACATAGTCGTTGCTTATGGTATTATGGTTGATTTCTTGGTTGTTTACGGTATGGTTGATACTCTTGATGGTTACGTGGCTTGTTTGTAAGCATTGTTTGTCCCGTCATTAATGTATTTGTTGATTCATTAAATACTTGCTATGTGTTGATGACTGTCTGCTTGTTATTTGATTTATGTTGTATACATGCTATTAAATTGAGTTGGCCTATGATACCTACCAGTACATAGTGGCTTTGTACTGATACTACCCTGTACTCTTCTTTTGTTGAGTACAGAAAGTGTTCCAGAGGCTCAAACACGACTCTATATCTAGCGTTTGATAGTTGGTCTCGATCCAAGGGTGAGCACTCCATCTCCAGGCTGTCATGGATCATCATATTAGTTCTTGTCGTTCTTTCGGACAACGAGACACTATTTATCTTTTGTTATTTTTGGATATTTCATTTAGACATGGATTTGGTTCTAGAAGTTCTTGTACGATGACTTTCGGGTCTTGGAGATTTTAATAGGTAGTTGTTTGATTTTCCGCATTAATTAAGGATTATTTTGGATTTATTATTATTAAGTTGTTTTTTATGATAACATTGTCTTAATATTGACTAAATGATTGGGTAATGATTTGGGTTAGATGGTTCTCCCACCGAAGTATTAGAGTGGGTGCCACTCATGGCCATTTGGGTCGTGACAGTAAGTTGCCATTTTGATGCATGAATAACATTTCATTCTTCACGTCTTAATAGAGTGAGTTTCTTTGTAGTTTAAATTTAATAGATTCGAGGATTCGTTTGTGCTTAAGAAAAACATATGTTTTAAGATTTAGCTAATTTGAGTTTGGTTCCAAAGTTATCTCGTTCGGTATTTGCACGTCTTGTCGTTGGATATTATATTTGATGTGCAACTTTACTTGGTTATATGTAAGTTGAATTGCTTTACTAATTTTCTTTACTCTCTTTATTTGCATGAACACCTTTGGAGCAAAAAATAGAGTCTCAATTCCGAGACTCCCGCAAATTCGAGTCTCATAGATTCGACACACCATCATGCCCGCACATGGAATCATTCGCTACATCTTAGAATATTCGGAATAGCAAGCAAAATTTGCTTGGGATCGTCCACGGCGGTTTTCCCTTTCTTAGCACGTTAATTTTTATTTATTATTATATAACTTAACTTTTTGTGTGTGTAATTTAGTTTTCATTCTTTTTTTTGGTTTGGATTCTTTGTTAGTATTAGGTGATGGTTTAATTTTAGCTTTAATCACTTAGTATTTCTACCCTAGTTATTTATAAAGTACCTATCGCACTTAATGCTAGAGTGCTAACAGTTTTTTACTTTGACAAGAATCAATTTTTCCTTGAAAAAGACAAATCTTCCTAAGAGGCTTTCAAAATATGCTCGATAGTCTATGAGCAGGATTTGTATTTTACTTCATTTTTTGTCATGGAACTTTAATAAATAAATAAAAATTATTTTTAATCAAGTGACCTTTTTTAAAACCTCCGGCTTTTAATGCAAATACGGAAGAGTTTTAGAGTTTGAAAAAATGTCTTTCTTAATTACTCGGCTTTTCAAATATCTTAGCATTCCCTCTAGTTTTAATTAATTAACCTAAGTTTGGCCGGTTAACCGTCTTTAACGGATCCTAGAGGGTGCCTTACACCTTCCTTTTAGGATAGTTAGAACCCTTACCTAGAATCGCATAGGTTAAATTGACCTTAATTGCATCACCTTAGCATAATAGGTATCCTAATTTACCTTAAAAAATAATTAGGTGGCGACTCTTTTAAATTGGCATAAGAATCACCAATATGTTATACGCCGTTTGACCTCGGTTAAAATGGGGTATGACAGATTTAACCATCACATTCTTTGAAAAATAGGCAATTTTGATCGTCTCGTTATTCTATGCAAATGTCAATTTGTGTCTATCTCTCCTTATCTTTAGGTTTATCATTTTTTTTTAGTTAACTATTAAACATATGATTATTCTTTAGGATTAAATTGTCTCCTATGTTGACTAAATAAAACATGAATAAATGCCAAGATTTTGTTATTGAGGTTATATTAAATCATTTACTAATCCTTACCTCTTTTGTTTGCATGCGAAAATTCATATGAGTCCAAATGGACTCTCTTTCCTCTATTGCATTTCGGGTTGGGCCAAAGCCCAACATCTCCTTCGCGTCAAATCTCCCTATTAAGCGCAACAAGGCAGGTTCGCAGTGATATACAATCGATATACAGCCAGCATATACAGGTGGAAGCAAGATATACAGTCGTATACAAGTTGTATACAAAGATGTATATAAGTAGAAATGGGCCAAAGTAGGCCTATATGATGCAGTCCAAAGCGGACAGATCTTCACGGGCCAAATCAGGGCCCCAAAATTTCAACTCTTCCTTTCATTTATTTATAATTTTATTGTTTAGGTTTATTTGTAATTGACACTAACTCCTTGGACTTGTTTATATCTATTTAAATTTCCCTCAAGTAAAGTTGCTATTTTTTGCAAAAATACATCTTCTTATAAACCCGATTTTAATTTTAGTCATCTAAAAATACGTGTTTTGTTCAAATGCTTGCTCAATTTCGATATTTGTCTAAAAAGAAAAATCATTTGCCAAACAAAAATGATTTCTTTTCAAATAAGCATGATCTTTCTTTAAGTTAGTCAAAACAAAGTTAGCTTTCAAATGTATTGGACAGCCGCAAGTTAGTGGATACTCTTGGTGTCTTAACAACCTTCCAAGAGTATTAATAGGAACCACTTACCCGGATTTCCTATTTTTTTTTTAAAAAAATTGTTTTAAATCTTTAAAGACTTTTTCAAAGGTTTTCTTGATTTTACTAAATAAATTAAGTGGTGACTCTGTTTTAAATTGAATTTGGAAATTTTCTTAAGTTTTTGAATTCAAATAAATCTTAGTCATTTTCTCCGCACAATAGTACTATTGCCAACACAATAATTTTCGAATTAGTAGAAGAGTAAAAAAAAATATTTTTTCATGTACCTCTTTAATTTCCTTGCCTAAATCCAGGATTAAATTTTATGGATATGAGTGTACAATAATGGAGAGGTTGATTCAGAATTTATATTTAATTTAGCGGGTTCAATTTTTCGATATTTTCATTAACTCACAAAACTTTTCAAGTTAAAGGTTCAATTATTTTTTTTGGCAATTTTAGCAATTTTTACATATTTATCTATATTTTATATTGAAACACTGAGACTAACTGTACTCATTGACTATATATTACGTCGTTCACTACTAACTAAAATATAGGCATTCGGGTTAACTATACAAAATTTAATGGCAATGACAGAAAAAGAACAGGAAAATCCATGTTCCAAACTTGGTGATTTTGAAGAATAAACCAAGCAATTAATAACGAGAAGAAAAAAGTATCTATATATAATAAAAGAAGATAGTCTAGCCTATAATTAAGTCAAGTAGCATCTTGAGAACTAACCACTTGGCATTTGACAACAAAAACTAATTTTATAGATTATTAATTATTTTATATTTATTTCATATTTGTTTCATATCTATATATATAATAAAAGAGGATAGTCTAGCCTATAATTAAGCCAAGTGACATCTTGAGAACTAGTCACTTGGAATTTGACAACAAAAACTAATTTTGTAGATTATGAATTATTTCATATTTATTCCATATTTGTTTCATATATATATATATATATATATAATAAAAAAGGATAGTCTAGCCTATAATTAAGCCAAGTGGCATCTTGAGAACTAGTCACTTGACATTTGACAATAAAAACTATTTTTTTAGATTATTAATTGTTTCATTCTTATTCTATATTTATTTCATATTGTGGTAAAAAACAACTAAGTTTAACTTCTATTGGATGAAAACTATTAAGATTGACTTCTATTGGATGAAATAACTATTTCAATTTTAAATAATATACATATTGTGGTGAAAAAGTTAATATTGACTATTATATTGGTAGTAAATATATTTCGAATTGTAACTGAATATAGATGATTTTAGCTTAGGATAATTCCTTAAATTAAGTCACTTGATTATGTATTTTATCAATTATGCAGTACATGATTATTATCAATTATGTAACTCATCAATTACGCCATTTTTTTATTATATCTTATGAAGAATCATATTGTGGTGAAAAGCTAATAAGTTCCTAAGTTCACTCCGACATTCATTAGCAAAATTTACTAATAAATATATTAGGTATTCCTAATTCACTTCGCTTGATTGTGGTGAAGATTAGCAAAAATTTGCTTATGAAATATTTAGTTGTATTGCTAAATTTATGTCAATGTATTATTTAATTACATGCTTTTTAAAATTAGTTGATCTTCACAAAGAAATATTGCCATATAATTTTATCACAAGCCACTTGATTGTAATATTTCTAATTTTACTAAGTTTGCGCCATTTGTGGTGAATATCATCAATCACTCATATATAAGTTACGAGTATCCTTAATTTATGCTACTTGATTGTGATGAAAATCAATAATATCTATATATATATATAAAAGCAAAAGTAGAAGCACCGAAAGAAGCCAAGTGGCATCATAATAATAAGCCACTTGGCAGTTTTAGGACAAGGCTAAATTATTGTAATTAACAATTTGAATTCAAAAATTAAATTACTTGAGTTTGAAATACATTGTCTTTTTTCTAAAAAAAAAAGAAAAGAAAAGATTTTCATCATTTTAAAAATAGAAATCTATGGTTGAAGAGTTCTAACAGACTTTTACTATTTCAAACTTATCTCCTTTAAAATTTAAATATTATAAAACACATTTGAATATAATTTATTTAACTATTAAATAAAAGATAAAATAATAATAATAATAATAATAAATAATAGCAAAAGTAGTAATAGTAGTAGTAATAGTAGATTATTACTTAGTATGTGTATAATAATAATAATAATAATAATAATAATAATAATAAAAGTAGTAGAGGTAGTAGTAATACGTAGTAGTACAATATATATTGTAATAAAGGTTTGAAAAGGAATTTAAAAAGTTTAAGCTCCTACTTAAATGACCCAAAAAAATTAAGATTAAGTTCTCTTAATAAATATAATAAAATGACATAAATAAATAAAGCATACTTATAAAATTCATAGAAACCGTGTAATTAATACTAAAAGCCTTCAAATTGCAAATAATTGAAGGAACGTTGTATAGTTGTTGTTGTCATCGTTGTTTAGTGACTTTATTCTATTATTTAAAAATAAATCATAATTAGTTATGATAAATTGAAAATAGTAGTAGAAGTAGTTGTTGTTGAATTTAAATATAAATTGAAAATTCCCCCAGTTATCCCCATTGATAAAGATTATTATTAAATTTAAATTGAAAATTAGTTGTTTGGTTGTGAATATTCCTTTTTTATAGCATATTTTTAAGGCAGAAAAATTGTAATTCTCTTTAAGCTCCTCTTTATTAGCAACTATAAGTTTTTGCTCCTTTATTTTAACTTTATTTTTTAAAATTTATATTTATCCAAAGCAATATCCTAATCAGTTAGTTTTTTGAATTTAAATTTAAATGAAATTCGATTTGGATTTAAGTTCTACTACTTAACTTCTCCTATATATATTTCTATAATTATTTATAATGCTAAGCTTTCTTCTCTTTTTTTTTTTTTGTTATTTATTATTGATCATTAGCTTTATTCATGAATTTATTTACTGCATTCTTCATATTTTTTATTTTTTAGATTTTTTTTTTGTTTTAACATTTTCACTTTTTATATGCAGATGAATGGTGATGGTATTTCATGCTAATCTATTTTTCTAGCTTGAATTCAAGTAAGTAATATTTTCTATTAGGATTTTGTTCGTTTGATTTTTGATAAAAACAAATACAAAGAGATAAGTTGTATTAATTATCCTCATCAATTTTTCTCTAATTTTAATTGTTGTTGGTTCTTTTTTTCTTATGACTTTGATGTGGTATATTTGTTCTTGCTGCTTATTTTTCTCAAGAATTTTTTTATTTTACTCATAAATTTAAGTTTTAAAAATTTCTCATTGAAATTTTTCGCAGTAACACTAGCACCAAGAATAATAGTGATACTTCTTAGTAGAATCTGGGAATGTAAAAATTTATACTTTTTTTTATTATTATTTTATTTGCCTGCTTTATACAGAAAGAGATTATATTTGAAAAATATAAGTGTTTGATTTTGAAATGAGCATTTTAAAAAAGATGACAAGAAAAATATGTGAACTGAAAGATAACCATTTTAGTTATTTTGATTTGTTTTTGCTTTTCCTTATAATCATAGCAATATTTGATATATATTTGAAATTAAGATCGGACTGTTTAGTAGTTGACACATAAATTATTCATATATCAAGATAAAATTATTTTTATTGACAGGTTATATTTTTTATATATGTGTTTGACTTCTGTCTAAAATTGGTTGAATGTGTTTGTATGGATTAATTATACAACAAATGTAACATGTACATGTTAATTTACTGTTTCACACTACTAAATACACACATGTTGAATATGAATTTTGGCACAAAAGCAATTAACTATTAAGACTCCATATACAGATGAGGTAACTTTGAAATTTAATGAATTGTTTAAATAATATTAAACCAAGATTTTGTTTTTCAATACAAAATTATATTCCAAAAGTAAGCTAGGTGATAAGTTAGTAAGATATTACATAAAAATAACAAACTCATGGCCTATGTATAAAAGAGGGTGGGTAGAGATATGGTGAGGATATTAAAGTTTAATTTAAAAATAATATATTCAAAAATATTATTAACAAATTTAGTCAGTTTAAGAATTGTGAAAAAAACAATAAAAAGGACATATATAAGGAATAAGAATTCATGATGTATTAAAGAAAAGTAGCGGACAATTATATTAAGTCAAGTGACATGCGAATTAAAAGTTATATATTAATGTTATATTCATTACATATCATTCAAAATTGATATTGCTCCCTCCGTCTTAAAATAGTTGGCATGTTTATTAAAAATATTTGTCTCAAAATAGTTGTCAGTTTAAAAGATCAAAAAATAATTAATCATTTTTTTTCAACTCTACCCTTATCATTAATTATTCTAAAAGTAATGAAGATTAAAGAATTAATAAGAAATATATTAGTTAAATCACACTCCTAATTAATTATTCTTTAAGAATTGTGCACAGCTTAAACCAATCAATTATTTTAAGACCGGGGGAGTAATGTATAACAATTAATGAGCTTTATCCATTTTTTAAAATATTTTTGTTTTATAGTAAACATAACTATTATATATTAGGGACCTATATTATATATTTCTAAGAGTTTATTTTTAATTGCAATTTATGAAATATAAATTGAAGTCATTGATGTTATCTCTATCCATTTCGCAGTTCTTCATTCCTCATTACAAACAATAACATCCTTCAAGTAGATAGGAAAATAAAAAAGGGCCGATAATAATTGAAACTACGGCTTCGATAAGTAAAAATTCTAGATAAATCGATTTCAAATTAATACTTTTTCTTTTATTTTATTTATGAAGAAGTTTTCTTGGGAGTTATTTTTACTTTTTGGTGATGATTTTGTTGTTATTGTTGACTTGCAAAGAAATAAAGATGAATGAAGAGAAGAGAAGAATAGATAACTACGGAAGTCAAAATTTTGTTCATATAATTGACACACTTAAGTTTTTCAAAATATGTGTTTGATATTATTATTCTTCTTTTTAATGTTGCAATATATGCAATTAATTCAAAATCAAATTCGATAAAAGTAAAGAAATTAAAATACAGTAAAAAAATGTACATCAGGATTGGGGGTGGGGGAGGGAATTTGAACTAATTTTGAGAATATAATGAAGTAATTAGATAATGCACATATTGTTATTTATAAATTTTAAACGGAAGAGATGGGGGACAGTAGAATAAAAATTTTAATTGTTTTTGACAATCTGAAATCTTTAAATTGTAAACAATATAATAAAGAAAAATACGAAATATAATTATTTTTTTTGCAATTACATGATTATTTTTACTCATATAGATTTAGTTAGAGGTGGGGAAGGGGGGAGAATATTAACAATCTGATATTTTTTAATTGTGATAATATAATTAAAAAAAATATGAAATACAATATTTTTTTACAATTACATAATTGTTTTTTCCCCATATATTTAGTTAGAGGGAAAAATAATATACTGTAATATAATAGTTGAACTTTTTTTTAAGGTAATATGATTTAACATGATCGAACGAGACATTCAAATATGAAATGATTAGAAATAATATTTTAATATTATCCGCGCGATGCGCGGATACGTATACTAGTTACAGCTAATAATTATTTACACGCTGTTATTATGCTATTTTCATACAAAGAATGTTGTAAAAACTATATACATGTATAAAATAAGTATTTTATAAGCAATTATGAAATTCAAATGAAAAAAAAAATATTGCGACCAAAATTGATTCAAGACTTAATATAAGTCAGCATTTGCGCAAATGGCTGACATTCTTCAATGTATGCAGATTACACGTTAATTGAAAGCAGCCAAATGGTCATTCTGTAGCCGTGTATCTTTGCTTTAGCTGTGTAATTATTTTACATAAATCTTATATGTTATATTGGTAGTTGTGCACTAGTATATATATTGAGTGAAGCCAAGTGATGATGCAGTCATCATTGTTAAGGTTTTAAATTGTTCTTCTTTATATGGAGATTGATTACTTGATATTGTTATTTCATGGTATCTTCAGCGTTCCATCCATCATTCACTGGGAAGAATATACTATAGTACTATAGTTTAAGTTCCTATACTTTTATCCTAACTATGAATAGCAAATAAAACCATTAAAAATAACTTTCTCTAATGTTTAATGTCTATCATAGCAATGACAGGAAGAATTGAGGAGGCATGATTTGATTCCGCTGCAATCTTTGAATCTAGGTGCAGTGATGAAGATTGCTAGATTGTACATGATGGTACAATATTCTGATTTTCAATCTTCTCTACTCCACATGATATTTAGAATTTATTTTTGTGGTGCAATTAATAACTTCTAAAAGTATAATAATCTGTCAAGATTGTTTGGTACGAATGATAAGCAGTAAGTTTTGTGGGTTTTGCTGAGAAGATGGGAATTGTGATCCCATGAAGGAAAGCAAAATAATGGTCAAAACTTGAACCAAAGGTTGAGTAGATGAGATACCGATACTAAACCTCTACATGTACGGCTGCTTTTGCTTATATTAAGACCAAGACTGAGAATAGTGATGTCAGACTAACCAAGATTGAAGACAAACCAAGAATAGCAACTTAAGCTTAATATGATAGTAAATGATGAACAAATCAATTTAACTAGCCAACTTTCTATTGTCTATATGCAAGAGTTTTTCTTAGCAGTCAAATGTTTATTATATGTTGGATAGTCAAATATTTCTTTATTGTACATATTTTTATTTGTTTCCAATGCTTGATGATTGTGAATATCTAAATGAAATAAATATTTTTTACACAATTTATAAAGCATTTTGGATTCTAAGGGTTTATTTGTGCAACATTAGTAGATATATTGGTGAAGTTGAACTATGCAAATATAATTTCGATCAACCATCGTAGTAATTTTATTGATTAGTTATTTGCATGACCAATTTACTCGAAGTTGTTAGTGTTTGTTCTTATCTATATAGATTTGTGCAAGATATTTAAGCATTAGAGGTTATGGCTATGACTGCAATGGGTGTTGCTATTCTTATGCTTAAGATTCATATTTCATATGATGCAATGAAAGTATCACATTTATGTTACATTTAATTTTTGTTTTAGCAAATACTTATGGGTGTTGCTATTCTTATGCTTGAGATTCATATGATGCAATGAAAGTATCACATTCATGTTACATTTAATTTTTGTTTTAGCAAATACTTAAGTATAAAATAGTTCAGAGATAATATATAATGTAATTTTTTTCTTTTGTTCTTCGCGCATCACGCGAGTACTTATAGTAGTTTAATTAAAACACAAGAGGGGACAAAAGACATGTCATCCCCCGTTAATCGTCATTGGACTTAATTCTAGTAAAAGAAAGGAAAAAACGATAAGACAAACGTGAGATTTGAGCCTCCGAACTTATTCTTTTAAAAAAAAAAAAAAAGGAAAGGAAAAAATGTCAAGATAGAAGTGGGATTTGAAAACTCAACTTCATTTGTAAAGATGAACCCAATAATCATTGTATTATTATATTATAAAAACATAGATGATTTACATATATATTATTGAATGAAGATGAATACACTTTTACACTAGTACACACTACTATATTACTACAAAGTACAAATAAATAAATCGAATTTCATAAAGCACAACCTTATATCTACTATTCCCAACAAAATTGGAAATTTCATCGAGAATATAGCTAGGAATTTACACTGACAATAGATATTACTTAAACTAAATTTCTATATGTAGGATTTTCTTGATGACTGAATTACTTGGAGACTTTCTTGATAAGTGGAGACCTTGATTCACGAAGTCTTCTTTCATTGACCAATGTTGTTGCAAACCTATATCACAAAATGAAAGATTTAAATTGGTTTACTTATGACATAAGAATGTATATATATATATATATATGTATATGTAAGACTAGCTAAAATACATTGATAATACAAAAATATACTATGCCTCTGTCTCAATCGTGATCTTTAAAAATAGTTATTTCAAATTATTTATCATTTGAGAAATTTAAGAAAAAATTATAATAAAATTATAATGATATATATACCTCTTAAGAGCTTCCTCATTAGTGCCTCCTTTAGGAATTGGTTCTGACAAGCCTGTTTCCAAATTTACCCTTGAAAGTGGTTTTTTCAATAAACTTTCCCCAATTTCCACAAGCCTCTCCAAATTTTCCTTTGTAGACACATCCACTGAGGCTTCTGTTCCACTTAGTTTATCCTCCTGTTAATTTTTTTTTACAACCAAAAAAAAAATATTAATCAAACATACCCATCAAAATCCTTCCCAAAAAGGAAAAAAGAAAGCTATACTACATAGTCGCTCACCAACATAATAATCAACACACGTATAATTTTTTTATATTTGGCTAGCGAATGTAATTATTTTGACCGACCGATCAAATATATATGTAATTTGTCCAAAAAAAATGCTACTTACTTGAATTCGAAGGTAACTCTTTTCACTATGAAGAGCTTGAAAACAAACAGAGTTATGGTAATCAACCATATCAGCACTTGATTGTGAGAATACTTCTATTAATGGTGTGGAACCTTTGTGAAATAACCAATCTACAATCCCCCATTTGGCTGCCAAGGATGAATTATATTTTTGTTCACATTTTGCAGCTCCTGTCCCTATTGATATTACAAGGAAACGTCCATAATCCGTAGGTTTTATTGGGAAGAAATCTGGGTTGTTCTTGAAAATTTCTTTGCTTACTTCCGCTATTGCAACCAAACCCTGAAAAAACCATGCCAACATATATAAAAATATACTAATAGTATAAATTTTATTGTATTGTCAGTATGTATAAGTTAAATTCTTGGTATTGGTAAAGTGTTTTAGTACCGGATTATTTGCAGCAACGCCACCATCAATGAGATTATGTTCTCTAACATTGCCTTTGTCATCTTCAACTTTGAAATAATGAGCTGGAAGATAAGTAGGAGCTGCTGAAGTACCAATACAAACATCGGACAATTTTGCATCATAACATGCTGATCGTTTAGTCTGCAACCAAAATCAAGATTCAATATAGTCCCACTAGTTTGGTCAGGATCGTGGGGTGTATGCAGCTAGACCTTAACCCTACCTTTGTAGGGTAGAGAGACTATTTCTGAAAGACCCCTTTTCTGTATATAATTATTTTTTTTCATTTGAATGAGAAATATGTACCTCATAAGTGGAGAAAACGGTTGGTTGCAACTTCTTGATATCAAAAGTAGGAATAACAACGTTTGTGATAGTTTTACTAAGACGAGTATCTTTCAATTTCTCCTTGATGACCTCATGCAGGTATTTGCCATCATATTTTGGTCCTATTAATGCTTCCAGCATCTTCCCAATTGAAGCAAACCAACCACTGCATAATTGTAAATTCAACAAAATTTTGAAATTTGATTAGCTCTATGTATATAGTTAATTAAAATACACATAAATAGAGTGAACAAAGTTAATTAGATATATACATACCAATTCTTTTGTGGAAAAATATTTGGACAATGCTTCAAATAGAATGGTGTAATATCTTTGGCCGCATAAAGTGGACGATTATTTTCGTCTGGAGCCGTTAACATGGCCGTGACAAGGCCACCGGTGCTCGTTCCAGCAATCACATCGAAGTAATCTGCAAGTCTTGCATCCTTTCCATCCAACTCCTGCAAATTTAGTACCACCAATTTTATTTTCCATGCATGCATTAACATTAAGTGTTGCACTGACCACACCAGGTCGTGAGACTTTCCTAAGGAATGTAACTAACATGACGAATTATTATATGTATACATAAAAGAAAATTGACCTGAAGTTGAGATTCAAGATAACTGAGGATGGTAGCTGGAATAATTCCTCGAACGCCACCTCCATCGATACTAAGAACAGTAATCAAGTCTCCGTAAGTTGGAGGTTGGATTTGAGATGTTTTTCTCTCCATTTGTGATAGATTCATTAATCTTCTAAACTGATATTCTAATCAAAAGAAGGTAGCAAAATTGATTCTAAATGAATATTATGAAGTGTGTGTATTATGAGAATAATGTTGAACTAGTTTATGATATTCTTTGCAATTGTATAAGGGAACATATTTATAGGCCTTGTTCTCAAGAATTGGTGACTTAATGGGTCAAAGATTGACTTATCAAATGAAAAAAGTTTCTATTCAAATTTTAAGAAAATTCTGGGAAACATGTAGCAAATTAAAGACCGAGTATAACGAGGTAAAGAATTAACACGCTAGTAAATATGTCTTTTTCTATTAAAAAAATAAACTGGTTTCAGATCACAACAAAAAATATTTGAATTGTCTTGTAGTAAAAATATTTCATGTTCATCACCCAAACTAAAGCAGCCATTGAAAAGTATTATACTATACTAGTAAAGTTTGTGTTAAGTGGGATGTACCGCTTACGGTAACGGATTCGGTAGAATCAGATAACTTTGAATTGAATTTAGTATTGATCTTTAAAAAAAATAAAAATTACTCTTTTTATCCCAATTTATACGACACATTTTTCTTTTTAGTCAGTTCCAAAAGAATGACATATTTCTATATTTAATAACAATTTAACTTTAAAATAGTCACTTTACCCTTAATGAAATAATTTACAACCACACAAACATTTATGACTTATTTTGGACCGCAAGTTTCAAAAGTCTTCTTTTCTTTCTTAAACTTCATGTTAAGTCAAACTACATCACATGAGATGGAGGAAGCATGAATAAATTTAGGACTCCACAACTTTAAAAGGCTAGAATCGAGAATACATAAACTAACTTGAAATTATCGTTCCGCCTCTGATGGAGTGGACCACATCTATCTAACTACGGAACACTTTTAAATTAGATTTCAACCTTGTGAGATTATTTGAGAGTTAATTAATACTATTACTTGTTGATAAAAAAAAAATAATACTATTACCTATCGTGGAAGAAATGAGTTAAATTCAGAGAAAAGGTCAAATCAAATAAAATATTATTTATTCTTGCATACAACATGAGAACTAGTCCATGGTAACTCCTATCATAGGTGCTGAATATTTCTAAGATTATTTAATTTGCTAAATAGAAAGTTTGGCATAAGTTTACTATTCAACGCTGCAACAAAAATTGTTTACTTGGGTCTTTGGCATAAGTTTACAATTCAACGTCGAAAATGAAATATTTTACTACTTGATAATAGTGCTATTCAGGGGCGGACCTAGGTGTATTTTTATGGTGCTCTGGCACTCATTAGATCTAACACAGACTAGATATAATTATATAAAAAATATATAAAAATTGGTATAACTTTGGTTTTCAGACAGAACCTTAAAGCTTTGAGTGTAAATATATGTGTTCAAACCTCCCAACACCCACAACGCCAAAATCCTGAGTCCGCCAATGATGCTATTGCAAACTTCCAACTAGAAGAGTAAAAAATGCTTTCTATTTTCCTCTCTTTGAACCACATTAGAACTTTTGCTATTTCACGTATTAAAATTTTAAAAATCATCAAGTGGGACAAATCCTGGGAATTTATAATATTTAATACTTTCTCTGTTCACTTTTACTTATTATGTTTCACCTTCCGTGACTGCATGAACATTAACCAACATTTTATGATGTATTTTTTAATCATATTAATATGAGAAAGATTGCAATTTATAGTATTTTACATATAGTTTTTGAACATTTAAATTTTAAATTTAAAGTAGTAAATTAATATAATTCAATTTAACTTTAAAGATTAGTCAAATTAACTTATGTAAAACGACACATGACAAGTGAAAATGAACGGAAAAAATAATATGGCGAAATACATAAGTAGCCCCCTGAATTTGTTGGTTTTTTCCGTGTTGACATCTTAATTAGGTCATTTTTCCATTGAACACTTAAACCTTTCATAAAATGTGTCAATTAAACACAATCGTCTGACGTTGCATATTTTTTGAACGTGTATCTGTTATGAGTTGTGCGTGTGAATCAAACTCGTCCCACGTGAAAATTCCAACCAATCAAAACACCACACCCATTTTTATTTTACACTTCATCTTTTAAAAAGAAAATTGAAAATGTCAATAAATACACTAATTCTATTTGTGTTTCTTTTCGAAGCTCTGACATACAATGGCTTCATCAATTTTACGTACTTGGGAATATCAGCTCTAATAAATTTCTTCAACGATTCGTCAATGGAAACCATCTCACTCACCGCAAAGCGTTTTCTCTCTGCCTTAAAATGATGATTTCTCCATTTGAGAATTGAAATTGGAGATTGGGGTTTTGAGTTGGAATATGGAAAAGCTTTTGGTTTGAAAAAAAGACACATTTCTTGGGACCTGGTTCACGGGGCTTGTTTATATAAACTAATTTGGAGGAGTTGTCTAATTTGGGGTGTTCATCAGGTGCAGTGAAAATCAAATCAAAGTATACATCAATGTCTTCATTCAAGGCCAACAAGCCTATTTGGGTCTTCAAACTTGTTGGCAAATTTGGTGTTCAAATGGAAAGATTAATCAACAATATCTTGTTATGGTCCCTCACTTCAGCCACTTTCATAAAGAACAAAGAGAGACGAAGCTTTAATGGGTCTTATCTGTTCTTGAAGAATTTGGAGTTGGCAATGGGGAAGAGAGAGAGATAAGATTAAGAGAAACAGGGAAAATTAGGGCAAAAAAAAAGTTAAAAGGGGGAAAATATTATTATTGCCAAATCCACATCAGCAGTTTTTTAACATTTACACGCACTCAAACAACGTGAAGCACACGATATGTGCTATGTCAGATGGAAGGGTTTAATAGACACACTTTATATGGGGTTCAAGGGTTCAATAGGAACATGACCTTATTAAGGTGTCAATACGGAAAAAACTTACAAGTTCAGGAGGCCGCTTATGTATTCCGCCAAATAATATTTAAGGTAGATGGTTTATGTTGATGGCATGGTATATATGATGAAGATGTTGATGTCATGATAATCTTAGATAACGTTGAAAAAAGAATGGTTGATTTGGTGAATTGGCATGTTAGTTTGCCTAAATGGACTAGGTTAATGGAGGAAGAACAAATTTTAGCCGCTTTTACAACTTCAAGGGTATATACGGATCAGTAGTATAACATAAGGGCATACAATCAATGTATATACGGATCAATAGTATAACATTAAGGGCATACATATGTTGATTGCTGATAATATAACGAAAAGCAATATTATGTGGCACCGTTTGATTTATGTAAACAGATAATAGTATAACATCAAGGGCACATAGTTTCTAAATCTTGTATTCAATGTGATTTCTTGTACTCCTCAATCTCAATTTATGCGGCATCATTTGACTTAACACAAAAATTAAGAAAGAAAATAATACTTTTGAAATTTGCGTCATATTGAGTGACTAAATCATTTCATTAAGAATTAAAAGAAAATTTAAAGTGAAGTTATTTTTAATTATAAAAAGGTGACTTTTTCGAAACATACTAAAAATGAATGTATGTTGTGTATGTGATTGTCCCCTGCATAAATTGGGACGGGGGAGCAATCTACTTGGAATAAAATGGGCTCAAACCTCGTAAATTAAGGAACATTTTGATCATTTTCTCAACATTATGAAAGTAAACAGGTCTGAACTTCTAACAAATATATCCCATTAACCAATGAAAAGATTATATTTTGAGTTGTGTTACTACAAACCATTATACATCCACCCTAGTACCCTAATAATGAATAAGCACTTTCATTGAGAAAAATTTGCACATTGCAAGTAAATAGAACTAATGATCGACCAATATCTTACATTAGAGAAAAGAAAAAAAAATGTTAAAAGTTTTGTTCGATAGAGCGTATCAACATTTTGTGCCCTCTTCCCTCCCAAATTATTTATTCATCGCTTTCACCTACTAAATAAATCCCATGAATTCCACGTACTTGCAAATATCATAACATTTTCTAACTAAATTTCAAAATGGGTTAAAGTAGATAATCATCATTTCAAAAAGCTTCAGAAACAACTTTGGATGAACACATGCAGGAGGAGCAAACCTCTTCGCCTCCTGCAAACAAATCGTAAGGTTGCCCGATAAGGAAAATTGTAATGGACCTCCATACAGCACATTGAAAACATCAATTCGAAAGCTGAATTCCCAGAATAAGAAGTGAATCAGCAATAACAAACGGGGTATTTGGGGCAACGGATTCTTTTCACCCACATTAAAATCAACGTATCCACTCTGTCCATAAAATTCCGGTCAAAAGGAAACCATGTATTCTAACACTTGCCGCCAATTATTTGCCTGTAACGGTGGATTTGAAATTGTCCAGAGTTTGAAACTGAAGTGCACTTCATGGGGCTGGCTAAATTCACATCTCCGACAAAACAGAGAAACGGGGGATAAAACTATGTTAATTTTACCACCAGAAGGAAATCATGTGGTTATGAATTCACTGGCAACAGAACATGCAAGGTTGATCTTCTAAAAAGATGAGGAGAAGCTGAACTGCACACCAGTCTTCCCTCGATCATGCTCTTGCTGCTTCAGTATATAGCAGTAATTAACCTGGTGATGGAATCAAATAGTCAGAAATGCCAAGCAAACCAGTAAGCATTTTCAAAAGAATTACGCCCACTATCATCCTGTAATTTCAACTCCTATCAAACTACAGTTATGTGTCTGAACATCTGACACCAAATTCAGATTTAGAAAATCATTGAGCCATAAATGTTGCCAAAGGCAAGAAGCATAGAAAACCGCATATCGCTTTTGAAGGGCATGCTTTTGTGGAGAAAGGCACAAATGAACAAATAAAAGTATATATGTGAATACAAAGGGAAAAGCTTTTATTGCATGGTAAAAAGAGAGTTCAGAAGCATCTATGTGGTGAAGAAATTTTTGAATCTGAGAACAAATTTTATAGCGAAGAAGAAAAATCCACAAGCAGATCTTTGAAATGGGTTACTTACCTCCATTCTGAAGAGCTTGGTCGGTACAATGACACCAAATCCAGCTGAAGCTCGGAATGATTCTTTGAATTTCTGAAAAGATAGATCTTTATACGCATTTTCCGTTAATTTATTCAGGCTTCCGGTACAAGCAAAAGCATGACCATGAATCCCAGCTTCTCTCAATACCCGCAATGGTAAATCAAAAGAAAGGTCTGCAAAAGCAGAAACTGCAAGGTCTCCTCCCACAAAATCCATTCCAGAAGATGCATCAGAGCTCTCATCAGTGGAATTTTCTGGAACTTGTCTTCTAGGTTCAGCAGGGCCCAATCCCCTGGTCTTAAAGCCCAACAAAGATGATGGGCCCCCCAATGCACAAACTGGAGAAGAATTACCACCCAGGAAAAATTTCTCAGGTAAAAAGGTTGGACGACTTAAGAACCCACTTCCCCATGGAACAGTCACACCAGCAGAAATTCCAATATTGAAAGCAGCATTATAAAATCCCAGAGGTAAAGCATAGCGGAAGTCAAACTCCTGTTCAGAAATCCATAAGTTCTGTTATACTGTGATTTTAATATTTCAGAAGCATATATAGGTTCATATGGTGGGGAACATATGACTGGTATGAATAGATACCAGGCATGATAGCCAAAACGAGTGAGATATAGATTACATCTAAAACAATACAACAGAACAGGTAGAAGGAAACTGCAGTTAAATATAACTGCTCAACATCAGTATAAACGTGGATATCACACTACTGACAGAAGTTCAAAAAATAACTTAAAGCGGTTTCAGCCACATAGACTGCAAACCTACTTTTGAAAAGGGGAAAAGAGAAAAGGGGATGAAAAACATAAAATAACAGACAGTGAACTGTAAGAACCTGACGCAGAAAGCGTAGCCCCCGATGATCAGGTAGGAGGCCACCAATTTGAGAAGACGAAAGAAAGGCATATCCTCGGGTTGGTCTCAAAGGAGAATTTCTCCTATCAATTTTGAATGTATACTTCAGAGACGAAATTAAGCTATGTCCAAGCTGTCTCCTCACTGCTCTCGATGACATTTGTGATGGGTCAGCCAAGGTTCGCCAAGAGAGACTGTATGCCAAATCATGGCTTCTGGATGACAGTAAGCCAAGAGAAAGTCCCAAAGCTCGTTCTCTATACGAGGAGAACTTCAGCCAATCTTGGGAAAGAAGAGATAATCGAGCTGTCACAGGGGTGATCAATTTTTTGAATCTGGGCAGACACACACCAGCACTAATCTCTGAAGTCAGGTCCCAGCCATAGGCCAAAGACCCATCCCATATATCCCCATAACCAAACAAGTTTTTCAGCTTCAATGAACCTTCAAGTGACCAAGCTCTGGCCTGCAGAAGCAAATTGAAGTTTTAATCAAAATCCAAGGAAAAAAACAGCAAATAATGTAACCATGTTAATTCTATAAATCTGAAGCACGTTTACAGCACCACGGCATAGAACCCTATATATTATTCACCAATAGCAGGGTCACAAAACATGGTCTATGCTAGTTCTTAGTTACACATGCAAACTGAAGTGAAAATGCATAACTGCTTAAGAACTGCAGGCTTCAAATCAGGAAAGTTATCTGTGTATAAATATTTGACTCCAACATGGGATTGGACACCCTGCTTCCCTAAACAATAGAAGGAGAAACTTCGTAGGAAAAGATGGATTTATCAAAACAACAGTTAATAAGAAAGGTGTTCATCTTCATCTATCCTTTAAGTTCAATGAACAGATTTTCTCCTTTTTCTGAATCACAACAAGCCTCGTGGATTTTGCCCCTAAATAGCACATAGTGTCACACCCAACTGTGTCTGCACATCCTCAACAGTCGTTGCAAATTCTATTTAAATTTTGCCCTGATTTATATTTTGTAGAATCAGGGCTTAAGAAAAAAGTTGTAAATGTGAAAGTGTTGGTGATAGGACTAGTTGCCAAAAACAATTTTTTTCTTCACCTTTTCTGTCCAAAAAAAAAAAATTGGTGATAGGAGTGGAAGTCAAGAAAAATAATTGTCTTTAAAAGCTAGAGTGCTCTTAATTCATTTAATGTGTTTAAGTTAATATCATATCTTGTTTTTAAGTTTTAAAAAAACCTATCATGTTAGGATCTCAGCATTTAGGGTGCTGAATAAGAAAAAAGGCAATAAAAGGAGGAAGCAAAACACAGGAGAAGAAAGTTACAAGACCCAATTCAGGTCAAGTTCTCTCTTCTTCTTCTTTTTTAACATAATCAGGAGCTTTACAATCTAGGTAGGTTGAATACCTTGGAATGCCCCTTGGTGCAAAGAACAAAGAAGTGGAAGTATGGAGTGAAGTACTGGAAAGATGTGAGAAAAAGCCAATATCTATCTTTGGGAGGCCGAATAACTCTCATAAAATCCGTGATGGATGCCCTTCCCACCTACATGATGAGTTTATTCCCGATCCCAAGAAGTATAGAGAAGAAGATCAACAAAGCAAGGAGAGTTTTCTTATGGCAGGGTAACAAAGAGAAGCTTGGGTATAATCTTGTTAAATGGGATGTAGTGACACTTAGCAAAATCCACGGAGGTATGGGTATAAAAAAATTGAATGTGCAGAATACTAGCTTGCTGAAGAAGTGGTTATGGAGGTTCAGTACCGAAGATGTGGCTCTGTGGAGGAGATTCATCTCACAAAAATATGGTCTTCAAAGCAGCTGGATCACTGATGAAGCAAATGGTACCTTTGGATGCTCCGTTTGGAAGACAATTAGAAGACTATGGCCATCTTTTAATCCCAATCTTTCTTTCAAGATTGGAAACGGGGTGAAAACTAGTTTCTGGAACGAGCTCTGGATAGGGGAAGAGAATATGAAGACCCTTTTCCCAGATCTTTACGCTATGAGCCTCCAACAGATGGCCACTGTGGCACAAGTGTGGAGTCCCCAAGGATGGGACCTGATTTTCAGAAGGGCCCTATATGATTGGGAAATTAGTAGAGTTGCAGGTCTGCTACAAGTTCTAAATGTATTCCCAGGTGTCATTGAGAGACCTGATAATCCAATTTGGAAGTTGCACAAGAAAGGGATCTTCACTGTGAAGTCTTGTTACTGGAGCATGAATTCTAATCAGACAATGGAAATGGAATGGCCATGGAAATTAATTTGGAAGATCAAAATCCCTCACAAAGTTTCAGGTTTCACATGGTTGGTGATTAGAAAAGCATGTTTAACTCATAAAGTGTTACAAAGAAGAGGTGTACAGATTTGCTCAAGGTGTTATATGTGTGGGAAAGAGGAAGAGACTAATAGTCACCTTTTCTTACATTGTAGAACAACTGCAAATCTGTGGGACATGTTCTTATGTATACTTGGGGTTAACTGGGCAATGCCTCGCAATACTTTAGATTTGTTGACGCAATGGGAAGGAGTGGGTAGAAGAAGAAGATCCAAAGAAGAGTGGTGGAGATGTATTCCAGCCTGCATCTGGTGGACACTATGGAAGGAGAGAAATGAAAGACCCCATGATGGGAAGGCTAGTAGCATTCAGAAAATCAAGATGAAGAGTTTAAGTTTGCTGTATTTTTGGTGTAAACAAGACTTGGTGGGGGAGTTAGAAAGTTTAGTAGACTTTATAGCTAAATTGTAAAGTTTTTTTTTTTCTGCCCAGTTTTTGGTGCTGATGTTACCCCCTGGGGGTTGTAATCCCATCTCATCAGTTTTTTTCTGATGAGTTTTTGATGTGAATACAAAGTTATCTTTATCAAAAAAAAGGTAGGTAGACCTAAGCAATTCGTGTGCACGCAGGGCGGCCTTAAGCTGCCAAGGTTGAAGTTTTCCTTCGATTCACAAGCTGACCATTTTTTAGTGAATGTCAACAGAAAACATTTTTTCAAAAATTCTGTATTTCCTTTATGGAATTAAAGTTGGTATTGAGTTTTTTGTCTTATCTTTCTCCATTGTATCAAAGTTTGGTTATTGACTTTCTTCTTTAACTATTAGGTCTTTGGAAAATCCTGAGAAACTCTTCTTCTATTCTTTGCCATTCATAATATCAGTGTTTGCTATTGAGGCCCTTATCTCTATTTCAATTTCCAGTCACAGGCTCACAGGTCGACTCTAAAATATCTTCCCTTGTTTTGCTTCACGAAATTACAATTTGTGCAATGAGTCCCTCCTTTAAATGTTTTATTCCTGCTCTTTGTTTCAACAACTTTTCTGATTACTATTTAACCTCATATTCTAGCAATGTTAATGAAGCCCTTGAGATGTATAATAGATACTTATATCTGGAAATTTTTTTGAGAAGGGAAAAAAGATTCTAGATAGAAGTATCTATTATACATCTTAAAGGCTTCAGTTGAAAGAGAAGAATTTGGATCAGTAGTTGAAACATAGTTGTTCCTTTAATCATCCTTGCCAAAAAAATGATTGTTTCTTCAATCAATAACCTTTTCTGACATACTTGACTTCATATTTTTTATTTACAAACTAAATTTGCTCACTATCTCGACTTGAATTGAGGGGATGCGCTGAAAATCAAGATATCTGAAGTAGTTATAAGCTAGACTGCTCTAGATTCATCCTAGTTTAGGTCAATTTTTTATAAGTGAAATAAGGTTAGTAGCGGAATATTTATCCAATTGTGCCATAGTTGGGATCTCGGTGTTTAGGGTGCCAAAGGAGATGAGAAAACTATAAAAGAAGAGAGAGAAAACATAGATGAAAGCTTCAAGAACCAACTCAAGACAAGTTCCATTCTTTTACTATTTTCACAATCCCGTCAAGACTACTATGGGAAAGAAGAAAATCAATATCATTAGTGTCTATGGTCTGCAAATACAATTAGATGATGAGATTTAACTATGGGAAGATATGTATATCTTCGTTCGGACAATTTGAAACTTTATTGGAAGAGATCTGTGGGGACATATATGATATAACGACATATAGTACTGGCTTTAACCAAACACATGGAGATCTAGTTGTGGTACCAGAAATGCAAAAGTGGCCAACAGAAAATTATCAGGAGAGATCTGTGAAGACATATATAACATAATATAGAAACGGTTTTCACCAAACACATGGAGATATAGTTGTGGTACCAGAAATGAAGAAGTAGACGGCTATTTCAGAGGGTGTTCTAACTAATGATTTTGTTTTAACTTGCACTTATTTAGGCGAAAGAATCACCATTGATAATATTTGAAAATAAAGGTGCACATAGCCTTAGACTACATCCTTGCCAAAACAAAGGATTAGACAAAAATAAGGACTACAAAATCATACTAGGCCACGCCCTAGCCATCTGTGGGTCGTGGATGTGAAGCGAAAGAGTTAGAAACACTACAAGGAGCCAAAAAAATTGGTGGGAGAAGCTAAAATTCAGAAACCAAATAGAATTCATGACAAGGTTGAATGAATGAGGATGAGACTTAGAAGCCAATGTAGGCCTCCTGTGGAAAGATATAACAAGTTGCATTAGAAAAAGTAGCAAATGAAGTTCTACCTATATATAAATGGCTAGGATTTCAACCATAAGAATCATGAAATGGAGTAAGGAGGTGCAAAGAACTATTAAAGAAAAAAGAGAGTATAGTAAGTCGCCCACAGCTGACTAGGAAGTCTTCAAAGAGTATAAGTCAAAGAAAAAAGCTAAGGAGGTCACTAGTGTAGATGGGAAACGCCTTGGACAACATGTACCAAAACTTAGGCATGTGGAAAATGGAGAAAGAAATGCATATAAGTCAGTTTTCTGAGAGAGAAAAGGGGTAACGATCTGAACCTAATTGCAATCGTAATCAAAACAATTTCCAACAACTTTTGATTGAAGATAGGGAGATCAAAGATAGGATCAAGACACATATCATGACGATAATTTTTCAAATCTCCATACTTCCATGACTGACACAACTTAGCTCACTCCATGGATATCATGTCCACTCCCAGGGTTGGAAATGATTGGAACTTAGGAACAAGCAAACAAAGCAATGCCGGATAATAGGTTTTACAACAATACTTACAACTACAAGGACAGCTCATGAAATAAAGCAGCCAGTTTAACTTTGTTGTCCTTCCAAGAGAAAAACAGATGAAACTTGGAAGTGACATATCTAAGTTATAAGAGTATAGTGATTGATAAGTGACAAATATTGAACATGCTCATCAGTACATTTTTTTTCCTGAATATTCGTGGAGCTAATTAATTGCAAAGTGTCAAGCGTTCCTCATTCACACATCAATCAACTGATCAGAGCTTGAGTTAATTTAAGAGTTAATAGTCAAAAACACACACACCTAAATATCTCAGCATTTTGAGTTTCCCATACCTGAACTATCAGGTGTGCGAGTTTCCTACCTGAACTATATACACCAACTATTTATCAAAACACACTTCAACTATTTCACTAAATTAACACTTTTCTAACATGTTTGTTCTTTAGTCACATATATAGATTTTCTTTTTTTCTTCTTTTGTGTCATTTTCATTCAATCCCACACTTCAATCGTACTACACATTTAAATATTGATTAAAAAAACTACTACTGTGCTTCAATCCCAATCTAGTATGCCGGCCATATGAATCTTCAATGTCCATTCTGCTCTACTTGTATCCTTTCATTTCTTTCTTAAAGAAAAAAGAGTGAAGGGTCAAAAACACACCTAAAGTATCTACGTTCCCCGAGTTTTATACATGAACTATCGTTTGTATGAGTTTCCTACCTTAACTATCACCAACTATTTATCAAAACACACCTCAAATATCAATTGTTCACTTTTCCTGCCTGAAATGTCACCATCCTTCGTGTAAGAAAAGGGTACAATTGATAGTTGAGGTGTGCTTGGATAAATAGTTGTTGATAATTCAAGTAGGAAAAATGAACAATTGATAGTTGAGGTGTGCTTCGATAAATAGTTATTGGTATTTCAGGTAGGGAAACTCACACACACCTAATTATACTATTCACTCTAAATTTAAGCGTATAATATCAAACATAACGAATCAAACACAAAAGAAGAGAATAGTAATCTTAATTTCTAGTTTACCTCAGGTTTAGAGAAAACTCCAACACTTCCAGTAAGCGGATTTTCACTTTCAACAATCTCAACAACAACATTAGTAGTCTCAGGCAACTCCGGCGGACCAGAATCCAGCGTAATACTAACAGATTCAAAAATATCAAGCTGTTGAAGTCTCGAATTAGCAATACTAGCAGCCTTAAGTAATTCCTGTAGTGTTGTAGCACTTTTTAGGGCTTCCAATTCAGCTTCAATAAGGGATTCCTTAGTCTTAATATTACCTTTTATAATCACATCGTGTACTCTTATAGGTACTCGTTCCGACGATAATCGACGGAATAAATTCTCCATTTTAACCCTATCGGAATGCATTCGAGATTCTTCGGTGACAGAACTTCGAGAATCTTCTTCTTCTTCGTCTTCGTCTTCGTCGATTTCATCGTAATCATCTTCGTCGTCTTCGGAGGTGTTGGGGATTGGGGGATTGGAGATCGGCTCTTCGGATGAGGAAGCCATTGTTGAGTGAGGGTGGTAAAGGGAGGTTTTTTGGGTATTTATATGAAAAAAAAAAATGAAGAGAAGACTTGGAGAAAAAGGGAAATAAGTTAAAAGGGGTTGGGGTTTTGCAAGAGTTCTTTTGGGTTTTATGACTATGATGTGTGTGTGTGTTTTACTTTTTTGTTTTTCTACGAGGAAAAAGGTTTGCGATTCAGAACAGATATATTTTTATATAAAAAAAAGTGATGGATATATATATTATTATTTAATAAATAATATTTATTTATCTTTTTCATTAATGAATTGAGAAAATTGAAAATTGGTTTTCAAAATTTTAAAAATGTCAGGTTTAAAAGATTATTGAGAGGGGCAAAGGCAAAGCAAAATGGTGTTGGGGTTTTCATAAGGGAAAAGGTAAGTGTATGAATTTTGTAATTTAGAATAAATATATTTTTATTTAAAAAAAGTGATGATTTTGGTAAGTAAATCTAATATAATAATATATTATACATTTAATAGATATTTATAACTTATATATATATTATTTTAATCTCTTATATTTTAGTTGTGGACCACAATTAATCCTGTAAAATCACTTAAAATTAAATATTAACCACTCAAATCAACTCAGTTAAAATTTTAAAATTAACACGTAGAGATGCATTTATATTAGTGGACTACTAAAGTTTTATTATATTAGTGGTATATATGCAGTTATAAAGGTTATGCAATTGTGGATCACTAAAATTTTGTTATATTAATAGTATGTATGCAGTTATAAAGGTTATACAGTTGTGGATCACTAAAATTTCATTATATTGGTGGTATATATACGTTTATAATTGTGGTATAAAGGATAACTAAAGTTACTACTTCATTCATTAATTTCTTTATCAATGGAAAATTTTAATGCAACTTTCCGCTATTCTATTTTTCTCATTTCTTGCATTTGTGGTATGTATGTTATTATAATTGTTATTTTACTTTTCAACAACAATATTTTTTTTTATCATCCTATCAAGAACTTCTTTTTCATTTTTTGCTTTTATTTGTTATGACACTTGTGAGAATGAATAGGTTTGCTTTTATTTGTTATGATATTTGTGACAATAAATAGGTAAGCAACAGGAATAGGCACACACCCCTTCCCCATGTATAAATTTGATGTCATCGAATCAAAACTTTGCATTTTTAATCTTTAATAACATATGAATTATAATACTAATACTTTTTGGTATTGGTTGTTTTATTTGTAGCCATGTTAGCAATGTCTCAAGTTTTCTCCACAAATGCTTAAACATGTCAACTATAATTTGCGCCTCACGCTTAGGTGAACGCCCCAATACTTAGGCAAACACCTCAAATTTAGAGGCCTTCGCCTTTTGATACTTTCGTCTCCCCACAACGCCTAACCCCTAGGCTCGCCTCTTGACTGTATTTTAAAACACTGATATAAGATTGGTTTTAGTGGGATTAATAACTTTCCATGTTCTTCGTATTGATTTGGCGAGCAAATCCTCCTCTAAAAATTATATATTGGTCAAAATAATAATTGGAAAATTAATATATAATTATCCATATTCTTTATGTTGATTTGGTAAGTAAATCTAATATAATAGCATGTTCTAGTTTCCATTAAGAATTATCTATAGATTATCTTTATTACTTCAATCTCTTAACTTTTAGTTTTAGTATAAAAGATAATTGAAGTACTACTCCATTCACTAATTTCTTCATCAATGGAAAATCTTAATGCAACTTTCCGCTAGTTCATTTTTCTCATTTCTTACATTTGTGGTATGTATACAATTATAATTGCTATTTACTTTTCAACATTATCTGTTTTACTCTGTCAAGCATTTTATTTTATTTTATTTTATTTGTTATGATACTTGTGATAATGAATAAATAAGCTAAAGGAATAGGCCTCATCCCCTACCGCTCCACTGAATCAAATTTTTACATTTTTAATCTTGTATAATATTGGATTATAATACTAACACTTTTTGGTATTGATTTCTTTATTTGTAGTCATGTTGGCAATGACTCAAGTTCTCTCAACAAATGCTCAAACATGTCAAAAACTATGGGCTGGTCCTTGTGATCCAGAAGAACCATTTTGTCAAGATAGATGTGCGATTCTGTATGGACCAAAATTACTTGGTACAGAATGCGTGCAAAATAGAGTACATACCGTTTTCTGTGCTTGTATTTTCACGACTAGTAAGCCATGTCCACCATAATAAGCACCCTCCATCAGTAACTTGAGGTTTCAAGTTCCAATTAACGAGGCAGCAGAATGAATAGCTCCTATGAAGGGGCAACAGAATGAATAGCTCCTATGAAGGGGCAAAATAATAATCATATTCATCATACTCATCATATTAAAGATTTAGTAGAATTTGCATTACTTTACTTTCTTTTATTACTTTTCAAAAGATATTATGCAAATAAATAAAACCATTTTATTTTTATCTGGTGATATTATCGAGCATGAATCAACAGATACAAGTTTTAAATTTTGCACACATTGATCCACAATATTACATAATACTCGCGTTAAGTTATGAAGGGGAGCCTTGGAGTAACTGGTAAAATTGTTATCATGTGACCAGGAGGTTACAGGTTCAAGCCTTGGAAACAGCCTCTGGCAGAAATATAAGATAAGGCTGCATACAATACACCCTTGTGGTGGGGCCCTTCCCCGAACCCGAGAACTTTAGTGCACCGGGCTGTCCTTTTTTACTCGCGTATGAAATTTATGTAGAGTAGAATATGGATTAAGTGCGCATAGTGGGAACTTTAATACACCGGGCTGCCCTTTTTTACTCGCGTTAAGTTATATATGAAATTTATGTAGAATAGAATATGGATTAAGGATATATTTTATAAATAGTAATAGTAATAGTAGCAGAAACAACAACAAAATTAAATTAATTAAGGACAAGAAAGTCCTTTTAAAATAATTAATTAATGTATAAAATTAATAATAACTGCATAACAAAACATTTATTATTGATTACACTATATAGATAATTTTTGGTAGTATTATTAGTCCTTGTGTACCTTACTTTTAAAATTGTAATTGATTTTAAATTTTTTAGTTAGAGTTCATTCTATTTAAACTTGTACATACGTTTGTTTTGAGAAGAAATAATACTGCAATCAATTATTGCTATTTCAAAGTTTTTCACTAAGTTGCAAATTTATTTGTAAGTTTCACACTGCATAATTTATTTGCAAGTTTTAGTTTTGTGATGAAAAAATTCATGATAAGAAACGTTTCTTTTGAATGAATTCTATAGGTATAAATTCAAATTAATCAAACTTTAATATAGATATAAGGAAACCCTTTCAAAAATAAAATTATGAAAAATGCGTTTATAAAGAATAAAAAAGATAGTTTAATATTTTTTAACAAAACGAATTTAGAATGAATAAACCATGTGGAAGAATGCTACAATCAAATTGTTTTTTACTGGACTATGAGTCAAGAGCAAATATAATTTTCGTTTGGTCAAGTTAATTCAGAGATTGATAAATTTATAGTGACGGGTTTATCTTCTTCTAAGTGAGCTACGGAGCTACTTTTTCTTTCTTTCATTTCAGCTCTTATGTTTGATTGATAAAAGTTTTTCTTATGAAGAAATCTATCATTAAAAAGATTAAGTTGTCAATTTAAAATACAAAAATTATCCACAAGAATGTTATATTGAGTGATAAATCCTTCTTCGTCACATAGAATAATTAAGAAAAGGGGATCTTCAGACAAAGTGAAGTCTAATTTTATGTCTTGTTATAGAATTATAAAGCATCAAACATGAACCAAATTAGCAAAAGAAAAAGGTTTACAATGTTCAAAGTAGAGATGGATTATCTATTTATTGTCAAACCTTACTGGAGGGGGAAATATATGACGTCCTCATAGGGCAATCCTTGAGTATCGTAAATATTCCTTCCGTTTGATTTGACTTGATTTTATATTAAAAATAGATTATTCTCTATATTTTTTCATTTTGCAATCTCGAGAAGTTTATTATTTTCATCAAATACTACTCATATCATTAAATAACTATATAAAATGGTAGCAATCAAATTTATTTAATTTTTTAAAACATAATTAATAAAATGAACCCCTAAAAAATTATTTTTTTACGAAATATGCCGAGTTAATATGAACCTAAGTAAAATAAAACGAAAAGGACATGTTCAGTCCATACATTGAAGAATTTGAAATTTACTTTCACCTTTGACTGGATGCTCTGCATAGTCATGATCATAGGGCTATGATCAGATATAAAGGAATAACCATACTCAGTGTTGACATGCCCCCATTACATCATCCATTCAGAATTTCCAAAAGCTTTATCAATCCTACTGGATATTCTATCAAGTCCATGTTGTTTATTTGTTCAGGTTTAATAATCACCTCTCCAAGGAAGTTCAGACGCCCCTATATTTTGCACACAATCAGTATAAGTCTTGAATTTCTGCAATTGTAATTGTTGCCCCTGCTAACCTATCTTGAGTAGCTAACAGGGAATTGAAACCACTAGCTATCAGCCAAGGCTGACTAACCCATTGAGAAAGGAGGTTAAGGTCATGCCATAAGGTCCTTCTTGGTTCTATAGTACTAAATCCATAAATAACAGTCATCAAGAATTGGTGACTTTTACCTTTATCTTGAATCATACAGTGGATTAATTGAGAAGAAGTCTTAATCATAACAACATCATAACAATTCTGATCCCAAATCATCCAAATTCTACCATTACTAGCATCCGTGTAGTTGTGCAGTAGTCCCCCAACCTGGTGCAATGCATTTGGATATTGTGTGCATCTTATTCTCCTTTACTCTAGTTTCAATGAGCCCAGCAAGACTAATGTTATTAACGTTCAAAAATTTATTGAACTCTTTTTGCTTATACTTCTTATTTTCACCTCTAATATTCCAAAATAACCACCTCCTTGGCAAGTTTTGGATGTCCCACCTCTATCAATAGGCAGGGAAGCTAACTTCTACTTAAAATCTCAAATCCATTCTTTATAGGTATAGTGGCCAAGATAGGAAAATTTACCAAATTAAAGGATGGGCTTGGCCATACAATATTTGGTCGCAAATCATACTTTTGTAGAGCATAACCTTCTGGGGATTGTTTCTCTTATTGCACCTCATGTTCAAGTTGCTCTTGTCCTTGACTGGTGCAATGGAGATCAATTGTTGTGCTCTCTTGCTTAACAGGCAGGTCACCAGTAGATTGAGGCTGAGGTTGAATGGGTCCTTTGTAATGCCATTCTTGCATTATCTTCCCTCTTCTCCTTCTTCTATGAGTTTCTTCTCGAACTTCTTTAATAACAGGAGATTGACAAATGTGTCCAAGCTTCTGATATGTATCACAATATTGGGGCTTCCATTCAAGAACCATATGCTGCATAAAAGCCTTACCAATAGGATCCTGAACACTAATTTCATGTGGAATAGGCTTAGTAACAGTTACTTCGATAAGCAATCTAGCATATGAAATTCGAGTTTGCTTGGTGGTACATTCATCCGCAAACAAAGGTGTACCTAATGCATTGCTATTCGACTTAAAGACCTCATTCCCGAACAATTAAGAGACAATTTAGGAAAAGTAACCCACAGAGGGATCTCAGTTAGGAATTCCTTACTAAAGTCGAAATTAAGGCTCCAAGGTTTCAAAATAATTAGTCTATTATTAATCGAAAAATGTCCAGTAGATAGAATAATATGCATATCACTCAGCTTCTGGAATTTGATAATGTAGTATCCTTCCTCAGGTAGGAACACATCTGGTTTAGCTACATTTGATCAATTGCGTGCAATATACCTGACCATAGTGTTATATCCAGGGCTTTCTCCAACTACATAAGCAATGAGGGCAGATCTCCACTTCTCTTCTTCAGCTTGAACATCCATAGCCTCCAATTGCACCACAGTTCGACCTTCCACGATCCGGGGAGGGATGTAGTCAAGGCTCACATCCTCAATCAATGCTTTCCCTTTTGCCTTTATCCTCTTAACAACTGCATACTCTGCTTCATCAGCAGAATTTACAGTTTTTACTGTTCTATTGAGATAATAAACACCAGATCTGGATACTATCGTCGGCGGAGGGGTCTCACACAAATTCAGCCTCCGAGAAACCTCGCGTCGCGATGAAGTTCCTTCTTCCTCATTTTCACTCTGTGGACTTTGAGCTTCATCTTCAGGGTTGACTTCCTGCGTTTCACCATTCATTCGAGCTCCCACTGAGCTACCAAATGTCACTAAAGTAGTTTTGCGGCCACGCCCCGGGCTTCTTCCACGTCCTCTTCCTCTCGCCGTAGCTACACTCCTCAGCGCCGATCGACTATCATGTGGCAAGAGCTTCTTATGATATATAAGAGACCTACCTTGGAAGACAGCTTGATGAGAGCCGGGTGGGAATCTAGCTCAACAAAGAGTCTTTCTCGTCGGACCCATATACCCATGAATGATTTCAGACTTTATCACACCTATTTCGGAGGATGATCAACAGACTTGGGAAGTCACCTTCTTTCTCATGCTATTACCGAAAGCTCTTTTTCTTAGGAAGGATTATTCCAGTTTTCAGTTTTGTTTAATTTCACCATGCGAAGAAAAAGGATTAGCAATCTCTCAGTCTGGGGAAGTTTTCTTTTTCTTTAAATAGAGAAAGTGGTAGCTAGATTCGCGTTCCCTTTCCAGACTATCAAGGATTTCAAAGATCTTTCATACTGTGCCCAATCCCAATCCGCTTTTGGGCCTTTTGCATCACACCCCCGAGGAGAAGGACGTCCTTTCGCAAATATTCAAGCAATTCACTCCTCATACTTCTCAGACTCTGGGGAGTCACTTTCTTATGATCAACCTCCCCTTTAATCACCTTACTATAAATGGTTGTCCCAAATTAGTACTTGTTCATTTACTAAATTAAGATAACATTAATTAAATTTTTTTCATATTATTCTTACAATTAATTGTGTTTAAACGTGTTTACACTTGTTTGTAAGGATTTTAAATTTTTTTTAAGGGGTAAATTAATAAAACTAATTTTTTATTTATAATTTTTTAATATACGTGTATAAAGAAAAATGGTTAATTAATATAAAACATAGAAAGTAGTACGGAAGGAGTCCTAATTTATTTACACATTCACCATCAAATGTCCATTTTAAGTCCTTTGATTAAGACTAAAGTTTGACAAATTGACACTATGTACCTCCCATCCAACTAGTTCAAGATTCCTCATATTACCTCTAAAGTTCCCTCTCTTTCTTCCCCCATAATATTCCGAGACTATTCTTCGTTTTTCCTAAGTTCAAATTAATAAACCACCGCTTTCTTCCCCCATTTTCGCTTTTACTACAATTCTTTATCCATAATCCAAAAAATTATCTCCTTAATTACTCTTCTTAACAAACAATACAAGCAATTAACACATAAATTTTCGTTTTTCTTGGAGTTAGTTATCCGAATTATGCTTCGACTTCTTTGCAGAACAACCCGCCGGTGTTGTATCCGTTTACCTCGCCGTCGTTCCCTCTCTTCTTCTTCTTCGAACCGTAATCCCGAGGTTTCCGTTAATACCCCTGGCAATATCAATAATCCCCATTTTGCCCCTCCTCCAATTCGGCAACCGGACTACCCTAATATCCCTATATTAGCTTTATCGGCGACTGTTTTATCAGCCGTTGTTGCTTCTGCTGCTGTAATTTCGACGCGGGATGATGCCGTGGAGGAGAAGGGTAAAAGCGTCAGAATATATGATGAATTTGAGAATGTATTGGAGAAATCGAATGATTCGTTGAGGAGAATTGTACACAGGATGAAGAAAACAGGGGCGGCGGCGTCGGTGTTGTGGAAGTCGTTGAGTTCCGTTATGTCTTCGGCGAATCATGGAGTTCGGGTCGGGTTTGAGCTTCGGGTTGCGGCGTTGTTGGCGGATATTGCGGCGGCGAGTGAGAGTAGGAGGGCGGCGCTGGTTGCTGCGGGTGGTGGTGCGGTGGTGGATTGGCTTTTGGAGACGGTGGCGATGTCAGGGGAGAATTGTTGGACACAGGCCGAGTCTGCTAGGGCTTTGGCTTATTTGATTGCTGATCCTAATGTGTGTGAGGATGTTTTAGGAAGGCCTCATGCTGTTCCGTATCTTCTTAGGTTTATTTTCACTGCTCAGCCGAGGAGATCGAAAAAGGTGAGACCTTTTCATGAATTTGGTTTAGTTTTTCCTTGAGTTAAATGGTTTGTAAACACACTTAAAGTATCCCGGTTTTTGAGTTTCATACCTGAACTATCATGTGTGCAAGTGTGCGAGTTTCCTGGCTGAATTATCACCAACTATTAATTTAAACACTCCACAACTATCAATTGTTCATTTTTCCTGCCTGAACAGTTTTGTTTTGTTTCAGGTAGGAAAAGTGTACAATTGATAGTTGAGGTGTGTTTTGGTTCAGGTAGGGAAAGTGAATAATTGATAGTTGAGGTGTGTGTTGATAAATAGTGGGTGATAGTTCAGGTAGGAAACTCGGTAGTTCAGTATGAAACTCGACAAATCTAGATACTTTTAGGTGTGTTTTTGACCCTTCACACTTTTTCCTTTAAGAGAGAAATGAAATGAATATACATAGAGCAGAATGGACATTGAGGATTCATATGGATGACATACTAGAATGGGATTGAAGCGCAATAGTAGTTTTTTTTTTTAAATCAGTGTTAGTTTTTTTATAAAATCAGTGTTTAAATGCAAAGCTCGAATGAAGTTGTGGGATTGAATGAAGATGACAAAAATGAAGAAAAAAAGAATTTATATATGTGACTAACAAGCAAGCATGTTAAAAGCTAGTTAAAATTTAGTGAATATCGCTCCTCAAGCAAGCACTTGAGGATACTCCAAAATTGTCAATGGGACGACATATATTAAGTTCTTTGTGACGAGGCAGTTAAAATTTATTGAACTACTGTTATCTCATTTTATATTTTTTGAGTTTGACATGGAAATATTTGCTTTTTTGTTGGAAGCAGCATACAAGACGTAGTTCATTCGATCTTTCTGATTCTTTGAAAGGTAGGAGCATGCTGGTTGCAGCAATTATGGATGTTGTCACTTCGCATTGTGAAAGTGCAGACAAGGTTTCATTCAAGCCTACACTACCCAAAGATGCCGAGATGAGAGATATTGCTGCAGCTATTGAAGTAATTGAGGAAGGTGGTATGCACTGGGATGAGCCACCTGTGGAGGATGATGATGGTGGAGAAGGGATGAAGGGTATTGGGATGAAAATTCTTGAAGGCACGACTGCTGTAGGACTTTCAAGAACTAATGGGCTTGTAGAGATGGGGCCTCCTAACACTAGACAGACAGTCAAATATACGCCTAGTAATCTTTTGTTTAACAAAAGAAATGATAGTTCGTCAGCACAATCAAATTTGTCTTCTGCTGTGGTTCCTGGACTTTGGGATGATTTGCATTCTGAACAAGTCGCTGTTCCTTTTGCTGCTTGGGCATTAGCAAATTGGGCAATGGCTTCGGAAGTTAATAGGTGTCATATTCAAGAATTGGATCAAGAAGGGCATGTGGTCATGTCGGCTTTAGTAGCACCTGAGAGATCTGTGAAATGGCATGGAAGTTTGATGGTTAAATTGCTTCTAGAAGACCAAAATCTGCCACTAAGTACTTCCGTTTCTGATTGGACTTCTAGTCTTCTGTCTACCGTTTCACATGCAAGTCAAACTCAGGACATCCCCCTAGCTCAGATAGCGTTGTCTGCATTTTTGGTTTCTCTTGAACGAAGCCCTTCAGCACAGGAGGTAGCAGTGGAAAAGGGTCTTCATTTGATGAGACAGGCTGCTAAACAGACTACAAAGCATTCTTCGGTTCAAGAAGCATTGGCTAAGGCTTTGGAGTTGCTCTGTGCTAGGGAATGGCATATGTCCCTGGAAGAAAGCCAACATTGGTCTGGAGTTCTGCTCCCTTGGGTTTTTGGACCGCTATCCTCTGATGCAATACGATCTTCCGCAATAAGGATCCTGACACGCATTCTTGAAGATTATGGACCATCCTCCATACCAATTTCTCAAGGATGGTTAACTATTATGCTAAGTGATGTTCTGGAATCCAAGAAAACAGCATTAAGCAAAGGAAATAACGAACCCAAAAGTGATAAAGTGAAGGTTTGTCACACTAATCTGTTTTGTTTTTGTTTTGAAATGATATGAAAGTAGTGTTTTTTTTTACTAGTAAGTAGAAACATCTTGTGTCTCCTTGGTTTCTCTGTGGTTCATGAAGATTCTTAATTTTGCAGACCCAAGTTGATCAAGCAAATGTAGTTTTGGCCACACAAATTTCTAATCAGTTGGCAGGAGCAGTTGTCAATTTAGTAGGAACGCAACTAGGAAGAGTTGCCAATGCTGATGATACACATCCCTTGGCAGATCTTCTCTCCCTGGAACCTTTTGCTGGGCCACTAAAAAATCTTAAGAAAGACAAACTGCCTAAGATCAATGCTGCAGATTCTGCAGTGGCCACACTGAAAGGGATTAAAGCGCTGACAGAAATATGTGCTGAAGATACTCTTTATCAGAACAAAATAGCTGATTTTGGAGGCCTCTTTTTGCTTAGGCGCTTGTTGCTGGATGATGATTATGAACAACTGGCTGCAATAGAAGCATATGATGCATCACGATCATCGGAGGGACAAGATCGGGTGCCAACTGTTCCTGGTGAAGCTTCTACTACTGCGAACCCCAATGATGCATCCAGTCTACGTGTTCCACCTACCGGTCATATTCGGAAGCATGCAGCACGGTTGCTAAATGTGCTTTCAGTTCTTCCAAAAGTCAAGAAAGGACTAGTTGGAGATGAAGATTGGTGTGAATGGCTTGAAGAATGTGCTAATGGAAGGATTCCTGGTTGCAATGACCCTAAAATTCGAAGTTACGCGAGGGCAACACTGTTGAACATATTCTGTGATGACGAAGCTGGTGAAGATTCTGTAAATGGTGATGTTCTTCATGAAAATCTTTTTAACAAAACACATAATTGTCCTCGTTACGCTGATATGATACTCCTGATAAATCCCGAATTACCGCACTGGAAATGTATGGAAAAGATAATGTCAAAATCATTGGATGGGTCATCTCCAGGTGCCAATGATTCTGCTGGGAGCGAATGTACAACAAATGAAGATATCAATAGTGACATATCATCGACATCTGCAAGTGAATCAGAGAATATCTCACAATCTGAAGTACCTTTAGTTGACGTTGTCTTTATTCACGGCTTGCGCGGGGGACCCTTTAAAACTTGGCGGTTGTCAGATAACAAGTCATCAACCAAATCTGGCCTGGTTGAGAAAATTGATGAAGAGGCTGGACGGGAAGGAACATTTTGGCCCGGTGAATGGCTTCCATCTGATTTCCCTCATGCCCGTCTGTTTAGTGTCAAGTACAAGGTTGGTGCATAATCTATCCATCCTTTTAAAGTTCATAAAAAAAAAGGTTTGCCTTGTTTCCTGACTTTAAACATGGAGTTTTATGCAGTCAAATTTAACCCAGTGGTCCGGAGCAAGCCTACCTCTTCAGGTTTGTATACTCTTTATTTTTTGTCATCTTGTGTGTTGTGGTTGTGGTCATAGCATCATGCAAAACATTGGACTGCTTCATCAATTATTAGAGAATAGTTTATGTATCCCAAAGCGATCAAGAAATATAGATCCATTGCCGTATATAGTTCATCCACCGGAGAAGGGAAGATGAGATTTTTCAAGTCCTCTGCACCATTCTATGCTAAAAAACTTCAGAAAAAAAATACAAAGGAGGACTGCACTTGTGACCTAGCACTCGATAAAAGCTATAACGAGACCATGGGAGACTGGGATTGAAATCACACTAGAGGGAAAAACGCTAGGTTATTTTTTTTCATTTGTCTTAACTTTTGGTGGTGATAGTTACTTGGTACCTGCCCTGGTGGAAGGTAGCAGACCTGCAGGTAGATTATGGATTAGTAGAGGTGTACGCAATTTGGCCCGGATATCACCGTTACCCAAAAAAAAAGGGCCACTGTTATCCAAAAAGGGGGCAAAGGAATGGTGATCATGTCGCAATAGTGGGAATAGATAAATACGCGGAACTATAATAAAAATGAAATTAGATAAAGAATATAATTAATCTATTCCAAACAATTATGCAAGAACCCACTAATTAACATTCCAATTAAGGTCACCAGATAGGAAGACATATAAAATCAATTCAAAGAAAGAAAAGAAACATGATGGAGAGAAGAGATGAACTCATACAAGGAATCATGCCCTAAAGATTCAAGTTGAAGTTCACGAAGGGCATGAGGTCAATTCCAAGGCTTAGAAACGTTAAATAATGATAAGGCTCTCAAAACTTAACTTAAACATGAGATCAATTCCAACGTTTTAGAAGTATTAAAATTAGGCCAAGGCTCTCAAAACTGAACTTCTCTGAGGAACTAATTCAGATCCTAATTGATGCAATGATTACAAGTACTTATTGTAATGAGGGAGTGTCAAAAGAAGACCGTAATATCGTTAAAATAAAAGCTCCAGCTCAGATGGATGGAACCATTTGTGTTGCATTTTTGTGTTGCAGCACAAATGTTTGATGCAATTTTGTGTTGTAGCTTAAATAAGCTTTGAACTTGGTAAAAGTAACCAAAAGTTGGCAATATGCGATATAGTTCTGCAACGCAAAATAAATTTGTGCTGCAGTATAAAGTTATGTTGCGTTCAACCTCAAATTAAATCAAATGTCCATTTTTGGTTCCTTTGCGCCTTTACTGACTCTACCTTCTAATGACATTACAAGCATGTGAAAATATTTGTATGATATTTCCAAGCGTTCTATCTCATCTTTTTCACACGCTTTTGTTGGAGCATTCCCTTGGATGCGATCCTTAGATGTGCCTATGTACAGTAATTACTGTTTTGGGGCCCTTAGGGCTTTGTCTAGTGGTGAGAACGCAACTTATGATCTGTCAGTTAGGTGCATGTCACAGTTCCGAACTCTGTTACAGACCAAAGCATGGTATTTAAGTGGAGAGGGATAAAGGGACTAGCCCATTTCCACCGAGTTTCAAATTGTATGCCGCTGGCTCTCAGGAATTTTACGAATATCCAGAAAAAAAGTAATTACTCTTTTGGGAGTCCATGAATTAAAAGAACTCACACAGTAGCATCAGATTTTTTCGCTTCTTGTAGTTTAACGAGAGGGTGTTCAATTTTCCTTCATACTGTTGCCGTTGCTTATTGTTTCAATGTTGCACAATTATCTAAACAAATAGCCCTTTTGTAATAGGTGTGAGACCTATTTTCCATCAAATATATATATATATATATATATGTGTGTGTGTGTGTGTGTGTGTGTGACCTATTTAACTAAGTAGAAATGACATATCTGCTTCTGAAGGGAACCCGTATCCACTTGGATGTGTGTGTGTTTTATGAGGATGCATCAAGGTTTAATATTTAAAAGCATGCTAGCTGGCCTTTTATGACGTCTCATTCATAATATTACAGTGTCTGTTTGCCGTCTAGCATTTGTCACAATCTAATGTCTACACATGGTCTATGAAGAAAGTGCAGCAGCAGTGTACCTGCACAGATATCTATGTGATGACATACAAAATAGTAACAAATGTTTTACGGTAACGGCTAAACTTTGTTGTGTTTATAGTGGTTATTGGATTTTGATGTTTTAGAGCGTCTTTTGTGCTTAAAACTGGTGATCGTATTAGAATAGAGACCCAACAATACAATATAGATGACTGATATATATTGAATTAGTCGAATTAGTCAAGGTGCACGCGAGCTGGCTCGGACACCACGGTTATCAAAAAAAATAAAAAAAAATACAATATAGATGACTGATATAAATAGAACATTGATCTTTAATCTTTAATCATTGGAGCCTGATCCTGGATCAGAATGGATGATGTAGAGATTCCAGCTTCAAGTTAAGGGTGATGAATCTTGTAGTGAGGGTTGTCCCATTGTAGAAATAGAACAAATTTTTATGCTAAGACATTATTCGCTCATCCCTAACTTTTTTTCACTTTTTCCATCTCCTATACTTCTCTTAAAAAATTTCACTTTTAGTTGGAAGACACACTGGCTTTCCTCACTCATGCTCTCAGTTGTGTATATGGCTGGCTATTTCCAGATGTCACAGGGATACAGACACCCTAGGCAAGGGAAGTGAGCCATGTTGAAATTGTATGCAAATCTGATGAGCACATACCGGCTTTTTCATGTTTCACTTGTAAAAATCTGTCCAGTTGAGGTGTTGCAAATTGCCTCCGTTCTCCTGAAAAAGAAAGAACTAATGCTCAGTGTGCTAATCAGTGAATGGAAAATCTATGCAATTCTTTCTTTGAGAAAATTCTGACACCTTTGTTGAGGTCATTACGACTTTAGGGCTGCAGGGTGCCGTGTACATGCTTAAACATCACTGTGACACCTGTAACCGACTGTGCTATAATACATAAAGGTAGTTTGGTTTCTGAAAATGTAAAAAGAAGGTAGTTATCTTGAAACTACTAAGTTTCCAGTGTATGGTGAATACTAGGGAAGTTGGGAAAAATATCTTAAATTTTAATGTTAGAACAGGTTTCTTCATCTTAGAGAATTCTGTTGGTGCAGAACCCCTTGCATGTTTTGTTGTTTAATTGGTTTTTTAATCTGTTGCGTATGCAATTCAATTCCATCACATGAATTATGCATCTCACTGTTTTAAATCCTCAGGAAGTAAGTGCCATGCTGTTGGAGAAGCTTGTTGCTGCAGGAATTGGCAATCGACCAGTTGTATTCATTTCGCATAGGTTGGTCCAAATCAAACTGCGTACTCTAAGCTATTAGATTACTTGGAGCTTGAGATTATCTGTATACTCTTAATTGGAGCTCCCTTCATTATACTTTCTTTTTTTGGCCTGCGTTAAAATTTATCCTCCCATTTGGGGAAGTTTTAGTTCATGTTATGTAGCACCTCTGCTGTGCAAAGAACGTTTTGTCTTGTGATTGCACATATTCGATCTGGCTCATAGTATACATTGTTATCTATTATCTTAATAATGGTACCATAACTATTTTATCTTCCTAATTGTGCAAATTCAAACTAAATCAGTCGTTTTTCACACTTAGTAATGTCACCTGAACCATTTTGCATCATTTTTTAAAATTGATCTTAAGCATCTAGTCAAGCTGATACCCCATAGCTATATATGTGTATTGACACAAACACACTTTTTGTTGCAACTGCCAGCATGGGCGGCCTAGTCGTCAAGCAGATGTTGTATCAGGCAAAAGCAGAAAAGAAGGATGAGTTTGTCAAGAATACAATTGGAGTCGTATGTGTGCTGCTCCCTATCAGATGAATTACAACGCATTTACAAATTTTATATGCTAGGCAAATTTTTATATTCATTGATTTTTTTTAAAATAAATTATTGGGGCAGGTATTCTACAGCTGTCCTCATTTTGGCAGCAAACTTGCAGACATGCCCTGGAAAATGGGTCTTGTTTTCCGCCCTGCACCCACTGTTAGTAAAACTTTCCTGCTCTGCTCCCTTTATTTTACCTAGTTATCATTTCTCTTTAAACTTGTGTATTTTTTCAAGAGTGCTTCAGTTTCTTATTTAGAAATATGCACATGAGATTTGAGATTCTAGTTGTGGGTGCACGTGGGTGTGAAATCTTATAAATATTTCTTCTTGGCATTGCTAGATTGGTGAGCTGAGAAGTGGATCTCCAAGATTGGTTGAGCTAAATGATTTCATGGGGCAGCTACATAAGAAAGGGAAGCTTGAGGTCCTCAGTTTCTGTGAGGTATTAGTATTTTTCCTGACTAGAAAATATTTACTTCCATGATTGCCATTCTAAAAATTGACTGATGATCCTTTTGTAGACAAAGGTAACTCCAATCGTTGAAGGTTATGGAGGCTGGGCTTTTCGAATGGAAATTGTACCGTTGGAGTCGGCGTATCCCGGATTTGGAGAATTAGTCGTAAGTTGCTCAAATTGATGATTATCAGACACTTAAATTTGTTGCAATACTCTGCAATTATCATTTTGATTGCTTGCACTGTGTGGTTTTGCACAGTGAACCATATTAGTGTGTTTCTTCTTCTATATAAAACTTACTTTGACAAGGTAGACCATATTAGTAAAGCATCTTCTTGCAGTTCTTGGGGGGTCCAAAGAACTTTTGACAGATTAGTATAGAAATAAATATGTTAAAAGGGAACATGGAGTTAATTATCATCTTTAATAGGAGGAGATAATCTGACCCCCTCTTTGAAGTGGTTGTCGCTTTATGTTATTTCTCAAGTTGCTAAAATTTTTGTGGGGAGTGAAACTTTTCGAAAAGGTTTTCACTGTAGGTAGCAAAGAAAACCTGAAAGGACTTGATCACAATGTCTAATGTGTCGTATGCTTGTCTTTAACTGTGAAAATGGATGGCAAGATTGTTCTAATGGGCCAGTTTAAAAGCATGTATCTCCTAGCTATTGCACATTATTATTCATCTAGACTTCTCGAATTATGTAGACAATGTGTTGATTTATTAACTATCATTGAACTTTATTTTCTGTGCCTGTGGAGTTTCTCATTTTTGCCCACAATTTGGTGCAGGTTTTGGAGTCAACTGATCATATTAATTCCTGCAAGCCTTTGAGCCACAGCGATCCTTCTTATAAAGAGACACTAGAGTTCTTGCATAAATTGAAAGCTCTTAGTAAACGATGATAACTGTACATAGACAAGAGAAGGATCATGGAGTTTTGACATTCCTTTTTCCTCCATGATTCACATGCCAATAGTGTAAGTAGTCGATATACCCAAAAGTAGGGACTGGAAGCTCTTGTGGCCTAGATTAGTTAGATAAGGCTCATATAGAGGCACCAAATTTATAGGTTATGAGTTTACAGATTTACTTGTATAGTGATACTTTCTACTAGGCTGTACATTTAGGGAGATTTAACGAACAATTATACTAACCATTCATTTCAGCTAGCAGATTACTCTTATATAGGTCATTTTTGAGAGAATGGTGTATTACACTGTTCTCTAAAAGCTGTATCATTCACTGTTGTATACTCAATACAGTATTTTTTTTTCCAAGTGATGACTTTCCTTTGTTCGGATGGAGTGTTCATTATTTATAGCATTACCTCATTCATGATTATGCAGATGTACCCTTTGTTAGTTTTTGATTGGACAAACCAGTTGAACAAAATTTTTCATTGGTAGGTGGTTCCACATTGATCCTAGGTAATTAATGTTGGGTAAGGTTTGAAAAGTGGCACTCTTTCAACAAGCAGCTAATCCATAATATAATTCATTGTTGGTATTATTAGTTATTGCGAGTTGTCTTATGTTTGTTAATTAATTGATTGAAACGTTCATTTTTATATTTTTTATATAATTATTATGCCACTTAATTACTCATGTGATATGTTAAATTTGTATTGTTAAGTTCATATTTAACAGTCAAATAATTCTACATATAACATATTCTTTTACATAGAGAGATTAAAAAAGTATATCTAATTAATAGAAGTATAATATGCTGAATCACGTTTCATAATGGTTAATGGCAGAATTTTAGTAATGACCTAATACATAAACAAATATTCAAATTTGGCTTCGAGCAAGTAAGTCTTCTGACTTTAGAGCGCATATCTAGACGGCTCAACTTAGTCTCACTTAACAACTAAATACTCCAACGTGTCTCGTGGGCACTCAATGCTGACGATACACATAAATTTTTAAGATGTCTAGATAATTATTTTGCAAGTTGAATTATTCAATTGACACGATAGACACAAATAGAGATGCATAAATGTGCATATTCAAGGTTAGACGGCTACTTGTCAGCTGAGGCCAAGTTCGAATGTCCTTTTATTGCATTATGCCTTTGATAATTTAGGGACCATAAGTGTAGTTATAGCCCAAGTTTATCACTTCAATAAATTTAGTTAACTTCGTGTAATTTGTCTGTGACTTATAACTTCTTTTATTCTTTTATAGAGTGAAGTATGAAAAATACATCTAAACTATTCATTTTTTTGAGTTTCATGCTTAAATTATTAGGAGTATGAGTTTTATGTCTAAATTACCACTCATTAGTTTGAGAAACACACCTTTATCTTTTACCATACTCTCTCTGATGATGTGTGTAATACACTCTCTTTATTTACAAAATCTTGCCACATGACACTCCACATGGACAAAAACTTCCACCTTGACAAAAATTAATGAAATTATTAATATCAGTTAAAAGTTAAACGTTAAAGTTTAAATTTGAACTTTGAATTTAAATTTAAAATTTAAAATTTAAAATTAAATAAATTCCATGTGCCATATGGCACTCCACATGGACAAAAAATTCCACATTGACAAAAATTAAATAAATTATTAGTATTAGTTAAAAGTTAAAGGTTTGAGTTTAAATTTGAACTTTGAATTTAAATTTAAATTAAATAAAATAAATTTCACGTGCTTACTATTTTTATTATTATTATTATTTATTTATTTTGAATTTTTTTAGTTTTGAATTTAGACTTTAACCTTTTAACTTTTAACTAATATTAATAATTTATTTAATATTTGTCAAGGTGAATTTTTTGTCCATGTAGATTGCCATGTGGCAAGATATTTTAAATAAAAGAGAGTGTATTACACACCATCACATATTAGTTGAGGTGTATTTCTCAGAATTCAAAACTTAAATGAGCCACTTTAACTAAAGAGTGACAGAAATAAGCCACTATACCCACTTTTCCAAACGGCAACCGTTAGCCATGGTTGACGGAGAAAATGAGTAGTTTAGTGGAATTAATTATTCCACTATATATAGAGGAATAAATTATTACACTATATATAATTACTCAATTGAAGTTTTATTAGATGCTAAATTTCCAATACAAATTACTAACTAATAATTAATTAAGTTTTAAATCATTAGAATTAATAACCTAATTATAAACCAAATGCAATTTGGGATTTATACCACAATTCTATGATTGGGAACAAGTTATTCCGGGATTAGTTATTCAGAAATTAGCTATCCTGGAATAAATTATCCTATCACTATGGTATAAATAGTGGGATAAATAATCCTGGGACTAAATAATACCTTCAATCAAATGCAGGATAAAATAATCCTGCTTTTATCTCGAGATTATTATACCTTATACCTCACACCAAACGATTCCTATAGTATGTCATATTCAAACCTCCTAACAAAGGTCACAAATGCCCCAGGAAAATCAAAATAGAAACTATGACATTGACAACACGAAAAGAATTTAACATGTTAATCTCATACCAGAGAATTTGATATTGTCAAACCAACAAAATTAGTACATCAAGGATGAAGGGGTGCGTTTTGTAAGACCAAATTAAAGTGACATAATACGTTTTTTGATGGTAGGTTATTTGAGATTATTGATAATATTTAATTTTTTTTGAAAATATATTGTACACCCTCTAATCTATCCCACTTTGTATGATGTTGTTCGAATGCATACTAATTTATATTATGAAATTTTGAATGCACATTAATTTTGTATAATGACATATTAGTTTAATTTAATTTTAATATTATAAAATTAACACATTTGAATACATCTATGTTTCGGATATTGTCAATAACAAGCTCCAAATACATAAAAATAACACGTTATATATAGTGAATAATTTATTCCGCTATATATAGTGGAATAATTAATTCTACTAAACAATTCGTTTTTTCTATCAATCAGGACTAACGGCTGCCGTTTGAAAAAGTGGATATAGTGGATTAATTTAGTAGATTGATTACACTTTAGAAAGATGGCTTATTTTTGTCATTTTTTAGTTAGGGAAAAGGGTCATATTTCCCCCCTGTACTCTAAAAATAGGGTCATATTTGCCTTTCGTTATACTTTTTGATTATATTTGTTCTTGTCATCTAACTGTAGAGACATATTTGCTCTTGGACTGTTAAGTCCCATGTCAACACTATTATTATCCTACATGGATATATCTACATAGAATAATAAAGGCGTTGGCATGGGACTTAATAGTCCAAGAGCAAATATGTGTCTGAAATTAGATAACAAAGATAAATATAATAAAAAAGTATAATGAAGGACAAATATAATTTTTTTAAAAATACAGATATAAATATAATCCTTATAAAAGTGACTCATTTAAGTTTGGGATTCATATTTTTCAAATTAATGAGTCATAACTTAAGGTATGAAATTCATAGTTAGGTGTGTTTTCGTACTTTTGACTCTCATTTTTATATGAAATAGAACAGAATAGTAACAATGGCAGCAGCAAAGAGGTAAAATCCTAGAGAGAAAAATCCGTTCACATAAATGTCAATATTAACATGCTACTGCTCATCTCCTTCACCACCCATACCAAAACCCACCTCAAATTCTTCACTTCACTTTCTCCATAAAATCCCAAATCCACAATTTTTTACTAATAAATATTCTTCAATGAACTACCAAAAGTGGACGCATACACCTCCCATTATTCTTCAATGTTTACTCTCCGAAGCCGAAACTGAAGAAGAAGAGGAAGAAGATGGGGTTACGTTATTAGGAAAGCCAGCAGTGAAGAGGGAACGGAGGAGGTACAGGAAGCAATACCCAGGTGAGAAAAAGGGTATTACTGAAGAAATGAGATTTGTTGCTATGAAATTTCGCAACTCAAAAGACAAAAAGAAATCGGTGAGTGATACAATTACAGGTAGTGGTGGTGAGGAGAGTTGGGAGCCAAGTATGGAAGGGTTTATAAAGTATCTTGTTGATAGTAAGCTTGTTTTTAGCACAATTGAACGTATTGTGGATGACTCCAGTGATGTTTCTTGTAAGTTGTTCTCAAACACACCAAAAATTTCTCTGTTAATTATGTTACATTCACCAAAAAATATTCAACTTTCACTTTAATTCTTCCCTGCACGAAAAAAATACTAAGAAAGATAAACTAAAGGCTTAGTTTTTGCTATTTTATTCGTTGTGTAAGAACTTTTTGGGAGTTCTTGGTTTGAGTCTCATTTTCATGACAAAGAAAAAATAACAACAACAACAATAATCCCATAGTTGTACCCTCGGCTTGTAACTAGAGGCTCTTTCCAAAAGACTCTCGGTTTAAGAAGAAATGAAAAGGAGGTAGTAATGACAAGCCGCACCAACAAGAAGATACCAAGATAAACGAGATGGAAGAAATGAACATGTAGTACCAGAGATTTAAGAATAAGCAAACGTAAAAATGAAACTAATACTCCAGGGTGAAAAAAGAGAAACGCTTGGCAACGAACTATCCCTGTACCCTGATACTCGACCTCTACATCCTTCTATCAAGTTTCATGTTCTTGGTAAGATGAAATTGCGCTATTGCTATGTCTTACCTAATCACTTCTCCCTAAGACTTCTTAGACCTACCTCTCCTGCTCCTCAAGCCTACTCCTCACCGGGGCATCTGCACATGTAGGAACCATCTCAACCTCCCTTCCGCATCTTGTCCACCACGGGGTCCACTCTCACCTTGTCCCGTATCTCTTTATTCCTAATCTTATCTCTCCTGGTGTGTCCAGACATTCATCTCAACATCCTCATTTCTGTTACTTTCATCTTCTGAACATGAGCTTTCTTAACTGGTCAACACTCCATCCCATACATCATAGTTGTTCTAACCACCACTAAGTAGAACTTACCTTTAAGTTCTATTTAATCTTACATATGGCACAGTGTTATATGTTGCTGAGGTTGAATTTAATCTATTTGTGGTAATTGGGAAGGAAAAAACAGTGTTATATTTAGGTGGGTTGAATTTAATTTATCGTGGTAATTGGGAAAAAAACTGAAAGACTGTAAAACAAAACATGTTACTTATTGAATTTCAAATGATGTCATAGTGTTTGCTGTTTGTTTAAAGTAGATGCTTACTTCAGAAGGACTGGGTTGGAGCGAGCAGAATGCATATCAAAAGACCTAGAATGGTTTAGCCAACAGGGTCATGTGATTCCTGAACCGAGTGATCCTGGAGTCACTTACGCGAATTATCTGGAGGAGCTGGCAGAAAAGACTCCTCGTTTATTTCTCAGTCACTTCTACAACATATATTTCTCACACATAGCAGGAGGTCAAGTCATTGCCAAAAAGGTACAACTTCCTTCTCTGTTTGTCATTATCCCCTGAATGTTTTTTGTGGAGCTTTTATTTGTCAAAGTATCAAGAATCATGAATGTTTTTTGTGGAGCTTTTATTTGTCAAAGTATCAAGAAGCATGGTCATCAAATGCCTTTATTCAAATATTATCTTTGTGAAATCTCCATTGAAGGATTTATTATACATTGGACGGTAGAGCTCTATGGTAGACTCATTTGTGAGCTGAAAATATTTGGCCCATTGTGATTTGTGAGCTTTATTTTAGTTTCATATCATGTTGTCTCGTGCTGAGATTCTTTATACAACATATGTTCCCATTGATACGTAAAAAATGAAGACCTTGCTCAGAAAATTACAATTGAAACAAACAATTTATGAGCTAAGAAAATTTGGGAAGGAGCACCACTCAATGCATCCTTTTTCCATCATTAGATTCCTAGAGTTTTAACTCATTGAATTACAGCTTGAGCCTAAACTTTTCTTCATTAAATCAATCTCTTTTGTAGAACACATGGTATCTTTGACATGTTTGAAGATTACTCAGGGATATATACGCCTTATTGAATGAACAGGACTATTTCTTTCTCTTTCGGGAGGGGTGAACTGATTTGTTACTGTTAGTAAGTTACGTTTTAGTAATTATTATGTGGCTCTAATTTTTTATCTTCTCTAGACAATTCTGAAGCTCAAGCAGTACTAGTTTATGACTTAGGTAGGACTCAATAAATATAAGGATGCAAATTGAAATTCAGAATAATCTGGACTGGCAAATGCAAATTCGTTGTTTGTTCTCCTATGCTTCCATGAACTCTAATCTAGAAATGACTCAAAGTGAGGTGTATTTTGGTCCAGATTGTCTCTTAAGCTAAGTTTAGAAAAATCAATCAAATAACTCATACTAAAGTTGAATGAACCAACTTGCAACTGTACATCAGTATGGTGCAGAGTTTGGAATAGCTGCTTGTTTTCTGTGCAAATGCTAAATAGCATGATTTAGTTTTCTACATTTTGTATTTCATTCTTGGTCAAAATATAGGCTATAGAATCTTTGTGTATTCTGATTTTTCTAGTTTTAAGGTAAATTTCTTATTTTGTGTACTATCTCAAATCTTTGGTTTCTCACACAACTTATCCAAAATATAATAGTAACAATATTAAAGAAAGAAACAGAACTTTGGCTTGTTCTATAAATTTTCATTTTAATAAGTTTTGGCTTGTTATATAATATGATTGACCACTTCCATGGAAGATAAAGTTATCTAGGAAGAAATGCTTGAAATTGAAGCGGTGGACATCTTTAAATACTGAAATTTATTGCACTTCTCTTTTACTAATTTGCTTAATGAGTTACTTTGGATTACCGTTTTGTCAATTCATGTCGTCATATAGTGGCCTTGTCTTTCAATAAGCAAGTTAACTACTTTGACTCAGTATTTATATGTTTGGTTATGTATATTTGCTGTATTAATTTTATTAGGCATTTGAGAGACTCGTAGAGGAAAAAGAGTTGGAATTTTACAAGTGGGAGGGGGATGAAGAAAAGTTGTTGGGAAGTGTGCGTGAAAGTTTCAACATGCTGGCAAAGGTAAATGTCTAAGATTTTTGCATCATGGACTTATTCAATGCTTCAAATGCATTCTCCTACTCTATTAATTGCATCTTTATTGCAGCATTGGTCTAGAAATGACAAGACTAAGTGCCTGAGAGAAGTACCCAAGGCATTCCGCTTTATGGGTCAGATTGTTCGGCTTATCATCCTGTAAAAGCGATTTCAATCCAAAGCCAAACCTGGCTTCTCAATGGTGAGGCCACTTCAGTCCTAAACTAAGCGGTTTTCTAATAAGATGTCTATTTCATTCCACATGTCATGTGAATCTGTTCTATCAATAAGAGTTGATTGGTGTGCCTAGAAAGTAGCTTAGTACTCATTATTTCATCATCTTCTTCAGCTCTTCTGGGCTTTATGTTTTGATTCGGTTATCTTGTAATATAGTACTCGTACGCCCTTATTGTCTTCTCTTGTGGAATGAACATGTTATTTATGTGAATCATTCTCTCCTGTTGGAGTCAGTTTTGGTCATCTTAACTCTCATAACTGTGCTTACTATTGCCAAATTAGAGGGAGCAGTGATTTCACTTTGAACTTGTGATGCAATTCCCTCCTGCTACTCAGTCTCGTGCACTCTAAAATGCTTTGGCCTTTTAATCATTGTCCATGTCTTTGTTTCTACCGGAAAGCATCTGCTTTAGTTAGCTGATACTTTTACTAAGCTACTATAATTCCATTTCTCAACTCAGTTTGTTCCTAATGGGCATCTCCTTTCATGACATGGCAGGTGGCTCACAAGTGTCATGGTTGCAAACAAATTGTGCATTTATTTAACTAAACAGGATAGATCGACAACTGAGAGGATTGTCATCAGTCACGTTCTTCAAGCTGCAGATGGGTGGATATTGTCGCATGTAGAGGCAGGTGGCATTACTCTTTTTCTTTCCCTGGTCTCCTGGTTTTAACTTGCGGAGTCCTCGGGAGCATTCTAAACTTGAAGGAGAGATGTGCTTCCATAGAATCTCTTTATTTTCCTTTAGAAGATGCCCCTATGGGAGCTTGGTGGAATGAACAGAAGTGAGCCAAGAGTTGATGTGTTTCAAGGAGCTGGAAATCAAGTTCAAGGGCATAGCCATTTTAGAGTCATTAATTTGTCAAATGCAATTTTTGGGATTTGATACAAGACCAATGATAATTGTATTTCCTTTACACAACTGAATGTGTACATTGTCTATGAGAAAGCAATACTATAAGGTCTTGGAATACTTTGGGTATAAAAATTACTAGGATTAGGCATATTCCTATCAAATTGTTAATATTGGATATGTCATTCAGGGATTTACATGCTTCTTTAAGAACCAAAAAGAGGAAAGAGAGAACTTTTAATTTCTGAAAACAGAAAATACTACTACTAATAAATAGTTTTTAAATTTTTTTTGTTCCAAATGTCTCAAGTTGCTTGTCCACCTTTCACTTTGATACTATTGGTAATGTAGAAGAGTTGATAATACAAGTTAATTTGGTTAGTACTTGTTAGGAGCATGTGAAAAGTGGCATATGATAAACTTTATATTTCATTAACATGAACAAAATCTTATACGAACTTATATAACATTTCAATCAAGCTCTTTATCAGCAAAGTAATGTCCATCCTAGGTCCCAAATTGATAAACTCAGATCGAAATCTTAATAAGAATACCATATTAAACTTTTCAAGAATCTTTAACCTGGTTTTTTTTAAAGAATAGTTGCCCAATGAAAAGCCAAACTATCCAATATAAAGACCATTTCATCTTCTCGTGCATACTAACGTTTCCTTGTTTGCTTTCCGTCGGTAGTCCGCGGGGAAAGCACAGGTGGAAAATGACAGAAGTGAAATGAAACTATGAACAAACTACTCGATCTCTAGCAGGTTCCAATTAAGTCAATGTGATGCAGGTTCTTGAGTTCACCAGCCGTACGATACTACTAATATCTAATAATGTGAAATAACAAGACAATAGACAAATTTGCCTAAAAGAGAATGGTGGTACATGTAAAAGAAAGTACAATGACTGACCAGGATTTTCCTCTTTCCTTAACTATGATCCCAATGGATCTTTGATTTGCCTTTTACAATCTTGTTACTATCCAGCCAACTGCCTATATATCAACTACCATCTAAGTAGTTTAACCTACAATATCTGTACAAACTGCAAAATGACACTATTTAGTAATCGAAAAAGTCATTGGTTAAGTGACCCGTTCGATAGTACTGAATCATTTTTTTCTCTTTGTTCAATGACAAAATGATCAACTATTCGCACGGTATTTACAGGGTCCTGTTGAAGGGCCTTAGCTTTCCATTTGCTAGGGAACTTCTGGAGGTAACTTGGTTCTTGTGGTTGTTTCGACTCCCCCTCCCAATTTGGATCCAATTTCCACTCTTTTGGGACCTGCAAAATCATAAATTAAGTGTAAATAGCTCCCATTTAATTCAAAATAATCAACTGTTTCTTTGCTCTTATTATTTATCTTTATTGGGATATAACGATATCTCACCTTATCAACTGCAAGGGTAAAAACTTCAAGATCGCCTTTGCTATTGATATGAAACCGTGTAAATGCCTTGTAATTTGCAATGCGCAGTGATGAAAATGCTTCATCAAAATGTATGTGAAGCCAATTAATGGAAATATAAAGGTAGCTTCCTAGTATCAAAGAAACCACCGGAGTTGATAAGACCCAAAAATAAAGGAAGACCGATGCATAATATATTACTGCACCCCCTCGGGAGAGAGAATCCATCCCATTTTTGCAAATATTACTTCTGGTAACGGCCATTACCTGAAAGTTTGCATTCATGAGATTAGTGGATGACAGAATATCACAGAGCAACTGAATCATCATGGAGCAACATTGCCCTATCATATGATTTCTTACCTCAGGAACGTCAAAACCGGACATGAGATACTTGATACATGCTGGATAAAGGCCAAACGTCCATTGTTCTATACGTTCCCTAAGGCCAGTTGGATCGGGAAAATGCTCACTCTCCACAGACCGGTACCATTGATATAAAGTGTGATAACCTGGATTATAAAGTTTAGGTTGTAAAGAGGAGACAAATCAACCGAATCACACATTGAAGACGACATACAAAATCTCACCTGAAGTTGCAAGTAATTTATGCCGTATACATATCTCAACACCTAGTTCCATCAAGAGCATGAGAATCAGGGCAGCAGCCAAGTGTGCGGACACATGAAGAATCCCAATTAGTAGTCTCTTTTTCCAGGACACCTTAGAAGGCACAAAGACTATTGCAATTGTTAAAAGTAATATAGCACCAGCTGCTGATACATATGAGCATCCCAGCATATACATAAAAGCATCCCACACTGTGCCGAAGAAGGTGCCCAAGCGTCCCGAGAAGGTGTTGTCTTTTAAAATGTGATCTAGCTGACACTAGAAGCAGATGGGAAATGATTAGTCATCCTTGCACAGAAGCAACACATCTTGGGTTCATTAGAAATACTATATAGTGTTCACAAAGACTTCAAATTAACATGCTACTGTCTGATGAGGCATGAGGTAGTGACAGAACTGATGCTTCGGACAAATCTAAAGGAATAGATCAAAAATCTAAAAAATTACCTGTGGAAACATAGAAAAGACCAACATGAAATATATCATGCCACCAATAACATCGAATTGCCAGTTTTTCTTCCTAAATTTCAATATATTACCTAAAGCAATCTGCAAATGTTAATAAGCATGTCAGCACCCGAATAATATATCTGACCAGAAACTTCTTTTTTGATAGGTATAAAAAAACTTTAAAAGGAAATTTTAGAATCCATACCCTGCTCGAATCTTCAAAAGTTGGGTAAGACGCTTTGCTCTCATATGATGTTCCAGAATATTCTTTGAAATTCCTGAAGACATGCGTAGGGTGCAAAAAAGCACCTCCACAACCATTAACAAGTAAATGTTGGACATAAACAGGCTTATTTGATGGAACATATGAATGCCGCATATAGTGATGCACATCTCCAGCAATCCGTAGTCTACACCTTCCTTTTAGATGGTCGCGTATCAAGTAGGTAACATTCTTTCCAGTCACGTGATTAAAGTACCAATCAAGAAGCCAGTTAGGCTCATGCGTCATAATGATCACAGAATCATTCTCCCCGACCTGAATAGAGCATCCATTAAGAACGGACTAAAAACTTCTGTAAACGTATCCTTTGCTTATAGAAAAACACATGAAAGAACCAATAAGGAGCGATTTAGGTGGCATTTCAAAATTATATAAAGCCTACACAGAGGAATGATATACGTCTAGAATTCCCACACACCAGCTGTAAACCAACTCCGTGGGCTTCAAAAAGCTATAGGTCACTAATTGAGCTATAAGCTCGATAATCTTAAGTTAATATCAAATCATTAGTTTGAAGTAAAACACTAAGAAATACATGAATCTGGAACTAAGAAGCACTAACAATTTAGTCAGGTCTTGTTCACTGTTACGAACTTTTAATTGACAGCTACCATTCACACACTAGCAAAGTAATTTTCAGGTTTGATCAGCAAGGAAAAATTGCATGGATTTATAATCCCTAAGAGACGTAAGTGTAACTTAGAACTAGTATTGAGAAACCTTCCTAATGAAATTACAGATTAAAAGCATTCTCATGGAAAATGAAAAACTGGGGAGTAACTTCATGGATAATCTTAAGTTAATATCAAATCATTAGTTTGAAGTAAAACACTAAGAAATACATGAATCTGGAACTAAGAAGCACTAACAATTTAGTCAGGTCTTGTTCACTGTTACGAACTTTTAATTGACAGCTACCATTCACACACTAGCAAAGTAATTTTCAGGTTTGATCAGCAAGGAAAAATTGCATGGATTTATAATCCCTAAGAGACGTAAGTGTAACTTAGAACTAGTATTGAGAAACCTTCCTAATGAAATTACAGATTAAAAGCATTCTCATGGAAAATGAAAAACTGGGGAGTAACTTCTTTTCCTTTATATTTGATTGATAAAAAGTTTGAGGGAAACAAAACAATTCTAGACCTTCACATCATAAGAGAAGTGTATAAATCAATGAGCATAACTGAAACACATCCCATGATTTTGAAGTCCCACTAGTGAACAAGTATCTCGATTAAACTATACCACGGACTTTCATGCTTTCATCAACTAATATTGCTTCAGTCTTTTGCTTTAACCCAGTGGTGTACTGTACCTCTTTCAAGACACCATTTCCTCAACCCAAACAAACTACGACCCCATCTGTTTTTAGTAAGATTAAGATGTGTGTATCTGAATAAATATTTGATTACCAAGATATTATCTCTAAATCTAAATGATTAATAATGAAGACTATTTGTTATCTCAACATCTGAATGTGTATAATTGTCTTATCTAAGAATTAACAAACATAGTTTATATCAACAAAATATTAAAGAAAAACCTTAGTTGATGTGGTGTTGTAAAATTGTTTCTATGATGAAGCACGTTCCAAAAGCTAGTGATGATGGCAGCTGGAGGTGTTGGTCATTGGTTGTGACACTTGTGAGGTGGTAGTTGGTGGAGGTGGCGGTGGTTAAGCAGTGTGGCTGGTGGTTGTGTGGTGGTGGGTCAAAGTGATGGTTGCGCGGGGATGGCTGGTAGTAGAGGTGGAGGTGTTTTTTATTAGTGGTCTGCCTCGAAAGCTGGTGGTGGAGGTTGTTGACAGTGGTGGAGGCTGGCGGCGAAGGTGGGTTAGTGGCGGTAGAGATGGATGGTCATGGTAGTGGATGGTGGTGGAGGAGGTTGGTCATGGTGGCTGGCAGTGAAGGCAGCTGGTGGTGCTGATCTCGCTCAACAAGATTCTTTTTATCAAATCTTCTCGCTTAACAGGATTAGACTATCCCTATCAATTTAAAACTTTATTGCGGAAAGTTCTCAGAAGTTTGGACCAGAATCATGCTCAGTTGTGTACGTGTAAAAGATCACCAACTGTCATTGCTAGTCCTACTCACGTGACAATCATTCTTTACCATAGATAATAAAGACTTTAATTTCTTTATTAGGAACTTTAGAAACAATTAACACCGATCTGCATAAAACATCCACCTTATTTAATCAGTAGCAGTATTTCTAAATAGCGACTATACTTATTGCAGAAAGGAGATACCTTATCCCTCACTAATTCTGAGAAGAACTTGAATTGGTATATGTCAATATCACAATGGAGAGCAAGATCAAGACCAAATACCCACCACCTATTGGGGAGCTGCAGCGCGAAATAGCTTTTCTTTTGAGGCATAAACCAACCACCCAACCAGCTCTTGTGACAAATGTACCTCATATACGTCTGAAGCCCGTCAAACCAGTCTGTAATTCACGAATGGACTTCGATTATGATTAAAAAACATCAAGATTAAACAAGCCATACTGCTTTACTGAACTAAAGGAAATTAAAAAAATTCACTAGGTACAGGCTAAGAAGCTATACTGACCATGGTTTCCAGGGATCACAAAACACTGAGGTCCATCATACTGCCTAAGTTCATCCACTTCAGGAGGTAATTCAGGCTTACTTACAGCAATATGTTCTTCCTTATACCACATAGGAGGCTGAAGAGCATATTCAAAGGGACGAAAAAGGCGCTTCTCATATGTAAACGATGATGGATTAGGATACCTATACAGCCACGCGAACAAAGAAATAATTATTAGTTTAACATATTCAACATACTGTCGTGCTGTTGTTAGTTATAAATGAAGTAACGAGGCGGAACTTCTTCTTTTTTTATGAATAGAGGCAAAAATAGAGAGTTCTCTGGTACAAAAAGAAAGAAAAAAAGTACAGGTATCGGCACCACAGATAGCTTGCTTCGTAATACGCCCAAAACTGAGTGGATTGGACATTTATGCCTTTAAATGCTAAAGAAGTGAAATTGCTTCCACGCCAATTTCCTTGATACAATGGCCAGTACTAGAGTATCTACATTGAAGATGTCCATCCAATTTTCAGAAAGTTTGTCAAAATGGTTCTTATAGATCAAATGTCTTTCATGCCCTTACATTGCCTTCCCATTATAAGTAAATGTGTGTAGCACACGCAATAAGTGTCCTCTAATGAACTACTTTAGATATTTAAATTAGTTGATTCAAATGACTTTGAGCAGCACTTTCTCTTAGCACCTCTGATAGAGCCTACGTTTCTGAATAGTCGGTACATATGTACTGTAATCTCATCTAATCTCACCTCATCTTCACTCTTATGTTAGCTAAACTTGCAGCACATATACTCTTACTTCTACGTATAGTAAAACTAGGCCTTCTATCATTAATTATCTATGCTATAAGTATTTATTACCACAATCTGACTAGACAAACCACACAGAATACTATATCCTGTAAAGATCTCCTCAACATGCACTTGATGCAAGGATAAAAGAAAAGCATCTATTATGTAGTCACCATATGTTGTCATTAAATGGACCAGAAGCTGCATAAAATAGATAGAAAAGCTAGCTTTGGTCACTAACTTCACAAAATAATCATCATGAGTCTATAGCTTTGTCTAAAATAAGAAACTTCTTCAAGTAACTAGGCAAATTGACAGTAAATTACAAAAGCTGCTCCAGGAAGCATCAGTATGAGGAAGACTAGGTGGAAAACATAAGCAAAACCAAACAGATTTTACAGATCTTAATGATAGAAGAATATACATAGTGTCAGACACATTATTACTAATGACATGGGTGCAAACTTGGTCAGTATAATTAATTTGTCTGTTTTAAGACATAAAATGAGGCTATCAGAATATCTCAGGATAATGCAAAGACCAATGTTATACAAAGAACTAGGATCTTACGCAAGGTCACCCCCAATAAGAAGCATGTCTCCACGTGGCAGTGTACGCATTGAACCATTGACTTGGAGCCGGAGTGAAGGTTGAGCAAGAAGCCGAGCCACAGTGTAGGAAGAATTTCCACCATCTCCGGTATCAGCCATGAAGTCAAACCACAGACCATCCTTCTCACTAAACTGATCATACAAAAGATCCTCCTGCTTAGCCCCGTCTTCAACCCTGCTCATAGCCGCCTAACCATCCGAGAATTTTAGGACAATGTAAGGTCAACCCAACTATATCCATTATAACCACAAGGAGAAAATAGCCAGATTAATTAAATTCATGGAATAATTAATCTACTTATCAAGCATGTTGCCTTTAATTATCAAAAATACAATCCTTTATGCACTTGCCATTTCACTAACATGTGCAGACTTTTTATCAAAAGGAGGAACATTTGGATCCTTGATCCTTCTACGATCTTACAAAAAATAAGATTGCAGCATGTCGTAAGTTGCTGCAATAGGAAAGCACTCTGCAAGCTGAAAATATCTTGAAGGAATTTAGAACATCATATATGTTACCTGCATCATTCGCATATCAAAGCGTCCAACAAACAAAGTTACGGAGACCAGCAGGTCAAACATTGTCTTGAATAAATCAGCAGATGTCCTGAAAATCCAGTAACCAGTTTGTTCTATTAAGAAGATTGATAAAGCTTTCTTCACTACAGAGCCCCACAGATAGGAGGCGAGATATAAAAGGTATAACAAAAGAACATACCCTGAATACCAAGGAACCATATCCAAAAACTCAGGTTTTGTTTGCTTTTTCTTCAATTTCTCGAACTCTTGGAGTGACAAAGGACGTGAGAGAGCCCATCTGTTAATCATTATAGTTTGAACTGTTAGCAGACAAGAAACTCTAGCATAATGGTGCTTACAATTCACTTCAAGCAGGCAAAATCTCAGAATAAAGTCATGGTATAAAATTATGATTATAATTTACTCAAGAGTTGCTTTATATTAAAAGCTTTCTAGTTTTGAATAGGCTGCTGTGTCAAATCGAACCAACCAGGTACCATTTAAAGCATTAGTCATAATAGAAACCAGAATATGGGTGACTTGCTTTTCTAAAATGACAGTCTAATACATTTGCCATCAGAAGAAAAAGTATAGAAGCTCTTCATCTTCAAATGATATTTCCGTAATAGACGAGTAAGGGCAAGCAGCTAATACCAGGGTGATGGCCCAGCTTAATCGCTTGGTTCATTCTAGAATCTGCACTCAGCAGGGCCTCAGCTAAATAACAAAGTAGACAGATTTCCTAACATCATATAATCCAGTAAGAATTCTTTTTTCATTGTATAAGTTAATCCAGTAAGGAATTGATCACTCAAAAGTTCTTGCACAGAGGCTACATTTTCACAATTGGAACCTGTACAGCAAATGTCAAAATGATATCTAAAGATATGCATCTTAGGAGCTGTTTCGCATGGAAAGACACCACCAGAAAAGGACGTTATTATGCGAACAAATATTCGAGCTACTCACCCTGATGACCTTTCCACAACGTAATTTGCAATGTAGAGGCCTATAAAAGTGGCCCACAATGAATATAGCGGAGAAATTTCATTTGATGATTCTGCACATGATCCATTGCAACTTAACTGAAAAGTAAAAATTCAGAAGGAAAAAAAAAAAAGGCAACAGAAGCATAAGATCCTCCGTCATATCAAGTAGTATGAGAAACAGGAAATGTGAGAGGTAATACCTCTCCGTAGATGACCCATTTGGACAAGAAGGGGTAATCACTGGCTGATCCAACAGGAGCAAACCAAGATTTGCAGACTTGGTCTTTCAACTTAGTCATGCCTACGAGTTTTGTAAGCCAAGTGCTCTGCTCTTCCTTGTTCCACCATGAAATCCAACCAGAACTCCTCCGGCCAAATGTCTTTTCCCTTGCTACGGCAAGGTTGCCACAATGACTATAAAACACACAGCATGCTATGCTTAAAACCTACGGAGATGATGAAGAAATAAGTCAAAGGCCTCAATTACTTTATATCGTTTTACAAGTGTTCCAAAAACTTACAGCACAATTTTGCACGATTGTCAGGATCTCAGGCCTCTTTCCAGCCACGCGAGCAACAAGGCCAAGATACCAAAGCCCAAGAAATATAACATGGAAAACGAGAAGAAACAAAATAGACGAGACAAATAAGGTCAGAAACAAAGACAGGTTCATCCTGAGATCTACTCCCATAGATAGAAAACTGGGAAGATGATAGAGAGCAGCCAAAAGTATCCAGGATATATACCTGCAAAAAGACAATCCTCATTATCAGTTTCATCAATTTATTTTAGAGTAAAGGGTCAAAAACACACCTAAAGTATCCCCTTTCTTCGAGTTTCATACCTGAGCTATCACGTGTGTGAGTTTCCTATCTGAACTATATCCAGGCAGGAAATGTGAATAACTGATAGTTGACATATGTTTTGATAAATAGTTGGCGATAGTCCAGGTAGAAAATTCGCACACCTGGTAGTTCGGGTATGAAACTCGAAAAAAGGGGATACTTTAGGTTTGGTTTTGACCATTTACTCTTCATTTTACAAAAGGATTAGTTATTAAGCCAGATAGAAACAAAGACTGACCAACGACTAAAATTCGAGTAACTTGGTTTGATTGTCTTCCCTATAAACGGAGATGAAAAGAAGTAAAAGAATCCGAGCAGACAGGCATACATTGACCACCATTTGAAATTGCTATCTAACTTCTGAATAAGTGTATGCAAGTTATCTGATGATATAAAAAATAAGCATCCCACGAACACTGCAATGACCAAATGCCGTGAATGCTCATGTGGATAAGGATAAGAGTGAGTTAAGATTGTCCTAACTGTCTCCATTTTTAGAGTATCAAGCAGACCACTGGACTGCTTATCCAACCCCATTCAGCAAGCAGTATTAGATCCCCACCACTTTGCTGGATAAAAAATCTTCCCAATGAATTCTACTTCACATGAACCAACTGCAAAGAAGAGAAAATACGGTACATCTTAAATTTTAGCCCCAATTCGTAATCAACTTGACATTGAAAACTATATTAAAAGTACAAGCTTTGCAGGTGCACAATCTTCTATAACGAACAACACCATACCCAGTGTAGTCCCACAAAGTGGGATCTGGGAAGCGTAGAGTGTACGCAGACCTTACCCCTACCTTAAAGGTAGAGAGGTTATTTCAAATAGACCCTCGACTCAAGGAATAACAGTCCAAAGTAGTCCAGAAGAAGTAATGGAGGTACACGAAAGAACAAATAATAACAAAAAACAATAGATAGTAATAGAACAGAAATTACAATGCACTAATCGAGGCACAGATTTAATTACTCAAATATAACTAACAAGGAAACTATTCAGTAAAGTATTGATTTTGAAGTCGCCACCTCTGTTGCTCGGACTCTCCAAAAATACTGCTGCACCTTGGAAAGTGCACTTTTAGGATCCAAACACCAGTCAGGCATTTTTAAAGAGTCTGAACAACTTAGGCAGCCACTAATAAAGATTCAAAATTTAGCAAAAATGGACCATAATTCCATTAAAAACCGATAATTCCTATTCTCAACACAAAATCCAGGACATGCTCAAAAAAAAAAAAAAAAACTTTAAACCAAAGATGGATATATAACATTTCACATCAAAGTACAAAATTGTGAAACAGAAAGAACAATCAAACAATAAATCACTAACAAAAACTTCATACTATCTTCAAGAAATGAAAAATACCCACAATTACATCAACACTAAAAACCAAGAAAAAGTTACCTGATTGATGAAAGAGCAAAAATGCAGTATATGATTGGTCTGTTTTTATATTTGAAATGGACAAAATTTCAGATTAAGACACCAACATCAGCATATTATTCTATGAATATGAGTATATCTGCAAGTAGAAGGAAGAATAAGAGCATATTCCTTAATCAAGAAACCAAAACCACTAACCGTGTCCCTAAAATGTCCGGTATTTTTTAACGACTTTTTAGGTACAAAGACAAAGCCAAAAATGCAAGTACGAGAGATTGAAAATTCTGGAACTGTACTGTCATGTGACCAAAAAATAAAGATTGCTTTCTGATTGGCCAACTTACGCAGCCAAACATCCAACAGCAATTTTGTTTGTTTTTCTTTTTTATGCACTTTTGTACCTCCGTCCATATTTAGTTGTTCTACAGATATTTAACAAGGGCGTTAGTAAAATGACGTGCAACAATACTTATTCTGTTGTTCAGTTTGAAAAATTAATAAATAATATATTATTATTATTTAATTTATTTTTTTAAATATTAAATTTATAATATTAAAAAGTGATACTGTAGTATATACTCCCCCTGTTCAATAATACTCATTCATTATATAAAAAATAGATGTTTAATAATAGTCGTCTAGTTTGAAAAGTCAATAAATAATTTATCTATTTATATTCATTTTATCTTTGATATTAAATATTATTCATTATCTAATATATTTTTTCAATGAAATATTTAATAGGTAATATGTAAAATTATTTTTATTATTTATTAATCTATATATCAAGTAAATAATGAATAAGTATTATTTAACGGGGGAGTAATAAAGGACGGTGGGAGTACTTTTTCAGACGTCGTTGGATTGTAGCACGCCACGTAGTTCAACGCAGTTTTAAAAGACCAGTAGGATATTAGACACGTGTTCTTTTACGCTGTAATTTGTTGACTACTTTTTTTGTATATTTATTTTCTAGTCCCTCTCTATTGGTTTTCCTCCTTATCGATTAATTATATATGAATTGTCCAATATTTAAGTTGATTCGACGCACTAATTGTCACCACAATGTGGTATATATAAACATCTAGCAAGGGTGTGCTAGCCGTTGAATTGATGTTGGCCCATCCACCATGGATGTGCTATCCTTTGGGTAAATGATTTTTTTACTCAAGATTAAGAAGAACTTTTTTTAGAATTAATTATACATTTAATTTAATTTCACGTCTTTTAGAATCGACTTCAACAACTCTAGCATCAAGAAGATCTTCCTTTAATTTGGAACCAACTACAACAAGCTCGGCTCAATTTATGAGGAGATTCGCGCCATGAAGATCTCCCTTTTGGAACGGCTAAATTTGCATGGAAGATTTCCCTTTTAGGATCAACTACATTAAGTTTGTTTAAATTTTATAAGTTAATGTATACTTGTAGATTAAATTTGATTTCACGTTAAGAAGATTAAAGACTGGCTCTATACAACAAGCTAAATGTGTCAACTGGGCCGGGCCGGGCCAACTCGGACCCGGTCCATTAATTTTTCCCGGTCTTGGGCCGGTTAAGGGCCGGGCCCATTTCTTACTGGGCCGGACCGGGGTGAACAGTAAAATTCCCCCAAACGGCCCAGCACCGACCCATTTAATTTTTTTGACCTGTTAATGGGCCGGTTTATCGGGTCCCAACTAAAAAAAATTGTATTTTGAACCTTGATTGTTTTTTAATATACATTCAATATATATACTATTTAAAATACTACTTTAAAGAATAAACATACACATATATACATTCAATATATACTACTTTAAAGAATAAACATACACATATATACATTCCATATATACATTCAATATATACTACTTTAAAGAATATACATACATATATACATTCAATATATACTACTTTAAAGAATAAACATACATATATACATTCAATATATACATTCAATAGATACTACTTTAAAGAATAAACATACACATATATACATTCAATATATACTACTTTAAAGAATACACATACACATATATACATTCAATATATACTACTTTAAAGAATAAACATACACATATATACATTCAATATATACTACTTTAAAGAATACACATACACATATATACATTCAATATATACTACTTTAAAGAATAAACATACACATATATACATTCCATATATACATTCAATATATACTACTTTAAAGAATATACATACATATATACATTCAATATATACTACTTTAAAGAATAAACATACATATATACATTCAATATATACTATTTTAAAGAATAAACATACACATATATACATTCAATATATACTACTTTAAAGAATAAACATACACATATATACATTCAATATATACTACTTTAAAGAATATACATACATATATACATTCAATATATACTACTTTAAAGAATAAACATACACATATATACATTCAATATATACATTCAATAGATACATTCCATATATACTACTTTAAAGAATACACATACACATATATACATTCAATATATACTACTTTAAAGAATAAACATACATATATACATTCAATATATACTATTTTAAAGAATAAACATACACATATACATTCAATATATACTATTTTAAAGAATAAACATACACATATATACATTCAATATATACATTCAATATATACTACTTTAAAGAATATACATACACATATACATTCAATATATACTGCTTTAAAGAATAAACATACACATATATACATTCAATAGATACTACTTTAAAGAATACACATACATATATATACATTCCATATATACTACTTTAAAGAATAAACATACACATATATACATTCAATAAATACTACTTTAAAGAATACACATACATATATATACATTCCATATATACTACTTTAAAGAATAAACATCCATATATACATTCAATATATACTACTTTAAAGAATACACATACATATATATACATTTCCATATATACATTCAATATATACTATTTTAAAGAATATACATACATATATATACTATTTTAAAAAATATACATACATATATACATTCAATATATACTACTTTAAAGAATACACATACATATATATATACATTCCATATATACTACTTTAAAGAATAAACATACACATATATACATTCAATATATACTACTTTAAAGAATACACATACATATATATACATTCCATATATACTATTTTAAAAAATATTCACATGTATTGACATTCAATATATACTATTTTAAAGAACATACATACATATATACAATATTCAACAACATATACTTTTATACTATTATATTAAAAGTATTGAATTCATACAAGATATTCAATTTAAATTTTAAATGGAAAAAATATATAAAGAGTAAATGAATTTAATATTTGATTGATTGCAAAATGTTTGAAAACTTACAAGTTACAAGGTTGCAATTACATTTCATTAATTTCACAAAGTTAAATTGAAAAATGAAAATTCAATTGATTAATTGTAAATTCTACAAATTTTTCATCATTTTTTCCAATTCACGCCTGTTAACATTAATGGGAATTGGCTGTGGATTGTCAAAATCAATGGCACTAAAGCCATGCATTGGACTTGATTGTGCTGAATTCTCTCTTGAAGTCATTATTTCTTCAAGATCTTCTTCATCTTTCGGCTCCACGAACATTCCTTGATTTCTTCGTTCTGCTCTAATCCAGTCTCTAAGGCAAACTAAAACATTCATGGCATTGCCTCCCAATGTGTGTCGGTTGTCTCCAATCTGTTGTCGTCCTTGACTAAAAGCGCTCTCTGATGCAACGGTTGACATTGGAACATTCAATATATCTCTAGCTAACATTGAAAGTACAGGATATTGTCTTTCATTATTCTTCCACCATTCCAGCGTGTTGATTCTACCTCTAGGATCCTCTGTAGGCTGCATAAGATAATACTTAAGCTCTTCCCGACTTACGGTTCTATGCGATGAAGGCTGCAATCTATTCCAAACAGATAGATCAGAAACACAATAAACAGGCATATTATGTGCCTGTCTTTTAGAAGATGATGGTTCCTCAGAACGATGGGGAGCAGGGGTCGGTGTAATGTGTGACGGTAAAGCATTGTCAAGTAAATCAGCATAATGATTGTATAATGTGTTCATGTAACTATTCGCATCAGACATAGACGTATACAAAGAAGGTTCTTCATCAGCTTTTACTCCTAAAGCAGAATAAATAAGAGAAGTAAATTCGGACATAGTATTATATTTCATACATGGATTTATTATAGCACCAACTAAGAAAATAGGGGGAAGCGGAAAAAAATACTTTTTAAATTTATCAATCATTGTCTCAATAGCATATTTGTAACCTGGTTTAGACTTATACTCGTTAAGCAATAAAGAAATGTCGGCTAAATAAGCTAAAATATTACAAACAGTAGGATAATAAGCTCCAGAAAATTCAACCGTAGCTAGATAAAATTTTTGCAAAAAATTAACAATATTATCAATTTCAGCCCAGTCTAAATTTTGTAACATACAATCGGGAAAATCACTAGCAAATTGGTTAAAAGTCATAGTAATAGGAACTTTATAAATATTGCAAGTATTTAAGAAATCATACGTAGAATTCCATCTCACATCTATTTCTTCAGGCATTAATCTCGGTCTAAGTCCATTTTCCTGACATTTTCTTTTAAATTCGGTAAGTCTAATTTTTCTATTATTTCCTTGAATAAAGCCAACTGCAAGTCTAACTTTTTCAATAGCAGGCTCAAAAAAAGCAAGACCATCCTTTACAATTAAATTATATATATGGCAAGCACACTTAACATGAAATATTTCGGATAACGGTGGAGAAAGTTCAGTTTTTAACAACTCAATAGCAGCGTTGTTGTTAGATGCATTATCAAAAGATATACATAAAACTTTGCGGTCAATACCATAATATCTTGCAACTTTTGTAATAGATTCAGAAATAAATTTTTCAGTGTGTCTACGGTCTTCATCATACAAAAATGCTAAAATACGTTTTTGCATAACAAAATTACTATCTACCCAATGATAAGTAATTGTTAAATAATCATTTTTATTAATAGCACGACCAAGATCAGAAGTTAAAGAAACTCTACATGAAAGATTTTTTAATAATGCAGATAAATAGTAAACATATTGTGCATGGAGTCTAAAAATATCGGACCGACAAGTACTTCTAGGAATACCCTTAAACATAGGATTATAAATTGCCTGAATATAATGAATAAAAGCATCAGAAGAAGCAAAAGAGAAAGACAAACAACCCACAGCTATCATTTTGGCTATTTCTTCACGATCCTTCATTTTATTATAATTCTTAACTAATAGACCGGTTTTTGGGTTCAATCTAGTTTGACTTGGGCCCTCAACTGTCTCACCACCAGTTACCTGAGCTAGCTCTATTGGGTGTTTCTCCTTCAAATGTCTCGACAACTGACCCGTACCTCCTTTATTACCCCCAGTCTTATGCTCGTATTTTACCTGACAAAGATCGCATTCAACCTGAGTGGTTCCTTCTATTCGGGTATAAAAATTCCACACAACACTAGTTTTTTTACGAGATCTTACAGGGGGCCGGGGAGGAAGATTAACTGATTCAGATTGAACATTAACATTACCAGATTCGGGTGTAACATCATCATCTTCATTTTCATCTAAATCAACAGAGTCTACTTCATTCTCTTCTTCTATACCATAATTTTCTTGAGCCTCAAAATAATTCATATCGTGAGCACCTACACGTATTTCATTCTCAAATGGTTCGCTAATTGGTACCGGAGGCACACGAGTATATCGAGCATTTGAACTACCTCTACCGGAACCAATTTGTTTCTTACTACCACTACCACTACCACTTCCGGGACAAAGATTTCTAACACTTTTACCGACTTTCCTTAATTTATCCATATTACCAATTAAACTAACAAATATTCAAAAAACACAAAAAAAATCCAAATAAATATTCAACAAATAATACACTAATTAAAAATTAAAAGTAAGAGATGGAACGATAATATCAAATTTTTGAAGTACTCGAAAGTTGTTCAATTGAGTACTTTTGGAAACTTCAACGTAGTATTTGTAATTGCAAAATAATAAAATATATAGAACACTTTATGAGATAATTTTAGCAAATTTGAGAGAGAATAAGAGAATGAGAATTGAGATTGTAGGAAATATTTTTTGAAATGGCATGTATTTATAGGAAAAAAAAAAATTTGATTTTTTTTTTTTTTTTTTTTAAATTTAAGCCTAAAAAGGCTGTTTTGGCCGTTGGGCTAACGGAATTATAGTTGTTGGGCCTCAACGGACCAAAACAGCCTTTGCAGGCTGGGGCCCAACGGCCCAGAATTTTTTTTTTTAAAAAAAAAAAAAAAAGTTACCGGGCCGGGCCGGGCCGGTGCACCGGTGGACCCGGTCCGGTTTTCTAACTGGGCCAGTCCACCGGTTTCAATGCCGTGTTCGGCCCAGCCCACTAAAAAACCGCCAGGCCCATTACCCATACCGGATCTGGTCCGGTCCGGTCGGTAAATGGGCCGGTCTAAATGGGCCGGTTTCGGGTTGAACCGGCCCAGTTGACACCCTTACAACAAGCTCGATTGAATTTCTTACACAATTGATGCTTGTATTTTTTTTTAATTTTTTATTTTTCATTTTACATCTAATCATATTGTAGTTTGATAAATTCAAGTGTTAAGGTTATTATATTTGGGCTAGCGCTTGATTAAATTTGATTTGCATAGAGAAAATCTCCTCTTAGGATTGACCACACAAGTTCGCAACTCTAATAGAAATAAATGGTAATCTCTCTGCTTTGGCTGACATTTTGCTTATCCCACATTAGGGTGAAACTCTCCCTAATAAAGGCAATTTCAGATCTAACTATTTAAGAACAATTTTACTGCCAAAACAATCCAAAAATAAGTTCTAAGATAAAATACTCCGCAAGAAATTTTGTTTTGTCAATTGAAACAATATATGTGGTTAAAGCATCTAAATGAAATTTATAGACAAGTTAAAGAGACTATCCATCTATTCAATCAAACACTAAAACGACCCAAAAATAAGTTCTAAGATTACACAAACTACTTTACTTGTTGGAGTTAAAATTTCGAATGTTAGCCAAAGAAGACGAATTCAAAATTCTAATGAATGAGTTTGAGGTATAATAATTGACCACTACTCCTTTGTCGTAATTCATACGACTTATTAAGTATCTTACTAATGTTTGTTATTCACGTTAAGTCGTTAGCATATTGCATTAATTAAAATGCTAGCGATGTATAGCATATAAATTCTATCTATATGTCTAACCACTTGTACGTACCAACATAATAAATTCTTAAACCTAAAGTAGCCATGCATTAAATTCTATAGCTTGCTTAATTAATACGATAGGTAAGGAAGATTTGCAATTGGATTTGAGTTGACATAGCTTTTGAAAGTTAAAGTTCATAAATAGGGATCAATAAATAGATGCTTTTCTTTTTCTTTCTTGTGCGGGATAGATATGCTCGTTAGTCATCTCATATTACTTGACCCTCATTATTAAAGATAGTTGTCTTAAACTATACATGTCAATTTATAGAACCAAGATAAAATTAATCAAAATTGTCATTTTACCCTTAAAATTAATTCTTTTTTAAAGTATATATAAATATTATAAGTTCCCCCATTATTTTTGTATTGACGAATAAGGTATATAGATAGAGTGTATTAAAAAGAGTTAAAGGGTGATTTAGTAAAAAGAAAAAACATTCTTATTCAAGATTTCTTAAGGAACGTGTAAAAGAAAAAAATGATCAATTAATATGAAATGGAGGAAGTATTATATAGCTCAAAATTGTTTAGACGGTTCCATCTGAGAAACAAAAGGAAACAGAAAAGAATTACTTATTCAGTTTGTTGTCTTTATTTATTTTTTTAATCTAAATTTAAAACTTCACTTATGAAATTATACCAAGGATATGTTGTTGTAATCTAAGTTTAATCATCTGGTATACCGTATACACTATGTTTGGCAAAGTCAACTATATTAATTGTAGTATTGGGCAATCCTGTAACCTACACCTAAATACTTTAGATGGCAAAATAAACTTGACTACATTATAACACATGTATCCATATATCTAAATGTGACATGAACATGAAAGCACGTTAACATTTAAGGGTGTGGCTTAGTGATCAGTTAAATGGGTTGAGAATCATGAAATTTCATGTTTAAATTTTAACAAACATGAAACACTAGGTGATTTCTTCATGTGTAATCTTGGTAGACAGAGTTATCTGATTTTTATTACTGCTGGAAGATGATATGTATCCCGTGAAGTGTTTGAGCTTTGTTTGGTGAAAATTGTGTATCAGTGAAAGAGTTCTCTCGAACATTTTTTAGCAATTTGGATTTTTTCTGGTTAACCAAACATTCTGCTATCAGAAATTTTGGGCCTATCAGAAAAGAAGAAATTTGGGCCTGGTTCGATTAAAGATGTACATAAAACACATTGGCCTTATGGAATGAGTCCACTTTATCAATTGATATATTTCGATATTTGTCCTGACCCGGAATACAAAAGTTGCTTTTTTTTTTTTTTTTTTTTTTTCCCCTCATCAAAAGCAAACTCACTCCCAAGAGGAGCGAAGGCTTAGTCAAGTAGAGTCGGATTGTCTTGCTTGATGCTCAAATTGAAAACAAATCAATAGGCCATGTCGTCGATCTGGTGTTTTATCTTGACCTACAAAACCCGAACCAAATAATTAGGTGCTTTTATGGCCTTATGTGACTTCTTTTACTGTAAAAACAATAATTAAATGAATATAAATAATAGATTTCAAACGCAAGTAATAAATTAGATGGGATACGATAGAATTTTAAGTTCAAACTCATAAAGTTTAAATTATATAGTATATTCACATTTAAAAGAGAATATTAATCTCGTTTAACGAAATGATTAGATTTGAAGTAACATAAGAACAAAAAGTCTTGAAACTAAAAGATAATAAGTACACTTGTACTAAAGCAACCATCCAAAGTGCTTCTACATTGGACTATTAACTATTTGCCAAAAAATTCAACCAAACGTAATTTCCCAACCTTCAATTCAATAAAATCAAATCGCCTTTCCAAGGACAAATGAAAAGAAATAAAGAAAACAAGACAACTTGGGGATATGCAATCTTAGAAACGTTTGACTAAGTGATTATGTGAGTACATATAGCACTAGTATTTCTGTTGCATCGGGAGTATGTTGGAATGGATGGGATATCTCCATCCTTAGTTAAAGGTTTCGGGTTTGAGCCTTGCTGACATATATATTTTTGCGATAAAGTTATTTCTATGTGATTTATAATCGTGGAAACGGATGAGATTTCTTTATTCTTAATTAAAGATTTCAGGTTTTAGCCCCGATAACAAAGAAATATCTGCGACGATAAAGTTATTTTTGTGTGACTAATAATTATGGAAACAGTGCATTAGCGTAGGCTGCCTATACTAAATTCATCAGAGTGCGACACTTCCCCCAACTCTGTGTACATGCAGGATGCTTCGTGCACCAATCTATTTTTTTTATTTCTTTTGGCCGGCTCTAGGGGTTGTTTGTGGTACACGAGATAATTTGGGATATTTCAGGATTAAACTTAGATAAAATTTACACTGTGTTGGTTGACCGTACAAATTAATCCCTATGATAACTTTATACCATCAACCAAATACATTATAATAAATTTTATGATCTCAAGCTTATTATTGTATATTCCACCTCATCACATCAAACTTGAGATTATTTTATTCCACTTCCTAGGTGAGACAAATTAGTCCAATAATACTTCCAGAAGTATAATTACGGAATAATTTAAGGGAAAATTTTAATTATATACAGAAAAATAAAATATTTACAAAAAAAGTAGCCCACTTTTCATTTACAGAAAAAATAGCCAAAAGGGTCATGGGCTCAACAAAGTTCAATTTGGCCCAAGGCCATTAGGCCATTTATGCTTCTTCTTTTTTTCTTTTTTTTAAGCGTTAATTTTTTTAAAAAAAAAATTATTTTTGCTCTTTTTTTTTCAAACATTTTCCGTGCAATTTTTTTTCGTGTATCAATATTGTATACATGGTGTATAAACATGTATATATGATGAACAAATAATTATGTAGTGTATATACAATGTATCGATATTGCATAAATAGTTATGTAGTGTATATGTAATGTATCGATATTGTATAAATAGTGCATAAAAGTGTATCGGCATTGTATAAATAGCGTATAAACGTTTAGCGATATTGTATAAATAGTGTATAAACATGTATCGAAATGGTATAAATAATTATGTAATGTATCGGTATTGTATAAATGGTGTATAAACATGTATATATGATGTAAAAATAGTTATGTAGTGTATATCTAATATATTGATATTGTATAAATGTGTATCCATATTGTATAAATAGTTATGTAACATATCGACATTATATAAATGGTGTACAAGCGTGTACCAAATATTGTATAAATAGTATTTATACGTGTATCAATATTGTATAAATAGGTATGTAATGTATTAACATTGTACGAATGGTGTATAATCATGTATTAGTATTATATAACATTTATGTAATGTATCGATATCGATATTATTAGACTATAATGTGTTCCCAACATATTAATAAGTAAAAGTATAAACAAAAAATAATAAAACAATATAAATATTCATTTTTTCCAAAAAAAAAGTGAAATAATTTTAGAAAATAAGAAATGTGTTAAAAAAGAGCAACAAAAATAAATTTAAAACAATAATTTTTTTAATAGCACAGTAAAACAAAAAATTGAAAGAAAAGGGCCAAATGGCCAGTGATGCCTTTGTAAATTTTCGCCTGACATTTTTTTGGTAATACATTTAGCCGACTGGCTATTTTACGTAATAACAATGGCCGGTTGGCCATTTCAAGTAAAAAAAAAAAAGTGGGTCATTTTTTATGTAATAAATTTAACTCAATGGACATTTTGCATAATTTTCCCATAATTTAATCCGCAAACAAACGACCCTAGAAGTAGTAATTATGCTATCTAGGAAAGTGCCTATCTTTGTCAACAAAATTCATGATGAAAACAGAAAAAAGATATGAATAAATGTTAGATACCTTAAGGGAAAATAGAGAAAAAGTGTCCATTGTTTATGGGATTCAACAGTTGTAATTGGATTTGATGTTAACAGTGTTGGATCAACTTCCCCAACTTTGGGAGCCAACCAGGCAAGATCCATTTATCTCTCGAAGAATCTTCCTTTAAGTGGAAATAAATTAATATAAAAAATAGAAATATTGAAACTAGTAAGGAATCTTTGGATGAATATGTGACCCCTTTATGATCTCCTAGTACCCACTATGAATTATTCCACTATCAGCAAGTACAGTTTGATGCTCCCACTTAAGTTTATACACTTGAGTGCTTTAATAGTGGAATCAAAATCTAATTATTCAAGTCAATAATTATCTAACATATTTTGTTACATAATAACCTATATTAGATAGATAAGTTTACTGAATAGGAGAATTGGGGTAACTGGTAAAGTTAATATCATGTGATCAGGAGGTCACGGGTTCAAGCCGTGGAAAACACCCCCACCCCCCCTACAGAAATATAAGATAAGGTTGCGTACAATAAACTCTTGTGGTCGCCAGTCTTTTTCCTGTTGCCGCGCATAGTGAGAGCTTTAGCGCACTAGATTACTTTTTTTAAATATATAATTTTACTGAGTTTAAATTCTATGTACCAGAATGAGGTAATTCTTCATTTTAGATTTCATTAATCTAACTAAAATATCTTCCGAAAGGGCAAATTATCACATTAAAATAAGACACATTTTAAAGGGCATTTGGCTCGTGGGGTGCATGAACCAAAAGTTGACAATATGAGCATGCTCATGGAAAAATTATACTTCAAAGTATGGTGGACGTACTATTTGGGCAGGCAAAATTTTATATATATTGGACTTGTACCAGAAATGTCTCTCTCAATATTAGTTAGTGGTGGTTTCTAGTATTAGTAACCTCCACACTACGTACTGTCTAAAGTTTGAACAACTTGAAAGAAGCATCAAAACTCTCCAATTAAGATCTTTACACGAATAACTGGTCAGATTTATCATTTTTATAATCGATATACATAAATTATATATGTTTATGCACGTAATATACATGGATCATGCATATTTTGAACATTGGCTAACTTTTTTTAAAATTTAAACGACTGAATAGACGACTTTTTAGTTAATTCTTTTGTATAAAACCTCTTTTCTATCTTATGCGCTAAATGCCTACCACGATCTTTACACAAATGATCGATCAAATTTATCGTTTTATAGCCGAGATACATAGGTTATATATGGTTAATTATACACATATTATACATATATATTGTATATTCATATTTTTAATTTAATCGGTTGGATAGATGACTATTTAGTTAATTGTTCTATATGAAATATCTTTTCTATACTATATTTTGCACCTCCCACAACTATGCATTATTGAAAGGTTCTTTAAGAACATGCAATATGATCTCAATTATTGAACATAGTTACTAATAATGGAAAATATTCTTTAAAATGATCAACATATATGCACAATATTGTTTCTCTTTAAGAAGAGTGGTTATTTGAGATGGGGAGGAGGGGTGGGGGGTGGGAGTGGGTGTAGTTGTTATTGCTCAAGTTGAACGGTGTGCATGCATAGGGTCAAATTATAACTCAAATAAGGTAGCTTGCACATGTAAAATTAGTACATTGGACAAACCAATATAATGGAGGAGCTAGCCGAGCAACACTTGTTTAAGTGTAATTGGTCGACATTCTTTCACTAGAAAATTGAATTGTATCTAGTTTTAAAACTTTATATTATGTGTGTAGTATATTATATGTTAGAGTTTTATTGTCGGGAAATCTTAATAGTTCAGTTGGTTGACTATTTGAATTTTCAACTTCTGGTGAGGATTTAATTCCTCACTCTGTAATCTCCTCTCCCTCCCCCCCCCCCCCCCCCCCCCCAAACCCCAAATCCTTTTCTCCTATATTAGTCTGTTTACTCTTTTTACATGTTGAATCGTTTTGGTGAAAATGATTTGACTTCGACTTTGACTCAAACGAGTAATTAACTACATTTCTTAAAATCTTTTGATAAGTTTCTTGACTTAAATTAGAATAAATTCTATTTTCTAGAGCGCATCTTTCATAATTAATCTGTTCATTGATTTGACCCGTTTTGACTAGCTTAACTAAAATTTGCTTAACGACTCATTTGCCCTAGTATTTTCCAAAAGCTCTTTGGCTCTTAAACTTATAGCCCCCCCACCCACCCCACCCCACCCCCTGCCTTCCTGCCTTTATATATACCTCAAAGGAGTATCACCTTTCAAGAATCATACACACCACCAACCCTAAGTACAAAGAAAGAAAGAGAGAACTAGCACTAGTACTACTTTGTTTTCCTTAGGAAATGGCTCAACCAAAAAATGTGTGCACTTGTGCTTTTTTCCTGACACTAGTATTCTTCTTCTTCTCTTATGGGATTTTATTGAGTGAGGGAAGGGTACTGTTGAAAAAAGAGAACAACAACAACACAATATTTAGCCATCATGGAGAAAATAGCCAAAGAAAAGTAGTGGAGAATAAGTACTTCAACAAAATTGGTCATGATGATCACAACAATATGCATGGAAATATTAATATTTCTGAAGAAGGAGGTCCAGGCCACAGCCCTGGTGTTGGTCATGGAGGTGGACCCCCATGATGAAATGCAGGGGCGGATGAATAAAGTGTAATATATACGAGTTCGGTCAAATTCAATTTTCATGTGAACTCTATATATATGTGCTAGGAAATTTAATAAACAAGTAAACATATTAAATTATGAACTCATTACACACTCCTTGGAAATAGTACTACTTTTATTTTTCTTACTGTGACCTAGTTTAGAATGTTGATATATAAAATACGTTAGATATCCCTATTGTGATTTATATCTGTCTATCTATCTATCTACTGTAAATTGTGTAATATGTAGTTTGTATCTTACCTTATTGGTTTGTGAAGTGTAATTTGTTAATTGTTATGTATGTTGTGTAATTATCTAAGCTTCAAACTGTCCATTATTAATGAATGACTATATAAAGCAAATGGGATGAAAAATATACAGCATGAATTAAAGAAATGAATTAAGATTTTTCAAATTAATTTTATATCTTAATTAATTCGAAGGGAAACTAATTAAGTTTATATCTAAAATTTTGGATGTGCTGCTACAATTTTGTTTGTAATGTTGCCTCTCTCTTCCTCAAAAAAATCCAATTCGGGCAGATTCTTCCCCCAACTACTGTTAAGCATTGTTTAAGGAAATAATCTTTGTTAACGTTGATTCATTAAAGTATATTTTTTTTTACATGATTTTGAAAGAGGGGGAAATAAAAATCGGAATGCTACTCTTTTAAAATTGTTAGTTCCAGAGTTACTGCTAAAATTATTTTATAGTAGTATTTATTTAGTAAAAGAGCAGCCCGGTGCACTAAGCTCCCGCTATGCGTAGGGTCCGGAGAAGGGCCCGACCACAAGGATCTATTGTACGCAACCTCATCTTACAATTTCTACAAAGGGCTGTTTCCAAGGCTTGAACCCGTGACCTCCTGGTCACATGGCAACAACTTTACCAATTACTCCAAGACTCCCCTTCATTTATTTTGTGATTATAATTTATTTTTTATATTCAAATTTTATCCCGAACGAACAAAAAATGAAAAGGTTAACCATAGTTTACAAAAATAACTGGGTATCTTATCTCCATCTAATAATGGAAAACGATAACAATTAATGCTTGCACAAGACAATGAGACATGGTCTGAAATTTAATGATCAACTCCAAGGACCAATTTATTACATCGTGCTCTTCTTTGTTTGCTCCTCCACCAGCTCCAAGTTCTATACTTCTCCAACTGTTCCTTTTTAGCTGTCATGTTTCGTTTCTCAAGATTTAGTGTGACTAATTTTTAAAGTTAAATTAGATTAGATTAATTCAATTATTTTCACGACTTTAACTCGTAATCGCTTGATCACATGATAATAACTTTATCAGTTACTCTGAAGCTAGTCTTCATAAAAGCAAAATAGTGGGATAAGTAATATTGTACTGGGTATAACTAATTGTAAATCATGACATAAATGGTCACATGAATTGCACCAAAAAGTAATGATCACTTTCTAGTCAATTTATACCAGCTATTATATACACTTCAATATTTTAATTTAATGTTAAAATGCATAAACACTACCATTACTCAAATCAAATTAATTTATTCAAAGTAAAATCATTATTAGAATGAGTATGTTTTAGACGGAATGATAGTGAAGACTCGTTGTTCACAACAAATTTTCGAATATGCTTACTGCAACCGAAGATAATAAATAAAAATTATATTTATTAAATAAATTTTGTGAGTATAATTATGTTGTTCTTTTGATTCTTTTTTTCTAAGCTTTTTTATAATCCGAGGACTTTTCGTAGCGTATTTCTCAAACTTTCGGATGATTTGAACCTCCTAAAAATATATTGATCTCCAGGAATATAATATCGGACATCACTTCATGAGTTGATCACTGGGCAGAACTTTGTTGGTCAATTCTTTAAAGATCTTTGGAGTCAATATAGATGTTTTCTCCAATGCTTGCAAAATGTCCTCAAAAAATTATGTAAACCTCCTATTTATAGCTGTAAGGGATAGACAGTCCTAGTGTAAACAAACTTTTCTACCTCATGCTATATGATAAGGTTGTTTGTGATTGACAAAAAACATATCATTTTGAATACTTGATAATATTTTATTGGCTTTTAAATTTGACTTGGCTTGCCACATCATTTGAATGCTTGACATCGTCTTATTGGTCTTGAATTTGACTGAAATGCCACATCATTTGACATGTGGCATAAATTTGAGCTTCAAGGTGAAATAACCTTGAACCTGAATTTAATAAAGGAATATTTACATAGATGAACTCTTTTACATTAATTATTACCCTTTATAGGATACTTTCTTCTTTGTTACATGCTATAGCATAACTTTACATTTAATTACTAAAATTAAGGAACAACTAGCTTTCTCTCTGTTCGTCTTTCTCTTTCTCTTTGAATTCACACACACCGACCCTCATCGTCTTCTCCGGCGACGTGACGGAGCAACCATGAAACAACAACACAACAGTCTCCTTTACACCTTCCTCAACCAGCCGCCAAACTCCCTTTTCCTACATTTTTTCCGATGAAATCCACCACCAACGACACCTTCACTGCTAGCTCCGACCACCATTATTCCTCGCCGGAGCAGTGGAGGATATGGCGATAGAGTGGGTAGTGAAGCTATTGATTGTTCCGGCGATGTGAGTTCGTCGGAAAAGACGAGAGTTGTTTAGTTGGTTGGCTGTTCCGGCGACGTGAGTTCGCCGGAGAAGATGAGAGTTGCTTGGTTGATTGGATGTTCTGGCAACGTGAGTTCGCCGGAGAAAATGGGAAAAGGGACTTAACAGGTCTGCAAGGCATTGTTTCAGAGGTCAAAGCCATTTTAAGAAATCCAATAATGATAGCAAAAATTAAAGAATCCAATCTTTCCCTTTTGACATATGGGCAACTAAAGTAAGTTCAATCGAAAAAAGTTTGTTATACAATATAGTGTATGTACATGTTAGTTTAATTTTTACTCAGTACGACGTGCTTAGTGTGTTGGTGGTGGTGGTGGAGCTCTGGCCGGAGTTTGGTGGTGGTGACATGAAAGGATGGTGTGTGGTGGTGGAGACGGTGTGATTTGTATTAAAATTGTATTAAACGTAAAGAATGTGTTAGGGTTTTTGCCCTAATTTTCTTACCAAATTTGAGTTTTAATTTTCTTTGAAGGAAAATAAAAGCAATACCATAATTACTTTTACTTTTCTTAAAAGGAAAATATAATTCTCTTCCATATTTGACTAAGCTCTTTCTTGGAGGAAAGGTTTTGGACCTCTATATATAGAAGACCCCTCTTCTCAATACAAGAACATCATAACATCCACAATGTAGTCATTAAGAGAGTCTTGTTTAGGGGGAGATTTTCTCCCAATAGGTTTTATATTTTTCAATATTATTTTAATATGTAGGTCGTTTGACCAAATCATATCAATAATATGATTTTTAGTATTATTTTATTTGTCATCTGATTTGTCGCTTCTATGGTTTGCAAACTATATGCTTCCGCATGACACCCTCTCGATTTCGAACCCAACAAGTGGTATCAGAGCCAATGGTCCAACGATCCTATGGGTCCTACGGTTCAAAGGTCCAGTGGTTTGGTGAAACGAGATTAAACACAGGTTCAAAGCGGTTTCAAATCAAGCTGCAACCAATTTGATGATAATGAAGATTTTTGTCTAACTACATGTGGAGAACAAGTTTCAACCATATTTTCAACATTCCTGCTGCTGCATCTTTAAAAATAAAAACAAAATATTTATTTTTAACCCATTTTTAACCATGCTAGTTTAAACCTTATTTTTAACCATGGCAAGCAGCAGTGATGAAGATTATGTGAAGAACAAAGATCATGCACGTGAAGAAGGTGGATTAAATTATGTCGAGAAAATCAAGCCAAAAAGGGGAGATTTGTTAGGGTTTTTGCCCTGATTTTCTTACCAAATTTGAGTTTTAATTTTCTTTGAAGGAAAATAAAAGCAATACCATAATTACTTTTACTTTTCTTAAAAGGAAAATATAATTCTCTTCCATATTTGACTAAGCTCTTTCTTGGAGGAAAGATTTTGGACCTCTATATATAGAAGACCCCTCTTCTCAATACAAGAACATCATAACATCCACAATGTAGTCATTAAGAGAGTCTTGTTTAGGGGGAGATTTTCTCCCAATAAGTTTTATATTTTTCAATATTATTTTAATATGTAGGTCGTTTGACCAAATCATATCAATAATATGATTTTTAGTATTATTTTATTTGTCATCTGATTTATCGCTTCTATGGTTTGCAAATTATATGCTTCCGCATGACACCCCTCGATTTCGAACCCAACAATACAATTCGAATTCAATATTATACATTCTTATGAATTCGAAATGTTTGAAATTCAGGTATAATACTTATAATATATTTGTATTATAAATGTTTTAGTTATATATATTCACCATGCATATTGAAATACGTCTTTAATACGTATAATATATTGATTTCAAAATGTATTAAATTTGTTGTTTATTTTTTTCTCTTATTAATGATGTTAAAAACGTATTATAATTAAATTTGAAACATTTAAATGCTATTCAAGTTAGTTTATGTGTTACTATATTAAAATTGTGTTTAAAAATGTATTATATATGTATTTTGCTATTTTTGGTTTAAAAAATTATACTTTCAACTCATGTACTATAATTAGTAGGCATTTGGCCATGAAAATAAAATATTTTGGAGTTGGAGTTGAAATTGGAGTTGGAGTTGGAGTTGTGTTTGGCCATGAAAATAAATAGCGTTCTTTTTGACTTTTTGTGAGAGAGGTAAAAGTAAAAAAAGTGAAAACAAGAAAAAGTTGTTTTCACTTTTTCGGAAATTTATTTCACTTTAGTGAAATACATTTCATGGCCAAACACCACTACATTTCACTTTTTTCACTAAAGTAAAATTTATTTCCGGAAAAAAGTGAAAAAAATCCATGGCCAAACGGGCCCTTAGTAAGTAAGACTACATATTTCTACTATTTACGTAAATACCCCTTTAATAAAATTTACTTATTATTTTTAAAACCCAAATTAATTTCAATCCAAACAAATATGAATTTAATTCAAATTTTATATGAACTTGATCCAATAAAATTTATGCGTCTATACTCGTATGAGTAAAAAAGTAAAGATATCAAATCTTGCATAATTATTTTTTGAATTACTCAAATCAAACAGCCTTTGAGAATGAACATTTTTTATTGAGACTATCAACTCAAAATGGATTGTATGAGGTGTAAATTTAAATTTAATCAAACATAATATCGGAATTCTAAGGAAAAAAACAAAAAACCCCTAAGATATTTCGATTTTTTCTCACATGTATAATCAGGAGGAGAAATTTTAGTGCGACAGTAATACATGTCAACAATTCTTCTACTTCTGTACTATTCATAGCACACAATAATTTTATGTCATACTCACTCCGATGTATTTTATTTGACTTTATATCATTAAAAAAATGGATGTTTTGTGTTTATTTATTTATTTTAATAAATTAAGAAAATTTAATTATTGTTTTTATATTTTTTAATATTAAATAACTACATAAAATAATATTAATAATTAAATTTAAGATTCTAAAATATTATTAATAAAATTATAACAATAACAACAATAACATATTCAGTGTATTCTAATAAAGCAGTGTTTGGGAAGGGTAAATGTAAGCAGACTGTACCACTATCTCAGAAATAAGGTAGAGAAATATTGTTTTCGATAGACCTCCAGCTCAAGACAAAAGCAATCTAAAAAAAGATACATAATATAAGAGCAAGAAACAATATGTAGTAACAAAAATAAGACTACTACAAAATAATACTACAATCGATATACCCGAAGCAATAAACATCACCAAAACTCCAAGAACAAAATAACTAGTACGGACTATAAAATAGAGTACTCCTACATACTAGCATGAACACACTCCTATTATTAATAAAATACATTTTAAATAAAAATTTTTTATAAAAAACATGTTAGGTAATACTTCCTCCGTTTCAAAATACTTGACTTTTTTTAATTTGACACACCTATTAAGAAAATATTAATTAGAAGTGTATTTTATAAAATTAATCTTACTAATGATATTTTAGAACTCTAAATCTAATTATTGTTATTTTTCTTAGTTGTTTAATACTAAGGATAATATGAAGAAAAAATAATAAAATATTTTTAATTTATGAAAATAGATAAATAATTTAAAATAAATATTTTTTTAAAAAAGATCAAATATTTTGAAACGGGGAGCATAAAACAGTGGGAGTACATGCATGTCATATTAATAGCGCACACAATAATTTTCTGTCATACGTCTGTCACTGTAAAAACCCATCGACAAAGGGTACGTAAATATTCTCACTTTCACCAAAATTAATAATTACTGTAACTATAAAACAAATAATTACCTAAAGAGGTGCAAAAAGACAAATAAATAAAGTAGCCGACCAAATTTATACGAACGAGGTAAGATTTAATAACCAGTACATATCCAAAAACATTCTTGAAAATCAACGGTGGATATTCATAGACCACCGATTAATCCAACGGTTGATGTTTCATACCCCTTCATTGAATCTGTCATCATCTTCTCTTTCGTTTTTTGGCTCTCACATTCACTTCCACCCATATCTATCACTATATACTCGAACTTATCCTAAAATAAAAAATTAATGTTACAAATTATTTGTTTATTTTCATATATTGAAAAAGTTTTACAATTTTTTTCTATACTATTTTTTGTATTAAGTATTTTGTTTTGAATTGAGGGCCTATCGAAAATAACATCTTTCTCTATTTTATTTTTAAAATAGTGATACAGATTATGTATATCGGATTCTTGTTAGACTCCACTTTATCAAAATACAATGGGTAATTAGTATGTTATTGTTGTACTATCTTAATATTAAGTAACTACATACGTAAATGAAAGTAATTAAATTTAGAGTTTTAAAACGTCATTAATAATGTTAGTTTAGTATTACATAATTATTCAACTTTAGAGTTTCAAAATATTATTATTAAGATTAGTTTAGTAAAATATACCTCTAATTAAAGCTTCCTTAAGGAGTTTGGTAAGTTAATATGGGTCAAGTAATACAAAATAAATTTGACAAGTTAACACGAGTCAAGTAAAGCTTCCTTAAGAAGTTTGACAAGTTAACATGGGTAAGTAATACGAAATGATTTTGGTAAATTAACATGAGTCAAGTAATACGAAATAAGTTTGGCAAGTTACCATGAGTTAAGTAAAGCTTCCTTAAGGGATTTGGCAAGTTAACATGGGTTAGTAATACAAAATGAGTTTGGTAAGTTAACATGGTAAGTAATACGAAATGAGTTTGGCAAGTTAACATGAGTCAAGTAAAGCTTCCTTAAGGAGTTTGGTAAGTTAACATGGTAAATAATAAAAAACGGGATTGGCAAGTTAAGATGAGTCAAGTAAAGCTTCCTTAAGGGGTTTGGCAAGTTAACATGAGTAAGTAATACGAATTGAGTTTGGTAAGTTAACATGGGTCAAGTAAAGCTTCCTTAAAAAGGAGTTTGACAAGTTAATATGGGTAAGTAATATGAAACAAGTTTGGTAAGTTAACATGGGTCAAGTAAAGCTTCTTTAAAGGGTTTGACAAGTTAACATGGTAAGTAATACAAAATGAGTTTGGCAAGTTAACATGAGTCAAGTAAAGCTTTCTTAAGGGGTTTGACAAGTTAACATGGTAAGTAATACGAAATGAGTTTGGCAAGTTAACATGAGTCAAGGAAAGCTTTCTCAAGGAGTTTGGTAAGTTAACATGAATCAAGTAATACAAAACAAGTTTGGCAAGTTACTATGAGTCAAGTAAAGCTTCCTTAAGGGCTTTGACAAGTTCACATGAGTCAAGTAATACGAAACAAGTTTGGCAAGTTACCATAAGTCACGTAATACAAAACGGAAAGAATATATATCTTTGTTTATTTAATTATAGAAATAATAATAATTATTTATATTTATAAATTTATATTTATAGCAAGTATAAATAAAACTTTTTTTACGTGTATGTGAGTTTGTTTACTCTAGGGTTTGAGGTAAAGATGCAGAGGAACAATGGTACTGAATCTCATGAAAACAAGCAGCCGCCACCACCGGCGGCGGCGGCGGCTTCACAGCTAACAGCGTCTCCGCCAGCTCAACAAGCGGCGAGTGCTGCCGCGGTTGTACCCACGGCGGCGGCGCAGCCTTGGGTGGCGATGCAGTATCCGGCGGCGGCGATGGTAATGCAGCATCCAATGATGCCGGCACCACATTATCCACCTCACTACATGCCGTATCATCCACACCACCACCACCACCTTATCCACGGCGGCGGCGGCGGCGGCCATCACCCACCGCATTCACCGTCGCCACATCAGCAGCAGCAAGGTGGAGGATCTAATAATAATGAGAACCGAACGATCTGGGTTGGTGACCTTCATAATTGGATGGATGAGGATTATCTACGTAGCTGCTTTGCTTCCACAAACGAGGTAATACACATTTTTTTTATTAGTCCGGTTTAACTTGTGCGCACCTCGACTAACTTCATGTATGTATATATATATATATATATATATACATGGTACTTTGTTTTGTAACACGTGATTAATGTTTTCTATAAATGATTTACTATGCATCTGGACTTATTTGCTTATACGGATTGAGTAGAATGATTATAGCTACAAGCTAGCCGCCGTCACTATTTTTTTGGAGTAAAGTTAACGTTTTTTCCATAAATGGAATATAATGTTGATAATTAGGAGCAGATAGTTTGAATGATTAGTCTATGTTTTAATTAGGGAATAAATTGAAGATTAGTCAAAGTTTATATATATATGTTGTCTTCATTGCATGTATTCTAGAGAAAACAGTTTGTAAAAGGTAAGTTATTATTTCCATGGTGAAATATGGAAATACAATAATTCTACTAGTTTAATTAGCGGTTCTAATTTAATTTTAGCATATTATTGCCAATTAAGGAGACGATGTTGTCGCATCATTTCTGTATTCGATTCAAGAGCTCATATTGGCAGCTTGGTTGGAGGGACGTAGCTTTGAAATTTTTATAAAAAAATTGTGTTCAAGATTGAATCTTTGCTACTGATTCCAAATTTTAATTAAGATCAGTAACGCTGTCGTCAACCTTTTAAGTTTCCACTTTAATACCGGAACATGCTTGGGAAGTTACTATAAAGGTATAATCTTGACGATTTGGTTGATATGAATTCATCACATAATCTCATTGCCTTGGAAGTTGCTATTAAGGTATAATCTTGACGTTTTGGTTGATATGAATTCATCATGTAATCTCATTTAACGTCTTTGATATGGTAATCATTGTTGTTTGAGATGGCTAGACAATAGTGCAGATAATAAGATAGTTACAAGCACGATATGGTACTTAATGTTTTTAGGTAGTTGGAAGAGTTCATGTTACAAAATCTTTAAGTACATCATTTGGAGTTCTCAAATTTTGGTATCAACTTCTCTGTACTCTCTAATTATGTAAGCTGGAATTTTCTTAAAAGATCTTGTAGTTGAGAGAAGATAAGGATATAGAGTAACTTCTTAGATAGTCAGTGGGATTTTTTCAGTCTTGCTGGAGTATAATGATCTTAATATTATATTTCCAAGTTCAGATGTTGATCTCTTTTGCAATAGGCAAGTTTAATGAGGAGACAAATAGAAGCTTAAGTTTTTATTGAAACATCTATTTTCTGTTTTCATTGTTGCCTTTCTGATGTTCAGCAGAGTTTTGGATGATAACCATTAAAATTGCTAATGTTATGTAACTATGATGTTATTGAGAACCTTCTGAGAAAGCACCTCCTCTGTGCATTCTTTTGGCGCACAAGGCTACTCTGTACTAAGATCATAGTACACATGAATTGTTTTTACCCATGTCAATGAGCATGATAAGTCATGTCACACCCAAGTTGGTGGACATTGACAATCTCTAGTGTTCAAATTGAATGACAAGAAAATATTAAGTAATTAATGACATCACATAAACTCCTGATAGCAGTTTAACATATATTTAAACCGGAAACAGAATGCACAACTCTTGCATGATGATGCAAACCATTTAAAATTCTTGAATGTGCTTAGATGGGAGTTGAATATTGACGTATGCCCACCCAAAATTGACTTTGCTGCATGGTAAAAAGGAAGAAAGTGGAGTCTTTGACGTCAGGATTTTCTTGTCAGCTTATATGGTTTTTGTTTATGCAGGTTGCCTCCATCAAGGTAATTCGCAATAAACAAACTGGTTTCTCCGAAGGCTATGGTTTTGTGGAATTCTTCACACATGCATCTGCAGAGAAGGTTCTGCAGACATATTCTTGCATGACAATGCCTAATGTGGAACAACCTTTCCGTCTGAATTGGGCTACATTCAGCATGGGTGACAAGCGAGCAAACAACGGTTCTGATCTTTCCATTTTTGTAGGAGATTTAGCTGCAGATGTTACTGATACCTTACTGCATGAAACTTTTGCTAAAAAATATCCATCTGTTAAAGCTGCTAAAGTTGTCATAGATGCCAACACTGGTCGTTCAAAAGGATATGGTTTTGTAAGGTTTGGAGATGATAATGAGAGGTCTCAAGCTATGACTGAAATGAATGGTGTGTATTGTTCAAGCAGGCCTATGCGAATTGGTGCCGCCACTCCACGGAAATCATCAGGATACCAACAGCAATTTTCTTCTCAAGGTAATGAGCAATGTAATTTTAGATATCTTTGCTGGCATTAATTGTTGATCTCTCTCAAGTTTCTGCACAAGAAAACAATCAGACCCTCTGTAGAAGGAAAGACAAATGATTTGCCTAGTTAGAAGTTGCATCTTACAGCTTTTTCCATTAAAAATGAGGATAAGGAACTTTATTCTCACAGATTTTCCTTTCATGAATTCTGTAAAGTTTGGTGAAAAGTAACAGAGACGGGAAGAAATGGATCTAATTGCAAAAATTAGTTATTTCTTCTTTTTCTAATTTAGTAACTTAAAAGAGTGTCACTGCGTTTGGTGCTACTGTCATTTCTGCTATTAAGACAGATGCACATACACCCCCACCCTGTAGCATTAGTGATCTTGTAAAGGGAAATTTATCACTTGTAGACTTGCTGATAACGTGAAGTATCATGGTATTCCCATCACTCATGTTTCCTCTTGTTAGAGGGTGTTTAGAATTTTGTTTTTCATCCTTAGGATTTTCTTTCATCATATTGTGGATGCAGTTTCTCTGACCATAGGCCTAACTTTTATGGCTTTCCTTTATCTTCATGCCTTGTTTTTGATATTTGTATATTCTTTGAAGTGACGACTTGGACTTAGAAGTAGCTATTCATTCTTCGAGTCAACTTTAACAAAAATCTAATTCTTGAAGAAGAGGAGGGAAAAGAGATGAACCCTTTTCCTCCAACTAGTGAGAAATGGATATATGCAAGTATCTCACCTTGTTGTATTGTTGCTGCCTTCTTTTGTGTTTGCAACTGTCATCTTCTTGAGGTTGTGTTTGTAACTGTCATCTTTGCTTGTAACTGTTTATTTTAGCTGATATTTTCACAACAAAAGTGAGTTTTTTTGTTGCAACCCGGATGTATCAGGTGTTTAGGCACCTAAAAGTGAAAGCATGAATGAGATTTATGGTAGCTTGATAAATCATTACAATTGTCTAAAGCAGGAAAGTAAATTACTGTGGTTGTTTCCATATTAACCATTAGGTTTTGTTTCCAATTTTACTTCATTTGCCGTTCTCTATAAGTTGAAGTTAGTTGTTTTTCTTTTGCGGTTTAACAGATAAATCATTAAAATTGTCTAAAGCAGGAAAGTGAATTAATGTGCTTCTTTCGTTATTAACCATTAGGTTTTGTTTCCAATTTCACTTCATTTGCAGTTCTCCATAAGTTGCGGGTAGTTAGTTGTTTTTCTTTTGCGGTTTAATAATATTTATAGTGTAAACATCAAAATCATGGTTCATTAATTTCAAACAATTACTGTGGATGTTGTGGTAGTCGAGTTGACTGTTTCGTGGTATTTAATACTTGCTTCTAAACTGCATTTGGTAGGTGGATTTTCCAATGGTGGACCAGCTCAAGGATCACAACCTGATACAGATTCTACAAATACCACAGTTTGTTAACTACTCTATTCTTTACTCTACTCTTTTTTCTAATTTTTGAGTCCCTTGAGCTAATCGATATCATCATAGATTTTTGTTGGAGGTCTTGACCCCAATGTCAGTGATGAAGATCTTAGACAGCCTTTTTCACAGTATGGTGAAATAGTTTCTGTAAAAATACCAGTTGGGAAAGGGTGTGGGTTTGTGCAATTCGCAAACAGGTAGCTTGTCAATTGTGATTTTTCAAGTCATTAGTTATCGTATTAGATGTCAAATGTTCAGTATCAAATCTATATAATTTGTTGTGGCAGGAATGATGCAGATGAGGCCTTACAAAAGTTGAACGGAACTGCTATTGGCAAACAAACAGTGCGCCTTTCTTGGGGACGAAACCCAGCAAATAAACAGGTATTGTCTCTTTCTCTCATCACCTCTTGTCGGTCCGCTGTTGCTTCTTTGAAGTTTGTGTCTTTGGAAAAAGAAAAGAATCTCCAAACAAGTGAGCGAATGCTTAGGGAAGGTCATAAATCCAGTGGCTAGCATCTGTCGTGTCTCATAGTTATTCTATTCTCCGACATTTGCTTGACTTACGGAAACTCCTAGTTATGCTTGTTGGTGGAAGTGGGGATATCTATTATCAAGCTGCATAAGCTATTGAGGACGCATTAGAGTGTCACAATAACATACTTCTGGTTTTATGCTGTAAGGTGATCAAAATATTTGCTCCTCCCTCCCCCTCTTCTGAGGGTGGTAGTAGTCTATTGCTATGTTATCTCTGATAAATTGCAACTTGGTCCAGTTAAGAGTTAGACACCAGGTTCTTCAATGCATTCTATATTTGTGATTGTGTTGCAACAACTCTCTGTCTCCTCTCTATTGCTTCTTTGAAGTTTTATGTATTCGGAGAAAAAGAAACTAATGCTTAGACTAGTGCTTGCATCTGTCATGCCTCAATAATTTTTCTAATGTCCAACATTTGCTCGAGTTACAGAAACTCTTAAGTTATGCTTGTGTTGGTAGAAGTGGAGTTTCAATTATCATGCTGCATACACTATTTAGAAGCCGCGGGTGTGAAATAACTATTGGTGGTTGGGACGGTATAGATATGTAATCTCAGATAAATTGAATCTGGCACTAACTAAGCTGTTACTCGCCATATTCTTTAACATACTCTTATCTATGCCGTATTTCTCAATCTCTCCCCGTGGAATATTGCAGTCAAGATCTGAATTTGGGAACCAGTGGACTGGGCCATACTATGGAGGACATTTCTATGATGGTTTCGGGTATGCATTCCCACCACCACATGACCCAGGGATGTATGCCGCCGCCTATGGGGCTTATCCAGTGTATGGTACTCACCAGCAACAAGTAAGCTGAAAGTCTGCCGCCGAGTTCCTCTGCTTGAATGGTGAATGTGCTTAATCTATTTGTTTCAAGCTCGGAATGTAAAATCCCTCCAAATGAAGAGGGGAACTGAATTTTGACTGGATGTGTTAGTCTCCTAGGGATTCTATTAAACATTTATTTAGAAGTTTGGACTTTATACATGAAACTTCTTGAATGGAATAAATCATCATACATTATGGTACATGTTGTGTACTTCAAAAAGCAAAATGGTGCTTGCGAAATATTCAGATCTGCTGGATGCAAATCAATTCTTCTGATCTTTTTTTTTGTGTTATTTGTAATGGCGATGTGTGCAAAAGGTCTCTACTTGGATTGCCAAATTTTCTGAAGCTTGGTTTTGTTTCATGAGTACTTCTGTTTGAGCCGGAGCTCTCGGGCTTTGGTCTTAGGAGCAAGAGTACATTTGAGATGTGTGGGTTATATGGTTTCGAACCCTACTTCATCTCTTTCATTGCCCATAGGCTCGAGTTGAGCCCCTTGCACAGCTTTTTGGCAGATGAAACCTAATGACAGCATGGTATATCACCAACTCTAAGAAGTCGAGTTGGTTCACAATCGCTGTCGAATTCAGGAGTTGGATGATTTGCCAGTGGTAAATATAGTATTTAGATTAGATGATTTGCTGGTGCTGGAGTTAGGATTCAGGTAATTTACCAGTGATAAATTCAGAATTTAAACGTTTTGAATTGGAAGTTGAAAGTATGGATAATAAAAGAGGAGTTAGTTGAAAATAAGAATATAATAGAGTTGTTAGTTAAAAGTATGGATCATAAAGTACATATCAACTTAATAGTTTTTCCACACGTTTATAATATAGGATTTGAGCCAAAAGTTCCAGGTTTTAGAGATAATCGTTGATGAGGGAGATATGATTGGTTTGGAATAATTTCAAAAAGGCAAATAATTTTATTATCATGCTTTTATTATAGCAAGTACATAAATTATTTTCTTCAACCAACTTCACATAATATCAGAAAAATTCCACGAATGAGCTCTTCGTCTTTCAACTTTCCAGTAACCTACTTTAGAAAAAATAGAGAGTAACTAGAAACAAATGACCTCATAGCAAAGTAGAATAAGCACAAGTGTACCACGGGGATGGACCATTGATCGAAACTTATGTGAAGTGGTAAGTACTCCTCCATCCTTAATTAACTAGAATTTTTGTGTTTCTTGAAAATGAAGCCACCTTTAGTAGAGAGTGTTTCACCCTAAAGTACGACTTTTCAATGTGAATCTGAACTAGTAAAGTCCCAGAAGTACCGCTGCAGAGGAAGGATTGGTGCAAGGCAGTGGACTTTATCTGAAGAAAATAACCTTTTATTATTACGGAAAGAGGGAGCTAAGTTAAATCAAAATCGAGTGTTTGCTGGACATAAATACCGTTCAAATAAATACCACATCCATCAGTAACATATCAATTGTCCAATATTTTAGCAGACGCGACCCACCACTAGTCACCACAATGTGGTATCATGAAAGAACACCCAATATGGGTGTGTTGGCCATGAATGAAGAAATATGCACACCCACCAGGGGTGCGTTAGCATTCCAAAAAATTGATTATCAAGAAACAAAGCATTCATGGCAGCACACTCCAAGTGCCCATCCACCATGGGTGGGCTAATATTTTTTACCGTATTGAGGTTCGATTACATAATCCGCGTTCTGAGTTACCGGTTTGAGGCTTGATTATATTTGAATTATTAATGGATTCGTATGTAAGCTCTAAGTGGAGAGTAAGTGACTCATTCAATAATCAAGCTAGGTTCTTTTATTGATACGAGTTAGGAGATGGTCCTGATAAGATCACAGTAGTGTGTATCGTCTGTATCATTTCCTTCCCTTGTTATGTCGGACCGGTGGTGGTGAATTCAAGATTTAAATGAATCATCATTGGCGAGTTCAACATTTAGATAATTTATTAGTGTCAAATTCAGGATTTGGATGACTTACTTGTGGTAAATATAAAATTTAGATTACATAATTTATCAGCGGCGAATTTAGGATTTGGATGATTCTATTATTTCTCGGCGGCAAATTCCGGATTAAAACGTTTTGAAATGATAGTGAAGTTTATGATAATAAAAGAGTTGTATTTAACCAACTTCAATATTTATCAAATGCTTAGACCTTGGTCAGATGTTTGGGAAAAAAATAGGAGTAAATAGATACTAAAAAAAAAAATCCCCCCCCCCCAAAAGTAGTTGGATGAGTAGCGAGGTCGCTAACCCATCATGTAAAATGTATGTCGTTAGAGAATGCACTTTATATTATAAAGTAAATGCTCTAAGCTATGCTTGTTTGAATGATTGTTTGTGCTCATTACCACAACACTAGTACATCCTTCATTTCTTCCATTAAAAAAAAGGTTTGTTTCCTCCATAATAGTAACACTCAAATAATCGACTTTATGAACTTGGGGGCCGGGTATGCTCATCGGCAAAAGCAAGACCCTCAGGATTCTAATTGAATTGCGCTTTCTTAGTAACCACGGGGATGGTTCATCAAAGCTTGTGACTTTGGAGTATAAAAGTACTCATCCATCCTTAATTATCAAGAATTTCCGAGTTTCACTGAAAATGAAGCCGCCCTAGTAAGAGAGATTTTTCGTTACGTATCAGAATTAGTCGAGCTCTAGAGAGGATACGAGATGAAAAAACCAAAGAAATACGATGTGGATGAAGGAATCACAATATGCGATGAACTTTATCCGACCAGAAAAACATTTATTATTATGGAAAAGGAGGGAATTAATTAAATTAAATAGTTACTGAATACTAAAAAGAAAATAATAATATTGAAGGAGTGTTTACCAAAATTAAATACTGCTCAACAATACCACACTGATAAGTTACAAATCAATTGTCCAATATTTTACTAGACAAGACGCACTACTAGTCACCACAATGTGGTATCATGAAATAACACCCAACATGGGTGTGTTGGTCATGAATTTGGATATATGCACACCCACCATGGGTGCGTTAGCATTCCAAAAAATTGGATTATCAAGAAATGAAGAATTCATCACGCCCCACACCCAAAGTGCCCATCCACCATGGGTGGGCTTTAGATTTTTTTATCCTATTGTTTGAATTCGTGCTCGGAAGATTTCTCCTTAAGACGACTACAACAAACTCGGTTACATTTCTTACAAAGTTGAGGCTTGCATGCTATTTTTATTTTTGGTTTTTCATTCGATGTTCGATAATATTCGTGTTGGAGTACAGCAAAATTTGGGTGCTGGTTATCACATTGGAACTAGACAAAATTTGAATTTATGCCGGGTAGATCTTCTCTTTAGGAGCGACTATAACAAGCTTGTGATTCTATTGTTGGTTAGATGACAGTAGTATATATTACGTCGGTGCCATATCAAACTTCCCTTATTACGGTACAATCCTATGTCTTGAAACTAGACGAAGACATGAAGTTGGTGTATCGTACAAGGAGACCATGTCGACTTGTTGGGGGGTGAATTTGAGATTTACATGATTTATCGGTGGAGTGTTTAAAATTTAGATTATTTATTGATGTCGAATTAAGAATTTGAATGATTTACTGGTGGTGGATATAGAATTTAGATTAGATAATTTACCGACGTTGAATTTGGGATTTTAGGTAATTTCTCGGCGACGAATTCAAAATTTAAACGTTTTGAATTGGTTGATTAGTAAGATCGCTGACCATCATGCAACATGTATATATGTCATTAGTGAGTGCACTTTACATAAGTAAATGCTCTAAGCTCCGCTTCTTCGAATAATTGTTCGCGCTCATTACCACAACACTCGTTCACCCCTTGGATTTCTTCCAATATTCAAGAAAAAAGGCAATGTTTCCTCGGTAATAATAACACTTGCAATGATCGACTTTACAGAAATTTTATTGGATTCTGGATGCTCGTAGCATTGGTCCCTCACGATTTTCAAACTTAAGAAATTGGGGGTATAAAGTTGCATTTTCTTAGTAACCGCGAGGATGGATAATCAAAGCTCCGCTACTTTGAATGATTGTTCGCTCTCATCACCAGTACTACAACACTAGTTTGCCCCTTCGATTTCTTCTTTTTTTTAAAAAGGGCAGTGTTTCCTTCATAATAGCAACACTCGTAAAATCGAGTTTATGATGATTTTATTGCATTCTGGAAGCCCATAACATTGGACTGGCATGATTTTCAAATTTAAGAAGTTGGGGGACAGACATGCCCATTGGCAAAGGCAAGACCCTCAGGATTCCTGATGAAATCAAAAAGAAAGGGAGCTCTCTCATGAACTGAGTGAAGACTATACTCTTTCTATACTTTTTTGGTTTGCTCCCCCCGACCAGGTCTAATAGAATTGCGCTTTCTGAGTAACCGCGGGGATGGATCATCAAAGCTTGTGGCCATGGAGTGTAAAAGTACTCCTCCATCCTTAATTACCAAAAGTTTTCGAGTTTCCCTGAAAATGAAGCAGCCTTTAATAAGGAATGCTTTACTCCAAAGTGAGATTTTTCGGTACATACCCAAAGTAGTCGAGCCCTAAAACGGAGATGAAAAAACTAAAGAAGTACGATGCGGATGTAGGAATTGGCGCAATGTGATGAACGTCATCCGATTTATTCTTTTTATTATTATTATGGAAAAAGAGGGAATTATATTAAATCACTACCAATCAAGTGTTTTACTAAAAAGAAAGTAATAATGCCGAACAAGTGTTTACGAAAAATAAATACCACACCGATCAGATAAAAATCAATTGGCCAATATTTTATCAGATGCAACGCAGTAGTAGTCACCACAATGTGGTATCATGAAATAACACCCAACATGGGTGTGTTGGCCATGAATTTGGATATTTGCACACCCACTATGGGTGCGTTAGCATTCCAAAAAATTGATAATCAAGAAACGAAGCATTATGGCGGCACACCCAGAATGCCCATCCACCAGGGGTGGGCATAATTTTTTGCCGTCTTGAGTTAGGCCTGATTAGTTTTGAATTCGAATTGGAAAGCTCTCTCCTTAAGATCCGGCTAAATTTTTTACAAAGTTGATGCTTGCATGTTATTTTTATTTTTGACTTTTTATTCGGTGTTCTATAATTATATCGTAGCTCAACACAATTCGAGTATCTGGTTAACGCATTAGATTTAGATAAAGTTTGAATTCACGCCGTGTAGATCTCCCCATAGGACCGACTATAATAAGTTCTATTGTTGGTTAGATGACAGTAGTATATATTATGTCTTGTGGCATCTCAAACTTCCCATGTTATGATAAAATTCTATGCCTTGTAACTAACCGAAGGCATGCATTCACTAAGCAGTTTTGTCTGAAGTTGGTGTATCGTACAGAGAGACCATGTCGACTTGGGGTTAAATTTAACATTTGGATGATTTGTCGGTGGCGCGTTTAAGATTTAGATTATTTATCGGTGTCAAATTAAGAATTTGAATTATTTATTGGTGTCGAATTAAGTATTTGAATGATTAATTGGTGGTGAATATACAATTTAGATTAGATAATTTTATCGGCAGTGAGTTTAGGATTTTAGGTGATTTCTCGGTGACAGATTCAAAATTTGAATGTTTGGAATTGGCTGATCAATTAGTGACATCGCCAACCATAATGCACCAGATATGTCGTTAGTGAGTACGTTTTATATAAGTAAATGCTCTAAGCTCCGTTACTTCAAATGATTGTTCACGCTTGTTACCGCAACACTCATTTGACTCTACGATTTTTTCCAATATTAAAAGAAAGGCAGTGCTTCCTTGGTAATTGTAACACGCATAATGATCGACTTTTCAAAATTTTTATTGGATTCTGGAAGCTCGTTGCATTGGTCTAACACATTTTTCTAAATTAAGAAACTGGGGGTATAAAGTTGCACTTTAATTTCTTTGTGATCACGAGGATGGATCATCAAAGCTCCGCTCCTTCGAATGATTGTTCGGGCTCATTATCACAACACTTTTTTGCCCCTTCGATTTCTTCCAATATTAAAAAGAAGGCAGTGTTTCCTTGGTAATAGTAACTAATAGTAATAACACTCATAATAATCTACTTTACGAAAATTTTATTAATTTCTGGAAGTGCGTGACGCTGATCGGACACAATTTGCAAACTTAAGAAATTGGGGGTGCCCATTAACAAAGGAGGGACCTCAAGATTCCTGAGAAAGTCAATCAGAGATGGAGTTCTCTACTCTTTCGATACTTCTTTTGTCCGCTCCTCCCGATCAGGTCTAATAAAGTTGCACTTTCGCGTGAGTTGTGACCATGGAGTGTAAAAGTACTCCTCCATCCTTAATCAACAAGAGTTTTCGAGTTTCCCTGAAAATGAAGCCGCCTTTAGTAAGAAACGCTTTACTCCAAAGTGAGATTTTTCGGTACGTATCCAAATACTGCTCAAATTAACAATACCACACTGATCAGTTATAAATCAATTGTCCAATATTTTAGCAGACAAGACGCACTGTTAGACACCACAATGTGGTATCATGAAAGAGCACCCGACATGTGTGTGTTGGCCTTGAATTTGGATATATACCCACCTACCATGGGTGCGTTAGCATTCCAAAAAATTGATTAAATTTGGCGGCACACTCAGAATGCCCAACCACCATGGGTGGGCTTACTTTTTTTTTTTTCTTCCTATTTTGGGGCATGATTAAATTTGAATTCGAGACCGACTACAACAAGTTCTGCTAAACTTTTATAAAGTTGATGCTAGATAAAATTTGAATTTGTATCAGTTAGATTTCCCCTTAGGACCGACTATAACAAGCCCGTGATTCTATTGTTGGTTAGATGATGAACAGTAGTATATAGTACGTCTGTGCCATATCAAACTTCCCCTGATATGGTAAAATCCTATGCCGTGAAACTAGACAAAGACATGCATGCACTAAACAGTTTTGTATGAAGTTGGTGTATCGTAATTCGTATACGGAGACCATGTCGACTTGGTGGGGGTGAATTTATATTTGGATGATTTATCGGTGGCACGTTTAAGATTTAGAATATTTATCAGTGTCGAATTAAGAATTTGAATGATTTACTGGTGGTGAATATAGAGTTTAGATTAGATAATTCACTGGCTGTTAATTTAGGATTTTACATGATTTTTCGGTGACAACTTCAGAATTTAAACGTTTTGAATTGGCCCGTTGACCATCATGTAGCAGGTACATATGTCATTAGTGAGTGCACTTTACATAAGTAAATGCTCTAAGCTCCGCTTCTTTGAATGATTGTTTGTGCTCATTACCACAACATTGGATTTCTTCTAATATTCAAGCAGTGTTTCCTTAGTAATAGTAAAACTTATAATGATCGACTTCACGAAAATTTTACTGGATTCTAGAAGCTCGTAGCGTTGATCCAGCACAATTTCAAACTTAAGAAATTGGGAATATAAAGTTGCACTTTAATTTCTTAGTGACGGGAGGATGGATCTTCAAAGCTCTGCTCCTTCGAATGATTGTTCGGGCCAATTACAACAACACAGGTTTGTCCCTTCAATTTCTTTCAATATTAGAAAAAAGGCAGTGTTTCCGTGGTAATATTAACCATCGTAATAATCAACTTTACAAAAATTTTATTAAATTCTGGAAGCGTGTAGCATTGGTCCGATACAATTTTCAAACTTAAGAAATTGGGGGTGGGCGTGTGCGTATCGACAAAGGAAGGACCTCAGGATTCCTGAGAAAGTCAATAAGAGAGGGAGTGATTCCAAAGATAGATTTTTCGGCACAAATCCGAACTAATCGAATCTCAGAACAGATACGAACACATACGAGATGAAAAGCCGAAAGAAATACGATGCGGATGAAGGAATTGGCGCAATGCAAATGAACTTCATCCGACAAAAAGGACTTCTGTTATTATTATGGAAAAAGAAATAAAATGACTACCAAACAAGTGTTTTACTAAAAAAGAAAATAATACTACGGAACGAGTGATTACTACATCAAATAAATACTCCTCAAATTAACATTACCACACCGACCAGTTATACATCAATTGTCCAATATTTTAGTAGATGAGACGCAGTATCAGTCACCACAATGTGGTATCATGAAATAACACCCAACATGGGTGTGTTGGCCGTGAATTTGGATATATGCGCACCCACCATGGGTGCGTTAGCATTCCAAAAAATTGAATTATCAAGAAACGAAGCAGTCATGGCGGCACACCCAAAGTGCCCATCCACCATGGGTGGGCTAAATTTTACTCGATTTGTTTTTACGAAGTTGATGCTTACATGTTACGTTTATTTTAGGTTTTTCGTTCTTTGTTGGGTAATTATATTATAGTTTGACAAAATTTGAGTGTTGGGTAATTGAATTGGGGTTCGATTGAATTTGAATTTAGGTGATCAGGAAGATCTCCCCATAGGACCGACTACAACAAGCTCGTGATTCTAATAGAAAGAAAGGGTAAGTTCTCTACTATATTTGCTTGTCCCACATTAGGATAAAGTATTCTCTAACTAAGACGATTTCAGATTCAAGACTCGAATCTGAGACCTTTGAATTAAGGATGAACTAATTAAAGGAATACTTACCCCTCTAATTATATATTTGCCGATGGTGAATATACAGATTTAGGTAATTAATTTATCAGTGACAAATTCAGAATTTAAACGTTTTGAATTGAAAGTGGAAAATAAGGATAATAAAAGAATTATTAGGTGATAGTACGTCTTGAGTTGTTAGTTAAAACTATAGATGATAAAATACATATCAACTTCATAGTTTATACACACGTGACACGTCTATATATAGGATTTGAGCCAAACTATGGCAGGTTTTAAGGATAATAGATGATAGAGGAGATATGATTGGTTTGAAATAATTTAAAGGAGGTAAATGATATTATTATGTTGTTTTTATTATCTCAAGTATATCAATGAATGTCTTCAACCAGCTTCACTTATCTAATTAAACATTTTCATGTTTAATTATAGTATGCAACTAATTTTCTGTAAGCTTATAATTTTACTCGGCGACCATCACATAATTAATGACTTCTTTAACCCATAAAGATGAAGATAAGTACCGTGTATATCCAATTTACTCCATACCTCATTTATGAAATTACAGTAAATTTGTTTTTCGTTGTTATTGTTAATTAATTATCTGAATCACATAATTTCAGAACTCAAATTTCATGATTGAACTCCTTTTCTTTCTCTTTTAAGTGACCTACTTTAGAAAAGGTGGAGTAAATAGAAACAAAAATATGAACTCGGAACAAAGTAGAATAACCACAAGTATATGTACCGTGCCAATGGGCCATTAAAGCATGCGGCGGAATGATAAGTACTCCAATCTCAACTAGACTAGAGTTTTTGAGTTTTTCTAAAGATGAAGTCGGATTAATAAGAAACACTTTACTCCAAAGTGAGTTTTTCTGGTGTTAATCCTAACTAGTCGACAAACGAGATGAAAAATAACAAGAATCCTATGTAGAAATTTCTGTTAAAATATTAGTGTTTGGGTTCCAATGTCCCAAACACCAAGAACTTAACTAAGACCAATAAAATCTAAGGGTGCATTAGATGTTAATTGAATTTTACTAATTGAAATAACAAGAAATTTGTTCAAATAGTATTTTTAATGTATTTTTTTGCTAGACTAATATTTACAAGAAGAAGCTTCCACACATTTTAGGGTTCTTCCCACAGTGTATTCCTTTACCTTAAAAAAAAAATTGTGGGGAGGTGGGATCAGGAGAACTTATAAGTTAGTATGATTTGATATAAACATCCGATTCGGATAAGTTTCTACCTACATTGTTACCAGCGGGGTTCAATAAAATCCTCTTCATAGTAAAATATCATTCTATACATATGTATATATCATTTATGTATGTAGGTATTTATGTATATGACGGAAATACATTTATGCTCATTAGTATTGAATTTCCTCAACACAAAGAATATTGTCTCGAAGGGGTTCAAGATTACTACCACTTTTATCATAATTCTTTTTGGACCTTCTTAGTGAAAATACGATGCGAATGGTGGAATTGGTGCAATACGATGAACTTCATCCGATGCAAACACAGGACTTCATGGCAAACACACCCTTGAAGGGCGTCAAATCGTCAATTCATGATACCACATTGTGGCGAAAACCTTTTATTATTACGGAAACAAGGAATTAAATTAAGTTAATACCGTGTGTTTCCCACATCGATTAGTTATAAATGAATTGGCCTATATAATAAGAGATGCAACGCAATGATTGTCACCACAATGTGGTATCATGAATTGACGCCCTTCAAGGGTGTGTTTGCCAAGAAATCCTGTGTGGGTATATGCACACCCACAATGGGTGCGTTAGCATTCCAATTAAGAATTGTAGTCTTGGCGACACACCCAAATTGCCCATCCACCATGGCTGGGCCAAGTTTTGCTTTTTAAATTATCATTATTATTATTATTGTTGGATCGATTAAATTTGAATACGTATCAGAAAGATCTTATATGCAATTGAACGCGAAGTGGTGTAAAAACAAGAAAGAACTTTAGAATCGGATGCACTCACTCTACACATGTGTCCTCGGCAACCCGGTGGTTATTCGATCTCTGCTTTTGGGGCCGGGGGTGCTTGGTCGCTGGGCTCCTTTTCCTCAACCAATTCAGTTGTGTCAGTTTTGAGATTGGTCTTAACTATTACTCCCTTTGTACATTTTTATTTGTCCAGTATTGACCTATCATATCCCCTAATGAGCAATAAATAGAATGACAATAATTACCCTTTAAATATAATGATTTTATTATGCATTTGGGAAATGCATTGGCAAATGACTATAGCTAATAATAAGGATAAATTAGAAACTAAGTGATAAATTATCTCTTAATTTTTTAAACTGGATAAGTAAAAATGAACATCTATTACGTCTGTATCATCTCCTTCCCCTGTTATGAAAGTTGGTAGAGACCATGTCGACCCGGAGGTGGTGAATTCAAGATTTAAACGATTTATCAGTGATGAGTTCAAGATTTAGATGATTTATTAGTGTCAAATTCAGGATTTGGATGACTTATCGGTGGTAAATGTAGAATTTAGATTACACGATTTACCATCGGTGAATTTAGGATTTAGGTGATTATATTTCTCGAGGGCAAACTCAGAATTTAACGCTTTGAATTGACACTCAAATGTGTAGATAATAAAAGAGTTGTCTTCAACCTACTTCAATATTTATCAAATGCTTGGGCCTTGGTCACATTTTTAAAAGGGAAGACATTTTCATGTTTAATTTGTCCTCAACCTATTTCCGGTAAGCGTTTAATTTCACTACATAATTTCAGTAAAATTTCACAAATGAGCTCCTCTTTCATTTTTTCAGTGACATATTTTAGGAAAAAAAGAGTAAATAGAAACAAAAAAAAATAATATCAAAACAAAAAGTGGTTGGCTGATTAGTGAGATCGCTAACTCATCAGGTAAAAGGTATATCGTTAGAGAATGAGCTTTATATTATAAAGTAAATGCTCTAAGCTCTGCTTGTTCGAATGATTGTTCGCGCTCATTACCACAACGCTCGTACATCCTTCCTTTCTTCCATTAAAAAAAAGGTTGTGTTTCCTCCGTAATAGTAACACTCGTATAATCGACTTTATGGAGATTTTATTTGACTCTAGAAGATCGTAGCATTGGTCTGACATGATTTTCAAATTTAAGAACTTGGGGGTCGGGTATGCACATCGACAAAAGCAAGACCCTCAGGATTTTTGATGAAGTCAATTAGAGAGCGCATTCTCTCATGAACTGAGTGAAGACTCTACACTTCCTATACTTTTTTAATTAGTCTGCTCCTCCCGATCAAGTCTTAACATAATTGCGCTTTCTTAGTAACCGTGGGGATGAATCATCAAAGCTTGTGGCCGTGGAGTGTAAAAGTACTCGTTCATCCTTAATTATCAAGAGTTTTCGAGTTTTCCTGAAAATGAATCCGCCTTTAGTAACAGAGATTTTTTATTACGTATCCGAACTAGTCGAGCCTCAGAGCGGATACGAGATGATAAAACCCAAAGAAATACGATGCAGATGAAGGAATTGGCCCAATATGCAATGAACTTTATATAACGAGAAAAACTTTTATTATTATGGAAAAGGAGGGAATTAATTAAATTAAATAATTACCAAATACTAAAAAGAAAATAATAATATTGAAGGAGTGTTTACTAAAATTAAATACTGTTCAACAATACCACACCGATAAATTACAAATCAATTGTCCAATATTTTACTAGACGAGACGCACCACTAGTCACCACAATGTGATATCATGAAATAACACTCAACATGGGTGTGTTGGCCATGAATTTTGGTAGATGCACACCCACCATGGGTGCGTTAGCGTTCCAAAAAATTGATTATCAAGAAACAAAAAGCAGTCATGGCGGCACACCCATAGTGCCCATCCTCCATGGGTGGGGTTAACTTTTTTTACCGTATTTGGGACCCAATTAAATTGGATTTTGCGCTGACTACAACAAGCTCGGCTAAGTTTATTTATTTTTGATTTTTCATCCGGTGTCTAGTAATTGTATTGGAGTTCAACAAAATTTAAGTATTGGGTTTCTGCATTAGAGCTAGACGAAATTTGAATTCGCATTGGGTAGATCTCCCCATAGGGCCAACTATAACAGGCTTGTGATTCTATTGTTGGTTAGATGACAATAGTTAAAATCCTATGCCTTGAAACTAGACGAAGGCATGCATGCACTAAGCAGTTTTGTATGAAGTTGATGTCGACTTAATTGATACGGTTTTTTATTGATACGAGTTAGGAGATGGTCCTGGTTAGATCGCTGTGGTGTGTATTACGTCTGCATCATCTCCTTCCTTGTTATGCAAGTTGGTGTATCGTACAAGGAGACCATGTCGAGCCGATGGCGGTACTGGTGGTGAATATAGAATTTAGATTACATAATTTACCAGCATTGAATTTAGGATTTAGGTGATTATATTTCTCGGTGGCAAATTCAGAATTTAAACATTTTGAATTGACAGTAAAATGTATAGATAATAAAAGAGTTGTCTTCAACCAACTTCAATATTTATCAAATGCTTAGGCCTTGGTCACATGTAGGGAGGACATTTTCATGTTTAATTATTATCTTCAACCTATTTGCAGAACGAAAGCGTTTAATTTCACTCAGCAGTCAGCGGGCTACATTACATAATTTCAGAAAATTTTCACGAATGAGCTCCTCTTTCATTTTTCCAGTGACATACTTTAGGAAAAAAAAGAGTAAATAGAAAAAAAATAAGAAAATCAAACAAAAAGTAGTTGGTTGATTAGTGAGGTCACTAACCCATCATGTAAAAGGCATATAGTCAGAGAGTGCAGTTTATATTGTAAAGTAAATGCTCTAAGCTCTGCTTGTTCGCAGAGGCGGATCTAGGATTTAAAGTTTGTGGGTTCCTTGGGCAAAATAAAAATTAAATATAGTGGCTGACGAGGTTAGAACCCACAACCAAGAGGTTTTAAAGCTTTAACAAGCTCCTTCTCTACCACTAGACTAATAACACACTTCATTTATGGGTTCCCAACTTATAATTTTTATATATTTACTATATTTCTCAATATAAATAGAAAATCCGTACGAAAGTTACTGGGTTCCCGGGAACCCCCACCTATCCCTCTAAATCCGCCCCTGCTTGTTCGAATGATTGTTCGCGCTTATTCACCCTTCAATTTCTTGCATTCAAAAGAAGGCATTGTTTCCTTCGTAATAGTAACACGTAACAATTGACTTTACAAAGATTTTATATATTAGATTCTGGATGCTTGTAGCATTGGTGTGACAATTTTCAAACTCAAGAAGTTGGGGGCATGCCCACCAGCAAAGTCACCCTCAGGATTTCTGATGAAGTCAATCGGAGAGGGAGTTCTCTCATCAACTGACTGATGACTTTAGTCTTTCTATACTTTTTTGGTCTGCTCCTCCCGGTGAGGTTTACTAATGTTGCAATTTCTTAGTAACCGCGGGGATGGATCATCAAACTTGTGACCCTGGAGTGTATTAGTACTCCTCCATCCTTAATTAACAAAAGTTTTCTAGTTTCCCTTAAAATAAAGTGACCTTTAGTAAGAAACACTTTACTTCAAATTGAGATTTTTCGTTACGAATTTAAATTAGTCGAGCCTATAGATATGAGATGAAAAGTCACAAGAAATTAAATATTTAGTCAATACAAACAAGCTATTTACTAAAAAGACTACGGAATGAGTGAAGTAAATACTGCTCAAATTAACATTACCACACCGATCATGTATAAATCAATTGTCCAATATTTTACTAGACAAGACGCACTACTAGTCACCACAATGTGGTATCATGAAATAACACCCAACATGGGTGTGTTGGCCATGAATTTGGATATATGCACACCCACCAGGGGTGCGTTAGCATTCCAAAAAATTGGATTATCAAGAAACGAAGCAGTCATGGCGGCACACCCAAATTGCCCATCCACCATGGGTGGGCTTAATTTTTTCTTTTAACCTATTTTGGGGCGTGATTAAATTTGAATTTGCGCTGACTACAATAAGCTCGGCTAAATTTTTTACAAAATTGATGCTTACATGTTATTTCTAGTTTTGATTTTCCATCCAGTATCCGATAATGTATTGGAGTTCAACAAAATTCGAGTGTCGAGTAACTACATTGGAGCAAGACAAAATTTAAATTTGTACGGGGTAGATCTCCCCCTTATGACCGACTATAACAAGTCCGTAATTCTATTGTTGGTTAGATGATGAACATTAGAATGTCAAACTTCCCCTGATATGGTAAAATCCTACCCCTTGAAACTAGACGAAGACATGCATGCACTAAGCAGTTTTGTATGAAGTTGCTTTATCGTACATGGAGACCATGTCGATTTGGTGGGGTGAATTTAATATTTGGATGATTTTTCGGTGGCACGTTTGAGATTTAGAATATTTATCGGTGTTGAATTAAGAATTTGAATGATTTACTGGTGGTGAATATAGAGTTTAGATTAGATAATTCACTGACGGTTAATTTAGAATTTTACATGATTTCTCGGTGACAACTTCAGAATTTAAACGTTTTGAATTGGCTGATTAGTAAGGTCGTTGACCATCATGCAATAGGTACATATGTCGTTAGTGCGTGCACTTTACATAAGTAAATACTCTAAGCTCCGCTTCTTCGAATGATTGTTTGCGCTCATTACCACAACATAAATATAGTTTTGAATTTGATTTTGCGTCAGGAAGATCTCCCTTTAGGACCGACTACAACAAGCTCGTGATTCTAATAGAAAAAAAGGGTAAGATATTCACTACTATATTTGCTTGTCCCACATTGGGATAAAGCGTTCTCTAACAAAAACGATTTCAGACTCACGATTCGAATTTGAGACCTTTGAATTAAGGATGAAGTAATTAAAGGAGTACTTACCCCTCTAATTATATATTTGCCAGTGATGAATATACAGATTTAGGTAATTAATTTATCAGTGACAAATTCAGAATTTAAACGTTTTGAATTGAAAGTGGAAAATAAGGATAATAAAAGAATTATTAGTTGATATTACGTCTTGAGTTGTTAGTGAAAACTATAGATGATAAAATACATATCAACTTCATAGTTTATACACACGCACACGCAGTGGCGGAGCCAGGAATTAGGTGAAGCGTGTGCAAATTCTATTCTCATTTATGTTAAGGGTATGCAAAATTAAATGTACATTCATAAAGACTAATATTTAACCTCTATTCACTATATAATTTTCCGACGAAGGGTGTGCATCTGACCACCCTTCGCCAAAGGTGGCTCCGCCCCTGTACACACGTGACACGTCTATATATAGGATTTGAGCCAAACGATGGCAGGTTTTAAGGAAAATAGATGATAGAGGAGATATGATTGGTTTGAAATAATTTAAAGGAGGTAAACGATATTATTATGTTGTTTTTATTATCTCAAGTATATCAATGAATATCTTCAACCAGCTTTACTTATCTAATACTTAGACCTTGGTAACATGTTTAAAAGGGAGGACATTTTCATGTTTAATTCTAGTATGCAACTAATTTTCTGTGAGCTTATAATTTTACTCGGCGATCTCCATCACATAATTAATGACTTCTTTAACCCATAAAGATGAAGATAAGTACCGTGTATATCCAATTTACGCCAGACTTCATTTATGAAAATTACACTGAAGTTGTTTTTCGTTGTTATTGTTAATTAATTATCTGCATCACATAATTTCAGAACTCAAATTTCATGATTGAACTCCTTTTCTTTCATCTTTTAAGTGACCTACTTTAGAAAAGGTGGAGTAAATAGAAACAAAAATATGAACTCGGAACAAAGTAGAATAACCACAAGTATATATGTCGTGCCAATGAACCATCAAAGAATGTGGTGGGATGATACGTACTCCAATCTTAACTAGACTAGAGTTTTTGAGTTTTTCTAAAGATGAAGTCGGATTAATAAAAAACACTTTACTCCAAAGTGAGTTTTCTGGTGTTAATCCGAACTAGTGGACATACAAGATTAAAAATAACAAAAACGTATGATGCGAATGGTGGAATTGGTGCAATACGATGAAATTCATCCGATGGCAAAAACCTTCTATTATCACGGAAACAAGGAATTAAATTAAGTTAATACCGAGTGTTACCACATCGATTAGTTATAAATGAATTGGCCTATGTAATAAGAGATGCAACCCACTGATTGTCACCACAATGTGGTATCATGAATTGACGCCCTTCAAGGGTGTGTTTGCCATGAAATCCTGTGTGGGTATATGCACACCCACAATGGGTGCGTTAGCATTTCAATTAAGAATTGTAATCTTGGCGACACACCCAAATTGCCCATCCACCATGGCTGGGCTTTAGCTTTTGTAATCATAATCGATTGAATTTGAATTTGCATCGAAAAGAAGATCTCCTCCTTAGGCTAGACCACAACAAGTTCGGTTAAAGTTTTTACATATTGATGTTTGTATCTTATTGTTATTTTTGTTTTTTCATTTGGTGACTAGGAATTATATTTGAGTCTAACATAATTTGAGTTTTGCGTTATCGCATTGAGGCTCGCTTAAATTTGAACTCGTGCCGAGAAAATTCCCCTTGAATTGACTACAACAAGCTGATGATTCTAGTAGAAAGGAAAGGTAAGCTTTTTGCTATATTTTCTTGTCACAAAAGTGATTCCAGACTCGAGACTCGGACGCAAATTTCTGATTAAATATGAACTGAAAGGAGTATTTACTATTCCACTACAACCCTTGTTAATACTCTTTTCGTTCTAAAATAAGTGTCACTTTAATTTAGTTCACGCCTATTTAAAAAAATAATAAATGTAAGATATTTTTTACTAAGTTAACCTTAGTTATTAAATGTTTCTTCAGAATTGAGTACTATTATGAAGTAGTTCTTTAATAAAAAAGTATATTTGGAAACAAATCAACAACTAAGTATCATTTTTGATTAAAACTACACTTATTTTGGATGGAAAGAGTACTGACCAGATTGGGAGTGATTATGATAAGCAAAGATTATACAATTTCAAACTAAACTTTTGCCTCACTAAAAGAGGAATGGATGATACTAGAATCACTTTGTTTAACCCCTTTATGAATTAATTAATACCCCACATTATTGGTAAGAATACCCACTTTAATTTGCTATACTTTGCTTGTTCTTTTAGAATAAAGAGGAGTCAAATTTAATTATTTATTTTAAATCTGTTGCATTATGGGGCACACACCTTAAATCTCCAAACCAGTAACTTTTCAAGAGTAGTCACTCACATCACAAACATCCTGTTTGATACCGTTGGATCAGTTCTTTGACTATTTTTTCATCCAAATCAACGGTCGAAGTCAAGTTTTCAATTTCACGATAGGAATAGCTGATCATTTCCGTAAAGTAGAACACCATCATATCAAAGCAGATCCCACTTTTTGTAAACGTGGCACAATCTCATTTCTTATTCTTTCAGCTGTGACACTTGTCAAAAGAAGACAAATCATTCCTCTTTACTCGTCCGCTATTGACCCGTCACATATCAATAAATAATAAGAATAGTATTCAATAACAAATATAAAATAGATATAAAATGACACATTATCCATTAATTATTAGACATTTATTTTTAGCATAATTAATACTGTATTCTTTATGATCCTTTTTATTTATCATAGTTTCATTCTTTAAAGTCAAATAATATAAATTTTGATTAATATATAAAGATTTATATTTGAATTATATTAAAAAAGAAAAAAATTATGAATTTATAACATTTTTGTATAAATAAATATCAAAATTTTAATTTTAAAATATTAAATTAATTTAATTTTTAAAATTAATTAAATTAACTCTAGAAAAATGAAAAGTACGGAGTAATACTCCAATGAACTGGGGGAGGTACTGACTGGTGATTAAAAAAAGCGGTTTAAAATCGGTTACAGAAGTACAGCTGGCAGTCCTTAGAGCAACACGTTCCAGAAATGTCTTCTCTCTCCTCCCTCTCTCTTCCTCATCCGTTGACGTCGCCGTCAACGCCGCAGCAGCGGCGGAATTGCTTCCGTCGTCCATCCAGAGTGGGCGGCGCGTGCGTTTCACTTTCATCGGTTACCATTTCGTGTTCGAAGGAGCCGAAAGTTGTTGTCACCAGAGAACGCGGCAAGAACAGCAAGCTCATCAATGCTCTGGTATGCTGGTTTTCTTAATTTTGTGTTTTAATTTGGTTTGCTGATTTTATGTTGAAGTTAATAGGGTTTTATGTGGTTGTTTTGTTGTGGTTCAGTGATCGTGATTATTAGCCAGATGTGAATTTTTTGCGTAGGTATTATTTTTGTTTATTTTTTATACAATTGCATTGGTATAATGGTAGTCCCTTGTTAGTTGCTATACTTTCTTCACTGTTTCCTTCTTCTATGTACTGGATTTGCTGCACTTGAGCTGAGTGTCTCTCGAAAACAGCCTCTCTACCTCGTGGAGGTAGTGGTAAGGTCTGCATACACTCTACCCTCCACAGACCTCACATGTAACATGATTTCACTGAGTATGTTGTTGTTGTATTGGTATAATAGTAGTAACACATTATATGTTTGATCAAATGCTTAAGCAAGTTAAACTTTTTAAGCTATTGATCAAATGAAGCATATGACATATGGAGACATCAGATATTGGATAAATCGACCATCGTGTCAAAGGATGTAAAAGGCTCGTGCTTTTTGTTGCTGCTATGGCATTCGCCGACCCAGTAGAAATTGCAGTCTTCGAAACTTTGTTAAGATCGATCTCCGAAGTCCCACTACCAATATCTGCGAGAAAGATATTTTGAGGAAAAACATGATCAATATATAATTAGGTAGATTGAAAAACATCACCTAGCGTTTTTTTTTTGTATCTACTAAATTCTGACTGTGGCACAAGAAAAAACACCAGACAGAAAAGACAATATTAAGACAGCTACCAACACACTTAGCGGCGAGAGAGGTTTTAGCCTTACATACCTCGTTTCTCGACATTGAATAACTATGAGGAATTTATCCTTCCTTTGGGCCCGTTAATCTACAAATAAGGTGAAAATGGAGCTAGTAGTAGCAGCTAAAGTGTCGTGTCGTCCATAAAAAGAATGCATCAAATGCTTAACAAGCGACGAACTTGCAAGGCCCTCAGTGAGTGATGTTTCTCTACATCCTTCCTTTCCGTCTTATAATAATATCATACTGCCCTCTTATGAGGTCGACAGATATACCCCAACCTTTTTACATCACATAAGATAACCCTCAAACTTCTCTATATAAGAAGATAAACTTGAAATCACGGCTTCCGCTCACTGTCGCGTGAGTTTTTACGAAAAATGCATCTAGAACATTCCTTTGAACTCATAGATGAAGGACCTTGTCTATCAAAATCTTAGAGTTTCTTCACTTTGAAGTAACCTCCGATTCACTACAATCGATGAAGAATCAATATAAGCACCAAACAATTAACGAGGAAATATTTGAGCTTGAACTATATTCATTGTCATGTATAAATATATGACATATCCTTTCTTTCTTAGTTCTTTATTCATTCTCACCTCATTTTCATTGCTACTTTACGATTGGTAAATTTGCACTTTATCAAACCCCTTTCAGTAAAATATTCGTAACTTCACGGACAAATTCCGAATTGATGAATGGTTGTTTTGCTGAAAACTAGACTCGAAGACCTTTAATTTGATAGGTAATCCAACTCTTCATATCCTCGGAGATACACTCGTTTGAAGTTGAACCTTATGAAAGATCATTCGAAAAGATTGTCCTTAGTATAGCCTTCAACTTAACTTTTGCGCTTAGGCTCCCCTTGACCATCAAGCTTAGTTTAACACTACATTTGCCATCTATACTGTATTTTTAAGATATTTTCTTAATTACAACCTTATCCCCGAGTTCGGATAGATTCGTCGACGTCAAATTAGTCATACACTATATAGGAGATATGTTGTGTTACATTATCCCCCTTAGGATCATTCGTCCTCGAATGAGAGTCGTAGCTTATGAGTGTAACTGTTTGGACTTCCTGAAAATTTCTGCTGAGTTTTCTTTCTAATCAGGACTATCCAAAACCTGTCAGTTAATTAGAAACATACATATATGAGCCTCATAGGGTGTCACAACAAATGTAGCATAAGGAAATGAGCAAATAAGGCTCCTCTTGGCCACTTAACACATGAAACAATCTTCTGTTTAACATAACTTACCTCGCTTTTCTTACTGCTAATAGCATTCTTGGTGACTTTACTCAACCCATCTTTCCCTAACTGGGATCTTTATTGCACTTGGTCTACGACACTCGAATGTGATTCTCATCTGCTTGGTGTCTATCAAATACTCTTTTAGTAACAACTTACTAGCATCATGCCTTCTAATTCCGCTTTAAACAACCTAGACAGTTCATACCTTATGTCTAACCCTAACCACTCAACATCGGTTGACCCTATTCTCCGGTCGTATCTAACTCTCTTTAGTTATGGGCATGGGTCATACTAGGATATATTTACATCTCTTCCTCACCTGCCAATTCTTTTATTTTCGCAACCTCGTATTGACATCGTACTCTCTGATTGACTATAACCTCTAAGGTTATCCTTACCCCTTTCTGAGGATGTCATTAACATTCGGCTATTAGCTCATGTTCACAATTACTTCATCTTTGGTAAGACATACCTCATCTCCCTTTCATTTTCATTCTCGAGTCTCATACCTTTACTGACTGATACTTTTATCATCTCTCTCAATAGGTGAGATCAAAACTCAATTCTTGAGATCAAATTCATTGCTTGCCTCTTGAGATCTAATTCATTGCTTGCATACTTATCACGTACATGATCTGACAAGAACTTCGCATTCACTTACCACTCTAAGCTCAATTACGCGGAGTAGAATGTCGTAAAGCATAGATCTATTGCACTATTTAGAACATGAACGAAGGGTAACTGTTCTTGAATGTCCATGTAACCTCCCCTAGTGGATGTGGTAGATTTGATTCCACAAAGTCATAAAGAAGGATGTAGTAAAGAGAACTAAATCATATGCATACCTTTTATGACTCATTGCTTGCGTTCTGGATTTTCAACATGGTGTGCTTGGTATGAAGGAAATATTTTCTGAAAAATTCCGAGAATAAGTCATTTCTGATGTTTTGTTGCCAGAAATGTTTCTCCAATTTTCACCAAAAAGAGGAAAATGACATCCCACGAGTGATGTGGAAGTTGTTTTCTCTCACAACAATCTCAACTCTTAATTTCATATCTGCTCCAATAAAAAAATTACACATTATTATCATTTTAATACTCAACAAGATATTTCCTAAAAAAAAACATTTCTTCCCCGTCTTTCCTAGCCTTGGTGGACAGAGTTACATGGTACTTGTTGCTGGGGGAGGTGGAGGTATCCCATGGAAGTAGTCGAGATGCGCGCAAGTTAGCCCGGACACCACGGTTATCAAAAAAAATATATATATTTTCCACTCTCTAACCAGACCAATACTTGAAAGTAATTTCCAGAAAAATATTTTCCCTCAAATGACGTACTTTTTTGAAAATGTTTTATGTCAAAGCAAGCAGATATGTTCATAAAAATCACTATCTAGCTGTCAATACATTTTTGTTTGCTTTCTACTGGAGGAGAAAAGAAGCAAATGCGCGACAGGAATTTCAAATTCTTTTCCTGAATCACGTGGTTCTCCGCGTAAGATAGAGAGAAATAAATAAATGAAGTAGAAAAAAGGTACCCGTAGAAGATATATAAGAAATCATCATGGATGAGAACAAAAAACTTTTTGAGACCAAGTTTCTAATACCAAAGGTCCGGATATCTAGACTTGATAAATGTGGGGAAACTACTTTTTAGCTTGCATGTCTCTCTAGAAAGTAGTAAATTTGGCATCTTCGATAATTATGTTTTCCCTCTTTTTCATGCTTACAGGTCAGACATGGGATTGATTCTCTTGAGCTTCCTCTCATACAGCACATGCACTTACCTGATCTAGACAGGCTCGCTTCTGTATTAAGTGGTAGGGTCTTGCTATCTGTGCTTTGGTTTTGGAAATCTTAGATCATATTTGCTTGCCTGAGACTCGGCGTCCAGCATCTGCATATATTTATTTCTATGGCATTTTTCATTACTCTTCATTGTACGAATTCTAGCTGGTTTCTACTAATGCCTTTGATTTGCTTTGGTACAAAATATAGTATCTACAGATAATTTGTTTTAAAGGTTAGATTGGTGCTCTATATTAGAATTCTAAAAAAAATAGATTGTTGCTCTTTCTTTAATTACCATTTTCCGAGCTCTCAAGGTCAAATGATGTTTTTCCAAGGAATGCGCATGGTTATCCTTTTATTGAATGTGAAAAATTGGAACTTTTATGATCACTTAGTATTTTCATTGCTTCTTGTTTGTTGGGGGGTGGAGGCTGGGGTGGGTATGGATACAATACCACCTTTCTGGTCTTCTTATTTATGTTGGCTTCAAAAGAGAATTATAGGGCTATGGAGATGACATTTTTTGAACAATAGCATATTATGCATTCGGACACAAATAAAGTGAGGTCATTACTTTAAGATATTGCTAGTGCAATAATACCCAAGTCTATAGCAATTATATAGTTTATTTGCACTTCCATGCATTATTTGTTCATATTGCTGAGACAAGTACTAACACCACCATTGTTTAATTCTTCCATGTGAAACTCTTAGATTCAACAAATGTATGTGGACTGCCTGCGTGCATCAGCAGCCACGATATGTGTTGCATGAGTCCTTACCTTCTCAAGACTATATGCAGTTCTAATTTTTCAGTTACGCTCAAGTTTCTAAAAGATGGGCTGAGTTTTATTTCCTGAAAGTCAACGACCTACACTCTTAGTTGCTGCATAAATTGTGTAATGATATATAAGAATAATATCTGTGCTTCAGTAAAATAACATATTTAGGCTTAATAGAAAAGAAATTTCAATAAAATATGAACAGATTATAAGACAAGTTAAAAGGAAAGCTGCTCTTTGGTTTCTCTTAATTGCTCTGTGCATTACAAAATTTTTCCAATAAGGACCTAGTGCCTATGGTGTGATTTATATTCTAGACCATGTAATACGTATCGTATCCTCTTACTTGGATCAAATTAAAAAAAATAGTTGAATTCTAATTCGTCAAACTATGAACAGATCTTTACCGTCTAAAAAAAACTATGAACAGATCTTTAGTAAAAGAAATGTAATTCAAGAATCAAATACAAATATTAGAATGTAATATCATTGGTGGACTCATAGACAAGTGAATAAATCTAACAATTAACATTCAAAGCAATTGATGGACTCATACAAAGTAAACAAGAGTTAATAATTGGAATAACATGAGAACACCACGGCTTACTATGGATAATATGTTAGGTAAAAAAATTGTGTAAGCCAGCACTAGCCAGCATATCAAGTAAAAGTAGATGAATATACCGCATCAGAAGACTTACAAAGTTAGGATCTAAAAGAATTATGCAGGCGTAGGACTACTTATAGAAAGTATACCTTCTTACAATCTACATATTGTTAGTCGATTGCAAGAGCGGACGTTCGTGCTACGAATAAGCAAAGACAGTAATAGGGCAGCTCTGCGTGAGTATCTTGCACATGTATGCACACTTCTGCCCCTGTGTTGTAATTTACTATTTATTGGTGTTCGATTATAACTTATATCAGCAAACTTTTTATGATTGAGCAGTTCTATACCTATGGAAGTCCTCATTAGATTTGGAGAAACTAACAGATTGACATGTTCTCTGCTGTCTTCAATGGCACTAATGCTTTCCCCCGTTTCTTCTTGTGATAACAGAGGTCACGTTTGACTGGATTATCATTACTTCACCAGAGGCAGGAAAGGTTTTTCTTGATTCTTGGAAGTAAGATTTGGTTGAAATTTACCAGTAAAGAGGGTTAATCTTGTCTGAAGTTCTTCACCTTATGATGTTAAATAACTAAATTATCCTTTTGACTATTCTTTAGTACAATTCCCTTGCTCTGGATAATATCTGTGAAGTTGGCTTTAAAAATATAAAAATGTTGCGTTTGACTTGTCAGTAAAACAAGTCATTGCAATGTATGAAATGTTGCTTCTTTGTTTGGGGTAGACAAATCAGCTTTTTTTAATTATGTTTTCAATATGTTGTAGAATCTTATGTACTTGTTGAAGATGTTTCATTCGACTTCCATAAGTTTGAGAAAGATCAATTGTATTGAGATGCAAATACTTCATATAATATGGTTATTCTCATATTAAGTTTGATTATCCACTGAATTGATGTGTAGCTTTATGTGACAAATAGCACCTGTTAAGCATTAACATCACCCCAGTTCTGGTTGGACCTTCCATCCCATCAACTGTGTTTTTTTTCCAAATGAAGTATTGAAAACTTGTATAAAAGATTCTCAGTTGATTGTCAGAGACACAAAAAGCATGATTTATTAGAGTCTCTTGTTATGTGTATATTTATGTTGTCAAATGAAGTATTTGAACTAAAAATGGTACAATAATTAGTTCCCAAAATATGAATGCGTATTATCTATGCTTTTCATTACTGTTATTTGTTGAAAGAAGCCTCAAATTCTTTAAGCTGTCTAAATGATCTATATTTACTTTTGCACTCTCTGGTCCCTCATACTTGCTCTAATTTGTTACTTAGAGCTGCTGGGACCCCATCTGTCAGAGTAGGGGTTGTTGGATCTGGTACAGCTAGCATATTTGATGAAGCTGTTCAGTCTTCAAAGCAGTATCTTGATGTGGCATTTGCACCATCAAAGGGTATTGAGTGAATTTTCCACTTTTTCTTTTGACATTTAGAAATAGCATGAGGCACACACATGTGCATCAGTGATGACACTTGTATTTGTCATTCATTCAATACCTTTTTGTATTTGCAAACAGTTCCGCATTAAAAACTTAACTGATATTATGTTTTTGCCTGACTGACTGAAAGTTTCCTTCTGATTGCATTTTCAGCAACTGGCAAGGTTTTAGCTTTAGAGCTTCCAAAGAATGGGAACGACAAGTGCACTGTCCTCTATCCTGCTTCAGAAAAAGCCAGCACTGACATTGGTGTGTGTCATATTGCTCCATCTCTTTATGTTTCTGCCTCTCCTCATTCTCCCATCAACCTGATTTCATATAGAAATCTCTTTTTCAATGTATTCTCGTTATGACTTTTCTGGTTCTGTAGGGGATCTATAGTTTCTGTGGGGGTATCTTTTTTCTAATTTCAACCATTTTTTCTGAAAAAAGTGAAAAAAGAAAGAATAAAAGGAACAGACGAAAACTACAAAAATCACAGCTCCTTCCCTTTCTTCCTGGCCATAATTTGTACAAGATCCTGATTCATCTGATATCTTGCAACTGTCTCACCTTGATAGTTCATGTTTGGTATGTTAATTTTCCTAAGAATATGAAACTATTTTGAGTAGTTTAAACTGACTTACGGCTCCTTTATTTCAGAGGAAGGACTTTCTGGGCGGGGATTTGAGGTTACTCGGCTGAACACATACACAACGGTATACTATTTCTTTATTGTCCCACTAGAGAAGAAAATTCATTTGTGCGCAAATTTGGTTAATACACACTTTCCCTGAAAAGAGGGTCAGTTGTCATTTTTTCCTGACATATGGTCAAAGTTTAGATAGAGTACCACATCTTGGATCCTTCCCTTGAGATAAAACTAATTTGATCTCATCTTGCTGCGTATAATCTTTCCATCTCTTGCAGGCACCTGTCAATCAGGTTGATCAATATCTTCTTGAACTGGCACTCTCTGCTCCTGTTGTTGCTGTAGCATCTCCTTCTGCCCTCAGGTAGAATGCTCCAAAATTGTTCATTTTCTATAGCAAAAGTAGACGGATGACACATTGATATCTAATATTGGCATAAGCAAGTGCACTAGCTAGGTTCTATAGCCGATGACTGTAATTCCGCCAACATGCTAGAAAATATTAGACAGATGTTTCCAGATATTGTTCATTGATCGAGGGAACAGAATTGTATCCTTATGTTCTTATACCTTCTACCTTAATTTATAGAGGCTTTATTCTCTTTCTCCTTTCTCATTCCCTTCTCATTCTGTTGGGTTATGTGACAGAGTATGGGCTAATCTTATTCCTACATCGAGACAGTGGGACAATGCTGTTGCATGTATTGGGGAGACAACAGCTTCTGCAGCGAAAAGACTTGGGTTCAGAAATATATACTATCCAACAAGTCCTGGTCTTGAAGGGTAACTTGTTGATCGAAGTCTCTTATTCTGTTTTCTTAATTGCGACTTCTCTCCCTTTCTGGTTGTGTCCCTAATATTATAAGATACTTTGACTCTGTTTTGCATGAAGAACAGTGCTACTTCCAATATGAAAATTGCTATTTTGGCGTCTTATCTTTGCCTCGTGTAGTTGGTATGATCTCTTTTGCTGTGAAGTAACTATTCACTGCCATCTGTCAGGAATTGGCTGTGAGAAGAGAATAAAGCATCAAATGAAAGCCTATGTTGCTTTATGGTCCTTGTCTTTATATTTTCTTTCTGTTTTTCTTCCTTCAAAAATCTTATCTAGGGATCATATATTTTTTGTTTGTCCCTTCTAACTTGTAGTTTTCTATTTAAAAATTATACAAAAACCAGTGAAGATTATCCCAGATACCATTTCATAACACTGCCCTTTCCGCTCCATAGGGCTATCTCTTAGTAATTCCAACCTTCTTGTAACCAATCACGATATTATTTGTTCAACCTTTTCAATGTTATGGAGCTCAATGTTAAATGAGACTCACTTCTTTCAAGAATTCACCTATAAAACTCTACAGAAGTTCTAAGACCCATCCTTTTCTATTCCTGCCTATTACCACATTTTTCTTGTGTCTTAATAGTGGCTCTATATTATGCCATAGTACTTTATTGAAATGGTAATTACTACTACTGCTGCTACTACTCCTTTCTAGGGTTATCTTCTTAGTGAGTAGCTTTTAGTGAAGGGTAACATTGTAGTAAGTAGCTTTTTAGAGACTATTATCCTCCTTGTTGATTCTCTTTGAGAATATTGTGTATCTTTGATATATTAGTTAGAATCAATTACGGAGATATTATTTATTTGTAGTTATGTCTTTTCTAAATTAGACTAGGTGTATGACTGTATAAACACCCAATAGCTCGGGAGAATGATCAAGCAATACATTCTCAATTCTTTTCTCTTTGTATCTCTTTGTTTTTCACATTCTTATCTGAAGAAGGGCAAGGCATTACTGCTATCTAGCCTCTTTTTTTATGCCCCTTGTCTTCGCAATCTAAACTCCCATCTGATTAGAAGGTTATATGCTGAGTAAATTGGGTGATGGTGAGTACAAGTACAATTTGAAATTTATTTCATTCTAACCATATCAAATAAAGATCAGAGTAAATTTGAGCATGCTAGTATTGAAGTTGTTCCATTGAGATAGGCTCAAGCATTTAGGAGCTAGGGTTGAGTGGTTTGGTGAATGATCATGCAGAGTTTGGTGGAAAATCTTTCTTGTCAAGCACCAGATTTCAAATGTTAGGTTCCTGGATTTTTCCTAACTGCTAAGTATGAGTACTCGTGATAGTAACCGGTTCTCAACTGGGGCAAAGACCATATACTGATATGCTCATTGACCCATGGGAGCGTTAGCTCTCCTGCTGACTCTTTAGTGAGATATGTATGAGGCACGGACTATATGTTGTTTTCCATTTTCCATTATGTGTTCGTCAGATACACTTAAATTTGATATACTTGATGCTATGAAGTCACATGGTGCAGGTGGGTAAGCAGTGTTCTGGAAGCATTAGAAGTCCACGAGCAAGTCCAAAAGGTCTAAAGACTCGTGCAGTGTGGCTTCTGGTAGTTTCTGGTAAATTGTTTTTCCAAAGTTCATAATCACAGGCCATAATACATAGTCCAACAGACAGACATATTTAAAATGATTGATGTGCATGTCTCTCTAAAATAGTTTATATGTTACTTACAGAAATTGATGTATCTTCACACGCTTGGCTGAGAGGACTCTGGTTCCACTCCATTGTCATCTTTGCAATGACAGCTGATTAAAAGCTTTTCATACTTGTCGCTTCAACGCTGAGAAGTATTTTGAGATCTTTGTCGCATTTCTGCATAGAAGTGTAGGGTCTAATTAACACAGCATATGAGGAGACATACAGTTTTTGTCGTGCGGAGGTGTTCCCCACTTGTCTAGCCAACTTTTCTTATGAGGTAATGCTGTCTTCCTGGAATAGGATCTTTCCACTGTAATTGTTCCATATGTAGATATATCTCCTTAGCTTCTCTTTATTTCTTCTGTAATACTTTTAAAGCCTGATGTCTTCAGAATTGACAAAAGCCGGTGTCCTCCCGGTTCATACTCCAACACAAATTTCCTCAAAAGAGAAAGAAATATCAAGGCTAAATGTATTTATCTAAATATTAGCCAATTCATTATAGTACATAATGTGTTGATTTTTGTGTTCTACTACTAGTACTGAAATCTCATGCCCCATTTGAACCATCTGCATGGAATATGGTGGCAGCTCATAATGTTTCAATATAGTATCATAATAGCTCTATGGAGGGCTAACTCATCCAAACATCTGACTTTTATGCAGTGGCGGAGCTAGCTTAGGGTCAGGGGGTTCACCCGAACCCCTTTGGCGAAAAATTTCATTATTTATACATGGTTAAAATTGTTTTTATGTATATGTTATAGATGTTGAACCCCCTTCGGTTAGTTTGTGTGTACACTTTGAACCCCCTGAATGAAAATATTGGTTCCGCCACTGCTTTTATGGTTCAGATCCTAAATAATACGGGATTAAAATTGACCAACCCAAATATTCGATTGCTGCATAATGCTTTGAAGTTGTAAATAAGTCTTGTTTGGTCCCATTTTTCTGAAGCTACATTGAGAAATTTGCCTTTGCAAAGATGAAATCATGACAAGTACTGCACGCTTTAATAAATTTAAACAGTAGAGTGTTATTTTAGTACCTCTTTGATCTGCATCCCCATGCTAATGTCTTTTCCACGCATTCCTTTGATTGGCATGCCTTGCCTGAGATACCAAAATCTACTCTATTTTTCTCAATTTATGTCATATTTTCCATCTATTATTAAAATAATGTCACTTTCTTATTTCAAAAACGATTTAACTTTTAAAATTTCCTTCTTAACTTGGGTATTCAGTCAAACACTTGATAATTTTTCTTTTCCTTCCGTTTTTGTTGGATTATTAGTTTCTTCCCTTTGTTTTGTGTGTCTGTTGTTTTTATAATTTTTGTAATTCGTTTGTAGGTTGAAGTTCTTCTTTACATACAAACTAGAATGGGTTACTTTAGTTGGTGGTGGGGTGGGGGAGTGGGAGATTTGTTTAGTTCCAAGTTGCTCTAAATCCAACCCTATCCCACCCCACCCACTTCTTTTGTTGGCCGTTGTTGCTCGTTGCTAGTATTATACTCCCTCCGTCTCAAATTACCTGATACGTTTGCTAAAAAAAATTGTCTCAATATAGTTGGGTGTTTAAGAGTTCAAAAGATGATCACTTTTTTCAACTATATTCATATTAATTGAAGAAGATTCATCTAATCAAAGATTAAATAAGGTCATATTAATCAATTTGCACACCTTATTAATTTCTCCTTTAGACTTGTGTAAAGAGCAAACATGTCAAGTAATTTGAGACGGAGAGAGTATTGGTAATTAGTTGAAATTGTATAAAAATTGATAATTAGGGGTCCTATTTTTATTTTATTTTTTTAGTTTCTCATCCGGTGTCCGGTACCCACATTGGAGTCCGATTAAATCTGAATTCGCGTCGAAAAGTCCCACATTATGGGTAAAGCGCTCCCTAACAAAGTGTCCTATTTTGTCATAGGGTGTGTTTTTCTTTCTTCAACATACGTAGTGACATAAAGCGAAAAGCATCCTCCTTCACCTTGTATTTTACCACTTGCTCAGTTCTACTTTATGGATCAGATTCAAAGTACGAGGTTAAACTATTTTGTTTTCAATGTTGATACGGATAAACTGTGTATTTAGAAACTGTACAAAAACACACTTAAGTCATAATTAATAATTTAAAATATTTAAATAGAATTTAAATTATGTGCATTGTATATTTGTATGTGTGTAAAATTGACAGACTGAGTTCATTTACTGATAGATAAATTTTGGTAGAATGTCTGTAAGCAACCTGGAAAACAGAACAGTAACTTGCTACAATCGGTTCAATTGATAAGAAAATAAAAGTAAATAAATTTTTATTACATACTCACTCTATTCCTTTTTATATGATTCCTTTTCTTTTCTAGAGTCAAACGATACAAATGTTGGCCAACATTTTAATATGTATTTCTTAATCAAATTGAAAAAAGGAAAATTGCAATTTATAGTATTTTTCATATAATTTTTGAATATCTAAATTTTAATTTTAAAAAATTAAATTAATTTAATCAAATTTAGTCAAATTGACTTACGAAAAACGAATGGAGCATATAAAAAGGAGTGGAGGGAGTAACATAAATCCTTCTAAATAATATTTGGCAAAATCGCTGTTAACGAAAAACCTCTTCGGCTCTTCAAATAGTGAATATATTCAAATTGTTCTCACTGACGATAGAGAAGATGAGGTCATCTTTCTTTCTTGTCACTATACAATTCGCGATTCGCCTTAAAGTTTTAACGATCAAGGAAAACGCATTTGTGTATATTACGAAAAGAGCAGTTATCTATATAATTTACAATTTTTGTTGGTTGTTAGTCGCATGTGGAACAGAGAGAAGTATACAAACGGGATTATGTACTTTCTCCGTAAATTAAAATCAAACAAACAAATTAAAACGGAGGGAGTATTATCTCGTAATTTTAGTTTTCGCAGTCGCATCTTCACAACGTTCTATACACAGATGCATCAAATGAACAATAAGTTATCTGGACTATAAACTATTTCACAAAAGTATGGTTAGCAGATGATCCAAATTGACACTAATTAACATAACAACATATCGTTAAATTTTATCTTGTGATAACAAGCTCCTTCTCCCGGCCAACAACAAACATACAAATTACTAAGGTGTTTTTCCACATCTACATCAATTACCGAAAACGAAATATGGCTTGCAAGAAAATGACAAAAGTTGTTTCCAGTCTTTGACTATTGGGAATATACCTGTGTTTGGAAAATAAAATATGACAAAAAAGCCGAATATTAGCTAGCATTTGGTCATAGATTTTCCGACATTTTTGGTAAGTTATTTTTGGATCAAGATTTGGGTGAAGTTTCACCATGTGTTTGATCATAGATTTTGGAGAAAATATTTGACTTTTTAAAGAAATACGATTCATACCCATTAGTTCTAAAAACTATTAAAACTATCCATAACTTCGTATTACATTTTATAATGAACATGTTCCATGATAAAAATTAAACTCATAAACTATAAGCTCCAACCTACTTATAAACAATTTCACACATAAGTGTAGGAGCTATCGAAGTTTTCTCAACTCACAAAGGAACATTCAATTTTTCTATTTACATTACTTTTAACAAGCGCTATACAACAATACTATTACATACTAGAGTCAAATATCAAAGTTTATTAATGGGGTCAGTGGGCAAATAAATATTAGTTGGAATTAATAAATGGTGGAGTATTTTTTATAAAATATAAAAGTTTGGGGTAAAGTTATATTTTTAAAAGTTTCCAAATAATAGAATTTGGCCCAAAAACTAGTTTTTTCTAGTATTTGGGAATTTAGATTATTTGTCAAATAATGACAAATCATATTGGCAAACACTTTTTGCCAAATTTTCCTCCAAATATTACTTGGGATATCTATGGCCAAACGGGTCCTTAATAATTGCTCTTCCGCTGTATTCTTCCAAGTTTATGGTTGAGTTCACTATGAAATTATTTTTCATGTTAGTCATTTCAGGTATATTTCTAAGAATACATATCCAAGTCCTCCATGTTCTTTCAAATTAAAAATGGTATTAGTCCATGTAATACTAAACGAACTTTAAAAGTTAATGTCGAGGGAATATTCAACTAGAATTTGAGTCCAAAGCGAATAATATCACGATTTTGCGGTTGAATACTAGAAAAATCTTGTTCGAAAGCAGAATATTGAGCTGTCTATTATATCAAATTCCTTGGGAATATTCAATTAAATTAAGAGATTCATGATAGACAAAACAGAAAATTAAAGCCAGCTTGATTGGAAGGGAGGTACTCTTTCTGGTCTTCGTTATATGATTTTTTAGCTCGAGCATATCCCTTAAGGAATTCACCACCTTTTAAAAAATAAAAAGCCTTTTCACTGAATTAGTCCTAATTAAATAGAATATATATATTTAATATAATTTTTTTATTATGTAAAAATTTACTTATTAAATCAGGATAAATTTGATAAAAATGAAAAATATCTATTTTGAGCTTAATATAAAAGCTAAAAACAGTATACAATGGACAGGAGGGAGTAGCATATCAATATTGGGAGAGTTACACAAGGGCTTCCAAGTGTCATTACTAGTGTATATATACAATTCGGCAACATTTTCTTTAGAGATTTCCAAAAACCAAGAATAAAACAAAACGATGACAAAATCATTAACAATATTGGCCGGACACAAAATTTTAAAACCTTAAGACATTTAAATGGGACAGATGAATTATAGTACTCACTTGTTATCATCTCTCATACTACTGAAATTAAAAATGGTTAAGACATCATATTTCTACTTCTTTTTCCTAACCTTGTTAGCTTTATCTAATTTAGTGCATTGTTATAAACCTAAAAGTCTAAAACCAATTGGTCATTATTTCAAGCAAGACTTAGAAAAAACTACTACTACTACTTATTATCCAGAATTTAGTAGTAGTAGTAGTAGATTTGTGTCACAAAGAACTTCACCAGTACATTTTGGCCCTCAAAATCCACTCAAAGAGAATGACAAAATTGAAAAATTGCCTGGTGAACCTGAAGGTGTAGATTTTAACCAGTATTCAGGATATGTTACAGTTGATCCAATTGCTGGAAGAGCTTTGTTTTATTATTTCGTCGAATCGCCTAAAGATTCTGCTTTTAAGCCTCTTGTCTTATGGCTCAATGGAGGTTGGTTTCTTTTTTTCTTTTTTAAGTATCATAATCTACGTCTGTTATACTTTAGAGTCATTCATACACTTGATGTCAGCAAATTGTCTTGTACTTGTCCTTGACTTTAATGGAACTACAACGTGAACTAGCTTAGGTGGATTCTGCATGTCAATATATGTACTTCGGAAAGAAGAAGTTCAAATTTACTCTGTTGTTGACCATTTTTTTAAAAGCATCCTCCGTTAAACTTCATATTGGAGCTCCATTAGAGTCCCCGGAATTAAATGCGGGATGATTTGCTAACGACAAGGTTATGAATAGCATAACACAGGGTACCATTTTGAAATTTCATATACTAGTAAAAGGGTGGGTTTTTTTTTGTTTTTTTTGTTTTTTTTGGAAAATTACACAAAATATTCATTGAGTTAAATTTTTTACACAAAAAATGATCCACTTTTTTTTTAATTACTCAAAATGGCCAACCGGCCATTGTTATTACACAAACTAGCCACTCGGCTATATTTTACAAAAAAAATGTCAGGAGCATTCTTTTACTTACCGTGTCATCACTGACAATTCGGTCATTTGGCCATTGTGCCATTTGGCCTTGGCCCATTTTCTTTCTAATATTAAAAAAAAAAAAAAAAATTTAACTGTGGTTTTTTCTATGTTATTTAAAACCAAAAAAAAAATCATTGTTTAAATTTTTTTTGTTACTCTTTTTTTAAAAACATTTTTTCTTTTCTAATTGTATGTTTTACTTCTTTTGTGGAAAAAATAAATATATATGTTGTTTTATTATTTTTTGCTTATACTTTTATTTATTAAGGTGGGAATGCATAATTGTCAAATAAATATCGATATCGATATATTACATAATTTTTTATATAATATCGATACATGATTATACACCATTCATATAATGTCAATACATTACAGACCTATTTATACAATATCGATACACGTCTATCTACTATTTATACAATATTCATACATGCTTGAACACCATTTATACAATATCCATACATTACATAACTATTTATACAATATCGATACACATTTATACAGTATTGATATATTATATATACACTGCATGAAAAATTTTATAATGATGGAGGTTCAACCAACCATAATTGAGTGAGGGTCCTTTAAATTTGTGAGAAGTGTCCCTGTGGGCCCTTTATGTCAGCCCACTCCATTTTTCACTTTCCTTCCTTTCTTTTGTTTCATTTTTTCCTTTCTTTCCCTCTCTAACGCTCCTTTTCCTCTTCTTTATTTTAATGATAACAATTCCTTCTTTTTAATTAATTATATTCTACACAAAACTATATAGGAAGAATGAATGATCCTAATCCAAATTTTATCACAAACTCATTAATACTAACCTAAAGAACATATATCCTTTTTTTCTTAGTATGTCCTAATATGCTTAAAAAATTTAAAAAAAATTCTCATTTTTATTTTTTAGACTTTATAACTTAAGATTTCTAACAAGTATACATCGAGTTAATTTCTCGAATGGTCACTTAATTTAATAAAATTATCTAATAAAATCATTTATCAATATTTTATTCAATAAGGCCATTTAAGTTAATATAGTTATCTTACAAAGTAACAATGGATTAAAAATTTCACTTAAAAAATATAATAATTTGCAATTAGTACCAAAGTTTGTATTATTATTATTATTATTATTATTATTATTATTATTATTATTATTTATGGTTTGTTTATTTTGTGTTTTTAAAGGGCAATTTAGTTTAGTTTTTAACTGATCTATTGTATAATTAGTTTATACTTTATACTAACTTGTTCGTTACCCAATTAAGCAAGGAAAATTGTTCTGGTTGCTAGGTTGTTTAATATATTAAAGATATTATAATTCAGACTGCTTAATATTCTGAATTAACAAATTGTTATAATAAATATATTTTTGTCAAATTTTTATCAAGTTATTTGAAAAAAAAAAGTAATTACAAAATAAGGTTATATTGAATAAAATATTGATAAATGATTTTATTAGATAATTTCATTAAATTGAGTAACCATTCGAAGAATTAACTCGATGTGTACTTGTTAGAAATCTTAAGTTATAAAGTCTAAAAAATAAAAATGAGAAATTTTTAAAAAAAATTTAAGCATATTAGGACATACTAAGAAAAAAAGGATATATGTTCTTTAGGTTAGTATTAATGAGTTTGTGATAAAATTTGGATTAGGATCATTCATTCTTCCTATATAATTTTGTGTAGAATATAATTAATTAAAAAGAAGGAATTGTTATCATTAAAACAAAGAAGAGGAAAAGGAGTGTTAGAGAGGGAGAGAAAGGAAAAAATGAAACAAAAGAAGGAAGGAAAGTGAAAAATGGAGTGGGCTGACATAAAGGGCCCACAGGGACATTTGTCACAAATTTAAAGGATCCTCGGTCAACTATGGTTGGTTGAGCCTCTACCATCATAAAAATTTTCTACACTGCATAACTATTTTTACATCATATATACATGTTTCTACACCATTTATATAATATCAATACAAGTTTATATATTATTTATATAATATCGATACATTACATATACACTACATAATAATTTCTACATCATATATAAATGATTATACACCATATATATAATATTGATACATGAAAAGATTGGTTGCAAATTGCTTGACACCTACAATTGCAGGTAGTCACCTTTTTCTTGGTCAATCAAATTTTTTCCATTTTCTTTATATTTTTATTTTCTTTAATTCTTTTGTTTCTTTTCTTCACATGGGTATGGACCCCATCATCGCATTGTGCCCTTCGAAGATCAATATGATAATTGCGTATAATATAAGGTTTTACCTAACTATCTCTAAAGGTAACTTAAAATCCTCTAGATACGTTTCTCAAAATTTTGGCTTTCTTTAGAGTGGTATCAGAGCGCTATTCTGAAGATCACATATAGAATAGTTCATCTACCCTTAAAACAACATACATGCTCCTGTGCAATTTTCATGTTCTTGATCTAAAAACATTCGAGAGTCATTCTGAAATAACCTCTCTACTCTCATAATGTAGGGGTAAGGTCTGCACCACTCTGCCGGATCAATCATAGTTGAGACCTAATTAAGGAACCCTCTGCAGACCTTATGAGATTATACTGAGTATATAGTTGTTGTTAATCATCTAAAAACATTTTGTTACAAGCAGGACCAGGTTGTTCCTCACTTGGAGGAGGAGCATTTGGGGAACTTGGGCCATTTAGAGTTGGCATAAATGGTACTCTACAGAGGAATCAATTTTCATGGATTTCTGGTGTGTCACTCAAAGAAGTACAAATCTATGTCAATGTAATTTACTACATAAACTAATACTAATGAATGTAACATTTCATTCATCAGAGGCCAACATAATATTTCTCGAATCGCCTGCTGGCGTTGGATTTTCATATACAGACACAAGTTCTGATTACAATTTTAGCGGAGACAGAACAACAGCTAGTGATTCTTATATCTTTCTAGTCAATTGGCTCGAACGATTTCCAGAATATAAAGCTAGGGACTTTTACCTTACTGGAGAGAGCTACGCGGGCCATTACGTCCCTCAGCTTGCTCAGCTTATACTTATGAACAACAATTACTCAAACAGGACTATTAGTTCCATCAATTTGATAGGAATTGCTGTAAGTTTTCTGATCTGATGAACATCTTAGCGATAGATTATCAAAAAAATTCTACTACCTATGAGCTATTTAGATCTGTGAAGTTCGTAGCTAATTCCAAATTTTTTTTAGTGCATCTTTTATTAGACTAATATTATTGTTTAATGAAATTCACATCTCAGATTGGCAATGCCTATGTTGATTTTGAAGCCAACATGAAAGGAACAACAGAGTATTACTGGTCTCATGCACTAATTTCAGATGAATTATACAACAAAATCATATCAACCTGTAATTTTTCCACTCCATCGTCTGCATCCAAGAAATGCAACGCGTATTTGGACCAAATCGATGTAGAAATTGGAAATATCTTTCTCTACAACGTCTACGCGCCATTGTGCACCAACAGAAGATCACCCTCAAGTATCTCAGTAAGCAAATGTTACATCAATTTTAATCCTAAATGTCAAGAATAAATTAGAGAACATTACTAACTTTTTGCAGTATTTTTTCTTTTGTTTTTCGAATAGATATCGGAAGTTGATCCGTGTCTACCAAGTTATATTCAGACTTACTTTAACGTACCAGAAGTTCAGAAGGCGATGCACGCGAATGTTACAAATCTTCCTTATCCATGGGAAAGCTGCAAGTATAAGGCTCTTGATTTAGTGAAAAAAAGAATTTTTTGTTCTTATTGTATACATTTAATTTCTAAGCATAATGGTAACACAAATTATTAATTTCTTTTTGTTGAGAACAGTAGGACACTTAATCTCAGCTGGAAAGATAGACCATTGACTGTCTTGCCACTTTTGCATCAATTGATGAAGAGTGGATTAAGGATTTGGCTGTATAGGTAAGTATTTCAGAGAAAAAAAGATGTACTCCCTCGGTCACTCCATTTCAATTTATGTAGCACCTTTCAGATTTAGAGAATCAAACAAGGTCTCTTTTGATCACAATTTTTCGTGTGCCTTATAAATATTTTGAATTGTAAGTTATTATGACGTATAGTATTTTTTACATAATCTCTAAATATGTATACTTTGTTTCAAACTTGTAAAGATTCCATGTTTGAATTTACAATCAAAATTGAAAAGTTTGACTCTCGAAATTTGAACTGTGCCACATAAATTGAGACGGAAGGAGTACACAATTTCATTCTTCCAAGCTAGTTTATCATACATTTTTCAAGATAACATAATGTGTTACTTATTAAAATATACTCTGCAGTGGTGATATGGATGTTGTAGTGCCGGTGACAGATACAAGATATGCTATAAAGAAGTTAAAATTACCAGTTAGGACAGCTTGGTATCCTTGGTACTTACAGGGAGAGGTACACTCATCATTCACAATTTCATTTTCAGTTCTTGCAGTTGTGGGGAACGGAGATTAAAGATAGGGTTAAGGAGACGTTAAAAGATGAAATGCTAAATGATGTGTTGAATATTCCGGTAGTATGGGCAGATACATGTTGTCCTAAGTAATGTCACGTGACACTGCTTCGTTATACTTTTTTACTAAATATGTATATATAGATGATAAATAAAACAAAAACGTTAGGTATAAATATAAAAATTGACACTGGTTGTCATTATAGTGTCATTCATTTGAATATTGACACGATTTACGAAAAATTCTTCATATGGCTATGTGCAGGTTGGTGGATATGTGGAGGAGTCTGAGAACTTGACATTGGTAACAATAAGAGGAGCAGGCCACTTTGTTCCAACGTATCAACCAAATCGAGCTCTTGCTTTCTTCTCCTATTTTCTTAGTGGAAAGCTTCCCCCTAGGGAGTAGTAGCTCTAGGCTACACTCTATAATAGCCTCAATTGTCCATAACAAAGAACAATAATATTTGCATTTGACATTTTCGTGTTACATGTATCAACGACAATAACATACACAATGTAATACCACAAGTGTACGCAGACATTACCCATACACCATTTTCATCCTCGACTTTAATGTGTATATATATTGGGCCTACTATCGGTGAAATTTCACCCAGTTACCAGGCTGAAATACATTGATTTTGTTGGACTCTCACACATCAAAGGCCCATGTTTGTAAAATCTCAGCCCAAGATGATGTTTCCTTCATAAAAGAGTCTTAAAGTTTTAGCCCAAGCTTTTTACTTAGTTGATTTGTCATCTGTGTGTTGTGGTTCTTCTGAATATGAAAAAGATAAAAGGAGAAAACACGTGTGTTACTTTGGGAGTTGGTATTTTCAGGGGAAACATGCAAAACAGTAATGCAGAATTCAGAAAAAGGTTACAGGGACCATTATTTTATGAAAGCAGGCCCAATCAGAAATCATTTGCACAAAGCATACGAGCTCATCCTACTCATTCATTATTTACAAGAGAGCTCTCAAATTAATTTTTTATTCTTCTAGGAACATCTTCTTGTCTTTTTTTTTTTAAAAAAAAGTCTAGTGTTCAGTATCCGTATTGGAGGCTTACTAAATTCAGATTCGCGTATCACAGGATCCACTTTTAGCCCCCAACAAAAAAAAAATCATTCTCAAAGGATTGAACTTGAGACAGTGGTAGAGCCAGAAATTTGGGAAAGGGTGTGCAAATTTATTCTCAAATATGTTAAGGGTGTAGAAAATTAAAATTAAACTCATAATATATAGCTAACATTTAATTGTGTACATCAAATAATTTTTTGGTGAAGGGTGTGATTCCGCCCATATTAAAACCTCTAGTTAAGGAGGGAGATCTCGAGCCATCCCACAACAACCCTACGTTGGTCCATCTTCTTGTCCCATTTCTTGTTTTCTCTGCAAAATATTGAGTAGCTTCCTTTACTTGGAGACACTGGCTTGATTTATACGAAAGTACCTTGGGTGACATCCAATTATAATATATCAATAGGAAAAAAGAAAGAATCATACAGTTAGAGTAGTTTAACAAGTAATTTCAGGCTAATTAATTGTTATTTTTATAAGGTTACTGATTAATATCGATTGTAAATACACACACCCTTTACCAAAATGTATAACTATGTTTTCATCAATATCACATGAAACTTTAACTCTTTGAGAAAAAGAAAATAGTTACAGGATAGTAATTAATTTTCTTACATCTTCTTCCATTTAATGGCTAACAAGCAAAAAAATGGAATGATAAAAACACACATGCATGAATTCTATCGCAGGCAAAATAAGAGATTTTTCTTTATACCAATGAAAATTAATTAGTATCATAAGTAATTGAGATATGCACAAACTAATTCATACACTGTAATTATAATTTACTTTATTTTCTTAAAGAGCACATGCATGAAGATGGATCCCCTTGAGTATAGTCGCTATAATTAGGCATGGATCCCCACTATACTTTTGTTACCTTTCTACTTTATTTTTAACTTTCTTTTTTTCTTTTAACTTTATCCTTTTTTGTTTATATTGGACCACACTGCACTATTTATAATATTGGTGATCAACATCTAAGCAGTGAAATTAAACATCCCCCAACATTTTTTTTTATTTGCCACAATTTTCTTCTTTAACTTTAAAAAATTGACAGTTAAATTCAATCGTACAAATTCGTGAACTGGAAATATAAAAAAGGAAGATTCTAAAATGGAAATGTCAGAACAAGTCAATTCGTACAAAGAAAATGGTCTCTCAAAAGTTATTTTCCAAAATTTTCTAATGTGAGAAATGTCACCCATAAATCAATCAATTTCTGACTAATTGAGTCTGGAGTATACTTCTCTCTTTTAAGGGTGAATATATAGAGTTTATGAGTTTCAAATTTTATTTCTTTTAAGAATTTCAGATTTATAGTTAGTAAATATTTAATGAATTTTTAAGATAAATATAAAGTTTAAATTAAAGTTATTGGGTTTGGCCGATTGTAGCCGACACTTGCCCTGCACGCCTAATAACGGTGATATTTGAGCTGACTTATGTGCACTGTCAAGGGGGTGTTGGGTTTTAAGTGTATTGTGAATGAAAAATGGAGGGAAGAAAAATGGAGAGAAAGTGAAAGAATTAAAATTCACTTTAAAAAGTTAAGTTCTCCCACAAAACTTCTTAGTGTTTATAGTGGAACACTCCCCTTCATGTAGATAGTGAGGCAAGAACAAGACAAGCCTCGCGCCGTCGTCGTCGCTTGGCTCGGCTTCGGCAAATGATCGAGAGATTATCTTTTTGGACAAAATTCATTTGACTGTTTCACGCGAAAAAGGGCGAAAGGGCGACCTGCGCGCGCAGGTCGTCACCTGCGTCCCCTTTGCAGATGGCGGGACAGTTTCTGGAATTCGTCAAATGACAACCTGCGGCCACATGTCGCCACCTGCGGGCACAGGTGGGGTCCGCAGGTCAAGTGACGTTTCAGAAAAATTATCTCTTTTCATGAACCATTGTTTTTTTTAGGAAACAACTCTTTATAGCTATAAATACCTGATTTTTCCTCAAGTATTGGCACGAAAATTTGTGAAAGAAAAACATCTTATTCTTCTTGAAAAACTCAAGTGTGATCAACAAATCATTGAGTGCGTTCGAAGTTCGGTAGAATTTGAGGTACCACTATTCTACTGAAGTGAATCATTTTATCCTAGGAGGAAAGATTCCATAACCTCGGGTACTTGAGGGGAATAAATTCCTTAAGGACACACCGTGAATTCGATGGACTTGATTCTAAATTTTCTGTTTCATCTTCTTTCTTACGGGTTTGCTATTTTCCAAAAAATAGTAGAAACTTCATTTTGATAGTTCATTATTGTTGAACTTGTTGAACTTCTTTATTGGTCTTGAATTTATTCTTGAACTTAAAGTTGAAATTCTTGTTGATTAAATACAAATATTTGTACCCGGAAACAACAGGGGGAACCATCTTGCTACTGATTCGATATAATCTAATAATTTTTTTCAGACTCCAAATTTGTATATATTAACAAATTTGTTTAATATGTATAGAAGATTTCTCTAAAACTTAGTAAGAAAAAAAAAATTAACATTCGGAATTCATAAACTAAAAGCTCTAATTCTGCCTCTACGCACCTCAATAACTAATCTATCAAGTTTCTATTACTTTTCACTTGTATAGATATCAAATAACTCTGTTGGTCATGATTTAGATTGATCGGTACAGATCACCAAGTATTTTTTTCCCTATTAAGTTTTAACTTATGATGAAATGTTTTCCATTTCATTAACCATGTCAGCATCTTCTCTTGAAATACATATGTGACTTAGCTTGTTGCACAATAGTGCCCACAAGCACAATCATAGTGATTCACATGTTTCGTTGCATAATTGTTGAATGTTGAGACTTCATTCTCCCCATCAGAAAACTATCATTATGTCTAAAAAAAACTCCCAATTAGATAAGTCTTGAGATTCCTTAAAGGCTTATATTGCTTTTATCAATAACATTATTAAAGGTCAGTGGGTGCACCAAAGCTCTTATTGTGTGCGGGGTTCGAAAAAAAATTGAATTACAAGAATTTATTACGCAGTCTTACCTTAAATTTCTGCAAGAGGCTGTTTTCATGGTTTGAAAATGTGACCTCATAATCACATGACAATAATTTTATCAGTTACTCTAAGGCTCTCTTTCATCAATAACATTGTTATAAAGATTATTTAATAGAGTATCTCATATAATTAGACAGCTAAGAGTTGATGTTGATCAAAATAAAGCTACAAGTTCCCAAGTTGGATAAAAAGTGAGTAGCTTTTGATTGTACCACAAAATGAAAAAAGGGTATAGCTTTTTAGCATGTGGTTGATATTTGCCCTTTTATGATGACAGCACCAGTGCAATGTCACTGTTCAATTTTCTTCCAATTTTCTTTCTATTTTATGTGTTCTTGCTATTAGTATAAAGTTAAAAATCTTCAGAAAACAATGAAGAAGAGAACACGTTGGGACCTCCAAATATAGTAGGACCACATTTGCCAATTAGTACTACAGTACTTATTTTGACTTTCATCACAAGTGATTAGTGCCTTTTTTCTTCCATTTCTTGTTTTTTTTCCTATTTTTCTCCCATTTTATCTTAAATTTGCTGGAGTCTTTCTTGGTCCCTCCTACTGATCAGGGCCTGACACTTGCCCCGATGGTCTGATGTAGGTCGCACGCTTAAAGACTTTTCTTTACGAGATAAGTTAATTCGACAGGTGAGTTGTTATACACTCTTTAGCGAAATTCAACCTTTATAACCACTATTCTAATGTCTTAATCAACCAATACCCTTTGTCGGTCTAAGTTAGCATGTAGTTTGGCATCGTAATTCAGTTTCCGATTCATCTGCATCGCCAGTTCTGCTTATAAAAAATAGCTCACTTGGAACTCTTTTGATTCAGTGGTAGGGCTCAACAAATTATTGCAGTCACACCGTCGTTTTACCTATTTAAATTTTAAAATAGGTCGGAGGGTGTTGCCCCTGATGTTACCAAAATGTAGGATATTAACAAATATGAGCCAGATTTAGAATAATTCAAAAACTAATAAGCTATTTTGACCAAAATATATTGTAAAAAATTGACCTACTTTTGATATTACAACTACAATTAATGTCTTAGTTGTAATATGAGGGATTTTTAGTAGTACATATTACGTTCTTGAATTTTCTAAATTGGACTATGGAGAAGTAAAATAAATACACTGTTTTTTTTGTTCCAACATCTTTACTTTTCTTTTCTAATGAATCACTTTGCTGAAAGGAGAAAAGACGTGGAGGGGCTAAAGAAAAAAAAAAGCTGATAAAGTGGTGAAAAAAAGCTTTAATGGAAGGGAGGTACAATAATTTTTGATGATGTGAAACTGTATGATCAATTAGTGTGGATATATATATATGACACAAACACAAAAAAGAAATTAATAATAGTACTAATAATAATACTAGGAACACTAAATTAGTCCCCACGTACCTTGATGTAGAGTGGTGGAGCATGTTCTCATTTTTAATCATCGATCTCGAGCTTGAATTCCTAAAATTTAAATTTTTTTATAATAAAGAGTGTTTTCTTCGTTCATTACTAAAAATAAAGATTTTTTCGATCGCATTCAATAAAAAATTTGTGCCATGAAACATGATATTTTTGCTCATATTTCATTGAATGAGTTCATTGGGAAAACGCATGGTGAGAAACATATTCTCACTAAAACTCTAGAAAGCTTATTAATTGTTACACTACTATTTTTTCTTTTCCCACTGAGTTAATTAAAATATCTGTGAGAATAACCACTGAACATTTTCATGAAAAAATAATTATGTATTTATTAGTAGTGGTTAATAGGCCTTTATACAGTATAAATTCAAATTAATCTGATCAGTCAATATCAAATTCAAAAAGTTATTAAAAAGAAATTTCACCCTTGGTTCTTGAAGGAAAAAGAATCGTTTATGGCATTTTTTTTTTAATTTCACCTTTATAAAATATGAATATAATTAATTCGATCAATAATAGCAAATATCACAAATTATTAAAAAGAAATCTCACCTTTAGTTCTTGAAGAAAAAACCTTTTATTTTGACAATTTTTTATTTCTTGGATGTTGTTCGATATTTATATCAGAATATCGATTATAACTAAATTTATTTCAAAAAGTCTCATATCAACTAATAAACATTTTCTAACAAAAGCTATTTTATATCAAGATTCATACTCAAATTTTTTTTATTAACAATAAAAACGTACTTACCATTCTACCACCATCGTGGCAGCAGTAGTTGATCTTATGACATTACAAGGAAAACGATAGTAGACAGCGATTCATTAATTACCAAACAAATGGTGGGGTGCAATTGTATGGTCTTTTTATGGCAATCTGAACCCTCTAACAACATTATCATCATATTTATTACTTCATCCGTCCATTTTTATTTGTTTATTATACTAAAAATAGATATCTAATAATATTTATTTTATTTAAAAATTAATAAATAATTTATCCATTTATATTCATTTCTACCCTTGCTACTCCTTCTTGTCCAAAATAAATAAAATTTTTGAGCTATTTTTTTAATATCCAAAATAAGTGAATTGTTCATTCTTCAAAAGATATATTAAAAAAAAAATTCAATTTTACCCTTCATTTACACTTTCTAGTTTGTGAATTTCAAAAGACTTAATTAACTTTATTTTAATGTGTCTGAAATTTCAAGAATGATTTGATAATATATAAAAGGATGAAAATGAAAAATAAAGTATAATTTATGTCCTAATTTCTTTTCCTTTATAGGTGTGTATTGAGACAAAAAATCACTTATTTTAGGTTAGAGGGAGTATTAAATACTATTTATTATTCAATATATTTTTTAAAATATTAAATTTATTATATTCAAAAGTGATATAATAAAATAATGAATAATTATTGTTAGACGGAGAGAGTATTTATCCGTGTGTCTGAGGAGAAATCAAAACATTTGTACTGAGACGATAGTACCATACTGTATACTATTAAATTGTAAATCAATTAAATCGGAAATATAGTACCTTACGATGATATTTAGGTGAAATGTCAATTTAAACAATTATTCTATAATTAAATAAGTGAATAAAGACGAATTTATCATTCTGTTAATTGTACCTATTTTCTTTAGTTGCTACTATCAGGTGAGCCTACAACTCTACGACAACTTAAATACTGTTTTCTTATAGAAATAAAGTCTCAGTAGTACGACTTTGTCAATTATCATGGAATTAAATAGTATTTAATTGAGTTTCCATTGTCTTTTTATTTGGGGGTGGGGGTGGCGTGGGGGGGGGGGGGGCTGCAATGAATTGTGTTGAAGGAAGTTTCAGAGTAATTGATAAAGTTATTATTATGTGATCATAAGATCACGAGATTAAATCATGAAAACAATTTTTGATAGAAATTCAGAATAAAACTGCGTACGCAATAGATCTTAGTATACCAGGCTGCCCTTTGCAATGAATTGTGTTGTACCAACTGGAATAATTGGATTTGTTGAAATAGTAGAGCTGGTGTTTTTAGGAATTAGGATTGGGACTTGGGACAGATATGACTTGATAAATCTTGTAAAGGTAGGACATTTAGTACCTTTTTGTGTGGAAAAGGGGTTAGGTGAAGTTTACTAAAGAGTTGAAAATAACATATGCTAGGAGTACATTAGCTATATGTGGCCAAAATCTGGATTAATCAGGGTATTAATTTTCAGATATTAGATTATTAAACTAAAAAAGAATTCATTTCGTTTCGTAACTTATTTGCATATAGTCATCACCTTTTAATTCTTTTTTGCTGTTGTAGTCAGTTACATGTTTTGAGCATTAAAATCACCATTATTGTAAGCTTGAAGAAGTGAGTCTTCGATTTTGAATATGAAAATTGATTTTCAATTAAGTGAGTGTTGTTGAAGAAATTTGGTAATATTGACAAGAATGAAGATTGATAGTTCAGAAAAACTATTTTCACTTTTGAACATCTACATGTTTGAAGCTTGTCTTGGCAAGCCTAACTTCAGTCAAAATATATCACGTGAGACCCTTCAAACGGGATTGTCAGAAGTTTAGCTTTGATAAGTCAAAGTTTACGCAAAAATGTAAGAAATTTGTTGCCAAACCTTTAGACTTAAAATTTTGCAACTCTAATAGCATATGCCTGATCTTGGTTCCGAAGTGACTAAACTAGTAAATCTTTATATGTTATGGTTATGACTAAAATGCTGGCTCCAAAATGGGTTGTGTGCACTCCCCCCGCCCCCCCCCTCTCCCCTTCCCCCCTCCAAAAAATAAAGAGAAGAAAATAATAAAATATGTTAGCTGGTCATATTGCTTATCAATTGGCTGTCATTATGTTAAATCTTGTGGGATTAATGATATAGCATTCAATTATATCTAAGACACTAACATGTGTTGCTACTCTATAAATCATTATTTGTTTGTGACTAATTGACAAACTATTGAAAAGATGAGATCAAGATTTATCTATAATCATGCATTATTGTTCATTAGCAATCTAGTCAAGTTGTCTTTTTATCACCTTAGACAAATTATGAGAGATCAGTTGACAAACCAAATAATTGTTTCTCTCAATTATAACACCAAAAAAAAAAGGATTAATGTATAATTGGTTGATCATGTAGGACTAGCTACGAGTTTAATAGAGGGCGAATCACAGAGAAAGACTGATGAGTTTCTAGCTAGTCTTTTAAGCTTCTCAACAATGTGCGCATATCATATGGAGCATATGATACCATAGGTGAAACTCACATTGGAAATGAGAGACAACGGAAGAATTTTATGAGACATAGCATAAATTTACATGGTATACACACTTTTGTACTCAATGATGGCTTAGACCGAGGAACAAGCCTGTAAAATTTATCGGGCCAAAACGGATTATACGTGTCATAGGTTTCTTTCCAGCTACGAAGGACATAGCATAATGATGGTATAGCATAAATTTACATGGTATACACACTTTTGTAGCCAATGATGGCTTAGACCAAGGAACAAGTCTGTAAAATTTATTGGGCCAAAACGGATAAGTAGTGTCATAGGTTTCTTTCCTGCTACGAAGGACATGTGCTGGAGGACTAGTTAGGAGTTTTAAACACTTGAACTACTCCAAAATAAAATATTAAACTTGTCGAGTTCCTATGAGATACAGAATCTAATTCTTAAAGAAGTGATTAGTAACCTTAAATATTGGATATTAAATTTGTTTGTATTGAAGTGGACATAATTTGTCTTCTCCCATAATGCACCACAAAAGAGTATCCATCAATGTCTGTTAGTGCAAGACTATATAACATTTTTCTATTTTGGTCAAACATGAGATTTGTCATATACGAATATTATTAATTAGGAGTTAAATAAATATTTAATATGTGTATAGTTCCATGTCTCTCCATTTAAAAATAATTATTAATCAATGAAGGTTCATGCACCCCAAATGTCTTTATAATTCTTGTATGCATATAGGCGTAAATTAATTATGAATCTGGTCCCCAAATTTTTGAGATCTAAGAGAAACAAATGCCAAAATAGAAATTGAAAAATAGAACATTAGATAGAAACATTTGATTGATTTGAAGATCGAAATCGTGATATTGTGGTACATCTTAATTAATTGCTCTGTGTAATATAATTATCAGGCTATTAAGACCTTTCATAATTACTATAAGAAGATCTCGTGCATTAAAACCCTCTTCTTACTATTAAGGTAACGATTTCAGAGGACATGTACTAATCAGAAAAAGAGATTTTTATATTTAGAATAACAATAACCATAAATAGATATCTCGATAACGAAAACTATATATAACAACTTATTTGGATGATTGTTATCTATTGTATTGTGTTGTGTTGTTAATTTAAATACTTCAATGTGTTTTGATTGTTACTTAAATTGTATTGTATCATATTATTAAATTCATCACTATGAAATGATGAAAACTCTCATTTTGTGTAACCACCAATTTGGTGTAATCACATCTTTACCTTATCTTTTTCTCACATTTTGTCTTTACTTATTATTTAATAATTTTATTTTATCATTTATCATGCCTTTTTATGTAGTGGCTAATTCTATATCGTACCCTATTTTTCTTATTGATTTATCCTTTAAATTGTAGATATGTGACATTATGTAATGCTGGAAAATGATACAATATATCCAAATATTAATATTCATTTAAATAATACAATACATTTATAAAACAATACATAACAACCCTCCAAACAAAGTGTAAGGGAGATTTTTAATACTAGAAAATATTATTACACTGTCACTTGTAAGTTGTATGACAACATTTTAGACAGCAAGTTAAGCAAGGTTAATTTATTAAGGTAGGTTTTAATTAAAAGTTGTACTTTGTCTCCCAAAAACTTAGCGTGCACGGAGACAATGATGTCTTCTTCCCTCCTATATATTTATTGCTAGAAAACATATATAGGTGTTACTGTCAAACCAATCCATTAGCCTTTCTCATCTTAATTATTTAATCTTCTTGAATTATCGTTCTAGTTTTTATTTGAACCTAGTGTCTATAGAAAACAACTTTTATTTCTTCACAAAGTACATATGATGAGTAAGGTCGTATAACTATTCTTTCAGATTCATCTTATGAGATTATTACACTGAATATATTGTTATTGAATTATAATTCCACAGCATCCATTAATTAATTTGACTTGTAATGCTAACAAAATCAGATAGAAATAATAAAATATTCTCTTAGATCAACTCCTTTAAATGTTTTATCATTCATTACGAACTATTTTGATAATTTAATCTTGTCTCTAACACATCTATAATTTAATCTTGTCTCTAACATATCTCGTGATATATTTTCATCCATATAACATTAGTGATTAGCCAATATTAGCTGGCTGGCAGTGAAAAATTCATACTCAAGTTTGTACAATTAATATTGTTTGTGAATAGCCAAACATAAATTATTTGATGTTTTAATCGTCTAGACTAGATACACTTTATAGGTGGATTTTCATTTATAAATTTTGTATGAGAAAAGAAATTTATCCTAAAATAATTCAATGAATAGATATTTAGATCTACAAATTAATGCACGAAATCATATTCTTCCATAAAAGCATATCTACTATTAAATTTTACATTTTAAGGAGCTATTTTTCATTTTGGAATATAACTTCAATCCGTTCGTCGTATAGAGAATAGTCCAGACCGATTTATTAATTAATAGATTTCTAAATATAAATAAATATCTTCGTGAATAATTTGTCAATATAGTTGATAAATATTTCTTTTCGCTATCTTTTCTTGAACAAAAAGGATAAATTAAGATCAAAGTTACTCTTCAAGAAATTGTCATTTCAAATTTTCTGTCTCATGTGTGTTGATATATATCCTTGTCTTTTTTCCATGAAAAATGTCCTCATTACCCAATTAATTAACAATAATACTAAAGTAGAAAGCTTAATGAAGTATTATTAATGCTTTAATTTGGAGTTAGTCACGTGCTGAGAGCGTGGTATGTCCATATCACCTCCCCTAATAATGTTACCCACCTCTTCATGTGTATTTATAATGACCTCCTTTTATTTCTAATAGTAATATAATAATTCATTCTTCAATTAATTATAGGTGTCTCTTTCGTTAGATCTCTTAATTAAGAAACTCATTATTGTGAATATCACAAAATTTACGAAATAACCTTTAAATATAACACAAAATATAGAGTTACCTTTTCGAACGTTAAATTTGCTATGATTTTGGACAAATGTCTAATACAAAATTCCTTTAACAAAGTGTCACCTCATTTTTACTATTATGAAAGGGGGGATGTATGTCTTCAATGACATAGATGATAAGGTGATCCTTTTTCTTATTAGAATTTAACTTTCCTATAATAGCACGATAAATATCACAACACTATCAGCTCAAACAAGAGATAATTATAACCAATTGTTCAAAATAAATGTGAATTAGTTACCTAATAAATAGGTGAATGACCTATTATAACAATAATATATAATGTGTAAGTTATTTTTTCAATGTATATAAGTTAAATCGTTTTTACAAATATGATATCGCTTTATTGCATTCATTTTCTAGTGTGATGAAATTGATTATCAAATAATTAAGCTAGATATGTTTTATGAGTGAATTGACAAAATAAAACTTTTGATCATCACAAGCTTTTAACTGGGGCTCCTAACTTGATTAGTTAAATGTATAAAGCTTTTTAAATTTTATAACCAAACTTTTAAGAGACCAAATTATGAATTAATTGATCTTCCAACTTTGGTTCTTGATCATCAATATGTGATTTGAACGTGAACTTATCTTTTTCAGTTTTAAAAACATACAAACGAATGAGTGAAATCCAAGTATACAAAAAGCCAATTACTCACATTTATTTGGTTTCCTTATAAATCCCTTTCAAATTTAAAGCACTTTAGTTGGAAGCCATGTGATTTTATCAGCCTTTTCCGTTCACTCTGTATTAGATATACTATTTTCTTTTAGCTCAAAAAAGGACAATTCTTTCCTTTTCTTTTTTTTTTTTAAAAAAATTATCCGTTTGATTATGAAAATTGAGAAATCTTTTTAAAAAATTATTTTTAAAGTGAAGAATGGTATTTGAAAATTAAGTTGTGTTTGATCATGAATATAAATTGAATTTATTTTTAATTTTTTATGAATAATTTAAAGTGAAAACTATTTTTATGATCAAACATGATTTCACATTTCTATAGTCATTCCTTTAATCCTTTTATCTCGGGGGGTCTCTTTGTAGGATATACTTAGTCAAAATATGACCTGTTAGCCCATAAGTAAGTATAGTGACGAAACAGTTGTTGTTCACTCGACACAATCGTACGAAGTCATAATTCACCCAACATGATTATCCGGGATGAACAAGAATTGGAAATTGGATGCGAGAGGAATTTCCACTAGTGGCTGAGATGTTCAGTCGATTCCCTTCCCTTTTGTGGGTGTCCCAATCCCTACGAGTATTCAATTTGGAAAAAAAATATTCATGACCAAACGTCTGCTTGATCTTTTGGTGAGAGGAGAGCACGGAAAGAAAGGCAAGAAAATTATTTTTTGAATGTGAGAGCAGCAGTTTTATCAGTGAGTTACTCCCTTCGTCCATCTTTACTTCTCTATTTTTCTATTTTTGAATATCCAATAATACTTGTTCAGTTTAGAAAACTAATACATAATTTACTTTTTTCCCCTTATTTTACACTTGATATTAAATACTATTCATCTCTTATTGTATTTCTTAAAACAAAAAATTTATTATATTTAAAGGGTGATATAGTAAAATCACCCTTTATTTATTGTTCTTAAAGTACGTGTCAAGGCAAAAGTGGACAAGTAAAAATAAACAGAGAGAGTACGATTTAAATACGAGACGATCTTTTAAAAAAAAAAAAAAAATTCATTTATGGCCACATTCTTCAATTTTTCCCTGGATAAGACTTGCAGTAAATTTTAGAAAATTCTATATCATATTAATTTATTTGGTTAAAGAAAAGATTTTATTTTTTTACATACTGACATCTGACCATTAGTTGACAATTAAATTAACAATAAATTATAAAAGCATTCCTATTAACCTTTTAAAAATGAGAGGCTATAGTACTTTGTACGTTCAACAAATTAAACCAATTTTTTTTAAATAACTTTTGTATGCGAAATTCACCGATCCAATATGACACATGGGGAAGCACCCTACCAGGTGCTTTTTCATTCATATAATTTAAATTCGAGACTTAAGATTAAGAATAGAGAAGATCCTTTACCCAACAATCACCACACCTCATAGTGGTACATTATGTTACAAATTGAGTGTCAATACTAGTTATTTGTATCACCAAGGAATATGGTGAAATGAATTAGATGTCATTATCCTTATTCAAGTCTTGAGCTTGAGCTTTGATAACGGAAAAAAGTCTGATATGAAGCGTTTTTTCCTTAGATGAATTTTATAAGGTGAAAATTTAATTCTTTAGATAAGTGAATTTTAAATATTAAATAGTTAAATTTTAAAAAATAGTGACTTGCCACCAATTATACTTTTCCCTCTAAATACTTTGCCTTCTCTCGCTCCAAAAGTCAAGAATCTAGTGTAAGTTGTTTGCATTTCTACCCAAACAAAACATTCCAAGTGGTACAAAAATTCTATGGACACACTAGCTTTTATGGAAATTTGTTTGCAAATGACGAAAGGGGAGATATGCACAAATTCCATTATGAAGCAAAGGGGTCACTCCTTAAGATGAAAAGACTAATGACGCATCACGAAGATCGTGGTGAAGTGATAAGTATACGATATATCCTGTTTTTAATTAAAAATCTCGAATTTGAATGTTTGAGTGTTAAGTATGAAATTATTTTTGATAGAAAGTATTTTACTTCCAAAGTTTTACTTCTCGACTTGAATCCGGATTAATCAGACTTCAAAACGGATGTCGAACACAAAATGAAAAATCCAATTAAAGAAAAGGTAATGGCGCACGTTAATTCATGATGATACAGAAAGATGGGTTGTCTGGTAGCGTACGGCACTATGATGCACTTATTAGATGCGCATTTTAGCTTGCTTTTCCACAACGCAAGCTAATTTACTCTTTTCTCCACGAAAGATATATAACACTAATTTAGAAATTTAAATTAATGAATTAAACAATATCGTTACGTTATTAGTTAAACCAAAAAAAAGACATATACTTTCAATTTTTTTTTTTTTTGGAAATTCCAGGAAAACCCGCAGTCGCTACAACCTCTGCCACAGCCTCTGTCCTTCTGGTGAGCACTCTGTGGTGAGCACTTTATGCGCATTGGGTAAACCCCCCACTGTGTAATAGCCTGCAAACCACACAAGGGATGTAAACCGCACTAGCCTAACTCAAATAAAGAGATAACAATTCATATCTTTCAATCCATCCAGGACAATTATAACACCTCTCATATATTCAGACCTGAAACTTTAACATAAATAACATAACATATAGATCCACCATATGAAGAGTGTGTCTCTCATACCATACCTTTTGAACTCAACAATGTATCAAAATTAGAGATGGGTATGCATATCATACGTTTTAAAAACAATGTGGCAAAATTAGAGATGGATATAGTAGCATGTTTGTTATGGTTTTAATCAAACCCGATATTTTTCATACATACTATATATTTCTATGTAAAATTACAAATAGGTCAAATTATAAAACTCATTAAATTTAAATTCTGAATCTGTATCGATTCGAAACAAATAACATTGTGCTATTTAACCACATGAGTTGATTCCCCATCCCCTAGTCTAACCACAGAAGGAATGTAGACAATAAATATACACTCTTTAACACAACACAAGTAGAACAAAGTACACTCCCTTATTCCTCGCTACCACCACCCCCGCCACCCACCCACCCCCACCCCCTCACATCTCTCTCTCTCTCTCTGTATATATATATATATATATATGAAACAATAATCTATACACATATACATATATGCAGGTCCTATTGTATCAAATAATGTTTGTTCTTGAAAAATGAATATAAAGATTTTCCCAGAAAAATGAAAAATGAGTTAGTGCTACTAAGTGAAGTATAATATACATTAACTTCACACAGATCAAGAAAATGCTGGGATCCAGCTGAATATTTTTCTGTTCATTTTTTTTTTTGTCTTTTTTAGCTTATTGGGTGTTCATTTTTTTCTCTTTCTTGAATTGAATTTCAAAGTTTTCAATTTTCTCCAAACATAGTCTTCCCGCTTTGTTGAAATATTAGCACCACTGTTTTCATTTATTCATTTTTTTGCCTTCTTGGGAGTGAAAAAAGATGAATGCCAGAGTTAGGACTAGTCTACAGTCTATGAAAACTCCATCAAAGAATATAAAGGTGAGGTTTTTATTGAATTTTTTGAGTCGAAAATTTCTGGGTGTTGATTTGTTTTTCTTTTTCTTTTGCAAATTATGCTGAAATATGGGGGAAAATTGAATCTTTATGTGATTAGTATAGAGTGGTTCTAAATCTTGTTGCAGTTTTTTTTGATAACCGTGGTGGCCGGGCTAACTTTTGTGCACCTCAACTAATTCGATGGGATAACTGCCACCTCCAGATAACTCTATCCATTGATGCTAGGATAGATAGGAAAGAAATCTCGTAGTGCTTTTGTCTCCGCTTGGATTTGAACTTGAGAGCTCATGGTTTAATCTTGTTGTAGTTTAAATGATCCAAAAAATTTGAATCTTTACTTAATTTTGCGTTTGTGATTTGTGTTTTACAGAATTAAATATGACAAAAAAAGGAAAAAGAAAGGTGGAAGTTTTGATTTGATTCTTATCCATATCAGTTTCATATTGTTGTTTGCTTTTTTTTTTTTTTTTTCCTTTTTATCTGCATTGTTTGTGCTTTATGCTTTTCAGTTACATCTATAATTCCTTTCTTGTGGAGGCTGAATTTGTTTGTCTGCTTTTCTTGTTTGAAGGAGAAAGTGGAAATGCAAGGAAACAGAAAAATGGGTACTGAGAGAACACCGATAAATAGACGAAAAGCAATCAGGGAGAGAAAGATGGCATTGTTACAAGATGTAAACACATTTGATTCTTGAATTCTTTAGCTTTACAGTTAATTTGTAATTGGTAGTATATGATTTGTTATAATTATGTGAAAATTGTAGGTTGATAAATTAAAGAAGAAACTCAGGCATGAGGAAAATGTCCATAGAGCTCTTGAAAGGGCGTTTACTCGACCCCTCGGTGCTCTTCCTCGCCTTCCTCCTTATCTCCCTCCAAATGTTAGTATTACTTGTTGTTTACTGATGTTATTGCAATGCACAATTTAGAGTAACTTGAATACAATTGATGTTATCATAAGTTTGGAGATGAGATTTTTTGTTTCCACTTAGTTCATTTGTGGCTCAAAGTTTTGGGAATTGCAATGCTAATTGTAATTATGTAATTGTAAATTGATAGACACTGGAGCTTCTTGCTGAAGTGGCTGTTTTGGAAGAGGAAGTCGTTAGGCTCGAAGAGAAAGTTGTGCATTTTAGGCAAGGATTGTATCATGAAGCTGTGTATATTTCGTCCTCTAAGAGGAATATGGATAATGTGACTGATACCACTGAGCAAAATCAAGTAAAGAGTCCGAAGCAGAAGCAAACGAAGTTGTCACCCCAACAGGAATCGAATTCAGCTTCATTTTCGGGAAGACATTTGCCTTCCCTGTCAGGTAATCTCGTGGAACTGGAAATTCATCGTTTTTCCAATTTTAAAAGGAAACTGATATTCATGCTTGTCAAGGTAACGTAGTAAGAGAGTGATTTTATTGTTATCAAATTTATATTTTCAGATCATAGCTGCTTAAAAGAGAACCGCTCATGGTCTTCCACAAAAAGCAAGCATCGATCAGTAAATGCGAAAGTGAAATCTGTCAGAAATCCTGCTAAGAAGATTCCTGCTGAGAACAAATTAGTAGAGAAGCGGGTAGATCCTCAGAAATTCCAGGTTGATAATTCAGTGATCTTCATTTTTTCCAAACTAAGAATCTTGTGCAGCATAACGGATATAGAATTTTTATGATTTTCAGCTGGAGGACCAAGTAATGTACCACGGGAGTCTGGAAGAGAGAATTTTTATTACTCAAGATAGAAAACCGTCATCAGATGAAAGTCCAAACACGATCTCCGAAAATATTTTGAAATGCTTGTCGAATATTTTCCTCAGGATGAGCTCTAGGAAGGGCAGGACTACAGCAGATGCATTGCCTTCATTGACAGGATATAATTCATGTGAGAGCGTTGAGAAGAAAGAGTTTGGAGATCCTTATGGAATATGTTCAAAGTTTGAAAGGAGAGATATCGGTCCATATAAGCATTTATATGTAGTTGAAGCTGCTTCTATCAATCCAGATCGAACAACAATATCCGTATTCCTAGTTCGTAGACTGAAGTAAGTTGGTAAAAATATAGCTCTGTGAAATTATATAATAAGTTGGTAAAAATATAGCTCTGTGAAATTATATAATCTTTCAAGATATTCTGTTAGGATGTTTTCTCACATAGCAGTCCTCTTTTCAGACTTCTGCTTGAGAAACTTGCATCTGCGAATTTACAAGGCCTTAGCCACCAAGAGAAGCTCGCTTTCTGGATCAACATTTACAATTCATGCATGATGAATGTAAGATTTTTTGTCCGACAGTTTAGTGTGTTCTGTGTATATCTTACCAATAGTAATATGTGTTATATTCCAAATTTTCTTTTAGTTATTACTCATTCCGTCATTCGGTTGAACATTTTAGGCCTTCCTGGAGTATGGCCTACCTGAGAACCCTGAAATGGTTGTGGCATTGATGCAAAAGGTAAGCTTCAGTGGCCTATCCTATCCGTGCAATCAATTGTACTCTCTCATACGATAAACCTGCTAATTCAATTAGTTGATAATGATATGAGGCTTATTCTTCGCTTTTTAATTGGTAAAATTTCACCTTTTGTAGGCAACAATAAATGTTAGTGGACACTTGCTTAATGCCATAACCATTGAGCATTTCATTTTGAGGTTGCCTTATCACTCAAAATTTGTAAGTGCCTTTTCAACTTAGGGGAATTACTTTTTGTCCTGTTCATGCTTCTGAAGTATAACTTTTAAGTCCACCCTGTTTGATTTGCTCTCACCAGGCTTTTGCAAAGGGTGTAAAAAATGATGAGATGACTGCACGCAGCATCTTCGGTTTGGAGTTTTCGGAACCCTTGGTGACATTTGCACTCTCTTGTGGAAGTTTTTCGTCTCCTGCTGTAAGTTATAAGCACCTTTTCCTTGAAGTAGTGCACATGAGAAAACTTAATGTATTTAAATCTAACATTGGGCACGTTAGATCATTGTAACAATCCCAATTCAGTTACATAATTTTCAACTTGTAAACAACACAAGTGGTTTAATATAATAGTACCATGCACTGACCAACCTGAATCTTCATAGTTTGCATAAAAAGCGTCACTCTTATCTAGTTTTCAACTCTTCTGTCCTTTGTTATACACAACAATGCTAATTCCCGAGCTGTCTTTTATAGGTGAGAGTATACACAGCAGCAAATATTGAAAATGAGCTTCAAGTTGCAAAGAAGGAGTATTTGCAGGCATCCATTGGCGTTTCAACATCAAAGAAGTTGGTAGCTGTACCAAAGCTGTTGGACTGGTATCTGCTAGATTTTGCAAAGGATCTAGAGTCACTACTTGATTGGATATGCCTTCAACTTCCAAACGAACACGGAAAAGAAGCAATGAACTGTCTCGAGAGAAGGAATAACGTGCCCCTTTCCCATGTTCTTCAGATAGTGCCATATGAATTTAGTTTCCGGTACCTTTTAAACATGTAAGTTTTTTTTTTTCAACAATATATTAGACTTGAGTTTTTTGGTGGTGGTATAGAGGGGGGGATACAAATACATAGTTAAGTTTAAGTGTATATCTTGTAAGTAAATTTTTACACCTGTGATTATTTATAGAGTTCAGTAACATTACAATAACTAGATGAGTTCTTCACATCCATCTTTTAGATCTAAGAGACAATGTGGGGTGAACTCGTGATAGAGCTTTCCTTCTGTTTTAGTTTTTTGGTTTTTGTTTTATTGGTTTGTTTTTATTTTATTTTGTGGTAGATCTCACTTCTGAGGTAGTGCAGACTGCGTACACTGTACCCTCCCCTGACCCCATTGTGTGGAAATACACTGGGTATGTTGTTGTTGTTGTTTTGTATATGAAAACTCCAATCTTTTTGGCTCAGTTTCCTTCTGCTTTCGCTTACTGAAAAATGTAGCCTTCCAAAAACATGGCAAGATAACAACTCTAGTGTTTTAGTATAAACAATCAGAATATTTTAGTCAGTTTTTATTTTATCTCCAAGAACTGAAAAGATGGCCAACTGTATATTTTAATAAAAAGTGGCATCAAGCATATTTGTTCATTAAAAGAGCATTGATGTGAATAGAGACACACCATTATACAATTCTGGCAAACATTGAATTCTATTGTATTTTGTAACCAATATTATTTGAAGGAGATATGCAGCTGGATCTTCCCGTAATGTCTACTAGAGACAGATATAGACACTAGAATCCCAATTGCCATTAAATTGTGTCTTTTTGTAGCACTATATCTCCTCATAAAAATGATGACAGGTTTGTGTCGGATTCTTCAAATATCCAACATGGATGTGGCAACATTTTTGGAGAACTCGAGCAACATAGCATAAAACAATCACCAAATATAGTGCATATATATCTTTTATGACATGGTGTTTGGATTAATTTGCACACACCTCGATTATTTCATTGAGTACATGCATCGGGTAATCCTGTCCACTAAGCTTGAGTAGATGAGAAGAAATCACACAACTTTTTTTTACCTTTTGCTGGTACCTAAATGATGTTTAACTTTTTTTTACCTCTGCTGGTACCTAAATAATGTTGGGTTTTGGCACAATTTAGATAGTTTGACTCTATTCAATTTACAACCCTAAAGATTATTTACAACCCTAAAGATTTATTAAGTTGTTGAAAGTGACTAAGTGCTCAATTAAAGAATAGACTTACCCTGAAAGTGTGATAGAAAATGAGGTTAAAATTAAGAAAGAGAAGCTTGAGTGGGATTGCCTGAGTTGGGTGGCATTTGTGCAGATTGTTATGGATGGAACATGCCAAATGATGCTAGGCTGTTAATAATGTGCAACTATTTATTGGATAGTGACTAGGTCAGAGATTTGTTTCACCAATAATTCAACTTTGACTTTATAAAAGTGTTCAATATAACTTTCGTAAATTCTTTATTTACCCTCCACTTCCCCCTTCTGCTTTGCTTTTGCTCGTTAGCATTGGCACGCAGAGCTAGAATCTTTTGTTCGTTAGCAGAGGCACGCAGAGCTAGAATTTTGACTTTATGAATTTTGAATATTAGAACAATAACTTCAAATTGAATTCTAAGGATTCGAGAATAAGGTAGGGTCATGTCCTTAAGATTCAAATAAGAAAAGAGTTTTAAACCTTTATGCTTCGATAAATGTTGCGTACAATTCCCCCCCAAATAACTAAGAAAGATTTAATCAATTTGAACCGCTCACATCACAATAGTTGTTGCGTAAAGAGCAGTAAGTCGGGGGCGGCCATAACATAAGGCTATTACTTTCATCACAAATATATTACTTGAACAAAAAAATTTTGAATTTGGTTGAATCGTAGCTGGTCTTCTACCTTTGCCCCTTGCTTAATAAGGTTATAAAAGTGGCAATTTTTCCTTAAACCAACCTAAGCTAAGATAGGATTGTTCTTAAATGTAGCATAGCCTGCTAGAGATATTTGGTATTTAATAATTTAGAGAACAGACCACATTAGATAGTTGGTTGTTAAGTGCACTTTATTAATGCATCATTAAGAGACTATATTGCTTGTTTATACATCAATCGAAAGTGAATTGAATTGTTATTAATAAGGAGAAACTTCATTGTACAAGGCCCTTAAATCTGTGGCCCAAAAAAAGTTCCTACTTATATTATAAGCAATTCAAATCAAAGGATAAAAATTAGAGAATAAGTTCAAGAAATAACAAAAACCAATTAAATGTGTGCCTAGTTTGTCAATTGTCATGTACATAAGGCAAACAACATTTTTGCTATAAATGTGTATCTAGTTCATCATGAACATAATGCAAACAAAATTTTTGGTTAATATGGGCTAGCTTACTATATATAAATATAAATTTCCTTCTAAAACCCAATGAAAAAAGATCATTTTTTTAAAAAAATAATATATTTTTTGTAGATGTTATAATATAAATACACATATAATACGATTGTGGTGTATGATTTAGTTTGAGTGCATCTCGATGATTTCACAATATGTGTCATTTTTAATCAGCAGTGCCATGTAAGTACTCAATAGCTTTATTCACTGTTGAGCCTTGGAAGGATGTAATTGGACTTTTACCTCTTAGAGATACAAGCGTCAACAATCCTCTCACCTGCGCGGAGCTAGGATATCGAACTCCTTCATCGAAAATTTATAGTATATATACAAGTTCAAAATTATCTTTTTGGTGTATATACATATATACATGTTAAATCTCTTTGGCTCCTTCGTATGTTTACATCCTTATATTTTGAATCTTCTTAGTAAAAATTTTGCTCCGACTCTTACCCCTTTTTTTATTTTTTATTTTTGGGGAGTATGATTGAAGAAATACACATGATGGTTCAGAAAAGGACTTCACAAGTTCATCCAGAATCCAACTTTGTCCCTAGCTCCACAAAAAATTAAAATGTCCTTAATTAGCCACAATAAAAATCTTGTGGTCCTCAACTTAACAAGTCTTTTTCAGTGGGCCGGGTCATCATATACCTTCTTTGTAGTAAAGAACAAAATGCCCTTTCCCCGCAAAGTGGATAGTTGCAGAGATAACAGTAGACAGAAAATGGGCCTAGGCCCGTACATTTAAGGCCCATTAGATTTACACGCTTCTGAATTTGCTTTATTTACATAAATAATGTCTTTTAAAGACATTATCACCCTATATGATTCAACTTTTATTTTATTACCAATTATAACAAAGTTTTACCCTTAATAACTAATTTGTTCTTTACACTCAGTATATCCTCATCCCTTCATCTCCTCCTATCTTAATAAATAACCCCACTGTTCAACCTCGCAGGAGATGACTTCTTCGGCGAATAAAGCAACAACAACAACCACCCCAACACTTATTTTTCTTTTCCACCTTCATAACACCACCAAATAGATCTACCAACAACAAACAATGCAACAATCAAACCAAAAAACTATCAAATTTCAATCAAAAATCACGACCTTCGGTGAGCTCCATGAAAACCAACAATATTCGTTCCTGTACCCTTTTTACTTTCACGTTAACTTTTATTTTATTTTCCAGGTTAAAACTCCATTGAAAGTTCAGATCTGGCCGAAAAAATTCTCTCCGATGACGATCACTTCAATGTCATGAATTTACAGGAGAAGACAAGCAGGATGAGAAATGGCGAAGCACGGTGGTGATAGTGTTGTTTGCACTGAAAAAATGGGGAAAAAGGGAATTTGGTGGCTGCTTGGTGGTTTGGTCATCGGAGATGGAACAAATGAATGTGTAGTGGTGGAACTATGGTGGAGATGGGAGGTGGTTGTTTTGGAGATTCGCGAAGTTTCTCCGATAGTGGGTGGACTGCGTGGTAATGGTGGTGGTTTGTTTTTGGGTTGGTTGGAGCTACTGGTAGTTGGTTGCTCCGGTGATGTGAGTTCGCCGGAGAAGACGAGCTGTTTGGTGGCTGGGTCGCCGAAAAAAAATGAGAAAAAGGAGGTGATAGATCTATTGGTGGTGGTGGAGCTCTAGCCAGAGTTTGGTGGTGGTGACGGAAAAGGGTGGTGTACAGTGGTGGTGGCGGTATGATTTGTATTAAAATTGTATTTAACGTAAAAGATCGTTGTAATACAATTCGAATTCAATATTATACATTTTTGTGGACCTGTCAATGAGCATCTCATGTTTGAAATCCATGTATAATACTTATAATACATTTGAATTAAAAATGTTTTAATTATATATATTCACCACGCATATTGAAATACATATTTAATACGTATAATATATTGAATTTAAAATGTATTAAACATAAAGGATCATTGTAATACAATTCGAATTCAATATTATACATTTTTATGAATTCGAAATGTTGTAATTCACGTATAATACTTATAATCAACTTATATTATAAATGTTTTAGTTATATATATTCACCACACATATTGAAATACGGCTTTAATACGTATAATATATTGAATTCAAAATGTATTAAAAATTTTGTTTATTTTTTTCTCTTATTAACGATGTTAAAAACGTATTATAATTAAATTTGAAACATTTAAATGCTATTCAAGTCAATTTATGTGTTACTATATTAAAATTGTGTTTAAAAATATATTATATATGTATTTTATTATTTTTGATAAAAAAATTATGCTATCAATTCTAAGAATAAAAATGTAATATAATTGATAAATACGACTACACAATTATACTTTTTTTATGTAAATACCCTCTGAATTTCTTGCAGTAGGTGATTCATGATTGTTTGTTTGTTTCTTGTTTTCGTCTAGACAAAGTTATCTATTATTTCTCTGCAAGTCATAAATATAAACACACGTTGCTCACATTAAAAAAAAAAAATATACATGTGGAATTAGAAATACATATTTTTTTAGGAGATAATAAGTTATGGGTAGGAAAGTGGGGGTAAAATTCACAAATAGCCACATTTTAGTCCATACAACATCAATAACATATCCAGTGTAATCCCACAAAGTAGGATCTCAAGAGGGTAAAGTGTATGCACACCTTATCCCTTACCTTGAAGATAATAGACCCTCAACTCAAGAAAAAGAAAAAAAAAAGCTACTACAAGGGTTTCAAATTTCACTTATGAAACTATAAGATATATCACGGAAATGAACGTGTGGAATTTGAAACAACATACTCCCTCCATACCATTTTATGTGGCATACTTTGATCGGATACGAAGTTTAAGAAATAAGGAAAGACTTGATGATGTTTACCAAATTGTCCTTTATTAAAAAATGTACTACTACTATAAGTGGGACCAATAAGAATAAAAGAATAATTGTATTTTTAAAAAGTTATCAAATAAAAAAATGTGACATTCTTTTTGGGACGAACCAAAAAAAAACTATGCCACATAAAATGGGACGGAGGGAGTAGTGATTATTTTTGAAAGACGGGATAAAAGACATTTGGTACCATGGTTTAACCTTCAAATGGGTTGCTCATTAATTCTTGCCTCTGGAAATCAAACTTATGCCTGGCGAGACATAAGTTGTGGAATATTACAACAACAATAACATTCCGATGTAATTCCATAAAGTAAGGTCTAGGGAGGGTAGAGTATACGCAGACCATACCAGTATCTTATAGGTAGAAATATTATTTTCGATAGACCCTCAGCTCAAGAAATTTTTTTGTAGAACATTATGATGTGAAAATATAAACTTCTGGCAAACAAAAATGTTAATTACCCTGAGAAGTAAAAATTAAAGGCAAGCACAAACTAGGAGCAAAAGTGCAAATGACCCAATAAAAAATGGCCAATAGGTGTTATTTCTTCAAAAGTTGGTAAAGAGTGAACTCCTCAAGTTCAATAACTAGGCTTGCCATTGGTTGGTCCAATTGGTGGTGTGCATTATGACCCATCAGTCTTTCTCCCTGTAATGAACTCAAATAGTAACTACTTTCTTCACTATATAAATACAATTAAAGTTTAATTACAATTTTAGAAAGTAAATATCACAACTCAAAAGATAAAAGCCCAAACAGAAATGTAGAAATATTGAAAGTACAAACAAGGATAGACTGAAGAAGGAGTTGAGAAACTAGACTCGGAGAAAACAACGTGAGAGATATAAACTTTGTCTAAGCATGATCATAACTCTCATAATCCTTTCTTTCCAATACTTAATCCTATTTAAGTTGTTTTTAGTTGGACCTGGATTCCAAATCAATTTTTATGAAAGCCTTTTGGTCCTATTACTCACTTCTTGGCCCAATAATTGCACATCCATATTTAAGTTGGGCTGAGACTGATTCATGACATTCCCATAAGGCCATCCTAATAGTTATAAGCCCATAAGACTTGTTTTAGATATCTCTCTGTCCTCGTCTTTTTTCTTGAAATTTCTCGATTTAACCCAAAAGTGAAATATGATGAAAATAATTTCTTATGTTTGGAGATAGGTGTAAAATGCTCTTTTAAATATAGTACTGAACAACTTTAGTCAATTAAGTTTGCTTCAAGTAAACACTTTTTATTTTTGTCAAATATTTAAAAAAATTTAATTGTTAAATTTAATGAAAACTCTAGTTATACAGCGTGTCCAAGGAGGAGGAGAACCACATTGAGGCACTATTACTCTGAAATATCTTGCATTTTCTGCAAATTTAACTATTTTTATAGATAGTTTTTAGCTTCTTATTGCATACCAATTAATTATTGCAAGAACTAACTTTCATTTAAATATATCTATCATACAGATTAAATCAAATGAGAATTTTCAAATCAGATACTTATTTTTGATTGATAATTTTGGAAGTGTACACACGTGTCCAATATGCCCTATTAGCTTGTAGTAGAATCTATTTAAGTCAGAATTAATTTGCCACCTAAAAACCCCAACTTTTTGTTTTCTCTTTAAATTAAGAGAGTAAATTGACTAATCCCTAAACTTAGATGTGTAACATCCTAGTGGCTAGTGTACAGGATTGAGAGTGTTTTAAATTATTTTTAATTTTCATATGATATTCAATACCTGCTTTGAAGCATAATTAATCTAAGTTTCCGTAAAAAAATTACACTTTGGGATAAAACTTTTTTTATTCAATGTGATTAATTTTTAGATATCGACTCAAAATTACTCCGTCACAATCTTTGTTGATAGAATTTTTTGATATCGATCCAAAATTTCTCCGTCACAACCTTTGGTGGTATGAATACCTATTAAAATTAGGTTCTCCTTGTGCATTAAATTAAATGGAATTATAAGCTACAAAAGTCCAAATAACTGATCAAACCACGCTTGCACGAGTTGGATATTTTTTTAATAGTTGCATGTATATAATGTTCAGATATAAAATTATTTCATTAGATCCCATATCTTATATGGTATAATATATTTTATTTTTTCAACAAACTTTGGTAGCTTATACGTATTCTTGCGTTCTAGAAGGTGACTTTAAAAGACAATTTTGTGGTAGGAATCTAGAAATTAAAATCGGAGATTTTTGCAATTTTCATCATACATTACTTTTGTGGTAAAGAATATATTAAATTTTACCAAATACCGTCCATTATTTTCTTTGGCTTCTCTTGTTTGTTTGTTTTTTCGTTTCCCACCCGATATCTGATACTCACTTTGAGATTCGACTAATCTGAATTCACATAAGAAAATATCGAATTAGGGAATAAAGCATTCCTTATAAAAGATAGTTTCATACCTAGAGCTCGAACTTGAGACTTCTTATTAAACATGGAAGAATACTTACTATTCCAACATAATCTTTGATGGGTTATAGCTTCTCTTATCACTCTACATGTTTACCGGTTCACGATCAACTAAAGAAAACCTTTAGACAAAAAGTTAATTAGAAAATCTTTATCAGGAGGGATGACTTGGATCTTGATTGTAATTAATCATATTTTCATTTGCCAAAATATTCCACAAAAAGAAAAAGAAAAAAAAACAAAGGAAAAGTTGGTGGATGTATACTGGGCTGATAGGAAATGAATAAAAAATGGACTATAATCAAATAAAATAATAGTTCCCAAAATATAATCGAACAGAAGAAAATAGAAAACGATATAATAAGCTATTTCATATTCATTATTCACCAATCACACAATATGATTCCTAGTATAAATATAGTATAAATTTCGTCCTGGAATATGAATAAAAATCAAGCAAACAACTAAATTTTCCTCCCATATATGATGTAGCAACGTTATATATGAGGGTAATTTGATTATTTTTTTGGGTTGTTATACTTGATTAGATTCTTGACTTTCGATTTCTGGGGAACTCGGTGATCTATGGCTAGTTAGAGGAGCATGTTTTTTTTTGTTTTTTTTTGTGTCCATATAGATGAATTTCAGTTCTTTTACTAGTCTTAATATTACATTACTGCGAAGGAAAAAACACAATTTTGAGACGCATTGCTATCCTCACACACCCATCATCACCAACCCTAGTTATGTTAATTGTTGATCAATCATACAAATATATTGTATTCATTTTCAGCGTTATGACCTATGATTTTTGTAAACTTTTTCTTCATTTGAATCATAATTACAAAAATCTAGAAGTGCTTAAAGCTCTTGACGGGAGGTTGGGTCCATCTTTTCACCTGTTTACACTCTATTTCAAATTAAAGCAGGTGGAGTGACGGCCTCACAAGAGAAGATTAGGTGATGAGACTTTAAATGCACCTGAACGTGTGATATTTGTATATAAAAAATATCAACGTCTATTTTTGACATTCTAATTGGAAGTAGTGTACATTTTATGTGCCTAATCAAGAGGAAGGAGGGTAGGTCTAGTGGTATGCTTTTAAGTATGTAAGGAGTTTGTAGTAGGTTACATATTGGGGGTCCACGTGGGGCTATATGATTTGCTAGCCATAATCTTAGTTAATATATTTTAGCTTGAGCCAAACATATCTCATGCTAATAAATTATAAAGCCTATCCAATATCTAGAAGTTATGAATTAGTCATGAACAACCTCATTTTTATACACATAATTTGAACATTCAATTAAATATAAATGTCAAAGTAGAATAACAGCAGTAGGGGGTAGTTTAGTTCCAAAATTAGAGGATTATTAAATGTAAATCAGCTGAAAATTAATGCAAGGAATTTTTCTTGGAGGTGGTTGATGAGGATTGATTAAGAGAAAAATAGGAGTTTCAATCTAGAAGTGGAAAAAGGGTCTGAAATATATCTAAACTTTGACAAAAATTATTGTAACACACCTGAATTTTGTATTTTAGTGACATTTATTTGCACAACTGGACCTAAATGTGAATACACGTGCACTAAGCGCGTGACTGAGTTAGTGATCCAGCTAAGCAAATAAAGGTCACAAAAATACACAATTAAATAGTCCAGGGGGGTCATAGGACCCCCACAAAGTTTGAGCATGTTACAGCAAATTTCTCCAAAGTTTAGGTATATTTCGGACCTTTTTCCCTCTAGAAGTAGTTTGACATTTGGTAGTTAACTTCTCTAATTAGGAATTTCAATCTAGAATTAGTTTGACTTTTGGTTGTTAATTTATCCAGCTAATTAGTCTCACAATTATAGGGAACCATGAACTAGGTTCACATTACCAATCTAGGGTTGCGATGGGCATGGTTGTTTCTAGGTAGAAAGAAGGGGTGTATTCGAATTCTCTTTGTCGAAAAATTATCTTATGTATATTAAAATTTTATTTTATGTGTATATATAAAATATTGAATTTTCTTGATACTAGCCAAAAGGTTAGCTCAATGATAAAAAGGTTCAAATTTCTTAGAGGACATAGGTTCAATTCTTGCTAACCACAATTTCCCATCTATTTAGCTTTAGGCGTTCTAATTTTTTATTTTTTTTAATCTCCTTGGCAAAAAATTTTGCCTCCGCCACTTGTGATGAGATGAAAAACATTCCTTCACTTTTAATTAAGGGACTCGAATTCGAGACTTGGGAATGAATTTTTTTTAGAGAGAGCGTTTTTCCTTTTAATCAGTCTTACATGCACGCAAATTTAGATTATTGAAACCAAAAAATAAATATTGAACATCGGATGAAAATTAAGAAAGAAACGAAAAAAGAAATAGAATCACTCTTAAGGAGACGGTTCAATGAGAAGTCACAATTAACCAAAACTCTTTGTGTCATAAGTTGGAAATTCAGTGAAGATCAATGCCATCTTTCTTATTTCAACTTTTTGAAAAAATATACTAGAGCAACATATTTGACTAACAATGATGTGAAAAGCGATATTCACCTTTTCATTTGCATGCAATTTTTTTTTTTTTTTTAATTTGGTGCTCGATATTCTGATTGGAGTCCGACTAAATTCGAATCACGCACTACAAGGCCTATTTCTGGAGGTGACGCTCTCAACGAATTTTTTTTTCATTTTTAAGGACTCAAATTCGAGACTTCTAGTTAATGATAGAGGAATTTCTACCATCCCGTCACAACCCGGATTATCATTTGCATGCAATCTTCAACACAACATAACAATTAGTCAAAGGAAATCTGTAGTGTTCGAAAAGGCAGAATTTACCTTTTGTTCATTAGTTAAGCAGCAGTAATTTTGAAGCCTCGCTTTCCCTTCTTTTATTACAACTAATAATCTTGCTTCCCACGTTAATTATATGTAATATAATATGATAAAGTATAATGATAGTCTTACCTCTTATTATTCTAATTATCTCACTTACAATCAATTTGTCTTCACATTGCACAACCTACTACGATTGTTTGAATATTACTGCGTGTTACATCAAAGTGAACCCCAAACTCCAACAATTGTTTTACTATAAACTACACTTAATCTGCAAAATTAAGGAAATTTCCCCCTCACTTTCTTAAATACAAAATAAGTCCCTTCTTTTCTGGAATAAGAAACCATTTGGTCACTTACCATTAGCAATAACATTTTTCAATTAATTAATCCCAACCAAGTTTGGAGCAAACCATATAAATCTTCATTATTCATATACTTCTGTTTACTCAGTCTTGATATAATGTTCTTCATTATTGTCTACTCCTACTATTTTACGTTTTAGACTCCATTACCTTTTAATCATGCGAGTAACAAACAACAATGTCACAGCATTTCCTTATGATACTTTTAATAGTATGAAGTCGCTTTTGATAGTGATCATTTGATTTAAATATGCATGTGAGAAATTGAATTAGAGCAGCTCTAAGATAAGTATTGAACACCCATATTAAATAAAAAGAAAATGTATTTTTAACACTAATGAAAAGTCAGACAACTACAAGGATGCTAATATAATTCTAGAAATTATAGGGTGCTTTTTGCAATTATAGAACAAAAGGAAAATTAACGCAAGATGATGAAGCTCATTACGCATGGCTCTACCTTCTCGATCAATTACTAATTCGTCATGTCATTTTCCAAATATCTTTAACTTTTACTTGAAGGAAAATCCAAAATTTATATATATATTTGTGGGACATCATATACATTCAAAATCGAAACTAGAGTTCTAGCTACAAATTTAGCAAACTATGTTAGTTTTGATTGAAATTTTTTATTATAATTAATAAAATTTATTTAATATATATAAATAATTTATTCATATTTTAAACCAATAACCTTTTTTTAAAAAAAGTTCAAAACCTATAAATTTAAAATTCTAAATATGCGGTGCACATTATATAAAAATCAACAAAATATGTGTAGTGTGTAGCAAGAAAACATGACAAATATAATATTGCCATGTAAGAACGGTAATAAAAGGCGGCTCTTTCTTGTTTAGAATTAAACTCAATAACCCCACATTAGTCAATAACATTTGGCTCTCCCATTTCTTTGCTCTTTCTATAATCTTGGCTTCTCCATTTCTTTATATACACATCTTGAAAATCTCCATTTTACTCTGTTTCTCTTAATTCAAATTAACAGAAACCAACCAAAAAAATAAAATAAATGGAAGTTATGATACCATACAACGAAATGGATAATTTCGATTTCAATAGTGCAAGATCGACACCATTTACTAGTCCACCAACAACTCCAAAGCCTTTCAATGGAGAATTTTACTTCAGTGCACCTCCAAGCCCTACTCATCTCTCCCAATTTTATCGCGAATTTGAAAGTTTATTCGTTGCTGATGCTGATAATGATAACGATAAGGGTGTAATTAGTGGCCATGTTGATGAATTTGCTTTCGATGTTAGTCAGGAATTGGAAATTAGTTCTGTTTCTGCTGAGGAATTGTTCGATGGTGGAATGATCAAACCATCTCCTGTTTTGGAAACTCGAAGGAAAAACAGAGTAGAATTTTCTCCGAAAAACAAAAATGTTCAAGAAACAGAGTACCCAAGAAAAACAGAGAGGGAAAGCAGGGGAAAACAGAGAGGTTCATCGAATTCGTTGTCGAATTCATCAAGTAGAAGATCAGCTAGGTCACTTTCACCTAGGAGAACTTCACAATATCCATGGGAAGAAGAAGAACAAGAAGAAGAAGATGGAGAAATTAAAAGGCAATCATCGAAATCGAGTACTCTTACGTGTTCATTATTGTCTTCTTCATCATCTAAAGGTAGCAAAAAATGGAGATTCAAAGATTTCTTCTTGTTTAGGAGTGCATCAGAAGGAAGAGCATCAGATAAAGATCCATTGAAAAAATATACAGTTGCAGGTTATAGAGAAGGAAAATATTCGAGCATTAAGGGTAATGAAACCTCTGTTTCTTCTTCTTCGAAATCGAGATCGATTGTTACATCAAGAGCAAAAAAGGGAAAAGTATCAGCTCATGAATTGCATTACACAGTAAACAGAGCACTTTCATCAGATTTGAAAAAGAAGACTTTTTTGCCATATAAACAGGGGATTTTGGGGCAACTGGCTTTCAATCCTGCTGTTCATGCATTGGCTAATGGCTTTGGATTATCACGAAAATAAACGCTAGTGGTTCGATCCTTCAGAATCTCGTGTATAGTTGGAGCTTTAGATCTGCATCGAGCTGCCCTTTTGATATTTAGATTCATATGAACTATAGTTTACAGGTTTGAGCCGTGGAATCAATCACCTAAGTCATACCTACTTCTTGGGGTTGTGACCTTTACTCGGGACATGTTGGAACGTGAAATATTTTGTGCACGGAGATGCTTTCTTTTGATGTTAATTTCATTTGTTCTTTTTATTTTTATTTTGTATAGACAATATTTGTCTCTCTTTTTTTTTTCTTCCTTGTTTATGTAATGTTATTTTGTTAATGAGTTAAAGGAGTGGTTATTGTCCAAAAAAGTAGTGACACATATCCATATTCCTATGTAAGTTTTACTATTGTATGATGGATTAGATGAATAATTCCTTTTTTTATAAAGGATTTAACTTTAGTATACATGTTTATATACACTAAAATAACAATATTTTTAGTAAAATTAAGTTCTCTCACTCTTAAGGTGATTGCACCAAAAGTTTTAGTTCTAATTGAATGTTCATCTTGATCAATATTCTCTCTAGTCCAAAATAATTAAATTGATGAGGTAATGTATATCTATTAAGAAAAATATTTTAGGACATAAATTTAAGATTACTTTCCACTATTACCCTTTTGATTATCCAAACTATTCTTCTAGAAAAATGTAAGCTAGTTAAAAATATCATTAAAAGAAATGGTAACTATGGAAAAAAGGTCCAAATAATTCTCTTGAACTTTGAACAATTCACTTATTTTGAACTATAAAAAAAATCACAACAATTCATTTAATATGAAATGGAGGGAGTAATAAGTGTATTATTATTATTATTATTATTATTATTATTATTATTATTATTATTATTATTATATATCGTTTTATTATTCTATTATCACATTTGAATTCTTTAAATGTATGCACAACAATTACATCTAGGGGTATATTTGATGTTTCTTCTTTGATTGAAACAAAAATAACATCACTTTCAAATTCGAGCATAATAACGATTGTTAGCTCCTACGATTTGAATACACGTTCACATTAATTCTCGAATATAATATAGTTATTATCCGCTACATTTAACTATGTCTGAGATTGTATTATTTTTTAATCTATTCTTCGAACACAAAGGGTGAAGAGGAAGACAAAATGTGCTTAACCTATTATAGAAAAATAGTTATTGTTATTTTTATTAGCCCGTCATTTTTACACCTTACAATTGGTTCGATTATGTAAACGTTTTTCACACCCTTTTATCAGTGCATATATTTCAGATTAATCTTAAATTTTGCAAGAAATAATAGCCATATTTTTTTGCTTTTGAGAAGGAAACTTTTGATCGCTATCCTTCACATACACACAAGATAAATTTCATTCTCGCATATATAATGACTTGAATAAATTTCGCTCTAATATAATAGTTCGCAAATTATATCGAGGAGGTAAAACTCTATTTCCTTTACATTCTCCTAGCACTGGCATGGCAAATGAGTCTCAATAGGGCAAAACATGAGCATGTGCAATATCCAAGACAAAAATGCTAGTTCTACAATTTAGTCAACGTTACGTGCAGTGATTCTTTGACAATTTGCAACCCTTTAATAATGACAACATGGATCCATCAATCTCATGCTATGCTTTTGCATTAAATTAATATCATATATTGAAATTCGTTTTCCTTATGGATTGTTTGTTGAGATGTCTATCTTTCCTTGTTTTTTAATCACTCAAAAATCATGAAAATATCAAATCTATTTGAAATAATTATTTTAGAATGATTTTTAATTTGAAGAATATTTGTGCTTTTTCCTCTCAAAATCTTTTTTTAGATTGATTTCGACATGAGAAAACAATTTCAATATTATTCACTTACTTTCAGAAAAATTGGATCGCATGCTCAGATTATTAATTTTTTTTTATAGAAAGTGCATGGAGTATTATTTTTTTTCAATATGATTTTTCAAAAAATAATAAAAATCACGCCAACAAATTATCAAAATTATTCTCATGCCTGGGAATCTTAGCTTATCAGTCAGTTGACTATCTTAACTTTTATCTTATTGGTGAAAGTTCGATTCTCTACATTATAATTCCCTTCTTCATTTCCCTTTTATCCTACCAACAATTTAAAGAAAAAAATTATTTTCATGTCTCCCTATTTTTTATTTTCTTGCAAAGATAATAGATTATTTAATTCATATTATTTTGGGCATCTGGATCCTTTTAACCCATTGTCAAATTAACACCAGTACATTTTATTTTTTTGGTCACCTTATCCCAAAAGCTGCTCTATAAAGTAGACACAGAAGTAAATTAATGGAATTGAATGTCAACAAAATATGCTGTGTTACACCAATAAATGACAAATTTGACAGAAGGACATTTTTGAAAAGTAGTGAATTAACTAATTTTGTATTTCTTTCCTGCAACTTGATGTATATGATTATTCTGACAGTTCTATAATATTGGTTATTAGAGAATTCTTTTTTTGGAACTTCTAGAAGAGCCAATTTCTATCCACGCATAAATAAATATATAGAATAGAATAAACAAAACTGAATATGACGGGTATCTTACTTATTGAGTTTGTATAGAATTGAAATAATTGAAAATTCTAGCCCACCAGATGTACCATCAATATTGTTTTGTTAATAATTTGTCATACTTTGTTAATGTTGTACTACTACAAGATAAAGTCTGTTAAAGGCACTTAAAATAATCTGTATTCTGATAGAATCAATAAAAAGAATTGGAAGAAAAAGGCACTTAAAATAATATCTATTCTGATAGAATCAATAAAAAGAATTGGAAGAAAAATAGTGATGTGCTGGTAACGTATATGAACCACTTTCTTTGTTTTTTTAATTGATGTTTCATACTAATATTCGTATTAAAATTCGATAAAATTTAAATTTGTATCGAAAAGTCTCATATCTAGGATTCGAACTTGAGACTTCTGATTAAGAATGAAGAATGATTTACCACTTTGTGATCTTGCGTTATATGCGTTGCGTTTTTAGCATAGTGAAAAGCACACAATGAGAGACGTTTAAAATAAAGGCAGAAGGTTTATTTTTATTATCTTTTAACGGCAAAAAGATAAACTTGAATTTATATTACCTTAATAAAAAATATTTTTATAATTTCTAAATTCTGACTAATGCAGTTATTTCATTGCACATGACCTAATTGCGTCCCTTGAAGGTCTACTACAAGATTAAGAATGGTCAAATTTGCAAATCTTGCATGTGCATAGTGTCCATCTCACTTGAAAATTCTAGATGATATTAGCTTGGTCCATTCGTAAAGGGTGCTAGGTGCTAATTAGCTTATTGGCCCATACTAGACCTTATCTATAACGTTTAAATATATCATTATTATTGTTTGGAGCTAGACGATGATTTTTTACCATAATATAACGGCTAAGGTTTACAAAGAAAAAGTTCTGAATCTTCTGAAGAATATCTAGGCTGTGGACAAAGGAAATCCATCTTCTTCATAAGGATTCTCAATGACCTAGTAACACGAGTTATGGACATTATTGCAGATTTGCTTCCGCTAAAAAGAAACCTATAAATCCCTTAAATCAATATTGTTTAAGACACTACAATTTTGAAGCAAGTATATTTAGTACTGTTCAGCCAATTATATCATATTGCTCATTTTTGTCCATTGTTGAAACTTTCCTAATCCAAATCATTATTTTCTTGTATTCTTGCCTTCTATCATCATTTTTGTTAAAGAACAGACATTATTATTAATAGGCAGGATTGGAATAATATGATACCAAAAGGGACAAGATTTGCTTACCTTGTGTTCCCCAATCCTTGAATTGTAGAAACAGATAGGATATAGTTTTATAAACGATAGAACTTATGCACATGTAGTGTTTGTAAGTTATTCAACAAAATAACTAGGTTACTATCTATGCCACTTAATATATGATATTTTAATCGAAATTTTTCATTAAATTAAAAAGGTCATTTCTAAACTGTTATCAAAATAGTGAATTTTTTTTAAGTACTGTTATGAAATAGCCTATTTGTGCAAATTCGTCCAACAAAATTAACCGGCTACCTCTGAAAATGAGCCCCTTCCATTCCCTGCAAGACTTGTTGGACCAAGATATACCAGAAGTTCATGGGCCTTATTCCTGGGCCTCAAGATTGGTAGACAGGACTTGTGATTTAATAGACTAAGGAAGTAAGGGATCGTTTGGTATGCGGACTAAATTATTCTGCGATTATAATCCCTGAACTAATTTTTCATTTGAAAGATGGGATTAAATAATCTTAAGTTGGATGGGACAAGATGGGATATTTCAGGACTAAGACTTAAATAAGATTTATACCGCGTTTGGTAGATGGTATAAATTTATACCGTTCACCAAGCGCAGTATAAATCTTATTCCAAACTTAGCCCTGAATAGGCCACCTTATCCCGTGTACCGACTAACCCTAAAGCATTAATCAAATCAAACTGTGTTAAAATACATTTGTTATGGAAGGCATTATATTGCTTAGGTTCTTATTTTTAAAATTAAAGAAACGTTATGGGAAAAGGACAAAAATAACCTTTAGGATGAAATTAATGCCACGAAAATGGCCAGGAAATTTTAATTCCTACTTCTAGCCATTTGCGGGCAGTGGCATCTCCTTTTCTTTCTTTCTTTTCTTTTGGTTGTTTTGTTACTTTTTTTTATGGCTTATATGTCTTCTTTTTTTCTTTTTTTTTCTGCTGCTTCTTTGTCTTTTTTTCCTCCTTTGTTAAAAAAAATTAATTGATCTCCTTCTCTTTTTTTAATTCTAAAAAAGATCAAATAAAATTTTGTAGGTTTTTTTCTTTTAATAATAAAATACAAATGAATCAAATAAAAAAAAAGTATTTTTATTGATTATATAAAAATAACATATTTTAATGATACATCTACATATTTTAATAAAATAATGATACAATTTATACACATCTTATACATATACATATTCTATATAACAATGATGCAATTTTTATGCGCATCTTATACAGACACATATTTCATACAACAATGATACAAATTCTATACATATTATATATAAAATACAAATTCTTTACAATAATTATACAATTTCTATACAACCTTTGGTTGCAATAATTATTCATATACATATTTTGTACATTAATTATACAGTTTCTATACACATTTTGTACAACCTTTAGTTGGAATAATTATTCATATACATATTTCATACAATATTTATACAATTTCTATACACACTCTATACAGTTTCTATGTATATTTTATACAGATACATATTCTATACAACAATTATATAATTTTTATACACATTTTATACAGTTTCTATATATATTTTATACATATACATATTTTATACAATAATTATACAGTTTTTATACACATCTTATATAACCTTCACTTCTCCGATTACTACAAAAAAATTGAAAAGGGAAAGCAAAATATGCTCTTCATCTTTAACTTTCTTTATCACATTGCGGAGAAAAATGTATTAAAAAAAATGGTATAAATGGTATTTAATTGTTAAACTGACACTTCTTCAATCTTATCAACTATACAATATTTACCGGCTCAATCGCACTTTCAACCTGAGGACATCCTTTATCTCCTTACTTGCCACCATTTATTTAACTTTTTCTTCCTGTCCAACCATTCACCAACCAACTCATCCTCTTCAATCAAAACTTCTTTCTATTCACCGGTATTCAAATTTTCACAATATCCATCGTCATAATCAACTATGCAACCACGAATCATAAAACACAATCTTTCTCAAAAACAATCCATTCCCCTCAAATTTCTTTCTTGCATACCTATCTACCACTGCTTTAGGCTTTAACGCAATAGCCCTTTTCTTCCCATCCTGATCAACCTCCACATTTTTGCACATCCTTTCTTCTGTTTTTCCTCCCCCTCCTTTCTGATCCACCCACATCCTCCTCCTTTTCAAACACCCAACTCAATTTCGGCAAGACAAACTTAGATGAAAAAAAAAAAAAGAATTAGAGGAAAAAAATATAGAAATTTTGTGGGATTCTTAACTATCAGGAATTGGAGAAAGAAGAGAAAGAAGAATAGTTATGGGTTAGAAAAAATAAAAAATAAAAAGTATAAAGATATAATGAAGAAGAATAGTTACGGGCAGTGGCGGAGCCAGGATTTTCAGTGAGGGGATTCAAAATTGAAAAAAGTAAAATATACAAACTAGTTGAAGGGGGATTCAACATCTACTATTTATATATAAAAAATAATTTTAACCATATATAAGTAATATAATTTTTGTCGAAGGGGATTCTGAACCCCTGCCCTAAAGATGGCTCCGCCTCTAGTTATGGGTTAGAAAAAATCAAAACTAAAAAGTATAAAGATATAATGAAGAAGGCAAACAAGCCAACTTAGACTTAATTTATGGGCTTTGGTGGCTACTTTATGAAAATAAAATAGCCGACGGGTTATCTTTTGTCCAATAGGCCTAGTTTGAGCTATTTATTTTCAATTTGGCTAGGTAGTGTCCCACTGAATTGGTATAGCCCACTGCTCAGTTTGGACTACAGTCCAATTCCCAAGATCTTATACAGATTTCAATGGAATGATCAGAAGGCGATGCCCAATAAATTGTTTACTTACCCTCTATTAAAAAAAAAATAAAAAAATTCAATTTTAATCATCTATTTTAACAAATTAAGACAGTTTTATTACTTCTTTTTCATACTATAAGGACTTATTTGATTAGAGAACAAGTTATCTCGGGATTAACTATCCCAAGATTGTTATCCATCCTCTATGTGAGATAAAAATAATATTATAATCCTGCGATAAGTTATCCCGCGATTTTATCCCAATCAAACATAGGATAAATGCATCCTAAAACTAATCTCGAGATTAGTTTTTCCTTATCCCGCACACCAAACGAGCCCTTTGTATTAAATAAGTACATAGTGGTAAAAATCAAATTTAGAGTTCAAAAGCATCACTAATAATGTTAGTTTAATAAAAGTACACCTTTAATTAGAAGTCTTAAGGGGTGTGTTAGGTCAACATGAAAAAAATAACATGAAACAGAGAGTAAAAGTTAGTCCCTATTTTGTGTAGCTCTTTAATTTATGATCTTCATAACAATTAACTTTGTTGTGAGAAGTAAATTTATATTTTTGTATTTCACAAGTTATGTCCGGACATAATTTTAATTTTCAAAGAACTTATACCTCAATAAACATAAATTTGATTGCTAGTTAAAGAGCAGAAAGTAAAGAACAGTCTATTTAAAATAATATACTATTGTCACTATATGAAATAAGTTAAGTACCTGTTGGAACCTTCCTGGTATTGACACTCAGATATATTTTCAGTAATTATAGTTTCCAGGACGCATGTGTAAGAGCTCTATTGATGAACAATTATTTCATCCTATCTTCATTTTATATATTATTTTTTCTATAGTTCATATCTTGTTTGATTCTCTTTTCATTTTACAAATATACTTAATCCATTTGCGTATCTACAAGCAGCAGAATTGTACCAAAATTAGGTGACATTTTGTAGAAAATGGGAATAAAAAAGATGAATAAATATTTGTGAAGATTTTTTTTGGCCAAATTGTCAAGTATCAATGGGTACATTGTACCAAGACTCGTGTGGGATTTTTGTATAGGATGAAGGGAACCTTATAGATAATTGCCTTTTTGTGAATAAAGATTAATGTAAACACTTGCTATAAATGATAAAACATCAAAGGTACGTAATTTATTATTATATCATGATATTTCACAAAATGTAGTCATAAGAAAAGAGATAAATAATAATTTTGGTCCTTCAGTTCTGCCAAATTTATTTTTGATCTTTATAATATATGACTATATACATTTAAAATTCAATTAATTATAATCACGTACGAGAGTAAATTTCACTAATTTTTGGAGTTAAATTGAATAAAATTAATCCAATATTTAAAACTATAACTTAGATACTGAAAAAATATGTGAAAAGTACTATAAGTTGCAATTTTTCTCATTAATATGATGAAAATATATATCTTAAAATACTAATCAAAGCTAATTTAATTTGACTCTGAAAAAATGAAACATAATAAATATTTTGAGACGGAAGGAGTATAAATTAATGAGCTGGATGTGCCCCATTTGCACCAACAAATTTACAGTACTATTGTACCCAAAGACCAGAAAAATTAACATTTTGTAGAAGTCAAATGGTGAATTTAATAGATCCGATATGCTTAGAGACATAGGGGCAAAGGGATCTTCTCATTATTACTTCGAAATACTTGGAGACAAAAGAGCCATTATCTTCTCCATAGATTATTTTAATTATATACAGTTGTTTCAAAAGATAAATCTAAAAATGTTAGAAAATAGATGAGGAAAGAAGAAAAAAAGGAAGAGAATAAAGAATATAAAAAGGAAAAATTACACAACATAGATAAATTTAGATCATAATTACATCACATGGTTAATGTTTAAGATAATTACTTTCTATGGTTAAAGGTAGTTGGAAAAGTAGTTAATTATGTGGACCCTCATATACAAATAAAGCAACATATATATCCTTTTAATTTAAATTAGAAAAAGATAAGAGAAAGTAATTAATTATGGAGTTCATCTAATTGAGTACTTTTTTGGCTGATTTTCAATTGAAAGGAATAGATAAGCTTTAGAAGATTTCAGAAATATTCCCCCCTATTCATCCGAGATTATGATCCCTAAATATCCGCACAAGATTTCCTTTGGAATAATCCGTTTTGTTGTGTATATTTGATTTTCTTTATTTTTTTTGTAGAATTTTCTATCTTCTTCTTCATCTAATCACATTAATTTCCTTCCATTTCTCCATTTATACAGTTTAATTTAGGATTTTTTCATTAAACAATTTGCTTGATTCGAATGGCTGATAAAATCTCATTTACCAGATTGACGAGAGGTATTGAAATCTATTTATACAATCTGTAGAAATCTATGAAATCTATTTATACATATATGTATAATTGAATATTTTGTACAATATATAATAAATATACATATGAATATTTGAATAATTTACTTTTGTTGCCATCATGTTATACTTATCGTATCAAATCTATTTATACAATCTTTATATACTTTAGTTTTATGTATTTTACAAGAGTATAGATATCTATTTAGATATACATATGAATATTTGAATAATTGAATATACGTATATGTTTATATGTATAGTTGAATATTTTGTATAATATATAATAGATATACATATAAATATTTGAATAATTTACTTTTGTTGCCATCCTATTATACTTATTGTATCAAATCTATTTATACAATTTTTATATACTTTTGTTTTATGTATTTTATAAGAGTATACATATCTTGCATGTATACTTTGGTACATATATATACACACACACACACAATACTTGTTATGAATTTTTGATTTTGTTTTCTCCCTTTTTCTTAATTTTTTCAGCATTTAAAAGGAAAATATTGTGGGAGGTTGGAGATAATTAAGGTTCTTAATTACAATCTCTTACCTTTTAAATGGATAGATTATTCTTTTTGTAACTGATTCTTGAGAAAAACAATGACTAATAGATTTGTATAAATGGGCCTTTATACATTTCTAACTACTGCCTATAAATTATAATTAGTAAAATTTAGACAAAAAAGTTAGTTAGGAGAGATTTAAGTTATCTATATGTGAAATTTTGCCATATAAAAAGGCTGTGACGTGATATTATTAATGTCTTAACAAGAGTGATTGTTTATTTATAAGACTAGTAAATGATGCTTTTTTTGAATTTAACAAATCTACTATCAATGAAATTTATAATAATCGATAACTATGCCCCTTATGTCCTGGGCGACACACATACTACAATGACCGAGATAAAAAGTCATGAAGAGTCTCTTAACGCCTTCTTCTTTTTTCCTTATATGGATTATTTTACAAAGACTTACAAGGATATATAAGGAAGAAAGGGGGAACAAGCAACACTTGGCTTGTCTATTGTTCAAGTTTGGATTACATCTGTCCATCTTCTGATTCATCTCCTTATCGAATCTGAAGTTTATCCTATGTAATATCAGAATATACTTTTTTTTCCTTAAACTCTTGCTTTATATTATACAATTAATTTATACATACGAACAAATTCACCTTTTCTCCATATCTTACTTGTGGAATTACTTCGGTATGTTATTGTTGAGCAAATTCACCTCCTTCATACGAAGTTTCAAATAAAGTTTCTTACCACTAAGGCTGACACTGTCTAGTAACTTTTTGACATTTCGAAAACTATACTACTCGGAAGCATGCTACTCAATAATATTCCTGCTACTATATAGTATTCAGTAAAATTAACACGTTTTCAATCATAAAGAGGAAAAAGAATTGGTTATTCATAAAAGTGAATATTCTTTAAAAGACAGGGCGGTGGTCCTTCACTTCAATGTAGAGAGTTTTGGAGCATATGTTAAAATTCAATTTCAAAATTGACTCGAATGACTTTTTGTCCTGACAGCTCATGAATGATAGAGACAAAATGAGTAGGTGTTTTGGATAAAATTGGTTAAGAAAAATAAAATAAAATCCCTACATGTTTTAAGTGAAAATTATTATTTCACTTGAAATATAATTCTCTACGTATTTTGAAGTCCATGTTTGAGATAATGGATCAGATTGTATGAAAAAATATTTTGTTGATTTATTTACATATTCCAAATATTATCTAGGAACAAAAAGTCGCACTAAAATAATCTATGGACAAGAGATATCACAACTCAAGTCCATGAGACATATTTTTTTTTGCTTTGAACGAACAATTTTAATGAATTTTCCCCTTGATTATGCCATCATCGGACCCAAAAATATGCGAACCGTGTGAACTTGTGTTATAACTTGTAAATATCTCTTGACCCATCCTCCGTCATAGATGTAGAAAAAAACAGCCAAGGAAATTAAATTGCCGTCTGTATCCGTCTGATACAGAAGGAAAAAAGAAATGGTACAAACTACCATAACCAATTTTTGTTGACTAGGAACTAGGAAGAAGATAAAAAAAGGACAACATATTGTACTCCAGCCAGTCTCACACGGAAAGAGGGGCAGTGGCAATTCTTACAAATGTTGAAATTTCAAGACATGCCATATATACCCTCAGAACTATGGCAAAATTGTTCCATATCAAATAATTCAAGAACGTAATTGACCTTTTTTTATTTTTAGTAGGAGTGATATTTTTGAGTTATTTGGGTAATTGAATAGTATTTTTAAGCCAGTTGACTAACAAAAACAGTATTTTTGTGCTAAAAGTATAATAGTGGGTAAAGGATATTTTGATCTTTTTTCCTTTCAAACAATAAAGGCCAACTCGACGCATTAAGCTCTTGCTATGAGCGGAGTCCAACGAAGAATCAGACTACAAGAATCTATTATACGCAGACTTACAATGTAGTTCTAAAATCATTCTAATGAAATGCTCACCCATTTTGGTGAAGTTTTTCACTATATGAAATTAAGCTAAAATAAATGCCTGGTGGAACCTTCTTGGCAATGGCCTTTCATAAGATTTATACATACAGTATTTATAGTTTCGAGCTATATTGATGAATGAGGGTCTCATTTTTATTTTTATTTTTTTTTTGTAAGAATTTTTTATCATTTAAAAGCTCACTTAATCCAATTGCGTATCTACAAGCAGCAGAATTGTACTAAATTTAGGAGACATTTAATAGTAAATGGAATTAAAGGTTGAATAAATGTATAAATATCTTTTTGCCAGAGTATCAATGGGTACATTGTACTAAGACTAGGGTGAGATTTTGTATATAGGATGAAGGAACCTTAAATATAATTTGTCTAATGAACAAAGCCAAGGCTCATTTCCTATAAATGGTACGTAAAATATGAAAAGGTAATGTATACTAATATTAGATGCTGATATTTGAATCCGCTACCAAAATGAGCCACAATAAGTAGAAAGTGACACAAATAAACCACTATTTTATTATGATATCAAAATAGGCTTCGCGCTATATTTTATGACTTAATATTTAGCTCTCCAAAATTTACAAAAATTATAACGTAGCAATTTAGTACGTTTTTATGAGATATCACATCAAACTGTATAGCGTAAAACGTTACAAAAAGTAATACTTTTTTTAAAACTTAAAAAAGTAGATAAAATCTGAAACACGTTACAAAAACTGACACTTTGTTTGAAAATACAAAAAAGATAAAAAAAAAAAACTGACACATTATCTATTTTGGTGGATTTGACTATAATCCTTGATATATAATGGGTCTTCTTGGATATTCAATTATTTTTTTGGTAAAACGACATAATAAATAATATTTTACAAAACGCTATTTATTTTAACGTTTTAAAGTATTTTTTTTAAATATTACGATAAAACACTGTAAAAAGTAGCGTTTTGTAAAACACTACTTTTTCCGGCATTTTACTTTATTTTTTTGAACTGTTTAGGAGTTAATGGCTTTGTCAAAAATTTTGTACAAAACGCCATAAAATATAGCGCTAAGCCTATTTTGATATTAATACAACAGTAACAAGGACCAAATTAAGCAAAAGATAAACAAACTTCAAAAAAATTTGAAATGTAGTTCGCCCATAAATGGATAAATTATTAAAATTTTTTTTATGGAAATGAGGTTAGCCAGTTTTTGGGTGAATCCCTTGAAAAATTTTTTTTTTTTTTATTATTCAGCAAATGACAGTTAACGGTAGTTGAAAAAGTGTCCGTTTTGATTCATGTTTTTAAAGACTGTCTCTTTTGATATGTTGTGTTGAAAAAATGTCTGTTTTGATGTCAAACTCTAGCTAGTCAATGAGCTGAAAATTAAAAATGTAAGATGTTTATTGAAAAAATTGATATTTTGATTAACCGTAAAATTTTTGAAAAAAGGTTAAAGACAAGAAGTTTTAAGGCAAATCAAGTTCACTTTCTTTGGACTAAAATACTAAGGTCGAGGTTCAACACGAGAATATGATCTTCTAAATAAAAGGAAATAATACAAGTGGATGGGTGGAGGGGGAGTCAAGGTTTCTTCCATAGAAAATACTAAAGGAAGAAGAACCAGAGAATAACATAAAGCGTCTTGAGATTTTCTGATGTCTTCTATTTTTTTCAGAGCCTCTTTTAATAGGCCACAAAATCTCATGTACCGTCCTCTCAATGTGAAGCAACGGAATGCTTGACATTGCAAAAGTTATCTTATAGCACGTGTCTACATTTTGACGCATCGCTTGAAGCTGATCGGTGCAGGTAGGCATACTAATTGATTATTAATCTCTCGAGGTTAATTCGCTTCCAGCTATAAGACAAGTGATCTTTTCAGGGTGAAGCCTCTTTCGGATGCCCGGTCATATGTCAATCCTACACGGGCGGGCATTCGAGGCTTTTCGTGACACACCGGGGATGATCGATCTTGCCACAGACGTCCCTATGTATTTGATTCTGCCACGTGCCGTGGTTTGGTTGGCTCCTCTCACTGGCTATGATTTCTCCCCATATGTACAAGAACGCAATGCCTATATATGTTCAAATGGACGACTAAATAATTTTCGAGTCACGTTTCTTTATGTTAAATATTTTACCCATATCAACAGAATCCAACAACGTATGTATAATAATGAGTATAGCTAGAGACAACTAAAAAGAATTTAAACAAATATTAATACATACAATTTCTCGAAGAAGGACATATATAACAACAAATTTATCTAGAGCCATGTAATATGATGCTCCTTTTCTTTTTATAAACTCTGTCGATTCCTTTTTATCATGCAGAAAGTTTGTACAAAGGCAAATTCACCTCCTTCATGGGAAGTTTCAATTGAAGTTCCTAATCACTAATGCTGACACTGTCTCGTAGCTTTTTGTCATTTCTAAAATATACAATATGTATCTCAGTATTACTATTTGTGTTTTTAGTCACAAAGAGCGAAGGAAGAGCCAATAGTCATAAAACGGATCAACAAAGAGTGTGGGGATAGTGGATTGAGTTCTTCTCCCTTAACTATAGGTCTTGGTTTTGACACTTGGGTATAGAAAAATCCTTGATAGAAAGCGCTAACCCCCGAATGGGCATTACTCACCTCGAATCCATATTAGTCAGGCTCAAATACGAGTACCTAACACCGATGAAAACCAAAAAAAAGTCACAAAAGTGGCAATACTGACATGGGAAAATGGCGGTGATCGTTCATTTCAAAGTAGAGATTTGGAGCATATGTTAAAAGAAAAATCAAATTCAAAATTGACCAGAAAGACATATTGTCCTAATAACAGCTCATAATCGATAGAGACAAGACGAAAGCCAATTAGACTCAATGCCATACTTTCCTTTTATTTCAACTCACAGCCTACTATTTCCAGTTTATCATGAAGAAATTAAATGGTCTAGTATGTTTATAGAGTGGGAAATAAATAAACTTTGGACTTTATATAGAAGTAGAAAAAGAATGGTACAACCACCGTAACCAATTGTGTTGACTATGAAGAAGATTCGAAAGGACAAATAATTGTACGCCCCCATGCATGTCTCACGCGTAAACAAGCCACTAATAATAATGTTAACAACCAATCTATAACCAATGGCAGAATCAGGATGTGCAATAAAAGGTTCAAAATATGAAGAATTAGTAAACACATAAAAAAAGTTAAAGGTGATTCAACTTTTACTATGCATGCCTAAAAAATAATTTTGATTATATACAAATAATGTAATTATTCGTCAAAAGGGGGTTCGGATGAGCATGAACCTCCTGAACCATACCTAGCTCCCCCCCCCCCTTCCCCACACAAATCTATAATGTTGGTGATGGAGCGATAAGTAATCACGTTCAAATCTAGAGTCCATAGTCATCTTTTTCTAAGGAGTGCTTTTACCTTCAATATAGAATTTCACAGTGCAAATTTAAATTTAATCGGATCCCAATATGAATATTGGAGATCGAGTGAGAAAAAACAAAGGAGATGCTAACAAACAAATAGGGTAAATTAGGCCAGCAAATTGAATGTAATGATCGGATACGGCCAAAACTGAGCGGCAGTTTGGTTGGAAGGGAACACTGTGAGTCATTTGATTTTGCATATATTCACCTCCCTAGCTTATCCTAATTGGTATGGAACCTATATCTCATAAGGGACTACATACTGTAAAGAATACTCTGATGAATGATTAATCTTTTCCAGTGTTAACAACACTCTTCTTAATAGTGTATGGGCCATGAGATTTCCCTTTCGAGATGACCTGAGGGTCTATCGGAAATAGTCTATCAACCCTACAAAGGTAGTGGTAAGGCCTATGTATATTCTGCCTTCGTCAGACTTCACTTGAAAAATTACACTGGACGTTAACGTTGTTGTACAAGACTCCATATTGCTTTTGAGCTGATTGTTTATCGGAAACAGTCCCCCAACCCTATAAAGATAATGGTAAGGCCTACGTATATTCTATACTCACCAGATAATCTGGTCAAGTCCTGCAGGATACTAAGTACTATTTCAGATTAAAGGTCAAGCATTTGATTAGTGTATGGGTCACGAGATGGCACAACGTACTGTTCATCCAAATATAGTAAAAATTTGTTTATAATAAGTCAACAAAATTTGAACTTTGAACAGAAATAAACTTCGAAATTGTACAAATCCTTTGTTGTAATTGTTAAAGTCCACTACGTGCAACTTTGGCGTGGATCTAGAAAAATGCTACTGTATAACTAGTTGATTTCTAAAAAAAAAAGGGTAGCCCGATGCACTAAAGCTACAGCTATGTGCGGTGTCCGGAGAAGGGCCCCACCACAAGGGTGTATTGTACGCAGCCTTACCTTGTATTTCTGTCAGAGGCTGTTTCCAAGGCTTGAACCCACCACAAGGCTTGCATTTCTAATATAGAAAAATACTTATTCACCAAAAAGTATAATTCTACGGTCCTTAATAATATCTACTGTTAGTATATGATTATGTTTATTTCAATACTAGTTGCTAGTTGCAAACTAAGATTGAAAAATCAATATACTATTCGTATAGTTGAGAAAAAAGCTAGTAAGCAAATAATCATGCAAGCCATTGATGTTTTTGTCTTCTTTCTTGAGCTTCTAACATGTCGACTTCATTAGTAAATTACAAAAAAAGTTAGAGAATGGTCATTGTCTAAAATAAACAAAGTTGGAAGAATAATATGATGAAATCCATTCGATTCAAGAACGATATGCCAGATAAATTTCACTCATGGTCATTCGAGTTTATTATGTAAAATTACCTCCTTTTTAAATTTTTATAGTAAAAATATAATTCATTCAAACTCGACAACTTTAACTAATGATATGTATACATATACGTTAAAATGTTTATTAAATAAGTATAAATAGAAAATTTTCAGACACAGTAATCTCACGGGATTCGGTGGAATTTCACATTCATCATCTATAAAATTTAAATTCTGAATATTTCGTCCATAAGTTTGAATTGTAATAATGTTCATATAGTTACTTTGTTAGTTCAATATGCAGGCAAAAAAGTAGTACTATAAAAAAAAATAAAAGAAATAAAAAATAAAATGGAACGACAAAAAGTGAATGATTTATAACGAGTGAAAAGAGGGAGAGAAAGGACAAGGTAATTTCGTCATGTAGGAGAAATAAACAACAAGTCGGTGACGTCCAGCTGTTCAACTGCCCAACTGCTTCAACTCATTTTCCAACAATCAATCAAAATGCCCGATCTCGAGTTCGAGCTATGAAAATATTCTCTCTATCTCAATTGACGCAAAATAATTTGACTCGATACAAAGTTTAAAAAATAAAGAAAAACTTTTGAAACTTATACTCTAAAATAAGTCATAAATATTTATGTGACTATAAATTATTTTATTAAGGATAAAATAAAAATTTTAAAGCTAAAATGTTACTAAAAATAGAAATGTGTCATTCTTTTGAGAATGATTAAAAAGAAAAGTGAATCATATAAATTAAGACAGAGGGAGTAATTTTCTTTTTTGTTGTTGACAGTGTCAGCTAAAATTGAATACAGTAATGTATAATACGTGAATATGAATTTAATTGAATTTGAATATGGGTATAGAAATCAAATTAGAAATTAAAAAAATTAAAAAAATCAAAATGCCGTGCTATATTAATGAAATGCTAATTTTTGTGACAGTTGGGCGGCTTCACATTCCTTTCGGTTCAGATTTGCAAACGTGCATCTCCTAATTTCATCATTATCGTACAGCGTGCAGTGCAGCTGCCCTTATTAGGATTTTCTCTTAGTACTAAAGATTTTTAAAAATGTTGCGAGACTTAAAATTTAGAATTTATGAATTCCAAAATTATTACATACACGTCCTTAAGAATTTTTTGAAAAAAGAATGAGTGGAACTAAAGTTGATGAACTAAGGACCATTTGGCCATGAAAACAAAAAAATATTTTCATTTTATTTAGTATTTTTTGAAATTGAAAATAAAGTTGGAGTTGTGTTTGGCCATAATATTTTTGATGTTAAAAAAATATAAAAAGTGAAAATAAATTTTTAAAAATTTAGAGTTTTATGAAAAATAGATTATTTTATGAAAATAAAAAATTTAGATTTTTTTTTTTGAAAAAAAATAAATTAAAAAGTGAAAAAAGTGAATCCAAAAATAGTGAAAATATTTCTTGAGGTGTTTTTCAAAAATTCAAATATTGTGAAAACGTATTTCAAAATATTTATAGTCAAACAAGTATTTTGCAATAAAGTTAAAACATATTTCGAAATATTGTGAATAATATTCATGGCAAACGCCTACTAAGAAAATGTACTCTTTGCATTATTATACAACTTTGCCCACAAAGAGGTAGCACGAAGTTGAGCTAAAATAATTGCTATAGGTCTTTTTGTTCTTTCTTTTGCTGCAAATATAATTACCGTCAAATATAATTAGTACAGTTAATTCATTTATTAAACGGAAATGAATAAAAAAATGTCACTAATGTATTAAAAATCATTTTAAAATGTTTTCGTTCCACCTATTAAATTGAATTTTCCCTCACTTTCGCATATTGAATGAAAAATGTCATTTAATATATTACAAAAAACTCAAAAATGTCATTGATTTTTCACCCGAAGTCATGTATCTATATTGGAACTCGTCTATCTCCAGAATATTCTATGAGTGTTGGCCAGGTAAAAAAACTCTCACATCTAAAAGTTGAAGGTAGCGGAGATGAGGATGTTGCGATGGATGTGTGGACTTATCTGAAGTGATAGGGTTAGAAATGAGATTATTCGAGAGAAGTTGGGAGTGACTTCTGTGGAAACCAAGATGCGGGAAAGAGGTGCACAGATGCTCCAGTACGGAGGTGTGAAAGGCTGGCTGGCTTTGGATGGTTTTAAGCAGAGTAGAGGTACGTCGAAGAAATATTGGAGGGAGGTGATTAGGCATGACATGGAGCAGTTACAGCTTACGGAAGACATGACCCTTGATAGGAAGGTGTGAAAGATGCAGATTAGGGTAGATGGTTAGTGGGTATACAGGATGACGTTCGTATTAGTAGGAAGGAGAGTTTGTTTGTATCTGTGCCTGTTGTTTTTTGGCAGATTCTTGTTCGTGTTATTTTGGTGATGTTTGTGATTTCGAATAAATAGTCTATAGTATTACTCTGTGGGTATTTTGCTTCTTTTATTATCTAGTGATGTGTTATCTCTTTTTTGTTATTTGTTTTTATGATTTTTGTTTGTTATTGTTATCTGTTCTGAGCTAGGGGTCTATCGAAAATAGTTTCTCTACTTTATCTGAGGTAGTGATGTGGAATGTAAATACTTTACCCTCCTTAGATCCCACTTGATAGAAATACACTTCCATAAGAATAGAGCGTAGGGACACGCATCGAGATAGCAAGTGGAACAGATTACCATATATTTCACCACATAAAAACGAAGGGCTCAAAAGTCAAAGGAATTCAGATTTCGAATCACGTGAGATTCGTCCAGGCTGTTAGTGGGCTCCATTCTTACGTGGACCTCTTGAAGAAATCCTCAACCTCTTTACATTTATTGGTTTATATATCACCCTTATCACTCATCACTTAATCTCAATCGTTCATTATATTACAAGACAGATCTAGATTTGGGTACCCAGCTGTTAAGTTAACTCTGAAAAAGTTAGTCAAAAAGTTGCGACCCACTTGACATTTTCATCCTGTTTTAATATTAAAACAAACGTTTAAGTACTAATAATAGGATTTTTTTACCACTAATACGGCGTTAGAGTGATAATATTGTTTGTTATTAATAATAAAGCATGATTATGTTATGGTATTGTTGATTATGATAAAAACAGCTAATTTGGCTTTACTGTCCCTCATGTTTTAAACGCTCCCTTGTTTTATGTCAAAAAAACTCTACCTAGGCTACCTAGCTAGCTAGTACGTGAATGAATGGTACTTTTGTAATTTTCTTGAGTCCTTGTTTTTGCTTTATTTCCATATCTGCCCTTACACATCATATAGTGACTACTACAATCTTAGTTGTCACAATCAAGTGGTAACGTTTGAGATAAATCAAAGTACGTTCTTTGTCATATATATAACGCGAATTGTTGAAAGTTTCTAACAAACATTTCGACAAAAAGAGGTACAAGTACAAGCTATACTATTCTTGTCATACGGTCATGAGGCTTTTTCCCAGAGATGTTTTTATTTATATTTTTATCTTTTAGAAAGAGCAATTAAACAATTGGATCAGATAGTTACATGTAACTTGACCGCCTTGCATATCATAGAAACACAAGTTGGAGACATATCACCATCTATTTCAGCAAAGTACTAAAGGACAAATCTCTTCGGAAGAACTTTTTAATAATAAGTCTTACGGTGCTCTTTTTAGGAAGAACAAACACGTAAACAAAATAAAATGAAAGTTTTTATTTAGTTGATGATCTATTGAAATCAGTCTACCCACTTTCACAAGGTAAATGTACAAGTTAATATATATTAGTCTCTCCATACTTGTAAAATTTTATCAGGTATGCTATTATTGTATTGTTTAGATAAGGTCATATAAATATTGAAGAGGAGTTGTTGCTTTCGTCAAGTAACAATCTGTTGTTCAAGTAATTTATAAAGAAATCATGTGACAAACTTTAGGATTAATCGTGACTGACGTAATATTGATATTTTTTGTGATTCTTGTAGGAACTATGTACCATTGTTGTTGTACGGAAGTTGTACATAATTAAAGATCCCAACGATTCATTTATGAATCTGGACTATATGACAAAATAAAATGCAGTGAAATTGAAGCAATAATTCTTAAAAAGCTTCAATAATAACACTATATTCAATGTATCCACAATTCCTCTCATTTTCTTAGACCTAATATTAATAATAAAAATAGTAATTATCTTCCTCCCCTAGATTATTGGATATCCAAATTTGTCAAATCTACATGCTAATAACGACAAAACATCACCAGCTGCGACAAATCTGTTCATATCACATTTAAAAATGTTGATTGATAGGACTAGTAGAGATTGAGAATTAAGGTAGATGATTAATAGATAGACGGATGTATTTCTTTTTTCTTTCTTTGTGTGTTAGTATTTTTTTTTTCTTTTTAGAAAATAGATTTCTATTACTGTATATTGTTTTTTGCCTCGATTATCTTATTATCTTGTTGTCATTTCAGTTTATTGTTATCATCTATTTTTATCGTTTTTTGAGCCTATCAAAAACAATCTTTTAATACCTTCTTAAGATAGCTATAAGATCTACGTACACTTTATTCTCTCCTGATCCATATATGAGATTACACTGAGTTTATTATTATTGTGCTTAACAATCAATTTGGATTATAGTAAAGTGATAAGTAGTCATTTATTTTTAATTGAAGGCTTCGAGTTAAGTTCTACATAAAAAATCGTCTTGAATAAAGAACACTTTATTCATGAATACGAATTTAATTGGATCATAATACAATAACACCAAATAAGAAAAGAAAGAAACAGCTGGTTTGCAGATCTACGCACCCTTTTTAGTTATACAAAGTTATAAACCCCTACCAACTTTACACAAGGCACTTTCCAAGAACCAACCCTTCACCACAGTCCAAAAAACTCTAATTCTAACTAAAATGGCTAAAAAAAATAAAGCCATTCCCTTACATTCATGCATTTCTTCCCCACATAAATCTCTATATATACACCCTTTACATCACTTAACCCCACTTAACTCACTAAACCAAACCATTACATTATTCCCCCTCAAGATCAACCTTCATTTTCAAAAATCTCCCTATTCTTTTTGTGGCTATGGACTTTTTTAATAGGTGTTCGACATCCACTTCTTCTTCTTCTGAATCATCTTCATCAGAATCAACGCCGCATAATAAAGCTGAGAGGATAAAAGGACCATGGAGTGCTGAAGAAGATAAAATACTAACGAAACTTGTTGAACGTTACGGTGCACGTAACTGGTCATTGATTAGTAAATATATTAAGGGTAGATCCGGTAAGTCTTGCAGGCTCCGTTGGTGTAATCAGTTAAGTCCTAACGTGGAACATCGGGCATTTTCTCCGGCGGAAGATGAGACTATATTGGCTGCTCATGCTAAATATGGTAATCGTTGGGCTACCATTGCCCGTTTACTTCCGGGTCGGACTGATAATGCAGTAAAGAATCACTGGAATTCAACGTTAAAAAGACGTTATCAACAATTACATCAGCAGCAGAAAAATTCGAGTGTAATGGTTAATGGGCTGGAATTCGGGTCCGGGTCGGGTTCTGGATCCGGGTCGGGTATGGAATATTTGAATGTCGATGAGAGTCCAAAAGGGAACAATAATAATTATGCTACAACAACGATGACGACTCAGTGTAATTATACGAGTGGAGTTGGGAGGAATAATAGTTACGTTGGCGGTGAATTTGATGACCCAATGACGACTTTGTCCTTGGCGCCACCGGGAATGGGCGGAGAAGAGTTGCCGGAGAGGAAAACGGAGAGTTTTCCGGCGGGATTTTGGGATGTGATGAGGGATGTGATTGCTAAAGAAGTGAGGGAATATGTTGATTCTACGGGGTTTCCTAATTAGAACTTAAAAACCCAAAAAAGGAAAAAAAAATTGTTTTTTTAATTGTTTGTCAATTTTAAAGTTGGCTTTAAGCTTTGATAATCACTTTTGGTTGTTGATAAGTTTGCTTATAAATTGATTAATGACATGTTAAATATGTTCTGGAAGCGTAATCTTGAATTGATCCTTATCAACTGTTTTTTAAGTACTTTTTTATTTGCTTCCTCAAATTTGTCTCCTAACTCCTAAGGTACCAAACTCCTAAATATATGTCCTTTGACATGTAACTTGTAAGAGTGAATTTCCTATTCAATTTATCAAAAGTTGGGAGACCTAACGTACTTTTTATTATATAATGCTGTTTGCTTTTGTCCAAAATAAATTGGAGGAAATGATGAGGCATTTGGTTGTTGAAATTTTATCATATAGTATATGATAAATCGTCAATAATTGTCCTAAACAGTAAACAGTATTCCCCCTCACCCCCAATCAAAATATGTTGTATTATTGATAGTGTTGGATTCGAGATTTGGATGATGTTAGTTCTAAGTTCAAAGTATGTGTTCAAAAATATTTATTTAATTTATATCAAACCGGTAAATTAATATCCATCACTTATTATCCAAACTAGTAATTAGGTGATCATACAAGTTAATTATATGTCTCTAAATTTTGATAAAGTCAAATTATCAAAAATATTTATTTAGTTTAGATCAAACCGGCAAATTTGTATCCATCACTTATTATCCAAACTAGTAAAGGTGATATACAAGTTATAAGTCTCTAATTTTTTATAAAGTCAAATTATTAAGCTTTTTTCATTTTGGTAGAATATTGCCTCACTTGTATTTCACCTGGTTAAATTGCGGTAGAACTCTAATTCTGAAAAATAAATCGGGGCCTCTATTTAAGTTTACAAAGTAGAAGATTATATAGAGGGCAAATTATAATTGCCTCGAAACGACACCCTTTCACTTCTGAGTTTCTTTCTTCCTAGTCAAATCTGATGACATACTATGATGACAAAAAAATAATACTTCCTACATTTCATAAAGAATGACCTAATTTCACGTAACATGAAGTTTAAGAAAATAAAAAAAAAATTTGAATTTTTTGATCCTAAATTAAAGATATGTCAAATATACCAAAATGTTCTTTAATCTTGTGGTCTTAAATATGCTACTTGAAAAATTGAAATTAAAGTATTGCAAAAAGAGAAAAATGTCATTCTTTTTTAAACGGACTTAAAAAGAAAGTATGACATTTTTTTTGAAACGAAGTAATATTTTTGCCTTTCTTTGTTATAGTATAATTTTATAAAGGAATTCCAGTGGACTTCCAAGACCCCTCCCCATGGAAAGGTATATTTCTGGCGAGGCTTTAGATTGTAAACACTTATTTGCAAATGGTGGTTATATTAAATCACATAAACTTATCATAGGAATGTGATTTAATTAGATAATAATGTATGCTAATTAAGCATATAATTAAGTGTATGTGCTAATGCACATTATTCATCTATTGGTTTGTTATAACTCTTTATCCTATGGATTTTAGGTAACAAGTCGTTCTTATCCAATTGGATGATTTGATGGTCATTTACATAACATCTCGCATTAGCATGTTTCGAAAACATTTCATCATGTGGTCTTTTAGGAAGAATGGGACAAAGAAAAAGAAAGGAATATACAGGGATATTTTCATGTTTTGTCTTTTTAGTTTGTTGGAAACAAAGTGGTGTTAGATGGAGTGTTCCTACTTTCTTCTTTACATATTTTGATTAAAGGCAAAAACATGATCCATATTTTGAACGTGCTCGAGCTTCTGTTCATGTGAACGCGTTTTTATTTTTGAGCTCTACAAAACGTTACTACTTGAAATGATTAATCCGTGTATTACTTATAGTATATAAATAAAGTAACAAAAGGATAAAATTATCTTTATCCTTTTCCTAAAATCAATGAAAGTCAAACATTCAAGAGTATTATTGTAAACTCGTTACTTTTTAATTTAGAAAATTGAAAAAAAAAATTACTCGTAATTAATTTTAGTGCAATGAACCAAACATCCAACAAAAAATAATATCTGCAATTTCAGCCCATGTTAATAAAATGAGTCCATGTAATTCATATTTAATGAATTGGATCACTCATATTTATGTCATGTAATTAGTTATACTTTAGCTATGGAGCATGTTCATTTATTGTCTAAATGTTAGCTATCTCTAAAATTTTGCCTAAAATGAAAAAATTATACTAATATTCGAGACTTAAGCCCAAAAAATTGCTAATCCAGCCTAACTACCAAAGCCCATCCCTAAATTATGTCCTATCCAAACAACAGCCCTAGTTACATCTTCTTCTCCTGCAAGCACCGAATTAGTTTGTGACTACATTATTGATGTGTGTTGTATGCTTGTTGTCTACCCGTTTAATGTACGGGTGCATGTGATCAAAAGGTCATGAATTCAAATCGTGAAAATAGTCTTTTGAAGAAATACATGATAATATTGTGTATAAAAAATCCTTGAGGTCCGGTCCATCCATGGAATGTTGTGTATAAAAGATTCTTGAGGTTCGCCCTTCTATGGACTCTACCCATAGTGAAAGATTTAGTACATAAGACTAAGTTAGCGTTTGGCCATAAATTTTCAAATATTTTTGACAAGTCATTTTTGAGTGAAGATTTGGGTGAAGTTTCACCATATGTTTGACCATAGTATTTGGGAAACATATTTCACTTTCAAAATTTCACAAAAAATGTAGTTTGGTCCAAATACTAATTTTTTCTAGTATTTGAAAATTTGGATTATTTGTCAAAAATATTTACCAAATAATGACAAATTGTATGGCCAAACATTATTGGGTAAACAACATAAATCTCAACCCTTTAATAGCTAATTACTCCCTATCCCACTCTTTTTAAAATTAATAAAATTTCTGATTTTGAAGCAGTCGGATACATCCCATAGCGTCAGATACATCACTTTCAGATACATAACTAATTAATCAATTGAATTTAAAAAGAAAAATACGAAAATCTAATCAATTGTCATTCAATTCACGCGATCATGTATTTATGATGGATGTTGTACCCCTGATAACGCATAACATATTCAAAAATTCAAATTTCAATCATCAAATCAAGACAATCTAATTAATTCGGTAGATTTAGATATAGCATGGCAAACACATTCTTTCAAAAGTATCATATACACAACATAATAATGTATCATGAAGATATATTAACAGCTTGTATGTAGCTGCTATCATTTTACATACATTATGTGATGCCATTTCAATGTATTAGTGGGCTAATTAAGTAGTGATACATAAGTTAATCTCATCCACAATGTATCATGAGCCAGATTTATCAATGATACATAAGTTAATCTCTCTCACAGTGTATCATGAATTAAATACATTACAATGTATAATTAAACAGAGTTACCTTAGTCATGATACAATTATAATGTTCATGATACATAAGTTAATCCCTCCCACAATGTATCATGAACCAGATACATTACAATATCTATGTATCAGTAACTTAAATCTAACTCAGATACATAACTTTTGTACCTTGTAGAGTCAAAAAAACTGACAAGACCCCATCTTTCTTCTACAACAACACCATCCCATCATTAATGACGGATGCCTCGTAAAACCCGTGACACACTACTCTTTTTCACTTTCATTGATTTTTTCAAGTAACAATTTCATGGGGGACATACCAATACATTTTATGGGGGACTGCCATCGAATTCGATTCCGTTTGGGAGAAAAAAAGAATGGGATGTAAAACAAGGATTATTAGTAAATCGAACATTTTGAGTTAAAAACGAATCGGACGAAATTTCAAACCTTTGGAATTAAACCCTGATAGAAATTCAACCGGACACACGAAAAATACAATTTCTCCTTTCGTGACGAAATTGTAGATGAAGTGGGAGGGGCCTTTAATGACGAAATTGAAAATGAAGTGGAAGGGGGAACACGTCCCTAACGAGCTAGAAGTGGAACAAGCGCTCTTAGCCTTTTGCTTGAGAGTAGGACTTGTGAAGTCAAAGACTTCAACCTGCGATTTCGTGGGATCTATGTAGGTAGAATGTTTCCTTTAATGGAGAAATTGAAGATGAAGTAGGAGGGGGCCTTTAATGGAGAAATTGAAGATGAAGTGGGAGGGTAAACACGATTCCGTGGTATTTATGTAGATAATAGATCTTATCCAAGAAAAGAGGAGCAGTAAACGTAGGCGGTGCCTTTCTCCTTTTGTTATGTATCCGTGTAGTTTAGAAAGAAAAAGTAAAATCAGGGATTTATATAATTATTTTAAAGAGTTGAGATTTTACGTAATTATGGTAAGTTAAGGTATGATACTATGTAATTTATCCAACATTATTTGTCAATTTTTTTTTTTTCTTCCAAAAACTACTTGGAAATCTATGGCCAAACGGTCCTAAATAGCCCATCAATCAAGCTCATAAGGAAAAATATCAAATTAAAAAATCGAATCAAACTAATTGGGTTCGTTATTCAATATACTGAGACGTAAAATGGGCCTATTTTGTTGGAAACAGAGTCCTAAAATCTCGAAACAGAGTAGGGTTTATAGCTTTAAAAAACAGTGGATTTTGTTCATAATAACTGTTATTTATAGAGAAATCAGCTGGCTTTAAGGTTTTTATCATACCTTCATACTTTCTACGCATAATCACAAAGCCATTGCGAAACGAAAAGAAGAGAAAATTGATTCTTGTGCTCTGGTTACAAGTCGTATTTTTCTAAAGGAGATTCAAAAATAGGTTAAGAAAACCAAAAATTCCAATACTAACATATTGCTCTCTCCACTATCATTCCATGCCGTACTGAACATGATGGCCGCTGGAGCAAGGGGAGATACATTGAATCAAATACATTGGTGATTTAAATTAAAAATTCTTAAATATGTCTACTGTTCTTGAGAGCAATACTAATGGTCGTCCTGATTTGACTCTTTCAAACATTTAGCCAGCACTCTAATGCTCTATATAATATTGAGCCTAAAGTAGTTGATTTTAAACTCAAGGTGCGTGCTCTGTTTAATTTCGTTGTTTTTACTTTCTGAATGCTCTGTGTTGCTTGTCTTATTAGTTGTTATGTTTTCTTCAAGGTTGTATTTCCTTTTTCATAACTATTTCTATGTCTTTTGGAAACCGCCTCTCTACCTCCACAAAGTAGAGATAATGTTTGCTACACTCTACCCTTTCCAAGAGCCACTTATGGAATTACACTGTGTGTATATTTTTTGAGATTTGTTTAAAGAGAAAAGATAACAGGAAGTTGTTGGTTTAACTCTTTTTTTAACGTGCTATTTTAGTGTCAAACAGTTCTATGTAAGAGGGAATTAAACTAAATTCAAGTACTCAATATCCACTTTGCTTAAAAGACTTGGAAGTAAAGTGAAGTATCATTTTTGTTGGTGTTTAGTTGAAAAAGTGTAGTTCTTGAAAGAAGTTATACAAATTTTAGAAGCACTGAATCGCAAATGATACTTTTGTAATTCCTGGATCTAGTTCGCATCCAGGATTTGAACCTATAGGTTCAATCTTTAAGGTTCTGCTGGAATTTGAACCACGTACTTCCACATGGTTTTCAGGCCAATATACCTTTCCCTTGTCTGCAAGGTATTTCATGTACAATGCTGAATTCCATAAATCAATGGAGTTCAATATTAACTTATGGATGGATTTGTGCGTAGCAAATGAACAAAATGAATTCATGATGCTGCAGGAAGAGGTCGTAAAAGATGTTAACACAAGAGGCCTTATAAAGATATTCTAAAGCCCAAGAACATCAATGATAAAACAAAGATCCTTTTAGCAAACGCCTTTTATTTTAAAGGTACATGGAACTTTGATGAAGATCGCGCCATACACAAATACCATTTTATCATTGATGAGAACTTTGATGAAGATCCCTTCATGACTGGCTGCGAAAAATTCACCTATGGATCATTTGAAGGATATCAAGTTGCTAAAATTCCATATGATATTGGAAAAGAAGTCGATAACAAAGAGTTCTCTATGTTTATCTTCCTTCCAAATGAAAAAAATGGACTGCCTAGCTTATTGGAAAAAGTATATTCTGACTCAACAATTCAGGCTTTGGTCTCAATCACTTGATGCATTCTACATCCCAAAGTTCAAATTCACATACACTGCAATGAAACAAATTGTAAGAACAATGAAGGAAATGGGACTGACTCTGACTTTCAGTAAACAATGCATAGAGATAACAGAGATTGTGGAACCCGATGGGCCATTATATATCAACGGGATAATACAAAAAGCATTTATCGAAGTAAATGAGAAGGGTACTGAGGCAGCAGCTGTTACTGTGTTGTCCGATGATGACATGGGATGTTCGATGTATGAAACCCCTCGTCCAAGATTCGTAGCAGATCACCCATTCTTGTTCATGGCAAGGGAAGAGGTTTCAAAATTGGTGCTTTTTACTGGAGCTGTACTGAATCCATCAAATGATGATTCAGATACTAGTTCATCAAGTGATGAGGATGATTATTAAGGACAAAAAGGAGGCATGGGAAGAATTGTTTTAGTACTTTTTTGATCTGTTATTTCTTTTAGAAACTTTGAGGGTTTATGTTTTCCTTATTAGTCTTTTAGAGGTTCATTTTATAATTTGGTTATTATTAGAGATGTTTGTTTTAGAGATGCACATGTGTGTCTTATGTGTATGCTACAATTAGGGATTGTTTGGATTGAAGACACTATGCATTGCTTAATTTCTAAGAAAAATTTATTTGTTTATAAAAAATTTCTCCACCTTATTCTACTTTTTGTATTTTCTTTGCAAAACTTTAATTATTCATCCTAAAAAACAAAAAACCTCCTCCTCAAAAACAATGCAAAGCTATCATCACGATCAGTTGAAGCATGGTAATAAGCTTTATGTCAAAGCTTTGAAATGTTGATGTATCCAAGAACTTTTACTGTGTATTGCTCTTATAGTCACAAGTCACAACTCACGACTATGGTCTATGATGATCTAAATTTTTTCCTTTGGTGTCTATAAAATCATTCTAATATCGCCAGTACTTTTTTTTTTTAATAAAAGTAAAAAATTCCCTTACATATTGTCAACAAAAATCTCCCCGAGGAGAAAATTATGCCAAATTATTGGCGGATTTCATTAATTCACACCATTCAACCAAAAAGTACAAAATTAAAACTTATTGTACATCACTATATTCCAAGTAGAGCAACCAAGAAGGGGTTTGAAGGTTATTTTTGTCATTCTAACTGTTTTATTCCGGATAAATTATTTCATGATTGTTATTTAACCTAAAAGCAGGGATAACCAAACAAGGGATTAAGAGGTACTAAAAATTTATCCACCAAACAAGGGATTAAGAGGTACTAAAAATTTATCCCAATATTATCTCCATTGATCCATCGTACCAAACGTGTCCTTAGTGATGAAGTGTGACCTTGACTTGTAATCTTGTATAATTTTTGTTCACTTTATCTCGTCTACTTTGGACTCTTTTTGCCACTGAAGAAATAATGATTGATGTGAACTTTTTAGCATGATACCTGATATTGCCCGTTTGGCCATGAGAATTTTTCACTTTTTTCCGGAAAATTATTTCACTTAAATGAAAATTATAGTGTTCGGCCATAAGAATTCCAAATACAATTGTATTTGGAAAAGTGAAAACAAGTGAACACTTTTTTTACTTCAACTTCTCTCACAAAAACAACTCCAATTTGTTTTCATGGTCAAACACAACTCCAACTCTCAATTTTTTTTTTGTTTTCATGGTCAAACGCCTATTAGTATTAGGTCTTGAAAAATAATTTAGAGAATAACTAATTAATGAGTAAATAATGGATAATTAAAACAAAGTAAATAATAGTAGTTAATATCGGTTGTTTTGTTGGAGAAATTAATCAAAGAAGGAAAAGTGACATAAAGATGGGCCTATTTTGTTGGACGTGATTGGAAAAAACTACCATAAAAATAGGTAAGCACAATAACTGTTATTTATAGCGCAATCAGCAAGGTTTAGGGTTTATATTATACCTATCAACTTTCTACGTATCAATCACAAAGCCATGGCAGAACGAAAACGAAAAGAAGAGAAGATTGATTCATGTGCACTGGTCACAAGTCATATTATTCTTAAGGAGATTCAAAAGGAGCTTAAAAAAACTAAAAATTCCAATACTAACATATTGCTCTCTCCGTTATCTTTCCATGCCGTACTGAACATGATGGCCGCCGGAGCAACGGGAGATACATTGAATCAGATGCTTCAATTTCTTGGTGTTAGCGATATCGATGATTTAAATTCAAAGTTTGCAAATATGGCTACTATTCTTGCGAGCAATGCTAATGGTGGTCCTGATTTGAGTTTCCTTAACGGAATGTAGGTGGCTCATACACATGAAATCAGAGATTCTTTCAAGGAATTAGCTAGCACTCTTTATAAGATTGAGCCTAAAATTGTTGATTTTAAACTCAAGGTGAGTGCTCTATTTAATTTCGTTGTTTTTACTGTTCTTTTTTCTGAATGTGTTGTATTGCTTGCCTTACTAGTTGTCATGTTTTCTTTAATATTGTATGTTTTTTCATAACTACTTTGATGCACTTGAGTCGAGAGTCTTTTGGAAATCGTCTCTCTACCTCCACGAATTAGGATAAGTTCTTCATACACTCTATCCTTTCTAGACCTCACTTATGGGATTACATGGTATATATTGCTGTAGTTGTTGTTGTCATTATGTTAGTATATGCTTTAAATTTGAGGTTTGCTTACAGAAAAGATGACAGGAAGTTGCTGGTTTAATTTTTTTTTTTTTTTTTAAAACTTGCTGTTATTGTGTCAAATATTTCTGCCCTTTTTTTAAGAAGAATTAATGTAAATAACAGTCCACCCAACTGATTAAACTAATAAATAGGCAGCGGATATAATATGTATGTATAATATGTGTATGATCGTATATAATGAGTGCATAATCTATGTGTATATTGGCTAGAAAAGTAAATAGTAAGCAGTAAATCTGCATACAGATCCTTTTACTCAATATGCACAAGTGATACTTTTGTTATTCCAGGATCTCGTTGGTGGATCAATGATTTGAAATTTTTTTAAGGTTATGTTGGAATTTGAACCGCGTACTTCCACATGGTTTTCTTGTCATCTATTTTACCTTATCCGCAAGCTATTTCGAGTACAATGCTGAATTTCATAAATAAATTGAATTCAATATTAACTTATGGATCTATTTTTGCGTAGCAAATAAACAGAATGAATTCATTATGGTGCAGGAAGAGGTTGTAAAAGATGTTAACACCTGGGCAGAGTCCGCATCAAGAGGCCTTATCAAAGATATTCTAAAGCGCGAGCATATCAGAGATGAAACAAAGGTCCTTTTAGCAAACGCCTTGTATTTTAAAGGTACATGGAAATTTGATGAAGAATACACCAGAGACAAAGAATTTTACCTACTCAATGGTGACAAAATCTCAGTTCCCTTCATGACTGGCTGCGACGAATTCACCTATGGATCATTTGAAGGCTATCAAGTTGTTAAAATTCCATATGATATTGGAAAAAAAGTCGATAACAAAGAGTTCTCTATGTTTATCTTCCTTCCAGATGAGCAAAATGGATTGCCTAGCTTATTGGAAAAAGTGAATTCAGACCCGAAGTTCTTTACTCAAAAATTAAGGCTTTGGTATGAATCACTTGATGAGTTCTACATCCCAAAGTTCAAATTCACATACACTGCAATGAAACAAATTGTAAGAACAATGAAGGAAATGGGATTGACTCTTCCTTTTGACGACGAATGCAGAGAAATAACAGAGATTGTGGAACCCGATGGACGGTCATTCTATATCAACGAAATAATACAAAAGGCATTTATCGAAGTAAACGAGAAGGGTACTGAGGCAGCAGCAGTTACTGTGTGTGAAGCCATGTGTGGATGTTCGATGTATGAAACCCCTCGTCCAAGATTTGTAGCAGATCACCCTTTCTTGTTCATGGTAAGGGAAGAGGTCTCAAGAATGGTGCTTTTCACTGGAGCTCTACTAAATCCATCAAATGATCATTCAGATACTAGTTCATGATCAAGTGAAGAGGATGATTATTAAGGACAAAAAAGAGGCATGGGAAGAATTGTTTTAGTACTTTTTTGATCTGTTATTTGTTTTAAGAACTTTGAGGGTTTATGTTTTCCTTGCTAGTCTTTCAGAGGTTAAACTTATTTAGTTGTTATTAGAAATGCTGGTTTTAGAGATGAACATGTGTGTCTTGTGTGTATACTACAATTAGGGGTAGTTTGGTTTGAAAACAAGTTATGATAGGATTAGTTATTCTATAATATGCATTGGATAATTTCTAAGAATAAGTTATTTTTTTATAAAAATACCCTCCACCTTATTCAACTTTTTATATTTTCTATGCAAAGCTTTAATTATTCATCCTAAAAATAAAAAAAACTCCACCTCAAAAACAATGCAAAGCTATCATCAAGATCAGTTGAAGAATGACAACAAGCTTTATGTCAGAGCTTTGAAATGTTGGTGTATTCAAGAACATCCATTGTGTATTGATCTAATAGTCACAAGTCACAACTCACGGCTATGGTCTATGATGATCTAAATTTTTTCTTTTGGTGGCTCTATAAAATCATTCTATTATTGCCATTATTTTTTTAGCTTAAAAAACAAATTTCCCTTACATATTGTCAACAAAAATCTCCCCGAGGAGAAAATTATGCCAAATTATTGGCGGATTTCATTAATTCACACTATTCAACCTCAAACTACAAAATTAAAACATATTGTACATCATTATATTCCAAGTATAGCAACCAACTGACCAAGAAAGGGTTTGAAGGTTATTTTTATCATTCTAACTGTTTTTATTCTGGATAAGTTATTCCATGATTGTTATTCCATCCAAAAGCAGGGATAACCAAACAAGGAATTAAGAGGTACTATATCCCAACATTAGCTCCATTGATCCATCGTACCAAACGTATCCTTAGTGATGAAGTGTGACCTTGAGTTGTAATCTTGTATAATTTCTTCTGTTCACTTTTTCTTGTTTACTTTGGACTCTTTTTGCCACTTAAGAAACAATGATTGATATGAACTTTTTAGCATGATACCCGAAATAGCCCATTTGGCCATTAGAATTTTTCATTTTTTTCGAAAAATTATTTCACTTTAGTGAAAATTGTAGTATTTGGTCATAAGAATTCCAATAAAATTTGGAATTGTATTTGGACTTGTTTTCACTTTTTTCACTTCAACTTCTCTCACAAAAAGAACTCCAATTTATTTTTATGGTCAAATACAACTCCAACTCCAACTCCAATTTTTTTTAGTTTTCATGGCCAAACGCAGTATTAGATTTTGAAAAATAATTTAGAGAATAACTAATTAATGAGTAAATAATGGATAGCTAAAACAAGGTAAATAATAGTTAAAGTCGGCTTTTGGGTTGGAGAAATTAATCAAAGATGGAAAAGTGACATAAAGATGGGCCTATTTTGTTGGACGTGATTGGTAAAACTACCATAAAAATAGGTAAGCATTATTTATAGCGCAATCAGCAAGGTTTAGGGTTCATATTATATTATACCTTTCAACTTTCTTCCTACCATCACATAAGCCATGGCAAAACGTAAACGAAAAGAAGAGAAGATTGATTCATGTGCACTGGTCACAAGTCGTATTATTCTTAAAGAGATTCAAAAGGAGCTTAAAAAAACTAAAAATGCCAATACTAACATATTGCTCTCTCCGTTATCATTCCATGCTGTATTAAACATGATGGCCGCTGGAGCAACGGGAGATACATTGGATCAGATGCTACAATTTCTCGGTGTTAGCGATATCGATGATTTAAATTCAAAGTTTGCAAATATGGCTGCTGTTCTTGCGAGCAATGCTAGTGGTGGTCCTGATTTGAGTTTCCTTAACGGAATGTGGGTGGCTCATACACATCAACTCAGAGATTCTTTCAAGGAATTAGCTAGCACTCTTTATAAGATTGAGCCTAAAATTGTTGATTTTAAACTCAAGGTGTGTGCTCTATTTAATTTCGCTGTTTTTACCTCTTTTTTCTGAATGCTTTGTATTGTTTGCCTTATTAGTTGTCATGCTTTTTTTAATATTGTATATCCTTTTTCATAATAATTGTGATGCACTTGAGTCTGAGGGTCTTTTGGAAACCGTCTCTCTCATCTCTCTAACTCAATGAGGTAGGGATAAGGTCTGTCTACACTCTACCTTTTCCAGACCCCATTTATGTGATTACCCTATGTTGATGTTGTCGTCGTTATATTAATATATCCTTTGAGGTTTGCTTACAGAAAAGATGACAGGAAGTTTCTGGTTGGCAGTCCACTCAACTGATTAACTAAAAATAGTCAGCGGATGTATAATATATGTATAATATGTGTATGATCGTGTATAATGAGTGCATAATCTATGTATATCGACTAGAAAGGTAAATCTGCATACAGATAAATAAATTGAGTTCAGTATTAACTTATGGATCCATTTTTGCATAGCAAATAAACACAATGAATTCATTATGCTGCAGGAAGAGGTGGTAGATGATGTTAACACATGGGCAGAGTCTGCATCAAGAGGCCTTATCAAAGATATTCTAAAGCCCCAGCACATCAGAGATGAAACAAAGGTCCTTTTAGCAAACGCCTTGTATTTTAAAGGTACATGGAAATTTGATGAAAAATATACCAGAGACAAAGACTTTTACCTACTTAACGGTGACAAAATCTCAGTTCCCTTCATGACTGGCTGCAACAAATTCACCTATGGATCATTTGAAGGCTATCAAGTTGTTAAAATTCCATATGATATTGGAAAAAAAGTCGATAACAAAGAGTTCTCTATGTTTATCTTCCTTCCAAATGAATATACTGGATTGCCTAGCTTATTGGAAAAAGTGAATTCTGACCCGAAGTTCTTTACTCAAAAATTAAGGCTTTGGTATGAACCACTTGATGAATTCTACATCCCAAAGTTCAAATTCACATACACTGCAATGAAACAAATTGTAAGAACAATGAAGGAAATGGGATTGACTCTTCCTTTTGACGACGAATGCACAGAAATAACAGAGATTGTGGAACCTGATGGGCCATTCTATATCAACGGGATAATACAAAAAGCATTTATCGAAGTAAATGAGAAGGGTACTGAGGCAGCAGTAGTTACTGTGTTGTCCGATGAGGAAGGATGTTGTCTGTATGAATCGCCTCGTCCAAGATTTGTAGCAGATCACCCTTTCTTGTTCATGGTAAGGGAAGAAGTTTCAAAATTGGTGCTTTTCACAGGAACTGTACTAAATCCATCGAATGATCATGCGGATACTAGTACATCAAGTGATTTAGAAGATTGTTAAGGACAAAAAAGAGGCATGGGAAGAATTGTTTTAGTATTTTTTTGAAAAATTGCTAGTATTTGTTTTTAAGAACTTTGAGTGTTTATGTTTTCCTTATTAGTCTTTCAAAGGTTCAATTTATTTGGTTATTATTAGAAATTCTGGCTTTAGAGATGTACATGTTTGTTTTTCTTATGTGTATGTTGAAGTATGATAGGGCGTGTTGGGGTCCTGTACTCTTGACTCTGACTAGTACTTATACGGGTACCGGTGTATTGTGATGGAACTACGTACAATTAGTGATGAAGTGTGACCTTGAGTTGGCCAAAATGAAGGAGTATCTTCATATTTCACCAATGATGAATTGTGAAGCAACTTCCTATTAGAAAGTAAAAGTGGGAAATTTTCTTATACCATTAGAACATCCTTTTGGATTTGAAGCTTCCAAGATTCTAAAAGACTTGGTCTTATATATGTTACCTTTCTATGAGGCTAATAACATGTTATTTTGTTTGTCTAATTTTAATGGGATGAACCAAACATCCAACGAGAACTAATCCTTATAACTTTCTTCTTATAATCTCTGTATAACTGTATTTTTTAGATCATCAATCTCAAAAATCTTTTATTCTTGTAAAAATACTTTGTCCAATCATATACCAGAGTTGATTTCTCAAATAATCACTCAATTTATGACACAATCAGGATTTTACTAAGTAGGCGTTTGGCCATGAAAATTAAATTTTTTAGAGTTGGAGTTGGAGTTATGTTTGGCCATGAAAAAAATTAGAGTTCTTTTCGACTTTTTGTGAGAGAAGTACTTGTTTTCACTTTTCCGGAAAAAAATTTCACTTTAGTGAAATAAATTTTATGGTCAAACACCACAAAATTTCACTTTTTTCACTAAAGTGAAGTAAATTTTCGGAAAAAAGTTAATTTTTTTTATGGCCAAACGGGTCCTTAGAGTGTTTGAAATATGAAAAAGTAAATCCATGAAAGAGTCATGGGATTCAACATCTACAGAAAAATAATTTTAATCTTGTATATATATATACTATGTATAAACTTTCCGGCAAATGAAGTTTGGATAAACCTCTTGTTTGAACTACTTTTTTTTTTTAGTCTTTTTAAAAAAGAATTATCCTTTCCCTTTTTAGCAACTCTTTAAGAATTATCCTTTCCGTTTTTAGCAACTCTTTAATTTCAACTTTTGTACAGGCATCTTTCAGACCACAAAATTAAAACATTCTGATACATTTAACATATCTTTAATTTGAGATGACAAAATTTAAAAGTCTTCTTTATTTTTTTAAATTCAAATTAGTTTTTTACTATTTTATTAGAATCAAAGAAGTAAAAGTGACATAAATATGAGCGTATTTTGTTGGACGTGATTGGAAAAAACTACCATAAAGAGAAGCCTTATATGGGTTCTACGTCCTAAAATCTCGTAACAGGATTAGGGTTTTTATTATACCTTTCAACTTTCTTCATACAGATCACAAAAGCCATGTCGAACCATGAAGAAGAGAAAATTGATTCATGTGCACTGGTCACAAGTCGTATTCTCCTAAACGAGATACAAAATGAGGTTAAAATAACCAAAAATTCCAATACTAACATATTGCTTTCTCCGCTATCATTCCATGCCGTACTTAGCATGACAGCAGCCGGAGCAACGGGAGATACATTGAATCAAATGCTGCAATTTCTCGGTGTTAGCGATATTCATGAATTAAATTCAGAGTTTGCAAATATGGCTGCTGTTACTGAGAGAAATGTTAATGGTGGTCCTGATTTAACATTCGTTAACGGAATGTGGGTGGCTAATACACATGAACTTAGAGATACTTACAAACAATTAGCCAACGCTGTATACAAAACTGAGCCTAAAGTTGTTGATTTTAAACGCAAGGTACGTGCTATGTTTGATCTTTTTGATGATTTACTGCTCGTTTGGATGATTGTTATATATCATTTTGTAACTTATCGTATTGTATTGTTTTCGCTGTTACATATTGTCATGCATCATCTGTTTGAAGGATAGGTAAAGGATGAAATAGGATTATTAGATAATGAGCAATTGACACAAGGAGGGAAAAAAATTAAGGTATCTACGCAACCACACCAAATTTGTCGTTATATTAAAGTGAGACTTCTTACATACCAAAGAACAGAATTTCATACCTGAACTATCAAGTGTGTGAAGAAAAGTGAATAATTAATAGTTGAGGTATGTTTTGATAAATAGTTGGTGATCGTTCACGTAGGAAACTCGCACACTTGATAGGTCAGGTATGGACCTCAAAAATGGGAATATTTTAGGTGTGTATTTGTCCATTTACTCTTTAAACTAACAATGCAATAGGTAATAACCATCCAACTAGAGAACTTTAATTTTCTTTTATTGTCTCTTCTTCGTCTTATTATTGGTGTTTTCATGACGTTAGTGTATAGCTTTTGAGATTTGCTTATGGGAAAGTGAAATTATTTGTATTGGTGGTTTAGTTGAAAAGTAGATATTTTAAATTTCAGAATCAAGCTCATTCACCACCATGTGAAGTTGGTTTAGTTGAAAAATAAATTTTGGAGTAACCGGTAAAGTTGCTGCCGTGTGACCAAGAAATCACGGGTTCAAGCCGTGGAAACAGCTTCTGGTAGAAATGCAAGGTAATGCTATGTACAATAGACCCTTGTGGTCCGGACCTTCCCTGGACCCCGTGCATAGCGGGAGCTTTAGTGCACTGAGCTGTCCTTTAAGCTCATTCACCACAAGAATGACACCTCTTTATTTGTAAAGTTCAGGTCACTTCATACATTATCATTTTACAGTGTAGTCAATTTAATCATATCTTTAGGTATAAATTTCATCAATCAACTATACTTTTGTCATTCTTGGAACTCGATCTGTACACCTTGTGAAATGTATTGGTTCCTTAGTCTCTGAATTTCCATTGGTTCCTTAGTCTCTGAATTTCCATACACATTATTTCAACAAACTATTAGTAACTATTAAGGGCTAAAATTATCCTTCCTTATTTGGAACTAGTAGCCTGTTTTCGGTGGTCGTTATTTTTTCCATATATATCTAATTTATCTTGTCATTTATTCTTTTTGGTCTTTATTGATTTATATACTCATCATCATCCCGCTGCTCCTACCAACGCTTACTTACAACTAAGCAGACAGAGCCTAAACTCCCGCCTTCTTATGATGGTGAACCTCGAGTATTCCTCACGTTTTTGTTTCCTTTACACCAGTAATTCAAGTATCTGGTGTCTCTGCCTACCAAAGTTTAGTCAAATGAGAAGTCGCTTCTGCTGGAATTTGAACCGTGTACTTGCACATGATTTTCATACCAATTTGATAGATCAATATATCATAGGTTCAAATGTCAAACGTTTTACCTTATATGCAAGCGATTTCTTGCACAAGGCTGAACTCCATAAATAAATTGAGTTTTGTATTAATTTATGCATGGATATGTGTAAACACAATGAATTAATTATGCTGCAGGAAGAGGTGGTAGAAGAAGTTAACACCTGGGCAGATTCTGCATCAAGAGGCCTTATCACAGAAATTCTAAAGCCAAAGCACATCACTGATAAGACAACAGTCCTTTTCACAAATGCCTTGTATTTTAAAGGTGCATGGAAATTTGATGAAAAATACACCAGAGACAAAGACTTTTACCTACTCAACGGTGACAAAATCTCAGTTCCCTTCATGACTGGCTGCTACAATTTCACCTATCGATCATTTGAAGGCTATCAAGTTGCTAAAATTCCATATGAAATTGGAAATGAAGACGATAAAAAAGAGTTCTCTATGTTTATCTTCCTTCCAAATGAAAAAGATGGATTGCCTAGCTTATTGGGAAAAGTGAATTCTGATCCGAAATTCTTCACCCAAAACTTCAGGCTTCGGCGTGAGCCACTTGATGCATTCTATATCCCGAAGTTCAAATTCTCATACACTGCTATGAAACAAGTTAAAAGAACAATGAGGGAAATGGGATTGACTCTTCCTTTTGACGACGAATGCGAAGAAATAACAGAGATCGTGGAACCTGGTGGGCCATTCTTTATCAACAGGATATTACAAAAAGCATTTATCGAAGTAAATGAGAAGGGTACTGAGGCAACAGCTGTTACTGAGGAGTCCGATGATGACATGGGATTTCCGATGTGTGAGCTGCCAAGATTTGTTGCAGATCACCCTTTCTTGTTCATGGTAAGGGAAGAGGTCTCAAGAATGGTGCTTTTCACTGGAGCTGTACTAAATCCATCAAATGATCATTCAGATAATGGTTCATCAAGTGATGAGGATGATTCTTAAGGACAAAAAAGAGGCATCGGAGGAATTGTTTTAGTATTTTTTTAAAAAAAGTTGTTATTTGATTTAAGAACTTTTGAGGTTTATGGTTTCCTTATTAGTCTTTCAGAGGTTCAACTTATTTGGTTATTATTAGAAATGCTGGTTTTAGTGATGCACGTCCAAAATGATGAGATTTTATAAGCTGAATTATATGTTGAAATTCATATGTTAGGAAAAAAAAAAAGAAAAAAAAAAGTGATGCACGTCTTTGTCTTATGTTACCTTTTCACGAGGCTGATAGCCTGTTTGACCAAGCTTGTTTTTGACCAAACTTTTGAAATTAAATAAGTGTTTTTGGAGAGCAGAAAAATTAGTTTTTCATAAGTTAAAAAAAGTAGTTTCTCCTTAAAAGCACTTTTTTAAAAATCACTTTTGAGAAAAATACACTTAGAAGCACTTTAAAAAGTTTGGTCAAACACTAATTATTGTTCTAAAGTGTTTTTTAAATTTATTGGTCAAATACAAACTGTTTCACATTAAAAGTATTTTTTTTTTTTAAAAGCACTTCTGAAAATAGGACTTTTCAAAATAAGCTTGATCAAACAGGATATAAATCACCTGTTATTTTCAAACAATTTTCGTAAGTCCTTTAAAGTGGTTAATGAAGAAGGAATACAGAATAAAGAGGCTATTCGCAAATAAAGACCATCGGTCCAAGTGCAACCTAGCCTATTAATTGGGCCTATTAACTTGGGCCCATTATTGAATTTTTTCACATAGCCCCAAAAGCATGTATATGAAGCCCTAATAGTACACCCATTACTCCCAAAATTCCTCAAATCTCAAATTTCTTCAGCAAAGATGAATTCAATGGTAGCATTAGGCAAAAAATTCACTCGTAATATACAAGATAACAAACGTAGGCTATTATCGGCTAAGTATGAATTGCGGCGAAAATTGTATAAAGCATTTGTTCAAGATCCTGAACTTCCACCTGAAATGCGAGAAGCTCATCGTTACAAGCTTTCGAAGTTACCAAGAAACAGTTCATTTACAAGAATAAGAAATCGGTGTATTTTTACTGGTCGTCCTCGTGCTGTTTATGAGAAGTTTCGAATGTCTCGTATTGTTTTTCGTGGTTTGGCTGCTCGTGGTGCTTTGCAGGGAGTTAAGAAAGCTTCTTGGTAGATTATGCTTAAGGTAATTTTGATTTTTGGGTTTTGGGTTTTCTTGTTTTGTTGGGATAATTTGGTGTGAAAAGTTGTTTGAATTTGAATTCTGCATCTGGGTTTTGTGTGGTTAAGCTAGTGTTATTTTTGTTTTTTGAGCTAAAGATGTTTGTTGAAATGTCTCGCCGGGAATGTTAACAGTGTGTTTGGATGGTAGCCCTACCCCGTACCCTATTTTCCTTGTAGGTTTATTCTTCAAATTGTTGATGTGTGAGATTATGTAACAACGGAAAAAGATACAAAATATCCATACCGTACGTTGTATTCATGAAAGCAATACAACACAACTCAATACAAGACAATACATATATGAAACAATACACAACAACCATCCAAATAGTGTGTTAGTCTTCCATTTAGTTGTACTTGAGATTGTAATGTATGGTATGACTTGTCCCGCTATATGGTGGCACGGTATGAGTAAAGCTGATCTTCTTGTTGAAATCCTCTTTATTATGTTTTCAAAAAAAAGATTAAGCCTTTTGCTGTTACTTCTAGATTTAGCAATTTATCACCATGAAAACATGCATTTTATGAAGCTATACACTAAACTGTTGCACTAAATCGGTAGCGTAGTATGGCTTTTCAGCCTCCTGCAGGTCCTTTCATTCTCTCCGTGAAAGGGGCATCCTCATGGAAGGGTGAGTGGTCAGAAGGCCCTGTTAACTTTGGAAAAGTTCTTTATATGTATATATACCTTGAGAAAGGATCATATATCGACTTAGGCACCCTAAAACACAAAAACTGATTTGGGGCACTGGTCCAACACGATCTTTAAGCTCTTTGCTTGAGTGTTTTGACCTGTGTTCGCATCTCCGTTGCGGCAGTCCTTGGATTTTTGTCAAAAATAAACTTAATATAAAAGCGTAGCTAGCGAGTTTTGAATTGGCGATCTCAATATGTAAAGTGCGGGTTCATGACCATCAAACCACATAGTGCACTATATTAGTTTGTGTTGTTTAATTCGTATTTATCTGTTAGTACATTGATTATATGCCTGTTTAATAAAAAAATTCTAGCAAATGATGTCACGAGCATGACATCGATTCGACTGATGTGCATCCGCCCCCTGCTGGTGCGTTTGCCCTCTTCAAATTCTGGGTCCACCTCTGTCCTCTGCCTTACACGGAGAACCTAAGGCGGATTAGTTACTATTTATTTTCAAAAGAGATTTATTTACCATAGCGTTTAGACACTCGTCATAGAACTAATAAAACAAAGGATAGATGGGAGATGTCGCGTATTGCTACCAGAGTCATAAGTAAGATCTTGGCTCACACCTATCCCTAAAGAGGCTTACTAACGAGCGGAGCGCCCATGACCATGGTAGCTGCAAGCCCCCTTGGCTTTCTATATCGTCTTCTTTTACTTCGCCGCCTTCTTGTTATTGACCCTTTCTTCTCTGCTACATGTTCTCATTTGTTGCAATACCTTGAAATATGATGTTCCTTCTTCTAAGGAGTACTTTATTTGAACATTGTTTTCTCTTTATCATTGTTTTCCTTTACAAATTCTTTCTTAACAAGATTGATCATTGTGTATTATAACATGACGATGTTTGTGTTGTTACTACAGGATTTCATCTTTTCAAGAATGAGGAGTCTGCCTGATCACTAACAGTGGATCTCTTATACTAAAGCCAAGTAGATTACAGTGGGAACAAGATTTTCAATATCAGGAGTTGTCTCAACTTTTTCAAATAAATTGTCATGTTACAATCTCTAGCTCGTCCCATACCCGGGCTTTGGCTATGCCCAGTATATTTTTCTTAATTTTTTCCTCAAGATTTCTGGATGTTCTTAATCTGCTTGATAGAACCTTGCTAAAGCTTTTCACTGTCTTGAAACTTTTGTTTTATGAGAAAATCTGAATGATTGTGTACTTTATTTCCAGCTTTAACTGTTTATCAGAGATTTGCATGCATCTGTCTATTCTGCATGTTATTAACAACACAATAACAAACCCAGTGTAATCCCACAAGTGGAGTCCGGAGCAGGTTGTGCGTAAGAACCCCTACTTTGTGAAGGTGGAGAGGTTGTTTTTGATAGACCTTTGGTTCAAGTAAAACATAACAAGTGACAGGTATTGTGTGTGAAGTAAAAACAATGAAGAAGAGTTCGGCTCAAGTAAAAAATAACAAATGACAGGAATTGTGTGTGAAGTAAAAACAATGAAGAAGAGAACAATAGCAACAAATAATACGATTATTGAAGCAAATAAAACATGTTCGACTTCTTAACTTAACCTCTTACCTCTTCTATATTCTGCATGTTAATACAAATGAAATGTCCCCTACGTAAGTTCTTTATCTTTTATTTGCCTTTGAATTCTACTTAATTTAGAAGAGAGACACAAGAATACACAGCGCAGCTTGTGATGGGTAGTCAGCGCATGTGACATTCAAATAGTGCCGAGTTGCCGTAGACAAAAGCATGGTATCTAACATGCAGGTTCAAATCCCGCCGCAAACAAAAGCCTAGCATTTTAGTGAATAAGGATAGAGGGTCATGTTCATTATCCATTGAGTTTCGAACTGTGCAACATTGGCCTCGTGAATTTTTTGGTTATCAAAAAAATAAGACCTTTACATGTATTATACATAGCAACAACAGATATTGGATATAACAACATTCTCAACAGCTACACTGCAATTGCTTGATGGCTCTTAAGATTATGAAATACAGACTAGTGTACTACAGGTTCTTCATCCCAACCAGTAGAATATTCTCTCAATTGATAAATACAGGAAGAGGCTCTTTACTATAAAATTCTGTACAGTGAAAAAGAAAAACACAAAAAATTATCCCTACAAGCTTTTCTTCAATCTCTTTGGCCTACAAACAACTTTCCTGATTTAGAAGGGACAGCATTAGAGACAGGTGCATTTATCAAACTCCCATTATGTGACATATAGAAATGGTTGTAATTGATTCTGGTAACCAGATCTGCCAGATGCGGGAACTGTCCCACATTGAGCTTGAAAGATAGAATCTGAAATTTCGCAAAATGATATTACGAGCCAACCAAGTCCGCGATATTGAAGTAGTTATAACATTGGGATAAGAATCAAAATAAGAGAGAAAAAGAACTTACCCTCATGAGGAAAGCTATGCAGTCATCAAACTTTTTCTCTATCCTATTGATTTCCATTTCGCACCTCGCCTTGATAACAGAAACTGCCCCTCCACTGCTAAGAGTCTGCTGTACTGAATAGAAATCCAGAGCTAATCCAAGAATACTGTTGATACGGCTAGCAATCAATGCCCACTGGAATAAGGAAATTGTTTCCAGTTAACCACTCATAGCTTGATTCTTCATTTTCGTGTTTTGGGAAGGGGAAAAACAAATAAATAGTGCATCCATGTGAAAATACCAGTTTCTCTGGAACAGCGAAGCACTGCCTTTGAATAGACGTCAAGTAAGCCTCGTGTATTTCGATGACTTCATCTAATGATCTAGCTGCAGCCAAACCTTCACAGAGTTCACCCCATGCACTGTGATACACCTACATGGTCACATGGTAGGAGACGCTTAACAGTGATAAAATGTAGCAACAATCGTTGCAAAGGCCAATCTGTTTACTCGTATATTTTAAGGTATTATAGAGTCAAGTGTAGATAAGGACAGACAAGTTTTTTCTATTTCTAAGAGATTTGTGAATATCACGATTTCTTCAATTTTATCAAGTATGTCAGAAGCAGCATTTACCCCAACTTGTCTGAGATAGAGTGTTGATTGATGTTACAAAATTGCATTTACCTAATAATGCAGAGAGTAGAAATGCAGTAACATTGTGATAGTAGTAATTGTTTGTGAGAACACATAAGAATGTAAAGGCAAACTATAAATTTCTTCTTTCTAGAAACAAATCACCATGTTTCGATAATTTTCCGTCAATATCAGTGCCCTTTAAACAAATTCTTCACAAATCAAGTGGCAGGGACAAGAAGACACATTATTGAAAAGGTCAGATTCATGAGTCCAAAACGTGCCCCAAGTGTGGCAGAAAATTACTATCAAAGAGAGAGAGAGAGAGAGAATACCCTGTCCATCACATAATGGTGGAAGGCATCCACAAAATGTAGCAGTTTTTGTTCCAGTAACCAATGATGCTTGCGGTTAATAGGTGCGGAGCTTCTGTCCTGGAAGACAAAGTTGCTATGATTAAGTTACTAGACTTGACATTCTAATACGAGCAAGCAAATGAATCTGTTAGAAGACATAACGAACACCATTGTTAAGGAAAATGGATTGTGGGCCTGTCTCAACCCCAAAAGCTTAGTTAATGAGTTAAGGATTGTCCAAGACCATACAAGTAGACAAACATCCCATCTCTTAATTAATGTCGGACACTTTAACACTCCCTCGCATGACCATATTGGATATCAGAAGCGTGGACAATATAACATGAGGGCAACTTCAGATAAACCAATATAAAGATGGGTTTGGCTTTGCTACCATACTAAAAGAAAATGGACCTTGGGATTGACTCAACTCCAAAGCTAGTTCATGTGCTGAGGATTATCCAAGATCATATAAGCATACAAATAGCCCATCCCTCAAACCAATGTGGGATACGTAACATAATTGTTATTGAAATAGCAAGCAATTTCAATTGGTTTCCAAATTAACTATAATAAAATAAGATAACATAGAGCAGACCTTCCACATCCACCTCCGAGCTTTATCAAGAACAAATTTTGCACGTCTGACCTTCAGTAAGAACCTCATAACCTAAAGAAGACAATAAACTTCTGAGCAGAACATTCAAATCGATTGCACCTTAAGGGGAACTACAGAAATCCATTGGCTACCTGATTATATTTCTTTATTGCTTCTGTATTAGCAATAAGCTCAAGGGGCCAAGGAACCTGCTACATTTCAACATTAACACAATATGACAAGGTTGTAAGACACCATAGATCAGACAGCCTAAAGCACCACAAAACAAATAGCATACCTTGTATGTAAACATGAGTGAATCCAGACCATCAATGCCAAAGTTCTGCCCTCGACTCTTGCGAGGTGTCGAAATTGGAAGAGGCATACCACGCTGGTCATCCTCAGTAGTGGCAATATTTCTTGTTACAGACACAACCAATGAGTCGGGTGTGCTTAATAGTGTGGCATCAGCAGAGTATCGGATTGATTCCTGAATTATAACAAAGGTTAAGTAAATACAAAGGAGCTTCCTCACTTGCACACGCAAAGAACAGAAATTAGAGAAGTCAGTAGAAGAAAACAACTTAAAAGTTCAGACTATTGGATTCTACAGACATCAAATGCTGCAGTAGCTTTAGTTCAACCCCTTCCCAACCATTAAAGAAAAGCACAGAGTCTACTTGATCTTTTATCCTCCTTTTCTGATATTATAGAGAGGTCACTCAGCCCTACTCATACAATTCTTTTTATTTCTTTTTAGGATAACAATGGTGTCCATACCAGCTCGCGCAACATAGTTCTTTTTTCCTGTTTAAAACAAAAAAAACATTCTTTCCTTTTCTTTTATATGAGCAGTGCTGCTGTCTTCTTGTCTTGATTTCTTGGAACATACCTTTCTGGTGGAGTACAGGATGTTTGGTAACGATAAACAAGGCAAGACTTTATTGCATTAGTCAATTGAAAGGAAAACCATATATGCATAAATAATGATATGATGGGTATTACTCCCTAGGGATTTTCAATGTTCCATATAATCTCCCTGTGGGCCAAAAATAGGTCAAAAGGTCCCTAGAGATTTAAAAACAATGTGATTTAACATGCAGCCTCCCAACTAATTTCATGCATGTTGCATTAATTTACCCTCTAAGAACCCCATTGAAGTATTAAAACCCTTCCGTTCCTATGTCTAGACTCTATCTACATTGAAATACTCGTCCACTTATCGTTGTTTCTTCAACCTAAAATAACAGAAGTAAATGCTTTTTAGATAACTTAATCTATGTTAACTATCAAGTAGTCTCGTACAACTACAAGTTATCTATTTCAAGATAATGTAGTTAATTGAAATTTGTTACAAAATATTGTCCACTATATTACAGCTTAATCTACGTTAATTACCAAGTAGCCTAGGAACTATAATCACCTAATGATATTTCATTTGCCTCAAAATATTGTCTAGTATATTTGATAATGCATGTAAAATGATATTACCACTAGATGCCACTTTGACAACATAAGAGAAGGATCTTTATAGAATAATTCTGCCGACAGCCTCAGTTTCGAAAAAAAAATAAAAAAATCTGCCGAAAGATAGAAGGGAACTAATGAATTAAGGAAAAGGATTGAGTTGACCAATTAGACCTGCAGTGTTGTGTTTAATTCAAAATCATCATCCAAGCTTTCTCCTTTGTCTAGTTTATTGAAGACCACTGTCAAGAAGTGCTGAAGCAGATCACCTGAAGAAAGCAATATAATAATCCTGTAAAGAATGCCAATGATGAGTGACTACTAACAAGCTAGCTTAGCAAAAACCAATGCGGACCTGAGCCTAACAAGTATATAGCACGCAGCACTTCCAGCTCTTCTAGCAGTCTCCACTCACATAGTAATTTTGACAAAATATTCCTGCCAATACAATCAGCCTGCAGTGTGTAACAAGAGGCAATTGGACATATTAAGCCACAACCATGTAAATATAAAAAGGTATTTTAGATGACTACATGCTACTACCTGTTTTCTTATGAAAACAATAAGGCATTCTTGAAGAATAACTGTAGGCAACGGAGTATTCCTTGGTTCAACCCTCCCAATCCAGTTTAAGGTCCTTGAAGGGAGAGTGCTATTTTCCTGGAAAGGAAACACCTCCGGTACATGATCATCCTCCTGTTCCAGAAATCATGTTTAGTTCAAAATTTCAAACTATGGAATAAAAGCTAGACTAAGACAAATACTAACCATAACTAGCCAGATGAATTGATACGATGTATTTAAACTAAGTTCACTTAAGAAACAAGCTAAAAACCTAATCTTGACACAGCTGCACTTTCAGCTGAAGGTCCACAAAAATTTAGGAAATCTGTTAAATTTCAATCACGGAACCCATTCTGGCCAGTCAATAACAGAAATGTCTGTTATAAGCCATATCCCATGCTTAGCACATGGTTTGATATCCAAATGAGATTGTGCAGATTTCCAAGGGAAGAAGCAAGAGGAGGATGTTGGAAGATCGAGAGTTATGCAATTACATGCTGCGCTCAGAAAACGCTGCAAGTTGAAGTTTTGCATGGCGAGAATGGTGCTGGAAATTCAAGAAAAGCTGTAATTTAAAGGTCATGGTGAATTTGATGGCATGCTAAGCACAAACTTCAACCTCGGACTAATTAAATAATAAGCAGTAACAATCTGTTAGAACTGACTTTCTTAATGGAAAAAACTAAAAATTTATTCAGTTAATTGAGGCAGTTGGTCTCAGAATAAGTTATCCACCATTGCTGAAGAGCACCACATCTAATTTTCTAATAAAGCAGGAGCGTGACAAAACCAAAAAAACTTGGCTGAACTAGAGAATTTTCAGGCGAATTTACGGTTTAGATTACATTATTACATCCATTGTTTTGAAAGTTGTTTCTTAAAGGTGTAAAGTACTATGTATTTATATGATATGACCTGGTATCAGAAGAAAATATTCGTCTAAATAGCAAATCGAAGATAAATGACCTCCTAACCAGCGCCTTAGGAAGTGAGTGTGAGGAATGCTAAGCATGTCAAAAACAAGATAAATTATTTTTGCTTTTATGACTACTGAGGTTACAAGACATAAGTACCTGAAAAGGAGGAAGAAGAGTTGGAAAGGGGAACAACTCCTCCAGAAAATTGACATCTTCCTTTAATCGATCACGTTCAGATTCACCAAACTGAAAACCAAAGGTATAGTTCGTATTTTTGGTTGCTACGAATGATCCAGCACTTCTGTCGAATATTGCCTGCCTTAATCCCTCATCATTAAGAGGGGGAAGGTAATACTCTCTAGATAAATTCAATGGACCCCATGCATCCCTATTTGCATGAAGAAATTTTTGGCTGGTAGTTATAGCTGGATTTTCAGGACGAAATCCTAAGGATAGAATATCATTTCCATCTAAAGCTAGCTTATCACCTTTCACAACAAAGCTATCCACTTCCTCTCCAAGAGCATGACATGAAAGGAGATCAGCTCTTCCTTTCTGAGCCATGGTATCAACCAAGAGCTTACACCATTCTTTATCTGAGCATGTAATCTCTTGGAAGCTCTCGTTACTTCTTTCTATTTTTTGCCTTCCAATAAATGATTTAACTAATGGAACAATTGTCTTCTCCTGGGAAAAGTATTCAGATATGTGATCCCCATTGCCAATAAGGGCCGATAAGGTGACACAAAAGATCTCGGACAAGCTTAAACCAGCAACACGGCCACTAGCAGATACTGAGGATGTCATAGGAGTATGTTGTACAAGCTGCAACGACTTTCCAGCAGAGATAATATCCCTGGCTATCTCTTTGAAAAACAGAGGACACACATCCAAATCTCTCTCCTTTGCCTCTTTTTCTTTGGCCAAACCCGACGCATCATTAGGCTCTTTTCTACTCACATCGTTTGTCCGCTTTATTGAAAGCAAAGAATCAGTGACACAGCCAGTGTCCAATTTTGCAGATCTCAGCAGATAGCTCTTCTCCCAAAACTCAGACTCCTCAACTGCAATTCGTTTGTTAGCACGAAAGAACATCTGCATAAAAAACATACAGGCATAAGACTGTCTTAAAGAACATCAATGTCTAGACATAGGTGTTGCTGAACCATTTGCTATAACATAACCATGAAAATAGACCGGTCACTCTTGTGTAATGTCCCTAAGTCACTCTTTCCAGAGTTCCATCGTATGACTCATAAGTTCAATGCACGATAGTCCACACAATTTTTAATATCTCATTTTTTTCTTATAAATTGGAACTAAAATACTCTTTCTCCACTTGCCGAGCATCCTACCACTTCCTAAGATAGCATTAAATAGCTTGGTAGCCATCCTACTCCAACCTTCCAAGACACTTCCAAACCTCTATCGGGGTATGGCTAAGATAATCACGATCGTATAAATAAAAAAGGTATTTTGATTAATAGTAAAAGCTTATAGCTATTAGGATACACATATTTGAGGAACAAGTCTCCTTATAAGTTGCTATTACAGGAACATCTTCAGTATTCCATTTGTTCTTATGCATGCAGATAAAAAATGATAGGGCATCTACTATCACAAACCATAACTGAGTTTCACAAGTTCTAATGTAAATGTGTCCATTTTCGTTCTTATGATGTTGAAACATGCAGATAGAAGCGTGCTCCTGGAAGCTACTATTCTGATCTATGTTGAAAGCTATATGAAATCACTCACTATTCCATTAACACAACTATCAACAGAAACTTACCTCCTCAAAGGGGTCGTCCAGAATTCCTTCATAAAGCCATGAATCAAGGCCCTCAATGTATGGCAAAAGACTGCTAACAAATGCATGTAATATCATCCTGTAAGCATCCTCCTGAAATTATTTACTCCAGATAATAAATTATAAGATGAAAGACTCAGCAAATATTTCCAGTAAAGGAAAGCAGTTTCAAACCTCGCCACCTTGGACAAGGCAAACTTCAGTCAGCTTCTTATATAAATAATCAAGAATATGCACAGCAATAGTTGTGGCAGAGATAGAAGAATCAGTCTCATCATAAGCTTGTGGAATGGCGCCTTGCACTAGTTGAAACAAAAATTCAGCTCCTGCACACAAACTAATATTGCATTGATAAATCTTGTTAGGAATTTCTATTAATAACCCCTAAAAAGGACAGGAAAAAGAACTGTCAGCGAGACCAGTCAAACAAGTGAGCTGTTAAAATTCTTTTGGGTAAGGCATGCAAAAAAGGGAGCGCCATTGGACTCCCTCTTGGCATTTCAAAAGGAAAAGGGGTTTCGTGCAAACATGTACACACATGATCAGGAATGTAGAAGAAAAGCCAGGGAAAAAACTCTTATAAAGAAAGTAGACGCAATGAGGATGAGGAACAGGTACATCAAAGATGGGAACAACAATCAAAAGGCATGTTTATTGCAAAATAAAAATAAAAATAGGTAGGTTAATCTATACCTTTATGCGACGGTGTTTGACTGGATACGGAGATTAAGAACCAAAAAAAAAAAAGACTTCTGAAATGTGTGGTCTAAAACAAGCTATAGATATTCTGAAACTTGTGGTCTAAAACAGACTAGAGACATTTGTGGCACTATATTTCATCTCATTATGGGGAAAATGGGAAGTTTAAAGTTAAATTGTTTCTGTCATTCTTTTCGAGATAGACTAAAAGGAAAGTGTGCCACATAAATGGGACAAATGGAGAACATCTTTGTCCAAACCTATTTCGTCAAGAAACAATATAAACTGCTGCAAGATCGGAGTACAACAGCTGTGTAGGAAGAAGTAAATCCTGGAATTTCTTGATTTAAGAATTTTGTCATGATACCCACATGTTCACAAACAAAGTAAAAAAGAAAGACAACACAACATGAGATGCATAGATTACAATCAAGAAAAACATGTAACTGAAATGGGAGGACAGACAATAAGCAACTCCCTTGCTTATAGGTATGAGGATGTGCCCCAAAGCCCAGTCCAAATATCCAGCACAAAGGAATTTAGAATTTTGAGATGTATGAATATTTATAGGTATAGAGATTAAGATCAAATAAGTTCTCTCATATAGCTCTCCATCAAACACATCGCAACTTACCAATCTTAGGAAGATCTTCTCTCTTCAATTCCTAGTAGTTGTAATTTCCCATAGATGGAAAAAACTCCTTTTGCCACGCTTTTGGTTTATCTGATTTTTAGCTTATCATAACTATACTAGACCTTCTATCACAACAAAAACCAACTAACTATCCACTTATCTTCGCTTGTAACCACAGTTTAGATCTATCATCCCTGGCTCAAATTCCATTTACTTCTAAGATGACTACCCTACATAATCTTCATTCTTCCCATCTTTTTTCCATAACTTCTTTCATTTGATAACTTCTTTTTCTTTATTCATTTTTCAAGACAAATTGCAGAACGGCCAGGGGTGTATATGGACATTTTCACCTTTTTTTTCTTTTCATTATGCTTAATCAAACTAGCATCAGTGAACTACATCATGTTATATTTTTTCAAAACGTCTATTTCACAAGGTAATTCATTTGGATTCTATTTACCAACCTTGATAAAGAATTTGACAATCCCAAGAGAGTTGGAGTAGTTACACTACATGAGTCAACCACCTTCATCTCCTCTTTCAACGCACCATTTTGCAACCACTGCTCCATATAAAAGAAGGAAAAAAGTCATCTTCTTTATATATAAATAAATGCATGCACATACAAACACCCAAAAATTGCAAACAAAAGTAGATACTTACTGTTAGCCAAGTGGAGATGGAGCAACAAAATGCCCTCAAAGTGGGTGGTGGAGAAGGGACAGATTTTTCAATCTTATGAATTCTACTTTCTACCATCTTTAAACATGTTGCAGCATATGTAAACTGATTGAGAACATGATAAAGACTGGTATGCGAAAGATGGCTAACATATATCCCACTTCGAACACGAAAACAATGCCCTACTTCATCCCAATACAACAATGTACTGGATAACCCTTGTAATATTTGCAGCACATTTCGCACCTAAAGAGGAAAAAATCACAAAGGGGGAAAAAAGATAAATTAAAAATGAAAACTTAAAGCAAATTCAATCAATCAACTAACTACTCCTCATAGCGTAATATCAAAAGGGTACATCAAAGATTAAAACTTTAAGCAAATTCAAATCAATCAACTAACTACTCCTTATAGCGTAATATCAAAAGGGTAAATCAAAGATTAAACCTTTAAGCAAATTCAAATCAATCAACTAACTACTCCTCATAGAGTAATATCAAAAGGGTAAATTAAAGATGAAAACTTTAAGCAAATTCAATCAATCAACTAACTGAAGGGGAGCCTTGGAGTAACTGGTAAAGTTGTTGTCATGTGACCAGGAGATCCCGAATTCAAACCATGGAAACAGCCTCTTGCAAAAACGTGGCTGCTTACAATAAACCCTTGTGGTTCGTCCCTTGCCCGGACCCCGCACATAGCAGGAGCTTTAGTGCATCGGGTTGCCCTTTTTTTAATCAATCAAACTAACTACTCCTCATAGCGTAATATCAAAGGGGTAAATCAAAAATGAAAACTTTAAGCAAACTCAATCAATCAACTAATTGAAGGGGAGCCTTGGTGTAACTGGTAAAGTTGTTGACACGTGACCAGTAGGTCACGGCTCTTGCAGAAATGTAATGTGGATGCGTACAATAAACCCTTGTGGTTCGGCCTTTTCCGGACCCCGCACATAGCGGAGAGACTACTCCTCGTAGCGTAATATGAAAAGGGTAAATTAAAGATTAAAACTTTTAAGCAAATTCAAATCAATCAACTACTACTCCTATGAAAATGGCTTTGCAGAAAAAGAACTTACTAAATCGAATTCGTTAGTACGTAAGGAGGAAATTGGCTTAGCAAAGTGTAAGCCGTCGGAATAGCAAGTGTATAATTTGCTGATTAAACTCTGAGGAGCTTCCATTTTTTTCTGTTGATAGCAGCAGAACTACAAGTTATGAATGTTTTTCATGGATCCATTTTTGTTTGTAGTTACGAATTGCTTCCATAATCAGGGTATTCTGCGCGCTCTCTGATTCAAAATCAAGGGCAAAATGAAATGAGGAGGGGAATACAAGGGGGAAAGTGTGTTAATTTTACACTAACGGAGGGACACATGGCACAAACCTATATATTTACCTAATTTTTATTAATTTATTTAAAATTAAATTAATACACCCAACTATCCATTCTCATACTCAATTTAAATCCGAAATTAAAATCTGAAATTAATTACCCAAAATTAAATTAACTCAACCAAACTAAAATATCTAATTCGATCCAAAATTAAAGATGCTTTCAGAGATAAATATCGACCAAACCAAAGACCCGACACTTTATTCATTTCTCTCAAAACACTTCATTCACTTCTCTCAAATGCTTCATCCAAACCCAAAATTCGAATCGAGTTTCTCCTCTGCGTACATACGAAGTAGATTCTCCATACAAAGGAGAAACTCGAATCGAATTTTGTGTTTGGATGAAGCGTTTGAGAGAAGTGAATGAAGTGTCGGGTCTTTGGTTTGATCAATATTTGTCTTTGGAAGCATATTTAATTTCGGGTCAAGTTAGATATTTTAGTTGAGTTGGGTAAATTTAATTTCGGATAATTGGTTTAGGGTTTTAATTTCGGGTCTAAATTGGGTATGGGGATGGATAGTTGGGGTGGATCAATTTAATTTCGGGTCTAAATTGGGTGTGGGGATGGATAGTTGGGTGAATTAATTTAATTTCGGATAAAATAAATAAAAAATAAGTAAATGCATAGGATTGTGCCACATGTCCCTCCGTTAGTGTAAAGGGTATATACATCCCAAATGATTAACGGCAGGGGCATATACATACCCAAAGTATAATGAAGGTTATATACGTATCATTTATGATAGTTCGGGGGTATATATGTTCCATTTCCGTAAAATAAATAAAAAATGGGTAAATGCATAGGATTGTGCCACGTGTTCCTCCGTTAGTGTAAAGGGTATATACAACCCAAATGATTAACGGCAGGGGCATATACGTACCCAAAGTATAACGAAGGTTATATACGTATCATTTATGATAGTTCGGGGATATGTCCCTTTTCCGTTTTTCAAATTTTAGTTTTTTCTTTTTTTTTTGGTATTCCGCTTGGAGTACTTTGTTTGGAAAAAAAAAATCTCATTCGATTTCGGTGTTTGTATGTGGCTCGACTGAGTTTAGATTCAGGGTAAAACATATAAAACGAATGAAGAAGTATTTATCACTCCGTATAATTTTTTATATTCTTAAAAGTTTTGATTCATGTATAGGGATAATAATTTCAAAATAAAATTTAGTAAGTATTAATTTTATTTCATGTTTGGTTTGAAGCTAATTTAGGATTGTTTTATTGCACTATTTGTATGAAAATAGGCACACAAAAGATGGATAAAATAATCTCATGAATATTCTCGCTTATTCCATCACTAATCACCCTTACCAAACGAGACGGCCCTTAAATAATAGGCATAAATCAACTAGGCTATCACGACTGTTTCACATTATGATTTCTTAATTACCAGGGGTTGTTTGTTAGAGAGAAGTTATTAACTACCAACATATTAATTGTTTACCTAGTTTGGTTACAAAAATGAAGAAAAATAATATCCACACATAATCTAGCATAAATTATACTCCTGTACAATGTTTAGTTGATTTTTTCTCTTTCCACATAAAATATAGCATTGCAAATATAATGTTTGGTTTACGTTTTTCTTTTCCACATAATTAATACATGTATAAGTTATGAGAGAATCTATGCATTATTTTATGTAGCAAAAGGTGAAATAATTAATACATAAATAACAAAACGCTACATAACTAATCTCTGTATTACTTATTTCTATATTACTTATACCTACATTAACCAAATAATTGTATCATACATGCAATTTAAGATGGAAGTACTCCCACAGTTAAAGGACTGTAAGAACTACTAAGTTCATAATCAAACTATTGATCTTTACCCAGTCTATCAGCTGGGTATACTTGGAATAAATGTCCATCAAGTTAACAGCAAAGTATAAGACAAACATTTACATTCTAAGTCATGTTTTCAATCTAAATTACACTATTAACTTCAGAATCATCTTCAATTCTTCATGAATCTGTTCCAAAAATATGCAAGACTTTGATAGTTTCAAATACAACAACAGTAGTACACAGAAGACGTGGATGCATGCGAGAATTGCATCGCATTTCTCTCCCACATATGGAAACGTTTTGACTAATCATCAGACTGAAGTTTTCTGTATCTAATTCTCCTGATATGTACATGAGGTTTTCCCCTCTTTATTAAGTTATGATCTTATACAGAGGTTTGGAGTCTCCTTTCCTATGATTCTATAAGGACTTCTGTTTTCAGGTCCTAGGCGAAAGCTACTGGGGACGCTTGAGGGGCTGGCTGCACGTGAACTCGAGTTCAGCTCTATTGAAGAAATACAGGGAAGATCTTCAGGTGCAGAATGCGGAGAGTGGTAAGAAGTTGCTCCATATTCACAGGTTTCAGGATGAGTTTGCTGGCAAATTTCACTGGAAGAGACACAGTTTAACTTGCATAAGATGGACATGACAGTCAATGGCATAACACAAGATACAGTATCTAGATGGAACTGTAGATACTAATACGAGAAAGAATAATCTCACAGCATAAAGTGTTTGGTATATAACAAACATGACAATTATTACCTGCTACACGGTGATTTTCCATGTCTGGCAGATGTTCCCGGTAACAGTGGCTTTTGTTCCTTTTTATGGTTAAATGGGTTCTTAGGATTCTGCAGGGTATCCTGAAATGTAACAAATTCAGAGTTTAAAATCATTTGGAAAACAAAATTAGAGAATCTGACAAATAACACTGACGTTAACCATTAATGTCACATCAACAGCAGCATGCATCACTCACATGTAATTTCATCCCCGGAGAATCCTCTGAGCAACCAACAACAGTGATACTATGCTCAAGGGAACTAGTATTACGTAAAAAAGAATGCCCAAGTAACATCATAGCTGATGGCCTATCTGCAGGTTTCCTCCGAAAGCAGCACTCAAGGAAATCCTTTCCTTCTGACGATAATTTTTCTGGTATAGGTGGTGATTTGTTCAAGACGCCGAACATAGCTTGCACCTAATAAGCCAAAGCATGAACATTTAGACACTTACATAAATCAATTCAAGATGCCTGAAAAGTAAGAATATAGTTCTGGCCTTTTTGAGATTAAGTCAATCAACTAGCCTTGCTCATATCTTACCAAGCTATGATGCGATATTGACAACCTAAAAGCTCACAATATGTTTAAGCTAGTTAATACAATCGATTACATTGTTCTCAAAATGAGATGCTTTAAACACTTACCCAACTAAGTTCGCCCCATGGGGGCTGTCCAGTAAACATCTCTATAACTGTACAACCCAGGCTCCATATATCAACAGCTAAGGCAAGCTCTGGATTGGCATCTTTGCGCAGCACAGCCTGCATTACCTGCATACAAAGTTAAGTCCAGACATAAGTACAAGCCAATAAATAGAGCGGATAGAAAACTGAAGCCAGGCAGTAGGCGCAAAGTAGCTTAGCGATGCCTACCTCTGGAGCCATCCAGTGAGGGCTCCCTTTCAGAGAAAGATCAGTTGCACAGCTGGAAAGCTGGGGAAAAAGATAAACAAAATGAATTTACAGCAGTAAGGTATGCATGAAAAATAATTGATGAAAGATTCAGGTCATTCATTTTCACTACAGATCAGGCTTTACAAGAAAAAAACTAAAAACACTAAACTAGAACAAACAACGGAAGTAACATATTCAGTTCGGCATTAGAATTCTGAAAGCTTACATGTTTTGCTAACCCAAAATCTGCAAGCTTGACAACGCCAGATGCATCTACAAGCAAATTTGCTCCCTTAATGTCTCTACTCAGAAAAAATCATTGAGACCAACCATTAGACTGATCAGCAATGTCAGCAAAAAAAATTTTAGAAAAAAATTGTAAAAGAAAATAGTTTCTTCCATGCTTATAACAAGAATTGCAACTCAGAGGCGTTAGTGGTTCCGTTAATAAATCTTTAAATATTAAATCAAGTGACATATTCCACATCGGTATAACCAGTATCTACCTGTGTATTGTCTTAGTGCTATGCAAGTAAGCCAACCCTGATACAATATGCCTAGTAAAGTTTCGAACTATTGACTCTGACATAGCTCCGCAATGTTCCCGAACATACTTATTAATTGATCCGGGGTGCACATATTCCAAATATATGCAAAAGCGGTCTTCCATCTGCACAATAACAGCATTTATCTTTCAATATTCTGAAGAAATACCTGAACATGGCAAGAGAACAAGAAAGATAGATGTTCTTACCATTTCACTGCCATAGTATTGAACAATATTTTGGTGCTTTAACTGCCGGAGAACTCTTATTTCCTACAACAGAAGTAAGGAATAAACTGAATTGATTTAGAATAGCATAAACAAGTGAAAAACATGCGATAGTCATTGCAGTCCAGTACAAAAGCTTCATCCTTTCAGATGCAATAAACTGTGTATAAGCAAGTAGAAAAAAAAAATGCAATATGAAACCTCAACTTTTCCCCAAGCCAGAAACCAACAATCCGAAATTATTTTCTCGCTGATGCAAAATGTGAAGGAGGCTTACGAAGTCAAAGAATATGTATGGATACATTATTGATTTTGCATCTTCAGGCACATGATGGTTAGGCTCAAAAGTGGATATAACCTTGATTTGACTAATTTGCTAATGCAAGTTAGAGAACCAGGAAGCTAATATATAACATGCTTATTAAGTACTTATTTAAAGTTGACTTCACTTCACTAATAAAGACTTGGCCTTTAAAATATGTTTTCTTTCACTGTGTATCTCAGATGATTGCAGTTTATCTACAAATTTTAATTATGTAGACTAAGAAGACACGAGGAAGTCACCTGTTCTAACTGCTTTATACATTCAGCAGATTTAGGATCATCAGGAGTAAGATCAACTTCTTTCATTGCACATAAAGCACCGGTTTCACTGTCAAAAGGAAGAAAAGCAAAAGAAGAAATGTTACATTCCTACCGAGTTACTTACTAAGCAATCTTTATCCCTTACCGGTTAGTAGCTTCATACACACTTCCATATGTACCACGACCTAAAAGCTTCCCCTTTAGCCATTGACCCTTTGTTGGTGATACACAAGGTTTTTCCATATTGTTGTGGATGGTACATAATTCTGGTTGTCTTGGAACTCCTGGTGGAAGGGGTAGCGGGTGAACATTGATGTTGTTAGCTTCATTCCAAGCTAGAGAATTTTCCGGAAGAGATTGATGATGCAAATGCACAGCACCACTTTTGTTATTCCTGATTCTGTTAGCTGAACTTGGAAATATTGGGCTACTCAGTGGAGAATGATCAGCGCTATTTATAACCCTTGTGGGTGAAAGTTGGAAAGAGTGAGCCTCTGAAGGTGATGATGAGCCCTGATGCGAGGGAGGATGAAAAAAGTCCTGTGTACTAAACCTCTTCGGGCTTCGGACGGGGCTTGTAAAACCACTACTTGGGGCACTTCTGGGAGGAACATTCAACCTGAATTCAACACCCTCAGCATTCAGATCCTGAGGGAACCCCCTACGCCGATAAGTTGGAGTAGATGATCTTGGATGCTGAGAACTTTTCACCTCAGCTGGAGTTCGATCAAAAGTATCCCTGCAACTTGCAACAGGTTAACAGTTCCGCCTTCGGTTTTTGTGCTTACAAAATCATCATAGCTAATCAAACATTTTACCATAAAAGTAGGTTTGGAATTGTGAAGAGCATGTAGTGTGTAGTTGATTTCTCAGACAGGTTAACGACATGTCTGAGAAATCAACTACACACTACATGCTCTTCACAATTCCAAACCTACATTTATGGTGAACCCCTTAGCTTATAAAGGTTACAGCAATCAATCCACAACCCTAACAAGGAAAAAATGATTCATTTATGGTAATGACCAATAAAATGTTACTACAATCAATCCACAACAAAAGCATCCAGGTGTGGCTTAGTGGTCAATGAAGTGGGTTGACAACCGTGAGCTCTCAGGTTCAAATCTCAGAACAGACAAAAATACTAGGTTATTTCTTTCCATCTAGGTCAACCTTGGCGGATAGAGTTACCTAGTACTTTACCTTTTGTTGATGGGAGGTGACAGGTAAGCTGGGTCAGACATCACATTTATTGAAAAAGAAAAGAAAAAATCAATCCAACCCAAAAGGGTTACTTCAAATTTGAACCAACTACCTACTACTACTACATCCCTCTACATAGATTTACCTAAGGTGAAAAGCTTTCATCATCAAAACAAAAATAACTAAGCCTCAATCCCAAATCAGTAGGAATCGGCTAAATGAATACTTCAAGTGAGAAAAATCACATTTTTCACTTGGAACTTAAATATATACTCCCTCTGTTTCATTTTACTTGATCCCTATATCAAAAATAGATATTTCATTTTACTTATCCGTTTTAACAAATCAAGAGAGTTTTAGTACAACAACAACAACATATCTAGTGTATTCCCATAAAGTGGGGTCTGGGGAGGCTAAAGTGTACGCAGTCCATAACACTATCTCAGATAAAGTAGAGAGGTTATTTCCAATCAAGAGAGTTTTAGTATGTACTTAAATTTAGAGTTCCAAAGTATCATTGTTAGTTTAGTAAAATACACTTGTAACTAAAAAAATTTTTAAGCGGCGTGCCAACTCAACAAGAGTCAGACTAATATGAAACTGAGGAAGCATATAAGAAATTACTAAAATTTTGATAAATATACTAAAACTTGAAAAATGGGTTCACTGTTCAAGACTGACCTGGCAAGTGGGGGACTAAAAGGATCCCTGTCAACTCTAACCGGCAAAGTAAAGTCAACCGTGTTTTGCCTGGGCAAACAATTGAGCTCAGGCAGCGGCAACGGCAGTGGCACGGCAGAGGACTTGTACCGGTGAGACAACCTCGAACCCGACCCGAATTCAGCATAAGAATCAGGAGAACCTGGCAAAGACTTTGAACGTTCATCAATAATCAGCGCCTGTATATTCGGTCTTCGTAAACCAAGATCATCATCACTAACATGTCTTAACTTCCTCTGCCTAGTTAGCCTCCTTCCTCCCCCGTAAATACGTCGTGTATTCGGCGAATCCGTTGGCGAAGAACTACTACCAGTAGCAGAAAAAGAAGAAGAAGAAGAGTGTTGGGAATTTGAAGACAGTGAAAATGCTTTCCATATAGATGGCATTTTTCATGGCAATATTAAGAAAAAATGTTTCAAATATGCTTTCCAACTCCAACAACGGAATCTTAGTAGCTCGGCTGATTGGCTAAATGAATTTTTACTGTGATGGAAGAAGAATATTACCCAAAAATGTGTAGTGGGATTTTAATGAAGCAATGCATTGAAGAAAACTTTAGTAGTAGCATTTTGTCAATGTTTGAATGTTTCTATGGTTTGTAATTTTCATTTTTATTGTTGTTGCTGTTGGAGGTTGGAAGTCAGAAACACGATTTCTTGTGTTTGTGTAAAGTCAAAATGAGTAGTAAAGTATTTTGTGAGTATACGTGTGTAAATATATGAAAGGATTTTCCATGATATAACTAAGGTCAAGAAGGTTGACACTTGACAAAAAAGAAAAAACAGGAGCGTGTTAAAGTAGAAGAACTGAAAAAGTACGCTGAGGAAAATGAAGACATGCTGTATATATGACACTCATTTACTCCTCAAGGAACAGTCCCTATTCCCCTCTTTGACAAGTTCTCATTTTGTTTTGTTTCCGCTCGTTGGATAAGTGAAAACTTTTATAGCTCAGTAAGTTTTACATTGATGATGAATGTTTGATTCCTGACCTTTTAATTCTCTCTTCAATTTCCTCTACCCTTAATTTTAAAAAGAAAAAAAAACTCCAACAACAACAATAAGCCCAATATAATATAAGCAATTGGAGAGGGTGAGGTGTACACAAGCCTAATCCTTGTATTGTGTGAGGTTAAAGAGTTTGTTTTTTTATCAACTCTAGGCTCAAATAAGTTATTTTCCAACTCATCTTCATAAATTCTTAATAAACTGCTCTGGTTTTGTCTTTGCAAAAGCTACAATTAAACACGATGTCACTTTCAACTTCATAAATTTCAAATAAGATTTTTTTTAAAAAAAAAAAAACTTGAAATTTATGATCAAATGCCTAATAAATTTTATCCCTATTTTATGAAAATATACTGGGTACATTATTATTGCCTAGTAATTTTTGTGCTCGAAAGTGAATGTATATTCGACATTTAAAACTTTTAATAAAAAAAATATGAAGTACTTACCACACCGCGAGAATCTCATTGATGTTAGACAAAATTTTCTAATTCCCATAGTTATTACTCCCTCCGTTTAAAAAGAATGACCTAGTTTGATTTGGCACGGAGTTTGAGAAAATAAAGAAGACTTTTGAATCTTGTGGTCCTAAATTAAAGTTATGGTAAATGTTTCAAAATACCCTTTAATTTTGTGGTCTTAAACATGTCATGTAGAAAGTTGGAATTAAAGTGTTGCCAAAAAAGGAAAGTATCATCATTTTTTAAATGGACTAAAAAAATAAATAAATTATTCTTTTTAAAACGGAGGGAGTATATTGATAGGGTAACGGTGGGGTGGTGAGGAGAGGGTTTAGTCCTATATGGCATTAAAAAAGTATTAATAGGAACGCGTATAGTGTATATAGTGTAAAATAGAAAGGAATGAAAGCAAAGTGAGGGCCACAGGGGAAGCTGAAGCTGAGAGTCACTGCCACTTTGACACTTCAACACTCGTCTTCAGCTGCTCGATCTTCTTTGGGTTGTTGTAAGTCACATTAAAAGCCGTCCGGCCGCTGCCGACCCAGTCAAACTGATGCTGATGCTGCAATTTTTTTGTGATAAGTGATAACTATTGACACATACTCCCCTCTTGTCCCAACTTATATTTCATTTTATCGGGATTTAAATAAAGTTGTTGTGATGCGATCAGGCACGCGTTCAAACCATAAAAACAATTCTGATAGAAATATAAGATACGATTGCGTATAATAGATACTTATGGTTCGTTCCTTCTCCGAACGCTGCACGTAGTGAAAATTTAAGTGCACCAAACTATCTTTTTTTGGAGGGGTTCAAATGAAATAATTTTTTGATAAATATTTTTAGACGTACTATTTTTGAATTATATTAGGGAAATTTAAATTTAGAATATATTTCATATAGTTTTTAAATATTTATATTTTAACTAAAATATTAGATTGACATAATGTAATTTAGCTTAAAAAATTAGTAAATTGACTCTTAGAAAGGTGAAAATATTACATAAATTGAGATGCAGAGAATAATGTTTAGTAGTATAGTATTTTACGTCTAATACATTTAAAAGGTAATGGTAGCTAAATTTATTTCATACACTCTTCATTTGATGTGTTTTAATTTGATCAAATGCAGAATTTAACAAAAATAAGAAAAAATTTCAAATCTTATGATCTTAATTCTTACATATGGTCTTGAGGGATAGTTCAAGAGTTATTAAATATAGACAATGATATTTTTTTAAAAATATTTAAAATGGTAGGTAACACCTAATAAAATTGAAACAAATGGAGAAATTGGTAATCTAGAATAAATAGTAAGAAACATATTATAAGAGGTTAAATTACATGGATATTTTAAAAAATCATCACAAGTTTTCTATATAACACAAATCAAGTTTTCGATGTAACACAAATCAAGTTGTCTATAATAACACAACAACTTTTATAACCAAATTGATATGATAATTTTTAAAATAGAGCAATGACTTGCTATAGTTATTTAAGTGTGAAAATTATTTTTAATATATATGTACTTGAAACATGTGCAACACTCACATTATTATTTTGTTCCTCTTTTTTCTTTTTCTTTTTTAAATTTTTATCTTCATACTCTATATCAAAATTATCTACTACACCTCGTGACTCACAGCTACCATGAAGAAAATGAATTTGTTTTTTTGTAATTTTGTACGAGCTAAGGCAGACCAAAAGATTTCTTGGTCTTCAAGTTTGGGCAATCTATTATTTCCTGTCGAGTAGATAATCCTTAAGGAAAAAGTAAATTATTATCTAAATTTCTTTTTCTCAATTAATAATTCTTTTTTTTTCTTGAAAAATAATAGAGTATTTTATAAGTGTAAGTTATGAAGTTGTAATTGGTGAAACACGTGCTTTGACCACTAATAAGGATTCGTTTGATAAGGCGTATAAGAATATTACTACTGAACAAGAATTGATAGATTCTTATCCAAAAGAAAGACAAGTTGGTAGGAATTTTTTTACAAGTGTTATTTATGACTCTATGTAACCAAGTTTAAATGGTAGTTGAAATGATAAAATTCAAAAGATATTTTAGAGTCATAATACAACATTAATGTACTAGTTTTATTTAGTAGCGTATAAGTTATACCTAATAAAATGTGAAGTAAGCGTACAATGAATAAGCACACTCACCATCACTAAAAAATTAAGGAGGTGTTTGGCCATTAGAATTTTTTATTTTTTTCGAAAAACTATTTCACTTTAGTGATAATTGTATTTAGAAAAGTGAACACTTCTCTCACAAAAAGTCAAAAACAACTCCAATTTATATTTATGATCAAACACAACTCCAACTCCAATTTCAACTCCAATTTTTTTTATTTTCATGGCCAAACACCTACTAAAAATGATGTAAGTTACACTATTCATTTAAAAAATTAATGATGAATATTAACAAAAAGATATTTGCAAATCGACTTTTTTAGTTCATAAATTAGAAGGGTGTTCCCACTTTAACTTAAAATAGGTTATTTAAAATTAAAAATCAATTAAGGAGTATTTCAGTTGGATATTAATTTTTATTCATAATTTTTTTAAATAAAATTCATGTGCAGACACAATAAACTTCAATCAAATATATTCAAATGCCAGCTAAGTATGAGTAGTTATGGCGTGAAAGCCATTCCTATCTACCAATGGCACAAAAGAGTAAGTTACATCCCTAACAAAATAATATGAAGTATGTTACACAATTAGGTGATCTAAAACCAACCATAGTAATTAGCCACCCTAAGTATGATTAGATATATTTACTAAGTATGAGTTTGAAACATAAAAGATGATGTATATAGTTTGAACTAGTCCATTTTGAATTGACCTCTGGATTATTTTTTTTGAATTGTCAATATAATATTTACAGTCTATTTAGTTAAGCTTTTAAGAGGTCAAATGTGTTTAATTTTTTCAAAAAATATTGTTTGGTTAAGCTTTTGAGAGAAACAAAAAGCTTATAACGAGTAACATAATCAGTTTTTTAGAAATATTTTTGAAAAAAAAATATTTAGAAGTATTTTGCAAAAGTTCGGTCAAACACTAATTGATGCTCAAAAGTGCTTTTAAAACTTAATCGTCAAACATCAACTACTTCTTAGAAAAATAATTTTTTGAGAAGCACTTTTGGAAGAAAAAAAAACAGTTTTCAAATAAAGCTGATTTTAATAGTTTGGCTAAACAAGCTATTAATTTTCTAATATTTTACACTGATTATTAGATGATGCATACTTAGGTACTCCTTCTATCCCAGCGACATTTTTCTTTTTCGGTTTGTTCTAAAACGAATATCACATTTCTATAATTAAATATAACTTTCCATTGAAAATTCTCTTTTTACTTTAAATGAAATAATTTATAGTCATATAAATATCAAATTTATATTAAAACACAAATTTCAAATCAAATGTTGCATAAATTAAGCCGGAAGGAATAAAAGGTTAAACCAAATTTAATCTTTATAAAAAAAAAGATTAAGAGTTGCTTGGATTGGCTTTTTGAAAGTACACCCTCCATTTCTTTTTATATGCACGATTCATTTTTCGATAGTCAATTTGACTAATTTTCAAAGCTAAATTAGATTAGATTTATTCAATATTTTAAAATTAAAATTTGAATATTCAAAATTTATATGAAAAGTACTATAAGTTGTAATTTTTTATTTTTAAAATATGATTAAGAAATCATCTTAAAACCTTCGTCAAAGTTTATATCCTTTGACTCTCAAAAAACAAAATATACATATAAAAAGGAATATAGGGAGTAGCTTATAAGCTAAAAGCTATAAGTAGGGGATACTGGATGGTTCTTGAATTGACTTATTTTAAGTTGTTTTTGACTTTTAAATACTTTTAAAATTTTGAAAACATTTGGCAACAACACAAGCACTTTACTTTAGGCTTAAAAAATATTTTAAAAAAAGAGTCAAAAGTACATAGCAACCTACTTTTGACTTTTAGCTTATAAGTCACTTAAAAAAAATTTAATCCAAATAGCCCCTAACTTTCGGCTTTTGACTTATTTTTACACTTTTTTTTGCTTAAAAGTGAGTGCTTAAAAACACTTTTTAACTTTTCCAAACACTATCAAAACTAAATAAAGGTGCTTAAAAGCCCAAAACACTTAAAAATTGGGTCATAACTTTTTTTTATACCAGAAATAGCTAAATACATATGTAATACATTTTTAAATATAGCTTTAACATCATTAATAAGAAAAAAAAAACAATAATTTTAATACATTTTGGATTCAATATATTATACGTATTAAAGACATATTTCAATAAATATGGTGAATACATATATCTAAAATATTTTTAATACAAATGTATTATAAGAATTATGTGTGAATTTCAAACATTCCGTCACAATTTAAATTAGTTTACGTTGTTAGAAATGTATTATATTTGTTATGAAATAACAATTATCGAATTCATTAAAATGTATAATATTGAATTCGAATTGTATTACAACAATTCCTTAAGTTTAATACAATTTTAATACAACTTTAATATAATTTTTTCCTCGTTTGCGTCTTCACCAGTGAAATTATCTCCTGCAGAATCTCGTCACTGCTGGTGAAACTTGAACAATAGCTCCACCAGCCTAGCTCACCGCCATCCTCCTCTCCTTCTTACCCCTGCCACTAACCAATAACAACCAACAACCTCTCATCTTCTCCACCAGCCCACAAATTTCGGCGAACTCACGACACCGGAGCAACCACAATACTCCGTCGCAACCTCATTCTCTATCGTCGTCTCTTCCACTGTTCCGGCGAACTGGACCAGCCAGCCAGATCTAAGACTTCTCCATTTTCTCCAGCGAGGAGCTTCAAGCTTCGGTGAACCGATTCAAACCAACAACGACGAAACATCCTCTTCCCCTTTCACCTCTTCACATCATTTTCTCTACAACCTTCAATTCAGTCAAAAGTCCGACAGAACTCCGACGAAAATCCAACCACTAACCCGATGAAGCAATAGTACCACGACACACCCATGAGCACAAACGGCCAACTCCGTTAGTCTTCTCTTCTCCTTTTTCCTTTTTAGTTTTTTAATCTGGCCATGAATTAAATTTTTAAAAACTTTATTTCAGATCTGTAACGGGAGTGGGGAGGTGGAATTGTACAACGACGGGGTGGTTGTTTGGTGGTGGTGTGGTGGGATTTGCTCCAGTTCATCAGAGTTTGAAACTCCTCACTGGAGCAATGGGAAGACAAAGAAATAGTGGGTTGTTGTAGCGTTGATTGTTGGTTACTCCGACGTCTTGAGTTCACCAAAGAAGAAGAGGAGGTCAAGAGATGGGAGATATGAAGGCTGAAAAGAGAGGGGTAAGGAAAGAGCAACAAAATATATTTTAATTATTAAAGATAAACCTATGCTATAAGCTGTAATTAAAAAAAAATATCCCATAGAAAATAATAATTAATTTAAAAAAATTCATTTATATAATTATTCCTTAAAAATAAGTGAATTCAAACACCCCGTAAGCCAAAATTAAAGGGATAATTTCAAATATGTACAAAAAAGTAAATAATTTACAATAAAAATAGCCAAGTTTTTGTTTACAACAAAAATAGCCATTAGGCCATTTTCTTCCATTTTCTTTTCTTTTTTCAGCAGTTTTTTTTTTTTTAAAAAACAAACTATTTTCTTTGTATTTTTTTTGTTGCGTTTTTCTTTATTAAAAAAAACTTTTTTCGTTTTTTTTAAAACTTTTTTCGTACAACTTTTTTTCATGTATCAATATTGTATAAATGGTGTATAAACATGTATATATGATGTACAAATAGTTATGTAGTGTATATGTAATGTAATGATATTGTATAAATAGTTATGTAGTATATATTTAATGTATCGATATTGTATGAATAATGTATAAAAGTGTATCGATATTGTATTAATGGTGTATAAACATGTATATATGATGTACAAATAGTTATATAGTGTATATGTAATATATCAATATTGTATAAATGTGTATAAACGTATATCGATATTGTATAAATAGTTATTTAATGTATCGACATTGTATAAATGGTGTACAAGCGTGTATTAATATTGTATAAATAGTATATAGACGTGTATCGATATTGTATAAATAGGTATGTAATATATTGACATTGTATGAATGGTGTATAATCGTGTATCGATATTATATAAACAATCATATAATGTATCGATATCGATATTTATTTGACTATCATGCGTTCCCACCTTAATAAATAAAAATATAACTAAAAAATAATAAAATAATATAAACATTCATTTTTTTCGCAAAAGAAGTGAAACAATTAGAAAAGAAAAAAACAATTTAGAAAAAGAGTAACAAAGAAAATTTAAACAACGAAAAAAGTTTTTTTTTTTTTTTTTAAAAAAAGCACAGCAAAAAAAATTAAAACGTTTTTTTAAAAAAAATTAGAAAGAAAAAAAAGAGATTTTATTAGTACTTAATATTAGAAGAGGAAAAAAAGAAAGACAAAATCAGTGGGCTTTAGATATTGAACAAAATGGACTACAGGCAAAATGGGCTCTAAAAGATACACTAACTATGGCCCAATGGCCATTTTCAGCTATAATATGGGCTGAAAGGCTATTTTTTGTAATAAAAAGATAAGTGTGCTATTTTTTATGTAAAAATTTATCTCAATGGCTATTTTGTATAATTTTCCCAAAATTAAATGTGTGATTAGGACTGTCAAAGACTAAAAAAAACACCCGCCGAAAAAAAAGCTGCCAAAAGTCCCATGGCAGCGGCCGCTCGTTCCGTCTCCATATTCAAACGGGCAATTTCATCCGCCGCCCAAATCCTCCAACACCACCACTTCTCCTCCTCGTCAGCAGCGGCGATTCACCGGCCGGTGAATTTCTATTATGAAGATAGTGAAGGCGAAGAAAGTGCAGTGTATCAACATACCCTCAAATTCCAACGTCCGTCAACTATAAAACAACAACAAGTTCTACACAACTCCGTTAGTTTAATAGGGAAAGTTGATTTTCCGTTTAGAAGAGTTAACACCAGAAACGGCTCTTTTGGACTTTATACTTTTCTCAGTGTCTCCGCTTCTTCTCAATTCCGGCCGTCTTTTAAGTAAGTTGATGATTTTGTTGCGGTTTGTTAATTTCTTTGTTTCTTAGCTGAAGGCGATTATTTTTGGTTCCTTTTTGTGTTTTTTATAAATTATTTTTGGAGATTCGTTGGACGATCAGTCAACTAATAGTTATTATCTCACAAGTCAACCTTGTTTGTTAAAGAAAGTTGGAACTTTATTATCTCAGAAAATCACCTTTATTTGTTAAAGAAAATTTTAATCTTATTATATAAAGTCACCGTAGTTTTTTCTTTTTTTTTGGAAATGGTAACTTGAGTCACCTTCATTTGTTAAAGAAAGTTGGACTATTATTTATCTCAGGAAGTCACCTTAGTTTGTTAAAGAAAGTTGGAATATTATTTATCTCAGAAATCACCTCCGTTTGTTAAAGAAAGTTGGAATAGTATTTATCTCAGAAAGTCACCTTCGTTTGTTAAAGAAAGTTGGAATATTATTATCTCAGAAAATCACCTCCGTTTGTTAAAAGTTGGAATATTATTTATTTCAGGAAGTTACCTTAGTTTGTGAAAGAAGTTGGAATATTATTTATCTCAGAAAGTCACCTTCGTTTGCTAAAGAAAGTTGGAATATTATTATCTCAGTTGGAATATTATTTATCTCAGGAAGTCACCTTAGTTTGTGAAAGAAAGTTGGAATATTATTTATCTCAGAAGGTCACCTTCGTTTGTTAAAGAAAGATGGAATAAAGTCACCTCTGTTTGTTAAAGAAAGTTGGAATCTTAATATCCCAGAAAGTCACCTTCGTTTGTTAAAGAAAGTTGGAATCTTATTATCTCCATTTGTTAAAGAAAGTTGAAATCTTATTATCTCAGAAAGTCACCTTCGTTTTTTAAAGAAATTTGGAATCAAGAAGAAAGGTGACTTTCTGGGATAATTACTATTACTAATTAGTTGACTGACTATCTGTGAAAACAACACATTACTTTTGGTGATGTGCAGAGTTATGCTGAAGATGTGGGATGAAATGGCGGAAGTGTCAATGGAGCATTTGAAAATGAAGGACTTGGTATATGTTTGGGGTCATTTGAGATCATACTCCAAGACTGACGAGAATGGTAAACACAAGATGAGATACGAGGTTTGCAACCCAGAAAAAAATAATTGAATTTTTCGTATGCCCTTGTTGTATGTTGAGGTATTCGTAAATAGAAGGGTCTGGTAAAAATTGGGTAAATTTTTGAGCTTGGTAGTTTTCGATGTCCTGCCTTTAGTTTGTTTGGATTGTCATTGTTTGTTGCCTGGTTAACACTATGCATCCTGTTATATGTTGGTATCTGCCAAATTCAGATAAGTGTTCTTTCTGGCTTCTAATTTCGTCGAAATTTAGTGGGAGTTTTCCATAAAGCACTGTATGGAAGATTATACAAACTTGTCTATTATTTGTTATAGTTTAAGTATGATGCATGTTCTCAAAACTATTAGGCATGCACGCTGCAGATTCCATATCCCGGTCATCCAAATTTCTTGCATGTTTTAGAGACCTGGGCATGTTGTTTATCCAGGAACTGCCCTCTGGGCATTGAGTTATGATCCAGGACTACGACAACTTTCAGCTAGTTTGCACAAAAGCCTGACTGAATTTTCTCTGTCAAATTGCAATAAGGAGGACAAAAGTATAGGTAGTACTTGGATACAAAGTTGCAAGCACCTTTCTTTTGTTTAACGAACTAAGTGACCTTTTTGCTTGGGACACCGATGCGAGGATATAATGATACATAAGAGTGCACATAGTCTGGCTCCTCTTCATTAGTTTGTCTCCTCTTCATAAGCTTATCATTTTCTGCCTTATGGCTTATTAGTGTTTTAGGTTTGTGTAAGAATTCGTCTTCTGAAGCACTTGTCTATCAAACTCGAGCTTCTATTAAGAGAAACCAGTTGTCTTCTTATAATGTCCATTTATCTCTGACATAGCACACAATTTTATCTTTCAGAGAAGTGATTAATTAGAATTGCATCTGCCATTTGGTGTATAGCTGTCCTGTATGAGCCTTTTTTTTTTGGTGTGTGTGGGTGGGGGTGGGGGTGGGGGGGATATGATGTACGTTCAAATATCAGCTTCTTAGATCACCAAATGAATATGCTTTGCTCTTTTTATTTATTGAATATCTCCTTAAAGACAAATGCTAATAGAGGAGGTCGTGACATAAGTGCACCTATTCTTTTAACTGTTGAATTTTCTCTTGGATCTTCAAAGAACAAAAAGGATGGCATATAAGATATACCCTAAAGAAAACATGATCCTGCATTAGATATGTTTTTGTAAATTTAAGATCCCCGTGCTGAACAAGATGCTTTCTCTTTTTCTTTTTCCATATCTTTATGTAGCTTGTGCTGCACAAAATATTTTTGTTTCATGTTTTCATGTATTGATTCTTTTGTGAAGGTAGATGTCAAGGAAATAAATTTTGTGACTCCAGATGTTCAAGCCTCAGCAACCCCAGAATTTGAGAAGAAAGAATCAGGAGTTTCAGGTTGCCTTTCTGAGCATTTCTTATAAGTTATAATGTTCATAGATTGTAAGCAATTGATAGACATTTTCTGTATTGGAGTGCAATAGGCATAAATATAGCAGAGTGGAATATAGAGGATCTATATGACCAACCCCAAGTAAGCAAGTAATATGGTATATGAGAGTAGTTGATTGATTGTATACGCGACATTTCTGGATAATTGAAAAATAGAAAACTGCAGGAGGATAACTTCTAAATTTCTGGAATGGAACTTTAGAATTAATAAGAGAATCAAATACTAATTTTTCACACATTCACTATAGCCTGATTTTAAAATCTGAAGTGTGCTATTACTTAGTTTATGAAAATGCAGCTTATTGAGTTAGAATGGAGGGGGTGGGAATTTCTGTCCTGACAAAAGAAAGAAAGAAAGAACAACTAAAGAGATTTTATAAAATGGTTCACATAATCCAGATCTAGGTGATCCTCTTTTGTATATTTCTCTCGCCTCCAATGACCATTTCATTTGGTTGATTATTGGAACAGTGGGATATTGAGACATGAACTGGCTTGGACATTCCTGCTAACAATTTTGCTGCTTTTAACCTTGTGTCGAAACATTTCATTAAATCAAGACTTTAATCTAGAGCTACACACAGGCGCAGACTTGGATGTGACAGAGCATTTTCTTAGTTCCAAACCGAACAGCTTGGTTGCCCATAATCCAATTAATCAAGCCTTAGACCTTAGAGGGACTGATGGTGCCCATATCTGGAAATGTTCCGTATTGACATTTGTTGATCCTACATATCCATGTTTCTTCGAATTTAACTCATTTCTACGTCAATTTACTTACCTTCTCAGGTGAAGATGAAGGGGAGAAGTACAGGAACCGGATTAGATTGTGGCAAATTTTCTTCGCTAGCCCTTTTGAATGGATGGACTTCAGGAAGGGTAAAGTCAATCCTAAACACCCAGACTTTAAGAACAGAGATACTGGTGAAGCTCTCTGGCTCAGGACAGATGATCCACCATGGATAAAACGACAGTTGGATATTCTAGATTCTAGATTTGCTTATGAAAGTTTCTAGAAAAAATTAAGCTCCATATAAAACATGTCCTTTTGAAGGGATGCAGAGCAATGCTGGAACCTGGTACAAGAGAAGTTCCACTGGATGTTACAATCATCAAAGATGGTACTGTTAGCTATGTGCATACTTCTTATAATACAACTTGCTTTGGTATACATAACAGGATCCCCATTATAAATGAGAAGCAGCCCCACTGTGTACTTATGTTACTTGCGTCACAAGTTATGCAATCTTGGCAGTTGTACTAGTTGTTTAGTGCTGCTTCTTGAAAAATATGTCTTGTACATAAGATCAATACTTGTAATACGAAGTATCTTGATCGTCTCCACTTTACCAATCTATGCTGGTCAATTGGCCATGTAAGCAGTAAGCTCCCCATTGATCTTGTTCTTATGATCAAGAACGAGTTCATATTGAGGATCAATACTTGTCATTCAATGAAGTATGAACAAGTCCCTTCTGCTTGAACTTTATAGATCGATCAGCTTGTGCAGTGATTCTTATTACTCTTAAATTCTTTTCATATTTCCTGCTGCAGCCGGGCATCGTATGGCCTTTATACGTGTATACTTCGATGTTCCCCTGTAATAAAACACTCTCTGAGTTATATGATCAACGTGATCAGTCAATTAGTATTTTCACTCGTGTACGAACATAATCTCCAAATACTCAAAGATTTATGTTGGTCATGAAGTTCATGGTTTACACACAGGAGATTTCTCAAGTCATAGAAAGAGATTGGAAAAAGAGATGAATATGACAAAGTTATGAAAGGGGAAAATGTAATGAAAATGCTAAATTTGCAATAATGTGGTTCATTCTTCAGGGTCATGTAAGTTATGACCCCCTAAGTTATTTTTTGTTGCACAAATTCCTTAAACGGGAACTAAATTTAAATATTGGTCTTGATATCCTATTTGTGCAAATCTCCCTAATTCTTTGGCAAGGGGAATATGACTGTTTGGAATAAAACTGACCCATGGGCCAATTTACGAGTATACAATTGTCCAATTAACTATTTGAATCCAATCAAGAATTAGGCAGGTCCATATTGCTCTACATGAGAATGTAAAATCCTAATTTGTAATGTATTATTTCTCTAGGTTTGCTATTTTAGTTAATGCAACTCCTAATTTATCCAACAAAAAAAAAAAAAACGTAAAATCCAGTGAGAAGTGTGCTTTCTGTTGGGTATTTTACCACAATCATAATACTTCGAGAGTCCTTAGGACCCATTTGGCCATGAAAACAAAAAAAATATTCACTTTATTCGGTATTTTTGAAGTTAAAAATAGAGTTGAAGTTGTGTTTGACCATAGTATTTTGAAAATAGGATATTTTTGAAGTTAAAAAAATATAAAAAGTGAAAATAAATTTTAAATTTTTTAGAGTTTTACGAAAATTGGGTTATTTTATGAAAATAAAAAATAAGATTTTTTTTTTTGAAAAATCAAAAAATAAATTCAAAAGTGCAAAAAGTGAATCCAAAAATAGTGAAAACACCTCTTGAGGTGCTTTTCAAAAATCCAAATATTGTGAAAACGTACTCTGAAATATTTATGGCCAAACAAGTATTCCGGAATAAAATGAAAAACGTATTCCGAAATATTTATGGCCAAACGCCTACTAAGTTAATTAGTGGGTGAAAATATCTTTTTTTACTGTAGTTAAATATTATCTATTCCCTCCGTTCGTTTTTACTTGTCACTATTTTCCTAATTGGATTTCTACTATTATTTGTCACTATTTTTCTAATTGGATTTCTACTATTACTTGTCACTTTTGACATATCAAGAAAAGACAAAAGAATTTTTTCTATTTTACCCTTAGCATTAATTGCTTATTTTTCAAATCATTTTCAAGACATATTACTCTAAACATCAATTAATAAGAGTAGTATGATAAAATAACCATATCAAATTATTTTCTTAATGAGTGCCATGTCAAAAAGTGACAAGTAAAAGCGAATGAAAGAGTAGTTCAATAATCAACCAATCAGTAAACTGTGTCTGAATTTCAAACGAGTTAAGATTGTCTTGGCAACAAAGCAATAAATTACATCTAGTTGAGGTTGATTGTCAACTCGATTTAATAATTTCAGTTGATGATAGTCAACCTACCATAATCTACTTTCCTTTATGTTTTCAACAGTCCTTACTTTTAAATATAATAGTTTATGAGAACGTGTATTGCACATTTGTCCCTTACTATATAAAATTTGTACGTCGTTAAAAATGTGTTATTGTATGAGTCAGCATTATAAGATAAAAGGAGTTGAAATTAATAGTTGAGGTTGATTGTCAACACGATTTAATAATTTCTGTTGATGATAGTCAACCTACCATAATCTACTTTCCTTTATGTTCTCAACCGCCCTTGTTTTTTAATATATTAGTTTATGGGAACGTGTATTGCACGTTTGTCCCTTACTATATAAAATTTATACGTCATTAAAAATATATTGTTGGATAAGTCAGCATAATAAGATAAAAGGAGTTGAAATTAATAGTTGAGGTTGATTGTCAACTCGATTTAATAATTTCTGTTGGTGATAGTCAATCTACCATAATCTACTTTCCTTTATGTCCTCAACAACCCTTGCTTTTTAATATACTAGTTTATGGGAACGCGTATTGCATGTTTGTCCCTTACTATATAAAATTTATACGTCATTAAAAATATGTTGTTGGATAAGTCAGCAGTATAAGATAAAAGGAATTGAAATTAATAGTTGTCTTTTGAGCATATCTCCATTAAGTAGCGTCACAAATATTGATCAATTTTATTTCTATGCAAAGACAAAAAAGAAATAAACAAAAATGAAAGAAAAAAAAAAAAGAAACATAATGAAAAAGTTTAATCGTGCATAAACATGCGAAGACTTCACCCCCACCCCCTTCCATAGCATAATTCCTTATTTTTCAACCCACCTACCCCGCACAAACCCACCCCATATAGACTAAACTCCACCCTGCCCTTTGCCATCTCTACCCGCAAACACTCTCATCCCCATATGAATGTGTAGAGAACATTGATACAAAGAGAGACAAATTGAAGATAAATTATTTGTCCTATAATGGCACAAAATCAACATCCTGAAAATCAAAACGTGTAAGATAGTATATATTGCAACTATAGGACAACAAATATAACTGATACTCCATGCAGAATGTGGAATATATATAATTATAGTATCACAAAGTTTTAATAATTCAAATCTAACTCAATTTTTGAAGTGTGATAATTTCATAGTAAAAAAAAAAGTAAGATAACAAACCTTGTATTAAGTGGTCCTCCTTCTTTGAAGTAGAAAATCTTTCTTCATCTCATTCTAATTCTGAAAATAATTAGAAAATAAGAAGAGAAGATGTAAAATAGGTGTGAATTAGATTTAAATTTGATAATATCACAAAAACCTAAAACAAATATTCAAAATAAAATACTATCATTCTTCAATAATCGCGAATATATATAATTAGAGAATCACAAAGTTTAACGATTCAAATCTAACTCAAAGTTTTGAAGTTTCATAGAAAGAAATTAAAGACTTTACTAATAAATTTTTAATTAATTTGAAATTTAAATATTAGAAAAATAGTGAAAAGATGATTTCGTTTAAAGCGGAGTCTTTTAATGAAGGGTAAAAAGTTCAAACAATATTTCTAAGACTCTTTCACACTTTTAATATAATATAGATATAGATATACATCACAAAACACTTTTCAGTTTAATATTACATATTACATTTTTGATATTTTATTTCCAAACTATAGAACCATGTTATATACCCCCTCCATTTCTTTTTATATGCTCCCTTCATTTTTCATGAGTCAATTTGACTAAGTTTCAAAGCTAAATTAGATTAAATTAATTTAATTTTTTAAAATTAAAATTTAGATATTCAAAACGATATGAAAAGTATTATAAATTATAATTTTCCTTTTTTCAATTTGATTAAGAAATACATCTTAAAGTATTGGTCAAAGTAAGTTTATATCGTTTGACTCTAAAAAAGAAAAGGATGCATATAAAAGAAATGGAGGGAATATGTGTGTATTTTTAGAACGAAAAAGGGCCAAAACTACCCCTTAACTATCTGAAATGGAGCAAAAATACCCCTCCGTTTGCTTGGTGGCACTCCGTTAAAGTGAGGGGTATTTGTGAGCCAAAAATCAAACGGAGGGGTATTTTTGAGCCAAAAAACAAACGGGAAGGTATTTTTGCTCCATTTCAGATAGTTTAGAGATAATTTTGGCCCTTTTCCATTTTTAGAAAAAAGGGACAACTTTATTTTAAGCATTCCCCTTTTTTATATGGAGATTGGGATATTTTGAGGTAGAGCTAATTTTCTTTAGTTTTCGAGCCCGTCAAAAACAGCCTTAGTCGACTATTAATAGCCTTTAGATCTTCGAGAAGGATTTTTAAGTGTTAATACTCTTGTAAAGCACCAGAATGGGGTATTTAAAGTGAGTTAGCAGCCATTATGTATAGGTTGGGCAAATTTACTGTTAGAGTGAATAATTTTACTAAGAGCATTCATAATATTAAAAAATAAACTTATGGAAAAAGTCAAATAATATATTCAATAGTTATTATATATACATAATAATTAATTTAAATATAATTAAAATTTTCGACAAAAAAAAGTTCAAATGAACCCCTTGTGAGTGTAATGGGTCGTTTTGAAGCACCAATAGAAGTTTAAAGCTAAAGTTTGTAAGTCTAAAATACTTTATGCATTTGGTGGGGAAAATCATTTCTTATCTCCAAGTACAATCTTGCACTTCATCAGTGGAATAAGAAATAATTAACATTACCATTTTTTGTCTTCTTTGGGATGACTTTAATAGACTTTCGTATTCAATTTGAACTTTTTAAGTCACTAATATATGTCTAAATAGTGAGAAGAAAAGTCATGGAGTGCCAATATGCTGTACTGGATAAATTCGTGGGTCTACATCGATAATTATTTTATATGTCCTTTAATTAAGCAATGAATAAATATTACGTAGAATTACGTACTCTAAGAGCAATTCTATATTTTGATATTCTTATTTCACATTCTATCTCTTATAAAATAGTAATACATAAATTTTTACATGCTGTCATATAAAATAGTAATACATAAATTTTTACATGCTGTCAACCAAGTACAAAATAATGTAGAAATTATTTACTTTGTACGATCAATCAAATATTATGCCTATTTTATGTGAGGTTATTTTTCTTAATCAGTCCAACCAAACGAGCACTTAGCTTTTTTCTCTTTTCCCCTCTTCTCCTAAGAAATAAATTACTTTCGTGCAGCAGGTTCAAAATTTAATCTTAGAAAAGATGAATTTGAACTATAATCTAGTGGTTACCATTCCATAGACCATAATGCATCACACAATTAAGTGCAAGATTAATTCCTTCCCTTTAATTTCCTCTTTCAAAGTTTCACCTCACATTCGTAAAAGTTACGGTGAGATGGTAAATGTTCTTCTATCCTTAATTAGAGACTATTGGTTTAATTGGAAATACAATTGATAGGAGGCATTTCATCCTCAAAGTGGACTTTTCGGCATGAATTTGAATTAATCAGACCCCAAAGCAAGTCTTAAACGTAAAATTTTACAGAATATCTTATTGGACACTGTCATTTAACTTCTATCCATTTTCTTAAAGATTGTTGCATGTCTATCCACTTTGGTACAATTTCATATATATATATATATATATATATATATATATTTGGTGTCGGAAATTAAGTTTTGTCAAGCTTAACTTCATATAGAACATCTTAGTTTAGATATGAGTGAAGTTCGGACAGAAATAGTTGAACTTTAACCATATATATACATGAACTCTCAGGCAAAAATGATTAAGAAAACAATGAGATTTTTATTTTTATTTTTTATTTTTTTTATTTTTTTGTGGTGAGTGTGTTCTTGTCACTAGAAAAAGTCGAAAATGTGGGACATGGCAATAGTATAGTATAGGCCAATAGCCCAATAGTATGAGCAGCCTCAAGTAAGATGGGCCCACATCACCGTGTTGACCGGGTCGGTCTTCCCTTGGACCACATCCAATAAATAGAAGTCTTTCCCTAATTTCAATTGATTTTTATTTAAGAAAATATTCACTCAAATTAATTATGGACTACTCCCTTTGTTCTATTTTTAGTAGCATCCTAATTTGTCTAGAACCAAAAATTAAAGAAAATGTCTATTCAATATAATATTTTATGTGAGATGTGTAATGAATTGTCGAATTATAGGTTTAGGCCTTAATTACGATAATGGGATTTGAGGAATATAGAGTATACGTAGACCTTATTCCTTTCTTGTGGAGGTAGAGAAATTGTTTTCGAAAGACTCTCGGCTTAAGTATCACATATCAAAACAGTAAGCAAAAAAACATTTATAATTAGTAAAGAAGACATAGTAGAGAAAACATTACAAAGCATTTGATCAGTGAAAGTAAATAGTATTAATAGTGAAATAATGCGATAAAAACTCAAGAAGCAAATACATGTTCAAGTCGTACTTAAGGTAATAAATTACATTGAATTAAGTGGAAAAAAGCACACAGCAATTGTTTTAAGTAAGTTGAACTACAACTTAGTACAACTAATAGCTGAAAAACTAAATCAAACACATAATTTGCAAGATAATTGAATTTGTTTTACTAATTAAAGAGTTCACTTATGTGCCAATAACACAAATTATACTGTAAAAGCGACACTCCGAAATTACCCTTGTTACAAAAAATAATTAATTTTCGCAAAGTATTCTTTCCAAGAATTCCTTTACAAGAACTTCATTTGAATGAGATACAAGGAGTTCCGATTTCTTGCGTTGATGAAGAAAGATAACCTATATAGTAATCCAAGTCTAATTTATTTAGTAGCTATGTCCCTGTCAATCACTCAATGAAATGTTATCAATATCTTTTCGTACCTATTACTTCCATGGTTCACATTTATAGTACGACCATTTGTAAACATATGTTTTTCTTTGTGGTTGATTGACATTTAGTTAAAATATAAGTGAGAAACGAAGTCACTTTTAGTATGGTGTCGCTTTATCGTTCATCACAATATTTGATAGATAATGTCTTTTATTAAAATAGAATTTTCTGACGTGAATTTTGAAAAATCAAATTTCAAGGTGAATATCAAATATAAAGTGAAACTTTTAAAATAGTAGAAGCGTTATCACAATTTTTCAACTTTTGCGTTCTGATTGTGGACCCAATTTTCAAGCTCAATCGTGCCAATATCTTAAAGTCTTGGAGAATTGATATAGTAAATTTGTGATAGACTTGTAATTCGTGATATGATTACACCTTTTTTGAGTCTCAAATTAGTAAATTGTATGAGATTTGTATCTCGTCATCAGATCGAGTTTATTGTAAAGTCTTAAAAATTAAGGACAATCGTCTCAAACTTTCATTAAATTTCATTTAGACACTTAGATAACGGTTTGTTTCAATTGAGCTCATGAATATATGATAAAGTGTTTCTATTAGATACTTTATCATAGGGGTGGGTGTTCGGTTTTATCAAATTTCGGTTCGGTTCTTCGGTTTTCGGTTTTGGAAAAGTGTGCACCAAACACCGAACCAAACTAATTCGGTTCGGTTCGGTTTTTTCAACTTCGGTTCGGTTTAGTTCGGTGTTTTTAAATCGTTTTTTCGGTGCAAAATAAAAAATAAAATGAGAACCGAATCAAAATATAAGACACTTAAAAATCTAAAACATTGTAAATAAACTATCAAGTGAGGACAACTTCAAATACATATCATTGTAGTGCTCCATTTTTCATATCACAATACGGTGGTAGTATTTGTGTGGAAATTTTTAGGAATTACAGTTAGAAATTAGGAGTATTTGTGTGCAAAAATTTAGGAATTACAATTAGATATATAATTATATTAGGAATTAAAATTAAAAATTAGGAAAATATAAAAGTAATAAGGATGGAAGGTAAATGTTGATGGGGTAATTGGGTATGGGCTTTGAGGTTTGGTCTTGAAAAGTTTTGGGCCAAACATGAGCTACATGAAAATTAAAAAAAAAAAAAAAAATTTAATAAAAGTTCGGTTCTTCGGTGCACCGAAGAACCGTTACCCCTAAACCGAACACCGAACCGAAGAACCGAACTACCGAAAAAAAAACCCGAAACCGAACCGAAGAACCGAAGAACCGAAACCGAAGAACCGAACTAATTCGGTTCGGTTCGATTTTTCGATTCTCCGATTTTTATGCCCACCCCTACTTTATCACGTGTTTAGGTGTTTAATTGACATAGCATGTATCAAAATTATATTGAATAATTGTTATAGGTATCTGTGAATCTAAACTACAGTTTATCAGAACCTTCTTTCTGATGTTTCAACTTTATACTACAGCCGGCTTCTTTTACTTCTGGTGGACTACATTTTTAATTTTGTTGAAATAATAGGTATATGACCAGTGATACATGCTCAAGTCTTGGAGGTGATTTTATTTGCTCATAGACTTGCAGTAGTTAGCTAACTATGTCAATTGTCAAGTTCAAATTTCAGCAAAAGTGGACTTTATTTGTTCATTTTATTCTAGAGAATTGTATGAATTAATTCGATAATTTGAAAATTGTGAGTCATATTGATTGATAGATAATGAAATTGACTTGTTACTGTTTGGAGTTCAAATTAAATTATGTTAGAATACTAATTTTATAAAATTTGGGTTGGTTTCAGGTTAGAAAGATAATTTTATTGTTAAGCAAGTATGAAGAGATGATTCGAATTTCAAATACATGATTTTTGTGAAATTTTTTTGTATAAGTGTTATTTAATTTAAACTAGTTAGAAGTAATTTAAGGAGGTTGTGTATAAAATTTAAGTTATGAAAATGTGGACGGATTTTGAGCAAGAGCTACAGTTAATAATCATTAAAAAAAAAAAAAAAGGGTCACGGTTGCTAGCGACATTTTTACAAGATTGATGCAATAACACCACCTAGACAAAATAGACACGTTGCTTATATAAATACTATAATAATATATAAACACTATTGTAAAAATAGTGTAATCGCAAGGGCAGGGTTGAGTGGTTGGGAGGTGGATATCCCATGCGGGAGATTTGGGATCGAATCCACTATCGTCTGTCGCTCAGCCATGAGCTCGTCGCTTTGGGCTTACCTAGTACAGTTCACACCTCCTAATATTACTCCATATGTCATTTTTACTTTATCCATATTTAACATGACTCGCTCCTTAAAAAATAATAAATAAAAGAGTAATTTTATCATATCATTTCTATTCATTCAAGGTGAAGTACCATGGTATATGTTATTTGCAGATGACGCAGTTTTAGTTGACGAGACTCGCAACTGAGCTAACAATAAGTTAGAGGTTTGGAGACATACCCTGAAGTATAAAAGGTTCATGTTGAGAAGGACCAAAACTGAGTACTTGGAGTTCAGGGATGTGACGTATGAGGCTGATGCTAAAGTGAGGCTTTTTACACAGATCACCCAAAAGAGAGGTAGTTTCAACTATCTTGGGTCTATTATTCAGAGAAATGGAGAGATTGATGAGGATGTCATTCACCGTATTGGTATAGGGTATATGAAATAGAGGCCCACCTCTGGAGTCTTGCATGATAAAAATGTGCCACCTAAACTAAAAGTCAAGTTCTACAAAGTGATAATTAGATCAACTATGATATATATATATATATATATTGCAGAGTGTTGACCAGTGATGGGACTCTCAGGCAAAAGTGATTAAGAAAACAATGAGATTTTTTTTTATTTTTTTTTGTGGTGAGTGTGTTCTTGTCACTAGAAAAAGTCGAAAATGTGGGACATGGCAATAGTATAGTATAGGCCAATAGTATGAGCAGCCTCAAGTAAGATGGGCCCACATCACCGTGTTGACCGGGTCGGTCTTCCCTTGGACCACATCCAATAAATAGAAGTCTTTCCCTAATTTCAATTGATTTTTATTTAAGAAAAATATTCACTCAAATAAATTATGGACTACTCCCTTTGTTCTATTTTTAGTAGTATCCTAATTTGTCTAGAACCAAAAATTAAAGAAAATGTCTATTCAATATAATATTTTATGTGAGATGTGTAATGAATTGTCGAATTATAGGTTTAGGCCTTAATTACGATAATGGGATTTGAGGAATATAGAGTATACATAGACATTCCTTTCTTGCGGAGGTAGAGAGATTGTTTTCGAAAGACCCTCGGCTTAAGTATCACATATCAAAACAGTAAGCAAAGAAACATTTATAATTAGTAAAGAAGACATAGTAGAGAAAGCATTACAAAGCATTCGATCAGTGAAAGTAAATAGTATTAATAGTGAAATAATGCGATAAAAACTCAAGAAGCAAATACATGTTCAAGTCGTACTTAAGGTAATAAATTACATTGAATTAAGTGGGAAAAAGCACACAGCAATTGTTTTAAGTAAGTTGAACTACAAATTAGTACAACTAATAGCTGAAAAACTAAATCAAACACATAATTTGCAAGATGATTGAATTTGTTTTACTAATTAAAGAGTTCACTTATGTGCCAATAACACAAATTATACTGTAAAAACGGCACTCTAAAATTGCCCTTGTTACAAAAAATAATTAATTCTTTGCATGAATTCCTTTACAAGAACTTCATTTGAATGAGATACAAGGAGTTCCGATTTCTTGCGTTGATGAAGAAAGATAACCTATATAGTAATCCAAGTCTAATTTATTTAGTAGCTATGTCCCTGTCAATCACTCAATGAAATGTTAATCAATATCTTTGCATACCTATTACTTCCTTGGTTCACATTTATAGTACGACCATTTGTAAACATATGTTTTTCTTTGTGGTTGATTGGCATTTAGTTAAAATATAGGTGAGAAACGAAGTCACTTTTAGTATGGTGTCGTTTATTGTTCATCACAATATTTGATAGATAATGTCTTTTATTAAAATAGAATTTTCTGACGTGAATTTTGAAAAATCAAATTTCAAGGTGAATTTCAAATATATAAAGTGAAACTTTTAAAATAGTAGAAGCGTTATCATGATTTTTCAACTTTTGCGTTCTGATTGTGGACCCAATTTTCAAGCTCAATCGTGCCAATATCTTAAAGTCTTGGAGAATTGATATAGTAAATTTGTGATAGACTTGTAATTAGTGATATGATTACACATTTTTTGAGTCTCAAAGAAGTAAATTGTATGAGATTTGTATCTCGTCATCAGATCGAGTTTATTGTAAAGTGTTAAAAATTAAGGACAATCATCTCAAACTTTCATTAAATTTTAGACACTTAGATAACGGTTTGTTTCAATTGAGCTCATGAATATATGATAAAGTGTTTTTATTAGATACTTTATCACGTGTTTAGGTGTTCAATTGAAATATGTTAGAATTTGCATGTCTAAATAAATTACTGGCGAGTTTACGGAGTTGTTGAGGTATTGTAACGTTTAAATGAAAATAGCATGTATCAAAATTATATTGAATACTCCCTCCGTTTAAAAAAGAATGATCTAGTTTGATTTGACACAGAGTTTAAGAAAATAAAGAAGATTTTTGAATCTTGTGGTCCTAAATTAAAGTTATGATAAATGTACCAAAATGTCCTTTAATCTTGTGGTCTTAAACATGTCATGTGGAAAGTTGGATTTAAAGTGTTGCCAAAAAAAAAAAGGGTCTTTCTTTTTTAAACGGATTAAAAAGGAAAGTAGGTCATTCTTTTTTAAACGGAGGGAGTAATTGTTATAGATATATGTCAATCTAAACTACAGTTTATTAGAACCTTCTTTCTGATGTTTCAACTTTGTACTACAGCCGGCTTCTTTAGTTATTTTACTAATTACTTCTGGTGGACTACATTTTTAATTTTGTTGAAATAATAGGCATATGACCAGTGATACATGCTCAAGTCTTGGAGGTGATTTTATTTGCTCATAGACTTGCAGTAGGTGGCTAACTATGTCAATTGTCAAGTTCAAATTTCAGCAAAAGTGGACTTTATTTGTTCATTTTATTCTATGTAGAGAATTGTATGAATTAATTCGATAATTTGAAAATTGTGAGTCATATTGATTGATAGATAATGAAATTGACTTGTTACTGTTTGAAGTTCAAATTAAATTATGTTAGAATACTAATTTTATAAAATTTGGGTTGGTTTCAGGTTAGAAAGATAATTTTATTGTTAAGCAAGTATGAAGAGATGATTCGAATTTCAAATACATGATTTTTGTGAAATTTTTTGTATAAGTGTTATTTAATTTAAACTAGTTAGAAGTAATTTAAGGAGGTTGTGTATAAAATTTAAGTTATGAAAATGTGGGCGGATTTTGAGCAAGAGCTACAGTTAATAATCATTAAAAAAAAAAAAAAAGGGTCACGGTTGCTAGCGACATTTTTACAAGATTGATGCAATAACACCACCTAGACAAAATAGACACGTTGCTTATATAAATACTATAATAATATATAAACACTATTGTAAAAATAGTGTAATCGCAAGGGCAGGGTTGAGTGGTTGGGAGGTGGATATCCCATGCGGGAGATTTGGGATCGAATCCACTATCGTCTGCCGCTCAGCCATGAGCTCGTCGCTTTGGGCTTACCTAGTACAGTTCACATCTCCTAATATTACTCCATATGTCATTTTTACTTTATCCATATTTAACATGACTCGCTTCTTAAAAAATAATAAATAAAAGAGTAATTTTATCATATCATTCCTATTCATTCAAGGTGAAGTACCATGGTGTATGTTATTTGCAGATGATGCAGTTTTGGTTGACAAGACTCGCAACTGAGCTAACAGTAAGTTAGAGGTTTGGAGACAGACCCTGAAGTATAAAAGGTTCATGTTGAGAAGGATCAAGACTGAGTACTTGGAGTTCAGGGATGTGACGTATGAGGTTGATGCTAAAGTGAGGCTTTATACATAGATCACCCAAAAGAGAGGTAGTTTCAAGTATCTTGGGTTTATTATTTAGGGAAATGGAGAGATTGATGAGGATGTCATTCACCATATTGGTGTAGGGTAGATGAAATAGAGGCCCACCTCTGAAGTCTTGCGTGATAAGAATGTGCCACCTAAACTAAAAGTCAAGTTCTACAGAGTGATGATTAGATCAGATATGATATATATATATAGCAGAGTGTTAACCAGTGAAGAGCTCTCATATTCAGAAGATGAAAGTGACGGAGATGAGGATGTTGGGATGGATGTATAGGTATATCAGGAAAGATAGAATTAAAAATAAGGATATCGAGCCAAAGTGGGAGTGGCTTCAGTGGAAGACAAGATGCGGGAAGTGAGGTTGAGATGATTCAGACATGTGATGGGGAGTTGCACAGATGCCCTAGTGCGGAGGTGTGAAAAGTTGACTATGGATGGATTCAGGTGCGGTAGAGGTTGACCGAAGAAGTATGGGGGAGAGGCGATTAGAGAGGACATTACGCAGTTGCAGCTTACCGAGGACATGACCTTAGATAAGAAGTGTGGATGATACTAATTCGGGTAGAATGTTAAGGTAGGAGTGTGTCCATATTAGTAGGTAGGAGTTCTTTGTCTTGTTACCTTTATTAATAGTCGTAGGACTACTCTTGTAATTTATTACTCTTCGATTGCTGTTGCTATCTATTATTTCGTGTAATTTAATTGTAGTATTGTTCTGCTATTATCTGTTGGTTTTATGATTATCTATTGTCTCTTGTATTTTCATTAATCTTTTTAGAATGTTTTTGTTTTGAGTCGAGGGATTCTATAGGAAACAATCTTTTTACCTCACTTTTGATGTAAAAGTATAATTTGCATATACTTTACCCTCCCCAAATTCTACTTTGAAGGACTACACTGGATACCTTGTTGTGGTTGTTGTTATTGTTACCCATATTAATTGCAAACCACATGGAGTGAAATATATTGTGGGCAAATTTCCCAACTAAGAAATTTGAAGGGTTAAATTTGTCATTTCACAAATCCCCCACAATGAAGTACTCATCAGCTCAATAAAGATCACTCAATAACTCCATAAGTTGTTTAACCATAATATGAAAACCAAACTGCCATCACTTCCAAGTCCCCAAACATGGCGGTAACGGACTTTTTCGTGGGCGAAATCGCCACGGAACTCCTAAAATACCTATTAGCCATAGTTAAAAAATCCACTTTGTGTCGTTCAAGCGCCGAGAATCTCATCTCTAACATCAATGGTCTTCTTCCAATCATCCAAGAAATCAAACAGACTGGTGTTGAACTTCCACAAATACGACAAACTCAGCTTGATGATTTCTCCAAACTTCTCAGAGATGGATATGAACTCGCCGGAAAAGTTCTTCATTCCGGCAGATGGAACATGTACAAGTATGTCATCATCTCATCTAAAAACTTAAAATCTTCCACACAATATACGTTTAGTTACTTAATTATACTCTCTTCTTTTCATATTATTGGGCCCTCTAGACCTGACACACCCGACGTATCTGAGCAACATATTTTGAAACTTTAAATTTGACTAGTAGTACTTTATTACTCTCCCCATTCCTTTTTAGTTGTGGTGTTTTGTTTTTCGAGAGTTAATTTAACTAATTTTCGACCCGGAGTATACATATATATGTAAAAATTTACTAAAGTTCAACAAATATTTAGATTTGAACCCGTTTTAACATTACAATGAGTTCAGTGCTGAGAATCTTAAAAGTCAAACCTATTAAATTTAAATCCTGGATCTGCCTGGATGTATGATACTTTTTCATGAAACAAATAATTTTGATTTTTGGATATATGAATTGGACCTCTTGCTGCTCTAATAGGTTTTTGAATTGTGTGAATCTCGTGTAAAAGTTTAAGTTCTTAGAAATTGTTTGATTTATATTATGCCTCAATAACAGGAACTTACAGTTGGCTAGGAAAATGGAGAGGCTTGAGAAAAGAGTAACGAGGTTCATGCAAGTTACAATGCAAGCCCATGTACTTGCTGATGTTCATCATGTTAGGTTTAACATGGAGCAGAGATTTGATGTGCTTGAGCATAGGCTTAAAGCTATAAAAATCGGAGTTGACAACAACGGTGCTGGTGCTGGTGGAGGAGGGTGTTTAGGGGAAGCTGTGAAAAGAATGGAAGAGGATGAGAAATGGTTTGAGGATAGTTTTGTAAATTTAGGTGCTGGGATTGAATTGGGGAAGACGAAAGTGAAGGAGATGCTGATGGGTGAACAGGATAGGGGTGTGTTTGAGATTTGTGGAATCGGGGGTAGTGGCAAGACTACCTTGGCTAAAGAGATTTGTAAAGACGATCAAGTTAAAAGTAAGTACTTAATTAATCTCAAAAAAGTTTCTCATTTCTCACTTTACTGTTTTGCATTGTTGGTGATCACGTTAGAAGTAAGTAATCACAAAAAGGCTTCTCATTTCTAAGTTGTTGATCGGATTGCAGTCGAGATTGGTCATAAAAAACCTTTTCCTTGTTTATAACGGTTTGTGTCTGGCCATGTTTTTCCAGGTTATTTCAAGGACAGGATTTTCTTTTTCACTGTTTCTCAATCTCCAAATGTGGAGCAATTGAGGAAAATGATTTGGGAAAAGATATCAGGGTGCACTCTACATGGTTACGGATACGGAGAGATGTTACCCCAGTGGAACCTACAGTACCAATGGAATATGAAATCTGCGTCCCCGGTACTCTTGATTCTTGATGATGTTTGGTCCATATCTGTTCTAGAGCCACTAATTTTCAAGATCCCCGGCTGCAAAATCCTAGTTGTATCGCGCATCAAGTTTCCTCCATCCATTATTGACTGTATTTATGATTTAGAGTTGTTAAGGGAAGATGAAGCTATGTCCTTATTTTGCCATTTTGCTTTTGGACACAATTTCGTTCCTCGTGGTTTCAATCAAAAGCTTGTCAAAGAGGTATTAATATGTTTTTGGCAGCATATCCTTTTTCTTTGCAAAAACTTCTAGTTATACTTGTGCACTAAAGCTTCTTGGACTTTTAGGTTGTGGATGAATGTGAAGGGCTTCCTTTGGCTCTTAAGGTCATTGGATCTTCATTAAAGGGAAAGCCTGAGATGTTCTGGACAAGTGCAAAAAACAGATTATCACGAAGCCAACCTGTCTGCGAGTCTCATGAACTGCAGTTGCTTGAGCGAATGAATTTGAGTATTGACTGTTTGCCTGAGAAGGTGAGAGAGTGTTTCCTGGACTTGGGTGCTTTTCCAGAAGACAAAAGGATTCCTCTTGATGTTCTAATTAACATGTGGGTGGAGCTACATGATATTGATGAGGAAGAGGCTTTTCACATTCTTGTTGAACTTTCAGACAAAAATCTTCTAAATTTAGTCAAAGATTCACGGTAATCGGTGGATTTAAATCCTCTCAAACAATCTTTGAATTTTTGTTAGAAGTAGATATGTTATGGAAAAATTCAGTGTGTTGATAGACTTCAATGTGTTATTCATGTGGCAGAGCTGTCGACATGTATACCAGTTACTATGAGATATCTGTGTCTCAGCATGACGTCTTGCGAGACCTAGCAATTCATTTGAGCAATCGTGATGATGTAAATCAGAGAAGGCGATTGGTCATGCCGAGAAGAGAAACGAGGTTGCCAAAAGAATGGGAAAGAAACGTGGATGACCCTTTCCATGCACGAGTTATCTCTGTGCATACAGGTATTACAGATCCTTGGTTACTGCAGAAAACTTAATAATTAAAATTTTGTTCTTGTGGTATAAACAGAAATTATTTCTCTTAATTGCAGATCAAATGAGAGAAATGGACTGGTTCAGAATGGATTGCCCAAAAGCTGAAGTAGTGATTCTCAATTTTGCCTCATCTGAGTACTTCTTGCCTCCTTTCCTGGAGAACATGCCAAAGCTAAGGGCATTGATAATCATAAACTATAGTTCCTCTAATGCGGTTCTTGATAACATGTCTGTCTTTAGTCATTTAACCAACTTGAGAAGCCTTTGGTTCGAGAAAATATCCGTCACTCACTTATCTGACTCCACAAATCCTCTCAATAACTTGCGAAAGATATCTCTAATGCTTTGTGACATGAAAAACAGCCTAGATGAGTCAGATGTAGACCTCCCTGTTTTGTTCCCACAGCTCTCGGAGTTCACAATGGATCATTGCATCCACTTCAATAGGCTGCCATCTAGTATTTGCCAGTTGCATAAGCTCAACAGCCTTAGTATCACTAATTGTGATAGTCTTTATGAACTTCCATCTGATTTAGGTGAATTACAAGCTCTACAAGTTTTAAGGATATATGCCTGCCCACATCTGAAAAGGCTTCCCCCAGGAATCGGTCATTTGGTAAAGTTGAAGTATCTTGACATTTCGCAATGTATTGGTTTGAGATGTCTCCCTGAGGCCATTGGGTGCTGCAGAAACTTAGAGAAGATTGATATGCGGGAGTGTCCTCAAATTGAGAGTTTGCCAAGCGCTCTAGCCTTTCTTGAATCATTACGTTGTGTAATTTGTGACGATGAAGTTTTTTGTCAATGGAAAGATGTTGAGAAGGCTGTACCAGGTCTGTGTGTACAGGTTGCCGAGGAGTGCTTTACTCTTGACTGGCTGTCTCAGTAGTCATCCCAATAATCATTTTTCCCTTTACTTGTGGTTTCTTTCGTGTAAATGTAGCAAGTTTTTTTTTTCTGCAGGTTGCTGAGGATTGCTCAGTGACTTCCTCAGTAGTCAATTTTCCAGTTCTGTATTTTCCCCTTTACTTGGGGTTCCTTATATCTCTTGTACATAGTATGTAGCTATAAGTAAATATTATAGATGGACTTCATCTCAATAGTTTATCTTTCCCCCCTTTACTAAGCCATAGTTCTGGAAGCAAAATAACTACAGGTAATCCAGAAAGTGATATTAAAGCGAGTTATCTGCTATAACATGTTAGTTTACGCTGATAATGTAAAAATCCGGTAGGATGTACATTTTAGCCTGCACACTCTCAGCTCAAGGTTTACAATGTCTAAATTCTGAAGGCAGGTCTGCAGGAATGAACAAACTGGTGCCAAGGCCAAGCATGAATATATCTAGTGCAATCGCCATAAGAGAAATTACATGTTCTGTCAAATCAAGTAGCTTGGTTCAAACTTCGTATTTATAGTATGAGGCTCACCTAATATGCATTCAATAAACAAGCAGAGTTGTGATTCAAACTCAAAACCATAAACTTAAAATCCTGAATCCGCCTTTCTTCGTAAACCAGAAAATGGAAGTTGAAGTAAACGTGTGGACCCTGCTAAGTGCTAACTAATGAGTAATCATGATCACTGAAACTGTGAAAACAAAAACAATAGTATTTAATATCCTGACAAAAAGGAAAAAGACAATATTATAATATGAGGTTCATGGAACCAAAAAAATTCAGTAAATCAAGTGTGGGGACCTTTTGCTAGTTTTTTCTTCAGATGATTGGGAAAGAAGTAAGGTTTGTTCAAAGAATTTGACAAGTTTTCCACCAAAATTTGGTAGTGTTCACATCCAACATGTTGTTTTCAACGAATTTTTTGACCCATAGACATTGAGCACAAATGTCCTTTTTGATGACCACTCTTATGTGACATCATTTTCACAATGGTAAGTAGGCAAAGGAACCATGTTCTCATGAGATCTAATTCGATCTTCATAGAGTTCTATAGATATTTTTAAAGAAATTTTATAATAGTATTTATAACCGTTTCCAGTTTAAGTGGACAAACCTAGTAAATAGACGTTCATATGAATTAGCTTATTGACTTCTCGAACAGTACTAGAAGAACTGGTACTGAACACTCCACCAGCAATTATAGTATTCCGAAGCAATAACCTTTTTTTTTTTTTGACTCATCTACTCATATAAGTTCTGAAGTGGTCGTTTTCATGGTTAATATTCCAGCTGTTTAAAATTAGATTTGTTTGTTCATAATGATCAAAGTCGATACATGTACTTTCTAGTGAAGCAAATTCAGTGAACAACTCATGCCATAGGGGAAAGACCATAAACTAGAGAATCTCGACCAATTTCAAAAATTACACCATGCATTGATAAGTTTTACGCTGACTGACGGTCTATCACTACCCTTCTCTTTTATCCGAGCCTTGGACTTAATATGAACCAAGCTCACACAGGCATACTCCTACCTCCTCCCTGAAAACTCCCACCACCTTTTTTTGCTCTCTTAGTGACTCGAGGCCACAATCTCAGGGTCGAAAGTGGAGGGGGCTTACCATCAACAACCCTCTCTTGGCTTACGTAACTTAACTCCATCAATGTAAACTTCTCTTAATAACATGGGAAATATAAATGTAAATCCTACTGGCTATGCATCATCAAAACTTGCAGCACTCAAATGTCTGATATTTCACAAATTTCATGTGATAAGAATTGAAAAGGACAAAAAAATGTACTACGTTGTGAGCTAAAATGAAATTTTGTCATACAGCTTTGGTACAGTCATATACATGGATGTATAAGTTATCACAGAGATCTACTTCGGATATACTCATTAATTCTAAGAGGGTAACTATAAAACTCATCATTTTTGCTATCTCCTTTCCTCCTCTGGAAGGGAACAAACCACGTAACACCTCTGTCGCCAATCGAGTGTCTCGCTTCGAGCGTGTTGTCTATGAATGTCCCGACAATCGTTGCAACGGTAGGAGGTGAAGAGAAGATCGTGTTCAATATCTCATTAAACTGCAAGAAACATTGAACCAAGTGTAAGTTTCGTTTGTCAAAAGAGTTTAAGCTCTATGCACTGACAGTGTAAAACAAAGTCTAAACGATCAAAGTCGCTTGTAAGATATTTGCACGTACAACTTTGATGAGCATTAATTTGTGATCTACGAGTTGTATAACTAAAATCCACTATCAAATGCATATCGCCAAATTATAAAGACGGATTGTGTGCAGTTATGTTTCTTACCCATCCAGCTGGAGTTCTAACAGGTCCATGGCCAGCAATATCCGTGTTCATCACGAAGTATTGGGGTATAGATATACCGAGGAATAGAGAGATACCGAGCACGTATATATTCCGCAGGGAGTTCTTATTGGCGAATTGGATGAAGGAAATACCAATAGCAGCTGTAGCAAAATTTTCCACTCTTTAGTTACTGTACTAAGATGACAAGAAGATGAACAAGCTAAGGGAGAAAAGCACTTACCAACTATACCATATAAGATGCAGTAGATAGCTGCAAATATAGGTAGAGGAATTTGAGCAAAGAATGCTCCAAATTTTCCTGTGGATAATAACAACTTGCGTTAATCATTGCTAGTCAAAAAACATAATTTGGGATGAAGAAAGCTAGAGACAGGCTGGACGAGATGGAGGGAGAGAAAATGTCAAACCAAATATGGAGAAGAAGATCATGAAAGCAGTAGAAATCTGAACAACTCTTCTACTCCCAACACGAGTTAGTCCCAGAAGGCCGACATTCTCGCTGCAGTGTTGTATCATCCACAAGTTAGGAGTGAAGAAAACAGTAAAATTTTAACTCCAAAGATACGGAAAACTTAGTAGCTTAAGGGCAGTAGCCTACACCTAAGTTCCCGGATGTTGTGTAGTGTAAAAGACTCGATGCAAGATAAACTATATCTAACTGAAAAGCATGCCATTGATACTATTTAACGACTGAACCAGAAGACGGTTTGCATTAAATCAAGTGAGCAATCAACCCTTACACAGATGCAGTAGTGCCAACAACAGCACCAAAGAACCCATCAAAGAGCTGTCCTATACCCTGGATAAGAAGCAAAGCACAATTGAACGACTTTCTGATGCTAAAAGTTTATCAGAGGGCCAAAGTAGTAGACAAATTGTACTCAAGTGATAACGCATTGCTGAATCACTTGGTGGATGTAGCACCTGTAAGCCAATGCTTCTACTCACAACATGCGCCGGAGGGATTGTGGCCCCTGCAAGCCTTGACGCGGCATAAAAAGTTGCTGTTGACTGCAAATAAATATATGAGGTAAATTTGAAAGAGATCATAATAACAGCAACTTCTTAAGTGGTTGCCATAATCTGTTTGATTTAAAACTATTCGAATCAATGCAAGATCAAGGAAGAGTATACACAGAAGAGTAGAAGTGAACAATCCGACATAATTCTTTAAACAACAGGCGAATTAACAACTTCCCGTAGGAACTAAATTATCTAAGATATTTACTTCTTTAGTTTAATAGCCTTTTTAACTAAAACAACTGTGCCTCAATATCATAAATGCTCTGTATGGATCTATAGTATTTCAAAGGATTATCTAACACCCGGAATTCTCTAATTTACTCTAGTGGTAAATCTCCAATATACTACTAAATTTCCTTTTCAACTCAAATAAAAAATTGAAATTCTTTCTTCTTAACTTTTGGTGCGACTATATCTTTTCTTTTTTTGAAGGATACTTTAATTCATGGATCTTCTCACTGCTCAAATAAACTTGGAACGAAGTGCAGAATGATCCCCCAACTTTACAATACATCGAGTATTTTTCAACGAGAACTGTTTGGTACTGTAGTAATAAAACTACTATCAAGCCATAATTGGATATTCAGTAAGGTCAATTGCACACACCTATTGTGGCATCCTACAGGTCCACAGAAAAAGGTGTTACTAGATCTCCTGGCGCCAAGAACTACTACTCTTCTAAACCCATAATTTGATAGTGGAATCAAATACTAAAACTCATGTTTCTAAAAGTAAATTTAATTCAAAGGGGAAGGAACAGATTTTAAAATGAAAAGTGAACCTCTGCTGATGAGACAAGTGCAGCACCCATCATTCCAAAGAGATGGCTAGCTCTGAATATGGGAGTCCCCCACTGGAAAGGGTAAGGGACTTTGACCCTACACGCAGCCAAACATACATGTCAGAAGAAGATAGAAGTTGAGGACTTTGTCATTATTGTATTCATCAGCTGAGTACCATGGAGCCGATGACAAGAGGAATGAATGGTCAATTCGGCAGCTCAGCTTAGTTTGCTCCTTTACATGGTTGTAAGCACCAGCAACAGTAAGAATAGCAGCAAAAGCCCAGATGAGCCCAACGCAGAGGAGCAAAGCAAACCTTTCAAGTATGGATTGGGCAACTGGATGAACACGTTGCATATACTGCAGATGACTTGACCAACATTACAATCTTCCAGTGAAGTGAAAGAAAGAGAGAAAAACTAGTCAACGAAATAATATATTACCTGCTGGGAAATGACAAGTAGAATTAACATGGGTAGGCCAATCTCTATACAATCACCCACCTGATAAAGTTATAGGGTCATAAAGAAAACTGGATGAGGTTTATGCAACTCTTCGAGCAATAAAGCTTTTAGATATTTAGGATAATACCTGAGGAAAGCCTCTACCAAACAAACCAAGACCTAGAACACAGACAACTGGCGTAATGACAACAGGACTGAAAAACCTGTAGACAAGAAGGATCACATGTCATTCCTCCAACGGAGGAAGTGTAATAAAACGATGAAACACAATGGAAAGGCAACCCAAAGACAGAGACATTTCCAAGGTTCTAATCCAGGAATAATGGTCCTCCTAATAAGTATTCAGAAGCAGAAAACCCAACTTACCTAGTAAGATTCCCCCAGACTTGGCCATATCCAAGAATTATGTTGATAAAGGAAGACACAATCAGCGACCCTTGAATAGCTCTCATAGTGTGCTCGAATCTCTACAAACAACAATAAAGGGTAATGCATCAGTAATATCATCAGTAATTATGCAACATCCATGGCTTTGAGATTTCTACGCAGTCACAAACTCAAGATTAGGTGTACCCCGGTCATGAGCATTAACAACATACTTCACATTAACACCACAAAGCCCAAACTTTGAGGTAAACACAGAGGAAGTAAAGCCAGAATCCTAAACCAAGGTATGCTCAATCAATATCCAGGCATGATGAATCTGAAAAGTAGATTAAGGTAACTTTTTCTGTTGCTTCCATGAGAGAAGTAGAACCAAAGCAGGAACATCTTCAACTACATTCATGCACTCTATGTAATTTTCAAGAACACCCATCAAAGGCCTTCCAAGACACCATGCCTATTTTTGATCCTTCAACCTGTGGCTTTGACTTATCCTAATTCTTAAATAAGATTAAGATTTCATCAACATTTCTGCATATACATCTTGTCTTCCTCTATGATGCTTATGCTCAAACTATAAATGAAGTATTTATCAGCTTTTTTAGTACCGGGGAACATCATGTCTTCGAATATCATCCATAAACAAAGTATTTATCTCTGAACAAACTACTTACACAATAAAAAGTAGTCATCTGGCAGCTCTGTCATGTAAAACATTAAGCTTTCCATCTAAACAAGGCCTTGCTTATCTTAAATTGATAAGACCAAGATTTCATCAGCAGTTCTGTCTATGAGAATATATTGTCCTCTACTTTCGTACTTTTGCTCCCAACCAACCTCTCTTTTGGTACAAGTGAAGGAAAACTATATTTTCCAGGATTAGATCCCCACTAAGACAGATCAAGAAGTCCGGAGGAATGAAAGCTTTGCCTTATCAGTGGACCGCTTAAGATATACACTTCGTTTATTTATAACTATGATTCTAGTTGACTTACTTTGGATTGTATCAGTAGAATTTGAGAATGCAAGAAATAACATCCAAAATTCAATTATCAAAGAATTAATATAAGAGTAATAAAGCTAAGGTACTTATGATGTAAATGAATTCATGTTTCAATGTACTCCTAATAAAAAGACCAAACAAAATGAGCAATAACTCTTTTAAGTGTTTCGGTCTCCAATCAAAGAGATTGAACGACAAACCTACGAAGGGTTGTTGAAAAAAAAAAATGTTAGGGTAAGTTGTTTCCCAATATATCCATAACACAGAATACACAAGTAATAGAGATAATATCTAAAACAGTGAACTTTATTTACCTCATGCTCGCTTCTGAAATTACTGTCAGAGAGATCGTTAATGACCGACAGGGCTGATATAATGTAAGCAAATGACGGACCCATCACAGTGGGAAGTCTTGTGCCAAAAAGCGTTTGCAGAAGAGTATTCACTCCTGATGTGAAAAGCAAAGACTGGATAACTCGAGCTTTGTCACCCTGCTCATAAAGATAAAGAGCTCACGATGTCAATATTACATCGAAAAGGTATCTCCACTACTCAACTAGGAGATGCTGGAGATATACCGGACCACCACCCATCTGAGGTACCAGCACATTGGCAATCATTACAGTAGTTCCAAGCATAACTATGTAGTGTTGGAAAGCCAGCAGAGCAGTTTGTGCTGCAAAATGTAGAATCATGCAACTGATCAGAGAAAAAGACCAATACTATAATTAGGTTTCAGAGCCTGCAACTCATTTACAGGAGGTGAAAACTTCAAATCCTAAAATGATAAAGTCAGATCCTGAAATTGTTACGTCCACGGTTTTCTGAAATTCTTTTATTTCTTTATTTTATTACAAAGTACAATTCCTATTTACAGGAACAAGGCAAATAATCAGAAGTGATCTATGCAACATCAATTTATTTCTAAATTCCATCAGAAGTCGTCTAATTTCGTCCAAGTGGGCCATATGCAGCAGAAAAGGAAACTGCAAACAGGATCTTATTGCTCAATAGGGAAACCTTTGTTCTATCCGAAGTATATTCCTCCGGATGGTAAAATACAAGAATTGTCCTTTGGCTGAATAGCAGGTGATGTTGAGGCAATCTAACAGTGGTTAAGAGGATCATTTGTCTTTATTAGAATTCAGTCATTTAATGGAGAGACTGCAGCTCCTTTTGGTTGGGAAATTATTTATTGTATTGAATGCAAATTTTACATTTATGAAACGCCTTCATGGTACATTTCATACATCTGCATCTTAAACAATAAGCTTGACATTGCTCAACTCCCCATAAACACTTTGATTCTTAAGTCTTCCGATGATATACAGCTCCCACAAGAAAAAGAGGACATGTTTCAACTCGATATCAGAAACAAAAGCATTTTACTTGGACGTCAGAGCAATTTCAACCCCAAACATTGGAGAAATGGGGAGCTTTCTAAAGTCACCACGCCTACTATGATTCCGATTCCTTCACCTGACCATTGTCGTAAAAGCATAAGCATCAACTGACTCACATGAAGGGATCATTACATTGGCTCAAAAGATTCAGAAGTTATAAAAAAAGGGCAATCCGGTGCACTAAAGCTACCGCTTTGCGCGGTGTCCGGGGAAGGGCCCCACCACAAGGGTGTATAATGAAATTTAAGTCAATAAACTCGGCAGAGACTTTTCCTTTTGACAAGTGATGAATTAGAGTTCAGCTGACCCAACACCCCACCCCTCCCCCATCCTGTTCAAGTATTCACAGAAATCCACTTAGACTTGCTGAATGCACTTCCAACGTTGAGGCATAAATTAAATAAACCCAAGAGACTAACTCCACCAACCTGCGTCTACAACTCCTCATTATCCTTGAACTCCACAATCCTTGAAAATGATTAAGCTCTTTAAGAAGGTCTACGTTGTTTGAGCAAGTGCCTCCCTCATCCTCTCCTCTTTTTGGAAGGCAGTGGCCCTTTCGTCTTATCTAATCTTTGGCTCATCTGAATAGCTTTAAATTTATTTGTATGTATATTATTCACTGTGCCACATTAAATATTTGCGACCAAGTTGCATCCAACAGTGCTCTTCACATTCCATGCAAAAGAAGAAAACTTCCGACAAGCTTATCTAATTCTACTATTGCACGTGAAAGGGACTCTTCATTGAAGAAATAGCTCACACTTAATGATTGATGACCAAAATGAGTAAACTAAGTAATGGAATCGGAGCTTGGCAATCGATGTCAATATAGGTTCACAGTCTGGGGATTAGCTCAATTTGGCAACATTATTGGGGATATTCTGATCAACCCCATTCCATTGCTATCCCCCTGGAGGAAACCTCCAAGTTATCAATTCTCTCCACCAGAAATGAGACATAGTTTTACAGTAATTCATTATTCTGACAGTTAATCTTACTGTAACCTGAGTGATTTCACCACTCTTATTTTTCCGTGATTGTCTCACAATAAGATCAAACAGAGCTAGAATCTATAGAGAATTAGAATCAAATTTATTCTAAAGAAAAGAATACAAAAAGGACTGCTGGAAAGAAGCTTTACGTTCTCAAAGATAACAATATCACACAAATTCCAACAGTCAGAAAACCAAACACAGATATGTTCAAAAAGAAAATGACCATGAAAAGGTTGAACCTTTATCAGGTAGATTCTTGATCAGCAAAAAAAGCTATATCAATACAAATACTTTTAGATTTTAAAAGTCACCTCAACCATGAAAGTGAAAACACAAACTTCACAAAAGGAGTGCCAATTTTTCATCTTTATCTTCACATATAGATTCTTGTTCAACAAAAACAGAAAAACTAATTTCAATGGCAATACTTTTAGAATTTAAAATGCACTCCAACCATGAAAGTGAAAACACAAACTTCACAAAAAGCAGTGTGCCAAATTTTCATCTTTTTACAACTAGATTCTTGCTCAGCAAAAAACCCATCAATTTCAATAGCAATACTTTAAGATTATAAAATTCACACCAAACCAAGAACGAAAAAGCCACAAATTTTAACAATAGGAAGTGTCAATTTTTCACTGTTCATCTTTACAAGTAGATTCTTGCTCAATAGAAATACTTTTAGATTTTAAAATTCATCCCAACTAGAAAATTAAAAACACAAACTTTACAAAAAGAAAGTGTCATTTTTCATTTTTATCTTCACAAGTGGATTCTTGTTCAGCAAAAAAATAAAACATCAATTTCATTTACAATACTTTAAGATTATAAAATTCACACCAAAACCAAGAATATGAAAAAGACACAAACTTTAACAAACAAAGTATCAAGTTTTCATCTTTTATCATTTCATTTAAGGAATATATATATATATATATATATATATAAATAAATTTACTATAAATGGCTAAAAAAGAGATGAAAAAAAGAATACTAACCCCAAGAAGGATTAGAGTGTATGCAATAGTGAAGCTGAAGTAGTTGCTCAGCAGGAGGAAACAAAGGTCCTTTAGCAGCACCAAGTGGCATTGCTGGTGCTGGCGCCGCCGTCTGTGGCGGCGGTGGCTGGTGGTTGTGTTCATGATTATGAGTTTCCCCCATAATTCTTTTTCTACTTTCCAAAAAAAAAATTTAAAAATCTACAAAATGGAATTTTTGAACTTAGTTTTCAAGAATCAGCACCGACATGATATACTATAGAGTAGGGATGAAGAAAATGAAATTTGAAGTTAAAGATTGTGAATATTTTTTTTTGAAGTTAAAGAAAGAGCATTAATTACAACAGTAAATGAAATTTGAATACTCTAGATCAGATTTTTGAGATTAATAAGTTCTGAAACATGCACCAGATAGACACCCCAGATTATAATACTATATATACTATTTCGTTTTTAATTTATTTGCTTTATTTTTTTTTCCCATTCCTTTCAAATGAAAATTGCTTTTTAAATAAAATTAGAGAAAACAAGTTTTAAAGGTTTCATTTCACATTGATTGCGTTCTTCCTATCTACCCGACACACACAGCCCATAGCCCCTCACCCCACTACCCACATCCTCTATCCCTATTTTTATCTTCGATCATATTTGTTTAAATTATATTTTTCTTTTATTTGCTTTTATTTATTATATTTTAACTTATATATTTATTAAAAAAAATTAATAATATGATTATTTTATTATAATACCTTATTAAATAATATTTATTATTATATCTTGAAATTATAATTTGAAGAAAAGATAATTAAATATTAAAGATAAGATAAAAAAATAAAAGTTATCTATAATAAGTAAAAATAAAAATTCTATTAGAAAATAAGTGTCAAGTAAAAGTAAACAGAGAAAGTATATAAATATTTTTAAAATAATATTTTTTATTTAATACTCCCTCTGTCCCAATTTATATGACACACTTTTCTTTTTAATCAGTCCCAAAAAGAATGACACATTTCTATATTTAGTAACAATTTAACTTTAAAATACCCACTTTACCCTTAATGAAATGATTTACAACCACACAAATATCTATGAATCATTTTAGACCACAAGTTTCAAAAGTCTTCCTTTCTTTCCTAAACTCCTTGCCAAATCAAAATACATCACATAAATTGGGACGAAGGGAGTATCTAATATAAAAAATAAATAAGAAATCTACTTATTTTCTTACAAAATAATTTTCAAGAAAATGTTTATAACGGAAAACATCTTTTTTTCATAATAAACACACTCTTTATATATATTTTTAATTTAAAATTATAAAAATCAAAATTTTCTTTTATTTTTTTAAACTTACTGAATTAAAATCAAACAAATAAATTAAAATATAAAAAATATATATTTTATTTGACTTTTTTTAAAATTATTTTTCTCTGACAAGGATGAATGGGAGAGGAGATAAGGGAGGAAAAGAGAGAATGGGCCAAAAAAGATTCACGTAAACTGGTTAAGGTTGTTTGGTAGTTTCGAGGAACACCCCGCGTGGGTCCACGAATTTCGATGTAAGTATCTTGTACTGCAGAAATATCCATTGATTCTTCTATTATTACGACTTTGACATTTTGTACTTTCTCTGTTTACGTAAAGTTGACAGATTAGTCTAACTTATGACCAAGAAAAAAAAACAGAAAAAAGTCATTATACAGTACTACATGATTTTTCTTTTCCCATATTTGATAGTCATATCGAAATCCGATAAATTTAAATTTATGTCAAAAAATCTCATTATAAAGAATAAAGACTTTTGAATAAGAATGAAAGAGTACTAATAAATTCCATCATAATTTTTGGTGGTTACATGATATTTTTATGTTTAAGAATTAAAATATTTTTTTTCAAAATTTAATCAAGAGTGTTTAATAGAAATATATTTTTATATATTTAGAATAGAAGGTTAGTGAGTAGGAGTGCATCTTTACTTGTAGGGAGGAGTGCTTTGTTTGTCGATGTACCTGTAGTCATAGTGTTATACCTGTGTCTTATAGTTTCTTGTTTGTTGTATTTTGATGATGTGCGTGATTTCGGATAGATAGTTCATAACATTACTTTATGGATGTTTTATTTCTTTTATCTAGTGGTGTAGTTTCCTATTTTGTTGTTTGTATTTATGTTTTTTGCTTGTTATACTGTTATTTGTCCTGAGCCGGGGTCTATCAAAAACAACCTCTCTACTTCATTTGAGGTAATGGTATGAATTGCGTACACTTTATTTTCCCTAGACTCTATTTTGTGAGAATATATTGAATATGTTGTTGTTATTATTATTGTAGATATTTAATAATAAAATTATAATTTAAGTATCTAAATAAAATTTACTGTGACGAGTTTAAAATGAAAGCCCAAAATTGAAAAGGAGGAAAGGGGAGAAAAAAATCCTTTAATGGAAGAAAATATAAAAATAAAATCTATTTACTTTCTTAAATATTCTAGTCTTAATTGAAATGATGATGGTAATGATGATGGTGTAAGGACTAAATAAAGAGAATATAAGAGCAATAATTAAAGGTAAAGAAAATAAGAAGAAAACAAATTAGGAGCTTACAACTTTTTTCCTGTAAAGTGACTGCCATTAGCAAATAAAGACAGACAGCAAAGTCTAATTGATAACCTTATTATCTTCTCCTGAATAGCTTAAATCTTCCATCAAATTCTCAAATATCAACACTAATCAACTTGCATAAACCAACAATGAATAATGATAGTGTAATTCTATGAGTAAAATCTGAGAAGGATAAGATGTATTGGAATTTTATGATTATTTTTGTGAGATAGATAAATTGTTTTTGATAAATTCTCAACTTAAAAAAATAGTTATTGAAGCAAATTATAAAAAAAAAAAAATATAACAATCAAACGACATTATATAAAGCAAACAAAGCGATTAATAATATTACATAACTCTTCCATCAAATTCTCAAATATCAACACTAATCAAATTACATAAACCAACAATGAATAACGATAGTGTAATTCTATGAATAAAGTCTGAAAAGGATAAGATGTATTGGAATCTTATGACTATTTTTATGAGATAGATATGTTGTTTTTAATAAATCCTTAACTTAAAAAAAATATTATTGAAACAAATTACAAAAAAATATAACAATCAAATGAGAACACCTCCTCTAGACGTGTAAGGCTCTCACAAACACTTCAAAAGATGGGGAAAAAATGCCTCTAGGGGAGGAGGTGTTCTCAACTTCTATGATTAGGGGTGTATTAATATAATAAATAAAATGTTAAGGGGGTTAATAGGACCCTCATGAAGTTCGAGTGTGTAGTTGAGATTTTGGATATAAGTTTGAGGGGTTTAAGACTATTTTCTTTTCAATTGGTGAACCTCAAAAGTGACAATTCATCAGTTTCAAAATAGTTGATCCTTATTAATTTAACACGACTCTTAAATAAATATTTATTAAGAATTTATTTTATCAAATTAGCCTTCTTAATTATATTTTAAAAATATAAATTTAAGTATATATACTTTATATAATCATTTAATAATATGAATAATATTAAAAAAATATAATAAATTTTTTTTGATTTCATAAATTAAATAATTAAACTAAAATAAATATTTCTAACAAGATGTTCAACTAAATTAAAACGGAGAGATTAGTTCAATACCAAACGAACAAACAATAACTGGGATGGACTGTATTGATGGCATAAATGGTAAATCTGCAACAAATGCAGCTCCAAATCGGGAAAATAAATCGTTTGACTAATTTGAAACTTTACGCCAGCACGTGGTACTCGTATGGTGTGTGGGAACAGCGGCCGCTGTATTTCCTTTTTTACTTCGTTTCGCATTTTAAATTTTAATTATATAAATTTTAAAATATATTTTTTATCATATTAATATAAAATGAATTATCACTTATAATATTTTTATATATAGTTTTTACTTGTAATTTTCACTTTCTGATTTTAGTAAATTGTTTGACAAGACAAAGAAAGGGAATGAACCGGATACTTTGTACAGAAATAATCCCTAACCTTTAAAAAAATATTTGATTAGATAATTGCAAATTCAGTTGAAAGTCAAAAAATAAATGTTGTAGAGCTAAAAGATCGGCACCGGCCTTTGCTCACATGCACACAAATTATATACTCCCTCCATTTGTATTTACTTATCACTATTTTCTAATTTAATTTTTATTTTTATTTATTATTTTTAACAAATCAAGAAAAAATAAAAAAAATTCTTCATGTTTTACCTTTATTATTAATTACTTATTCTTCAAATTATTTTTTAATATATATTAATAAATATTAATTAATAGGAGTAATATGGTAAATTTACTTTATTAATTATCATGTTTTTAATAGATGTATCATATCAAAAAGTGATAAATAAAAGCAAATCGAGGGATTAAGTATCAATTCAAGTCGTGTGGTATTTGATTTGCTTTAACAGGTAATGAAACTCGAAAGTAGCCTCTTTGTCATTTACAACTTGAAATGCATGATCCATCCAACAAATAGATCCAATAGTTTACGCTCATGTTTGGATTCCCAAGAAATTCTAAATAGATAATTAATTATTTACTTCCTACGTTTTGATAATTTATTTTGAAGTTTGAAACTTAAAACTTGAGATTTTGAGTTTTTGAAGTTGTGTTTAGACATAAATTTTACCTGAAAAAAATTAAAGTTTTGTAAGTGAAAGTAAAATGTCCAAGAAACTGGTTTGAATCAACTTTTTGAAACTTGAAAATATTTAAAAATCAGATTTTGAATTTCATGGCCAAACATATATCTAAAGAAAAATTTCTAAAATCTATAGCCAAACGCTAACTATGTTTTACAGGGAGTGAAAAGTTAGTTAGTAGAGGGCTTCACATAAAATTCATTAAAAGTTCAAGGAAGTAAAGGGGAGAATGCTAAATGTTGGGGCTGATTCAGAAAATCAGTTTTTTCTTAATTCAAACTTTCTTCAACAAAGACGGAGACTTTCTTAGATATTACTATTTAATTTAGTGACCATCTGATAAATCAATTCCTAAAAATTGTCAATATCTGATCATGAGACTACATGTTCGAGCTGAGGAAAGTAGCCTCTCGCGTAAATATAAGGTAAGAGTACATACAAAAGACTCAATGTAGTCCTACCCTTTCCCGAACTCCACAAAATAAACTCCAGCAAGGTTAACCAGCAAGAATGGATTAAGCTCTTTTAAACGAGACATTTAAGACTGCAAAATGTCTTGTTCCATTCTTGGTTAAATTAAGGACTTCATTGATAATTAAATCCAACTTACTGCAAGATTTTTTTAAAAATAACACGAGGCTACAACCAGCCAAAGACTTGCAAACAGTAATAATAAAACCCTCAATGCTGGAAAGCAAGCTATGTCATTCTTCAAGGACTTTGCTAAAGAAAAAAAGAAAAAAAGTAGCCCGGAGGTTGGATCATAGGACAATCCAGGAACTACACCTTAGACAATCAACAACTCCTGACAGTACAACAATTAGAGTCCCTAACCAGAAACCTGTGCACTAAAGCTCCCGCTATGGCGGTGTTCGGGGAAGGGACGGACCATAAGGGTCTATTGTACACAACCTTACAATCTGCCAGAGGCTGTCTCCACGGCTTGAATTCATAAACTCCTGTCACATGGCATCAACTTTACACGTTACTCCAAGGCTCTCCTTCAGGTCTTGCTAAAGCTCTTCAAATTTTAGATGGCATGTGATGGTACTAGCAATTCTGACTTGCTTTAGATGAGGCCATTTTGAAATAAACCTTGCACCTCAATTAAGTTAGCTTGTTCATATGTACCCCCTTTTGGGCCAGGCAAACAGACAAGAAAATGCTTGTAGCTACAAGTCTATAACAACCATAACTGGAAACTGAAGTATTTAGACAGATCTTTGATGTCAATTATTTCAAAGTACACTGTAGGGCATACAAGTCACACTGACTTCAATCGTATGGAAAGTAGTTGACAAATTTTACTCACAAATATCCGAAAGAAGTAGGATACTTGAAGGGTACGTGGAATAGTCTTCCATAAAATAGAAGGCGGTTTGAGCTAACTCTGGGCACCAAAGAAGTCCAAGCAATACAAAGAAGACACAAACAACATATATCAGCCTCCATATACATAGTGGGCTACGACTTACTCTACGAGAGGATTAAGCACACTACCAACAAACAGGACCACGCCCGTCACATCTTCTCTAATCAGGAAGAGATACGGATGATCAGCAACAAAGTCTACTTTCTCTTCCACCATCAATGCTCTGAGTTTAACAACACCAGCAGTTGCAGCTGCAGCTTCTGTTCCCTCTTCATTTACCTCAATAAAGGATTTGTGAAAGATGCTAGAAACATAAAGGTTACTGCCAACTGGGGAGTCCACCATCTCTGTGAGGCCATCACCAGAGAAAGGCAATACCACACCAAGCCCTTTCAGAACATTAGAAGCTTCAAACCCAAACGATATTTTAAATTTGGGGATACGAAATTCACCAACTCCAACCTTCTGATATGGTAGGTGTCGCTCCAAGAATCGGGATTCGGAACTGACCTTGTCTACCAAAGCTGGCAGTCCATCATTGGCATCAGGCAGAAAGAAGTACATGGAGAAACGACGCCTATCCTCACCCTGTTTATACGGAAGGCCCAACACCTTGAAACCATCAAAAGCTTTTACATATTGCTTGTTCTTGCTAGTCATGAAGGGCACTTGAATGGATGCCCCATTGAGAAGGTGGAACTCACTTTCCTTGGTCACTGATGCATCGAACTTCTCATCCCAGGCTCCTTTAAAGTACAATGCATTTGCAAACACAAGTCTTGTTGAACTGTCAACTGAGCCAGCTGGAAGAATTTCTTTGATAAGCCCACTAGTTTCCTTTTCAGCCCATTGATTCACTTGACTGGCAACCTCAACAGCCTATAAAACATAAAAAATTTGTAATAAAATTTATGCAAAAGGTACATCTATCTTTTTTTCTGACTAGAGTTCATAAGTTAGTGTAATTATCCATGCTAAGGTTGCAGAGGAACAGAAAAGTTTGAAGAGTAAAGCCAGTTTTTAAGCAATGAATGAAGAATTTCTTCAATTTCCAGTTAAGGTAGCAATACATCAATCAGTATTTGAGACAATAGTGAATGATAAGCATAGTTAAAATGTATGAGACAGCATTCATTGGCCTGCAGTTTATCGGCAATGTAAATGCATAAATGCAACCCCATCTATTCATACTTCCATCCCTAGCTAAAAAGGAGAGGTACACAAAAAGATAAAGCCGAAGGTGCAAAATTTCCAAAGCCAAAAAGATGATGCACCAAGTTTTATCTTAGCTAAAAGAAGAAATGCAAATCCTTCGAGCATAAACATGAAGCGCACTGAATTTCACATGCAACAAAGTGAGAAATAGGGCCAACTCGGCTGGTCCTACTCATCAAAAGATATTTGAAGGTCTAGCAATTGACAAGAACCAAAAACCCTAGCTCCATTGGAGTAGAAAGAGTTTACAATGAAACTATTACTTCCAGTGCTTTGTAATGCTTTTACTTGAGCCGAGGGTCTATCCAAAACAATCTCTCTACCTCCCCAAAGTCTTGCGTACGCACTATCCTCCCCACACCTCACTTGCGGGATTACACTAGGTATGCTGTTGTAATTTATAAATTCCAGTATCCTAGTTCATAATCCATTCACCACATCACTCCACTAAGCTAACTTAACAAAGAACAAAAACGCGATATGTCTATAATATTTCAATTTATACTGTATCCACCTCCTAACTGGTTATCAGCTGCCAAATAAAACCCAATCTTTGGAAAAGAAAAATGAGAAAAAGTACTTCCTTCGGGAGAAGGGGTGCTCTCCAATCTGGCCACGAAGACTAGAACATATGGGAAAAAAATGAAGGAAAAAAAAGTACTTGGAACTAAATGGCATCAAAGTTAGCCCATAACAACTCATTAACTCAAATTCAACAAAATTCCTCATAAAATAATTATCCCATCAAACATTTTCAAAACCGAATCGATCAATTGAAACAACGAAGTACAAGAATTGGGGGTTAAAAATCTAACCTTTTTCTGAAAATCAACAGAGTCAGAAGTAGCTTTATAAACATTGTCGACAATCTGTTTGAAAGAATGCTTAAGAGGCAAAGTCTGTTCAACCCAAACACTATTAGCAACAGAAAGACGCGGCCCACCATTAGGACTACCATCAGCAAAGACAACATCAACAAGCTGAGAAGAAAGAGAGTTGATTTCATCAACAGACTTTGATTTAAGGAAACAAAGCAATTGGTCACGGGTCGGGCCATTTGAACCCGAAGCAATGAGACCCAATACTACATGGATCGACAAAGGGGAGAACACCATGTTGGTGTTGTCACCTTTATTAACCTCGGTGGAAAAAACATGTTTTGATAATGTTAAGGATATGCCTGTTTGGTTGCTGATTGATTCTTGAAGGTCCATTTTGCTATGGTGATTTTCGGGTTTTGGGTTTGTGTGTAGGATTTTGAAGAGTCAATGAGAAAGAGGAGAGAATTGAGAATGAGGTGATAAAAAAGTATTGAATTAAAAAAAAGGTGACAAGTTTGATCGGCGCGGAAGTCAAATTTTTTGTTAAGTAGTTATTAGAAAGTTGCTGCAGCAACTATCGAAATTGCTGCAACTTGCTGCAGCAACTTACAACAATTGCTACATGTCATTAAAACTAATGATAAAATTGTCACCTCTACTCAATAATTAAAATTTGTGTCATCTTTTTTTAATTTTTAAACTTTTTTGTCACCCTTAATTAAAAATCCCGAGAAAGAGAGTGTGTAGGAACGACTTGGAAGTTTGAGCAGTGTTGAAAGTCAATACTTAGCATATACTACCGTTCATTTTTTGATTTAACATATCCATTAAAAAAATAATTATTAATATAATTATTTTACTAAATAATATTTATTATTATATCTTGAAATTAATTTGAAGAGAAAATAATTAATGCTAAGGATAAAATAGAAAAACAAAAATTATCTTTTTTTTATATATCAAAAATAATAAATGATAAGTAAAAACGAACGAAGGAAATATATCAAGAAATAATAACTTTTATCTTCCTACTTTACATTTAGCATTAATAGTTTATTTTTCAAACTAATTTCAAGACATAATAATAAATATCATTTAATATAAATATAATGATAAAATAGTCATGTCAATAATTATTTTTTTAATGAGGATGTCAAGTCAAAATGTGACAAGTAAAAGCGAATGAAAAAATATAAAAAATGACAAATAAAAAAAATTTAATTAAAAAATACATAATAAGTAATTCTAAACGAAGGAATAGAAATATATATAAGAGATGTTACAAATACAAGGTAAGACTATTATGGTATGATTCTTTCTCGAATTTCGCATATAAGGAAAAATTTTAATAATATAAATATACATACAATAAATTCTTATGTCCTAATCTTTTCTCTACATATAGCGATAAGTTTAGCACATCATTTTTTTTTACGACAATCAGCAAGGGGACCACGTTAAGAGTCAAACTAGAAAGAGATGGTGTAGGAGAGACACGTTTATGAAGTTTGGAAGAGTGTGGAAAGCAATACTTAGGATAGAAGTATGGAATTTGTACCTCTGTGGCAATCAAGCAAGGTGGCCACTTTATATCAGAAGGACAAAAACTAATTGTTTATTGAAGTGAATAACATTATAAAAAGGCAGTTTGGTGCGTTAAAATTTGATTGTGCAGTGAATTTGGGAACGAATTAAATCATAATGATCTATTCTATGAAGTATTACCGCATATTTTTTCAAGAGATTTTTCTTATAGTTAGAATCGATCTCCTGATCACATGACAATAATTTTATAAATTCTGTCAAAACTTCCTAGTAATTTTGTTTAAATTAGTTTCTCAAGCATTGAGTTTAGAGCATTTTGGTTAATAATAAAGGTAGTGTTCTGGCTAGTTTGTCAATTTTACCCATACATCACTTGCGAGGGAGGTGTATAAGTACCTGATTTTTATATTATTACACATTTAAGTTATAAATTTCTATACGTCCATTAATTTTAAAACAAATTCACACATGTTTGATTGAAGTCATTTTGTGTGAACTTCAATCATACGAAATTTAAGACATTTTATTTAAGACCCCAAGTTCACAACGTGATCAATTAAGGCACAACACCACATAACAAAGAGATTAAATTAGCAATTAAGTTCCCAAGTTCAAAAATGTGATCGACTTGGGGCAGAAAAACACACAATCAAGTCACTGAAAATTTCAAAAAATGAAGTCAGGGACTCTCAAAAGAATGACACACACATAATCCAACCTAACTCTCCCACTCGTATACTGCAAAAACTTAGTTGCCAGAAAGATTAAACGACAGCCCACGGAGTATCAAATCAGTAAATCTTCTTCTTCTAATGGAAGCAATCAACCAAATACTAGATGCAGATGGCAGCTACAAGAGAAGATGTACCAAAGCGATTATATAATGATCAAAACTGTGAAGTAACTGTGACACATCAATTAGAATTTACAATCCACACAGTGGAAGTACTTAAAGAGCCTAGGGCAGAATCCAAGATAACCATCTAAATAATGAAATGATGAAGCAGCACACAAATAGTTTAATAACTTATTGCTGCCATTAACAAAGCTCAAAACTAAGACCATAAAGGCCTCTTAAATTCGCAGATATTCCCTACCATACCGTATGGAAAATGCTTGCGCCAGCTGCTCACACAACAACTGCAATCCTGCTTCTAAGGCTGAAAGATGGATACAATAGCAATGCACACATGATATTGGTTAAATTTTGAAAGAATACAATTCAAACAAACATCACTTACAACAAGAATTAAAACATAACCACTTCACATAATGACTAGAAAAAATGCTCATCAACTCAATATCTTCTAAAACAACAGCCGAGAAAGGTATGCAATGATCAATGGGCTCTGAATGGGAAGGGATGAACCGTGCAGAAAAGGCAACATAGCTAGTTAACGACCAACTGAAAATGCAGGACCAAGGCAGATGAAGAGAAATAAAATCAAGTGATCAATTATTCTCTAGAGGGACACACAAAATGGAAATTGAAGTTCGGAAATTTCAACCATCAACCTAACTTTACTGTTCCACACTGCAAACTAAATCTGTCACACAAGTAGTAGAATGGAACATAACATACAACTTTGACTGAGAAGTAAAACTATATTCTGTTGTAAATCTTACGAAAAATACTCAATCACGAACACTTGTAGAGAATTCTTGAAAGTTTGAGGCGTCTCAAACACTGTGCTTAAGGATATTTCACCCGGTATAGGTGTATCCCCCAGGATTCAACAAACTCTTCTAGTATAAACTAGGAGCCAGAATTTAACAAAGATTACATAGAGAAGAAAACCTAGCAAAACTAAAATATAAGAGGAAGGATTATACTTGAGTTCTCTGATTTTTTTTCCATCTCCCCAACATGTATCTAGTAAATAAATTTCAAACACCATAAATACAATTCATTACATGGAATTGAATAAGAATAACGTCGGGAATTGAATTAAATACAATTCTTTTTGAAATATCCAACATATTCTATGTCAGCAACGAACTGAGAATCCAGCAAAAGCCTAGTTCTGTCCTGAAATATTCAAGAGATCTTTTACTATTACTAAGTTTCATGAGGCAGTTCTCTAAATGTTTATAATCTGCCAAAAAGGATATTGTGAATACAGCTCTCGGATCAATACTTCCATCCGGGCACAACATAATCTGCTTACTGAAAAAAATGATTTAAAAACTAAATGCAGAATATCAGAAAAATGTTTCCTATGTAAATCTTGTTGCTTCCATATGTAGCCAAAATATCATTACTAGAAGCAACAAATGAAACTGGCATAAGCCGAATTCGGCACACGTTTTGGTTTTCTGAACAGAGGAAGAAAACTAAAGCTGCATCAAGAAATGGTAAGGTAACGCTAAATTTATATCAGATGCAAATTAAATTCACCAGCATATGTTAGACACACATACAGCCAACGTTTAAGTAAATTCCATAGCAAGCATCAGACTTACTAAATTCTTCAATGAAGCTACAGACTCCATATCTCTGAAGAATGAGAGGGCGAACTACACATATATGACCAATACTCATATACTAATCAAACAAATGACAAACTGAGACAACAATTTTGTAGTTGAACATAATTTGAAATTCATACTAAACTAAACGCAACATCAATATAACTAACTAAAATTGATAATGGATGCAATGAAAATACGAAAGCAACATGCTAACTAAACAGCAAGAGGATTCAACAAAGTGCCCATGAACAAAACAGCACCAACAGTCTCATCTTTCACTAGGAACAAGAAAGGATGATCAGCAGCGAAGTCTATCTCCTCCTCTTCAACCATCGTCATTGGGCACCCCGCTGACAACATCCAAGCAGTAACAGCTGCAGCTTCTGTACCTTCCTCATTTAATTCAATAAATGATTTGTGTAAAACTTTCGATATTGCAAGAGGGTCATCGCCGTCCACCATCTCAGTGAGACCACCAACAAAAGGTAATGTGAGGCCAAGTCCTTTTAGTACCTCAGAAGCTTCAATGTCAAAAGTTACTTTGAACTTAGGGATACGAAACTCGCCCGCTTTAACTTTTAACAAATTTGCTCCAGTAAAGCTGGTAATCCGTGACGAGCATCTGGGAGAAACATGTACATGCTGAGAAGTCGCTTGTCCTCGCCCTGTTTATAAGGAAGCTTTAACACTTTGAAACCATAAAAGGCCTTCACATATTGCCTTTTATAGCTAGTCATTAAGGGCGCTTGGACAGATCCTCCATTGAGGAGATAGAACTCATGGTATTTTGTATACGAAGCATTCAATTTCTCATTTCAGGCTCCTTTGAAATATAATGCATACTGCATTAGGCAGAGACGAACCCAGGATTTGAGCTTGACGGGTGCACCCCTATATTCAAATATCGTAATTAATAGTGTCAGAGTTTGACATACTGTTCTTTGAAAACTTATTAACTATGGTATTTTATAAGCAAAATTCTAATATTATTGAATATCATTAATTAGATTTAATATGACAAAAGTGTGTTATCCACCGTACTTGAATTTGATGCACTTTTATATTTTGAACAATAATAGAAAGTTTTTGAAAAATATGAAATCCGAGAGATTTGTTTGCTAGATGGTTGCTAGGGGAAAACGTTTGATTTAAGCCTATTTCAAACTTTAAATTGCTAATTTTTAAATAAAAAATAAGTTAATGATTAAAAGATAAAAATAATATAAACATTATACAGTATAAGATAGGGAGAATATCTACCTTTTCAAGTTGGAGGGGAGCTTGTATTTTTGAAATAAAAGAAAAAATACGTAAATAATGTTCATAATACATAAAAGCAAAAAGAAAAGATGTAAAATAATTGACTACTAAGTAGGAAGTTTTTTTTTTTTAATTAAAGGATATAATGTATATATTTGAAGTGGGGAAACATCAAAAACAACAATAATGTTGCAGTAACATGTATTTGGAAAAAGGTGCAATAAATAATTGTTGGTGGTGGTGGTTGAACCCAAGTCATTACGCAATAAGGGAGACTTTAGGCAACATGCTCAACCATCTCGCCTGCCAAGCCAATTGTTCTTGCGGGTGCACTACATCTATTTAACTAAACTCCCTGATATATATACAAATATACAAACTATATATACAGAGTTTTTCACGAAGCTAGCGGGTGCACGTGCACCCCCTACTCACAAGGTAGGTCCGCCTCTGGCATTAGGAGAATAGGCAGGCCTGGCCCACACCTTTTAATTAACTCTCCATAAATTCCTTGATTAAAATTATTTTGATTAAATTACCAATTAACCCTTCATTAAAATTAATTGGGTTATTACACTTTACCCTCTCCAGACCTCACTTATGGGATTTTACTGGGTATATTGTTGTTGTATAGTAGGATAAAACTCTTTTGCCATTGTTTTGCTGTTTATAAATCAATTGTTAGTCCAATTATAGTAGGATAATACACTTTTGCCATTTTATTGACTATTATCCTTATTTAATGTAAATATATAAGAGTACAAAGGTCGATCAATATTTCAGGGATATTCTGATCGTTCAACATTTAGAAAAAATTATTCGTGCTTTTATAATATGAAAAAATTAGGAGTATTATTATGGTTGTTGTTGTTGTTGCTGCTGCTATTTTGTTGTGCCCGCATAATACTGAATTGATAATTGTACAACTGTATTTCATATCTCTGTTTCTAGAAAATGTTTCTTAATTTCTTGTACTTCTGAATTCTATATTCACTGTTATGCTTAAGTGAGTAGCTTATTCAAACGTTGTGAACTTATTTCTGCTTTTGAAGTGATGTATTTTTGTGTGACAGAATTGATTGTGTTTTGCTTCTTTCTTAAGAGTGATTGTCAACAGAGGTCTAAACTCCTAGTCACATTTTTGATTGTACAAATGGAAAGTTCAATTTGTTGTTCACCTTTTTAATATCAGATCATGCATCAATCTTAGTTAGTTAATCGTCGAACTCAATACATACATCTAATATAACTTTCGCTTTTTCAGATTATTAATCAATCAATAATGCGTCAATCTCAATTTAGTTTGTTCACCATATTCAAACAACATGTTCATCACTGTCATTCCTAACAGATATATAGGATGGAGTCGCCCCTAATTCCTCCACCCTGCATTAGCAGAGTTCGTGAAAGGGTCGCACCACAAGGGGTGTGATTTCAACAAAAATATAGTGCATAAAAATGAATTAACTTGTATTCTAATGTACTAATCTGCCACAAAAACAATGCTGAATTCAAGCTAAAATATTAGCTCCACATTAAGCTATCAGACATCAATCCAATGAAGAGACAAAGCTTCTTGGCCAAAGTGTGAAGATCCCATATGAGTTTGAGCATTTTGATTATTATAAAGGCGGTGTTCCGGTTAGTTTGTCGACTTACATATACTTCAAATCTGGGGAAGTGCATAAATACTTCATTTTAGTGTTAATGTTTTAGTTATACAATCCTAAGTAAAGCTTGAGGGGTCAAAGTAACCCTTAGTTTTAAGTTTATTTTGCCGAATTAACTTGTTTACTACACACATATGCCCATACAAATTTGTCTTTCTAGTTACACTAAGGTGTCATGTACACCCCATCTTACGAGTTTGCTAGCCTACAAGCTTGTGAGTCCTACTTAACTGGACTTACAAGCCTGACCGCCCTTGGTCAGGGTGTCAATCAAATTCTATAACAAGTGCAACAAAAGAAAAAAAATGAAGAACGAACTTGACTATAAACAAACGGAGATACAGCATCTGTAGTTAACAAAATTTGAAATTCATACTAAAATAATCATAACATCAATCCAACTAACTAAAAATCGATTAATGGATACAATGGAAATAGTGAAGCAACGTGCTAAACAACAAGAGGATTCAACAGAGTCCCCATGAACAAAACAGCACCAGCAGTGTCATCTTTCACAAGGAACAGGAAGGGATGATCAGCAACAAAGTCTATCTCCTCCTCTTTAGGAGGCATCATTGAGCACCCGGACATCATTTTAGTAACAGCTGCAGCTTCTGTACCTTCTTCATTAACTTCAATAAATGCTTTGTGAAAAACTTTAGGTATTGCAAGAGGGTAATCGCCTTCCACCATCTCAGTGAGACCACCAACAAAAGGTAATGTGAGGCCAAGTCCTTTTAATACCTCAGAAGCTTCAATGTCAAAAGTTATTTTGAACTTAGGGATAAGAAAGTCACGAACTTTAACTTTCTGAAAGGGAGTATGTTGATCTAAGTATCCAGGTTTTGAAATAATTTTCTCCAGTAAAGCTGGTAATCCATCATGTGCATCTGGAAGAAACATATACATGCTGAGAAATCGCTTGTCCTGGCCCTGCTTATAACGAAGCTTTAACACTTTAAAACCATCAAATGCCTTCACATATTGTTGTTTTTTGCTGGTCATTAGGGGTGCTTGAACAGATCCTCCATTGAGGAGATAGAACTCATGATCTTTTGTATCTGAAGCATTCAATTTTTCATTCCAGGCTCCCTTGAAATATAATGCGTTCGCCAAGATTAGCTGTGTCGCGGCACTGACTGCACCAGGAGGAAGAATCTCTTTGATGAGACCATTTGTTTTCTCTTCAGCCCACTGATTGACTTCATCTCTAACCTCATCAACCTTAATTTAAAAAAAAGCAGCAGTGAACATAAAATCAGCAGCCTATTAACAGAATATAGTTGAAATTAAAAGAAATTGACAAGATGTTGTAATTGCACATTAGATTCATTTGTTCATGATCTTTGGAAGAGTTTTATATTTTCTTTTTAGGAAAAGTAAAAGTAATTATGGTATTACTTTTATTTTCTTTCTAAGAAAAGCAAAACTTAAATTTGGTAAGAAAATCAGGACAAAAACCCTAACAGGAGAAACATAATAAATACTTCTAATGTGCTTACAAGTTTGAAAATATTTTGTATACCAACATGCTCATAACATTTTGTTCAACACTATACAGAGAGATCAAAGGATCAAACTAGTAAAGCGAGCCTTTGGGCCCCAAATATTTGGAAGCCCTATTTTTTTTTCATCTAGTGTTCAATACTTGTATTGAATTTCCCGTTTTCATTTTGAGGCTCAAACCCAAGAACCCAAAACGTCTAGTTAAGGAAGGATAAGTATTATGCAGAAAAAACAAGACATCTTGTTTGCTTTAGGCCAAACTTCTTATTGAGCCACCTCTGTCTAGGTTCCAATTTATGAGACACTTCAAATTTCGAGTGTCAAACTTTTCAATTTTGGACATGAAATCATTAAATTTTTGACATAAAACTACATAATTACATACCATGTCACCGTAACTAACAATTTAAAATATTTATAAAGCACATAAAAAGATCAAAGTCAAGATAAACTTATCATAAAGATGCCACGTAAATTGGGACACATAATAATTTCAAACATTACATGTATGCAATTTTTATTTTTTTTCTCTAGCGAGTGAAGGATTAAGGCTAATTTAATTACCTTGTGCCGAAAATCAACAGAAGCCGCAACAGCCTTATAGACATTGTCCATAACCAGTTTAAAAGAATCCTTAAACGACAGAGTTTGATCAATCCAAGCCCCATTAGCAACGGCCAAACTAGGACCTCCCATGGGACTGCCATCGACTAAGACATTGTTGATAACCCGAGAATAAACAGAGTTAAGTTTTTCAACAGAGTTGAATTTGAGAAATCCCAACAACTGGTCCAAGGTAGAACCACTAGAACCAGCAGCAATAAGTCCGAGAACTATTTGAATGGAGAGTGGAGAAAACACCATGTTTGCATTGTTGGGCTTGTCGTGTTTAAACTTGCTGAAGAATACATGTTTTGCGAGAATGGAAGAAACATCGCTCTGCTTTTGAAGAGATGCTCGGAGATGCCTGAATTCGTGAGAACGAAAATCCATAATTATTTTTTGTGACGAGTGCAATGGAAGTTGAGAAAGATGACTCCTTATACAGGAGTTGTTAGCGTTGTGTTAAATTGATAACGTGTTCCTGATTATAATTGGATGCATAAAAAGTGGAGTAATACTTACGCTATGTTGTTTCCTACTTTAATTAATTAAAGAGATAAGATAACTGTTAGTGATTGCTTTTAACAGACGCAGGGTTGATTAGCCGCTGCTCTAATTTCCCAATTTTAGTTTACTTCTCTTCATTTTTATTTTGTTATTATGAAGGTGTCACGTCCCAAAATATCTCCTAGACGTGAGTGGCACCCGCTAACATCACTTATCGGGCGAACCAAAAATCCATTCACTTACCCAATTATGTAAGCCCTGAAATAGAATATATATAACTCCAAACGCTTCAATAATAATCAATAGATAAGAAATGATAATCCAACAGACTCCATAATCAATTTATTAGTTTAACGATCAATCAACTACTAATTCACTAGCCCAAATCCCACACTAAGACCATGGAGCATCTAATAGAGTTACATGAGTTCAACTGTCGGGCATGCAAACCCAAGAAAAGAAATATAAGCTAAAATAGCTAGAGTTGAAACGACAGTCTCCACGAACAATGTGAAGACTCACCTCAACAAGCGAATCCTCACAAACGGACCGTCAGCCACTAGTCTCACATTCCACCACAGTATCTGCAGACATGCAAGTAAGGAGTGAGCTATATATAAATATAACCCAGTAAGATCCTCGACCCGCTACTTTAATACCCCTGGAACAAGTGTTAGAAAATACAAAGCACAACAATCACATAAATGATATGCACAACATATATCTTATAATATAATGCTCAATAAGGTCCAACAAATGTTTCAAAAGTCACTATGTATCTCAACTCAATTCACTCTCACGGTTTGTCATAAACGGCAGTGAAGGTGATCAGCCTAACACCCCGACAAGTCAACGGCAGCATACACAATGCCCCAAAAGTATACTACGGTAGCATGTACAAGGCCCCTAACATATTACGGCAGCATACACAATGCCCCTAACATATTACGGCAGCTATGTATGCCCCTAGTAACCATATCACGGCAGCGAAGAAAATATATTCAACGCCCCAACGTCACCTCACATATTACCATTAAATAATTCTCAATATACTTCATTAAATACATATCCATGGCTAGTCAAAGACCACAAATTCTGCCAAGCACACGCTTGTCCCAACACATGGACTAGGCAGAAAAATACATTTTATAAAGCAGGTTTGAAAAGCAAACACCAAAGCTTAAAGTCTCACTTACCTCGTTAATGACAAGTTCCCCAACCTTGCAATGCGTAGAACACCAATCAAATAGCCTCCAATGGCGTCAATCTATGCAAAAATATTAATCAACATATCAATTATGCTTATCGGGGTCAAGTCTCAATATCCGTAACTTTCAGTCTTAGAGCTGAATCTTAATACTTCCCACCTTAAACCATGAATTAGAGGTAAAAAGAAGAATATCCCTAACATGTCTATCCAAATATGGTGCTTCCGTTAACGAATAAGAATGCTGAAACAGAAGCTAGTGATATGCCCAGAACATTTTGAGATTTGAATTCGTAAGTCTACTAATTTCGTCATAATGAAACCACCACTATTTTTATCATGAAACTCCACATTGAGTCATCATTATAATAATCACATTATTCCTCCATTATGAACTAACCATTAGCTTTTGTTATGACCTTTCCTTAAAGGTGGCAGCAACCAAAAATGCTTAAAAGACATGATTTTCACACCAACTTTCAGCATCCAACATCTTCTACCCAATTTCCCCAATTTATCAAATTATATCTTTTATTTTTCTTTGTTTCCAAGTCATCATTCTATCCTTGAGTAACTATATTTCTTCTACAAAAGCACACAACAACGTGAATACTTACACTATAAACTAAAGAGACAATGTAGTCTTATACCTGAATATGAAATCCTTGTTCTGCTAGCCTTTCTTTTTCTACGCAGCCTGAACTCTCCAAATTCTCACGTTCAATGTGTTTCTTTCCTTCAGAAATAGAGGAAACAAAAAGCCCTAATTATTTTCTGCTTCTTCACTAAAACGTGATATTAACCGAATGAGGGAATGGGCTTGGGCCCACTCCTTTTTAATTCTCTCTATTAATATTATTATTTATTGGTAAAATTACCAATTAACCCTCCATTAAAATGGGTTATTACAGAAGGGATTATATATATCATACTATTTTTTCTTTTTTTTTTATTGTTGTTGTTATTTGGTTGTGGCTGCATAATATTGAATTGTTAATTGTATAATTGTATTTCACATTTCAGTTTTTCGTAAAAAAGTTCTTTCTTGTACTTGTGGATCTGAAATTCATTATTATGCTCAAGTTGAATAGCTTATTCGCACGTTGTCATCAACTCATCCTGTCTTTGAAATATCAGCTCATTTTGTGCCATATAATTGATTGTGCTCTAGCTCGTCCCCTCCATCTGAAAATTGCCTTCTATGAAGGTTGATAGTTAAGAGAAATTGGCAATAGATTAGAGGTATAACATGTTGAAATTATGCCTAAGCCAACACACGATTATGCCTTGATGAAGCCTCCTTGATGGGCTTGAACCCAATTCATTTGTTTCTTGGGGAAAGTACATCCATTCCCCATAGGAGTAAACTATTTACACATAAATACCCGCTTACATAAAATGTCCTCCTAACTAATTACATAAAATGCCCCTTTCCTTTTAGCCTTATTTTATTTATCACTCTTTTAATTCTTTTCTTTTTTATTTCTCTACTTCTTTTCTTTCTTTTTTTTTTTCTTTTTTTCTTTTTTCTTTTTCTCTCTCTCTTTTTTTTTTTAATGCTTCTTTGTTCATTTAATCTTTTCCAAAAATTATTTTATTCTTTATTTTTTTTTTACACCATAATCTAATTTACACTCAATTTTTATTTTATATACTTCTCTTTTTTTTTTTTTCTCATTTATTTCTTTTCTCTACTTCCTTTATTTTTCTCTTTGTTCCTTTATTGGTTCCTTTTATTTTTGCGTTTTTTATTTTTTATTTTCTCTTTTTTTTTTCAATTTCTTTGTTTTTTGTACCTTTCCTTTTTCCCCCCGTTTATTTCTTTATTCTTTATTTTTTTCTCTACTTTTTTTTAATTGGTTCCTTTTATTTTTGCAATTTTTTTATTTTTTATTTTCTCTTTGTTTTTCAATTTCTTTATTTCTTGTTCCTTTTTTTTTTTTTTTTCGTTTGTTTTTTTATTCTTTATTTTTTCATTTTTAATTAATTTTTTTCTCTAAATATAATGCTCTTATTTGTTCCTTTCCTTTTTTTTCATTTATTTCCTTATTCTTTATTTTTCTCTCCACTTCTTTTTTTTCTTTTTTTCTGCTTTCATTTTTCTCTATTTCTCCTTTTTTTGGTTCCTTTTAATTTTACTTTTTTATTTTTTATTTTCTCTTTGTTTTTCAATTTCTTTATTTCTTGTTCCTTTCCTTTCCTTTCCTTTTCTTTTTTGTTTATTTCTTTATTCTTTATTTTTTCCTCCTTTTTCATTTCTTTTTTTCTCAAATCATAATATTCTTTATTTTTTCACCACAAGCTGATTTTATATTTTTTTGTCCTTTATTATTATTATTATTATTATTTTTTTTTTTTTTTTTTTTTTTTTGATTTTATTTTTAATTTCTGTTTTTTTTCATTTGCTTCAGTCTGTAATAATACCATCATAGTATATCTATATATACTGTCATGTTATCATTGATGTTTGCTCCAATCCTTAGTGGGACCTCCATGATACCATCACATTATATTTATATACTGTCATGGTGTCATTGATGTCTGCTTCAACTCTTCAGTCAGACCTCCATGATACCATCATAGTATATATATACTGACATGGTATCATTGAGTTTGCTTCAGTCCGTAATGATATCATCACATTATATTTATATACTGTCATGGTATCATTTATGTCTGCTTCAATCCTTTAGTGAGACCTCTATGATATCAACACAGTATATTTATATACTGTCATGATATCATTGATATCTGCTTCAATCCTTCAGTCAGACCTTCATGATACCATCAATTTATCATCAATTTATGATTTCTTAATCACCATGTAAAATGGAATGTGCCCAACTAAAATGGGACAGAGAGAATAATTGTTTATTGAGGTGAATAACATTATAGAAAGGCAGCTCGGTTCGTTAAAATCTCGTTCTGCAGTGATTTTGGGAACGAATCAACTCACAATGATCTATTCTATGAAGTGTTACTGCATATATCTTCAAGAGATTTTTCTTATAGCTGGAATCGATCTCCTGATCACATGACAATAATTTTACAAATTCTGTCAAAACTTCCTTGTAATCTTGTTTAAATTAGTTTCTCAAGCATTGAGTTTAGAGCATTTTGGTTAATAATAAAGGTAATGTTCAGGCTAGTTTGTCAACTTTACCCATACATCACTTGCGAGGTAGGTGTATAAGTACCTAATTTTTATATTATTACACATTTAAGTTATAAATTTCTATACGTCCATTAATTTTAAAACAAATTCACACATGTTTAATTGAAGTCATTTTGTGTGAACTTCAATCAGACGAAATTTAAGACATTTTATTTAAGACATTGAGCCCCCAAGTTCACAACGTGATCAATTAAGGCACAACACCACATAACAAAGAGATTAAATTAGCAATTAAGTTCCCAAGTTCAAAAATGTGATCGACTTGGGGCAGAAAAACACACAATCAAGTCACTGAAAATTTCAAAAAATGAAGTCAGGGACTCTCAAAAGAATGACACACACATAATCCAACCTAACTCTCCCACTCGTATACTGCAAAAACTTAGTTGCCAGAAAGATTAAACGACAGCCCACGGAGTATCAAATCAGTATATCTTCTTTTTCTAATGGAACCAATCAACCAAATACTAGATGCAGATGGCAGCTACAAGAGAAGATGTACCAAAGCGATTATATAATGATCAAAACTGTGAAGTAACTGTGACACATCAATTAGAATTTACAATCCACACAGTGGAAGTACTTAAAGAGCCTAGGGCAGAATCCAAGATAACCATCTAAATAATGAAATGATGAAGCAGCACACAAATAGTTTAATAACTTATTGCTGCCATTAACAAAGCTCAAAACTAAGACCATAAAGGCCTCTTAAATTCGCAGATATTCCCTACCATACCGTATGGAAAATGCTTGCGCCAGCTGCTCACACAACAACTGCAATCCTGCTTCTAAGGCTGAAAGATGGATACAATAGCAATGCACACATGATATTGGTTAAATTTTGAAAGAATACAATTCAAACAAACATCACTTACAACAAGAATTAAAACATAACCACTTCACATAATGACTAGAAAAAATGCCCATCAACTCAATATCTTCTAAAACAACAGCCGAGAAAGGTATGCAATGACCAATGGGCTCTGAATGGGAAGGGATGAACCGTGCAGAAAAGGCAACATAGCTAGTTAACGACCAACTGAAAATGCAGGACCAAGGCAGATGAAGAGAAATAAAATCAAGTGATCAATTATTCTCTAGAGGCACACACATAATGGAAATGGAAGTTCGGAAATTTCAACCATCAACCTAACTTTACTGTTCCACACTGCAAACTAAATCTGTCACACAAGTAGTAGAATGGAACATAACATACAACTTTGACTCAGAAGTAAAACGATATTCTGTTGTTAATCTTACGGAAAATACTCAATCACGAACACTTGTAGAGAATTCTTCAAAGTTTGAGGAGTCTCAAACACTGTCCTTAAGGATATTTCACCCGGTTCTGATTTTTTTTCCATCTCCCCAACATGTATCTAGTAAATAAATTTCAAACACCATAAATACAATTCATTACATGGAATTGAATAAGAATAACGTTGGGAATTGAATTAAATACAATTCTTTTTGAAATATCCAACATATTCTATGTCAGCAACGAACTGAGAATCCAGCAAAAGCCTAGTTCTGTCATGAAATATTCAAGAGATCTTTTACTATTACTAAGTTTCATGAGACAATTCTCTAAATGTTTATGATCTGCAAAAAAAGTATATTGTGAATACAGCTCTCGGAGCAATACTTCCATCCGGGCACAACCAAATCTGCTTACTGAAAAAAATGAGTTAAGAACTAAATGCAGAATATCAGAAAAATGGTTCCCATGTAAATCTTGTTGCTTCCATATGTAGCAATGAAACTGGCATAAGCCGAATTCGGCATACGTTTTGGTTCTCTGAACAGAGGAAGAAAACTAAAGCTGCACCAAGAAATGGTAAGGTAACGCTAAATTTATATCAGATGCAAATTAAATTCACCAGCATATGTTAGACACACATACAGTCAACGTTTAAGTAATTCCATATCAAGCATCAGACTTACTAAATTCTTCAATGAAGATACAGAACTCCATATCTCTGAAGAATGAGAGGGTGAACTACACATATATGACCAATACTCATATACTAATCAAACATATGACAAACTGAGACAACACTTTTGTAGTTGAACTTACTTTGAAATTCATACTAAACTAAACGCAACATCAATTAACTAACTAAAATTGATAATGGATGCAATGAAACTACTAAAGCAACATGCTAACTAAACAGCAAGAGGATTCAACAAAGTGCCCATGAACAAAACAGCACCAGCAGTCTCATCTTTCACTAGGAACAAGAAAGGATGATCAGCAACGAAGTCTATCTCCTCCTCTTCAACCATCGTTATTGGGCACCCCGGTGGCAACATCCAAGCAGTAACAGCTGCAGCTTCTGTACCTTCCTCATTTACTTCAATAAATGATTTGTGAAAAACTTTCGATATTGCAAGAGGGTCATCGCCGTCCACCATCTCAGTGAGACCACCAACAAAAGGTAATGTGAGGCCAAGTCCTCTTAGTACCTCAGAAGCTTCAATGTCAAAAGTTACTTTGAACTTAGGGATACGAAACTCGCCCGTTTTAACTTTTTCAAAAGGAATATGTTGATCTAAGAATCCAGGTTTTGAACAAATTTGCTCCAGTAAAGCTGGTAATCCGTCACGAGCATCTGGGAGAAACATGTACATGCTGAGAAATCGCTTGTCCTCACCCTGTTTATAAGGAAGCTTTAACACTTTGAAACCATAAAAGGCCTTCACATATTGCCTTTTATAGCTAGTCATTAAGGGCGCTTGGACAGATCCTCCATTGAGGAGATAGAACTCACGGTATTTTGTATACGAAGCATTCAATTTCTCATTCCAGTCTCCTTTGAAATATAATGCATTTGCCAAGATCAGTTGCGTCTCATCACTGACTGCACTAGGAGGAAGAATCTGTTTGATGAGACCATTTGTTTTCTCTTCAGCCCACTGATTGACTTCATCTCTAACCTCATCAGCCTTAATTTAAAAAAGAAAAGAAAGCAGTGAACATAAAATCAGCAGCCTATTAACAGAATATATTTGAAATTAAAAGAAATTGACAAGATGTCCTATATGCACATTAGATTCATTTGTTCATAATCTCTGGAAAAGCATAGGTCATAATATTTTGTTCAACATTATACTCCCTCTGTTCAGGGGCGGCCAGAGGGTCTAGCTAGTAAAACGAGGGCTTTAGGCCACAAATTTTTGGAAGCCTAGTTTTTTTTTTCCATTCCCTCTTCAGTGCCTGCATTAAATTTCCCTGTTAGGATTAAGACTAATTTAATTACCTTGTGCCGAAAATCAACAGAAGCCGCAGCAGACTTATAAACATTGTCCATAACCAGTTTGAATGAATCCTTAAAGGACAGAGATTGATCAATCCAAGCTCCATTAGCAACAGACAAACGAGGACCTCCCATAAGACTGCCATCGGCTAAGACATCGTTCATAACCCGAGAATAAACAGAGTTAAGCTCTTCAACAGAGTTGAATTTGAGAAAACTCAACAATTGATCCAGTGTAGAACCACTAGAGCCAGCAGCAATAAGGCCGAGAACTATTTGAATTGAGAGCGGGGAAAACACCATGTTTGCATTGTTGGACGTGTCGCGTTTAAACTTGGTGAAGAATACATGCTTTGCGAGAATGGAAGAAACATCGCTCTGCTTTCGAAGAGATGCTCGGAGATGCATGAAATCTTACTGAGAACGAAAATCCATAATTATTTTTGTGACGAGTGCAATGGAAGTTGAAAGAGATGACTCCTTATATAGGAGTTGTTATAATTGGATGCATTAAAAGTGGAGTAATATTTAAGCTATGTTTTTCCTACTCTAATTAATTAAATAAGGTAACTCGTTTGCCGCCTTTGTAATTTTCCGATTTTAGTTTACAGACCACGAATAGGATTCCTAAGCTAAAAGTCCAAGTGCTAATTTAAGACAACATTAAGTCTCATTGAAGAAAACTTCTAATTTTCAATTAGCCAAATTATAATAGGATAAAACTCTTTTGCCATTGTTTTGCCGTTTATTAAGCAATTTTAGTCCAATTATAGTAGGATAAAACACTTTTGCCATTTTATTGACTATTTTATCCTTATTTAATGTAAATCCACAAGGGTATAAAGGTCGATCAACTGTTAGTCCAATTATAGTAGGATAAAACACTTTTGCCATTTTACTGACAATTTATCCTTATTAATGTAAATAAATAAGGTATAAAGGTCGATCAATATTTCAGGGATATTTTGGTCGTTCAACATTTAGCAAAATGTAAGTGCGTAAGGATATAAAGGTCGATCAATATTTCAGGGATATTTTGGTTGTTCAAAATTTAGTAAAAGTTATTCATGCTTTTATAATATGTAGAGATAGAAGATTAGTATTGTTGTTGTGGTTGTTGCTGCTATTTTGTTGTGCCTGCATAATACTGAATTGTTAATTGTACAACTGTATTTCACATCTCTGTTTACTAGAAAATGTTTCTTTAATTTATTGCACTTATGAATTCGATATTCACTGTTATGCTTAAGTGAGTAGCTTATTCAAACATTGTGAACTTATTTCTGCTTTTGCAATAGTGATGTATTTTTGTGTGACAAATTGATTGTATTTTGCTTCTTGCTTAAGAGGGATTGTCAACGGAGGTCTAAACTCCTAGTCACATTTTTGATTGTACAATTGGAAAGTTCAATTTTTTGTTCACCTTTTTAGTATCAGATCCTGCATCAATCTTAGTTAGTTAATGTCGAACTCAATATATACATCTAATATAACTTTCACTTTTTCAGACTATTGATCAATCAATCATGCGTCAATCTTAAATTTAGTTAGTTCACCATATTCAAACAGCATGTTCATCTGTTGTGAACCCAGATGATGACAAAGATGACAGCAGGGCAGCCACGGGGATAAAGAAATTATTCAGCTGAGACGGGGCACAAGGGTAAAATTACCACCTAGAAGACTTGCTGAGTTTGTGTGGAAGCAGGGTACAAAACATGAAGGACAAGTATAGGTGGGGCAGCATATGAAAGAGACAGAAGTTGCTATAAGTAGCTATCAGTAGGCATAAGAAAAGTAGGCTGTTTTTGAGTTTAGACTTCTGCTATCTCATCTCCACTCTCTTTTACTTCAACTTTGTGCTACTGTTTCCTTGCTTGTAATTCTGTCCAACTAAGCTAATATAGTCAATCAGTTGGTGACTATCGAGTTTGTTTCATCATCACTGTCATTCCTAACAGTTATACAGGTCGGAGTCACGCCTAATTCCTCCATCCAGCATTAGCAGGGCCCATGAAAGGGCTGCACCACAAGGGGTGTGATGTCAACCAAAATATAGTGCATAAAAATGAATTAACTTGTATTCTAATGTACTAATTCTGTCACAAAAACAATTCTGAATTCAAGCTAAACTATTAGCTCCACATTAAGCTATCAGACATCAATCCATTGTGAAGATCCCATTTGAGTTTGAGCATTTTGATTATCATAAAGGTGGTGTTCCGGTTAATTTGTTGACTTACACATACTTCCAACTGTGGGGAAGTGCATAAATACTTGATTGTAGTGTTAGTGTTTTAGTTATACAATCCTAAGTAAAGCTTGAGGGATTAAAGTAACCCTTAGTTTTTCAGTTTATTTTGCCGAATTAACTTGTTTAAGTACACACATATGCCAATTATTCATTAGTTTTGTCACAATCCAAACCCATGACATGGATTGTATTTTTAGGCCGAGGCCCATACTAATTTGTTTTTCTAGTTGGACTAAGGTGTCATTGTGCACCCCATCTTCCGAGTTTGCTAGCCTAGAAGAGTCCTACTTAACTGGACTTACTAGCTTGACCGCCCTTGGTCAGGGTGCCAATCAAATTCTATAACAAGTGACAACAAAGTAAAAAAAATGAAGAACGAACTTGACTATAAACAAACTGAGACACAACTTCTTTAGTTAACGAAATTTGAATCCTTGTCAAGGTGAATAAAATCGATATCGAAAATGTGGAATTAAACAACACAAATTGAAGATAGAGAGAGAGATTAGAAAGAGGGATGAGAATAGGAGAAAGAAATGCCTACATGCATTCACAAATAGACCAAGGAAGAAGAGAACTCAATTAAATGCACGAGAAACCAAATTGAATCCACAATATGATAACTCGATGATCAATCAAGCGAAGTAGATAACACAAGCAATTGGGGAATCTACTCTAATCACTCGATCTAAGCTAACAATTGGAATTGAACCCAATTACTATCCTAATCTAGAATAACCAACTATCAAGTCTACTCAAGACAAATTTAATCATAAAAAATCTAAGTAATGAAAATGGCTAAGACAACTATTTATAGTCCTTGCCTTTTCACAAATAGCCTATTATAAAAATAGCTCAAAAGTGACTATTTTACAAATAACCCACAAGAGACCTTCTTGATTGCCCAAATGGCATCTTGATTGCCCGTGACCTTGTGTATTTATTTCTTCATCCCTTCCTCCGGGTTCCAAGCTATCATCCAAATATGGAATCCCCTCCTAATGTGCTCCAAGATAGCCGTGCCCGTATCAAATTCATACTAAAATCAACGTAGTATCAATCCAACTAACTAAAAATTGATTAATGTATGCAATGGAAATGGTGAAGCAACATGCTAGCTAAACAGCAAGAGGATTCAACAAAGTGCCCATGAACAAAACAGCACCAGCAGTCTCATATTTCACAAGGAACAAGAAAGGATGATCAGCAAAACAAAGTCTATCATAAACTCTGCTCTAGACATACTATTCCTCGAGCACCCTAACATCATTGTAGCGGCAGTAACAGCTGCAGCTTCTGTACCCCACTTCTGCTCAACATCGATCGTCTCAAATACTTCTTCAAGAAACAAAAGACTCAATGCCCAAGCAGTTACACATTGTTAGCTTAGGTATGTGAAAAAACCATCTACTATTTTGTTTCACATTGTTAAAATTTAAACTTTATCTGGAATTTAATCATTTTTTCAACACATAGCTTTTTATACTCTTGAATGCTAAATTCCTTAAAGTAAAACATATTGCGGTAATTTGCAATCAAAGTAAAATACTTTTTCATATTTTCTGGCCATTAAAGGCAATTTTCAATGGCACAAGAATATACGATCTCCAGTGAGTTTATGAAGGTAGGCAAATCACTAGACTATAATGAAATAGGCTAACTGTTAGTATTTTACCAGAACAACTGAACTAGAATAGTTTTTACACAATCCTAAGTAAAGCTTGAGGGGTTAAAGTAACCCTTAGTTTTTCAGTTTATTTATATTCTTTTGATGAATTAACTTGTTTTTACTACACACATATGCCAATTATTCATTAGTTTTGTCACAATCCAAAACCATGACAGGTATTGTATTTTTAGGCCGAGGCGCATACAAGTGTGTCTTTCTAGTTGGACTAAGCTTGTGAGTCCTACTTAACTGGACTTACTAGTTTGACCGCCCTTGGTCAGGGTGCCAATCAAATTCTATAGCAAGTGATAACAAAAGTAAAAAATGAAGAACGAACTTGACTATAAACAAACTGAGACACAACTTATGTACTAACAAAACTTGAAATTCATAGTAAAATAAACGTAACATGAATCCAACTAACTAAAAAATGATTAATGGATGGAATGGAAGTAGTGAAGCAACATGCTAAACAGCAAGAGGATTCAACAGAGTCCCCATGAACAAAACAGCACCAGCAGTCTCATCTTTCACAAGGAACAGGAAGGGATGATCAGCGACAAAGTCTATCTCCTCCTCTTTAGCAGGCATCATTGAGCACCCGAACAACATTGTAGCGACAGTAACAGCTGCAGATTCTGTACCTTCTTCATTAACTTCAATAAACGCTTTGTGAAAAACTTTAGATATTGCAAGAGGGTAATCGCCTTCCACCATCTCAGTAAGACCACCAACAAAAGGTAATGTGAGGCCAAGTCCTTTTAGTACCTCAGAAGCTTCAATGTCAAAAGTTATTTTGAACTTAGGGATAAGAAAGTTGCGAACTTTAACTTTCTGAAAGGGAGTATGTTGATCTAAGAATCCAGGTTTTGAACTAATTTTCTCCAGTAAAGCTGGTAATCCGTCACGAGCATCTGGAAGAAACATATACATGCTGAGAAATCGCTTGTCCTGGCCCTGCATATAAGGAAGCTTTAACACTTTGAAACCATCAAACGCCTTCACATATTGTCGTTTTTTGCTGGTCATTAGGGGTGCTTGAACAGATTCTCCATTGAGGAGATAGAACTCATGGTCTTTTGTATCCGAAGCATTCAAATTTTCATTCCAGGCTCCTTTGAAATATAATGCATTTGCCAAGACCAGCTGCGTCGCAGCACTAACTACACCAGGAGGAAGAATCTCTTTGATGAGACCATTTGTTTTCTCTTCAGCCCACTGATTGACTTCATCTCTTACCTCATTAGCCTTAATTAAAAAAAAAAACCAGAAAACATAAAATCAGCAGCCTATTAATAGAATATAGTTGAAATTAAAAGAAAATTGACAAGATGCCCTATATGCACATTAGATTCATTTGTTCATAATCTTATTTGGAAAAGCATAATAATAGTTCTTCTCGTGTGCTTACTGATTTGAAAATATTTTGTATACCAACATGCTCATAATATTTGCTTAAACATTATACTCCCCCACAGCTCAGGGGCGGCGGTCAAATGCTGTAGGCCCCAAATTTTTGGAAGCTCTAGTTTTTTTCATCGGATGTTCAATACCTGTATTGAATTCCCCGTTTTTATTCTGAGGCCAAACCCACCGTTCTTACTGAGCCACCTCTGTCTTTGTTCCAATTTATGTATCACACTTTAAATTTCAGGAGTCAAACTTTTCAATTTTCAGACACGAAACTATTAAAATTTTTGACATTCAATTTACATACCATATCACAATAACTAAAAATTTAAAATATATATAACGTGCATAAAAAGATCAAACTTGTCTGAATGGTGCCACGTAAATTGAGACACGTAATTTCAAACATTACATATATGCAATTTTTTTTTTTTTCTAGTGGATGAAATTAAGACTAATTTAATTACCTTGTGCCGAAAATCAACAGAAGTCGCAACAGACTTATAAACATTGTGCATAACCAGTTTAAAAGAATCCTTAAAAGACAGAGATTGATCAATCCAAGCTCCATTAGCAACGGACAAACGAGGACCTCCCATAAGGCTGCCATCGGCTAAAACATCGTTCATAACCCGAGAATAAACAGAGTTAAGTTCTTCAATAGAGTTGAATTTGAGAAAACTCAACAATTGATCCAATGTAGAACCACTAGAACCAGCAGCAATAAGGCCAAGAACTATTTGAATGGAGAGTGGAGAAAACACCATGTTTGCATTGTTGGACTTGTCGGGTTTAAACTTGCTGAAGAATACATGCTTTGCGAGAATGGAAGAAACATCGCTCTGCTTTTGAAGCGATGCACGGAGATGCATGAACTCGTACTGAGAACGAAAATCCATAATTAATTTTTTTGTACTGTAATTAGTTAAGGTATGTACCAATTATTTTTGTGACGAGTGCAATGGAAGTTGAAAGAGATGACTCCTTATATAGGAGTTGTTAGCGTGGTCTGATTATAATTGGATGCATAAAAAGTGGAGTAATATTTAAGCTATTTTTTTCCCTACTCTAATTAATTAAATAAGATAACTGTTAGTAATTGCTTTTAACAGACGCGGCCCCGTTTGCCGCCTCTCTGATTTTCCCATTTTAGTTTACTTTTCTTCCTCCATTTTTATTTTGTCATCAATGGATTATATATTTCATAATTCTTTTTTAAAAATATTATTATTATTATTACTACTGCTACTTTGACATATTTATACCATTAGACATAGAGTCTAGCAGCTTTATTAAAAAAAATAAAGATCCTTAACCGCGATAAGTATTAGTAAGGGGGGCTAGACCTTACCTTAACAATCGAGTTAATATCCAAATGGTCACTTAACTTATGACGTTCTCTCAGAAAACCACTTAACTTTAATTTTTACTTTAAAAGTCACTCATCTAAGGGCTCTTCTTTCAAAAAGTCCCTCAACTTTTACTTTTACTTGAAAAGTCATTCAACTATGGGTGTTTTACGTATAAAGTCACTTAATCTATTTAATTATGTTGCCTGTTAATAATTGGTTTAAATGGATATTGGATATGTATCGGTCATTAAATGGTTTAAAGGAATATTTTTTTTAATTAGAATTTTAGTTTTAAATAAAATGTTCATGCTAGCAAATTTTAATTTAAAAAAATCAATTAAATAGGTTGAGCAGCTATAGCTTACCTAGAAAGGTGTGGAGGATGCGAATTAGGGTAGAGTGTTAGTAGGAAGAAGTGCGTCCTTGCTTGTAGGTATGAGTGCTGTGTTTATCCGTGCTAGTAGTCATAGTGCTATGCTTGTAGTGTTTTGTTTTAGAGTTTTTTGGTAATGGTTGTTGTTCGGTGAGATCGATTATAGTGTTACTTTGCGGTTCTGCACAAACATCCTTTGTGGCTGAACGATTTTGCTCAGAAGTGGTAGCAACCAGTGCACCAGTTTGATCGGCCTTTGCGACTTTGGATTGCTCTTTAGCTTCTCTTTTCTTATTTAAAAAATCTCTTGCATCACCTTGTAAAGGTTCAGTTTTACCCTGGAATAATGAAGTCGCTTGATCGATTACTTCATTAGCATCGATAATTAAATTGTCACCGTATATCTGCTCCTCCTCAACTACATCATCTTGCACAGGTTTCAATTTCAAACGACATTCATTAGTCTTTCCTGATGTTTGCATGAAGTGCAGTAGCTAGGTAGATTGTCATATACAATCTTTTGCCATTTAGAACAAATTGCACCAGTTGTCACGTCTTTAAAAAGCAAATAAACAACTTCGGGAAGATTAGCTAATAAATTATTATACTGCTATTGTTGTTGTGCTTGCATAATATTGAATTGTTAATTGTACACCTGTATTTCACATTTCCTTTTCCCAGAAGAAGTTCTTTCTTGTACTTAACTAATAACTACTTATGAATCTGATATTCACTGTTATACTTATTCAAAGTTGTGAACTTATTTCTGCTTTTGCAATATTAATTTATTTTGTGTCACAGAATTGATTGTGCTCTTCCTCTTCTCCTCTATCAGAAGATTGCCTAGTGTGGAAGGTTGATGGTTACGAGAGATTACCAATAGAGGTAGGTATAAACTCCCGATCACATTGGTTTGGAGTGGTAATTCCAAGAGGCACATTATGTCAGATTCTAGCTTGGATCAAAAGAAGGCATTGGAGGCAATTGAAGAAGGAAATGGTTGCAGTCATGTATGGAGCAATGATTTACTACCTATGGCAAGCCAGGAACTGGAAACAATTCAGACAGATAAGTGTAAATGCAGAATTTATTTTCACACGGATAAAAAGGGAATTGAAGGAGAGGATAGAACAAATTTAAGGCTCTAGGAAGGCTAGGCATTGTCAAGTTTTGATACATAGGATGTATGTAATTAGTTAGTTGGCATTAGTGCTGTTTCTTTGAGGTCGGGATGGGTTAAACACCTTAATCTAGAGGTGATTTAGTGCTCCTATGCTCTTTGCTTTGTATAAATTTGGTTTGGTATGGTAATAATTCATAGTTTATTGCCAAAAACTTCCGATCACTTTCTTGATTTTATAATCTAATTTCTCAAAGAAAGCAGACAACCATCCACATTCATTTTAACAGAAAAAGATTGTAAGAGAAACATTAGTATATTCCCACTCATCCATAGTGTTTTCCCAAGTTAAAACCTACACTGGGCCAATAACTTCAGATACAAAGCATGATTATTCCAACACGTGTAAGGCGCCCCCCAGCCTTCCAACAGGAACGACTTCAACATAAAAGTCAATTCTGTTCTTCCTATTCGTGCGAGCAACGGACATATGTTTGGTTGAAGTTGGATTTACAAAGGATCTGCGATGTATATATGATATTCTAAGGACAAAAAGTATTGAACTATAATGTATAAGTTGTTCACATCTCACCACATTCAAAATATCGTGAATATGGTTTCATTATTGACTACAACAGGAGGAAGAATCTCTTTTTGATGAGGCCATTTTAATTTGTTTCCTCTTCAGCCGATTGATTGACTTAACTGGCTACCTCATTAGCCTTAATTAATCAATCAATCATGCGCCAATCTCAACTTAGTTAGCAAACCATTAAACTCTCTATATACATCTAATGTAACTTTCACTTTTTCGTGTTAGATTAATTAATCAATCAACTATGCATCAATCTCGACTTAGTTAAACTCCTGCATAGAAAACAAAGGTTTTCAATGAAACGAATCAATAAAGGCCCAACCCTGGTCTGAAGATATTGGAAAGCAGACTTTTAAACATTATCCAAAGGTATTTCAACTTCTAACACCTCAAAGTAAACTCGGGGTGAGGTTAACATTAATTCAACAAAAAATAAGAATTACTTCGATAAAATATACTGCATAAAAATAAATTAACTTGTATATATAATAATGTTACTAATTCTGTCATAAGAATAATTCTGGGTAGAGTTTTGACTAATTCGAATTTAAGTTGCATATGATTTATTAAGGAGCCCTTAGTTTTTTAGTTTATATTCTTTTGCCGAAAAAAACTGTTGTATACTACACATATATGACCAATACTCATAAATTAATCAAACAAATGACAAACTGAGACAACACTTTTGTAGTTAACATAATTCGAAATTCATACTAAACTAAACGCAACATCAATATAACTAACTAAAATTGATTAATGGATGCAATGCTAACTAAACAGCAAGAGGATTCAACAGAGTCCCCATGAACAAAACTGCACCAGCAGTCTCATCTTTCACTAGGAACAAGAAAGGATGATCAGCAACGAAGTCTATCTCCTCTTCTTCAACCATCGTCATTGAGCACCCGCACACCATCTCAGCAGCAGTAACAGCTGCAGCTTCTGTACCTTCTTCATTTACTTCGATAAATGCTTTGTGAAAAACTTTAGATATTGCAAGAGGGTAAACGCCGTCCACCATTTCAGTGAGACCACCAACAAAAGGTAATGTGAGGCCAAGTCCTTTTAGTAGCTGAGAAGCTTCAATGTCAAAAGTTACTTTGAACTTAGGGATACGAAACTCTCCCATTTCAACTTTTTCAAAGGGAATATGTTGATCTAAGAATCCAGGTTTTGAACTAATTTTCTCCAGTAAAGCTGGTAATCCGTCACGAGCATCTGGGAGAAACATATACATGCTGAGAAGTCGCTTGTCCTCGCCCTGTTTATAAGGAAGCTTTAACACTTTGAAACCATAAAAGGCCTTCACATATTGCCGTTTATAGCTGGTCATTAAGGGTGTTTGAACTGATCCTCCATTGAGGAGATAGAACTCCTGGTATTTTGTATACGAAGCATTCAGTTTCTTATTCCAGTCTCCTTTGAAATATAATGCATTTGCTAAGATCAGCTGCGTCGCAGCATTGACTGCACCAGGAGGAAGAATCTGTTTGATGAGACCATTTGTTTTCTCTTCAGCCCAGTTATTGACTTCAGCAGCAACCTCATCAGCCTTAATTAAAAAAAAGAAAAAGAAAGCAGAGAACATAAAATCAGCATCCTATTAACAGAATATAGTTGAAATCAAAAGAAATTGACAAGATGTTGTAATTGCACATTAGATTCATTTGTTCATAATCTTTGGAAAAGCATAATCAATACTTGTAATGTGCTTAACTAATTTGAAAATATTCTGTATACCAACATGCTCATAATATTTTGTTAAACATTATACTCCCTATGTTCAGGGGCGGCCAGAGGGTCAAGCTAGTAAAGGGAGGGCTTTAGGCTTCAAATTTTTGGAAACTTTAGTGTTTTTCATCTAGTGTTCAGTACTGGTATTGAATTTTACCGATTAATTCAATTTTGAGACATGCGGCCATTAAAGAGGAAAGCACTACCTAGAAAGATTTCCTTTTTATTTTGAGGCTCAAACCAAAGACCTCTAGTCAAGGGAGGATGAGTATTGAGCAAAGAAAATAAGGCATCATGTTTGCTAATTGAGCCACCCTTGCCTCTATTCTCCAATTTATATGGCACACTTTGAATTTCAAGAGTCAAACTCTAAATTGGGACAGAGGGAGTATATCATGAGTTTTTCTATTTTTCTAGTGAGTGAAGGACTAAGACTAATTTACCTTATGCTGACAATCAACAGAAGCCGCAACAGACTTATAAACATTATCCATAACCTGTTTGAAAGAATCCTTAAACAACATAGATTGATCAATCCAAGCACCATTAGCAACGGACAAACGAGGACCTCCCATAGGGCTGCCATCGGCTAAAACATCAGACATAACCCGAGAATAAACAGAGTTTAGTTCTTCAACAGAGTTGAATTTGAGAAATCCCAACAATTGATCCAATGTAGGACCACTAGAGCCAGCAGCAATAAGGACGAGAACTATTTGAATGGAGAGCGGAGAAAACACCATGTTTGCATTGTTGGACTTTGTCATGTTTAAACTTGTCGAAGAATACATGCTTTGCGAGGATGGAAGAAACCTCGCTCTGCTTTCGAAGAGATGCACGGAGATCCATTATTTTTGTGATGAGTGCAATTGAAATTGAGGAAGATGATCCCTTTTATAGGATTAGTTGCTAACGTTTGTTAATACCATGTTTGGATTATTTTTTTTTTCCTTTTTTGTATGTAAAGTGAAGTAATATTTAAGCTACTGTTTTTTTTCTTACTATAATTAATTAAGGTAATGTGTTAATTATTTGCTTTTAACATACGCAGGTTTGATTAACCGCCTCTAACTTACCGCGTTTGCTTATATTCCTCCATTTTTATTGTTTATTATTCACTAGCTAGATTATATATTTCATACTTTATCCGAAAATAAGTGTGGCTTTATTTTATTTCACGCCCATTAAAACAACAAATGTAACGTATAGTTTACTTTGACATATGCTTAAGTTAGCTAACTTTGTCATATACTTGGTTTTTCTTCATATTTGTTCATAAAATCTACATTTCTTCTAGTTCCATTCATATTCTTTGCATTATTTTTTAAAAAAATAATAATAATGATAGTACTTTTTTTTCTTACATTCAATTTGGTGATTTTTTCCATTCAGCCAGCGAACTTATAGCCACCACTTTTAATTATACACAACATCAATTGGAATATGCTAGATTTTAAGATTTATTGAGGCTATTATGTATAATTAAAAAATTAAACATATTTAAGTGGTTAACTTCTCTACATAATGAGATCAACTTGAAAACTTTATCATATGTTCAACCATCAATCTGAATATATCTTAATTCTTACGTCTAAATAAAATTTACGACAAGTATAAAGTGCAATGTATTCCTCTTCTTTTTACCTGCGTTGTTCTGTGTTCACGAAGCATCTTCTACATTGCGGAGTATGTTTTTCCTTCTATGCGATAAAACTTGAGGAGTGAGGTTAAAGTTGATTCAACAAAAAAATACTCTAAGAATTAAATGGATAAAAATATATTGCATAAAAAGGAATGAACTTGTATACTCTACATATATGACTAATACACGATGTACTTCTTCCGTTCTTTTTTAGCTGTCATATTTTCCTTTTTTAGAGTCAAACGATATTAATTTTGACCAACATTTAATATGTATTTTTTCATCATATTGATATGAGAAAATTTTTAGCAACACTTTTTGTATAATTTTTGAATATCCAAATTTTAATTTTAAAATATTAAATTAATCTAATCTAATTTAAATTTGAAAAATAGTTGGATTGACTCTCGAAAATGAAACATGACAACTAAAGAGTGAACAAAGGGAGTACTAATTAAAAAATATAACAAACGACTCAAAAAAAGAGAGAAGAACCTGACTGTAAACAAACTAACTGAGATTCAACTTCTATGATAAGAATAATTCTGAAATGCAAACAAAAATATTATTAGCCCAACATTATGTTAAACAACAAGAGGATTCAACACAGTGCCCATGAACAAAACAAAACCAGTAACATCATCTTTCACAAGGAACAAGAAGGGGTGATCGGCGATAAAGTCTATCTCCTCAGGAATCATCGCTGAGGCCCCGAATCTCATTAAAACAGCAGTAGCTGCTGCAGCTTCTGTACCTTCCTCATTGACTTCAATAAACGATTTGTGAAAAACTTTTGATACTTGCAGAGGGTAGTTGCCATTCACTATCTCAGTAAGATCATCTTTGAACGGCAATGTGAGACCGAGTCCTTGTAGAACCTTGGAAGCTTCAATCTCAAAAGTTATTTTGAATTTGGGAATAAGAAGCCTGCGCACTTGAGCTGGCTTATGACTTAGATGACGATTTAAGAATCCAGGTTCTGAAGTAATTTTCTCCAATAAAGTTGGTAAACCGTTATGGGCATCAGGGAGAATAAAACACATGCTGAAGGAGCGCGAGTCATTGCCACTTTTATAATCAAGCCTTAACATTTTAAAGCCATCATAGGCTGCTGCTCCTGTTGTAAATTTCGTCTTGCTAGTCATGAAGGGTGCTTGAATAGACTCTCCATTGAGCAGATGAAATTCATGGTCTTTCGTGAGCGAAGCATCAAACTTATTTTTCCATGCTCCGCTGAAATATAGTGCATTTGTAAGGATGAGTACTACCGAGCTGTTGACTGCACCAGGAGGGAGAAGATTTTTGATGAGACCATTTGTTTCCTCTTTAGCCCATTGATTGACTTCATCGGCAACTTCATCAGCCTAAATACAAAATTGAACAGGGGAACATTAAATCAGCATGCTATACTAGTACTAGCATAATATAGAGGTGATTATTTTTTTTAAAAAAAATGTTTTATAGTGGTTCATATCTTACACCTTGTTTGGATAGTTGTCACATATCATTTCATTATGCATCATATTGTATTGTACTATATTATATTGTGTAATAATGATGAATACAATGTTTGAACAGATTGTATTGTTGTTCTGTGTTGCATAAAATAGAATTATTAGATAGTCCAAGGCCAAAATGGGAAAAAAGATAGATAACTACGTCACATAAAATGATGCAGTACATAAAGATAATACCTGGTTGAGGCATAAAGATCTGAGTATGAGATAGGGCTAATTAAGATCATGCATGCTTACACTCTACCCTCCCCATATCCCACTTCCCACTTTGTGCGACTATGTTGTTATTGTAAATTGATGCATCATCTATGAACCTTTCAGCATCAAAATTAGAGTACAACACTTTTTTCCTTGTATTAAAATTTCAAAGTTCGAAAATGTTCCTTAAGGAATTTACTCTCAATATTTCTTATGCGCTTAGTAATTGGAAATATTTTGTCTAACAACATGCTAATGGAGTAATATTTTGCTTTTAACATCCATATATGATTTTTTTTTCTTTCTAGTTAATGAGTGAAGGAACTAAAGACTAACCTTGTTCATGAAATCAACAGAAGCAGAAGCAGCCTTATAAACATTGTCCATAACCAGTTTAAAAGAATCCTTAAATGACAGAGATTGATCAACCCAACTCCCATTAGCAACGGACAAACGAGGACCTCCCAAAGGTAAACCATCGGCGAAGACACTAGTGATGATCCGAGAGTAAACAGCATTAAGTTCTTCAATAGAATTGAACTTGAGAAAACCCAACAATTGGTCCAATGTAGAACCACTGGCGCCTGCTGCAATCATACCAAGAACAATTTGAAAAGAGACTGGAGAACATACGAAGTTTTTGTTGGATTCATTGGCTAAAAATAAATGCTTTGCAAGAATCAAAGGAACATCGTTTTGATACTGAAGGGATTCACGGAGATTAATATTGTCAAAATATGATTGGACATCCATAGCTAATATTTTCCTATGAGTGAAAACTTGAAAGTTGAGACTGAGATGAGACTTGAAACTTTATGTATATATAGAAGTTAATTTTGTATCCTGATCATAATGGGATTCTTTTTTTGACGTTTTTGAAGGAAAAGTAAAATTTACCTTAATTAGTTGCCTTTTTTTACTCTGACAAATTAAGGTATGTGTTGCTAATTGCGTTTACCGGACGCAGGCTTGGTACCGCCTCTGCTACTTTTGGGATTTTGCTAATTGTTTATTCACAGGATTATTTTATTTTATTTTCTTTAGTAGTTTATTATATTGAGAGACACAAACTTTAGGGGTCCTTTGATAAAAGAAACTAATGCATGTATTAGTTTTGACATTATTAAATTTTGCAATGTATGTATAACCGAGGATAATTTTAAGCAATAGCCAGAAATAGAGGGGTAAACTTGGATCTTTTTGTTGATGTATTTTGAGTGGTGGAATCTACTCAATCGACTTGCAGAATTTTGTAATGAGAAGGGCAAATACGAAAAGATTCGCTAACGACAAGGGTATGAATGGACCAAAGGATGGTATAATAGAGTAATGTCATATGGTAGAAGGGGAAAGTGGACCTTTTCTCTAGAATTTATAATAGTTATAATTTCAGTTTAGTTTTTCCCAAAAGACAATATGTGCTAAAATTAAGGGTAAGATAAAAGAATTGTCAACTTTAGTTTTGAATTTCTAAAGTGACATAGTAATTATTTTGAGGTAACTCACGATAATTTGTAGGGCAATAGCGGAGCCTCTTCGACTCATTTTATTCGAATTCAAATGAAAATATCTTTAATCAAATATATAGAACGGACAAGGACTTCAAAGGACAACAAACATATATTTCTTTGTTCTAATTTATGTGACACAGCATCCCTTACTATAATTGAAAATAACTTTAAAATTCTACTTTTACACCATTGAAAAGATTTATAGCCATATAAATGGTCATGAGTGTTTTAGACCATAAATTTCAAAAGTCTTAATTTCTTCTAAACTTTGAACAAAATCAAACATTGTCATGTAAACTCAGACGGAGGGTACTACAAACTATGCAACAAACTATTCATTGCTTCAGTAAGTTAACCAGCGTGAGGATTCATCAGGCTCCCAATGAACAATACTACACCAGTACATTCATCTCTTATAAGGAACAGGAACGGATGGTCCGCAGCAAAATCTATCGGCTTCTCAATCCTGTAGGAGACCAATATACCAACAGAACCAGTAGTCACTGCAGCTAAGGTTCCTTCCTCATTTACCTCAACAAAGGACTTGTGAAAAACCTGTGAAACAGACAGGTTTTCGGGTAAAGGGGAATCAACCATCTCAATGAGACCACCGTCGGAGAAAGGCAATGTGAGGCCAAGTCCCTTTAGAATATTGGAAGCTTCAAACCCGAAAGTTATTTTGAATTTAGGGATAAGAAACTTGCCGATACTAACTTTTCTAAACGGAACGTGGTGATTTAAGAATCCAGGTTCAGAACTGATTTTGTCCACTAAAGCGGGTAAGCCATCACGAGAATCAGGGAGAATGAAATACATGTAGAAGTGACGAGTGTCTGTACCCTGTTTATAAGGAAGCCTCAACACTTTAAAGCCATTAAATTCTGCTATGTATTGCTTATTCTTGCTAGTCATGAACGGTGCTCGAACAGACCCTCCATTGAAGAGATGGAATTTATGGTCTTTAGTTTCCGAAGTATTGAACTTGTCATTCCACGCTCCTTTAAAATAGAGTGCATTGGCTAAGATGAGCCTTGTCAAATTGTTTACTGCACCATGAGGAAGAATCTCTTTGATGAGAGCATTTGTCTTCATTTGAGCCCACTGATTGACTTGAATAGCAACCTCAGCAGGCTTAATCAATTAGTAAGACAAACACAGAATGATAGAATCAGCACATAGTATATGTTTTATCCAAAGAAACAAGATTTGAATGAAATAAGTTAGTAATAAAGGCTTAACCTTGTTCTGAAAATCAACAAATTCTGAAGTAACTTTGTAAACATCATCCACAACCTGCTTAAAACAAGGCTTAAGAGGCAGTGTTTGGTCGGTCCAAATGCCATTGGCAACAGATAGACGCGGACCTCCACTGGGGCTGCTATCGACAAAGACGGTGTTGACGCTATGAGAATAAAGAGAGTTGAGTTCATCAATGGATTTGGATTTGAGGAAACAAAGCAGCTGGTCCTGAGTTGGTCCCTTAGAGCCGGCAGCAATGAGGCCAAGAACTATTTGAATTGATAGAGGAGACAAGACCAAGTTGGAATCGCCTTTAACCTCTTTGGAGAAAACATGTTTAGCTATCATGAAAGAAACATCAGTCTGATTGGTGATTGACTCCCGGAGATCCATATTTGCACAACGAGAAGGAGAAGAAGGAGGAGGCTTAGTGAGTAGAATGATCACAAAGTTGAAAGCTTTGCAAGAATTTATATACTATACTGTTACTTAACAGGTTAGGTTTTGAATTTAAATTACTTTGGTAAAACACATATCAACAAATGGCAATAAACAAATGCATGTTTGTAAGACTTAATTCTATGAAAATCACATTCATACACAGGAAGTAATCAATGGAGGGAACACCTGGCACTGACTTTCCACAAGAAAAATTGTATTAAATTCTACTGAGAATTTATTATTAATCGTATAATTAATCGAAACAAAGGGAAGCTCTTAGATGAAAGCATGTTGCAAGAACACAAATGTCAAACTAATGTAGTTTAATTTCTTAATTTGATAGTATTAAGAAAACGACATACATAGTGAGGACACCAATAAAGGACTTGTGAAAAACTTTTGAAACAGACAGGTCTTCAGGAAAACAGGAGTCAACCATCTTAGTGAGACCACCACCGTAGAAAGGTAACGTGAGACCAAGTCCCTTTAGAATGTTGGAAACTTCATATCCAAAAGTTGTTTTGAATTTAGGGATAAGAAACCTGCCCATATGAACTTTTCTAAATGGAACGTGATGATTTAAGAATCCAGGTTCTGAACTGATTTTGTCAAACAAAGCTGGTAATCCATCATGTGCATCTGGGAGAATGAAATACATTGAGAAGCAACGCATATCTGTACCCTGTTTATAAGGAAGCCTCAACACTTTAAAGCCATTAAACGCTGCTATGTACTGCTTCTTCTCGCTTGTCATGAAGGGAGCTCTAATAGACCATCCATTGAGGAGATGGAATTCATGGTCTTTCGTTTCTGAAGCATCAAACTTCTCACTCCATTCTCCTTTAAAATATAGTGCATTGGCCAAGATAAGCCTTGTCATGTTGCTCACATCGTCATGACGAAGAAACTCTTTGATGAGATCATTTGTCTTCATTTTAGTTCATTGATTGACTTGATAAGCAACCTCAGCAGCCTTTATCAAATTGAAAAGACAAACATGGAATGATAGAATATAAGATAATAGGGCATATATAACTAATTTTTCCTCTCTTTCTTGCTACTTTATCAAATGAACTGTTTTTATTCTTTCAACTGCTCAAAATTAATGCTAATTTATGAACAGTTTCGAACGTTGACATCTTTTGATTTATACTACTTGAGGCTAAAATCTTAAAAGGACTAAGCAATATGACCTCTATCCTAATTTTGTGACACTTTTCGCTCTTTAAGAGACAAAGGCTTATAAAAAGGGCAGCCCATGCGTTAAGCTCCCGTTATATGTGGAGTCCCAAAAATGGCCGGACCATAAGTGTTTATGGTACAACATTTTCTGCAAGTGGCTGTTTCCACAGCTTGAATCTGTGACCTCTTGGTCACGTGAAAGCAATTTTACCAGCTGCGCCAAGGCTCCCCTTAATATTTAGGGGTTATTATTTTTTTTTCCGAAAACCAATTATCATCAGTCAGCATGAAAAAGAAATAACATTTGAATTAAACAAATTAATGATGAACGCATACCTTGTTCATAAAATAAACAGACTCTGAAGCAGCCTTGTAAACATTATCCACAACTTGCTTGAAAGAAGGCTTGAAAGGCATAGTTTGTTCGATCCAAATACCATTAGCAACAGACAGACGTGGACCTCCATTGGGGCTGCCATCAACAAAGACGGTGTTGACAATATGTGAATAAAGAGAGTTGAGTTCATCAATGGAATTGGACTAGAGGAAACAGAGCAGCTGATCCTGAGTTGGTCCGTTCGCCGGCAGCAATGAGGCCAAGAACTATTTGGATTGACAGAGGAGAGAGCACCAGGTTGGTATCGCCTTGAATTGCATTGGAGAAAACGTGCTTAGCGAACATGAAAGAAACGTGTGTCTGGTTGGTGATTGACTCGCGGAGATCCATATTTGCACGCGAATGAGAAGAAGAAGGAGGCTTATTGAGTAGAATGATCACAGAGTTGAAAGCTTTGCAAGAATTTATATACTATAAGGTTACTTAACAGGAGTTTTGAATTTGAATTGATCCAGTAAACACATATCAACAAATGGCGTTTGAAAAAAGTAAGTACATGTTTGTAAGACTTAATTATCAAAAGATCAAGTTCATACACAGGAAGGAATCAATGAAAGGAACACTTAGCACTGACTTTCCACAACAAAATGAATTAATCCCACTGTTTTTGATTTAAGTGTCTTAGTTTGACTGAGTACGAAATTTAAAAAATAAATGGAGGCTTTTGAATCTTGAAAAACTTATTGAATATAGAAAGAGAAACTTCATTTGGGACCAACGAAAAAAGAAACTAAGACACTAAAATTGGAACAGAAGAAGTATTATATTCTCAACATTAATTAATTGTATAATTGATAAAGACAAAGAACCTTGAAAAACTTACTAAATATAGAAAGAGAAACTTCGTTTGGGACCAACGAAAAAAGAAACTAAGACACTAAAATTGGAACAGAAGAAGTATTATATTCTCAACATTAATTAATTGTATAATTGATAGAGACAAAGAGAAGCTGTTAGATGGAAACAACACCAAAATGACGCCGAGAAGAAAAGTATAGCAGGGTTGACTTCGTAGTTGTCGACCTGTTATTTTAGAAGCGCTTAATGGTTACATTTTGCATATCTCAGTTCAAGAGTTTGAACTCAACTGATAATTATTATGTTAGAAAGTTATATTTTTTCGTGATTTCAACTTTTTTTAATATAAAAAGTGGCTTTCTATGATAATAACAATTAGTTGAGTGAACACATAGAAATTAACTCTTGTCAACGGACTTTCGTGTTATTTTTCATTTTAGTTATTAAGTTGTCTTTATCAAATCAGGTCCAGATAGATGTATATAATATCTGAAGAAGAATGATTACAAGAATGAGAAAATGACATGTTATCTTAACGATAATTTTTAATTTGCAAATTGTTAACTTCTTTTAATTAAACAAGAATTATGAGTACCGGAAGCTCCATATATCCATTAAGACATGTTATTAAGTAATAGAGTAATATTATGACCTAAAACTAATCAAACAATTGCTTATAGATTATTACTTTTTCAATTTCATTTCAGAAGTCCTATACATACATGTTAAAAGTAAATGGAAGTATGAGAGATTTGGTTTTGTAGTCATTTACAAGCTTCTTTTTAGTTTTATATTCTTTTTACAACAAAAATTCAATTTTACACATCGGAATACAATAGATCGGAATGAAGGGACGCTCTTCGATGAAAGAACGTTGCAAGAGCATAAAACGGAGAAGTAAGAGCATCTATTCAATAGACTTTCTATTCTTTATTGCAGTTTTTGTTCCTGTTGAAGTGGCTATAAAAAAAAAAGGGGCAGCTCGGTGCACTAAAGCTCCCGCTATGCGCAGGGTCCGGGGAAGGGCCAGACCACAAGGATATATTGTACGCAGTCTTACCTTGCATTTCTGCCAGAGGCTGTTTCCAAGGCTTGAACCCGTGACCTCCCGGTCACATGGCAACAACTTTACCAGTTACACCAAGGCTCCCCTTCAAAGAAATATTGTTCAGATATAGTAAAGAAATAAGATGGTTAGGTTGCAGAGGTTGACAAATGTAAGTATTGTTCAGTTGCAGTTGCAGATGTATATATCTTCCCTTATTAAATCATTAGAGAAAAAGATAGGATAAGATCATCAAAACAAGAAATCAAATAGTATAGTTTTCTTTTGGCTGCTGGTATCTATGAAAGATTGAGAACACAATGTCAAAATAATGTAGTTTCTTAATTTGCTAGTATTAAGAAAAATAACATACTTAGTAAGAACACTTGTTACATTTTCCCCTTTTCTTCCTTGTTCCAAAGTTGATTTGAACTGTCTACAGCAGCCCTGCAACATTTAATAGCAAAGAAAACTACGTTTACTAACATGCACAATAGATGAAATTACAAACTTTTAATTACTTTCAAACTCTATATCATATCCAAATACACAAACAAATTAAGCACAAATGAAATAACATAAGATACCAGAGATACTTAAGTGACAAAAAAACCAGAAGACTGATTATTTGGATACATCGCGCCTCTCAACTTTGTCCTAATAGATGATACATCTATCATTCTCTGCAAATGTGATATCTCGCCAAGCTAATATAAAGTTTTCTATGATAATCTGAATTCAGAGATTCATACGTTGCCTTCGTTCTTTCCAAAGTCATTTTTCGTTGTTTCAGTAAGCTAACCAGCTAGAGGATTCATAACGCTTCCAAGGAACAACACCACACCAGTAGATTCATCTCTTATAAGGAATAGGAACGGATGGTCAGCAACAAAGTCTATTTCCTTCTCAATTATCAAGGACTTAGTCATTATTACAATAGCAGAAACAGCTGCAGCTTCGGTTCCTTCCTCGTTTACCTCAATGAAGGACTTGTGAAAAACTTGTGAAACCGACAGGTTTTCAGGAAAAGGGGAATCAACCATCTCAGTGAGACCACCACCGCAGAAAGGCAGCGTTAGGCCAAGTTCCTTCAGAATGTTGGAAGCTTCAAAGCCGAAATTTATTTTGAATTTAGGGATGAGAAACTTGTTTACCCTAACTTTTCTAAACGGAACGTGGTGATTTAAGAATCCAGGTTCTGAACTGATTTTGTCCACTAAAGATGGTAATCCATCATGTGCATCTGGGAGAATGAAATACATTGAGAAGCAACGCGTATCTGTGCCCTGTTTATAAGGAAGCCTCAACACTTTAAAGCCATTAAACGGTGCTACGTACTGCTTCTTCTTGCTAGTCATGAAGGATGCTCGAATAGAACCTCCATTGAAGAGATGGAATTCATTGTCTTTCGTTTCTGAAGCATCGAACTTCTCATTCCATTCTCCTTTAAAATATAGTGCATTGGCCAAGATAAGTCTTGTCATGTTGTTCACTGCATCACGAGGAAGAATCTCTTCAATGAGATCATTTGTCTTCATTTTAGCCCACTGATTGACTTGATCGGCAACCTGAGCAGCCTTAATCAAATTGGCAAAGACAAAAATGGAATGATAAAATTAGGCACATATATTCATTCTTCATCCAATAATTTCTTTTTAAATATAGAGCCAAGGGCATACATAACTATTTCTTCCCCTCTCGTTCTTGCCCGCTTATCAAATACTCACCCCGTTTCAATTAGTTTGTCTGGTTTTGATTTGATATGGAGTTTGAAAAAGTAAAGATCGAAAACTTTTGAATCTCGTGAACATAAACTAAGGTATGTAAAATGTACCAAAATATCTTTTAATGTTGTGGTGTTAAATATGCCACATGAAAAGTTTGTATTAAAGAATTGTCAAAAAGGGAAAGAGGCATTCTTTCTGAAACAGACGAAAAAAGAAAATAAGACAAACAAATTTGACACGAAGGGAGTAATAAAACCCTAACCTTGTTCATGAAATCAACAGACTCTGAAGCAGCCTTGTAAACATTATCCACAACTTGCTTGAAAGAAGGCTTGAAAGGCATAGTTTGTTCGATCCAAATACCATTAGCAACAGACAGACGCGGACCTCCATTGGGGCTGCCATCAACAAAGACTGTATTGACAATATGTGAATAAAGAGAGTTGAGTTCATCGATAGATTTAGACTTGAGGAAACAGAGCAGCTGATCCTGTGTTGGTCCCTTAGAGCCTGCAGCAATGAGGCCAAGAACTATTTGAATTGTGAGAGGAGAGAGCACCAGGTTGGTATCGCCTTTAACCTCTTTTGAGAAAACGTGCTTAGCGAGCATGAAAGTAACGTCCGTCTGGTTGGTGATTGACTCCTGGAGATCCATATTGCATGCAAATGAGAAGAAGAAGAAGGAGAAGGAAGACTAGTGAGTAGAATGATCACAAAGTTGAAAGTTTTGCAAGAATTTTTATATTATTATGTTACCTAACAGGTTGGGTTTTGAATTTAAATTGATTCAGTAAAACACATATCAACAAATGGCGATGATCGAATAAACAAATGCTTGTTTGTAAGACTTTTAATTCTCTGAAGATCACTTTCATACTTTCCACAACAAATTCAATTAGTTATTACTTTCTTCGTCCTAATTTACGTGACACTGTTTGACTTGAAACAAAATTTAAAAAAGAAATGAAGATTTTTGAAATTTGTGGTCTAAAATACTCCTTAACCATTCGCGTGATGTGTGGATGGGTTATTTTTTTAAAAAAAAATTAATCAAATTGTTTCTAATTAGGAACAGGAGTAATTGTACACTTGATTGAGATGAAGAGAAGCTGTTAGATGGAAACAAGTCAACAACACAAAAATAACGCGGAGAAGGAAACAAGAGCATGTCCCACCAGCACTTGACTTGAGAGTTATCAATCTGTCGTTTTTAAAGAACTTAATTAATAGTGACATGTCGCATCTCTAATTTAGACTTTCGTGTTACATTTTTCATTTTAGTCATTATGTTGTCTTGATCAAATCAGCCAGGTCCAGGTGGATGTTAATATTATATATACTCACTCCATTTATTAATAGTTGTCCACTATTAAAGTGACACACAAGTTAAGAAATAATAAATGATGGGAATAATTTTTACCACATCATTCTTTAAATATAATAAATTTAATGCTTTGAAAAATGTATTGAATAATAAATAATATTTAATACAAACGGTAAAATGAGTAAATTATCCATTGATTTTTCAAACTAGATAAATATTGTTGGACATCTATTTTTATTATAGTGAATAAGTAAAAATAAAAGAAGGGAGTAATATATAAAGAAGAATAAGTACAAAAAAGAGAAATGACATGTTTTTTTTTAATTGGGGGTAGGGGAAGGGGAATGGGGAGAAAATTACAATGTAAGGAATCAATCCTCACAAAAAAGGTGAAAGTTGGGTAGCCAACCAACTAAGCTTATTAAGTTTCCCGAGAAATGACATGTTACCTTCAGAATCTTGGAAACATCAAACCCAAAAGATATTTTTTTAAAAAAATTGGATTAAGAACACAAATTTCACAATAATGTATTTAATCTCTAAATGTGCTATTACTTTTTAAAAAAATTAAGGGTAAGATAAAAGAATTGTCAACTTTAGTTTTGAATTTCTAAAGTGACATAGTAATTATTTTGAGGTAACTCACGATAATTTGTAGGGCAATAGTGGAGCCTCGTCGACTCATTTTATTCGAATTCAAATGAAAATATCTTTAATCAAATATATAGAACGGACAAGGACTTCAAAGGGCAACAAATATATATTTCTCTGTTTCAATTTATGTCACACACTTTTATTTTTAGTCCATCCCTTACTATAATTCAAAATAACTTTAAAATTTTGCTTTTACACCATTGAAAAGATTTATAGCCATATAAATGGTCATGAATGTTTTAGACTATAAATTTCAAAAGTCTTAATTTCTTCTAAACTTTGAACAAAATCAAACATTGTCACGTAAACTCAGACGGAGGGTACTACAAACTATGCAGCAAACTATTCATTGCTTCAGTAAGTTAACCAGCGTGAGGATTCATCAGGCTCCCAATGAACAATACTACACCAGTAGATTCATCTCTTATAAGGAACAGGAACGGATGGTCCGCAACAAAATCTATCGGCTTCTCAATCCTGTAGGAGACCAATATACCAACAGAACCAGTAGTCGCTGCAGCTACGGTTCCTTCCTCATTTACCTCAACAAAGGACTTGTGAAAAACCTGTGAAACAGACAGGTTTTCGGGTAAAGGGGAATCAACCATCTCAATGAGACCACCGTCGGAGAAAGGCAATGTGAGGCCAAGTCCCTTTAGAATATTGGAAGCTTCAAACCCGAAAGTTATTTTGAATTTAGGGATAAGAAACTTGCTGACACTAACTTTTCTAAACGGAACATGGTGATTTAAGAATCCAGGTTCTGAACTGATTTTTTCCACTAAAGCGGGTAAGCCATCACGAGAATCAGGGAGAATGAAATACATGTAGAAGTGACGAGTGTCTGTACCCTGTTTATAAGGAAGCCTCAACACTTTAAAGCCATTAAATTCTGCTATGTGTTGCTTATTCTTGCTAGTCATGAACGGTGCTCGAACAGACCCTCCATTGAAGAGATGGAATTTATGGTCTTTAGTTTCCGAAGCATTGAACTTGTCATTCCACGCTCCTTTAAAATAGAGTGCATTGGCTAAGATGAGCCTTGTCATAGTGTTTACTGCGCCATGAGGAAGAATCTCTTTGATGAGATCATTTGTCTTCATTTGAGCCCACTGATTGACTTGAATGGCAACCTCAGCAGGCTTAATCAATTAGTAAGACAAACACAGAATGGCAGAATCAGCACATAGTATATGTTTCATCCAAAGAAACAATTGAATGAAATAAGTTAGTAATAAAGGCTTAACCTTGTTCTGAAAATCAACAGACTCTGAAGTAACTTTGTAAACATCATCGACAACCTGCTTAAAACAAGGCTTAAGAGGCAGTGTTTGGTCGGTCCAAATGCCATTGGCAACAGATAGACGCGGACCTCCATTGGGGCTGCTATCGACAAAGACGGTGTTGACGATATGAGAATAAAGAGAGTTGAGTTCATCAATGGATTTGGATTTGAGGAAACAAAGCAGCTGGTCCTGAGTTGGTCCCTTAGAGCCGGCTGCAATGAGGCCAAGAACTATTTGAATTGATAGAGGAGACAAGACCAAGTTGGAATCGCCTTTAACCTCTTTGGAGAAAACATGTTTAGCTATCATGAAAGAAACATCAGCCTGATTGGTGATTGACTCCCGGACATCCATATTTGCACGCGAACGAGGAGAAGAAGAAGGAGGCGGCTTAGTGAGAAGAATGATCACAAAGTTGAAAGCTTTGCAAGAATTTATATACTATACTGTTACTTAACAGGTTAGGTTTTGAATTTAAATTACTTTGGTAAAACACATATCAACAAATGGCAATAAACAAATACATGTTTGTAAGACTTAATTCTATGAAGATCAAATTCATACACAAGAAGTAATCAATGGAGGGAACACCTGGCACTGACTTTCCACAAGAAAAGTTGTATTAAATTCTACTGAGAATTTATTATTAATTGTATAATTAATCGAAACAAAGGGAAGCTCTTAGATGAAAGCACGTTGCAAGAACACAAATGTCAAACTAATGTAGTTTAATTGCTAAATTTGATAGTTTTAAGAAAACGACATGCTTAGTGAGGACACTTGTTACATTTTCTCCTTTTCTTCGTTGTCCCAAAGTTGATTTAAATTATCTAATTCAATAGCCCTTCAACATTATTAATAGCAAAGAAACTCTCTTTAGTTAACACATCATGGTATGGGTGTCATTAGTTTAATAGGAAAAAACTGAAATATTCACAATAGATACCTGAGGTATGGACATTCTGAAAAGATAAATCTGGAGTATATCATATCAAAATACACAAATAAATTAAGCACAAACGAAATTACATAAGCTGCCAGAGATACTTGAAGTAACAAAAAGATCAAAAAACTGATTATTTAGATACATAGCACCTCTCGAATTTGTCCTAATAGATGTATTGCAAATATAATATCTCACCAAGCTAATATAAAGTTCTCTGTGATAATATTGTGAATTCAAAGATTCATACATTGCCTTCGTTCTTTCCAAAGTCATTTTTCGTTGTTTCAGTAAGCTAACCAGCTAGAGGATTCATCACGTTTCCAAGGAACAACACCACACCAGTAGATTCATCTCTTATAAGGAACAGGAAAGGATGGTCAGCAACAAAATCTACTGGCTTCTCAATATTCAAGGACATGGCCATCATTACAGTAGCGGTAACAGCTGCAGCTTCGGTTCCTTCCTCATTTACCTCAATGAAGGACTTGTGAAAAACTTGTGAAACAGACAGGTTTTCAGGTAAAGAGGAGTCAACCATCTCACTGAGACCACCACCGCAGAAAGGCAGTGTTAGGCCAAGTCCCTTTAAAATATTGGAAGCTTCAAATCCAAAAGTTATTTTGAATTTGGGGATAAGAAACTTGCCCAGACGAACTTTTCTAAACGGAACGTGGTGATTTAAGAATCCAGGTTCTGAACTGATTTTGTCCAATAAAGTTGGTAATCCATTAGGTGCATCTGGGAGAATGAAATACATTGAGAAGCAACGCGTATCTGTGCCCTGTTTATAAGGAAGCCTCAACACTTTAAAGCCATTAAACGGTGCTACGTACTGCTTCTTCTTGCTAGTCATGAAGGATGCTCGAATAGAACCTCCATTGAGTAGATGGAATTCATTGTCTTTCGTTTCTGAAGCATCGAACTTCTCATTCCATTCTCCTTTAAAATATAGTGCATTGGCCAAGATAAGTCTTGTCATGTTGTTCACTGCATCACGAGGAAGAATCTCTTCAATGAGATCATTTGTCTTCGTTTTAGCCCACTGATTGACTTGATCGGCAACCTCAGCAGCCTTAATCAAATTGGCAAAGACAAACGTAAAATTAGGCACATATATTAATGCTTCAGCCAATAATTTCTTTTTCAATATAGCTAAGGGCATACATAACTATTTCTTCCCCTCTCATTTTTGCCCGCTTATCAAATACTCACCCCGTTTCAATTTGTTTATATGGTTTTGACTTGATATGGAATTTGAAAAAGTAAAGATCGAAAACTTTTGAATCTCGTGCTCATAAACTAAGTTATGTAAAATGTACCCAAATATCCTTTAATGTTGTGGTGTTAAATATGCCATATGAAAAGTTTGTATTAAAGAATTGTCAAAAAGGGAAAGAGGCATTCTTTCTGAAACGGACTAAAAAAAAAAAATAAGACAAACAAAGGGAGTAATAAAGGCCTAACCTTGTTCGTGAAATCAACAGACTCTGAAGCAGCCTTGTAAACATTATCCACAACTTGCTTGAAAGACGGCTTGAAAGGCATAGTTTGTTCGATCCAAATACCATTAGCAACAGACAGACGCGGACCTCCGTTGGGGCTGCCATCAACAAAGACGGTATTGACAATATGTGAATAAAGAGAGTTGAGTTCATCGATAGATTTAGACTTGAGGAAACAGAGAAGCTGATCCTGTGTTGGTCCGTTAGAGCCAGCAGCAATGAGGCCAAGAACTATTTGAATTGAGAGAGGAGAGAGCACCAGGTTGGTGTCGCCTTTAACTTCTTTTGAGAAAACGTGCTTAGCGAGCATGAAAGTAACGTCCGTCTGGTTGGTGATTGACTCCTGGAGATCCATATTTGCATGCAAATGAGAAGAAGAAGAAGAAGAAGAAGAAGAAGGAGAAGGAAGACTAGTGAGTAGAATGATCACAAAGTTGAAAGTATTGCAAGAATTTTTATACTATTATGTTACTTAACAGGTTGGGTTTTGAATTTAAATTGATTCAGTAAAACACATATCAACAAATGGCGATCGATCGAATAAACAAATGCTTGTTTGTAAGACTTTTAATTCTCTGAAGATCACTTTCATACTTTCCACAACAAAATCGATTATTTATTACTCCCTTCATCTTAATTTATGTGATATTATTTGACTTGACACAAAATTTAAAAAAGAAATGAAGATTTTTGAAATTTATGATCTAAAACACTCCTTAACCATTTGCGTTATGGGTGAACGGGTTATTTTTTTTTAAAAAAATATTTAATCAAATTATTTTTAATTATAAAAATGTGACATTTTTTTTAGACGGATTAACATGAATTGGAACAGTAGTAATTGTACAATTGATTGAGATGAAGAGAAGTTGTTAGATGGAAACAAGAGCATGTCCCACCACGACTTGACTTCAGAGTTATCAACCTGTTGTTTTCGAAGCACTTAATCAATAGTGACATTTTGCATCTATTTTAGACTTTCGTGTTACATTTTTCATTTTAGTCATTATGTTGTCTTGATCAAATCAGCCAGGTCCACGTGGATGTTAATATTGTATATACTCCCTCTGTTTCATTTTAGTTGGTCATCTTATTAAAAATAAATATCTCATATTAATTGATTACTTACTAAATCAAAATAGAATTAATTATTTTTTTCCATTTTACTCCTACAATTAATTATAATTTCAATGTTCATTCCTATACCCAATAAATATTATTAATATGGGTAAAGGATAATATAGTAAAGTTCATCATTTCATTTATAATTTTTTAATCACCGTATAAAAAGGAATGTGTCCAACTAAAATAGAATGGAGGGAGAAATATATAAAGAAGAATCAGTATAAGAAAGAGAAATGCCATGTTTTTTTTTTAAACTGGGGAGGGGAAGAGGAATAGGGAGAGGATTATAAAGTGGGGAATTGAACTCTCTCACTAATAAGGTGAAAGTTCAGGTTGCCAACCAACTAAGCTACAATGATTCCTGAGAAATGACATGTTATCTTCAGAATCTTGGAAACTTCAAACCCAAAAGATGTTTTGAAAAATTTTGGATTAAGAACACAAATTTCACAATAATGTATTCAATTTCTAAATTTGCTAGTACTTGAAATTTTTTTTTGCAAACTTAGTAAGGACCCTTTATTCTATCTACTTTTCTTCATTTAGCCAAAGTTAATTTTAGTTACTCTCTCAAGACGTTCTATGGATGTTCTAGAGTAAATTCTTAAGTTACTCTTAAAATTAAAACTCTATATCACGTAAAAATACACACACGTTAAGCATAGACGGGTCAATCATATAAGATTTCAAAGATAAAGCACAACTAAGCTCTCATCAAAATTGTACACAAATCATGAAACTGGTTATTAGATACATAACATTTCTCATCAAACAGATACACAAGTCAGAAAACTGGATATTTATACATAACACCTCTCTTTGTCCATTATAGAACTATCCTTCTTTACAAACCTTTATATAATTCATGCAATATGGGCTAAATTAACCCGCTAGAGGATTCAACACGCTCCCTATGAATAACACGACACCAGTAGAGTCATCTCTTATAAGGAACAGGAATGGATGGTCAGCAACAAAGTCGATTTCCTCCTCAATTGACTTAGTCATTACTACACTAGCAGTAACAGCTGCAGCTTCGGTTCCTTCCTCGTTTACCTCAATGAAGGACTTGTGAAAAATCTGCGAAACAAACAACCTCCCAGCTAAAGGGGAATCCACCATCTCAGTGAGGTCACCACCACAGAAAGGCAAAGTGACGCCAAGTCCCTTTAAAACCTTAGAAGCTTCAAAACTGAAAGTTGTTTTGAATTTAGGGACAAGTAACTTGTGCATTTTAACCTTTTCAAACGGAGCATGATGGTTTAAAAAGCCTGATTCCGAGCTAATTTTGTTTATTAAAGCTGGTAATCCATCACGGGCATCTGGCAAAATTAGGTACATGCAGAAACGTCGCGTATCTCTGCCTTGTTTATAATGAAGTCCCAGCACTTTAAAGCCATCAAAGGCAACTGCATACTGCTTCTTATTGCTGGTCATGAACGGTGCTTTAATTGACCCTCCTCTGAGGAGATGGAATTTATGGTCTTTTGTTTCAGAAGCATTGAACTTGTCATTCCATAGTCCTTTAAAATATAGCGCGTTCGCAAAGATGAGCCTTGTCATATTGTTTACTGTGCCATGAGGAAGAATCTCTTTGATGAGATCATTTGTCTTCATTTTAGCCCACTGATTGACTTGATTGGCGACCTCAATGGCCTTAATCAATTAGCAAGACAAACAGATTTTACAACAGAATTAGCATATACTTTCGCTACAGGGGAATTTGTTACAACAGAATTAGCATATGCCTTAGCCAACAAAGGGGAATTCGCAGCATAAAAATAGATTATTTAGGCCTAAATATAGTGAATCATCAAAAAGGCTAAATAATATGGTCTCTGTCCTAATTGTTTAACATTTTTCACTATTTTAAAGTCAGATTTGTCAATCAATCAGCTATACCTTAATCCGAGTTAGCTGCAGTTTAGTATATGTATAATCCGTATCAATTTATGATGAATCACAGCACAAAAGAAGCAAGATTTCAATGAAATGAACTAAAAAAGGCCTACCTTGTTCTGAAAATCAACAGAATTTGAAGCAGCCTTGTAAACTTTATCAACCACCTTTTTAAAAGAAGGCTTAAAAGGCAGTGATTGGTCGATCCAAACACCATTAGCAGTGGACAAACACGGACTTCCATTGGGGCTGCCATCAACAAAGACGATATTGACAAGATGAGAATACAGAGAATTGAGTTCATCGATAGATTTGGATTTGAGGAAACAAAGCAGCTGGTCCTTAGTTGGTCCCTTTGAGCCGGCAGCAATCAGGCCTAGTACTATTTGAATCGAGAGAGGAGAGAACACGAGGTTGGTATCGCCTTTAATTTCGTTGGAAAAGACATGCTTAGCAAGCATGAAAGAAACGTCTGTCTGGGTGGTGATCGATTCACTCATTTCCATATCCATATTTTGATCATGGAAAGAATTAGACTTGTAAGAATGAGAGTGAGAGTGAGAGTGAGAGTGACTGAGTCCCATGACAGGTTTTATGGCACCACACATGATATCAAAGGTGAAAGATTTGGAAGAATTTATATACAAAATAAGTGTCACTTAACATGTGGAATTTTGTATTTGAATCAATTCCATAAAACCGAGAAATGGCGAATAAAGAAAATGACTCATCATCAAGCTTGATTCTCAAAAGATTGCGTTCATACACAAGAAGGAAGTGAACACACATAACACTCACTTTCAATAGAGTCAAAATATTGTTATTTATTGATTGCTTAAAAATTAAGCAAATACTTCTTATTCTTTCTTATTTATGGTCCATCTGGTATAACATAAATTGTTAAAGATTTTTGTTCTTTACATTTTTTTAATATTGCTAAAGGGAGGAAACTTTCCATTGTTGAATATATCACTATTAATATTATTCACATTTCACACACATAATCTCTGATGTAAAATAAGTGACATGTCCTCTCTTTATATAGTTAGCATCACACGTTAGCCTCCTATTTTAATTTTATTTTCTAATCAACAAACAGATCAACAAGTTGATTTTTCAGATCGTTAATCAACTAATAGTTATTTTCTCAAAAAGTCACTTTCTTTGTTCAAGAAAATTAGAATCAAGTAGAAGAATGACTTACTGATATAGTAATAATAACTGTAGTTGAGTGATCTGAGATATTAACTCAAAGGTCGACCTATGAATCTGATTTGGAACCCAAGTCGTTCCAAGTAAAAGAAAAGGCTAAAAAAGGAAAAGCTAAATAAAATTAATCAAAACTCTCAAGTCACTCTTGAATACTATATCAGGTCAAAATACACTAAACAAAATCATTCTTTGTTGCTATGTGTAGACTAATCAGCAAGAGGATTCAACACGCTCCCGGTGAATAACACCACTCCAGTAGATTAGTCTCTTATAAGGAACAGGAATGGATGGCCAGCAATAAAATCTATTGGCTTCTCAATTGTACAGGAGCGCAATACAACATGTGAAGCAGCAACAGCTGCAGCTTCAGTTCCTTCTTCATTTACCTCAATGAAGGATTTGTGAAACATCTCCGAGGCAAACATTTCCTTAGCTTGAGCGGAATACACCATCTTAGTGAAACCACCTGGAGAGAGAGGCAATTTGAGGCCAAGTCCCTTTAGAACCTTAGAAGCTTCAAACCCGAAAGTTGTTTTGAATTTGGGGATGAGAAACTTTCCCACTTTGACTTCTCTAGACGGAATGTGGCGATTTAAGAATCCAGATTCTGAAGTGATTTTGTCAAGTAAATCTGGTAATCCGTCATGTGCATCGGGGAGAATAAAGTACATGCAGAACTGACTGTGTCCCCACTGTGTGAGAATATATTGGGTATGTTGTTGCAGAAATGACGTGTGTCCTTGCCCATTTTATAGAAAAGCTGCAACACTTTAAAGCCCTTGAAGACGCTAATGTATTGCTTCTTCCTGCTAGTCATGAATGGTGCTCAAGTAGACCCTCCTTTGAGGAAATGGAACTCTTGGTCTTTCGTTTCTGAAGCATCAAACTTCTTATCCCATTCACCTTTAAAATATAGTGCATTGGCCAGGATAAGCCTTGTCATGTTGGTCACTGCCTCACGAGGAAGAATCTCTTCAATGAGATTATTTGTCTTCATTTTAGACCACTGATTGACTTGATCGGCAACCTCAGCAGCCTTAATCAATTAGCAAGTCAAACAAGCAATGATATACATACTTAGAACATATATGCTTCAGCCAAATAGTTTCTTTTTTTAATACTAGTTTTGGGAACGTGTGTTGCACGTTAATCCCTAATCATTATTATAAAGCTTCTATATATTTAAAAGGCTGAATTACAAATTAAATAGGAAATGCTAATAATATTAATTTTACTATTTACATTTTATTCACTAATAAAAATCCATAACAATGAGACAATGCATTTTCCATTAATCAAGCAAGAAATATGTGAAGCCAAGTAAGATAGTATGAATATGTTAATACCATAATATATATGACTTATCCTCTATAATCTAAAGCGTGTACGTCCCATGCATATCACTAAGTATACAAAAATCACATAAAGAATATTATCAATAAAATTGCTCTTTATCTTTTCATGTTTTCAACTTTATTCTATAAGTAAATATTTCTTGCATATTATATTTTCACTTACAATTACTCCCCACAATTACTAAAATCAAAATTATTCCTACTATTTAGGATAACTAAAATAGAAAGGGGAAAAAACAAATATGATCACCACACAATTTTATCAATACAAAATCTCCTGAATAAATCGGTATATTTTGGACATGAAACTCGTTGGATATTCATTATTTAAAACTACAACATAAAAGGAAAATCGACATATAAGAAGATAAAATTACTGGAAATTTAAAAAGTACTTCAAGCTCCTTGACTTCATGATCATTGATCCTCTTCATGCATGTTTTTCAACCATTTCACATGGTTACTTGATTCCTCCCTTTTCGACTGCAACAATTTATAGCTTCCATACTTGACTTCATCACTTAAATCTCTACTTTTCTATTTACTCTTCATTAAATTACATAAATGATATATTAATACTATTTTGTCTCTTCATTAGCTCTAACTGCTGAATGAAAATGGAACGTTTTTTCTTACTTGTTTTTTTGGATAAGTCTTCTTACATTTTCATTAATATAGAAAGAAGATACATGTATTTGGTTGTTTAACATTTATTCTGGAACGTTCTTTTTATATTTTTGCATTAGTATTAATGCATAATTAGGTTTTTCAAAAAGATAAAAATGAATAATTTATTTATTTTGTAGAGTATTATTATCACAAATTTATAAGTTTATTTTGGCTTTTTAATATTTTAGTTTGGGTCTTCCTAGCTTTTTTTAGAATAATAATATATTATAAGATAAATGATTCAAAAAGGCTTCAACCATTTGTGGGGATTTTAAGAATTGCAGAGAATTTTTGAATAACATGCCGAAAAAATTGAAAAAAAAATTAATAAAAGGAGATCAGCTGAAAAGTGAAAAGGCTACCACTAATAAATGGAATAAGATAAAATTTGTAAAGAAGATGGAAAGGCTACATGATATAATTATTGAGGAGGTTGGTATTAAGTATAAGAAGATTAAAAGTTCTTCCAATTATGTAGTAGGATAAATTAAATAGTTCAAATTAATATTTAATAGGAGGAATTTAATTTATGATATGATTACTATTTTATCTATTATTAATAAAGTAAATATTTAATATATTTTAATTTAGTGTAGGGACAAATTGGTAATCCAACTTTCAACTTCTTTTATTTCCACTTTTAGTATAAAATATGATATGATAACTAACAAAGGGAAATTGCAGTCCAAATTTGATGACACTACATGGAAGATAGGGCATAAGTAGTACTTTTTTCCTCTCATTCTTGCTCATTTTTCAGATAAATTTCTTTAATTCTTTCAACTGCACAAATGCTAACTATGAACAGTTTCGAACATTGACATTTTATAATTTTATACTAGTCGATGCTACAACCATTACAGGGCTAAGCAAATATGACCTCTGTCCGACTTGTTTGACACTCTCCACTCTTTTAGAGTCGGATTGATAAAGCAATCAATCGTTTAATAAACTATGTTTCAATCTCATATTAATTGCAGTCATTTGTATTATTTAGGGGTTATGATAGTTCGAAAACCAATTGTTGTCAGTCAGCATCAAAGAAACAAGTTTTCAACGAAACGATTTAACAAATAAAGGCCTAACCTTGTTCATGAAATCAACAGACTCTGAAGTAGCCGTGTAAACATTATCCACAACTTGCTAGAAAAAAGGCTTAAAAGGTAGCGTTTGTTCGATCCAAATACCATTAGCAACAGACAGACGCGGACCTCCATTGGGACTGCCATCAACAAAGACGGTGTTGACAATATGTGAATAAAGAGAGTTGAGGTCATTAATAGATTTGGACTTGAGAAAATGGAGCAGCTGGTCCTGAGTAGGTCCGTTAGAGCCTGCAGCAATGAGGCCAAGAACTATTTGAATTGTGAGAGGAGAGAGCACCAGGTTAGAATGGCCTTTAACCTCTTTTGAGAAAACGTGCTTAGTGAGCATGAAAGTAACGTCAGTCTGGTTGTTGATTGACTCCCCGAGATCCACATTTGCACGCGAACAAGAGGAAGAGGAGGAGGAGGAGAAGGAGGCTAAGTGAGTAGAATGATCACAAAGTTGAATGCTTTGCCAGTTTTTATATACTACTAGTCTAGTGAACGCGCGTAGCTTGTTAGACAACAAACACTGCCAAAAAACAAAAAAAGAAAGAAACTTAGTCATGAACTTTGAGCTAAATTGCTTGTAATATTGTTTTAGAGGAACATATAAATATATTATCAATAAAGATGTACAAACAAAGGTATGTATACTTAAAGACTTCAGAAGATTAAAACTAAAAACCTCTAACCTTTCTTTGCATTATGTAGCACGAAGTAACACAGTTTTTGACTTGATTCATTGTGTCATGAATCAACAAATCTAAGAAAAATAAGAAAATAATCAGATCATTAATTTTACATCAATCAATCAGGTGTAATCTTAACATATGTAAATTATAATAGATTTTATCATTTAAAAAGAACAGAATTTGAAAAAAGAAAATTATCGACTATAATCTTAAGGAGGTTTTTCTTTTTTCTTTTTACTCATTGGTGAAATTATTTTATAGACAGATGCACTTTTGTAACCCTAATAGAATTTTACTTGCCACCAAAAATTCATAGAGAATTTATTAACAACTCTATTTCTTAAAAAATAAATAAAATGAAATAATTAGATACTTATGACTTCAAGAACTTGTTTATTAGCATTAGGACATATATTAACTTGGAAAGCATGTATTTTTTGAATTAAGATACTTATTTTAAATTAAAATATTCATTCAATTCTTTTAACAAATCTCTTTCTTTAATATTTTATTTCTTTTGTTTATTTATTTATTATTTTGCTTACCATAATTTAAGTAAGATTTATAAAAGGTAAAAATTGTTGATTTTAAAGTCGTAAATGTTAGGACTTTTAATATAGTTAAATACCGAAAGATTTAAGAAACAAAATTTTAGTGAATTTTAAAGTACCAAATATTAGGATTTCGTTCTTACCTAATAAGTAAAGATTTAGTATTTATAACTTTAATTAATTTTAAAGTCCTAAATTAAGTGTATAAATACATGTAAAAAGAACAAATTGTTGTGTAAACGTTAGGCATCTTAAACCTAAATATCGAATGGTAATGCACGATAATCGAGATATCAGAACAATACGATTAAACATAACCTTACACAAAAATTTCTTAAGCCAGACTGGACATTCATATCTACCACATATATTAAGTAGAAAAAATAGCAAATAACAACAGAACAGAAACTATATGTAACAAAACAATACGATAATCAAGATATCAAAACAATACGATTACACAAAAATTCCTTAAAGCCTGATCGAATATTCTTCTGCCACATGTATTAAGCAGAAAAATAGCAGATAACAACAGAACAACTACAACAATATAATACGACAATCGAGATATCAAAACATACGATCAAAACCTAACATTTACACAAATTCCTCAAAACTCGAATGAACACTAAAAAAGTAGATATGATTAAATTCATTTACCCACAAATTTATATACAAAAACTCAAAAAGAGAGATATAGATTTCATCCAATTTGAAGTAACCATAAAACAAAAAGTTGGTCAATCATAAAACACATGAAAAATACCACAAAATACAAACACACATAAATCTGATTAGATATCAAATACCTACAAAATCAAAACGCAAAAAATTACCAAGAAAGCACCATAAGACATAAAGGGAATATTTTCATAAACGTCAAGAGCATACAAAGGAATTATAATTGGAAAAAAAATAAAAAAGAAAAATCAACATAAAATTCAATGCTCAAAATCAAAAAGAAAAGGTGAACAAATTCAAAAACAAAAAAATATAGATTTTACTTACTGTTGTCTCCAATTGCTAGTTTTGCTGATTTATAACGAGTTGAAAACTTAGGAAGATTTTGATGTGAATAGTATGTATATTTTTTGTAACACCCCGTACCTTCCCAATCCTACTTGACGACATTGAACAATGTTTACTTTGGTGTCGAGAGCCATAAGTATGTATTTGGTAATGTTATTGATGAGATAATTGATATTGGGCCTCGTACATGTGATTAGACCTTCGTAGAAGGTGTTTTGTGACTTCATGGAGCATTTGTGGGGTTAAAAATGAGGCTTGGAGGGCCTCCAAACAAAGGATATTAAAGGTAAGAAGTAAGTTAAAGAATAGAACTTGAAGTATCTAACCGAACCCGCGAAGAAAAGTCAAAAAACGGAATTTTTTGAAAAACTAAGTGTGAGGCGCGCCAGAGGGCGTGCCACGCCGCTTTGGGCCAAATTTTTGTGCCCAGAGGCAGTAAGCTGGCGCGCCCAAGGGCGTGCCAGGCTGGTTTTGCCACTTTTTCAAAAGTTGGAAAATTCTTAAGTCCCAAGGGTGTCCGGGGACGTACCGAGCCGAATTTTTGCCACGTTTCTTCTACAACCATGAGAGTATACATGAAATGAGTAAAGTATTATGTTGGTATGATAAAATTATTCGAGAACGAATTTGGCATCAAAATGACGGTTTTACCCTTTTGGTCAAAATAGACCATACGTGGCTAGAATCACTCATTTTTGGGATTGAGGCTACGAATATGAATCCCGTGAGTGGAAATATCTTCGTAACGCGTATGAAATGATTTAAACATGAGAAATTATTGGGTTAATTGAATTGGGCTCAATACAAGCCCAAAGTGAGACAAAAGATAGGGCCCAATTAGGCCAAAAATGACCCATTCTTCACCCTTGACCACTTGTACATGACATTTAATGCCAAGGAGACTTGAGGGACTATATATACATGAAAAAATTTGATTTTATTCAAAGGAACACACAACATATTTCTAGAAATTTCCCAAAATTTCTCTCAACTCTCAAGAACCCTAAGCCAACTTCTTGGAGCAAAATCATCAATTTTCAAGCTTAGGTAAGTAATTATTCTTATGGATTAATATATTATATGCATATAGTAGGTAGATCATGTTGGTTATGCTTGGAGGTGTTGAACATGACATTTTGAGTTTTTGTAAAAGATGTGTTATCCATGGAATTGTAACTTGAAATATGACTTGTGGGTTTGATGAAAGAGCATGGTATGGATGAAATACCAACATGTATGGTGTGATTATGTTGTTAAACTTGTTTTTTTTATATAAGTGTAAATTATGAAATTTTGGCTGATATGTTGATATGCGGTGTATTGAGGTGATTTGATGGAATAGTTGTGATGTTGTGGTGATGAAGAGTGGAAAGTATGAACTTGGGGTGACATGCTATTGGTTATCATATATTGGTCAATGTATAGAATATTGTGGGATTATTGGTGTGATAATTTCATCAATGGTATTGACAAGGGGGAAAGGACATTGTTGAAGACAAACATGAAATTCATTATCGTTATATGCATTTGTAAGGTAGTTGGTGGTTAATGTAAATGTCGTTATGTACTTGTGTTGTAGAGTGAAACATAAGGAAGGAGCGGGACTATTGTATGCACGTCTAAGATTGTATATTCATATTGAGAATACAAGGTATGTAAGGTTACTCTGTCCGTATCTTTCTGCGGCAAATAGTATTCACATTGCCATTACGCTTGTTCCATTCCGAAATGTGCTAAGGTATCCTACATTCGGTTATCAATGGTCATTATCATATGTTTCCTACTCATTGATCAATTGTGAATCTCATGTCTCATATTCATGAATATTGTTCTAAAAGCCCAATAAGGTTACGTTCCAAAATTCCAATAGTGGTTATGTTCATGTATCTTATTCATTGATTATTGTCCAATGGTTCCAATCATATTATGTTTCCATCAAGGTTATGTTTCCAATAATGTTATGTTCCAGGGTTCCAATAGTGTTTATACATATGTCCCTTATTTATTGAATATTGTTCCAAGTTCTAATAATGTTATGACTATCAAAAGTATCAATCTCTCACAAGTAAAGGTATCAATCTCAAAAGTAAAAGAATAAAGTAATGCTTATTTGGTTGTTGTTGAGCACAGGGGGCAATCCAGAGGGGTGAAAATCCTGGTCGGAACGAACCTGTTTTATTGGAATGGATCGCAATCTAAGGGGCGTAAGCCTGGCTGGAACGATCCCAATATTATGCTATGATGGATCGCAATCTAAGGGGCATAAGCCTGGCCGGAACGATCCCAATAGTATGTTGTCTCCCACTGATCAGCTTGGGGCCCGGGCATTATAAGAATGAAAGAATGAGAAGTGAATGAAGAAGTGAGCGATGAATGAACAAATGAACAAAAGAATAAAGAAAGTAATCCACGTAATGTACATATTTCCATACATATAGAATGATGGCTTGTCCATATTGATTATTCAAATAGAGTTATTTCTGTTGAAGTATTTATGTACCATATAATTCTTATAGCCTTGCATACTCAGTACATTCTTCGTACTGATCCCCTCGGGGGACTTACATTACTTGCTGCAGGTATAGGTGCTAGTAGACCTCTTCCGTAGGCTACGAGACAGTTGTGGATCATTGGTGAGCTCCAGTTGGTTCGGGGCTTTCCGAGTCGTATGTACTTGTGTTTTGGTATTGTATGTGTATATAAAGCGGGTACTTGTCCCGACTCTAGCTTGGCTATGTATATGTATCTGTAGAGGCTTTGTAGACATATGTGGGAAGAGGAATGTAAGAGATGCATGTCCACATATGTTTCCATGACTTCCGCATAATTGTATGAGACACAATGATGTTATCACAGAGGCATGCATATGAATGTTCGTGAGTAAAGATTGGTTCTCTCGGGCCTCAACGGCTTCGGGTGCCAGTCCGCCTCAATGGGATTTGGGGCGTGACATTTTTTATGAATATTGCACGTTAAATATGATTGTAGTTTCTTGTAGCCCAAGTTTAGAAGTTTTACTTTATTTAGGAGATTGTAATTATGAATTGTATACAATTTTTTACCTAAAGTTGGAGATTTGGTACATGTTTTTACCTAACTTAGGAAGAATTTCTTCTCTGTTTGAAGTTGTTATTTCTCACTTTAAGCTTTAGATGATACCATACATATAAAATTAGTAATAACCAACATATAGAGGATGGAAACCTTGTGGTCCGGCCCTTCTCCGGACCCCGTGCATAGCAAGAGTTTTAGTGCATTGGGCTGTCTTTTTTTATTAAGGATGGAAACATGCACCGGGCTGCGTTTTTTCAAAAAAGGATGGAAACATGGAAACTTACCAAGAATTTTATACAAAACCCTAAGATGTTAAGTTGTTAAATTCTTATTTGGTCTACCTTTTAGCACGTCTATCTAAAAAGGATGGACCTATACCCTGATTAAGAAGTCCATAGTAATTAATTGTTGGTAATTCAGTAAAATTCATAATAACATGGGCGGAACATATTTCCTCATCATAGATCTAGTCTCACTTGCACCTAATGTTTATATCAAATCAAACAATTTTATTGGAGCGCAGTTAACAATCCAAGTAACTTAATTTTCAGCACAACATACTAAGATCACCCTCAGAGAAAGGTAGTATAAGACCAAGTCCCTTCAGAATCTTGGAAAGCTTCAAATCCAAAGGCTACCTTTACTTTTTTAGCAGGAAGGTGCTTCTCAATGAATCTAGGTTTTGAACTGATTTTGTTGATCAAAGCTAAGTTGTGCAGACTCTCCACTTTTGATACCGCACCTGTGTCCGATTCTCCAAAAATACACTACATTTGAAGAATCCGATATGCACCCGTTAATATTTTTGAACAGTCCGAGCAACATTTGTCCATTATACGCATTAGGCAAAAACAAGTACATGGAAGAGAACTCTCTCCTTTCTTTTGGACAACTCAACCAGGGGCGGAGCCACCTTCGGCGAAGGGTGGTCAGATGCACACCCTTCGCAGGAAAATTATATGGTGAATAGAGGTTAAATATTAGCTATTATGAATATATATTTAATTTTGCACACTCTTAACGTAACTGAAAATAAAATTTGCACACCCTTCACCAAATTCCTGGCTCCGCCACTGAACTCAACGTCATACTTCATCGATTGCGGTGTATACACATAAGACAAAGATTTACATATCTAAAACCAGCATTTCTGATGATAACCAAAAAAGTTGAACCTCTGAAAGACTAACAAGGACTGGATGAAAAATGAAAATCATCCACTCAGTTTCAACAGCACAGTACTGAAAACATAAACCCTCAAAGTTCTTAAAACTACCAATTTAAGAAAAGAACAACTCCTTCCGTGCCTCTTTTTTGTCCTTAATAATCATCCCGATCACTTGATGAACTATTTCCATTATCTGAATGATCATTTGATGGATTTAGTACAACTCCAGTGAAAAGCACCATTCCTGAAACCTCTTCCCTTATCATGAACAAGAAAGGGTGATCTGCTACAAATCTTGGACGAGGTTTTATTACTACATCATACAACGAAAATCCCATATCATCATCGGATTCCTCAGTAACAGCTGTTGCCTCAGTACCCTTCTCGTTTACTTCGATAAATGCTTTTTGTATTATCCTGTTGATAAAGAATGGCCCATCAGGTTCCACGATCTCTGTTATTTCTGTGCATTCATCGTCAAAAGGAAGAGTCAATCCCATTTCCCTCATTGTTCTTATAACTTGTTTCATTGCAGTATAAGAGAATTTGAACTTTGGGATGTAGAATGCTTCAAGTGATTCAGACCAAAGCCTGAAGTTTTCGGTAAAGAATTTTGGATCGGAATTCACTTTTTCCAATAAGCTAGGCAATCCATCTTTTTCATCTGGAAGGAAGATAAACATAGAGAACTCTTTTTTATCTTCTTTGTTCCCAGTTTCATATGGAATTTTCGCAATTTGATAGCCTTCAAATGATCCATAGGTGAAATTGTAGCAGCCAGTCATGAAGGGAACTGAGATTTTGTCACCATTGAGTAGGTAAAAGTCTTTGTCTCTGGTGTATTCTTGATTAAAGTTCCATGTACCTTTAAAATACAGGGCATTTGTGAAAATGACCGTTGTCTTATCAGTGATGTGCTTTGGCTTTAGAATTTTTGGGATAAGGCCTCTTGATGCAGACTCCGCCCAGGTGTTAACTTGTTCTACAACCTCTTCCTGCAGCATAATGAATTCATTCTGTTTATTTGCTATGTATGGAATTCACCATTACACACGAAATAGTTTGCAGACAAGGGAACCTATGGTTGTAAATTGGTACAAAAACTATGTTAAAGTATGCAGTTCAAGTTCCAGCAGAACATTCAAGATTGAACCTTAAGTTCAAATCCTGGATCCGCCTCTGTCTCCTGAGTCACCAACGAGAGATCCAGGAATAACAAAAGATCAATTGTGATTCAGTGCTTCTAAAATTTGGCGAACTTGTTTCAAGAACTATTTTTTAACCAAACACCAATAAAAATAATATATCACATTTCTTCAAATCTTTAAAGCAAAGTGGATATTGAGTAAATGAACGTAGTTTATCTCCCTCTTTCACTTCCTTGAAAATTTTTAGAAGCAGAAATGTTTGACACTATAACAAAAGTATCGTTGATGATTCAATGAAATTAATACCTATAGATTTGATTAAATTCAAGGTCTACTTTCCAACTAAATAAATAATTTCAATTTTCTGTAACGAAATCTCAAAAGCTTTACACTAACATCATGAAAACACCGATAATAAGATGAAGAAGAGACAATATAATGATATATAAAAGAAAACTAAATTTCAGCTTGTTTGGATGGTTGCTACCTATTGTACTGTATGTTAATTTAAATATAATGTTTTCTATTGTTACTTAATTTAAAGTTTGTTCTTTCGTATGTAACAAAGAAAAGACCAACTTTATCTAATGACAAATTTTGTGTGATCGCATTGTGAGATTAATGTTTTTTCTCATTTTGACTTTACTTATGATGGTGCCATTATGTAAAGACAGGAACATACAATCTATCCAAAGACAATACAGCATGAAATCATAGTACTATAATACAACACAATTGGTCATGAAATGATACATAATAATAATCCAATAGGGCAGTAAAGCTTCAAAAGATTAAACAGAGCACTTACCTTGCGTTTAAAATCAACTACTTTCGGGTCAGTTTTGTAGACAGCGTTGGCTAATTGTTTGAAAGAGTCTCTGAGTTCATGTGTATTAGCCACCCACATTCCGTTAAGAAAACACAGATCACGACCACTATTGCTCTCAATAACACCAGCCATATTTGCAAACTTTGAATTTAATTCATGAATATCGCTAACACCGAGAAATTGAAGCATCTGATTCAATGTATCTCCTGTTGCTCCAGCAGCTGTCATGCTCAGTACGGCATGGAATGATAACGGAGAGAGTAATATGTTAGTATTGGCATTTTTGGTTTTTCTAAGCTCGTTTTGAATCTCATTTAGAAGAATACGACTTGTGACCTGTTCACAATAATCAATATTTTCTTCTTTTCGTTTGGCCATGGCTTTGTAATTGATACGTAGAAAGTTGAAAGGTATAATATAAACCCTACTCTGCTGATTTCGCTATAAACGACAGTTATGCTGTCACGAGATTTTAGGACTCTGTTGACGTAAATCCCGTATAACGCTTCTTTCATCAGTAAGTTTTTTACCTTTTCATCCCTGTTAATTTCATGTCCAATAAATTACGCCCAATATATTATTGCTTTTGTCTCATTTGATGTGATAGTACTCCCTGTCTCAATTTATATATTTGTTTTGAGATTTAGAGTATGTAAATTTTAATTAATATTTTTAATTTTTATTATTATATTGACATGGAAAAAAGTATAACTTATGCTACTTTTCATATAGTATTTAAAAGTCTAAATTTTAATTTGAAAATATTGAGTTCATTTAATATAATTTAGCTTCAAAGATTAGATAAATTGACTCTCAAAAACAAAAACTATCCAATAAATTGGGACTGAAAGAGTATTTGATTGTAGTGGATGTTCAAGAAAAATATTGATTTTTTAGATGTATGATCTAGAAAAAGTCACAAATATTTATTTTTATGGACAAATTTTCTTAATCTCATACTCCATCCGTTTCAATTTGTTTGTCCTACCTTCCTTTTTAATCCGTTTGAAAAAAAATCTCATTCCTTTTTTCGACAGCTATTTTATTCTAACTTTCCACGTGACATATTTAACACCATAAAAGTAAAGGACGTTTTAGTATATTCAACGTATCTTTAATTTAAGATAATATGACAATCAGATTGAAACAGAGGGAGGGAGTATACAAGAAGGTAGAGTCAATGCCTAACATCGCACCTGGAAGTCAATTCCACCAACAAGAAAATACAAAAAAAACAACTCATTGACTATAATAAGGAACTAAACTAACATCACAAGAAGGATGGTTGATAACTCCCAAGTCAACCCCTGCTTTCCTTCATTGTCAACCCTTTTCTTCTTCTTTGCACGTAAATATGGATCTCTGGGAGTCAATCACCAATCAGACGGACATTTCCTTCATGATCGCTAAGCATGTTTTCTCGAAAGAGGTTAAAAGAGATACCAATCTGGTGCTCTCTCCTATCTCAATTCAAATAGCACTTGGCCTCGTTGCTGCCGGCTCTAACGGACCAACTCGGGATCAACTACTCTGCTTCCTCAAGTCCAAATCAATTAACGAACTCAATTATCTTTATTATCATATTGTCAATACCATCTTTGTTGATGGAAGCCCAAATGGAGGTCCGCGTTTATCATTTGTTAATGGTGTTTGGATCGACCAAACACTTACTTTCAAGCCTTCTTTCAAACTGGTTGTGGATAATGTTTACAAGGCCGCTTCTGAGTCTGTTGATTTCATAGACAAGGTATGCCTTTGTTTCACTGAAATCTAGTTGTTTGTTTTATATATAGTTGGTTTGCTGAACTATCATAATCCAAAAGGTTTGTTCGCTATGGAGGAAAATGTTTTCTCAGATGAATAGGTAGGTTTGTTACTTGTTTTCTTGTATTTGGTACAAAAGTTAAAAATATTTATATATAATCTAGACAAATAATGCTATGAAAGGTGGGGGTGTGGGGTGGAGAGGATGGGGCTACGGGGTGGCAGTGAAGATGAGGTGTGTTGAAGAGCATGGGAAGGACACAATTAATGTGAAATGCTACTTGTGTGACTTGTTTTCCCTTCTCCCGTTAGGGAAGTCATTTTCAAAAGATGTTTTGCTCCATTACCTAGACACGGATGAACATTACCAATCACTAATTTGTTTGAGATTGATATGCAGAGTGGATTGATTGAAGGATCAATCTAACTTTGAAGGAGTGAAAAGCGCACAATTAGGAAAGAGCTTATATTGCTTAGCCTCAAGTAGTATAATCTTCCTTTGTTGGCTTAAATCAGCAAAAATCTAACATACCCCTGTGCTGGCTAATACTGTTATCAGTTTTATTTTATTTTTTTGATTTGCTAAGCCATAATCTTCCTTTGTTGGATTTATTGAGAAGGAAATTGCAGGGTAAAGCATATATTATGTGCTGATTCTATCATTCTGTGTCTGTGTTACTAATTGTTTAAGCATGCTGAGGTTGCTAATCAAGTTAATCAGTGGGCTAAAATGAAGACAAATGATCTCATCGAAGAGATTCTTCCTCCAGATGCGTTGAACCACAGGACGAGGCTCATCTTTGCCAATGCACTATATTTTAAAGGAGTGTGGAATGAGAAGTTCAATGCTTCCGAAACGAAAGACCATGAATTCCATCTCCTCGATGGAGAGTCTGTTCGAGCACCCTTCATGACCAGCAAGAAAAAGCAGTACATAACAGCCTTTGATGGTTTTAAAGTATTGAGACTTCCTTATAAGCAGGGCACGGACACACGTTGCTTCTGCATGTATTTCATTCTGCCTGATGCCCGTGATGGATTACTTGCTTTACTGGACAAAATCAGTTCAGAACCTGGATTTTTAAATCAGCATTTTCCATATGAAAAAGTTAAAGCACAAAAATTTCTCATCCCTAAATTCAAAATAACTTTCGGGTTTGAAGCTTTTAACGTTCTATAATGGGGATTTGGCCTCAAGTTGCCTTTTATTCCAGGTGATCTCACTGAGATGGTTGATAATTCCCTTATATCTAAGAAACTGTTTGTTTCAGATGTTTTTCACAAGTCCTTCATTGAGGTAAATGAGGAAGGAACTGAAGCTGCAGCTGTTACCGCTGTCGTAGTAGAAATGCAGCAACAATGCCTAAGAATTGAGAAAGAAATAGACTTTGTCGCGGACCATCCATTCTTGTTCCTTGTAAGAGACGAATCTACTGGTGTGATGTTGTTCCTAGGGAGCGTGATGAATCCTCTTGCTGGTTAGCCCACGCGGAAAGCAACAAAAATTGAGTAATTGGAAGGAACTGGAATCATTGAACTCATGGTGTATGAATAAGCTTTTAATTATGTACCATTGATTATGACAAAATTGAGTGGTGTTATATATCTAAATAACAAGTTTTCTGATATGTTTGGAACTAAGTTCGCTTAATTAGTTGTCTTTGCTATTGATAGTGTTGATGGCTGTTCAGATAATTCAAATCAATTTTGGGGCAATGAAGAAAAGGAAAAAAAATTATCAAGAGTCCTCACTAAATATGTTGAATACTAGAAAATTATGAGAATACATTATTCAGACATTTGCGCGGGATAAACTGAGCGCCTCTGTGTAAGATAAATAGGTGCATGTATCCCATGCAACAAAACTCTTTCCTTCATATACAACCTTGCATCCTTCTGTCTCAGTCCGTCTTGACCAGTAGGAAGTAAACTGACTTTGTAAGTCGATCTATCACGACGTCCATGCTAATCAATTCTTATTTCCATCCTGGTGGCTGGTACTTCTGTGCTCTGAAACAACTCACCATGTGTTTGGTGTTCGACTTTAACCTATTTAAACTTGGGCAGTGATGGTCCAAGTTGTCAACAAAGCAGCTGGGGATAACTACATTATACAGAGTGTTTACACCAAATTAAATCAATGTTTGTACATACGCTTATTTCACTTAATCATGAGTAATTAATGAATATTTTCACTTCATTAATTCACTTAACCATACTAATGTAACACCCCAAAACTTTAGAATCCATATATTTATATATATATTAAAAAAAATCAAAAAAAAAATCCGAGTCACGACACCGACTCACGTGACGTGGGTTGGACCTACGGGACGTGGGTTGGACTTACGGAACCGTAGGTCCCTTCCGTGGATCAGTTTCCGGAAGCTAGAAAAATTTCTTGATTTTCACGGAACCATTCCACGGCCCGTGGGATGACTTACGGCACGTAGGTAGGTTCCGTGACCTGTTTCCGAGAATTTTTTTTTAAAATCGGCCCAGGGGTATTTTGGTCATTTTCCCTTATGAGATCCGACCCTTGCATACTTAAAACTTTTTTTACGATCAAATACCCTTATTTAGAAGAGGGAGACAATTATAAACCCTTTCTCCTACCCCAAAACATTCAAAGGAGCAAATCAACTAGGGTTCAAGCTTCAAGGTCCAAAAATTCAAGCTTTCTTCAAGTTCTCTCCATCAAAAGGCATGTTTGAACACCCCCTTTTCCAACCATTATTTCATTATATGATTAAGATTAATATTATGTATATTTTGTTGATGTTTGAAATTGGGGTTAATGTTTAACTTATGAAAAGCTTGATAACTGTTTTTCCCCTTTTCTTTAAGAATGAAATTTTAATCTTTAATTGGGTTTTGAGACTGAATTGGCTATTTGAAATAAATGAACTATTATTGATTAAATGTTTTAGCTGTGATTTCTAGTCTCTCGAAAGCTTTGAAACTTCATAAGGAATATAAATGTTTTTCCCCGTCCTTTATATCATTGAAAGTATTGTGTTTCTTTAAAAGGGTTTGAAGTTGTTATGAGAATTTCAATTCTGATTATGTTTATGATGTTAAAGGCGGGGTTGATTTTGGAGTCAAAAGATGTTTAGTGAAAATTATTTGGCATGATATTGGTGACTTTCAAGTTATTGGTATGACTATACCAACGTGTTAATGCCTTAATGAAAGACTCCATGATTGAATGTAATAAAAATGTTTTAATTGGGCTTGAAGAGAAGTATGTAGTTTACCGAGAAGGTGTAGTCCTTGTGACCGACACTGGAAACCGCGTTTGCCGACGTTGGGAGGTCCTGTCCTGAAATATGGATGACCACTGTATACTTGCCTTAAGCAGTTGTATGCAGGTTCAATTATGTTATGATTTGGCCAACTATGTTATCTCAGTCCATGCGGCTAACATGGGTTGAGGCCCCGCCAGTTGGGGAGTACTGGACCCATATTGCCCGTGGGTTACTTAATGTCGGTGTAACTACATAGTTCAGAATTAAGAATTTCAAAAGATTGTTTTATTTTTATACTTTCAAATGTTCTTTATTTCATACCTCATTTATGAAAGACTTATACTGTAAAGCTCTTCAAATTTCTATTATTATATTATATGAACTGTTTGGATTCCTTTCCCTGGGTTGCATGCCAGTACTCATCGTACTGACCGTCCTCGGACGCTACATCTTTTCATGATGTAGGTTCCGAAGCCTTTGCTCGTGACCCGGTTCAGCAGTAGATTATTCGCAGGTCAACAGTTCGTAAGTGGTGAGCCCTCCATCTTTTGGAAGGCATTATGTTTATTTCCCTAGAACTTCATTTTGATTTTATGGTATTACCGGGGCCATGTCCCGGCTTAGGATTTCTATTCATAATGTTAGAGGCTTCGTAGACCTAAGTTAATTATTGTTTTAGTGTTACATTCCAAAGATTTTGGACTTTGGAACTTTTATCTTATGGGCCTAGTTTCCGCATTTACTATTATGACTATGCTTATGATGTAATGCTAAAGGGTCTTCTTGGGCCATCATTGGTTCGGGAAGCCCGTCACGGCTAGGGCCTCGGTTCGGGTCGTGACAACTAACTTCAAGTAATTTGTTGTAAATACCATGTGCGGTAAAGTATTTACCTAACTATAATGAGCGAAACGACTTTTACTCCCTCCGTTCATCTTTACTTGTCCACTGTTGACTTGACACACACCTTTAAAAACAATAAATAATCGGGGTAAGTTTACCATATCACTCTTTCAATGCTTTGGAAAATGTATTGAGTAATGAATAATACTCCCTCCGTCCCAATTTATGTGATGTAGTTTGACTTGACACGGAGTTTAAGAAAAAAAAGAAAGACTTTTGAAACTTGTGGTCTAAAATGAGTCATAGATATTTGTGTGGTTGTAAATCATTTCATTAAGGGTAAAGTGGGTATTTTAAAGTTAAATTGTTACTAAATATAGAAATGCGTCATTCTTTTTGGGACTGACTAAAAAAGAAAGTGTGTCATACAAATTGGGATAGAGGGAGTAATCATATTTAATAGCAAGGGTAAAATGGATACAAAATGATAAATTATCCATTGGTTTTTCAAATTAGACAAGTATTGTTGGACATTCATTTTTAGTGTAGTCGACAAATAAAGATGGACGGAGGGAGTGTCAGGAAAACAGAAAATAACTGACGACTTTGGATTCATCAGTTTCACCAAACTCTGACATACTTTAGTTTTAGTTAAAACGTTTCTGTCTAACACTTCAGCTTAATGTGTCATCTTGTAAATATGCTGCGGTCAACTTTGATATTTATTGTTAAAAAGTGATCAAGTTGACCTTAATTCTTGGATGTTTCAAGAGTTTATGCCTTTGATAGATGCCAAAGCCGGCAATATAATGTCTCTTTTTTATTATTTTTATCTTTTTCATTTTTGACATTCTTGGGCTAAAATGTTGTGTAAATGATTGTCAAATAGGAGTTTTTTAGTATATATGTTGCCATCTATGTATCTTTAGCATAATTAGTTTAGTCTTTGTCCTAAAGTGAGTGTCAAAATGCTAAGTTACAATTCAGCATCAGAGCCCAGTTGACCTAATAATTTCCTTTTCAAATCAATTCTAATAAGGGATAAACAACGTGGAGAAACAGGTTTTAACATATAGAGAAGCTAAGAGGATTCAACATCTACTAGATATACATAAAAGTGATGCTAATCTTGTTATTCCGAGTTATTTTTTGACAAAGGGGTTTGGATGAACCCCACGCCCCGTGCACTACCCTAGCTCGGCCCACGCTAATGAGTATTGTTCTTTGTGATTAGAGGTTCGTGACAAACAGAAGCTGAGACCAAATAATTGAATTTAATTTTCAGCCGTCTAAGGTTTCCAACTAATTAGGCATTAAGTCATCTGCACGTGCTTATTTCAACAAATAAAGTCAGAATATACACATCATTTCTAGGATTCGGAATTTGAAGATTATGAGTTCTGAACTTGTCACCAAACCAATAGCTAGTTTAGTTATTGGATTCACAATCAAATGTTTCAAACACGTGGTCTAAGAAGCGCTATCGGGTTAGTCTGAGCCCTTACCTATTATTATTGTAGCTCCGTCCCTTGATTTAATCATAAATCATTTAAGTATTCAAATATGAAGATGCAGTTTGATACCTTTTATCTTTTCTTGTCCCTATGTGAAATACTATATCTATTCATTCTACTATATAAAGGAAGTATCATGATAGATTCTGATAAACTCAAGCATTTATAGAAACCTTTCAAACTAGCAATATCCATATTTCACATTTTGGTGCTTGAAGAGAAACTCCAACATCAAAATGGTAAGCTCTCCTGGAGAATATGTCCAAAAGAGAAATCTTTCAATGACTCAAAATCATGCATGGAATTATGGCTAATTAGTTCTGTGTGTTTACTCATATGCAGGGAATGTGCAGAAATGTCAAAACTGAACCCAAACAACCACCAAGGCTAGGGGGAAATAGAGCAGCTTTATTTGCATATGGTAAAAATAAAGGCATAACTCAAATGTAATATTAACAACTAGCTTTCAGAGTGTTAATAATATTGTAAATTTTTAACCATGCAGCTATGGCGGGAATCGATGTCATGGCTTTCTTCGCAACTGGTGTGAGCTTGGTGACTTACTTTTATGGATTTATGAACTTCAGCATAATAAAATCAGCTACTGCTGTTACAAACTTCATGGGAACAGCATTCTTGCTAGCTTTATTTGGTGCCTTCCTTTCAGACACTTACTTGTCCAGATTCAAGACTTGCGTTCTGTTTGGTTGTCTTGAAGTTGTGGTAAATTAATCCTCCCCCCCCCCCCCCCCGTCTTATTGTCAGTTTCAATGCGCTTCTATCCAAGCATGTAAATGTTTATTTACAAAATCAGCTTCACCGCTTGATGCTTATTAGTTACTTCTAGTCAGCTAAGTCAGACGGACTCTAAATGTTTGCTTTCACATTCAGGGGTACGCAGTTCTAGCAGTGCAAGCACATTTCAGGCAACTAAGACCCTTTCCTTGTAAGGATGTACCCTTGATCCAAGTAAATCAATGTGAATCTGCTAATAAAGGCCAATTGGCAATCTTATACGTGGGACTTTATCTAGTTGCAATCGGGACCAGTGGGATCAAAGCAGCAGCGCCACCTTTAGGAGCCGATCAGTATGATGAGAAGGACCCGAAAGAGGCTACTAAATTATCAAGCTACTTCAATTGGCTTATGTTCTTTCTCACCACTGGTGCCCTATTTGGTGTCACATTTGTTGTTTGGATAAGTGAGAATCAAGGATGGGATTGGTCTTTTGCTGTCTGTAGTATTGTAGTAGGATTGGCAATTCTGTTCCTAACATTGGGAAAATCATTGTATAGAAACAATGTCCCGAATGGAAGCCCCCTTACGCGTATTATGCAGGTGTTTGTTGTAGCGCTTAGAAACAGAAATCTTCCTTTGCCAGAGAATGAACATGAGTTACACGAGATTCAGGATAAGGAAGCTAGATATGAAACCGAGATTCTTCAAAAAACTGAACAATTCAAGTATGTCAACACATTTTACAATCTCTCAATTTAAGTCCTAAGTTGACATATGACATAGCATAAATGATAAATCCCTGCAATCTTTGCAGGTTTTTGGACCGGGCAGCGATAATGAGGACTGATCAGGAGGCATCCACATCAAATGCACATGGACCATGGAAACTTTGTACTGTCACACAAGTTGAAGAGACAAAAATTGTAGTCCGAATGCTGCCAATTATATTAAGTACTGTGTTCATGAACACTTGTTTGGCTCAACTCCAAACTTTTACCATCCAACAAAGCACAACAATGGACAGAAAGATCCACAAGTTTGAAGTTCCAGGGGCTTCAATTCCTGCAATTCCCCTGCTGTTTATGATTGTCCTGATCCCTATCTACGATCGCGTTTTTGTTCCAATAGCAAGGAAATTCACAGGGATTCCAACAGGGATTCGACAGCTACAACGTATAGGTGTTGGTCTAGTACTTTCAGCTCTGTCAATGGCAGTAGCTGCTGTTGTAGAAAAACACCGAAAATCAGTTGCCATTAAGCACAACATGGTTGAATCCGCCGTTCCATTGCCAATGAGTGTCTTCTGGCTAGGCTACCAATACGCTATCTTCGGTCTAGCCGATATGTTCACATTAATAGGGTTACTGGATTTCTTCTATTCCGAGAGCTCATCCAGCATGAAAGCGCTAAGTACCGCGATTTCTTGGTCTTCACTGGCAATTGGATACTACACAAGTTCAATAGTAGTGAGCATTGTGAACAAAGTAAGTGGTGGCTGGCTAGCTAACAACAACTTGAACAAAGACAAGCTTGATTACTTTTATTGGCTGTTAGCGGGATTGAGTGTGCTAAATTTTGGCTTTTATTTACTCTGTGCTTCTTGGTATAAATACAAGAAGGTAGATGTCAATCCAGAAGATGTTGTCCCTAGTAATAAGGAGGTCAAGGGGAAGACCGACATGAGCATAGTTTAGGATTTCTACAAAATAATGTTGTTTGTTCTAGTGCACATAATATGTGCCAAGAGCAGATCATCATATGAATCTATGCTTCCTAGTCATACTATATTATGTTATTTATCATGGTCTCGATATCATTAAGTATCCTTAGCATCAGTGACGGAGTCAGCATTTTCACTAAAGAAGTTTAAAATATGAAAAAAATAAACACACGAAGAAGTCAAAGGAGGCTTAACATCTATTATATGTAGATAAAAATAATTTTAATCATGTATAAATAGTGTAATTTCCCGCTCGGCCCTACCTGGCTCCACCCCTGCTTAGCATCTACCAACACATAAACACACAAGAATAAGACCATAGGCGGATACGATATTAGTTCCGCCGGTTCAGATGAAACTCAGTATTCGCAACACAGAGTTTAGACATATGTGAAAAATCACTGAACTCATAGTTTCAGAAGTAAAACGAGTTCGCAGTAAACACATTAAGATTGAAACAAAACTTAAGTCAAGAATCCGTCCCTTATGTGATCATACTCTTCTTCAAAGACGAAAAAACTCGAAAGGAAAAGAAAAAGAAAACAAAGAAATGAAAGAATTAATTGAGAAGTCATAAATGGATTACGAAAACTCAACAGTAAGTAATCCAACATTGGTAGAAAACTGCATATGTACTAGGAAACAAGGGCGGGAAAGGGGCGAAAAGAGTTCATCAGAACGCTTTTCGTCAAAAAATTACAGCATATATAAGATTAAAATTATTTTTACCTATATACAGTAGATATTGATGTGTTGATTTCTCTATAATTTGAATTATTGGCTCCGTCATTGCTGGGAACTAGTCAAACTTCCAAAAGGTTATTGTACCGTGTATGAACAATCATTATTTGACCCATATCTAAGGACATACTCCCTTCGTTCATTTTTATTTGGCATATTTTGACTTGACACACTTATTAAAAAATAATTATTAACATGATTATTTTACCATAGTACTCTTATTAATTGATGGTTAATATTGTGTCTTGAAATTAGTTTAGAGAATAAACAATTAAAGTCTTTTCTTGATATGTCAAAGAAGACAAGTAAAATAGAAATCCAATAAGGAAATTAGTGACAAGTAATTCTGAATGGAAAGAGTAATAATATTAAAATCCTTCTTAATGATTTCTGAGTTTATTAATGTCCTTATTACTCCCTCCGTCCATCTTTACTTGTCCACTATACTACAAATATATATACAACAATATTTGTCCGATTTGAAAAAATCAATTGATAATTTACCATTTTGTCTCTATTTTACCCTTGTTATTAAATAATATTCATTACCCAATGCATTAAATTAATTATATTCAAAGGGTGATATAGTAAAATTATTCTTATTATTTATTGTTTCTTAAGGTGTGTGTCAAGTCAATAGTGGATAAGTAAAAATGGACGGAGAGAGTAATATCAAAATTGTCATTTGCGTCGCAATTAAGCACGCTTTGGGCCCTAAGACAAGGATGAGGAGAAAATAAAAAGTCACATCGCTGTCCACTAGTTGCGACAACATTATCGTTGTAAGATCATTACTATCCACTAATTGCGACAACAACAGTAGTTATACGATCATTACTACTCCCTCAGTCCGTTTCAATTTACTTGACACATATACTAAAAATAAATATTTCAATTTACTTATTCATTTTGCAAATCAAGAGTATATACCAATTCTTTCCCATACAACCCTTAGAAGTATTAAATAACTAAACAAAGTTTTTACCGGAAAAAGAAAAAACTAAACAAAGTAGTAATAGTAAAATTTAGAGTTTCAAAGCATCGTTAACAAAGTTAGTTCAGTAATAAAATACACCTCTATTAATGTTTTCTTAAGGAGTGTGTCAAGTCAATAGATGCTAAGTAAAATGAAACGGATGGAGTATTACATTCAATAAACTAGAAGAGAAAAAAAAAAGTCACATCATTGTCCACTAGTTGCGATGATTATATATTTATAAAATCATTACTATTACGTTTAATTAATTTTCCGAGTACTACAATTAGGGATCGTTTTGTTTGAAGACAAGTTATATTGTGATTAATTTTACAGAGCTTAGTTATTTTTGGATTATTTTTTATTGGCTATTTGGTTTTGTTAAATTAAAAATTGCATGCATCCCATAATTTCTAAAAGAAGTTATTCATTTACAAACAAAAATACCTTCCACCTTATTTATAGTAGTAAGAAGGGTATGACGAGTTCAAAAGTATTTTTGCCACTTTTATTGTTTTATCGCGAGATAACTAATTCCGATTCTACTATTCCATCATTTGGCAAGGATAACTTATCTTGGTACTCCCTTCATTCCTTTTTATTTGCTCCATTTGAGTTGGGCACACCCCTTAATAAATTCCTTATTCCTAAAAAATTAAAAGTAATTTTACCAATATACCCCTAATTAAGTAAGGCATGGATTAATTGAATACATTGAAAAAGAAAGATTAATTAATGGTCTTGGCAATTTGAACAAGGGCATAATAGGAAGATTTTGTCCAAACTATTCTTGAAAGATTAAAGGAGCAAGTATTTAAGAATATAAGCACAACCCAAATTGAACAAATAAAAAAGAATGGAGGGAATACTAATTACTGATCGTGGTATAACTTATCCTTGCAAGTTTAGTAACCTAATAAGGAACAAGACGGTACTAAATTCTTATCTCACAACTATCTATACTTGTCCAACATACCAACGACCCCGTATAGTATTTCAACTTCATTTTCGATGGAATCATTTAGATTAGAAAACTGTTTGATTTTTTTTTCTTGTATTTGTCTTGCTTTTTTTCCTTATTCGTTTCTTCCTTTTTCTCTTTTTATTACTACTTATTTGTTGAGTGCGTGGAATTGATTCTAACAAAATTCAAAACGAATTGATTCGTGAAAGCTACATAACAATGATTTTTGCATGGAAAATTGGAGGCTACCTAATTGTCAAACCTTGACAAGCTCTAAAGTACCTTAAAATATTAGTATCTACTATCTACTACTGCTTCTTAATCAAGTTGTTTTGAGTGATGGCACCACAAAAACAACTTATAAATAATTAATGTAATTTTCTGTACAATGGGAAGGATAGTGGATACAACAGTGACATTATTAAAGATTCTAATTAAGAAATTTATTAAGTATTTTTCAATGTACCAAAATAAATTTAACATTATTAGTTGTCTATTTATCAGACAGAAGCTAAAACAAACTCTCTAATTAAGTTTGCCACTTCTAACTTTTTGGCTTGCAAAAGAGAAGCTACAATCTAAATGGTAAGTTGCCTTTGCAATTGTGTGTTTCTAGCTTATGAATATAAGAATGATACTTCCCAAAACTAAGAAGCGCTTGGCTAAATAGTAAATAGTTTCATTTGATAATTGTTGCAGGAAATTTGCAAAAATGTCAAGACAAAAGAAAAGCAACTTCAAAGCAAGGGGGGGATTAGAGCAACTCTTTTTGTCTATGGTAAGCATCTTTCAAGTATCTAAGCGGTCATTTGATAGTTGGTTAAAATTATGCAAATATTAGTTATGCAAGTATTAGTTATGGGGTATTAGTTATGCAAGTATAAGGTGATCTTCTACTCTGCATAAAATAATACACTAATTTCCTCATAACTTATAGATGCATTAATTATGTTGGTTTCTAAATTGCAAACCACCAGACGTCGTATTAATTTTATAGATGAATAGCTTATTTCCTAACTAGCAAACAAACATTGTACAACTTATACATAAATTAATACATGAATACGGTACTTCTTTACTAGCTACCAAACGACCCTTATTTATTTAACTTGCTTTACATGGACCAGAATTCAATTGAAGCCCCTTCATCGAAAAATAATATTATGCATATATATGTAATAGTGGTTAGGGGTTATATCACTGAATTTTATTCTAGTGGTTAAGGTAGCTCAAATTTTGCTTCGAGTTGTTGGTTTGAATCCCACTTGTTAGAATTCCTGGCTCCGCCACTGATCTTGAATTTGGAGTTTTGATATTCTGATATCTGATCATGCAGCTGTGGAGGGGATTGGTGCCATGGCTTTTGCTTCAAACGCTGTGAGCCTGGTGACTTACTTCAATGGGTATATGAACTTAAGCTTAACAAAATCTGCGAATACTGTGACAAACTTCATGGGAACAGCATTCTTGCTCTCATTATTTGGAGCTTTTATCACAGATACTTACTTCTCCAGATTCAAGACTTTTGTTCTGTTTGGCATCATTCAAGTTTTGGTACTTCTTTATTTTTATATTGAGGCTAGGCAAGAAAACCAAAAAAAAATAAAAAATCATATATTTCAAATGTCTATGCAAAATCAAGATTTGACTTTGATCATTCTTGCATTCTTAGGGATATGCACTTCTAACAGTGCAAGCACATTTCAGCCAACTGAGACCATTTCCCTGCAAGGATGTACCTCTAATCCAAAAGGATCGATGTGAATCTGCAGATAGAGGTCAATTGGCAATCTTGTATGGAGGTGTTTATCTAATAGCACTTGGAAACAGCGGAGTTAAAGCAGCTTTGCCAGCTTTGGGTGCTGATCAATTTGATGAAAAGGATCCCAAAGAGGCTGCTAAGCTATCAAGTTACTTCAATTGGCTACTGTTCTTCATCACGGTTGGAGCCATGCTAGGAGTTATCTTTTTTGTTTGGATAAGTGATAATAAGGGATGGGATTGGTCATTTGGTGTCTGTTCTGTAGCACTTGGTTTGGGAATCCTGCTCTTGACCATGGGAAAACAGTTTTACAGATACAATGTACCTAAAGGAAGCCCTCTGACACGCATTTCACAGGTTCTTATTGCAGCTTTTAGAAACAGAAATCTCCCACTACCGCAGAACAAAGAAGATTTACATCAGATCAGAAGCGGAGAACCTGAAAATGGAACTGAGATTCTTCAAAGGACTGATCAATTCAAGTACTTAAAAACACCTTCTTAGTTTCAGTTTCTTGTTGATATATTGCTTCACTTAACCAAGTTCCCACAATATGTACAGATTTTTGGACAGGGCAGCCATACCGAGGACCAATCAAGAAGCATCTACATCAAGTGCTCGTGCATCATGGAGCCTCTGTACAATCTCACAAGTTGAAGAAACAAAGATTGTAGTCAGAATGCTCCCTATTATACTAAGCACTGTCTTCATGAACACTTGTATGGCTCAACTCCAGACCTTCACTATACAACAAAGCATAACAATGAACAGAAAAATCGGGAACTTTGTAATCCCAGGGCCTTCAATACCTGTAATTCCTCAATTATTCCAACTCTTCCTGATCCCAGTCTATGATCGTATCTTTGTTCCAATAGTAAGAAAATACACAGGGATCCCTTCTGGGATTCGACAACTGCAACGTATAGGTGTTGGCCTAGTACTTTCAGCAGTTTGTATGGCAGTGGCTGCAATTGTAGAAAGTCACAGGAAATCAGTTGCCATTGAGCATAACATGGTTGACTCAGATAGTCCATTACCTATGAGTGTGTTCTGGCTTGGATACCAGTATATAATAATTGCAGCAGCTGAAATATTTACATTGGTGGGGTTGTTGGATTTCTTCTATGCAGAGAGCACATCAGGAATGAAATCACTCAGTATGGCCATTTCTTGGTCTTCACTGGCATTTGGATACTTCACAAGCTCAGTAGTGGTGAGTGTAATTAACAAGTTGAGCGGCGGCTGGTTAGCTAATAACAACTTGAACAGAGACAAGCTAGACTACTTCTATTGGTCTCTAGCAGGAGTCAGTGTACTGAACTTTGGTTTCTATTTACTATGCGCTTCTTGGTACAAGTATAAGAAGCCAGTACCGAACCAAGAAGATCCTATCTAGGACAAGAAGGCCAAGGGAAAAATTGTAATGTGTGTTGTTCAAGAAAAATGCATCCTCATGATGGTTGACCAAATTATGTCATTTAATAAAATTGTGATTGTGAACAATATATTACATAGCTTCCAAGTAATCCATCAGTGGTTTTAGTTGATTAAATATTCAAAGGTGCAAATATCTTAGATAATTAAAACGAAAGCTTACATACATACATAACAAATTACACTTTTACAAACCAATAAAGTAAGTAAGATACAAACTACATATTATACAGTATACAGTAGATAGATATTAATCAAAATAGAAATATCTGACCTATTTTATATATGAACATACTAAACTAGGTCACAATTATAAGGAAAATAATACTAGTACTATCACCAAGGAGTGTGTAATGAGTTCGGAATTTAATATTTTTACTTGTTTTGTGAATTTCTTAGAACATATATAGAGTTCGGATCAAACTGAATTTGACCAAACTCGTATATTATGTACACTCTACATCCGCCCCTGCATTTCATCATGGGGGTCCACCTGCATGCCCAACAACAGGGCTGTGCCATAAGAGAAGAAGAAGACTATTAGTGTTGGGAAAAAAGCACAAGTGCACACAATTTTTGGTTGAGCCATTTCCTAAGGAAAACAAAGTATTAGTGCTAATTCTCTCTTTTCTTCACTGGCAATTGGATACTACGTACACAAGTTCAATAGTAGTGAGCATAGTGAACAAAGTAAGTGGTTGCTAGCAGGATTATGTGTGCTCAACTTTGGGTTTTATTTACTCTCTGCTTCTTGGTATAAATACAAGAAGGTAGATCTGAATCCAGGAGATAATGTTCCTAGTAATAAGGAGGCCAAGGGGAAGATCAACATGAGCCTAGTTTAGGATTCCTTCAAAATAACGTTGTTTGTTCCATGCACATTATATGTGACAGAGAGCAGATCATCATATGAATATTATGCTACTATATTACTCGTTATTTATCATAGAGTTCGATATCATTAAGGGTAAAAACTTACCCGCATCCGGTGTATACATCAAACTAATGTAATTTATCATGATTAAGTGATTAAATGAAGCAAAATACACGTTAATTAATCATGGTTAAGTAATAGAGTTAATAACTCAAATGGTCACTCAACTATTGACTTTTATCCCAGAAAGTCACTCAACTTTGGTCTTTACTCCAAAAGTCACTCAACTATCACATTTTTACTCAGAAAGTCACTCAACCTATTTAATTAATTTTTTTTCAATAAAATTTTCTTATGTAAATTTTCTATTTAAAAACAAAATTCTGAAAATTAAAAGGATCTCTTTAATGATCCTTTTATCCTTATTCCCCTAAATTAATATATCTTCCTCCTCTTTCTCATTTTTCTTTGATCATGTTAACATGAAACAAAGTGACTATCGTTGCATTTATCATAACTAAAGTTTATCCAAGATCACGATTATCATTATAACCAAATGATATGAATAATGTGTATCCTGTAAACTAAATGATTAATGACTAAATATGTCTATTTCAACGTGTAAAGTTTTATTTTACACCAAAATAAGTTAAGAGTAAATTAAACTTAATACATCATTTTAGAATAACTTCAATTAAAATAGATAAAAATAATAAGTAGTTCTATACATGATTGTGAGGTGTATTACCAGTTGTGCGACTAGGCTAACAAGTTAAGGTGGAGATATTATTGGACTAAAGGGCCTCTGATTCAAGTTCATTAAATACAGGTCAATGTTTTACTTAAAACGTTAGTAGTATTCACTAATTAAAGTACTGTGTTACTAAATTAACCAAAATGCACATGTACATGCATGGGAATAGATCGCATTTAACTGAATTGAGGAGGACAGTGCTATAAAACAGCAATTTGAACACTTTATATAAGGCAATTTGCCAATTGGGGTTGGATATTTGTAATGATAATATACTAAGTACGCGTTTGGCCATAAATATTATTCACAATATTCCGGAATACTTGTTTTGTAACACCCCGTAGCTTCCCAACCAGAGGCGGAGCTACAGTGTATTTGGGGGGTTCGGACGAACCCAGTAGCTTTTGCGTAGATCCAGTATTTGAATTAGAAAATTCAGCCGAAATAGATATATATTAACTTGCGAACCCATAGACATATCTGGGCAGGTGGCTTGGTGGTAGGAAGTAAGCTGCTAAAGCACTTCATCATGTGAGTTTGTGGGTTCAAACCCGGCTGTCGTCCACTTTTTAATCTTTTTTCAAGCAAATTTTTATCTTTTTTCCTAGTTGATTTCTTTTTTAAAAGGAAATGTTTCCTGTCAAGGAAAAAGGTTTTCCTTATTCCTTCTATGCCTTCCTCCTTAATATATGCACATTTCTTAAAAAATCAAAACATTAATTTTTAAAAATAAAATAAAAGTAACAATTAAAAGAAGCAAAAAAAAAACAAAAAAACATTACCCTCTAAAATAGAAGAGATTCAATTTCTTCTACAAACATAAATCCAAAAGCTATAAAAAAATTTGCCCACCCACTCCTCTGTGGAGTTCAAACTTCGTATCTGATTTCAATTTATTTCATATTATAATGCCTAATATATATTCAAAAATTAATTTTTGATCTTTGATTCTAGGACTGTTTCGTATTGTTCTCTTATATTTACTAATTTTTATTGTTTTGCTTCCCAAAGTTCCAACCCAGAACTCACGACAAGCCGACAAATATGTGGTCCGTTTCATAACTCTGATTTTTTAATGTATTTTTTTTTCCCATAATTTGCAATCTTTATATGAGTTGACAATGAAAAACAGACAAAAACAAGGGTAATGACTTTTCCTCTCCGAAGTTTGTTAAAAATGGATTGCAAAGTATAATTGGTGATGACGTCTTAAATAATTTGTTTAGTTTTGTTATAAAGAGGATGAATTATTTGAAAGTGTATCTAATAATCCAATCATTGATCGTTTTCAAAAATGACAAGTCGTTATTCCGTCCTAAATTTCAGAACCCCCAAGCTTCAAATCCTGGCTTCGCCTCTGTTCCCAACCCTACTTGACGACGTTGATTTAATGTTTACTTAGGTGTCGAGAGCTATAAGTACGTATTTGGTAATGTTAATGAGGAGAAAATTGAAATTTGACTTCATACATGTGATTAGCCCTTCATAAGAGTTGTTTTGTGATTTTCGTGGCGCATTTGTGGGGTTCATGTAATACCCCGTACACATTCCAACCTCAATTGGTGACTTGGAGTCATGTTTACTTGATGATTAAGATCACTAAGTAAGTATTTTGCAGTGTTTTGATAGGGTATTGGATGATATGCAAGTGTTGGAAAAAGTGGCCGAAAAATTCAGCAAAGTACCAAGACTTGCGTCACTCCCTGTTTCAGGGGGTGTGGCGCAAGCCTCTGATTCTGAGGGGTTTCATTTCCTGCGCCACAAGCTTTCTTTGCAGCTAGTGGCGCAAGGCACAAAGATTGTGCCCTTCCGTGCCCGTTTCGCAACGCAATGCTACGTCGATTCTTTTATGGTTTCTTTTGGTTCCTTGGAGTCCTTTGAGCATTGTTAGAGCTTCAAATACTTCAATATACTTCTACATACTCCTACATGATCAAATCATGAAACACAAGTAGGTATCATAAATGTTCAATGATGCCATGGACGACTAGAATTTCTATTTTTGCGATTGAGACGACGAATGAGAATCTCGTAAGAGAATATTGTCGTGACATTATAAAATTATTTAAACACGAGATATATGATGGATTATGCATGAAGATTGGTGGGCTAAGTTGAAATGTGTTATTGGGCCCAAATTGAGGCCCAAAAATGGAATAAAATGCATGGCCCAAATGGGTCAAATGACCCATTCTTTCATTTGACCTTCTAGACCCACCATTAAATGTCACAAGAGTGGCTAAGGATGGACATTGAGGGCCTATATAAAGGGGTAAAAATCTGACTTTTTATTCATTACAAACACACATGTATTTCTATGTTTTTCTAGAAAAATTCCAAGAGAACCCCTTTAGCTCTCAAAACCCTAAGTCAAGTTTTGGAGAAGATCATCACTTTTCAAGCTTGGGTAAGTGTTTATTATTATGGTTTAACATATTATATGCATGGGAGATTATGTATATCATGTTGGTTATGCTTGGAAATGGTGGACATGGTACTTTGTGTTTTTATATAAGATTTGTGATCCATGAGATTCAAGCTTGAATTATGACTTGTGACTTTGATGAAAGAGCATGGTATGGATAAAATATGAACATGTATGGTGTGATTTTTTTATTAAACTTGTTATTTTTCTAAAAGTGTAAATTGTGGGATTTTGGCCGATATTTTCTATGAGGTGTATTAAGGTAATTTGATGGATTATTTGTGATGTGGTGTGGGTAAGAAAGTGTAAAGGAGAAGTGTTGAGGTGAAATGTATTGATTATCATGTATTGGTCAATGTGTGGAATATTGGAGGATTTTTGGAATAATAATTTCATCAATGGTTTTATCAAAGGGGAAATGGCATGTTAAAGCCAAACATGTAACTTATTGTCGTTATATGCCATTGTAAAGTAGTTGGTGGTTAATGTTGGTTCCGTTATGTACTTGTGTTGTAGAGTGAAACATAAGGAAGAAGCTGGACTGTTGTGTTCATATATAGACTTGTGTACTTATACGTGGAAGTAAAGGTATGTAAGGTTACTCTGTCCGTATCTTTCTGCGGCAAATAGTACTCACATTGACATTACATTTGTACCATCCCAAAATGTGCTAAGGTATCCCATATCCGGTTAGCAATGGTTATTATCACATATTTCCTACTCATTGATCAATTGTGAATTGTATGTCTCATATTCGTTGGTCAATGTTCCAAAAGCCCAAAAAGGTTATGTTCCAAAGTGCCAATAGTGGTTTTACACATACCTCTTGTTCATTGACTTGTGTCTAATGGTTTCAATAATGCTATCTATTGTTAAGTCACATATTCCTTACTCATTAGTCATGGTTGTTCATGAGTTGCATAATTATGGACATGTTCCAAAAGTCCCAATAATGTTGTGTTCTCAAGCTTCCAATAACGTTGTGACTATATATATATATATATATACGTCAATCTCTCATAACTGATTGTATCAATCTCGAAGTAATAAATAAAGTAATTCATATATGTGGTCAATGATTGAGCATGGGTGGTAGCTTTGGGGGCAAGATGCCAAGCTCAAGCCGATCCCGAGATTGTTGGATCAGGGGGCAGTCCTAGGGGCATAAGCCTAGCTCGGACCGATCCTGACAGGGGGCAGCTCTAGGGGGAATAACCTAGCTCGAGCCGAACCTGATATGTTGGTATGGGTGGCAGCTCTAGAGGCATAAGCCTAGCTCGAGTCGATCCCAACATAACGTTATGTTATGTTAAGACTCACTGATCAGTCGGGGCCCGGGTACGATATGATATGAGCGATGAGGAATAAACAATAAAGAGAAGAACTTAATATATGTAAGCTACATGGTTCCACATATTACATTCTGATTCTATTGACGTATTTATGACAGTTTCATATGGCCTTACATACTCAGTACATTTTCCGTACTGACCCCTCTTGGGGGAATTTACCTTACTTGCTGCAGGCGCAGGTACTAGTAGACCTCCACTGTAGGTTGCAGATCTTTTGCGGACTTTTGGTGAGCTCCAGTTGGTTCGGGGCTTCCTGAGTTGCTATGGACATTTATGTTGGTATTGTATATGAGTATAGAGCGGGGTGTTGTCCCGACTCTAAGTTTGTCATAGTTATGTATTTCAGCTAGAGACTTTTGTAGACATATGTGGGTATGTGTATGATGGTGAAAGAAAGAGATGTATGTCCTTTTTGACTCGATGGCCCCAACGGCCAAGTTTCTTTAATGTATATATAATGTTCCATGATATTCGCACTTAGCATTTTATGTCTTTACGAGGTGGTGATGAGACTTATGGGGTGCATATGATTGGGCATGAGTAAAGATTGGTTCTCTCGGGCCTTATCGGCTTCGGGTGCCAGTCCGGCCCCAATGGGATTTCGGGTCGTGACATGTTTGGTCATGAAAATCAAAAACATTCCGAAATACGTTTTCACAATTTTTGGTTTTTTGAAAAACACCTCTAAAAAGCTTAGCCAAAGTCTAAAATATTTTTGAAAATACTATGGTCAAACACAACTCCAACTATATTTTCAACTTTAAAAATATCAAATAAAGTGAATACGTTTTTTGTTTTTATGGTCAAACGGGTCCTAATAGTCTCAATGACTTCTTTATTGAATATTCTTTGAAACAAAATAATAAAAAATGCACAAACTCATTCTACTCACTAACATTACATACACATTTAGGGAAATAAGGATAAAAAGATCATTAAAGAATTACTTTTTATTTTTTTAAAATTTGTTTTTAAATAGACATTCCACATAAGTAAATTTTATTTAAAAAATAATTAAATAGGTTGAGTAACTTTCTGAGTAAAAATATGATAGTTGAGTGACTTTTGAAGTAAAGACCAAAGTTGAGTGACTTTCTGGAATAAAAGTTCATAGTTGAGTGACCATTTGAGTTATTAACTCTTAAGTAACATGAACTTTAAAATTGAACATATGACATTATGTATTGGCTTGGTGTATACACCGAGTATTTTAATCAACACAAAGTTTAGACATATGAGAAAAATCACAAAACTCGTAATTTCAAAAATGCAATGAGTTCAGTAGTAAACACATTAAGATTGAACCATAAAATTTAAATCATGAATCTCTCCCTTGTTTGATCATACTCGTCTTCAAAGACGAAAAGACTCAAAAGGAAAAAAAAAACAAAAAACAAAGAAATGAAAGAATCAATTGAGAAGTCATATCTGGCTTATGAAAACTCAACAGTAAGCAATCTAACAGTCTTCGTTGCGGCTGAACACGAAGTTAGTAGGAAAATGCATATGTACTAGGAAATAAGGGCCGGGAAAGGGGTGCAAGGAGTTCGTCAGAACACTATATAAGATTAAAATTATTTTTAGACAAAATGATCAGGGAGGCACCTGTACTTGTCTCCATTTATAAGTTGGACCCTCCTACTTACTCATTTGTCAACTGAATCTATAAATTTAATAAACCACAATATTTTAGACCCTTTTTTTGACTGCTCATCCTATATGACATTTTTGACCAAAGTTCGTGTGATACACCCATTTTAGGAGTGTAAGGTCTTATGAAAAGGCAATGATGACCTTTACAATAGTCATCTCCTTCCAGTGGCGGAGCCAGAATATTCACTAAGGAGTGTCAGAATATAAAGAAGTAAATTCACGAAGAAGTCAAGGGGTGTCAATATGTAATATATATACATAAAAATTATATTTTTACCTAGCTACATAGTGTAATTTTCCGACGAAGACACCCCTTAGTTACATGTGGCTCTGCCACTGTCTCCTTCCCAAATTACTTCAACACCATTGTTGGCCAAAATTTGAGCTTTTTTTTGCTTCTCACTCTATTTTTTCTCTCCAAATTTCTTCCCTGATTTTTTTATTTATTTCTGCCATTATTCTTTTTCTTCAAGTCCTATTATCATCAATTTTTTGGCCTTAGTTTTGCTCGTTCAGATTTCTTCTTTTTAAGAAACTTTATCACAGCTGTCAAAATAAAGGGTTTATAGATAACAAAAAAAAAAAAAATTAACAAAAAAGAATTGAAAGATTAGAAACACAATTTTTATCTCTTGCAACACAAATCATGATTAAATCGAAACAAATCAAGAAAAAAAAAATGACACTTAATAAATTCTGTGAATGATTTTTTTTTTTGGAGAGTACGTGAAGAGGGGAGAAGAAGGTGAATAGATTTTAGACTTTTAAAATCTAATTTCCTACCAGGCATCTTTAAATGACGTGGAAATTGACGTGTACTAGATTGTATTACATGCATAATGAGCAGTCAAAAAAGGGTTTAAAATGTTGTATTTTATTGAGTTTAAGGGTTCAGTTGGCAAAAGGGTGAGTAAAAGGGTCCAACTTACAAACAAAGACAAGTACAAGAATCTCCCAAGTAATTTCGCCTTATTTTTATGTATATATAATAGATATTGGCTTTGCCATTGCACGGAATTGGTCAAACTTCCAAAAGGTTGTGATATGAATATCTATGAACAATCATTATTTGACCCATAGCTAAGGACACAATAATATTAAAATCCTTCTTAATGGTTTCTGAGTTGACTCGCTTTCGCTACGGCTTCGGTGGGTTCCCTTAACCAAGCCACTGCCTATGAGTCGCCGGCTCATTCTTCAACAGGCACGCGGTCAGAGCCCTGGCTCCTCCCATTAATGTCCTCTTTAATATCAAAATTGCGTCCCAATTAAACAGGCTTTGGGCCCTAATAAGACAAGGATAAGGAGAAAAGAAAAAAAAATGACTCATTTAGTATCTCCAATTTCATTCCAACCCGCCCATTTGACACCCCTCCTTAATCCTTATCAAGAAAAAACATTTCAAAATATTTTAAACGCCACAACTTGGGGTACTTGCATGAAACTACAATGCCACGAGAGTTGGGCAAAGAATTAAGCATGAAAGGAGGAAAACAGAGAAACGGCACTAAAGTGCGGGTAAGATTCACGAGTAGATAGAGCAGAGAAGATAATCAAATTTTGTATCAGCAAATCCAAATAAGCTCAATGAGAAATATAAAAATGATATCTATATATTAAAGGATGAGATAATATGTTGTTAAAATCAATTTCTGACAACAAAAAATTACTCCCTCCGTTCCATATTAGTTGATTATCTTACTAAAAATAGTTGTCTCATATTAGTTGGTCACTTTACTATAATAAAGAAGGCATTAATTAAAATCTTCACATATTACCCTTGCAATTAATTCTTTTTGAAAGTGTTCACACTTATTTGTAAAGAAAGCATTAATATGTTCCCATTTATCTTCTTATTTATGATTTCTTAATCACCATATAAAATGGAATGCACCCAACTAATATGGGACAGAGGAAGTATGTTTACTTTCTCGGGTTGAGACATTCTTACTCTCGGGTTTTATTTTACTTACCCTTATTGACTTAGCACACCTCCTTAACAAAAATTTAATTAGAGGTATATTTTGTTAAATTGACTTTATTAATGATCATTTGGAACTCCAAATTTGACTAGTATTACTTTAAGTAGTTATTTAATTCTAAGGGTATAAGAAAAATATAAGAAAATTCTTTTGATTTTATAAATTGGACAAGTAAATTACTCCCTCCGTCTCAAATTACTTGGCATGTTTGCTAAAAAATTCTGTCTCAAAATAATTGACATGTTTCAAAGATCAAGAGATAATTAACCATTTTTCCAACTCTACCCTTATCATTAATTATTTTAGAATTAAGAGGCACATAAATAGATGAAAATTAAAGAATTAATAAGGGATATATTAGTCAAATCACACTCTTAATTAATTTTTTCTTAAGAATTGTGCAAAACATAAACACGCCAACTATTTTGAGACGAAGGGAGTAAAACAACTATATTTTTGTATAGAAACCAAATAAAATAAAACAGAGGGAGTATAATCAAACTTCAAACTTAAAAAAGTTGATTAAATTTGACTAATGTGTAGATTGAACAACAAAAAGTATTTTTGAAGAGTTATACATATTCAAAAAGAAAAATCGGTTCTCGAGAAATAAAGACACATGAAGTTATAATTTTTATATCAACTATTTTCTCTGGATCAATTATGATATACTCCCATCGTTCAAAATTACTTGTCATTTATTTCTATTTTCACTTGTCATTTTGATATATCAACAAAAGATTAAAAAAAATCTTGCTTTACCCTTAATTTATTTACTAAGACTTTTTGAAATCCCAAATGGTCAATTTCAACTAGTAACAATTAATTGGGTAGTTTGGTAAAAGTCACTATGTCAATCATTAATTTTTTAATAGATGTACCAAGTAATTTTGAACGGAGAGAGTATTAGTTATGGGTTATTTTGTAGTAGTTGATTTGGAGGTGAGTTATGCAGGAGTTAAAATCCTGCATAAGTAATACATTTGATAGTTGCTTATCAAAAATTTAAAATTATTTAACCAATACCACTTAAAAAAATAAATTTATGAACAAATGTTGAGCCAATTATAGGAACCGGACGAGCTTTTCCTGACTAGTTTATATATTAAAGGATGATATATTCTGATCAAACATTAATGATTGCATTTCCATAACAAAACCAATTATAAGGCACAAAATGACCCCAGATGACATAATAAAATAGTCACAAAAAAATGGTTAAAGTAAATGGCACACCACCATAAACAATAAAAACTAAACATGAAAATCACATTTTCATATTTTAACAAGAATGCCAAATCCAGAATTGATATTATAAAAGCCAGGCATCTCATCATCTACATTGCTAAAATATGATATTCTTTCCTTTTCTGTTAGAACCAATATAAATTGTTAAAACAATCACACCCCTTCCAGCAAATACAATCAACTGCACAAAAGGAGCAAAACCTCAATAGTAACAAGTTCACAATTCATCAACAAAACTCATATTATTAGCTTCAAAACCAAAAAAAGTCTCATACCCAAAAAAAGTATTACAATCTCTCTTCACTTGCCAAAAATCCGTAAAGATCAAATTTTGGAACAACTGAGCTACTGATTTACAAAAAAATGACAAATAGTAGCTAAACTCGACAAGTATATTTACAAAATCTATTCTCTGTACAGGAGTAAAGAATATCAATATACTGTAAGTATCAACACTGGAAGTCAAATCAGAATATTCAATCTAATGAATGAGTATCAACACTGGAAGTCAAATCAGAATATCCAATCTAATGAATGAGTATCAACACTGGAAGTCAAATCAGAATATCCAACCTAATGAATATCAACACTGGAAGTCAAATCATCGTGGGACCAACAACTCCTTTTTCTCTGGAGATCTACTACTCTCGAGATGCTGGTCATCATTCTCATGTGCTGGCTGCGATAGAATTTAAGATCTAAAAATATTAGACAAAATGGTAGGATGAGTTAACTACGTACAGGTATGAGGTATGACTTGCAATTTGGAAAATTCAACCTTTTTTACATTTTTTTTTAAATTCAACATATTAGTTATTGATATAATTTACCTCTACATACTATGACCAACATTCAAATGATAAGAGAGCTCTCTAAAGTGAGCTGAAAAATCAATCAAAGATCAAAGTGGTAGCAGGGAACACGACCAGGTTTTGGAAGGATAATTAGCATGAGGTGGGTATTCTGGAATTGGCCTTTCCAGATATTTTCAACCTAGTACTTCACCAACATAAGACTGTAGCTGATCTGTGGACACCGGAAGGTTGGAGGTTAAATTTTAGAAGACATTTCAATGATTGGAAGATACAAAGATTGGCTGATTTCTTCGTAAACTTGACCAATTTTCTGGGGTTCAAATGGTGGCAGGTAACTCCTAAGGAATTTTTAAGGTAAATGTAGCTTACAAGCTTATGAACCAATCCAATCATCAGGTAGCCAACTGGCCATGGAAGCAGATTTGGATGATTAAAGTTCCTCTTAAGGTTTCATGTTTTGTGTGGCTACTAGCAAAGGAGGCTACTCTAACAGTGGACAACTTGATGAGCAGAGGTATGAAACTGTGCTCAAGATGTTCCCTTTGTAAAGAAACAGTCGAGACAGTCAACCATCTATTTCTGCATTGTTCATACACAGCTCATTTGTGGAGAATCGTCTTAAACGTCAAAGGTATAGCTTGTACAATGTGAGGCAAGGTTACAGAAGCTCTAAGCAGCTGGGAGGGACAGGTTCACTTGGTAAGGATAGGAGCAGATGGAGAATTGTCCCAGCTTGTATTTGGGGGACAATTTGGAAAGAGAGGAATTCTAGATGTTTTGAGAGCTTAGGGAATGATGTGCAGAAGATCAAGTTGAACTTCATCTTACTGCTATGTTTTTGGTGTACAGATCTACACTAATAATATTGTATCTATCATTGATGTTTTAGATTCGTTATAGATAGAGAGAGTCGATACTAGAGCTCCTTGTTAAAATGATTCCAGTACTACCAAGTACTGTTTTGATCCCTGATATATTACAAAGTTACTAATTTCCAAAAAGCATAAAGTTCTTTCCCTCGATAGAGGTTTGTTCCTCAAGTACTCTGCCACTATTATAAAGCTAAAAAGAGTTAATCTGTCTTTCTATTTTACTTATTTCATAGATGTTTTTTTTTTTACTTTTGTGTTTTGATTTTTTTGTATGTAAGTCATACATTATACTCCCTCCGTCCCATTTTATGTGGCACCCGTTCCTTTTTAATCTGTCCCAAAAAAATGTCATAGATGGTGCTTAACAAGAAAGAGAAAAACCTATCAATATGATCGGACTGTTGAAGATGGAACCCCGATGGGGGATCAACCTTCCAGGCCTCCAATTCCAAGAACATCCGATTCCATGCCATATCGCTAACTACCTGAGTATGAATTAAGTATACAAATTAAAATCAAATATCCAAATTGTGAATCAAGAAGAACAAGAAAACCTTTGAACAGACATTAAGAGCGTGTTCTTGATCTGATTCTACCGGACTTAATTCCGGGTCCGGGTCCGGGTCCGGGTCCGGGTCTGATTCTAATTTCAAAAACAGAAAAAAAATATCAAACACAAAATTACTATCTTATCCTCAACCCTAATGTGAAATTACCATTTTATCCAACCCCAAAAACTTTAATAGAAGTGAAAATGTACCTATTGGACATTCTGATACAACTTCCAACTCATAAACTCTGGCAATGGCCAGGACCTTGAAGAATACGTTTCTTGAAGGGGGAAACTCAGAATCAATGGACACTCTGAAAGACGTGCCAAGAATTTAGATAGAGTCTGTTAGTTCATCCACGGAAGCAATTGGAATGATCGGATTTGGACTTAACAACGACAACAAACTAATCAAATTGTAATTTTCTTCTGGTTCTGGTAGGTCTTCTGGCCACGAATACTCAATACCGATTGGTTCAGCCATGTGGAACCAATTACCCGTATGGTGGTTGCTATTTCAAATTTCAAGTAATCTAAAAGTACATATTGCATTTGCTAGACCAACATAATATACAGTGCTTATTATATACTTGCATGCTTCCTGAAGTATAGTGCTTGCACTTGAAGTGCACAAGCCTCATACATGCTGCATATACTAATAGTCAGAATCAATATTTTACGGTAAGGTTATCATGCATGGTGGGTGAAATGGCGGCTCGCATTCGGAGTCTTGTGTGATAAGAAGGTGCACCTCGACTTAAAAGGCAAGTTCTATAGAGTAACGGTTAGACCAACTATGCTGTATGGGGCAGAGTGTTGGCCAGTTTAAAAATCCCACATTCAAAAGAAGGTGGCGGAGATGAGAATGTTGTGATGGGTTTGTGGGTTTACTAGGATGAATAGGATCAGAAATGAGGATATACGTGACAAAGTGGGAGTGACTTCGGTAGAAGACAAGATACGTGAAGCGAGGTTGAGATGGTTTAGGCATGTGATGAGAGGGGCACGGATGCCCCAGTACGGAGGTGCGAGAGGTTGGCTATGGATGGATTTAGGCGAGGTAGAGGTAGACTTAAGAAATATTAGGGGGAGGTGCTTAGACATGACATGGAGCAGTTACAGCTTATCGAGGACATGACTCTAGATAAGAAGGTGTGGAGGATGCGTATTAGGCTGGAAGGTTAGTTGGATAGGGGCCAGTAGTTGTAGTGTTTCACGGGTAGTGTCTTGTTCTTGGTGTTTTTGGGTGTTGTTTGTGGTTTCAGGTAGTTTGTTGGTGGTATTATTTGGTGATAATCTTGTTTCTGCTACTATTTGTTGTTTTGATAATGTCTGCTATTTTTTTACTGTCTTTTGTTTCTTGTTCTTATACTGTCTTTTTAATTCATATAACAATTTCATAGCACGGGGAGAAATTATGTTGTTGTCCCTAGAACTTGGCTATAAATATTTTTGCTTCATGTCTTTTTACTTCATCTTAATTCATGAATATATCCACCTCAACTATTGGTTTAGTTTAAGCGAAAGCAAAATAAACCAACAGACATAAAAATAGAGAACATGATTCTCTTTCATCATGTCCATTTGTATTTCCGTTAAAACTTTATTTAGTTAGGAGCATAAAAAGTATATGTTTTTGGGATAAAAAGAGGACGTGCATGAAGGAGCTTATGCAACTTTCAAGTTCAGAAAAAGGTAAGATGATAACGTTTTATAATGATGAGTACAATTTTTTCTACTAAATTGTTGTTTGGCTATATTATAATATGAGATAAATACCAAGGATTGATTAGTAGTTATTTTTCAACGCATAGCTTTTGGGTTCTAAATAATTTGCAGATATTATAATCAACCCCCACATTTTGTGTCAAACCTATAAACTTCAATATATTATTATGCATGCTCCTTGTCTGACAATATGATCAAATTTCACAGCTTTGGCCAAGCTATCAAAGAAAAGGATGGGATCTTTTTTGTTATTGAAATGGTGAGGATATGGTGTACGTACATCCTACCCTCCGTCACTTGTGGGATTACACTTTGTATGTTGTTGTCAAATATGAAGAATAGTAGGGCAATAACTTATTCTAGCTAATCAAAGCTGTTACAAGATTTTGAACCAAGTGGCAGGCCAATTGTCATTATCAAAGATAAAGAGTGACCCTGTTAAGTTATCAACGCATTGACAAGTTACTGCAGCCCATAAGGTTGCTAGACTTGACTCTGGCTTCTTGTTGACATGCTGACCGAAAAGGATATATAGAGTCCCATGGGATCGATATATATAATAATGTCCGGTCATTTTAATTCTAGAAAATAAATGTTATTACAAATCAATCAAAAAATTGTTCTTTTAACGAGCAGATACGCTAATCAATTTACACCAGAATTTGAAAAGGCAACCACCAACATTACACTTTCACATAGTAAACCTCACTATCTAGTCAACACGCCAAATCTACTTGCAAAAAAAGCTTTGGAAGGAGTTTCATTGAATCTTAAATAAGGCCTTCAGTTTCACAACAAGCTGCCAATCTTCAATGGACAAGTCTTTCCGGAAGTCGGCTTTGAGAATGTCAATTGATCTTCTTGAGATTTTGCTAACAAGCTCATCTTCCATCTGAAAATGTCTGCCAACCGTTTTTTGTTGTTCCTCAGTGTTAGACCCAATTATCTTAATAGACACCTTCTGGCCTTTCTTGGCAGAGTCAACAGGCTTAAAGTTATTCTGTATGGACGCAATCCGACCAATATCTACAAGACTCTGTTGAACGCATATTGGAGTCCCGACCTTGGCAATGCCCTCAAGAACTTCAACTCCTAAAACAATTGGATCCTTCTTGTTGAAGACACAATTAGGTATGATCTTGAGCTTACAGGGGAAGACTACTTCTTCAGCAACTTCCTTCTTTTTTTCTTCCTTGAGATTGTCAATATAGACCTTAAACTGATCGAATAGGTGATAAATAATATCAGCCGTAAAAATTTCAACACCAACTTCATCTGCAAGTTCCCGAGCATCTTGTGCTACTCTCACATCAAAGGCCAAGATTGTTGCATACTCTTTCTTCTTCTCAAGCATGACACTAGCTTTCATTACATCCTTTTTGTGCACGTTGCCTATGCCAATTCCACTGACAGGTATGCTTACTTCAGGGGTCTTCAAGAATTCAAGTAAAGCTTCTAATGATCCGAGTGTAGAAGCTTGAACATAAACGCCCTCCCCACATTTATTGGCCCTGCTCATCACCGACCTCATATCTTCCATAACTGCTTCTTTGATGTCTTCCACGTCATCATCGGGCCCCACAACATATAAACTAGTACCAGCAATTGCATGCTCAAGTCCCTGAGCATTAATCTTTATCCCCTGTGCAGCCTTGATTTCTTTATGATGCTCATATGATCCCTTTACTCGAAGTTCCTTCATTGGGTCAGGCGTCAATAATGCTCGGATGGAGGTGACAATAGGGCCCTGCATGCCACAAACTACTATTTGATCTCCTTCATGGAGCTCACCATTGACTAATATCACATCAATGGTTGTTCCATGACCTTCAACAACCTTAACCTCCAAAACAGTACATTGGACTTCATTGCTGTATGTAAGTCTCGCAGCCATAGTCTTTGCTGTCCATTGGACCAGTAACAACAATAAGTCTGGAATTCCTTCACCACTGATTGCACTAGTTGGTACAATGCTAAAAGTATCCTTTCCCATGTTTTTGTTTTTATAGTATAATTCTGTATTTATACCTTGTTCCTTGAACTCGGTAACAACCTGTGTAAGCCTCGTACGAAACTCAAACTGAACCTCTCTAGACTGCTGCTTCATCGCCTGCACAATAGATGCATTGTGGCACGCATTCCATCCATAAAGCCTATCTACCTTGTTCAAAGCAACAACAAAGTTTGTATTCCTCATCTTTAGAAGATTAAGTGACTCAATTGTCTGCCTTTCTAACCCGTGCATAATGTCTACAACCAAAATTGCAATATCACATAAACCTGAACCTCGAGAACGCAGATTAGTGAAAGATTCGTGTCCAGGTGTGTCAATGACCAACAACCCAGGGACCTTCAGATTGGCATCAGCTTTCAGTTCCTTAGTTCGCTGGCGTATATTCTCAGCCGGAAAATAAGTTGCACCTATCTGCTGTGTGATCCCTCCTGCTTCACCTTGTTGAACATTAGTGCCTCGTATGCAGTCAAGAAGCTTGGTTTTACCAGTATCCACATGACCCATGATACAGCAAATAGGAGACCGAAGATTATATTCACTTTGGCCACTAGTTTCTCCTGAAACCCCAACCTCAGGCTCTCTCTTCTTACTTCCATCAGCATTGTCGGGGATTGTTGTAGCTGCATTACTAGCAGCTGACATTGTCGCCTTAATCTCTTTCTTAATGATAGGCCGGGGATCTAAATCTATCTCTTCATCTTCAAAAGCACTCTTGCCAGGCATATTAAGATTGGCAGCATCCCAACTTCTTGCATCCCATTCCTCATCTTCTTCAACTCCGTTTTCTTCAGCATCAGCATCAGCTACTTCTGACTTGGAATAAATGTCAAAGACAATATCCTGCTGATTTTCTTGCACTTGTGACTCATCCTTGGCTTTGCCATTTGTCTGACCTTGTGGCTTTGTCTTCTTTGTTTGGTAAATGGGCCGTTTGGTTGCCTCTTTTCCACTCACCTCAGTTGAGAGTGGCAAAGCCCCGCCACCACTAGAGAGAAATTGCTTTCTCATTGCTTCTAATCTTCGAGCTTCTTCCTTTTGCTTTCCGGTAAGCAATTTTCCTTCCTGTTTCTTTTTCAAGAGTTTTTCTTTCTCCCTCTCCTTTTTCAATCGCTTCCTCTCCTCCGCAAGTCTTTCTAGTTCTTCTATGCGAAGACGTTCTTCCTCTTCCTTCCTTAACCTTTCCTCTTCATCCTTCTTCTTCCTTTCTTCAACTTCCTTCATTTTTTGAAGTCTCTCTTGCATCTCCTTAACCTGCTTTGACTTCTTCTTTCCATCTCCGAATTTTCCATTCGTCCTATCATTCTTCTTTGTTTCTTCCTCCATCCCTGAGACAGCTGCAGCTGCTTTTCTCTCTTTTTCCTTCTCCTTCTTCTTTTTATTCTTATTCTTCTTATTATTATTATTCTCAGCAGACTCAGTTGCATGTTCTTTTGACTCGGGCAGCTTTTCTTCAGACACAAGGGCAGGAGCAGAGAGTACTCCTACTGTTGTCCCTTCACCAAGCTCTGCCAGAATTTTGTCAATCTCATCATCCTCATCTTGTCGAAGAGCACGCACACCCTTCTTTGCCTTGGTTTTCTTCTTTGAAACATCTGTTGCCTGTTTTTTTTGTTGATCAGCCTCATCCACTTCAGAGATCAGAAATTGAGTTTCCAGTTCCGAATTTTCGGCTCCCCCCCGGAAAATCTGCTTGTGCTCAGACCCAAAATCCACTTCGATTTTGTTGTATGCAGACAGGGGACTCTTTCCCCCTTTTCGGTCATCCATGGAAATTGTAGCCTCCTTAGCAGCATAGGGTTTTGGAACGTCAGCGAGGGAATGAAAATCTAGACCCCGAACCCTTTCGCCAGCCATGAAAATTTAGGGGTTTGTGTGAAAAGGAAGAGAGGAAGGATTTCGTTGATTTACAGAGCAGAAAAACGCAATAAATAAATAAAACAAAAAGAATATTGTGTGACAATATGTATGCTATTAACAGTCGAACCCGTCTCGTTTTATACACGTTTGGTAGCCCCTAACCGTGACCTATTAGGATTTGCATTTTGGGAATACGACTTACCATTCCTATTAGGATTTGGGTATACGACTACCATTCCTAATCCTATAATATAACTAAGGAAAAAAATATTTTTTGAGTATTTTTTATAAAATATTTATTATTTTTAAATATATATTTTATTTATATATATTATATTTAGAAAATATTTACCATTTATAGCAATTGTATGCATGTATTAAAGTGAATTATGTATGCAATACAGATGTATTATATGTGTATTAAAATATATTATATTTGTTTCGATAAAACAAATGCATTATAGATTAAAAAGGAATTATACATGCAATATACATGTATTACACTATGTACTAAAAGTAAATTATACATGCAATATAGATGTATTATAAGTGTCTTGAATGTATTATGCTTGTTTTGGTAAAAAATCTACACTATGTATTAAAAGTGGATTATGCATGTATTAAAATTATATAGCTATAAATGGTACATATTTTTTAAATATGGTATATGTAGGTAAGTTTCCCTATAAATAGTGTCTAAACACGTGAGTTGCACGTGTCCCCATGTGAATAATTAATATTTACCCTTTTTTTGGTACAGTTGAATTTGTTCGTGAGTCAAGTGCACGCGTTACGATAACTTCGTATTAGTAGTGAAAAAGTGAATAACATAAGATAAAGACCAAATGAATCGAAAGAGCAAGGAAATGGGAGCAAATCTTAGAGCATGAGCCGAGTGTTAGATCGTATTAACCAAGAATCAAATGTGACCAAGCTCGAGCGATTACAGAGAAGTATTAGTGAAAAGCTAAGGAAAAATGCTAATGCTTAAAGACCACGCTAAAAATATTTTATTGTTTATAGGGTAAGGATGAGCAAAAATCGGATGCTTTATAATGGTAGAGAGGGTATCTATTTATAGGGTGCAGGAGTTGCCTATGGACAATGAGAGATCGCCATCCGTCCTAACACTATTGGAAAAAGCAACCAATCCATTAGCGTATGTCAAACGCGGTTCTGTGGCGGGCTGCCGGTGCTCTCCTGGAAACTCTAACACACCGTCCTTTTATTTGTTTGCTAGTGCGTGGTCACCATCTTGACTGGTCTCGGGCATCTTCACTCTTTTCCTGATCGAGCATCCCAGCGTGCTAGTATCGACTTCGAGACGGCATCATCGCGGGCCGACTTGACTCATATCCGGCCAAGTATGACCCAATCATCCTTAGCCCATTTTTACCCCATACAGATAGTCCCTCCGTCTTGCGGGCGCAACATTTTGTGGTGTTGGTTGTGGTGTTTGATCGGAGCTCACCGATCATTAACTTCGGCAAGGCAGCGACGGAAGAGGATTGGGGGAGAGAGCAGCGAGAAGTGGAGAAGAGGGAGTAAAATTCTGAAAATTATTTGTGATGTGTGTGAATTTGTGTATGAATTTAACTAATATACACCGAGGGTGTAAACCTTTTTTTACACGAGCAGGTCAACCAAATTAAATTTTTTTAAAATCTATTTTAAAATACACTTGTCTTAGCTCCCCTCTCTTTCCCCTTCTAAATCTTCAAACCTCCTTCTAGCTACTAGAATATTCTTTTTGTTCCTCTTTTCCGGCGATTGAGCAGAACTGGTATTAATGAATCATAATTTTGACATGGACTGCTTCTTCTAAATTTTTTGTTATATTTGGCCTTTCAAGAGTTACTTATATGGATCAAGTTTTGGAGTAAGTTATACATCAATGTACAACTGAAAACACTTTTTTGTTGTACTTACGAAAAACTTTTAATTCTTGAATAGAGGCTGGTAGATTTGTCCAATTTCTCAAAGAAAATTTATGAAATTCCATTGATTATTTTTTACAAAAAAATTGCTATACGTGAAGCCATCATAAAGAATGATGATTGTTTACATGGTGTATCATTTGCCTGCTTCAATGGTGTCGAGACTAAAATTAGTCAATGATGAAAATAAAGAAAAAATCTCCATATATATTTTTGGTAAATAATAAGAAAAGAAACTGGAAAGAATAAATGTAGAGTCTAAGTTGCCTTATTCTACTATTTTCCTTAATTAAATTAATTTTTTTTAAATGACAATACTTGGGAATTTTACTTGCAATAAGCTTTAAATATACCTGCTCCTGTAAAAAAAAGTTTACACCGGTGTATATTAGTTAAACTCCAACAATATTAGTTGTTTATTTATCACAGACAGAAGCTAACAAAAACCACTCTCAGTTGAGTTTGCGAAAACATAGAATTATATATATAGTCAAACCTCTCGATCTACAGTGGCAATATTTGTTTGAAAATTTCATGACTGCTATAGAGAGGTGTTGTTATATATATATACTGGCATTTGACGTTCAGATCTCATTTAGCTGTTATAAACAAAAGTATGTAAAATTAGAAAGAACATGAATACTATAAAAAAGACAAACATTAGTAGTCTTTTAATTGTGAAGTTATAAGTAACTGATGTGCACCATTTAAATATAATTTTTTCCTTTAAATTAGATATTCGTAGTTGAAATTTACTGTGTGCATAACATTAATGATGATTACCATAAATATTTTAGTACTTTATTTTGTACAGAATATATTTCTTACAAATTATTGTTACATAATATTTGAGTATGTTGTTATAGAGAGTAATTTTATAAAGTATGTATCACTATAATAAACGTCATTGTAGTTATAGATAGAATGTCGTTATAGAGAATAAAGTATAACATGAAAAATCGGTTACGAAGAAAATCAGGCCGCTATAGTAAAATGCCGTTATAACGAGGTGACATTGTAGAGAAGTCTGATCATATCTGATTCCTTCTCAAATTATTTGTCACTTTTAAGTTTGGGTTGCAAATAAGAAGCTATAATCGAAATGGTAAAGTTGCCTCTGCAATTGCATGTGTTAGCATACGAAATGGAGAGTATAAGAACTGCATTTTCCAAAACTAAGAAATGTTTGGCTAAAATAGCTTTATTTGATAATTATTGCAGGGAATTTGCAGAAATGTCAAGACTGAAGAGAAGCAACTTCAAAGCAAGGGGGGAACTAGAGCAGCTCTTTTTGTCTACGGTAAGCATCTTTCAAGTATCTAATTGTTTATTTAACTCCCTTTACATGGAGCGGGATTCAATTGAAGCCCCTTCATCAAAAATTAATACCATGTTGAAAGGGTTAAATTGCTAAGTTCTCTTGACACAAGGAAAACTTTTATTGTAGTGGTAAAGGTGACTCAAATTTTGCTTTAAGTTGTAGGGCTTGAATACCACTTGAGACACTCTTAAGCGTCTTCTTTGAATTCTCTTGTTAGAATTCCTAGCTCCGCCACTGACCTTGACTTCGGAGTTTTGATGTTCTGATATCTGATCATGCAGCTGTGGCGGGGATTGATGCCATGGCTGTTGCTTCAAATGGTGTGAACCTGGTGACTTACTTCAATGTGTGTATGAACTTACGCTTAACAAAATCTGCCAATACCGTGACAAACTTCATGGGAACAGCATTCTTGCTCTCATTATTTGGAGCCTTTCTCTCAGATACTTACTTCTCCAGATTCAAGACTTGTGTTCTGTTTGGCATCATTCAAGTTTTTTGTACTTTACTTTTACATCTTTTCTGTGCAAGTTTCAAATGTCTATGCAGGATCAAGAATTGGCATTGATCATTCTCTCATTCTTAGGGATATGCACTTCTGGCAGTTCAAGCACATCTCAGCCAACTGAGACCATTTCCCTGCAAGGATGTACCTTTAAGCCAAAACGATCGATGTGAATCTGCAGATAGAGATCAATTGGCAATCTGTATGGAGGTGTTTATCTGATAGCACTTGGAAACAGCGGAGCTAAAGCAGCTTTGCCATCTTTGGGTGCTCATCAATTTGATGAAAAGGATCCCAAAGAGGCTGCTAAGCTATCAAGTTACTTCAATTGGCTAATGTTCTGCTTCACCATTGGAGCCATGCTTCGCGTAATATTTTGAGTCTGGATAAATGACAATCAAGGATGGGATTGGTCATTTGGTGTCTGTTTTGCAGCAGTTGGTTTGGCAATCATGCTCTTGACCATGGGAAAACAGTTCTACAGATACAACGTTCCTAAAGGAAGCCCTCTGACGCGCATTTTGCAGGTTTTCGTAGCATCTTTTAAAAACAGAAATCTCCCACTACCACAGAACAAAGAAGATTTACATCAGATAAGAAGTGGAGAACCTGAAAATGGAACTGAGATTCTGCGAAGGACTGATCAATTCAAGTACTTATCAACACCTTTTCAGTTTCAGTTTCTTCTTGATATATTGCTTCACTTAACCACATTCCCACAATATGTACAGATTTTTGGACAGAGCAGCCATACTGAGGACCAACCAAGGAGCATCCACATCACGTACTCATGGACCATGGAGCCTCTGTACTATATCACAAGTTGAAGAACCAAAGATTGTAATCAGAATGTTCCCAATCATACTGAGCACCGTCTTCATGAACACTTGTATGGCTCAACTCCAGACCTTCACTATCCAACAAAGCATAACAATGAACAGAAACATCCAAAACTTTGAAATCCCAGTGCCTTCAATACCTGTAATTCCTCAATTGTTCCAACTCTTTCTGATCCCAGCCTATGATCGTATCTTTGTTCCAATAGCAAGAAAATTCACGGGGATCCCTTCTGGGATTCGATAGCTGCAATGTATAGGTGTTGGCCTAGTACTTTCAGCAGTTTCTACGGCAGTGGCTGCACTTGTAGAAATTCACAGGAAATCAGTTGCCATTGAGCATAGCATGGTTGACTCAGCCAGTCCATTACCTATGAGTGTGTTCTGGCTTGGATATCAATATATAATAATTGCAGCGGCTGAAATATTTACGTTGGTGGAGTTTTTGGATTTCCTCTATGCAGAGAGCACATCAGGAATGAAATCACCGAGTATGGCCATTTCTTGGTCTTCGCTGGCATTTGGATACTTCACAAGCTCAGTAGTGGTGAGCGTAATTAACAAGTTGAGTGGCGGCTGGTTAGCTAATAACAACTTGAACAGAGACAAGCTAGACTACTTCTATTGGTTGCTAGCAGGAGTCAGTGTACTGAACTTTGGTTTCTACTTACTATGCACTTCTTGGTACGTATAAGAAGCCAGAACTGAACCAAGAAAGTCCTATCTCTGATAGAAGGCAAAAAATGAAATGTGTGTTGTTTAGGAAATATGCATCCTCATGATGTGTGGCCCAAATGTTATGTCATAAAATAATATTGTGGTTGTGAACATATTATGTAGAGAGAGTCCAAGTAATCTTCATCAGTGGTTTTAGTTGATCAAATATTCAAAGATGCAAATATCTTAGTATCTAAATTGTTTGTACCCAAACCAACTGAATGTAATACGTTACACGTTCATTCTAATTTCTCCATTGCTAAAATGCTCCTTGCTATATTTAGTTTTGAATGTCTTATCATTTAGTTGCCATTGGCACTGAAAGAACTTGGTCTTACACTGCATTTTTTCTTCTTTTCCTTCCCCTCTTTTTGAATACCATAGCTAGGACAAAATAGCTACGATAAACTTTTAAGAAAAATAACTGGTCGTAAAAAATATATGGACTGTGACAAAGTGGATTGTGCCGGCTATCCCACAGACAAAGCAACTGTCTTAGAAACCAAGGGTACTTGGATAACTTCCTGGAATCGCGTACATTAAAATCTGGTTTTCCAACTGACAGAATTTAAGGTCTCGTACTTAAGTGAGCAGCATCTCATCTTCATCCGCTAGTAAACCAGGATGAATGGAGCAAGCACGAGATCATGATGCAAGATTCTGTTATCTGGCCAACAAGCCAATTGCAGATTCTCAAAGAAACGCCGGCTCTATCCTAAGGGACAATCTCTCCCTCTTAACATTTCCCTCAAAAAGATAGGTTAGAGAGCACAAAATAAAATTCATGCACAGTTTATCTTCATTTTAAATATGAAAATAATAGACAGTTTGAACTTTGAAGTTTAGACAATTAAAACGAAAGTTTACATACATACATAACATATAACACTTCACAATCCAATAAAGTAAGATACGAACTAGCTACATATTACACAGTCTACAGTAGATAGATGTAAATCACAATAGAAATATCTGACCTATTTTATATATCAACATACTAAACTAGGTCACAATAAGGAAAATAATACTAGTACTATCACCAAGGAGTGTGTAATGAGTTCGGAATTTAATATTTTTACTTATTACGTGAATTTCTTAGCATATAGAGTTCGGATCAGAACTGAATTTGACTGCGATCGAATTCTATATAGTACACTCTACATCCACCTTTGTATTTCATCATGGGGGTCCACCTGCATGACCAACACCAGGGCTGTGGCCTGGACCTTCTTCTTCTGAAATATTAATATTGCCATGCATATTGTTATGATCATCATGACCAATTTTGTTGAAGTACTTATTCTCCACTACTTTTCTTTGGCTATTTTCTCCATGATGGCTAAATATTGTGTTGTTCTTCTTCTCTGTTTTCATGAGTACCCTTCCCTCACACAATAAATTACCATAAGAGAAGAAGATTAGTGTTAGGAAAAAAGCACAAGTGCACACAATCTTTGGTTGAGCCATTTCCTAAGGAAAAATAAAGTAGTAGTAGTGCTAATTCTCTCTTTTTCTCTCTTTGTACTTGGGTTGGTGGTGTTTATGATTCTTGAAGGAGATACTCTTTTGAGGTATATATAGAGGCAGGACGCAGGAGACTATAGTTTAATAGCCAAAGAGCTTTTGGAAAATATTAGGGGGCAAATGGGTCGTTGAGCAAATTTTAATTGAGCTGGTCAAAACGGGTCAAATCAATAAATGGGTTGGTTATGAACCTATACGCATCCAAAGTTTCTTGATTCAAAATGGGTTGAGTTAAGATGAATATATGGGTCAATAACATCTCATACATAACTCAATTACCGCCTTTTTGGCAGGTAGAGGGCTCAAACATGAGAATTTGCTAATTATCTGAGAAAATGCGCTCAAGGAAATGGACTTTCTTCAATGATTTAAGCCAAGAAACTTTATGAAAGATTTTTTAAAATGTATTTAGTCGTTTGACTCAAAGTCAGAATTTTTCACGGAAGGAATTCACAATATAGAAAAAGCAAATACACCAAAAAGCGCCAAAGGGACTTAACCTATAATATAAAGGGCAGCCCGGTGCACTAAAGCTACTGCTATGTGCGGTGTCCGGGGAAGGGCCCCACCACAAGGGTGTATTGTACGCAGTCTTACCTTGCATTTCTGTCAGAGACTATTTTCAAGGCTTGAACCCGTGACCTCCTGATCACATGGAAGCAACTTTACCAGTTACTCCAAGACTCCCCTTCAAGGACTTAACATATAATATACACATAAAAAAGGTTTTTAAATAGATACATGATATATATAATTTTCCGGTGAAAGGATGTCAACCAATTCACTTTATACTAGTGTAACTCCGCCGTTGGTTATCGAATGGACTAATTTTACATGTGCAAGCTACCTTATTTGAGTTATTTGACCCTATGCATGCACACCGTCCAACTTGAGCAATAATAACCCACCCACCCCACCCCTCCCTTCTCAAATAAACACTCTTCTCTAAGAGAAACAATGTTGTGCATATATGTTGATCATTTTAAAGAATTTTTCCATTATTAGTAACTATGTTCAATAATTGAGATCATATTGCCTGTTCTTAAAGAACCTTTCAATAATGCCAAGTTGTGGCCTTGTGGGAGTGCAAAATATTTAGGCATTTAGCACATAGGATAGAAAAGATATTTCATATAGAACAGTTAACTGAATAGAAAATATATTTCAATAATGCCAAGTTGCGGGAGTACAAAATATAATTCATGTATAATATGTGCATAATCATATATAATTTATGTATATTGGTTATAAAAATAGTAAATCTAATCGGCTATTTGTGTAAAGATCCTAGTAGGCATTTAACACATAGGATAGAAAGAGGTTTTATTTAAAAGAATTAACTAAATACTTATTTATTCAATCATTTAAATTAAAAATAGTTGGCAAATGTACAATATATGCATGATCTATCTATATTATTACAACCATATATAATCTATGTATCTCTGGTATAAAAACGATAAATTTGGCTGGCTATTTATGTAAAGATCTTAATAGGAGAGTTTTGATGCTTCTTTCAAGTTGTTCATGTTTTAGACGGTACGTTAGTGTGGAGGTTACTAATACTAGAAACCACCCACTAACTAGTATTGAGAGAGACATTTCTGGTGCATGTCCAATATATAAAAAATTTGCCTGCCCAAATAGTACATCCACCATACTTTGTACTATAATTTTTTTCCATGTGCATGCTCATATAGTCAACTTTTGGTTCATGCAGCCCACGAGTCAAAGGTCCTTTAAAATGTGTCTTATTTTTAATGCGATAATTTGTCCTCTCGGAAGATATTTTAGTAATTGATCACTAGGTAGAAATCTAAAAAATTCGTAAGAGTAGCTAAGTAGGTGTGGTATTTCATAAGGGAGGTCAGAGATCGATTTTATTTTCCCTTGTCAACGTCGTTTTAATCGAGTTCGTCGCACTGAACTTGCTTAGTATAGTTTACATTTCCTGTGTGATTTGTGAATTATTGTATAGGAGGGAGTTTACTCACAATGCACACCAAACGGTAGCGGCTATGGGTTTTCTGAGGGTTCCAAAACTTAAATCTAAAATAAATTACCTGCAATTACATTTGGACGACCTGATTATAATGATTCCTTTACACTTTCAATACATCAAACTTTAAAGCACTCATGTCTACAAATTTAAGTGGGAGCATCAAATTGTACTTGCTTATAGTGGAATAATTCATAGTGGATACTAGGAGATCACAAAGTGGTCACATATTCATTCAAAGATTCCTTACTAGTTTCAATATTTATATTTTTTATATTAATTTATTTCCACTTAAAGGAAGATTCTTCAAGAGATAAATGGATCTTGCATGGTTGGCTCCCAAAGTTGGGGAAGTTGATCCAACACTCTTAATATCAAATGTAATTACAACTGTTGGATCCCATAAACAATGGGCACTTTTTCTCTATTTTCCCTTTAAGTATCTCACATTCATTCTTATCTTTTTTCTGTTTTCATCATGAATTTTGTTGACAAAGATATGCACTTTCCTAGATAGCATAATTAATATTCGTACAGGACGTTTGGTTCACGTATTAACTTATTTCGGAATTATATTCTTGAGATTATAATTTTTGGATTAATTTATCTCACATAAGAGGTGGGATAAGATAATCTCAAATTTATACCTTTGACTTGGGATAAAATTTATATTCTATTTGATTGATGATATAAAGTTATCATGAGATTAATTTATACCTTTGACCAAACACAATATAAATTTTATGTCAAATTTATTCCTGGGATATCCCATCTTATACTGCATACCAAATTACCCCTCTAGGCCAAAAGAAACTTAAAAAAATACATTGATGCAAGGGTGAAGCTAGTAAAGTGCCGGCTCCCAAAATGTTAAAGCCCTAAAAAAAAAAATTAATGGTGAATTTTATATTTTAATTTCACTTTAAATAATATTGAAAATTGTCACAAAAGAAGGTACAAAATGTATATTTAAAAAAAAAAAAACTATCTATTTTTACAAAAAATTAAATTTTGAATTAAACACCTCAAATGACAAATCTTCATATTAATAATAATGTTTTTTCAACGACATCCAAGGTAATATATTGCAAACATATGGCTATGATCTTATTAACTATAACTAATCCTTAGTTTATAAATAATAATATCACTATGTGAGGTTAATTAAACGTTTTATGTCATTAAAGAATGCTACACTAAAAATAATAAGCATGGAAAAAAAAACACTTTAAATAACTATTTTTTGTGTGCATTTGCATATACTTAAGGTTTTTTATTAAAATCTTGCTTTAGACCACTAATTTTATTTAAACATCCTTACATCCCGCATGTACACAGAGTTTGGGGTTGGGTAAAGATGTAATTTTTGTGATAGTAGACAGACGAACTAATTTTCCTCCCGGCTATTTTTGAGCAAAGATGTAATTTTCATCATCTAATATAAATCAACGTCTTTTTCCTCTGACTCTAATTCTTGTGATGGTTACCTCTGGCAATTCGGAGATAACCTTGAGTTCATAAACTCTAGCCATGAGCACCTCCAACCATGCATTTCTTTCCGGCGGAAATTCAGAATCAATCAATACTGTGAAAGAGCTGCCCATAATTCTGATGCATTCCGTTAACTATTGTGTGAAAACGATGGGATAACCGAATACTGACCTAGTGAGGTGAACAAGTGAATCCAGTTGTAAGGATTTTCTTCTGGTTCTTTCTCTTCCGGTCTTGAATAATCTATGTGGATTGGCTCGGCCACAGAAAAGAGGAAGAAGAAAAAAAAGTAAATGAAAAGTTGTGTAATTCTTCCAAAGAAAAAAAAAGTTTGACTTTTAAGTTTTAACCATAACTGGCTATAATCAAATATGAACAAAGTGTTAAGTTATATTCATTTCCTCATTCATATATGTTTTCAGTTAAGTATGGTTTTGTAACATGAAAAGTTATTACTATTATTTGATAAATGTTGTACAATTTATGAAGGGACAAAATGCATTCATTGTCAATTGAATAGATTTTCCAACTAATCAAGATGATCTCTTACATATGCCTCTTAAGTTGGTAGATTGACATTTTTTGGACAGTGAAATATGCAGTATTGAAAGTATCGTTTTATTTCCATACTAGAAAAAAGGAGATGCCAATACGACGCTTGTTTTCTGAATACGTGATCCATGTTTCTAATTTATTTATTTTTTGGTAAATAACCGTTTTATTAATACCAAAAAGTGCATAGTTACAAAACCAAACAGGCCTGACCTCCTGTTTCGCAGTGCTTAAAAAAAAAAACCTCACAGCTAACACCTAAACTACAGAAACCTGGCGCCTAACTACACACTATATAAACTGGAGAAACAGAATAATCTATGTAGAGGCAGTCCGTGGATCACTCTAATAGTCCTGCAGTTTTCATGGTATAGAGTTTAAGTGGGCAAAACCACCTTGCCATTGTTGCAGCGCAACTCATCTGATAAGGACATGTATGGCAATTTCCCGACACAAGCTATCAACATTGTACACTCCCCCTTGAAATCGTAATTTGTTCCTTTCTCTCCAAATGACAGCAATCAGCATAGCAAAGACACAACAAATGATTACACTAGAACCAACAAATGATAACACTAGAACCAGTTTTCTTTTTCGCCCATTTACTTACCCAAGCAATCTCATCAACCCAAGTACCAAGGGGTCTACGAAGTCCCAACCAAGCCAATAGACGTTGCCACAAGGAGCCAGTAATAGGACACTGGAAAAATAGGTGATCAATAGTCTCCTCAGTCATGTCGCAAAAAATACAGTTTGGGGGAACATGTATACCAAACTTCCTCAGTCGATCGACTGTTGCAAGTCGTCTTTGTGCAGCAAGCCACAAGATGAACTTATGTTGAGGATGCATGGAAACACTCTTCCAAGAAACCTTTGGATGATGTGGAAGTAGAGCAAGGTACATTTTCCGGATTGAATAGCTTGTAGCAGTCATCACTGAATCCAGTCTCTCATAAAGGCTCCCCTGCATATTCTGTGCCTGCATTACATAGTTCCTTGCTTCGAAGATCTTCCTAATAACCCAAGTTGCTGTCTTAGGTATCTCGTAATTATCAATAGACAGGTTCTTCATATAGTATATGTGCACCCAGCGAATCCACAAGCAATCCTTCTTAACAGATATAGCCCACAAGTGCTTCAAGATTGCTGCTCTGTTCCAAGAGATCAAGTGAATAACATTGAGCCCCCCTACTGGTCTTGGTAAGCACACTTTTTCCCAAGATACCAACGCCTTTTTAGACCCTACAACATCACCAGTCCATAGAAATGTCCTGTAGATTCCATTTATGAGCTTCATGATTCTTTTTGGAAGGATGAAGACCTGGGCCAGTAGGTTTGGACACCAAACAAGACAGCCTGAATAAGTTGGAGCCTCCCTGCATAAGATAACAGCTTGGCTGACCAGCATCGCACCCTGTCAGTAATCTTTTACACATGTTAACATAAGAAAAAATAGAAGTTAAGATGTAATACTAGATTCAATGACTTAGTTATTGTAATAGAGTGTTCTGGAGTGAAATAGAACTGGATGAAGCACAATGGATACTGCAGGAGTTCATTCATATATAGCTAATCTGAGATTGATACATACTCGGGTGATTCAACAGTAGTCTCTTCATATAGGAGTGGAGCTGCTGCTGTCATCATCACTATTGTTGTTATCTCTTTCGCCCTCAGTTTCACTCTCAGTTCTATCTGTATGGAGTAAAGTTGTTCCAGTAAAGATTGGGCTGAATCAGGTTGAGTAGAATTGGAATCGGCCACTATGGCGTTATCCCGGGAACGAAACCGAGATGAGGGAACATCCTCTCGGGCAAGATAGGAATGGCTCAAGACTAACAACGATGGTGACCGTGCACGAAAGGACAGATAGAAGGACAGTGTGTCAGGGCTCCTAGGTGCACAGGTGAACCTCAGCGGAACCGCGTCAGACACGCGTGAATGGGCTGGCATCCTCCAACAGCTTAACGGCAAGTGGCTCTTGGCCATTGATGGTTGTACTGTATGGTTCAAATGGCACTCTCCTATTGGTTGAAAGCAGTCTTTGTACCCTATAAATAGGCACCCCTCCCCATTGTAACGGCATCTGATTTTGCTCGTCTCTATCCTCAAGCAATAAAAAATTTTAGCTTTATGATTCTTTAGTTTTCCCTATTGTCTTAGCTAGCTTGATCTATTTTTGCCTATTACACTCGCTGTCTAAGTAACATAACAACAATGATTAGGATCAGCTCGTAGCTAAGGAACTGTGGACTACGTTGTCGTTCCAGATTTGTTCTCGACCTCTATTTTGCTTATCAATTGTATTATTTGCTTTGCTTTGCTTTGATCATCATTCATCATGAAATGATCATCACCTCTGTCGAGTAGCAGGATGAAGCAATCACCGGGACTGTTTTCTTGATCGTGTATACATTGCTATCTTCAAATCTTGCATTGTTGCATTGTCGCCTGCTTGGACGTGAAAGATTATTCGGTGTAATAAAGCTCCCACTAATGCGTGGGTTCTGAGGATAGGTCGGATAAAAGGATCTATTATACTCAGTTTTACTCTGAATTTATACAAGAAGTTGTTTTTAGGCTTGAACCTGTGACCTCCTTGAGGAAATAAAAGTTACTGTTAACCAAAAATCAATTGAGAAGCCATAAATGGCTTATGAAAAACTCCACAATCAACAATCTGACATGGTAATTAGTGGCTGAACGCGAAATTGATAGAAACCACAAAATTGCATATGTTCTAGGAACCAGGGCAAAGCCACGGTTCAAGGGGTTCATCTAAATATTTTCGTCAAAAAATTATGCTATATATATAAGATTAAAATTAATTTTTATATATACAAAATACTTGTTATTGTTGTTATACACATAGTAAATGTTAAATCCCGATAGATTCTTCATGTGTTCACTTGTTTATATTAAAAGTTTTAGCTCTGTTATTGCTAGGAACTGGACAAACTTCCAAAAGGTTATGATATCATCAATGGACAATCATCATTTGATCCATAGCTGACAATAATATTAAAATCTTTCTTAATGGTTTCTGAGTTTGTTAATCTCCCTTTTCATATCAAAATTTACGTCGAAAAAAAAGTAAGTCACATCATTATCCACTAATTGAGACAATAATATAGTTATAAAATCATTACTACTACATTCAATAAACTTTCCGAGTACTACTAATAGGGTCGTTTCGTTTGTAGACAAGTTATTTTGAGATTAGTCATTTTGAAATTATTTCTCATTGATTGTTTGGTTGTTGTATTGAAAATAATTACAAAAATACCTTCCGATTTATTCAATAGAAAAAGTGTTTGAGCGACCTCAGAAGTATTTTTATCATTTTCATTATTTTATCTCGGGATAATTAATCCCGATACTATAATTCCATCTTTTGGCAGAAATAACTTATTTTGGTACAAATTACTAATCATCCTAGTATAACTTATTCCTGCAGGATTAATAACCAAACAAAGAATAAGACGGTACTAAATTTTTATCCTAAGAATGTCTACACTTGTTCAGCATACCAAACGCCCCTTAAAGTTTATGAATCATTAGCCAAACATGGGTTCTGTTGTGGCATTTAGATTAGAAAACTGTCTGATTTTTTATTTCTTTTCTGTGTTTTGCTTTTACCTTATTGGTTTCTTCCTTTTTCTCTTTTACTTTTTTTGTTGAGTGCGTGGATATTATTTTAAATGATTAGATATTCAAGAGAAATCTAAAAGAAATTGCATCGTGAAAGATACATAACAAAGATTTTGCATGAGAAAAAAAAAAAAGTTGACCAAAAGTGGAGGCTACCTAAATAGATCAACAATATTAGTTGTTTATTTATCACAGACAGAAGCTAAAAAAAATTTACTCTCAGTTGAGCCTGTCAAAACATAGAATTATATATATCTGATTCCTTCTCAAATTATTTGTCACTTTTAGGTTTGGGTTGCAAATAAGAAGCTATAATCGAAATGGTAAGTTGCCTTTGCAATTGTGTGTTTTTAGCATATGAATATAAGAATGGTATTTTCCAAAACTAAGTGTTTGGCTAAATAGTAAATAGTTTCATTTGATAATTGTTGCAGGGAATTTGCAGAAATGTCAAGACTGAAGAAATGCAACTTAAAGCAAGGGGGGAACAAGAGCAGCTCTTTTTGCCTATGGTAAGCATTTTTCAAGTATCCAATTGTTTAACTCAGTATCTAATTGTTTAACTCCCTTCATGGAGCGGAATTCAATTGAAGCCTTTCGTCGAAAAAAAATATTGTGCGATTAAAAGGGCAGCCCGGTGCACTAAAACTCTTGCTATGCACGGGATCCGAGGAAAGGCCGGGCCACAAGGGTCTATTGTATGCAGTGTGACCTTGCATTTCTTTCAGAGGTTGTTCCCACAGCTTGAACCCGTTACCCCCTGATCACATGGCAGCAACTAAACCAGTTACTCCAATGCTGCCCTTCGTGCTGTAAAGGTTAAATTGTTAAAATCTCTCGACATAAGGGAAACTTTTATCGTAGTGGTAAAGGTGACTCAAATTTTGCTTTTAAGTTATAGGGCTTGAATCCCATTTATGACACTCTTAAGAATCTCCTTAGAATTCTCTTGTTAGAATTCTTGGCTCCGCTACTGATCTTGACTTTGGAGTTCTGTTATTCTGATATCTGATTATGCAGTTGTGGCGGGGATTGATACCATGGATTTTATTTCAATTGGTGTGAGCCTGGTGACTTACTTCTATGGGTTTATGAACTTCAGCTTAACAAGATCTGCCAATACCGTGACAAACTTCATGGGAACAGCATTCTTGCTCTCATTATTTGGAACCTTTTCCTCATATACTTCCTTATCCAGATTCAAGACGTGTTCTGTTTGGCATCATTCAAGTTTTGGTACTTTTTCATTTTTCCATCGTTGCTACGCAAAAAACAGATTTAAAATATCTATGCAGGATCAAGAATTGACTTTGATCATTCTATCAATCTTAGGGGTATGCACTACTAGCAGCTCAAGCACATTGCAGCCAATTGAGACCATTTCCCTGCAAGGATGTACCTTTAAGCCAAAATGACCGATGTGAATCTGCGGATAGAGGTCAATTGGCAATCTTGTATGGAGGTGTTTATCTGATAGCACTTGGAAACAGTGGAGTCAAAGCAGCTTTGCCATCTTTGGGTGCTGACCAATTTGTTGAAAACGATCCCAAAGAGGCTGCTAAGCTATCAAGGTACTTCAATTGGCTAATGTTCTGCTTCACTGTTGGAGCCATGCAAGGCGTTACATTTTGAGTCTGGATAAGTGACAATCAGAGATGGGAGTGGTCATTTGGTGTCTGCTTTGCAGCAGTTGGTTTCGCAATCCTGTTCTTGACCATGGGAAAACAGTTCTACAGATACAATGTTCCTAAAGGAAGCCCTCTGACGTGCATTTTGCAGGTTTTCGTTGCAGCTTTTAGAAACAGAAATCTCCCACTACCACAGAACAAAGAAGATTTACATCAGATAAGAAGTGGAGAACCTGAAAATGGAACTGAGATTCTTCAAAAGAACTGATGGAACTGAGATTCTTCAAAAGAACTGATCAAATCAAGTACTCATTAACACCTTTTCAGTTTCTGCTTCTTGTTGATATATTGCTTCACTTAACCACATTCCCACAATATGTACAGATTTTTGGACAGGGCAGCCATACTGAGGACCAACCAAGAAGCATCCACATCAAGTACACATGGACCATGGAGCCTCTGCACTATATCACAAGTTGAAGAAACAAAGATTGTAATAAGAATGCTCCCAATTATACTGAGCACCGTCTTCATGAACACTTGTATGGCTCAACTCCAGACCTTCACTATCCAACAAAGCATAACAATGAACAGGAAAATCGGAAACTTCGAAATCCGAGGGCCTTCAATACCTGTAATTCCTCAATTGTTCCAACTATTTCTGATCCCAGCCTAGGATCGTATCTTCGTTCCAATAGCAAGAAAATTCACGGGGATCCCTTCTGGGATTCGACAACAGCAACGTATAGGTGTTGGACTAGTACTTTCAGCAGTTTCTATGGCAGTGGCTGCAGTTGTAGAAAGTCACAGGAAATCAGTTGCCATTGAGCATAACATGGTTGACTCAGCCAGTCCACTGCCTATGAGTGTGTTCTGGCTTGGATACCAATTCGTAATATTTGCAATGGCTCAAATATTAACAATGGTGGGGTTGTTGGATTTCTTCTATGCAGAGAACACATCAGGACTGAAATCACTCAGTATGGCCATTACTTGGTCCTCACTGGCATTTGGGTACTTCACAAGCTCCATAATAGTGAATGTAATTAACAAGGTAAGTGGTGGCTGGTTAGCTAATAACAACTTGAACAGAGACGAGCTCGACTACTTCTATTGGTTGCTAGCATGAGTCAGTTTACTGAACTTTGGTTTCTATTTACTACGCGCTTCTTGGTACAAGTATCAGAAGCCAGTACTGAACCAAGAAGACCCTATCTAGGACAAGAAGGCCAAGGGGAAAATTGTAATGTGTGTTGTTTAGGAAAACTGCATACTCATGATGTTTGACCAAATTATCTCATTTAATAATATTGTGATTGTGAACATATTACATACAGTCCAAGTATCCTGCATCAGTGGTTTTAATCAATCAACTATTCAAAGTTGCAAATATCTTAGTATCTAAATTCTAATGTACCAAAACCATATCTAGCTGGGCATTAAAGTTTGAAACTTGAATTGTTAATCGATCTAAGTACCCTATTACAAAAGAATGCAATACATTCGACGTTCATTCTAATTTCTCCCTTGCTATGTTTCGTTGCCATTGGCACTGAAAGAACTTGGTCTTACAATGCATTTCTTCTTCTTTTATTCCTAGTAGGCAGTAGATAAGATGAACTTTAAAAAATTAACTTGCCGTAAGAAATATATAGTGGATTGTGTTGGCAATCCCACAGACAAAGCAAACGTGTCAGAAACCAAGAGTACTTGGACAATTAATATCCTGGAATCCCCTGCTTTAAAATCTGGGTTGTCTACTGACAGAAATTCAGGTCTCGCACATGAGTGTGCAGCATCTCATCTTCACCCGATAGTAACCCAGGGTGGATGGAGCAAGCACGAGATCATGATGCAAGATCCTGTTATCTATCCCACGAGCCAATTGCAGACTCTCAAAGACACGTCGGCTCTATCCTAAGGGTCAATCTCTCCCCCTTAATATTTCCCCTCAAAAGATATGTTAGAGAGCACAAATTAGAAGGGCTGGTAAAGCATGCATCATCTGGTGTGAACTTGGGACATAGGTAAAGAGGAGATATACCATTTTAGAGATTCCATTAGTCAGTTCATGTAATTAGGGAAATTCACATGAACCTCTTAAACCAAGCTCTCATTTGGTGCATCTGGAGAGCAAGTGATAAACTTTCATAAAGCAAGGACTTCTTCAATCTCAAATAATTGTCACTTGTTCAGATTCATAAAACAGGGTAACTCATTCCTTTCCAACCACCGTATTTTACAGTTCTTTTCTAGCGACTTTCAATATACAAACGATATGATGTACAAATCAGGCAACTAATTTCAGTTTTCACAGTAAGGAAACTAAGAATCTATATTACAGCATGCCAGGACTGGTCATAAATTTCCCTACCATCTAACATCCAATGTTAAGGGCACTGGTGGGACAAGAAAAGAAGAAATTTTGGTAAAGGACATATTTGACATCAAATTACTCCATGATGATGAATCTACTTCAATAAAAGGTTTGACCTTCCTAATAAAACGTGGCTTCAAGACCTCCGCCTCAAACCTTGCTGTTACTTCAAACCATGAACGTTCAACAGCTGGTCTTGTTCTCCACTCCCCCAAAGTAGTCCAATATGTGTCATTGTTTTGAATACCTCTTTCCAGCTCTAACTGGAAGCGGAAAAGGATCAGGTCTTTAACTTTCACTTTTGCAATTTGACTGGTTTTTCCACCAAGAAACCCCCTTAGAACTTTTTCCAGCAATGTTATCTTCTGGCTCAGAAAATCATTGTACGAGCTCCAATTTCTGTACATATGCCGTGTATAACACCTTTCAGAAAGCAACTTGATAGATCTTCTGGATACAAACGCAGTTTCAATTCTTATGTCGGGGTTTCTGGTTATATAGGCGAGTACTGAAGCAGATCCTCTTACATGTACGGGAAGTAATGGTATGCAGGACAATTGCGACATATATCCAAATTGACCGCTTCCTGGCTTGGTCAAAATGCTTCCATTTACTAATTTAAGCAAATCAGAGATGTTGAAAATTGATATTTCATCAGCACCTTTAACTTCTACCGTGATGCCCTCACCAACAAGGATCTTTTTCAACCCAGTAAAGGAAGAGTTCAGCTGTTAAAAAGGTAAATAACAAAATGTTGTCAGCCCACGATGAAAACACATAATGATTCATAAAATCTCACTTTCAGTGCTCGAATAGTTCACATAAGGCATCAACTCATGACTAATCATATTGAAGCAACTAGTTGTGAACTAGCAAGAAGAGATCAAAGCACAAATCTATATCCATTTCAAGAGAATAATCTAAAGGGGCAGCCCGGTGTACTTAAGCTCCCGCTATGCGCAGGGTCCGGGGAAGGGCCCGACAACAAGGGTCTATAGAATGCAGCCTTACCTTGCATTTTTACAAGAGGTTGTTTCCAAGGCTTGAGCCCGTGACCTTCAAGAGAATAATCTAAATGATCAAAAAAACATCAACATCCAAACAAGCTATGTCAACCATGTCCGGGCACAGAGAGAACATTTTCTCCGTGATACAACATGGTAATATTCATATACACAAATAAACTTAATCGCTAGAAGATCAATCATGGAGAAGATACACTAATTTGACATTTTCTCCCTACTACACAGTCAATACATTGAACAAATATATACGATGCAATCACAAATTTGTGAAAGAATCGAAGTTCTAGAAAAGCTGCATCAAAAGAAGTTCTGTGCATATGCAGTAGCTCTATTTTGGACCAAACTAGATCAGCCTATAACAACTTTTGCTGATACAATTGCAGCTTCCATTCAAGGGATCTGATAAGTCAACTGAAACATCAAGTGAGTTAGCACTTCACAAATATGCTGAACCTAAGGACTTCTGAAGTTTTGGCCGGTAATACCTTCATACACAAAGAATATTGAAAACTACATGGTGGTTTGATTTAACAAATGCAGATAATAAGCCTGGTGGACTAATGTCATGGGAGAAGATTTCCTTAATCTAGCTGTCTACTTCACCAGCCACTCCAACATAAGGATCAACAACCAAATACTACATCTTTAAGATACTTCCACAGTTCAATTACTCAATCTAAATTTGTGCAACCAATCTGAGGTGGATCTAGTGTGTTAAGTACCACTACTCCTTCGTAACAGTGGGTGCAAGTTCACATTTTTATACTATACAAAGAGAACTACAGCTGAAGTGGGTGCTACCCACTACTCCTTTGGGATGACAGGTGAAGCCTTGGTTTGTGTATACATTTAAAAAAATTCAACCGCATAGAAAAAGCTGCTACCCACTACTCTTTGTGACAATGAATGATGCCTTATTGTGCATGAGTATTTCAAAAATTTCAACTATATGCATATAACTCGATCTGAAGAGGGTGCACCAGCACCTCCTTCCAGGTACATCCACATATGCAGCCAATTATATCCAAATACAAGACTCAAATGCAACTAAGGGAACAACATTAGATAGGAAGCAAAGGCAATCTACAGGAAGGGGAAAAAAACCTCTGGTGTAACTTGCAAAATGTACTGCTTCAAACAAAGGCATAATAAAGAGAGAGCCATACAGGTAAGGTCAAGGAGAGGTGATCATCTCCAGTAGCGTACAATTCAAATGGCCCTTGAATTTTTAGGACATCAAGAGTGGCCTTAGAACCAATCTCTTTAACCAAAGACTCGAAATCGGACTCATTCTTGCCATGAAAGTGAAAGCTTTTCCACTGAGATATTTCATCTGCCATAATGAATGTGAATTCCGTCTTCCCAATTCGAACCCGAAACTCATACTTCCTTAAAGTCCCAAAATTTGATTTCTTCACATCCAATTTGGAAACTCTCAAGTCCTGCAAATCCCATTTCTCTCGCTCAGCAATCCCCTTTAACACTTCCTGAATAACATATACAAATAGAACCATAAAACTCATTAGAGAATCAGAACAAATAACAGTAATTAGGAAAAATCCATTAGAGAATCAGAACAAATAACACTAACTAGGCCAAACCCATTAGAGAATCAGAAAAATAACAGTAATTAAGCAAAACCAATAACAGAATCATAACAAATAAAGTAATTAGGCAAAACCCATATAAGAATCAGCACAAATAACAGTAATTACGCAAAACCCATTAGAGAGTCGGAACAAATAACAGCAAATTAAGCAAAACCCATTAACAAATAACAGCAAATTAAGTAAAACCCATTAACAAATAACAGTAATTAAGCAAAACTAAACAGAGAATCAGAACAAAAACAGTAAATTAGACAAAACCCATTGACAATGACAGTAATTAGGCAAAAGCCATAAACAACTAATAGTAATTAAGCAAAACCCAGCTGTGTAATTGAACAAAACCTCGAGAAATGAAGGAGGATTAGGCGAAGATTGAGGATATTCCTCGTAGCTGATTCTTGGATAAAGAAAGTGAGAAATGTTGAATGGTATGGATGATGACGTGGCAATTGAAATTGAACAGAAAAGGAACAACAAGAGTAGGAGAAAAGTAGTAGAAGAAGAAGAAGAGATATGGATCATTGTTGGTCTTTGATTTTGCACTGCAATGGCGAATGCTGATGGGATTAATAAGCTTTGCTTTCTGCAGAGATAACCAATTGGATCTACAGAGTGTACAAGGATAAAGGAAATGACTATATGGGACACTATTTTACAAGATTGTACATTATGGATTAGGCATTGTACCAAGTATATAAGTTCGACCTTGTTATATGGTTAAAGTATTTTTTATCAACGTGGCTTCATTTGAGTTCATCTTAATAAAACTATTACTCCTCCGTCATATTTTATGTGTCATTGTTTAACTTAGTATAGCGTTTAATTTTAAAAAAATGAAATTTATGGTCTAAACAACTTTTAGATATATATCGTATGTGTGACTATAAATTATTTCATTAAGGATAAAAAGAGAATTTCAAAATTAAATTGATTCTTATTATGATAAGGTAATTTTATTTATTTTTTTGAGACAGATTTTAAAAAATAAGGAATATCACATAAAAATTAAAACAAATTTCAAGTTAGGAAAAAGTCTATGCCACTAAAAGTTGTATTTTAATAAAATTACACTGGATAAAAAATTTATGATAAAAAAACAATTTCGACTTAAAAAGTTCAACAAAATCACCTTTTTAAAAATTTGGAACTCATCTTAAAAAGAATCAATCAAATATATAACCAAACGTTGTTTGTATCCTATTTTTCATTAGATCACATGTTCTATTTCAGTCGTCCATTCAAGATTTAAAAAATATGAAGGTCGAAAATTAGGATAGAATGTTGATAAGTCGAGCGTTATATAGTTTCTTTTTTAGTATTGTTATTATAGAGTACTACTTTTTCACTATTTTATTCTATTCTATGATTGCAGTATTATTTATTGTTTTCTTTACTTCAATTATGTATTATTTATTGTTCGCAACTGTTTTCTTCTTTCTTACTCCCACCGTCCCATAATGGTGAGAGTATTTTCAACATGACTTCTTTTGCTTTACATACTTATTTTCTTGAGCCAAAGATCTATCATAAATAATCTTTTTACCTTCACAAGGTAGAATATAACTAAGTACACACGATCCTCTTTAGATCAACTTATGAGATTACACTAAATATATTACTATTATTGTTATAAACCCATTCTATCAAATGTTAGTCATTTTAAGTTTTGTATAACTACCCAACATTTTAGCATTCGTATATATGCCACACTCATCTTGTTGGACTTCTCACGTGACATTCAATCACATAATAATATTTTACTGGCTTACAATCGTTGTCTAGGATCTTCCTTTCACTCAAGTACAATAGGGTAATTAGACCCCAAATAAGTTAAGATTCGACCAACATATGGTTTCCACACTGACCTCCTTTCTTCATTTAAACTTATCACATGTCGATCTTAAACAGATCACATAACTCATCAACTCTGACCATCTTATTTTGATTTATATTCAAAGTATTAATTTATCATCTCATTTTCCATAACATCAAAGCCTCAACAGCTGTTTTTCCAAAATAAAATTTTAACTACGAGTCTTCACCCCATACAGTTTTCTGCAGGGAGAAGGAGCAGGCATTTCCTAATAATATTACTGAGAAGCACAACTTCCTTTAAAATTTCATTTCACCTAGTAAGCATACTGCACCAGTTTCAGCAGAAACTGCAGATATATTCACATCACGATCACCATAGACAACACAAGCAACTAAGCACTACTCTCTTTATTCAGCAGTAGCACTCCACAGTTGAAAGTTTATCTAATGATAGTAATTCTTAATTCCTCAACATACACGAAAAGCCGTTCGATCTCAGAAATAGAACTACATCATAGTTCATTCATTCGATAATGGAAATACCAAAAACAAACAAGGGTAGCGCTAAGAAGCCAAGAAAACTCATCTCAAAAGGATGGCCAATCTTGAGGCTAATTGCCCTCCCAATTCAAACCAATATATTCCACAATCTTAAAGCTGTGCACTTGTAGGTTCATAAACACTTACAACACAGCACAGGAAATTGTTACATGGAGACCATACTTCAAAATTCACTACATTCAGCAGGAATACAAGCAAATATTAAACACATTCAGCCTCAGAATATTGTGTCACGATTTACAGCTGAAACTTTGCTGGGTCGATGTGGACACTAACGTGTGTCCCCTAGTCTGGTTCTCCACTCCCAAGGTTAGGAGAAAAGGAAGATGTTCCAGTTATTCAGATCATGACAACCGAGTCGCTAATTCCAACGATCAAGCTTTATCTCTGAGACTTCCCACTACATAAAATTGCAGAAAAACCCCATATAGGGCCCTTGAGAAAAATAATAACACAGGCGGATTAAGATAATCCATCCTCAAAGTTGTTCAAAATTGTGGATCGAACAACAGCAAGTGGGATGGGAAAGATTATACAACTGATCCAATGAGCCAAAAGGCAGAAAATGATCAGTAAAAGAATAAAGAGATGAAAGAAGTCAGTTTAACACCTCCCCTCAGAAAGGATCAAGAAACTGCAACTACTCTCTTCTCCATTACTGAGCCATGAAGGGTGTCTGACACCCTGGATGGGGGCCAATATCTGAATACTGACCTACCAAGAATGTATTCAATGGGAAGTGGACCCCTGAAAAAATTAACGGTACAGATGAGAACCAAATTTTGCATAGAGATAAACAAATAAAACATCAAATGCTAGAAAGGGTTCTTTTTAGCTATTTCAAGTATCCAACTATGAAGAGTTAACATGAATTGATTCTAATTGTTCCAGTTTCCTAGCCCACAATGCCAAGTGATCCCTATGGGATTATCAAACTGCCAAACAAGGGAATTTTTTAAATATATTTAATGGAAGGCTTGGTTTTAGGGAAAAGGGAGGGGAGAGAGAGAAGACAAAGTTGGGACACTACTACAGCTCTTCTTCAGCAGTAAATTGTTGCTTTCTATTTAACAAATTAAATCGCTCAATGCTCACCACTTATGCGAATCAAAGCTGTTATTGCGATTGTCCCCCATCACGAACACACAGCCTTCAGGAACAAGCTATAAAATAACCAAGCAGCATATTAGATCTTCGAAGAAATTACATCATAGACATCATTGCATATAGACAAAGTAAATGCATTACCACTGGTTTCATTTCATAGGCAAGGGGCTCTAAAATGAAATCTTCATCTTGAGCAACACCATTCACAAACAGTTTACCCTCACGCACCTGCATAAAGTTTTATCCTTGAGTAAGACAGCCGACTTGAAAATGCTACTTGTAAAAACACGGTAGAGAAGAAAACTTACTTCAACCAAATCCCCAGCTAAAGCAACAATTCTTTTAATGAAGACATCTCCAGCACTACAACCAAAAATATGCTGCAAGATACAGAAAATTGCCAGCTGATGAATGCATGTGCAGAATAAAAATCTCACACTACAAGCAATCCAGACAACTCTGATGTACCTGAAGGATTGGTGGTGCTCTAAATATCACTATATCTGAAACTTCAGGGTTCCGAAAAATATATGAAACCTGAAATGCAGCAGAAAGCATAATAATCAGTGAGGAGCGTAAACAATCAGCACATGGGAAACTTTATTTGCATAGAATCCCAACAAGTCAAAGTTTCTCCAGTAATTGTAGGAAACACATCAGTTGCATGAAAGGATTCATACTATAAAGATAGAACTAACCATAAACATAATGAGCGAACTTTCCCCAATAAGGACGATTGGTTGCTCAGCACTACTAGGAAAACCCTCTCAAAAAAGTTGAATGCAAGATAGACTTTTTAATAAAAGAAATCAGCTCAATGAAAAATTGAATTTGTCATAACACTATGGGCGTTCATTCAATGAAGTCTAAACATAGAGAAGGAAGACATCAACCGTCTAACACAATTATTATGGAGCAAGGAAACTAAACCAGGCTTATGCAAAACATTGAGAGACTCGAAGACCATATAAAAAAGTAGGCAATAAGGCTTCGGGTTAGCCAATATATTAGATCAATCAATCAATTGACTATGCCTCATACATCAGTTGAAAAGTACCATCGGATCAAATAATTCTAGTGGGACTCTGGAAAATTGCACAAGAAAATAATAGATTCTCCGGTACAAACAATCAATGGTAACCAATAATCACATATTCAGGCCAGCTATTTGCCAGTGACAACGAATCAAACAGTAATAAACTCAAGCTATTTGCAAAGAATACACAATCTCTACGTCTTCAAGCTATATCAAACAAAATTCAGCACGAAGAAAGAACTAAATATACCTTTTCAGCCATTATACGATCACCCTTATCGAGAGTAGGCGACATGGAAGCAGATGGAATTGATCTTGGTTCAGCCAAAGATGACTTAAACATTATGCTAACACTCAAAGCTGTAAAAGCAGCCTTTGCATCATCAGAGCAGATGTTCAACAACTTAGACATCCAACGGGTCTTAGAAACCTTCAATTCATTGGCCAAAGGCTCCGATGATCGAACAACAAACTTTTCACTACATTTAGTATCAGCCCCACCTTTATCCACATCAGCACTCGCCGAGGATCCAACACCACTAGGCTCATTACAAGGAAGCCATCTCGATCCCTGTAAAAATGGAAGAAACGACGACGCTTTCAAAGGCGAAATCCCCAAAACATTCATTGGAGAAGCCCCACAAGAAGGCTTCATTAGCGAAATCAATCCAACAACCAATGGAGATTTCGAACTTCCGCCAATAAGCTCAGTAGCAACCGACGAACAAATTGAACTAGACGACGCAAAAGCCCGTGAAGAGTACGCACTACTCACCGGCCGGGGTTTCAGTTTAGACCGGCGAAAATCGGAGTAATTCGGGTCGGGTTTACCCGATGGTGGATGGAAAATTCGAGATCGGGCAGTAGTACATTCGTGAAAAAACCGGCAACCAACGACTTTCGTAGAAGCCGACGAAGCTATGTTCTGGGCTAGGTAGCCGGAATAGGTAACAGTGAACCGGATCGCCATGACAATAAATTGTAATAAACTGAGCAAGATGTAGAGAATAGTGGGTTCAGAAACTAACGGAGAGAACTGTAAAAGCCTTACAAGGATCGAAGAAATGCCATCGGAATTGATGAAATCAGTGAATTGGGGAAGAAAAAGATGAATTGAAAAGTTAGGTCAACGGAATTGGGATCAAAATTGAACGGTGATTTGGGAGAATCGGGTCAAAATTAGGGTTTTTCCGGATAACTGATCGGAAAGGGAAGGAACTTTGCTGTCGACGGCGGTGGCGGCCGGCGAGGGTTCGCCGGAGAAAAAGGGAGAATTTTCAGATGTGAGGAAAGTGAGAATTAGTCGAAAATTTTGTGGAGGGTTTTGGGTCTAATAGCTGGCGGCTAGTTGGTATATAGAATTTTGCCCTTGTTTGTTACAATAACTACGAAAATGCCACTCCTCAGCACGGGATTCTTATCCATTTCTGTTTGGATTTATCCGGCGATCAGTTATCTGAATTTGGTTTTGAAAATATTTGGGAAACGATTTTTTTAGAAAATTTTGTTATGTTTGAATTAATTTTGAGTTGTGGATCATAAATTTTTAGCTTGTTTTAGTCCTCAATTATTGAAAGCAATCTTCTTGCATTTTAAGTTTTTTTTTTTCTAAATAAAATAATACAAGTTAAAATTTATCGCAGGCAACAACAATTTTTATCACTGCAACCTAGACACTTAAGTCTTAGAGCTGATTTATCGATCCACCGTTAACACAAAACATAGTACACTCACAAGTGGATATGAAAAGGATACACAAAAATTATTCTAATATAGTAGAGAGTATATTTCGAATTAAAATATTGACCTTAACTTCATAATCATTACACAATGACTATAAGTTAACTTCGTATGATACTTTTTTTTAATTTTGTTAAATGGTGATTTCTATTTATCCTGATTATTTATGAGAAAATAACATGTCTTTTGTAAGTTTAATTTTAATTATTTTATTAGAATAAAATGTTTTAATATAAAGATTAGCGACAAATTTTTTAATATTAAGCTTATATATATTTCTTATAATACCCCTCTTATTTCAAACAACTAAACAAGTTGACTCGTTTTCATAAAAAAAATGATATTGATAATTTAAAGTTTTATTTTATCTTAAAAGCTTTTCATTAATTCAAATGTCAATCCAAGGTTTAACACATGAAGCAATAACAGAATACTAGAGAATTGAATTTTTTTTCCTCATTCGATATTTATACTCGTTTTGAACCCAATTAATCCGAATTCTTGGTGAAAATTTTCACTTTGAAATAAATCCTACCTTTGCAAAGGTAATATCAGTAATGGCATATTGGCAAATATGTTTTGAAAAAGGGGGGAATTTCTTAATGGAATAGCAGTCATTTTGACTGATTTGAGTTGGTTACCATTATTCAGCAGGTAGCAGGTAGTTGGGTGTGGGTTTCTTGTGAGCTTCTCCTCTTATATTTTATGCCATAATTTTGGAATATATACAGATTTTGAAAAGACAAAATTAGCCATTTGCTATTTGTTAATACTACTTTGTTTTTATTGTTCATAAATTCCCTTATTAGTTGTCATATTTTGAAGTCGAGAATCTATCAAAAATAATCTCTCTAAAATTTGCATACACATTATCCTCCTTAGAGCACAGTTTTACTGGATATGTTGTTGTATTTTCTTTTTTCATAACTATTTAAATTTGTTGTACTTGAGCCAAGCAAGTTTCGAAACCAACCTCTCTGCTTTTATGGGATAGAAATAAGATATATGTACATTATATTCTCCTCGAATTTCATATACAAAATTACATTAAATATGTTATTGTTGTTGATTTTAAAATAGATATGTTTCAATTTACTTCTTCCGTTCACTTTTTTTCACTTGTCAGATTTTGGTTCTCGAGAGTCGAACTGCATAAACATTAACTAACATTACTCCTTTAAAAAAAATTAAGAAACAAAGGCAACAAAGAGCTATTGATAATATGAAATTATAACAGCTAACATCCTAGGTGTAAGGATATCGGAATATAGTTTTTGCTATTGATTTGTGTTTAACATTGACAAATATGAAAGATATTGCCAGTAATGTATGGACGCTTGAGTTGGAGAACAATTAAATTTGAATTCGCGTTGGAAAGTTTCACATTAGGTAAAGCATTTTCTAATAAACGCGACTTTGCATTCAAGGGGCCTCGAAGACCTCTGATTAAGAATAAAAGAGTACTTACTACTTTATCATAACTTTTACCGCTCTATCACAATCTTTATTGGTAATTATTAGTTAAAATATGTTTGACCTATTCAAACTACTCTAAAAAAAAATTGAATATCTCTAATTTTGCCAACTACAAATTGTTAACTCCTTTTCATTGACTTCATTGCACGTGGTACCAACTTCTTCATCTTAGAGAATTTAAGACCGAAATATTACTAATTAACGTAAATAAAAAATCTAGGAACCTAAACAAAAATAATGCTAGTAAGAGAAAAAATAAATAAAAGAAGATATATAAGAAAAAAGGGTTTCGGATTATCAACACGAGCCTAAGAGACAACCATTTATTAATCTCCTATCGCAATTTGATTGATCTACATTTTAATTTAGTCAATCTCCCAAAGTTTTTATTTCAAAATAAAATAAAATAAAGTAGTTTTATTTATATATTTTTCAAATTTAATGTAGGATTATAAAGATTAACTGTTTGTTCATCAATCCATGTAGTTGGTGAGTCCGATTTGATTATTACATCATTAGACAAATCAATTATTTGTCAAAAAAAAAAAAGACAAATTATTTATCAAAAGTTAGTTTATTATAAATCAGAATATATTAAGCAAATATCCCTCAACATTTCATTAATGTGAATTTATTCGACTGGATATAAAAAATAAAATAAAATAAGAGGTTAAAATTAATAATTTTAAATATATGATGCTATTTGCATAACTGCAAAATATAATACTCTACTATAGTATTACGTTTTTCCAAAATATAAAGAAGAATTAATATCATACAAAATGGATAAGATAAAATAATGTTTTGTTGTGAGAAGTATGAGTGCTTAATAATGAAGGAAGTAGTGATGGAAGCACACACATCAGCAAGTATTTTTAACGGAATAAAACCAAAAAATTCTCAGAGTCAAACCTTACTTTAGACTTTTCATTGTCTTATTATTGGGTTATCAACCTCTATTTTATTCTTCGTGTTTTTTTTATACGCTTAATTTTTTATTATTTTGTTTCTGTTTATGTGTCAGTTGTCCATATTTAAGGTGTTAAAATGTTCAAGAATAGTTACCACCAAAACAAAAAGAGAAAAAAAAAAAAATTAAAAACTTTTATCATAATAAATAATTTAAGATAATTATTTTTAAAAATCATAAGAAATAATATGAAACGGAGGAAGTAATTTCATTTGGTCGGGGAAATACAATGTACCTTGTCATTAATTGAAGAGGGCCCATTCATTTGGTTTGCTTGATTTCTGGTAACATGCTTGGATCAATGGAGCTTCCAAGCTGGAGTTGCAAGCTGACTTTGCCTTTTTTTATTTTATTTCATGTTATTGTAGTTTTAAGTTTGTTGTAATTTGATAAAATAATTCAAAATTCTTTTGACTTATCTCAACTTATACGTACTAAGGACTTGAGATATTTAGTAAGAATATGTGTTAGCTCACTAAAGCAATGTGAAGATACATTTGGATCAAACTATCGAAACTGATAATAATCAAGATTTTAGGTTTGACATATTTTCAATCGACTATGTCAATAGCATATTATTAGAGACACCTTGTATAATCCCATGTCTTTTTTTTTAAATAACCAATAACTCTTTATTGAAGATTTCATTAAGTGGGGACAAAAATTTCAAGCGAATACTTTGAGAGATGCTAGGCGTAATTTCATCATGGGCGAATACAAACATTGTATCCGTTTAATATAGTAGAAACCCATCAAATTTAACATTTAATACATTTTCAATTGACTATGTCAATATCATATCATTAGAGACACCTTGTATAATCCTATATGTCTTTTCTTCAAATAGCCAACAACTCTTTATTGAAGATTTTATTAAGCGGCGAAAAAAATTCAAACCAAATACTTTGGGCAATACTAGGCGCAATTTCCTCATGGATGAACACAAACATGTGTATCCGTTTAATATAGATACATGGACCGAGCTTTATCCTCTCTTCTTCTGCTTTAAATTTGGTCTGATTAGGCCCAAATGTTTGGCCCAATGGATAGGTGTACAATCTCAGGTCTTCTTTGTTTTGGGCCTATTAGTGGTTTAATGGATGGATGGAGCTACTCTACCTTTCAAGATACTGAGATTTGTCCAAACATTCAAAAGGTTTTTGTTTGGTTCAGCAAAAATGTCTGCTCCAAAATTTCGTTAAGAGTGGACCATATGCATGAGCATGACCAAATGTTGTAGCAATTGCATTTGCACCTGATACTCAATTTTCACCTTGCCATTTAAGTTACATCCATTGTTTTCAAATATTTAATTGGTAGTCGAAATTGACAAATTTCAGGCAAACGCTACTACACGAATACTAGGCTAAATGTTATGAATCGGGAATTGTTAAATTATATTTGGAACCCTGCAAAAATATCTATATAGAGAAGAAGAGACAAATAATCTATTAGGACTTATGTTATGAAGTTGTCTTTTATTTGCTTTGTAGAGTAACTTTGGAACCTCCCTCCCTTCTTTATTTTGTTTTTGTTTTATGATGGACTCTTATCCAAATGTATGTGATTACAGTTTCCCTTATCAATACAATTCCTCTTGGTCACACTAAAAGTCGGGAAACTCAGCTTACAGAGTATGCAACCAACCAAACTTCCTTTTATAAATGTCATACCACGAGTGAAAGGAAAACTATATGAGTGACTTGTGTGAAGTTTGGAATTGTCAAGCTAAAGTTCATACAACAACGTCTAAGTTTGAAATAGTTAAGCTAAGCTTCAAATGAAAATGTCTAAAATTTGAGAGTACCGAGCTTAATATCAAACAGCTTGTCTGAAGTTTGGAACTATCCAGCCAAACTTCAGATATAATAATTGAAGTTACGCTTTCGCAAACCAAACTTCAGATATCTGTATGTATATTTGAAGTTAAGCTTCATAGACTCGTACATCTAAAGTTGGTTTTGAAACAATTAAATTATAAAACTTTTAGGTGTTGTTTGGTAGAGTGTATAAGAATAGTGTAAAATATGATGTATTAGTAATGTTTGCATCAGTGATGGTGCGAGATTATTTCTTATGCAGTGTTTGGTTTGGTATGTTAAAAATAAATAGCATTGCATATTTCTAAAATAAACATATTTACAAAAATATACTACACAAATTAGTGATGGATGGCTCTTTCAATCCGGCAAAATGGAATTGGCGTGTAGCCGTATACTAATTTGTAAATGATGTCAAAAAGGTTTTGAGAGACTATTGTGTCTTTACCCATGCTAATGCATGCATTAAAGTCCCTTTCATTGCTAATACCATGATTTCTCATATATTATTTATGCATAGCATAATACATAATAGAGTGTATAAATACATAAATTAAAAAAATATATCAAATAATGTATTAGTAATAAATAGAGCTAATGCATACATTATTTTTTCTAATTCATCCTACCAAACGACCCCTCAGACGCTACAACTATTTATGCAATTGGCCCCCAAATGTTGATCACCGCTGACATAAAAAAAAAGGAAAGTTTACACAACTAAAAGGGCTGCACAAATTCTGGGCTCTTTCTTTCGGCTGATCGAAATTTCTTTAGCAACTAAAGGGTTCCACTAATCGATTACAAGAAATTCACATCTATTCTTTTTCGACTTTATTGTTAACTTATTAAATATTTACTTCCTCCGTCCATCTTTATTTATTTATGTTACTAAATATAAATATCTAATAATAATTGTTCAATTTGAAAAGGCAATGAATAATTTATCCATTTGTGTCCATTTTACCCTTAGTTATTAACGATAGTCACTACCCAAATTATTTTCCAAAGCATTATATTGAATTTATTATATTCAAAGGGTGATATAATAAAATCACCCTTGTTTCTTAAGGTAATGTGCCAAGTCAATAATGGATAAGTAAAGATGGACGGAGAGAGTAACAAATAAGAAATAAAACATAGTAATCCTTCCAAATGCAAGCTTGTCCCAAAAATCTGCTCATATCATTTGATATGATAGCTATTTGTCTGCTTTACTTTTACCGCAATTGAAAATTGAAACCTTCTAAACAAACTTTTCAAGAAGGAATTGTCCATAGTGGTGTTACGTTGCAGCATAATTCATAATTCATTATGTAGAATTCACTTTTGTGTTTCATGGCGTGAGAGAAATAAGGGCTCCATAGCTGTCACTTTATGTCAATTTTACCTTTATTTTCAAGTGTATTTAGGAATATAATCCAAATGTGAATTGCATTAGCCATCACTATAAAGAAGTTCCGTACGAGAAGAAATCCCATCTAAGCTTGTCTCAACTATATATGTCCTCGCAATTGCTTGCTTATGGACTCTTCTTAACTAGGACAAGTGAAGCATATTTGAATTAAATATATAAATTATGAGAACAACTTAATAAGAAGTAATTTGGAATAAAGGATAAGAATAAAATCATGTAGGATTGTTTTATACTTTGTTTGGTTAGAAGTGTTTGTTACTCCAGGGACAGATCTAGAGGGTGTCAAAGTGTTTATACAAACCCTCTCGATAAAAAATTACATTATATATATAAGGTAATTTTTTTAAATATATATATATATATAGAGAGAGAGATTTTGAATCCACTAAACATAAGACTAGAGACACACTTAATGATTTAAGAGTTCAAATCCTATGCCCTACATTTTATTTTTCGAACCTCTTAGTAAAAAATCTGAATTCGATTATATACTCAGGGTGGCAGACTTAGTTTTATCAAAGAAAGAAAGTGAAAAGGATCACAAGAAAAAAAGAGATCAAATATAGATATACACTGTTACCAGTGTTGTCGGGACCATTTTTTTGTGTATCAATTAATTAAGGCACACAAAATCATTGCGAGTCCACTACCTATTCTATAAGTTGGGTCATTTGCGCAGTATAATTTATATTTTTATAATAATATCCACAAATTATGTCTTTAGTTTTAATGAATTTATGTCCACTAAACAAAAGTTCAATGGTTAAAAGACAAAAAATTATAGATCACCCATATAAGAAGAGCAAACGTGTAATTAAATAGTGTAATTTTCCTAAGTAAAGTAATCTTCTAATGACATGATATACGATGAGATTTCTTGAAAGTCACTGTATATCATATTGGACCAAGGGAAATTGGAGCTAATACCTAAGAGATTATGCAATATTTTAAAGATTTATGGTTTTTTTTTTTGGAATTCGAAATGGATGAATAACGAATCGTAACAACAATAAGTGTAAATCTCAGTTCAAAGAAGCTTGTAATACTGCAATTTGAGTTATGTCCCACTAAATATCTTCGCGTAAACGAAAGTTAATTATTTTTGAGATGAACCAAAAAGTACATAGTAAATACTTATTCTTACACCGAATGGTTACACCAACTTAATAAACATATTACAGTGTCTACACAAATAAAATATCACAAAATTATGATTAATTAATATACGTATATTTTTATTTAATTATAATTATATGATTCTCTGAAATAAATATTTAAAAAGAGAAAATATGGGTAAAGTGGGGTATCTGTTACCCCTGCTGGTCAAACTAACAGTAGTATAATATAGTGAAGAAAACATTGATCATCTCGCTTACACTGTTGTCCTCAACTATCCCGCGCATGCCATCTTTAGTTCGCAGTGATAACTACTCCTTCTGTCCTTCATCGTTAATTAAAGATTTCAACTTCGAATTTTAGGTGGATAGAAATTATCTTGTCACTCTGATATACTATCTATATTCAAAGTTTCCAATGGTTTAAAGAATTGATGAAAAGGTATTAGTACAACAGTAAACATAGAGTAAAATTTAGCATATGATTGATAGTAATATATTTTTCAAATTTTTAATGTCAATATTCACTTTTAGCTCTTCTTTTTCATCTCTTCTTGAACTGAGAACTTATCAAAAACAATCTTTTATCATAATAAAATATAAATAAAATTTGAATATATATTGTCTTTTTCAGATTCCACGCGCGGAGTTTGTTGTTGTTGTATTCACTTTTAGCATTGGATTGACCTCTCTAACCATTTGACCAAATTCAAACACTCACTAGCATGCTAGCAATTATTTCATTTCATCATTGTTAGTTTGTTACTCCCTTCTCGTCTGTTGAGTCATATTAACTCTTCTACATGTAGTATCGTATAAAGTTGTAATAAATCATCAACAACAACAATCCAATGAAATCCCACAAAATGAAATTTAGGGAGGATAAAGTATACATAGACCTTACCACTATCTCATAGAGATAGAGAGATTGTTCTCAAAAGATCCTCGGTTAAAATAAAACAAATCAAAATAATATGTAAAAAAAAAAATGATAGTGGAGAGAAACATGACACTAATAGCAAAATAGTGTGGAGCATATATACAAGTAACAGTAATATCATTTATAAGATGCTATCGCCTAAAAATAAAAAAAACAAGCGGATGATATCATATGAGTGAGATGCCAAAAGCCAAATCTACCCGAATAAAGTTGTAATAAATCAAATTAAAAAATTTGAATAGATTTATAAACTATGAAGACTTCACTCCATTTTATAGCTTTAAATATTCGTTAAAGTTTTTGTTCAGTCTCAAAACTCACTCACACTTCCCTCTCTCTGGTCTCAAACTGTACTATATTCACATCAGCACCACCCCAATCAACCAACCTTGAGTTGCCAACCACCTCGAGATTGCTGCTCAAACTTCCCCCATCAACGTCCAAGATTCAATCTTCACCTTCACCTTCACTGTGTACAAAATCCCACACACATTGCATGTGCAGCTCAGTCTCATTCTACATATTCTTCAAACCCCTTTATCAGTTTTTTTTTTCTAGCTTAACTCTGACAAGAAAAGGCCAAACAAGAACCCCATAAGCTAAACAACACAAACTAACAACCAAAAAAAGTACCCCATTAGTCCATCTTCACTTGCATTATTTCTTGTACAATCATTTTTGTTGTTCGAGTGGCAATGGAGGAAAGACCAGAAACTGAGCTAATTTCAATACCAGCAACACCACGTGCATCAACACCAGAGATACTAACACCATCAGGTCAAAGGTCACCAAGAGGTGGTGGTGGTGGGCATAATACATCTACTGGTGCATCTAAAGATGCTAAGTCATGGACACCAACTTCATTTATTTCACCTAGGTTCTTGAGTCCTATTGGTACTCCAATGAAAAGGGTGTTAGTTAATATGAAAGGTTATTTGGAAGAAGTTGGGCATTTGACTAAGCTTAATCCTCAAGATGCTTGGCTTCCTATTACTGAATCTCGTAATGGCAATGCTCATTATGCTGCTTTTCATAATCTTAATGCTGGTATTGGCTTTCAAGCTTTGGTTTTGCCTGTTGCCTTCTCTTTTCTTGGATGGTATTGTTGCTCTTTCTCTCTTTTTCTTTCTTGGTTTTTATAATGAATGCTTATAAGTACCATCTACTTGGTGCTTGTTATTGGTATTCTTGATTCTGTTATGGTTAAATATTGGATCTTTATTACATTTCTTTGTGGAATTCATTGTTGTATGATCTATATTTAAGAATTCATTGCTTTGGAATTCTTTCAACAATAATTTTTGGGCTTATTCTGGTTTGTCTAGCTTTGTTTCATTTACTTGGGGCTTGTTATTGATATTTTTGATGCTGTTGTGGTTAAAGATTGAATCTTTTTTACATTTATTTGTGAAATTTATTGTAGTATGATCTATGTTAGGAGATTTTTGAATTTAATTGCAAGGCTGCCTGCTTTTTGAAAAACAATTTTTGATTTTATTCTGGTTTGTCTATAAAGCTTATGCTTTGTTGGTTTGAGAGGCTGTCTCTGTTACATCTGCTTGGTGCTTGTTATTGCTATTGTTGATGCTGTTATTGTTAAGGTTGAATCTTTTTTACATTTCTTGGTGGGATTTATTGTATGATCTATGTGTCAGAGTTATATTTTGAATTTGCTTGCAAAGCTGCCTGCTTTTGACTGTTTTTTCAAAAACATTTTTGGGTTTATTCTGGTTTGTTTCTAAGACTTCTGCCTTGTTGGTTTGAAGAGCTATCTCTGTTCCATTTGCTTGGCTCTTGTTATTGCTATAGTTGATACTGTTATAGTTAAAGGTTGGATCTTTTACATTTCTTTGTGGAATTTATTGTTGTATGATCTATATTTAAGAGTTATATTTGAATTTGCTTGCAAAGCTGCCTTCTTTTGACTGCTTTTTCAGAACAGTTTTTGGGCTTATTGTGGTGTGTCTATAAAGCTTCTGCTTTGTTGGTTTAAAGAACTTTCTTTTCCATTTGTTTGGTGCTTGCTATTGCTATTTCTGATAGTCTTAATAGTTAAAGTTTCTATCTTTATTACATTTCTTTTTTAAATTTATTGTTAAATGATCTTATATGTAAGAGTTCCACTAGAATTTGCTTGCAAAGCTGCCTGCTTTTGACTGCTTTCAGCAAATTTTGGGCTTATTCTGGTTTATCTATGAATCTTCTGTTTTCTTGGTTTGAAGAACTCTCTCTACAAATTGGGGATTTACTTTAGTTGGGGAAACCATTAGGGGTCATTTGGTAGCTAGTAAAGAGGCAACTTATCCTATGTTAAGTTCTCCATAAGTTATTCAACATTGGGTAGCTAGTTAGGAAGTAAGTTATTCATGTATAAAATTAATACGACGTTTGGTTTGCATTTAGGAACCCGATAGCTAATACATGTATAAGTTATGATGGAATTTGTGTATCATCTTATGCGGGGTAGAAGATAAAATAACTAATACCCGCGTAGCTAAATACCTGCATAATTTTAACTAGCTACCAAACGACCCCTTATTGCTTTATAAACTTTCTCAAAGCAAGCGGTCAGTGTCGAAAGTCTTGATCTTTCAGCTATTATTTGACCTCTAAGTACTGCTTTTTTAAATGCATATCAGTTGTCTTTGAAAATGGGGGACTTTAATTGACTATACTGCACTCATCTAAACGGACCCCTCCATCTATTGATATGTTATTTAAGAAAATTATCGCTTTGTGGACCAACAAGAAATCTTCTATGTCTGTCTCTATGGACTTACTTTTCTCGCTTTTCTCAACTTTCATTTGAAATCAGTAAAAAAGATATTTGCACTAATTGTTGCCGTTCATACTACTTTGCCTTTTCATATAAATACATCTCCATCTGGGTCCTCTACTAATTATTGTTATCATATTTTGAGAAATAAGACTGCTATATTATGCTAAAGGTACTCATTTGGTTTGTGCCTATTAACTTCCTTTTGCATTTCCACATCATTTAAGAAAGATGGTCCCATGCTGCATCAAAGGATTTAAATTCTGTACATTCACCTAAAAGTATTTTTACTTTAAATATCAACTACGGGTACATGTCTATAAATAAATCTTGAAACAATAATGTATAAAGGAATTAATTTAGTTTCGAGGGCATTTCATATAGCAACAACAACATACCCAGTGTAACCCCACAAGCGAGGTCTAGGGAGGGTAGTGTGTACGCAGATCTTACACCTGCTTTGGGAGTTAGAGAGGTTGTTTCCAATAGACAATCGGCACAAAATTGATATTTTTGAATGGCAATGTGATTCATTCCATAAAAATATATGGATTTTCTTCATCTATTTGATGGAGATATCTTTTTTTTTTTAGTCTTGTGTTGTAACTATAGCACATTTATTTTGTTACATTCTTGGCACTGCAATTTAGTCAATAGTTGGTCCAGGAAATTTTTTAGGCAGGTTTGTTCTCTGTTGGCTATGTGAATTTACTTTTGGTATGGCCCCAGTATGATTGCTTTGGATGATTTTAGCCTTCCACTTTGACTTTAAGATCTAATATCTCTAAATGCTACTGGAACTTCCAAGTGGACTGTTATCCCCTTATTACAGTATGTTCCATATTCAGTAATAGGAGAGAAATATTTTACTATTGAAATTTCCACCAAATCTGAACACTTGTAATTTTAATAGCTAAGTTTCCCTTTTATGATGTGAAGTATAGCTCGTAGATAACTGATCGTCCTTTCTATGTCCTTAAGCTTACATTTTATTAATCTTTTGCCAGCATTTACCAGATACTGCTAACATCGTAGTGAAACTCAAGCAATGAGCTTGGAATTTCATAACCTACATTTGTCAAATAAATGCCGTGCTTGCAAATACCTATACTATTCTTGAGAGAATTGAAACAGTAATATTTCCTTCTGAATGCAGGAGCTGGGGAATAATTTCCTTAACTATAGCTTATTTCTGGCAACTCTATACTTTATGGATCCTTGTTCAGCTGCATGAAGCAGTTCCCGGAAAGAGATACAATAGATATGTGGAACTTGCCCAAGCAGCATTTGGTAAGAAAATCAAGTACTTCTTTCTTTTCTGTTCCCCTTAACCTGCTTAAAAGTTAACTTATCTGATATGTAAGACTATCTTTGTTTCAATTTTTATGACTTTCTTTCTATTTCAGGACGTATTGAATGTGACACTCCATTCTATTTTCTGTTTAATTTTAATTTGATGTGATGTTTTTTCTATCAAACTATCTTTAACTATTATTTTACTACACTCCTTGTGTTTTAATTTAGTCGTCAAAGCTGATAAGAGTTGTATAGCTGCTATTTTTCATTGAAGGAAAAGGAAAGGAACATAGTTCACTTTGCTTTCTAACATTATTGTATTCTCTTACTTTTTCAGGTGAACGACTGGGTGTTTGGCTTGCTCTCTTCCCTACTGTTTACCTATCTGCAGGAACCGCAACAGCTTTGATTCTCGTTGGCGGTGAAACCATGAAACTGTTCTTTCAAATTGTTTGTGGTCCGCTCTGTTCATCGAATCCTTTAACAACTGTCGAGTGGTATCTAGTTTTCACCTCTCTCTGCATTGTTCTATCCCAACTCCCAAACCTGAACTCCATCGCTGGACTCTCCCTCGTTGGAGCAGTGACAGCCATCACATACGCCACTATGGCATGGGTACTCTCTGTAAGCCAACCACGACCACCGTCGATTTCATATGAACCTATTTCATTGCCTTCCTACACAGCTTCTCTTTTTTCGGTCTTGAATGCCATGGGAATTATAGCATTTACCTTTAGAGGACACAATTTAGTTCTTGAAATTCAGGTAATTTTTCTTACCCATTTTCCGGCATTTGCAAACACAAACTGTTTCTTTGACTGGTCTCAAAAAACAGTTCAATTTTGCGAATGTAAAGACATCAACTAATATCTTCTCTGTCATTTTACAGTCAACAATGCCGTCAACTTTCAAGCACCCAGCTCATGTGCCAATGTGGAAGGGAGCAAAAGTTGCTTATTTCTTCATTGCCATGTGCCTGTTCCCTATGGCCATTGGAGGCTTCTGGGCTTATGGAAGCCTTGTAAGTGTAGCTTATCTTTCTGTTATTTCCGCCAATCCAATAGAAAATGGTCGTCATAACTATTGAATTCAGTAACATTATTTTGACAGTATAGAATATTCTTCATTTTTGCCTTTGAGAAAGCTTTGCCAAACAATTTCTTTTACTATCTGTTGATTCCTTGTACCTCGATTATCGTATTGTTCTGTTGTAGTTTTTGTCTGTTACTATGCGTTGTTTTGTTATTAGTTGTTGTTTCTTGTTCCTCCACTGCGTCTTTGCTGGACTGTTTTCTCTTAAGCCGAGAGTCTATCGAAAACAACCTCTCTACTACTTGGATAGGGGTAAGGTTTACGTACACTCTACCTTCACCTAACCCCACTTGGTGGGATTACACTGGGTATATTTTGCTGTTGTAGAAAGCTTCCAAACTATTATACGTTTATTGATAGTACTTTTGCTACTTTACTATCCACACAGACTTTTTTCTTTTTCTATTTGTTTGCATGGGCCATAAATCCGTGGTAGAATGGTGTACTCCTCTGCTAGACTATATATGTTTTCCTTATTTTTGAGTTGATCGTCCTCTTAATTCCTTACAGATGCCATCGGGAGGAATGTTAAGTGCACTATACGCCTTTCACATTCACGATATTCCAAGAGGACTTCTAGCCATGACATTTCTCTTAGTCGTGTTCAACTGCTTGAGTAGTTTCCAAATATACTCAATGCCAGCATTTGACAGTTTCGAAGCTGGATACACTAGCCGTACCAACAAACCATGCTCAATCTGGGTCCGTTCGGGTTTCAGAATATTTTTCGGATTTGTTTCGTTCTTTATTGGAGTTGCACTTCCGTTCCTTTCAAGTCTTGCAGGGTTGTTAGGAGGACTCACGCTTCCGGTAACGTTTGCTTATCCTTGCTTCATGTGGGTTCTCATAAAGAAGCCTACAAAGTACAGCTTTAATTGGTATTTCAACTGGATCCTTGGATGGTTAGGAGTTGCTTTTAGCTTGGCTTTTTCGATTGGAGGAATTTGGAGTATGGTCAATAATGGACTTAAACTCAGATTCTTTAAGCCCAACTAAGAGATAGATGAATAAGAAGCTTGGTATGTAAACTTGTATTTGTTAGTAGTTTGTAATGTGTGTTTCTATTCTAGGTTTGAGATCAAAAGGTGAAATGGAGAAAGAATGCGTGCGTGTTTGTTGGTTGGTTCGGGGGTGGGAAGAGGAAGGAAAGGAATATGTATAAAGCCATAGGTACAGACATGTTCTTGTTTGCTACCTTTGGAATTTGTTGTTGTAAACTTGTAATGCTCCGATTTGAAGAATATATAGAACCAGTTGGCTTATAATTGAAATTCTTTTCGAGTTGTATGCTTGTGAAATCGCTCAAAAGCCACATTTTACAGCAAAAAGAACCTTTGCAAGATGATTCAGTTTTCAACTTGTTAATGCACTAGGTGATCTTTATTTGACAAAGTAAAGCGATTTCATATTCGAAAGTTGTGCTTGCAAGTTGCATTGTTGCGTCCCCTTAGATACTTTTGGCAACACTTTTTAGGGGTTGTCTAGAATTGGTGTGGCCATAGGCCAAATTTGTTGTAGTGACAACTTATTGCAATCACTTGAAACAAAATAGGGCAGGGTGCTTGAACAAGTTCATTGTGCTCATAATCAGAATGCTTCTATGCATATATTTACATATGGTGCCTATGAGATTTATTTATTTATTTTTAAAAAAATTGAATTCATTTTGCTCATCTAAGTTGTAGTGTTGGAATCGAAATAATCAGAAACTATGCAAAGCAAATTTGGAACGACAAAAATTGGAAGACAAAAAGGGGGTAACAACAAGAAAAACAATAATTTAACCTATAGTTGAATGACATAAAATGCTATGAGACAAACATTATACTACTTTGCCATTTATTCCCGAGTTCGGAGCCTAAAGGGTATATTTTTTGACCAAAAATTTCAAAGGGAATAATTGAACTTGAAAGAAATTAAAAGGGACAAAACTCTTTTGGCTGAGCGATTTGTCCCAAGACAATCTGAGGGGTGTCAGTCGCCACTTACAAAACGCTAGGCGCGTAATAACTTGGAAGTCGTTGGGGCCACAGTAACTTGAAAGTCACTAGTGGTCAAGTAACTTACAAGTCACTGGTGGCCTAGCGATTTCCTCTTCTTATTTTTTCCGCCCCATCTCTTTAAATAAGCAGTTTCTTTTTGTGTTTGAGTTATTCATTTTCATTTCAGCTCTATATGTTTGCTTACTCTCGTTTTATTGAAAACTTATTTATTTCTTGTATTAATAAAGAATGAGGATACATTAAACTCATGACTTTCTGATCAATCACATAGTAGCAATACTGACTTATTTTAATGTATTTAAATTTAATCATCTGTTTTTAACTGACAAACAAATTAAAATTAAGGGAGTAGTTCTCGCAGCGAAACTATCTACCCATTTGGCCATATATTATATTTACTATATTTTGGAATATATTTTTATTTTATTTCAGAATATTTGTTTGCCATAAATAAATCAAATATAACTTGAAGTTGTATTTGGGAATTTGGTCACAATATTTGATTTCATGTTTTTCAATTTTTAATTTATTTTTTTCAAAAAAATTCTAAATTTTTTATTTTCATAAAATAATCCCATTTTCATAAAATTTTAAATTTTTAAAATTTATTTTCACTTTTTAAATTTTTAAAAAAATATATTTGAATTTTAAATATTAACTCTAAAATATTATGGTCAAACACAACTCTAACTCTATTTTTAAATAATTTAAACAAACAAAATTAGGAAGAGAAACCTAAGTTTCAAAGTCTTTATTTTTTTTAAAAAAAAATATCGTATCAAATTAAACGATGCCACGTGAAATGGAGAGAGTATTATTTAGTGGTAATAAGGGAGAAAAGGTGGAAAAGTGACATTGAAAAAGGTACAAATTCCTTGGACCCCTACCCCTTTGGAATCAAATTCCATAATATCGGCGAGAGAGTCGGTGGTGCATATCAACCTCGGCGCTGACACTTGCCTTTCACACTTGCTGCCCTAGCCTTTCATTGGTGAATGGTGCCATTCATTAGTCCTACAACCATGGTAGAGTCACGGCGCACAATTTATTGTAAAATAATATCTTATATATAAAAATAAATTTATATTAAGTATATGAATATGAAATATATAATAGTTTATTTGTATACTTTATATTTTTATATTTTAAATCTTAAAAATAGACATGCATGATTACATACCTAGCTCAATCATCCCAACTCCAGTGACAAAAGTGATTAATGAGTCAAGTTAATGACCGTCTCTTGAATTCTAAAAGTCATGATGATATAAAAGAGTATGTATTTGTAAGATATATATATATCTGCTATCTATTTCTATTCACCAATACAATGTATTGGATAATTCTATCAAGGTTTGAACAAAATAAAACAAATCACCTGCTTGTGTTTCAACTTTTACCAAGACTTGAACATAAAATTTCTTTGTTCTCAACCTACTTAGTTAACTAGCTAGCCATGGTGCTCAAGACATGTAATACTTTCCCTTCAAACATTTAACACGTATCCAAAAAAATAATGTCATATTTATGATCAGGAGTTTTAAAAGTTCACTTTAGACATTTATCTGACAGGCGTCGAAGGAAAAGGGAAGCCCCCCCTCCCCCCCGTCTTCAAAACTGGGAAAAAAAAAAAGCTTTTCGAAATTTCAAGGTCCGTAACCAGGCCCCCTTTCTCCCTAACAAACCTACAGTATATAGGAAGTAACATTTCTTTTGCAGCGTTAAACAAATAAGAAAACAAACTGGAGGACCCCCAATGGAATATGAAAAAGTAAAATCTCCAAAAGCACCGCACCTTTTGTAACACAATAGACCATAGAAGAAGGCAAAGGAAACAACAAAACAATATGGCCAAAAACACTTATGTAAACAGCAATAATAAGCGTATTTAAACTTCAACTACGTATACTCTCGAGTAATTAAGTTACGCCAATTATATGAATTCTTACTGATCACACTGCTTTATTTAATCGCATTGTAGAACCATACTAGACAAACAACAACATTCATGAAAACAACAAAGAAAATATATTGTTCATTTTATGGAAGTTGGGACCTATTTCTGTCGAAAAGAAAAGGGAAGACCCCCAAATACATTTACAACAACAAAAATAGCCTACAAAAAAACCAAAAACACTTACCCACCAAGCAAAAATAGCTTTGCCTGAAAGCTAAAAGCTTTTCCATTCCTTTGTGAATAGTAATTCACATAATACTTGCAGTTTCAGTTAAAAACGTACAGCCAAACCAATCCATGCACCCCAAAAACTTGCAAAAAGATAAGAGACCATTAATAAAGAGGAAAAAAACAAAAAACAAAAGAGAACAAACATCTCCTTCTTTTCGATTTCATCCATGAAACTATTAAAGTATATAATATATAATATTATATCTTCATTTAATACTTGTCCCTGGTGCTGAAATAGCAAGATCAGGCCAACCAAAACAATCATCATCACCACTTATTCCTCCGCCGCCGCCAACACCGCCACCGCCTTCCATCTCACCGTTACTCAGATGCCACTTGTCATTTTCACCACCGTCGCCGCCATTCCCTCCGCCACCGACTTGCTCCATGGGCCAATCAAGATTCCCAAGCCCAAACCCACCAAGCCCGAGCCCAAATCCACCTAACGGCCCAAACCCACCACCCACTGGACCTGTCAACAACGAAGTAAACGACGACGTTCCATTTCCACCTTCTTGCACGGTCTCATTCAGGTTCACTTCACAACCCATTAAAGAAACCGAACCCGACCCGGAACCCATCATTGATGAAATCGGGTTGGCGGGTACGGGTTGTTGTTCTTGAACGGCGGTGGTGCGGGGGCGTTTATGGGAGGAGTTCTTCCGTGTACCGCCGCCTACAGGGACATTCCTTAAGGTGCCGCCACGTGTCCAATAACGACGACAAGACTTACAAAAATGACGAGGTTGAGAAAGATTATAGTTGTTGTAGTAACAGAACTTTGTGTTTGTAGAATCACAACGTGGACATGGCAAGTTCTCCGGTTCCGATGGCCTTGCTCCGTGCACCGGAGCCGGCAGTCTCGCCGGACGTCTGTCGCCCATTTCTGCAGACATATTTTGTTTTTTTGAGGTTTTTTTTTTTTTTTTTTTTAATTAAGGAAGATAGTACGTTGAAAGAGGACAAAGATTTGTTTTTAAGAGAGAGGGAGCTAAAAGAGTAAAGATAGAAAAAGAGAAATCTTTGTTTTGGAGTGAAATAGTGGGATTCTGTTATATATATATATATGGATGGTGAGGTTTTGAAATTACAGAATGGGTCTTTTTCTATTTTGTCTTTTTTTGTTATTATGAACATTTTGGTATCATGTCATAATTAACAAGGACTTGGAAGTTTTGTGTGTAAACAAAATGGAACTCATGTGGACAATTTACTGACGGTAACATACTTTATACAAAAATAAGCTTCATTATGAGCTTTACAATCCTGAAAATAAGATATGTGAAAATCAACAATAATATATTAATGTAGTTTCACAAGTAAAATTGGAAAAGGGTGGCGTGTATGTATATCCTGTTTAACCAAGCTAATAAAATCAATTTATTTTAAGAAGAGGTTTTTTCAAAAGTGTTTTTTAAAAAAGTACTAGAAGCAGTTTGTGTTTGATCAATGAATTTTAAAAGGCATTTTTGAGTAGCAATTATTGTTTCACCAAACTTTTAAAAATACTTTTAAATATATTTTTCTCAAAGATACTTTTGAGAAGAAGCTACTTTTTTTTAGCTTATAAAAAACTAATTTTCCTACTCCTTAGAAACACTTATTTTCTCCCAAAAACTTGATCAAACACTTTAATTTTTTAAAATAAGTACTTTCGAAAAAAAATGAACACTTTTGAAAAAAAATTAAACTTGACTAAGCTAGTAATCTTATCCTTATCCCTATCCTATGTTGTGGAGATAAAAAATGTTATTTCTAATATATCTTGGCTCAAAATATATCAAATTAGGTATGAAAGGACTAGATAAAAGAACAGTAGTAATAACATTATAATATGATAATAGAAAGAAAAACATATAGTAATAAAATCGAAGAGTGAAATGTAAAGAGAGAAATAATAATAAAACTGCTTAGAGAAACTAAATAATGCTCGATCACCTACTAATTTTTTATATTAATCCTTAACATTTTATCCTTTTATTTAGAGTTAAGTTCTCGATAAGCTGAAGATATATGATGGAAAGATAATCGGATGGTGTAATAAATATGTATATTTCTTGAACTCAAACTTAATATAGGAAATTTTTCAGCAGACAATTTAGTGATCAAGAGTCTTACAAAGTAATACGTCAAAACTTTCACTCTATATCCCGAGCGAAAATTTAGCTAAATTATAAAATTAATATTCACAAATTCAAACACGTTTAAGCTGACCATTTTAAGTACTAAATGTCTAAAGAAAAACACGAGTCTTTCAAAATTAGTTTGATGGTAAATATTACATGCACGTACTTATTATTCCTAATATTTATACCTTTAATTTTGAGTACCCATATATACTCTTACAATTTTATTGTGGAAGTCAGCCAGTGAGCTTTATTTTATTTGTGAATTTATTTGGATCAAATTTAAATTAATAAAGTAAATAAATTTGAAATACTTAGACTATTTAAAAAAAAATTAAACATTAAGTCAAATATTTTCTTATTCGTATGCTTCGTTTCCTTTTAACACAACTTGTTTATTTTTGCTGGTCATTATGGGTCACACAAAACAATGGAAAATTATGGCATGAGCCACGAGCTACTGTTATTTAGTCATCTATCAATTGTAAAGATGTTTCGAAATCATAACCAAGATTATCATTAGAACTTTTAGAACATGCTGAAATTAGTTGACTAAGTTCCAAAATCACCGGTGCGATGCTACTTATTTCGCTTCTCCTTGTACCCGTTCCTAATCAAAAGTCTCATATTTGAATTCTCAGTATAAAAAAAAAAAATCTATTATGAAGTGTTTACCTTAAGATGGGTCTTAGCCATGCAAATCCAAATAAATAGAAACTCCAATATCGATATCGGACATCATAAAAATCAATCAAAAAAATATATATCCAGTCACAATCTAGGGAGCAGAGCTAGGGGCGTAAGTTATATTTATCCAAACTGCTTTCATCCAAAATTACTATAGTCTATATATTCATATATAAAATTAAAATTATCTTTTATGTATATATTATAAATTTTAATTTTTTTTAAATTCTTTGAAGTGTATATTTTATATTATTTTTAGTGAAAGTTCTGATTCGGTCAATACAATCTAGTATGTGAACTTCTGAGTCTCCATGAGTACTATATATAATGCTAAAAGCTTTTCATGATAGTTGTATAGTGACTAGTGGTGCGTATATTTTCTATAGCAGGCACCATTGGTTAATGCTTTCATGACTTGTGATAGTTTGATGTTAGCGGCGCATTTTTATGCATATATATTCCACATGCAACTTTTCACAAACTTCACTTGACAAACTCCGATCCTAGGTTCTCCTTATCTTGTTTGGATACAATTAGATATGACATTAAAAAAAAATGTGTGGTTTTCTCATATGGCATCTACAAAGAACTTAACTATATATACAAATGATATATAAAAAAAAATGTATATATCATTTGGTTTAATTTATTGAAACTGATCGATTATTAAGAAAAATAATTATTAGAGCATCGATTAAACCAATTTGGTTTTACTGAATTCACGCCATTGTACCAGTCACTTTTTTGGTGCTAAAACTTCTATTTTGGCCTGTCTAAGTAGATATGATAAACATGGACATGGTAATGCCGTAATGGGGCCATATGGAACCTATTTGACTAGCGGGGGACTTCTTTTTGACTACGGAAATGACAGTTAACAACAATTTCTTTGGAAAGTTAGTATAAAAAATGTATTTATTTAGCCCCTAAAAGTCTATAAAATTACAAGTCAACAAACTCAGAGTAAGTCAGAATAATCTGTTAAATTTCTGATATCGAAACACATGATAAAACATTTTTTATCTATCAGATACTTCCAGCCAAAAATTTAAAAATTTTTTGGGCATGATTTCAAGCACTTATTACATAGATTATCACTTAAAATATATCGTTTTCTTTCGTTATACACCATTAATTTTAATAAGTCGTAAAATTTTGAGTTTATTCTATTTGAGATTGATATGTATATAAGTAAAGGAGGTACTTTTTTATATGATTAAATAAGTTTTTGAGAACCTTTTCTAAAATATTAGTCGAATTCATAACAGTTTAAATAAGTAAATGAAATTTAGACAAATTTAAAGAATAATGTACTTCACCTACATTATACGTTATGTTCATCATACGTGCAACAAAAAGGTAGATAGCCTTACGCTCGTTCAACTAAAAATGCTAAATGATTTTATTTTTATAACGTCTTTTTTTTTTTTTACAGCTACAAAAGCTAGTGCGAGTGTGCGACTAAATTGATATGTATGAAAGTCCTTTATCTCATTTTCTGCCGTTCATATGGCTTACTTTTCTACGGCAACAATTTATTTTGTTGTCTTTTATTACTACTAAATAAAAACTAGATTGCCAGTATGTAAGTATATCTCTCATACCAAAAAAAAAATTGCCAGTATGTAAGTATATCTTTCATAACCCCCCCAAAAAAAAAAAAAAACCTAGATTGAACGTTGGTTTGAGTCACAGGTAGGCAGAGACGGATTAAGGTTTAAGTCATTACTAAATTGAACAGATTTAATATTTGACGTTTATGAGTAGTTTTCTGGATATCGATATAGAGGGTGTTTGGATTGACTTATTTTTAGATATTTTTGGCTTTTAAGTACTTTTTATTTTTTGAAGGTATTTGACAAAGATATAGAATGTTTTTAAACATTTTATTTTAGGCTTCAAAAGTACAAAAAAAAAATTCAAAAGTAAAAAGTTGGTCGCTAACTTGCTACCAACTTTTGACTTTTAGCTTTTAGCTTATAATTCACTTAAAAAAAAGTTAATCAAAACACCCGCATAAAATATGAGCAAAAACTACTTAATTTTAACATATAATCACTTTTATGCTGCATTCAGTCCTGTAAGTAGGGGTATTCATGATTTGATAAAAAGCATGTAAATAAAAGAAGGAATCACAATTGATTAAATAAATCAATACTTGATTTGATTTTAATTTTAACTATAAACAGACGTAAATCTAACTAGGGGTGTACATAGGTCGGGTTGGTTTGGTTTTTTATTAAAAAAAATCAAATCAATCATGCTGGTTTATTAAATCTATAAACCAAATCAAACCAACATAAAATCGGTTTTTCCGGTTTAGGTTTTAGTCGGTTTTTCTCGATTTTTTCAAAATCTTTAGTTTTTACAATTATATTGTGATTGTAGACAAGATCAAGTATATTTTCACTCATGTGCTAGTGGAAAATCACAATTATGAAAAATGAGGAGTGAAAAGGAGGAGCGGAGAACTCTCCGAAAACTAAAATGTAAGATGAAAAGTGACTGAAGAGTGAAAAGTTTTAGGATTTAAGTTTATATTGGCTTTCGAATCATTTAGCTATCAATTAATGGATAAATGTTACAACTTAAAGACCCAAATCTAAATATATATCTACATCTACTTTCTAAATATTAAAAATTAATAAAATTAATTTAAAAAGTATTTATAAAATAGATTATAATTAATATTTTTTATGTATAAAAAGTTAAAATTGTATGTATATATTATGTCGGTTTGATTTGGGTTCGGTTTGACTTTTCTTTGGTTAACACCAAACCAAATCAAGAATGGTCGATTTTTTTTTTCTAACGCCAAACCAATCAAACCAAATCACAAGTCGATTTTTTTCTTGATTTGATTCGATTCGTCGATTCGATTTGACTTGACAGTTTGATCTATACACTCCTAAATCTAACCATGAATGCCCTAATTACATGTTAGTGGACAAACAATGTTGAGTATTTATTTTGAGTTGAAAAAAGAGAAGGAAGATAGAGTCCTTGAGCACCAAGGAAAAACTCAACGCATGGGGAGAAGGGAGAATAATGGGGGGTTTATGTTTAGGGATTTGAGAATCCCCGACAGTATAATTGAGGTTGTCGCCTTAGCGTGAGAAGCAATTACTGGGTCCCCCTGCCCCCTCCCCTCCTTATCAATTCGGTGCTCCAACATCAAAAATAAAAAATTAACACCATCTCTTATAGCTGTGTTCAAACAAAATTGTTAAGTCAAAACAAAATCAAATTTATGATATACTTCATATGTTTTAAAATAACTTGTTTTTTTTCTAAAAATATTTATTTTGATTTAGTTATTTTTTTTAATGAAATCAAGAGAATTTTATTATGTTCTTTTAATAATATTTCTATTATTAAATAACTAAATAAAGTATATGTACTCAAATTTATATTTATAAAACATAATTAATAAGACTAATAAACCTCTAATAAATATTTTCTTAAGGGAAGTATCAAGTTAACAAGGATTAACTATTTTGAAACGGATGGAGTATAAAATATAGTAATTTTTGATAACTCTTTAATTTTAACTTTACACATGACATGTTTAAGAACATATATTTCAATTATTTTTTTTAATTACTTTTTTAAACTTCATATCAAATTAAAATCAAATACAAATTAAAATAAAAAAAATTAAGTACTAATTTTAATACCTAAACAATTCACTTTCTAACTGGCAATGGTAGACTCGTTAGAACCTAAAAGCCCCACACCATTGACCATTGTGCCAAAAGCCTAGCGAGTGGCTTTCATAACTCTTCGTTAGTCCTATGTTTAATGAATGAACAAACAGATCAATACAGTAGTCCTAATTTTTCTGTTTAGTTTTCTTAAAATTGTAACCAGAATCTCTCTCTGTCGGTTTGTTTCAGAATTACACATTGTTGCAAACAAAAATCTCAGCTTTAATCCCAGAAATTGTACTACAAAATCAGTCCCTTATCTGATGTGATCTCCCTCTGCTCTCAGACCATTCTGATTTCTGATTTTTTACTACTACACTATTGCTACGCATTGTCGCTTTCACCTGTTTATATAAGACACAAATCACTGCCTCACCCTATTTATTGTTCCCTTATTTGTGTAAAAATATGATACTATATAGTACTCGTATCTATTTTAATGAAATCTTAAATATATATTATTGGTTAGCCTGTACTTTATATCTTAAAAAAATCAAAATTTAATTTTAATTTCTCTACGTAAGTAGGCATTTGGTCATGGGATTTGAAATTAAATTTGAAGTTATGATTTGAAATCATCGTTTACTTGAGAAAGACAACATTTCAAATTACTTTGATTTGACGAGGGAATACAAATGCGAGAAGAGAATTTTAATTAAGCCTAATCAACTAGAGACGGATCCAAAATTTTAAATTTATGAGTTTGAGATGATAATCTCTTTGTTTTCAATACTGCTGAATTATGTTTAGACTTACTCAACTATGCTCCTCTAAAATTAGGATCATTTGCAGTTTTGCTTATATTTTGTGGTGGTCTTTTATTTTTATCCCTCAAGACAAATAATTTTTTTAAAGAGCTTAAAGTTTATATTTTTGCATCATAATATTTTACAAGTTATGCCCACCCCCTTAAGAAACCTATGTTCTGCTAGACATAAGCTCGATTACTACACGCAGCTAAAATTATTATCATACTAATAGTGAATTTACTTGGACTAAGCTCGAACTAGATAAGTTAAAGCAAGATGTCTGAATTCATAATTTATATGTAACAAAAGCTCTCAAACCAGAGACTAGCTATCTCTCCTATTACAGATAGACAATTTAGGGCACCGGTAAACTAAAACTCCCATCATACGCAGAGATCAGAGAAGTACTCCTTTTCAATTCATCCTTAATTTAGAGGTCTCGAATTCGAGTCTTGAGTCTTGAGTTATCTTTGTTAGGAAATACTTTACCCTAGCTATTATGGGACAAGCAAATATAACCGCGAGCTTACCCTTTCTTTCTATTATAGTCGCGAGCTTGTTTTGATCAGTAGTAAGGGAAGATTTTTTCGGTGCCAATTCAAGTTGAGCCTCAATACGATAACTCGGATTTCGTTGAACTCCAATACAATTACCGGAAAATAAAAAATAAAAATTACATGCATGCATCAACTTTATAAAAAATTTAGCCGAGCCGGACCTAAAATAAAGTAAAAGATTAAGCCCACCCATGGTGGATGTGCAATTTGGGTGTGCTGCCATGATTGCTTCATTTCTTGATTATCAATTCTTTGGAATGCCAACGCACCCATGATGGGTGTGCGTCTATCCAAATTCATGGCCAACACACCCATGTTGGATGTTCTTTCATGATACCACATTGTGGTGACTAACAAAGCGTCTCGTCTGGTAAAATATTGGCTAATGGATTTGTTACTGATCGATGTGGTATTTCTTTTTGGTTTCCCTCTTCCACAATAATAAAAGGCTTTTTTGGTCGGACAAAGTCCATCGCATTTCACCAATTCCTTCCTCCGCATCATATTTCTTTCGGTTTTTTGGTCTCGTATTTGTTATGGGAAATTCGCACTGGAAAGTCGTACATTACGGTAAAACACTCCCTACTAAAGGGAACTTCATTTTCAGAAAAACACAAAAACTCAGGTTAATTAAGCATGGAGGAGTACTCACTAATGGTTCATAATTTATAAGTAATGAAAGCTCTCAAAATATAGACGAGTCAGCTCTCCTATTACAGAGTAGAAAGTTCAAGGGCAGATCGGTACACTAAAACTCCCGTTATGTCCATGCTCCAGAGAAGGTCCGGTCCCGGATCAAAAGGTTTATTATACGTAACCTACCCTGCATTTCTGCAAGAGGCTTGTACCCTTGACCTCTTGATTACATGACAACAACTTTACCTTACCTGTTACGCCAAGGCTCCCTTCAAATTTTAGACAGTTCAAATCTTATAGACATCAATTTCTTGGCTTGATATGAGCTAACATTGGGTGAAGTTTATGAGTAGTAAGACCCATTGTTGCAATATTTTCTTCTTCTCCCTCTTTTAGGCTCCATTCAAACTCCTGTATCAATCTAGCAATAGCTGTGCAACTAATTGTCATTGCTTGGAGAGCACCAGCACATACCCTTTTTCCAGCCCCAAACGCCATCGTCTTCTGCAATTCCATTGGATCATACTTTCCGTCAAGAAATCGTTCAGGCTTCCACTCGTCAGGACTCTCCCACACTTTCTTGTCCCTATTGCAACCGTATATATTTATTGCGATCTGAATACACAATGTATATAGACAACTAGTTCAGTTACCTGATAAGAAATAACAACAACAATGCATTCCCACTTCTTCATTTAAGCTCATTTCGTAAATATGTGCCTACATGGGCACGTCCCAAAGATATCTGTATTATGAGGATTATCATGAATTGGAAAGTTTTACGCTGGCTGCCAACCAGCCACAACCCTTCAAGGGCTTGGGACTGACAACGTAAGCAAAGCTCACACCGGTGGAGTTTACCTCACTTGATAAGAAAATAAAATTTTAATTTACAAGAACTCGGGGAAAGGGGTTAATTACCTCAGTTCCTTTAGGAATATGGTACCCTCCTAGCTGCGTGTCTTCGTGGACATATCTTAGAGGAACAATAGGTGCAGGACTATACTTTCTCAATGTTTCATGAAAAACAGCACTTAGGTATGGAAGTTGGCAAAGTTTCTCTTCTGTGATCTTGTTAGATCCACAAACATTTTGAATTTCCAAAAAGAGTTGTTCCTACGTGATTAACAGTCGTGAGATACAACCAAACTTTGGAGAAATAGACGAGGCAGAAATAAGAAACGGGCATGATTATGATACTACCTGTCGTTTGGGATCTTTGGCCAATTCATACATAGCCCATTCTGTGCTCACCAATGTGGTGTCTGATGTTTCAATAATTGCCTCCCAAAGCAACATTAGAATTTGGTTCTCTGTTAATGTATTGGCTTCAGATAACAAATAGTCGATATAGCTGTTCAGTTCCTGTGTATAGATTCCGCCACGTTAGAAAACTAGCCAAGGACCAAACATGATTATGGAGTGGAATAAGTATGTGCTTAAAAGGAAGGCCAAGATCACCTCTCCTGAAGTAATACGTTTTTTTTGCTCCGTTATTAGGGCCTTCATCACAGCTTCCCTGCGCAGATGTTTACGCTGAATTCTGTGCTCAAAGCTTTTATTAGGAACCCACTTTAGATAGGGGAAGAAATCTCTCCAGTCCACATCAATTGCACCTTCCATTATATCAAGTACTAAGATCTTGAGTAATTCCTCTCTTGGCAAAGTGGCGTCGAGTTCCTCCACATAAATAGCCTCGATATCCTTTCCCAAAACCTGCAAATAAAGTTAAAACTTTTTATACTACCGCACAGTTTAAAAGAATTTCCAAAATAACAACATACTGATGAAGATGAATTTTGAAAAACTCACTTGTTTCAATGCCAAACCAAAAAGTTCCGACTGAAATGACTTCCTGAGATTAACTGCTTCGTTAGGATCATTCCTAACCAAATCATGTAGTTGCTTAGACACATTTTCTACCAAGGTGTTCCTGTGGCTACGGTGGCGTTTCTGCAAATTAAGAAGCACTTCCCGTTAGATATGTACTCTATGAAACAAATGAAGAGAATCAAATTATAATGCAAAATATGGAGGCCATTTTCTAAAAGACAAACCTGAGCAGTTGGTCCAAGAACACTGGTCAGTACGTGGCGCTTCACTGTCTTGTGGAACTCATCGTAATCACTTATTGCGACTATACTCTTGTCACAAGTAAGGATTTTCAGTGCGTTTGTTAGCTTTCTGGTTGAGATGGACGAATATCTAGTCACCATAGCCTAAAAAGATGAACAAGCACAATATCAAGATTTCAAAAAGAATTTCTATATATCAAGTATCGCGAGTACAGATATAATAAGCCACACAAATGACAACAATGATTTAAAAAACAAGCATCAAGGATGCCTCTATGTATTGGCTTATACCTCAACCTATTGGTGATGTCACCACTGTACTGTCGATATTACCTGTGAGTCATTCCATTTTCTACATGATAAAGGACGACAATACCTTGAACATTGCACTACTCTTTATCTCAAGCTCTCCTCTTGCAAGGAAACTGGTGCTAAATACGTTAAGCTCTGTGGAACAATGTGCGATTAGCCATCCAACCTCAACATTAGTTTATAGGATCTTCACATTCTTTGTGTTTTCTCTGATATTATCAGAAATTTATAAAGCCTCAACCAGCTGTATAGTGAAAATGGAATTTTGCTGATACACTGTCAATTTATGCCACGACTTAGGTGGTACATTACACTCTTTTATCATATCTAGTACTGTGACTTGGAACCACAACACAAGAACCTTTTCCAATAGAACAGTTGAGGTCTTTCCAGAGACCAACCAACATATAATCCAGGGATATATAGAAACCAAATATGGAAATAGCAGTGGTCTAAATCACTAACTGCTTATCTATTCTGGTGCAGCTGCAGCTATCTGGAAATTTTGGGGCTCATATACAGCATTAGTCAGATCTAAGTTTCATCACCCGGTTCAGTTAGATTGAACTAAAATATTTCTGCCTCTCACTACATATTACTAAAGAAATATATCCAATTCCTACTAAATGGTACTGTCCTGAAAGACCATGTATTTCTGTCTACGTTTCTCCCTCCGTCAGCCACTCTTCCCTTCTGCTTACCATTTTAACTAAAAAATTTACTAAGCGTGTCCAATCTCATATACTATCTTTCTAGCTAGAAAAATTTGAAATACCAGATTGAATCATTTCATGACTTAAAGCAAAGATTAATAGGAAATAAAACCTTTTGATGACAACAACATATCCAATGTAATCCGACAAGTGGGGTCTTGGGAGGGTAGAGTGTACGCAGAGCTTACCCCTACCTCATAGAGGTAAAGAGGCTGTTTCAGCTAGACCATTGGCTCAAGTGCAGCAAATCAAAGTAGTTATGAAAAAGGGAAATACAACAGTAGAGAAATAGGTCAATTAATACGGAAAGCAGTGCAAGGCATCCAGAAAAAGAACAGTAACAACAACAAAATGATGCGGTAACTGACATACAAAAGACAACAGATGGTAACATATCAAAAGCAAGAAACAACATGTATAAGGCTATACTACATGTATAAAACTTTTTGAAATCATGCAAATTTAAGAAAGAAGAACTATATCGCAACTAAGAAATGGATAATGACCAAACAAAGTTTACTTTAGCTACAAACTTAGAGCTCCAATGTTTGAAACCTAACTTATTAACATAGAAAAGAGATTTGACAGTGATTATTTTGATTACCTCCTTTGCAAGTTCATTAGAACTGAGTACAACAATTGTATTTGCGCCGGTTTTGATGGAATAAATAGGTCCATAAGTTTCAGCCCAATTTGTAAATGTCTTGTGGGGTTTTTTCTCAGTCATCTGCAGTAAATTCCCAATCACTGGTAACCCTGGAACCTCTGCACCAAAATCCACACATACTTCTCATCAGCATTTGCCTATTGTCATGCAACATGCAAAAGGCAGATGGAACTACACAGACATAGATATATATGTAGAAAACTACTACAATTTACATTCAAGTGTAAAATCTTGAAGGCTGAACAACCTCAAGGTGAATTTTGAACCCCTAAATCACTGAGCCAACATCTAGTCGTGTGTACAAGGATCAAAAATCTATGTATGTACCTAAAAGATTAAAAAAATTTACATATACAATGTAACTTTTTGACGAGGACCCTCTAGATCAGGCCCTGGCTGAACTATCAAATTTAAATTACGAATCAGTCTCTGGCTATGTTGGGGGGCAGGGATGGAGTTGGAAGCCAACGTAAGGATTCGTTCAAATCCAGTAATTTTAGTTCAAATCCTGTATTTGTATCAAGAAATTTACTAAGTACATACAAAAGTTAAATTTAAAACCGAGTAACACCTGATATCACTATCCTAGAATTTAAAATACATAAAGTTCAAATCCCCCAACTCTCAACTGATTATTTGGGGGCATTAAATTCAATTCAAATAAAAGAATTGAAATGAAAGCAATAAATTTACCTGGGACAGGTGGGAGAAAATTAGGAGATTTCCTTTTTTGATCATTAACATATTCTTTAAACAACCATAGTGAAATCCCACCAAGAGCAACAACTGGACCACCCACAGTAAGTGCAGTTCCTAATGGTACTGCTTGAAGATTCAAAATTGCATCCATTTACACCACTTCTGTTTTCAAGAACAACAAAAGAAAGATGAAAAAATTATGGCCTAAAGTTGGTGACTATGCATATTAATAGAACAACAAATGTATAAACAAGAGAAAAAAAATGAAAATTTATGGACTAAAGTTGGTGACTATGCATATTAATAGAACAACAAATTCTGTTGTTCGGATTCTTTAAAAATATGGACAGGTATGTATAAGATACTTCAAAAATAATACTATATTTTTGGAGAATCTGATACAGGTACTGTAATATTTTTCTTTTTGGACAATCCGACTGAGATGCGACAACATTTTTAAGTGTGTGAACAACATAGACAACAAATGGATAAACAAAAAAAATTGTACCTTTTGGAAAATGATACCTACACAGAAACTGATGAAGAAAAAGACAGACAGAGGGTGTTTGTTGTTTTCTTAACTTGAGTTGTGGATGGAATATACCAAAGTTATTAATTATCAAAAGTTGCAACCTTTGGAGGTTTCTTTATAGAGGCAGAGTAGTCAAAATAAAGGTAAAAACAGACATCTTGGATGATCTCATTATTGATGGTGTGTATTTGGACTGGCTAGACACTGTCCCATTAGCTTGTCAACATGCATATATGTAACGTTTTGACAATAGATTTTGAATCAGATTTTAAAAATTTATTTTTATTTGATCAACATTTATTCAGATTTTAATTTTTTTTTCTAAATATTCTCAAGTTCTTAATTTCACTTCCAAATACAATTTTTTTTTTCTAAGTATATATTTTCAAATAATGGAATGTGTGTATCTTTCTAGAATATACCCAAAAAGGAAAAATAGTTTATAAAAAGAAACAAGTGAGTAGTGTATATATTGCCTTTATCTACAAAGTTAATCGGATATATGAATTTTGATAATTGGAAGTTCCTAGACTAGGCTAATATAAACAGAAAAGGAAATAATAGTCCAGTAACACAATCAAACGCCTTCTATTGTTCGTCCAATCCAATACAAATTGCGATGAGCCTTGTTTCAAATGGCACCTCGCGTTTGATCATAAATTTTAGATTAAATTTTAAAAATTTGTCTTTAAATATCTATTGATCATACATTTTGAATCAGATTATGAAGATTTATCTTCAAACATTTGTTTGACCATAAATTTTGGATCATATTTTAAAAATTTATCTTTAAATATCTGTTGACCATACATTTTGAATCAAATTATGAAGATCTGTTTTCAAATATTTGTTTAACCATAATTTTTGAATCAAATTTTGAACATTTGTCTTTAAAAAATTTTCAAATTCCAAAAACTGATACTGACCAATTTTTGGAATAAATTTTCCTTTCACTCAGAAAAATTCAATTTTTCCAAGTAAAATGTATGTCCAATCACAACTTCAATATTTCAAGTTTCAAACTTCAAAATTTCAAGTTTCAACTTCAAAATCTATGGTCAAACAGAAACTTGTCCTAATCAAGATTTTAGCTTATTCCATTGAGAAAAAAAGTTTTACCTTATTTTCTAGTTAAGAAAAAAAGTAAAAAAAATTGAAACGCTAATTCATCTCTAAATTATTTGTAGTTAATAGAATCTTTTGATAATTCATTGCTAAATAGAATTAGCAACGGATTTTACTGTTTAGCCACAAAATTTGTCTATCACTAATTCCCCTTTTTTTGGTAGGGAATCCCCTTTAACCATAATTCTTAAAATGATACATACGTAATTAATAATCTAAGCATAAGCAAACTCGGAAAATCTTAGTAGCTCAATTGATTGATTTACGTTAATTCAACAATCTTTTTCATTGCTTTTCGAAATGAAACTCTATTCTTTAATTGTCCAGCTATAAATTCTGCAAGAATATTAGGATTTTCGTAAGGCTTTGTAATTCTTGTCACAATAACTACCTGAATTTTTACCTTGTTGACGAGAGTTCAATTCTGCATCTTGTAATTACCTCCCCATTTTCCTTTCTATTTTTTAAGTCAAAACATTGTTAAATGTTCAAATCATAACAGGCCACAACAGTACTACATTAAACACTATATTGGCAAACATATTAACCTAAACAATATTAAAATTAAACTGCACCTGCGCATGCCCATAGAGCTATTATTGCACAGTATGGGTGCCCCATAATTCATTAACTTTTGCTACTTTTTTTTAATTTTTTTTTTATATTACTCCTATTCAACATTTTTTGGTTACTTTTCTCTATTAAGCCATGTAGGTTTTGGCAATAAATTGTTCCTTGTTCAATTTTAGTGAGTCCAAAATGCAGCCCTTGGGTCCATTTCAATATATAACGTTAAATCTCTAGGTATCACATGGAACAATATTTCACTATAAAATTTTCATTGAAATCAATTTTTTAATGTTATATTATATATAATATCTATAACAATATTTCAATATAACAAATATATTATTATATAAATAACGTTATTATACAAAGGTTTGACCATAAAAGCATTTTACTCGAAATAAAAGTTTTCATCTTTTGTTCTCTTATGTCACATCTTTGCTTCTTTATAATATTCTGAATAAATTTTCTCATGTCTGATTGAAAAAAAAAATATCATGAACTAGCGTATCCACAACATACCCCAAGGTTATGAATTGTGATGATTAAAGCTGTCATATCCACGCCCTATAACATAATCAGCATCATTTTGAAATTTCCTCTCATTTCATTAGCATAAACTATTTTGAATCTTTATTCAACATAATGCATGCGGCCTTTTGTTAGATATATTTTAAAAATACTTTGTATGTTTATTAGATGTGCAAGAAGTTAAAGAAAAACAAAAACACCTTTAAAATATGTGGCGTATTTCATTCCTATCTGCTTTTTTTAATCAAAGACAAAACGAAACTGTTACATTAAATAGAAATTTGCGGATTTGAACTTAAAAAATCTGTCATGTAAAATGCAGACTCTTTTAAGGCTAAACGAGTAAAATGTTTATTAGATTCTTCAATTAACTTCACACAATAGCAATTCAAACAAAGTTAGTTTTTTCTAATTCCTTTCTAGTACACAATTATATTGTCCCATGACTAATCGAATGCTTTGATTTCCTATTTTCTCAACTAAGCGATTCTGTTTTGTCCATCCTAAATTCTAATTATTTTGGTGCTATATATTACTCCCCTCGTTTAAAAAAGAATGATCTATTTTGACTTGACACGGAGTTTAAAAAAATAAAGAAGACTTTTGAATCTTGTGGTCATAAACTAAAGTTGTGTCAAATGTACCAAAATATCCTTTAATCTTGTGGTCTTAAATATGTCATGTGGAAAGTTGAAATTAAAGTATTGCCAAAAAAAAGAAAGAGCCATTCTTTTTGAAATAGATTAAAAAAGAAAATATGTCATTCTTTTTAAAACGGAGGGAGTATTTTTTTTTAGTTGTCATATCTCATCATTTTCATATTTTCTTTTTCAATAATCTACTTTGAAATATTCTTTTTTGAAGTCGTGGGTCTATCGAAAATAATATTTCTATCTCCATAAAATAACAATAAAATCTGCATACATTCTACCCTTCTCATACCACACTGATGGGGATATTATATTCTGTCTATCCAATAAAATTAGGCAACTAGTCCTTTAAAAGAAAGAAGGACTACACTCTAACACTCCCAATATACGTTGATTCCGAATAAGGATCAAACCACAAAAAAATATATTGTTACAATTTTACCTTACATTTTTATTAGAAACTATTTTTTATGACTTAAATTCAAGACCTCGTGATAACCTGAAAGTAACTTTTATAGGTCACTCCAAGGCTTCCATTGCTATTACTCCTTTTCAATTCCAAAAAAAAGGGTAAAGTATAATAAGAATAATTGTACTTAACATAACAAGTGTTGTACTTTCTTTCTTCACATGATCCACGCGCCTTGGTTTCCACGTACACCTCACAGCCCTCCACCAAGGCAGAAAATCCAAAGGGTGTAGTTTCACTCACCCCCACCCTCACCCCACCAGCTCGCTCGGGTCATTGCTCTCTACAGAAATTCTTAATTTTCACCCAAAACATTCTTTCTTACAAGTGAATTAATTTCCAATTTTATTACACAAGTTTTTCTTCTGAAATTTGCTTGCTGTGTGTTTGTTTTCTTGCTTAATTTCAATGGGGTTGAAGGAATTTTGTGGGGTTCTTTAGGGCTTCAACAATTTAGGTGAAGAGGAGAGGATTTAGAGACTTATATAGATATGTGTGATTCAAGAAAGCCTCATTTTCTTGTGGGTTTTAATCCCTCCTTGAATACTGAAAAATTGGTAAGCATTGGTTCACATTGATGTATTCCTCTTAGCTTCACAACTTTTTTTTATTTTTTAATTGGGGGTATTGTGGTGAAAGTTTGAGCTACTAAAATTTTCCCTTTTGTGGGTACATTCTTGTTTGTTGGATTTTTCTTTTTTTGTTGTTCTATATTATGCTGAATTATTCTTTATTTTGTTAAAAAAAGGCAAAACTTGAACTTTTTACCTGTCTTGGGTTTGTTGCTATTCTTACTGCATTTGGGCTAATTGTTGCAAATGGGCAAAAGTTTTGTGAAGAAAAGGGTTGACCAAGAATGTTGATTTTGGATCAAAGCAACAAACTTTAGTGAAACAGCTTTGTCAATAAAGGGGTTGGCCAAGAAAGTTGTTTTTTGATCAAAGCAACAAACTTTAGTGAAACAAGTGTTGTGAATAAAGGGGTTGGCAAAGAAAGTTGTTTTTGTATCAAAGCAACAAACTTTAGTGAAACAAGTGTTGTGAAGAAAGGGGTTGCCCAAGAAAGTTGTTTTTTGGATCAAAGAAACAAACTTTAGTAAAACAAGTGTTGTGAAGAAATGGGTTGGCCAAGAATGTTGTTTTTGGATCAAAGCAACAAACTTTAGTGACTATAAGGACTAATTATTAACAAATGCATGATGACAGTGAATGCTGCATTGAGATTGCTTTCTTATTTATTGCTGTTTTAGTAGTACCTTAAGTTGTAGTTCCTTCATTTAGTAAACAATTTTGTCATACAGCTATGAGTTTTGGGAGGACATGACCTTAGATAGGAAGTTGCAGAGGACACAGATAAGGGTAGGAGGTCAGTAGGTAGTAGTGTGTTGTCTTGCTATCCACTTATACTAGTAGTCAATAAGGGTAGGAGGTCAGTAGGTAGTAGTGTGTTGTCTTGCTATCCACTTATACTAGTAGTCGTAGTATTGCTCCTGCAGTTTCTTGTCCTTAGATTTTTGTTACTGTTTCATGTTTCTTGTACTTCGATTATCATATTATTTTGCTGTTGTTACTGCTCAGTATGCATTGTGATGCTTTCACTTCCGTTTATTCTCTTTATGGACTGCGTTGGACTGTTTTTCTTGAGCCGTGGGTCTATCAGAACAACTTCTCTACCTCTGAGGTATGGGTAAGGTCTGCGTACACTCTACCCTCCCTAGATCACACTTTGTGGGACTAAATTGGGTATGTTGTTGTTTAGATATGAGTATTGGATGTGCTATGTATCAGACTATGGTACATTCATCGTTTAAGTTTAGCAAGCTTCATAATATATTCTAAACTGAGATCTTAGCTCAGAGTGCAAGGGTCTTAGCTTATGGCCTTTCATAGGTGTGCGGCAGGTTCCATACGAATGAGCTACATGAGGCTAACGTTTGATACTGCCTGAGGGCCAGGCGTGTGATACTTTTTCGACATGGTTATTTCAAGGCAGTATGAAGATTTTTGTAATAAAGACCTGTATCAGTTGCTCTTGCAACGGCTTGCCTATGCATTTTATAGTGAAATTATTTTATTCTAGAAACTGACTCTTTCGACGAATTTAGTGTTATCAACTCTTGGAACGACATGGTTGATCAACTCTTGCAAAGTTCATCAACTGTTTTGATTTCTATATTGCAGAAAGTTCCATCAAAATTCACTAACCATATAGAAGGAAGGGCTTCCGGAACAGCAGTTTTGGTGGGTCCCAGTGGAAATTCTTGGCCTGTGGACTTAATACAGCAAGATGATGGTTTATTCTTCCACAATGAATGGGTTTCATTTGTTAAAGATCACTGCCTTGAAACTGGGGATTCTTTGGTTTTCAGATATGACGGTGATTTGCATTTCACTGTTCAGGTATTTGATGAGAGTTCATGTGAGAAAGAGGCTGCTTATAACGCTGACTTCAGTCAAGGAGCAACAAACTTGTTCAATCTTGCTCTGAAAAAACGAGACCGAGGAAACTCAGTTTTATTAGATTGCATTGTTGAAGGTGTTCCGAAAAAAATGAGAAGCATTCAGAACCCTTCCGAATGCACAAGTAGCCAGGATATCCATGGACTTGCATCTAGCAAGGATGGATACAGTCCAGAAGATGCAGGAAGAGATTATGTTGCTAGCTTTCTAGATGAAATGGAGAATGCTGGAGATGCATTAAACAATACAGTTACCATTGCCGTGCCATCTCAAGCAGTGGTTGTCTTCCATAACCCAGGTGAATGGCTAGATTATTGTTTATTTTTATTGTTTTCAGTTCAATTTTTCTAGTTTGAGAAGTGTTCTTTGAGTTGTCCATAAGTTTAATCAAGCCAATTTGATGTTACTGTTTATTTTTATCATGAACAGACATTTAGTAAACAACAATTTTTCCCATTGAATTGTGCAACTGCCTCATCTAAAAGTGAAGTGTTTAGAGAGCCGACACTTTTATTTATATATTTAGGTTCACAACATACTTCCTCATGTGTTGCCTGATTCTTTACGACTTCATAATTATTCTCGGAGTGAAGGATCAAAAGCACACCTAAGTATCCTTGTTTTTTGAGTTTCATACGTACTATCAGGTGTGAGTTTCCTACATGATCTATCACTAAATGTTTATCGAAACACACCTCAACTACCAGTTATTCATTTTTCCTACTTGAAGGCTGAACAATGGTAATATTTCAGATAGGAAAAGTTAACAGCTGATAGTTGAGGTGTGTCTCGATGAACATTTGGTGTTAGTTCAGGTAGGAAACTCACACACTTGATCGTTCAGGTATGAAACTCAAAAAATGGGGATAATTTAGGTGTGTTTTTGGCCGTTAACCCTGTTTCTTACTGTGCACAACGTTTGTATACATTTTTGCCTTGCAATTCTCTTAACTAAATTTTTTGTTGTTTTCGTAATGGCAATGAAATTCAGCTGTTAGCAACAACTATATGACAAAATTTTTGTTATGTATTTAGAATCTAAAGCAGAGGTGAAAATAGGCAGTGGTACCTCCGAGGAAGATATGTGGTTGCCTGCACAGGAAGCGGAAAAGGTTGCCCGTTTGTTTACCTCAAGTTTCCCCAGCTTTACTAAAGTTATGAAGAGGTTCAACATCAGTGGCTCATACACCCTGGTGAGTAGGTCTTCTGTTTTCTTTAAACTAATATTTCCTGTAATGTCTTCCTGCAACTGCAAAATCTTACAGTAATCTTAGCTTCTGAAATGCCTTGCTTCAACATCTCGTACTATCAATTAGTGCATCAAATGAGCTTTCATAAATCTTTTTTAACATGAATGTTGTGGTTTTGGATTATGTGCAACGTGGTAAAGTTGTTTAGGTTGTTTTGTTTTGTTGCCAACAATATCTGAGCTGTCTGCTGGTGTTTCTGTTTACTGCATATTTGTCCTTAACCTGCCTGTTTTATAGTGAGCCACAAGCCTATTTTGTTGATATGTCTGTTGTTGTTAACTATATCACAATATTACAAATATGTAATCCGCAAGGGAGTTGTGGCATTCAGTTGCCTTTTGAGCCTTCTGTATCACTAGTGATTGATTTATGGTATGCCTGACGTTTTCCATGTGGATTTGCTTCATCTTAGGAGATGAATCACTCTGGAGACATTGGCTTTATTTGATGTTTAATTTGGAGTAATATTGCAACGATTGGACAAGTTTATTCTTCTTCTTTTACCACACCTGCACATGCATCGCTTGGTTTGTTGATTTCTTTCATATTTTCTTGGCAGCACATCCCTTACCAATTTGCTATGGAACATCTTCCCAATTGCAAGGTGAAGATTTTACTTCATAATTTAAAAGGGAAAACTTGGACTGTGAATTCAATCCCAACTACAAGAGTTCAAACATCGCATACCTTTTGCGGAGGGTGGTTATCGTTTGTTCGCGAAAATAACATTGATTTGGGAGATATCTGCATCTTTGAGCTTGTCCGCGAGTGTGAATTACGTGTGCGTGTTCTTAGGGTGGAAAAGGAAGGAAATGGTTACAGTAGTAAGGCAGTTCATGAAGGACTAGCTGCTGATTATGCTAAAATTTCTGGATGTAAGTCCAGGAAAGTGGGAGCAAATTCTAATCACTGTTCACAGCGGGTAGCGAAGGCCATGACATATGATAAAAAAGGATCTGGTCATGACAAAGGGAAACATGGTAATATGTTGAAGAATCGTCAGCTCCATTGCCAGTCAAAGATTAGCAGTGGAGATTCAGGTAATTTGAATGTCAATTAACTAACTTATTTTAGCTGTCCATCCTCACACTGAATTTGTATTGAATCCTTCCAACTACATGCTGGAACAGCAATCAGGAAACCTACTAGTTTTCAAGATAAACAGGGTTCTTTCACCAAGAGCTGTATGTCCATGAAATCAGTTCCTGAAGAGAAATTGGCTGCTGAATCTTTCGTTTCTAATTTCCCTCGTTTTGTGCGAATCATGAAAAAGTTCAACATTAGTGGCTCTTACACTTTGGTAAGTTCTTTTGCATGTTTTATCTTGTTATCGTCCCATCCGTTTCTGTCCCATCTGGTTTGTTCATTCCTTCAAAAATGTTTAATATAGGTCAAAAACAGTGTTTACCAACATGAATGATTATTTCCTATATAGAAACTAAATGCCCACTGGACTTAACACCTAGTTTTGTCTCTTTAGAGCTGATGAGTTTGGTATTTGTACCCGCTCTTTGCCTTCTAACATATAATTCTTTTTTGACAAGGGCCTTCTAACTGAACACAACATCAACTGTCAAAACAAATCATGAAATTGTCATCCGAGTGAATCTTTTCTTTTTCTTGATAAAGATCATTCTAGTGAATCATTTTTTTTTGGATGAAATAGTATGTTTCATTAAAAAAACATCTAGGAGATGCAAAGTACAAGAGGCATAGTTACAAGTAACGGAATGACAAAAGAGAGTATTTAGCTCCCCCTATACGAAGTGTTAATCCAAGACTTTTGCGTATATGCAGGTCAAGTCAATTGTAGGTTGTAGGTGCTCCAGGCATCCTTGTGAATGATGTGAATCTTGTTAGTGATACTGATAGCTTTTTTTTCGTCACTGACCTATAATGTAATTATAAATTTAGTGGTGTCTATTCTATTGGGCATACATAGAAGTAAATGCATTTTGGAGAATATAGAGTTCATTTTCTCTATCTATAAAATTGTGTTACTTTGCATAACAACAACAACATACCCAGTGCATTCCCACATAGTGGTGTCTGGATTGAAATTTAGCAAGCTTCCAAATGAAAGTTATATTTAAATACTCCATCTGTTTTAATCAAATGAAACTCGTTCCATAGGATGCCACTTAATGTTTAACACAATTTCATTTTTATACAGCCTTTACAACTTTAAATATACAACTGTTCACAATTTAAACTATTCACATCAATGAACTCAAGTTAAATGAGCTTGACGTGAACTAGTTTCATGAACAAACTCGCAGTTCTAGTACTTTATCCACTTTTTCTCAAGCCTTGTAACTGTGTTGGGCCTGGTGGTGTCCAGGCTATTTATTAAGATTTGACTGGACACTCAAACTGGTAGTGGGTGCGAGTTTCTGGTCTAAGATCAAGTCCAATTAGGTTTTGAACATAAACGTGTCTTGGATTAACTGCATTTAAATGTGATCATATTTGAAAGTATTTGTCTAGTAACCTTCAGTGTACTCCATGCTGCAGTTCCCATTTGATCAAGTCTTATTATTCTTACATAGTCATTCACTTCTATCTTTTCTTTGATATTTTATGCTTGGGAACCTTGATCTCTTTCTGACGCTCTCCTTTCTCGCGTGTATAAACAAAGAGGTGAAATAATGGAGTCAAAATCCTGAAATTTTAGAATAGGTTTAAAGTATCAATGGAGTTCATTAAGGAGATAGTGCCATTAATGGATTCTGTTCTATGGGTTCTTCAAGCAAAAGCTCTTGGAGGTCTCCCGGATTTCTCTCACTTTATTTCTCTCCTACTATCCTCTGAGTAAGGTCTTGGGTGGTTGTGTGGTTGGATTGTTTTATTCATATTAGGTCTAGAAACTGAGTTGAGATTGCTCAAGAAGGAAATTAAAACTCGTTTAACTGGTTATTAGTAAAGATTAAATGTGCGAGGCTAGCTTGTATGGATCAATGTGCATACTTTTGACACTTATCTCGTTGTGCTGTAAGCTTCTTCATTTATTAAAGAAAATATAATGTTAAGAAAAAGATGTCCTATCACTTAACTAACTATTCTGGTCTTGAGAAGATTACACCTATGGCATTCTATTCATTTCTGCTGATACCTGTTTCCGAGGCCAGTTTAAGGTGTTGGACATTGTGGCGTTTCTCTTGCTATTCTTTGCTTTAAATTCATGTTCTTAGAATCTTCTACGTCTTTCGCAGAAAGTTCCATATCGGTTCTCAATGGAACACCTCCCAAACTGCAGAACAGAGATTGTGCTTCATAACTTGAAAGGAGAATGTTGGACTGTAAATTCAATTCCGACTGTGAAGGTACAAACGCTACACACATTCTGTGGAGGATGGTCGGCATTTGTCCGAGAGAATGACATCCAGATGGGAGATATCTGCATATTTGAGCTCATTGGGAAATACGAAATGCGTGTACATATATGTGCAAATGGGATAATTGCTAACCAGTCGGCCATCGTTGTGTCCTTGACAAGCTAGAAACCTTTGGCGTAACTCACTGTAGGAAATACTACTTTTTAACTAATACAAGGTGAGGGGTAAACTCTCCTTAATTCTTATAATTATGGTTCCATTGCATTTGATAGACGTGAATAATTTATCTATGCTTTCATGATATGTTGTATTATTCACAAGGTTGCACTTCACTACAAAAAGCTTTTCAAAATCAGTAAACTCTTCCTTTCCACCACAATTTTGCCAAAACCTCGAGGCAGTAGTCATATGAGTGTCACATGCCTTTTTACAGTTTTTTCTTTTCAGATTGGAAGAATCCCAACACCCTGTTGCTGTAATTTAGAAAGCTTATGTTGCCAAACTCTGTTTTCTAGCTATTTGCATATTTGCTCAAGTAGTGCTATTACAGCCGGCTGGTGTTTCGAAAAATGGCAAAGTGCCACAAATTTCCAAAAAAAATATAGTTGCAATTTTCTGCGAATTGGATGACGAAATGATGACTTCCTTTAACTATTTCAGTTTCTTTCTTTTCTTTTTCCTAAACACGTTTACTATTTCAGTATCTGTACTTTCTTTGTATCAACATAAGGACATTCTGTTCAATTCCATCATCTGGTGCCTAACTACTCTTAGTTTCAGGCTTGGCGTTTTGCTGGAAGATAATATTAGCGGAACTTGGATACACCAGATCAGAGAAGGAACACACATCAATGTTACGGACAAGTGCTTAAAGTAGGTTGGACATATGCCTTCAGTAGCTTAGATGTTTCGTTGCAGGCATTGTCTGAGCATTCTTGTTCAGAGTAAAAGCTTCTCACTTTCTTAATATTATAGATTTCTCTTTGTAAATAAGTCATGTGTCTTAGCTCAATTTCCATGAAAACATCTGCTGTTCTGTTTATGTAAAAACAGAAATTGGAACATCTTCTGGAATGAGAAATCAAAGTTTCACTGAAGAAAGTTGGATATACAGTAGCACTAGTTTTGTTACTACTTTAGATTCATAAGAACCTGTTCCTTTATCACTCATATAAAAGTTGCCAATAGCATAAATCCAACTTTGCATATCGAACTGCCAAATATTATATTGCAGAATAAACGTAATGTATGTTTACATTCAGAAAGAAGGAACTGGGAATAAGTAAGAACTTGAAGAATACTAAATACTACTACTTCAATTAGCTTCTAAGGATTCCATGCTCGACTTCGTATAGGTGTTCTCATTCCTTCATGAATAGGTGTTGCAGGAGAATCTCTTGCTGGAGTCATCCATGGACGAAGTGGAGTTCTTGGACAATACATAGGAGTTTCACTCCCTAGACCATAGCGTTCTTCCGTGCAAATAGAGTTATCCACTTCCACAATCTCATAAATTTGACTTCGATCAACATAAGCATGATTCATCTGAGCCTCCAATTCTACCCTAACTCTATGCTCTCTAACTTCCACAACTCTCCCAACCATCCCATTATGAAGCCCTTGACGGATTCTGATTCGAGCATTCAGCAATGGGTCACGTTTTACTCTTCCAAATTCGTATCCTTTCTTCTGAGGTGGAGGTGAAGGTGGACGTCTGAAATTGGCTATTGATACTGATCTTACATCTCCATATCCATATCCATATCCTTTCTTCGGAGGAGGTAGAGGTCTGACATTGGGTATCGATACTGATCTTGGTGATTCTCGACAATATGCAACCTCAGCATTTTCCTCGACATGATCAGCCAACACATCGAATGTGTTGGTAGATTTATCAGGCAATACAGTTACTATATGTCCCTTAACTGAAGTAATAGTACCAATCTCACCTTCCTTACCACCAGAGACAACTTTAACATAATCACCAAGTTCAAATACCTTGGACAAATCTTTGCTGTGAATTGCAACACTCTGAGGCAGACCTTCACTCTCCGGTTTGAGGTAAACAACATCATCGTCAACTCTCAGAACCCGTCCCTGTATGGTTTTTAATTCTCCATTAAGAACAACAACTCGATCTCCTTCTTTAAAGTGTTTCTTCCTTTGATTTTTCACGAGCAACGTGGCAAAAGATAATCTTTCTGCACCCTCATTGTCATCACCCCTAGCTCCGCGAAACTTCTCAAGATCATCCGGAGTTGGCTGAACCTTGTTACCAATTGACCTAATGGACAGAGACTTGTACAAAAACCCGTCTTTGAATTTCATAAACTTCATACCATACACCGTATCAAAGAAATCACCAGAAACTGAATCTTTCTGGCGCCTTACTGGAATCCCCAACGCCTTAGCTTTCGTAGCACTCCAAAATTTCGGAGGAGGGCAGAATTTCTTCTCTTTCGGTACTTTTATACCATCAACCTTGTAAGCCAGAGCCCGAAAATCAATCCTTGGAATCAATTTCACTGTCACTCTTCGACGTATATCATCTCCATTCACAATCTGTGCAAGATCTCCTTTGTAAGTCCCCCTCTTTATTCTCACCCACGAACCATTTGAAAATTCTCTTTCTCTCTTCTTCACAGTAAGCACGGCGGACATCTCCTTGATAGGAACCATCACGATCTTATTTTTCAAGAAAATATTTCGCATTCCTTTGCATGCCTCTCTAACATGAGATTCTTTATCTGCTTCGATGTATACAAAATTTTGAAGATGATCAAGTGCGATTACTGACTTGATTTGTAGTGTAAATTTTTTATCAATTTGCTTCTGCATTAAACATGCTGCTACTTCCTTCTCATGACCAACTTCACACTTCACCATCCATAACTTAGAATCCGTTATCGTAGGCAAAAGCGCTTGCTGAAATACCTCCGTTGTATCTTCCTCTTCTTCGTATCTGGATTTTCTTCCGTATCTCTCTTCAATTCTTCTCTCGAATTCTTCAATATCTTCTTCATCTTCGTCTTCACCAATTTGTGGATGAATAACCTGACGTTGCCTGAGGACAAAATTGTCTTTTTGGTCCACTCTTGCATCGTCAATGAAATCATCTTCTGCTTCTGAGTCATCTGAATCTCCTTCTTCGTCACTGTCAACGTCTGCTTCTAACTCGAAAAAATGTGATGCTGCCCTCCTCCGTTTAGTGCCGATTTCTTCTTCCTCCTCGTCCTCCTCCTCCCTCCACCGCCGCTTTTGGATTATTTTTCTGCTCATGTTTCTACGTACTCTGTTTCTTGACAATGTGAACAAAGTAGCGAAAACAAAAAGGACAACTCGATGCACTAAAATTTTCGCTACAAATTTTTGCAGGTTTATGATTTTGTAAAGGCATATATTGCTTTTATAGGCATTGCTGGTAATCTTTATATTGCTTTTATGGGCATTGCTGGTAATCTAACACGAAGAGGGATTTAGGTTTAGAAATCCTACAAAATAAAGGATTTGAATTTTTGTGTTACTTGGCACACAAGTTACTGTTAGGAAGTCAAACGAGTCAACAATTTTCCTAAATAGTACTCCCCATTCCTTTTTTAGTTGTTGTGTTTCTTTAATGGAGAATCAATTTGATTAATTTTTAAATTTAAACTAGATTAGATTAATTTAATATATTAAAATTAAAATTTGGATATTCAAATAGCTATACGAAAAGTACTATAATTTGTAACTTTTTTTATATCAATATAAAAATAAAATACATCTTAAAATATTAGTCAAAATTCATACTGTTTGACTCTAAAAAAAAAAATTATGACAAGTAAAAAGAAACATAGGGAGTATCTCCGTTTACTTTTACTTGGTTCATATTAACTTGGTATCCCTTAAGAAAATATTTGTTAGGGGTTTATTTTATTGAATTAACCTTATTAATTATGCTTTGAAAATCTCAATTTGACTACTACGTTATGTAGTCATTTAATGATAATAATAAATTTTTTTGATTTCATAAATTGTATACTTTATCCGTTCAATTTTATTTGTCCACTTAAAAACAAAATCCTACAACCCCCCCACGCACCCCCACCCTACCCCCTACTTCCACCTCCACCCCACTATTTTAAAAAATTAAATTTTTTTCTACCCCCTACCCCAACCAGCCCACCCTACCTCCACCTCCACTTCCACCCAACCAATCCTTTTTTTTTTTTTTTGGAATCTTTATTTTTTTTAGCGCAATTCGAAATTTTGAGTAGAAAAGCATTGGTCTATATGGATATTCATATTTAATCACTTTGTCCACATTTTTTTGGACCTCTAAAATAGATTGAAGCCCATATTTATCCAATTAAAAAAAGTGAGTGATTCAATTCATTAAATATGAATTAAATGGACTAATTTCATGAAAAAATTACATCATACCACAACTTAACTTACCATAACTATTTAAAATTTCAACTCTTTTAAATAATTACATAAATCTCTGATTTTACTTAAAAGCTCGGATACATCATAGAAGAATGTGATGTATCCATATAAACTTAAATGATGTAACTGGAAGAATGTGATTTATCCGTGTAAATTTTTTTAAGTGATGTATCTGGAAGAATATGATGTATTCGTGTAAAATTAAGTAATATATTTGAAAGAATGTGATGTACTCGTATAGACTAAATCAGGAATTTTTAGTAATTTTAGAAAAAAATGAAATAAGGAGTAATTAGCTTCAAAAGGGTTGAGATTTATATAACTTTTATTAATTTCATTAGTATGGGCTGAAATTGCCGGCCCAAACCTAAACATACAGAGCCCAATATCACATAAAAAGCCCATCTCAGCATATGCACGAGATTGTTCCCGTGCTAGAAGAAGCAGAGGAGGAAGAAGATGACGGTGTTCCACTTCTTCAATTGCTCTATCTCACGCAGTCTATTACTCTGCTACCCTTTGTACCTTTTTCTTTCTTATGGCCACCTTTTGCGTATGTCAACTAATTCGACGTTATACCTATCACCTTCCATCAATAACATGTACCAGATAAGTCTGTCTACCAAAATTATGAAAGATGAAGAAGAAATCCATATTAGGATTTTTGGTCTACTTCTCAATTCCATTGACATGGTTCCAGAGGCGGATCTAGGATTTAAGGGTTGTGGGTTCCTTAAGCAAAAATAAAAATCTAATATAGTGACTGAGGGGGCTTGAACCCACAACCAAGAGATCAACAAAGCTTTAGAAGGCTCCTTCTCTACCACTAGACGAATAACACACTTCATTTATGGGTTCCCAACCTATATTTGTTATATATTTACTAAATTTCTCAATATAAATACAAGATACGCACAAAAGTCACTGGGTTCCCGGGAACCCCCACCTACCACCTTGAATCCGCCCCTGCATGGTTCATAAATAAAAGTTGAGGCTATGTGAGATTATCCTACGTGAGCTCACATTTGATTATCCAATGTGCATGTGCAGAAATTAATTCTGGAGCTTTGGGCCTGCATTCAGAATTATTTCTTTGGTCCAAAAAAATTGTTTTATGAGTGAACTACATAAAGCACAGATATTTTGTACCCAATTACCAGATAACATGGGAGTTTCAAAAATTACAAAATTTATCTAATGTTTGACCTATATATATTGGCTAGATACGTGTATCATAGATACAAGCGAAATAAAAAAAAGAACTAAAAGATTTTTATGTAGCGAACAAACATTAAATAAGACTAAAATCAAGAGAGTAACGATTTTTTGAGCAAAATAAAAAATGCTAGATATTCCTTCAAGATACACACGCTGGAAATATATATCTCAGATACGCACAAGTCATATTTGATTTATTTTCGAAAGTAAATGATTTTTTTGTAATTGAATTACATTAATTTTTTTATTACTCTTTAAAATATTAGATTCAAATTTAATCTTTATTATCATCTAGTGTATCAAGTATTAATTTGATGCATTTAGTATCAATTTTATATAGTGTATCCAAATACATGTCAAAATACATGTATATATATCAAAGTATGTGATGTCAAATATGCAGATATACATTCATTAAATATCTGTTATTCACAATAACTCTTTGCATCTGTATTTTCACAATGTATCCATGTTTCACAATTTTATGTATATGTTTATATCTAGTGTATCTATATCCAGAATCAATTACATCCCATGTATTCAATATCAATTTGTTGTATTCAGTATCAATTCATATAATGTGTCCAGATATATGTATCTAGTATTAAAGCTGTCTTGTCTGAACTTTTGATACATGTATCTATGCATAGATACGTACTTAGAAGAAGAAGAAGAAAAAGAAAATACATTCATAAATACACATATATACATATGTATCTAAAATCAATTATAGGACGATTGCCCTGTGAGTTAATCTGAAAATCAAAAGACCTCGTTAAACCTCGTAATTCACAGTCTCTTATTGTGATAACTGAATAAGGACGAACATTGTGAGATGAATGAAATTTTTCACACAAAAACTGAATAACAATTCTAAGAGAACACCGATATTGTCGTTGATTCCATGGTGCCCAAGCCCAAGTCAAACTCCTTAATAATGGATGTTACAAGAATCAAAGAAAAGAGATAGAGGTGAGAGAGAGAAATAGGGGGAAAATCTGAGAGAGGAGCATGTTTGGGAAGAAGAAGTGTGATTTGGGGAGATAGTTTGAGTGTTAGGTACAAGTGAGTGATTTTAGTCTAAAAATAAGGGGAGGATATATGTTTTGCAATCCATTAGGAAATTAAGAAATACTGTGTGATTATGTAATTTTTTTCGAAGTACTGTGTGATTGAACAATTATACTAAGGATATTTGCTTAGTTATATAGTTATCCTTCTTTTATTTGTATCAGTCCATCTTATAGGCCAAATTTGATGAATGAAATTCAAATGAGAAAATTACATAAAAATGCAAACAACAAACTTACATTACCAAATATGATCAACCTTTTAAGATGCTACCAAAAATGGCTCAATGTCCTTAGAAGAAAGGAAGTTACTTTTCATTCCCACCCTTCTTCTTCATCTTTTTCCCCCTCTTTCTCTCTATCCTTCTTCTCTTTCTTCATAAGCTTTAATATGTACAACATTATACATCATTATACAATAATATACACAATTATAAAAAGTGTATAACATTATATATTGAGTGTACAAACCTCAGATACAGCGATACATCTCATTTCTCCGTGAAGTTTTTCATGAAATCTCCACTTCAACTTTACTTTTCCTGTTTTAGTGATGAGAGAAAACATATAAAGCAAGATTAAATACGTAACATCTACAGTAGGGAGTAATAAAAAAGGCAGTAGACTCGTCTTACCTTTTTTTCAGTAGTTATCTCAATTTTTTCGAAATAATTTTTGATATTTTTGAAGGTTTGGAAGTGATATGTGCCAATCAAAGAAGGACTAAAATTTGACAGTATGTTATATGGCTGCTTCTATAAGATTCATTTCATTTATTCTATGGACTGGTTTTATGTATTATTGATAAAAACTCCCACCAGTCTTGGTGGAATTAAATAACAAAACAAAAAAAAAAGAGTGAATTTTCTTCTTTTTGAGACCAAAGCTAGAAGAAAGAGAGAAAAAGAAATCAAATCAAAGAAGATGTGTAATAGTTTTTGACTATAAAATTATAATGTAACTTTTTTGGCTATTCTTTCCATTCCTTTTTATATGCTCCCTTTTATTTTTTAGAATCAAAGATTCAAATTTTGATCAATATTTTAATATGTATTTCTTAATCAAATTAAAAAAAGGAAAATTGTAATTTATAATACTTTTCATATAATTTTTAATATCTAAATTTTTTAAAAATTAAATTAATCTAATCTAATTTAAAAACTTAGTCAAATTGACACAAAAACGAAGAGAGCACATAAAATAAAGTGAGGGAGTATTATTTTGCAATGTAAGTCAGCTGCGTGTACTTTAATGAAATTATCCCAATTCTTATTTAAACCAAGATTTCTTCTTCGATTAAGTCGAGGCTCCTCTTTTCTTTGATCCTTCTTTCGTTCTTTCTTCCTTCTTTCTTTGATCAAGTGTTGGCTTACATTCCTTTTCATGCATGATTTACATCATTGTTACTTCTTTCCCAGGCATACATAGTTCCTGATCACCCAACACCTATGACCTCAGTGACATAGGTCATAGGTGTTTGTTCTTGAAAGCATTTTGAGGCCACATCTGAGAGGCTCCCTAACTTTTTTTTGCCGGTGAATTAACCACCACTTCCCTATATTTGATTGCAGGTCTATACAGGGAATATTTTTTATTATAGATAAAATTGTTCTTCTTGTGCCAATATTTTGTATTAAGTGCAAACTTCCTATTATCATTTCAAATTTTATTAATAGGTGCATTTGGAATCGATTGAAGTTGTATTACTGAGAATTGATTTTCATGTCATAGTGTTCGGCAACTTTAAAAGGGAAAACAAGTCGATAGTAGCTGTCTCCTTTATGTGGACGTAGTAGTCTTAGCTCTGTTGTAATGTTTTACTTGTGGTAACGAATGAATGCTTAACGAGAGTTAGGATTAATGGTGGATTACATCACCGCAGTCCTAATATAATTTGCACATTAAGCAGGAAGTAGCTAAAGGAAAGAAAACGTATAGTCATTTGAAAAAGAACGATTATTATGATTTAAGTTGCAATATTTTCTTTTCTCAGCATCATAGTTATTTTTTTTTGTTTACAGATTGGGCTTTGCTGACTCTGTTCTGCATAGATTGGCACCTCTTTGGGTGGCTGCTTGAGGACTGGAGTTTACATGGGACTACGTAGTGCAACGCCTAGACGCTAATGTTAATTTGGTAAAAGTTTTTCCCAAATTAATGCTCCTTTGTAGCACAAAGGGAACAACCCCTACCCTTCAAAACCCCTCCCAACCGGGAAATAAACAAACAGACACACACAAAAACGAAAAGGTAACAGCAACATTAGCTATTTAATTTCATGAATCAATGAGTACCATGAATTCAATGCCCTATATTGCTACTTTTCTCCTTATTCCATGATGTCATTTCAGTTCTTCTGTATATCACTGGCATTCTGGCAGCACTAGGGTCTCTAGTGTTGCTTCGGAAAACCAAACCCAAGACTTTGATTCCTATCATATATGCATGTGCTTGGCTTGTGGAAACAATACCATCCATTACTAGGTCAGTTGTGTTGCGGAAGCCGAATATATAGAGTGCGATTAAGTCGCAATTACTATACCTAAAGTTAGCTATATAAATAGTAAATGAGAGAACAATAAGAGAACACCAGAAATTTACGAGGTTCGGCAAAATTTTATTTTTGCCTACTCCTCGGACACAATCAACTACATTTTTATTTCACTCCAAAAAAATACAAGTGAAATACTACAAGAGAGAAAGGAGATTCAAATGCCTTCAAGGATGAGAAGGCAAGTGAGAGAGGTTATTTTCAAATGAACTAAGTGCCCCTATTTGTAGAAGTGAATTCTTCCTCTCGATGTTATCAGTGACATCATCATCATCATCTTGATGTCATCAGTGACATCATCATTACACAAATGTCAAAGTTCAACGTGTGAAATTATTTAATGGTAGTCAAAGATTTCGACTATAAGTTGAACTTGGACATTTCTTCCCAAAGAAGAATTTCCTTGTTTTTCAAAACATTCGCACTAGTTCTAGTCAAACGTTCACACTAGTTCTAGAATCTTGTCAAATTTAACAAGTTGTACTTGTCTTCTCCTCAGTTATTGCTGATGAAGCAAGAAAATCTTACGAACTTGAAATGACGCGTTGAAATCTCCTCGATTATAACTTGAAATGGTTGGCCTGACCAGTAAAGGCGACAACACTCAAATTTTTCTAGTGTTGGTGTGGATGACTGACATTTCTTACAATGCTTGCATTGAGAAATTAAAAGGCTATTTTTACCTCTGTTAGCTGGAACCTTTGTCTCATCATTTCGTATGTATTCCACTACCTCCCCATTTTCTCCAACAGTTTACTAACTCCATTGTGATTCCTGGCATGGTCCAGTTGAATCCAGACATACTCAAAAAGATCTGCCACAACTGTCCAGTCACCTTGCACTGCATGAATAAGTGGCTATTGGTTTCTGCACTTCCCTGACATAAAAAAAACATCGTGAGGATAGCTGAGTTCTCCTTCTTTGTAAACTTCCATGAGTTAGACATGCCCTTCTAATCACCAACCAAGAAAAACACCTTACTTTCAATGGGGCTTTTGCCTTCCAGATTTTCCTCCAGTGAAGCTTTGTACATGCTGTCCAGTGGAGTTAAAAAGTAAATATGCAGACTTTACTGTGAACCCCTTCGTCTCATCCCCTTTCCATACGATGGAGTCTTCATTCTGTACAGTACCCTTGAAATGTTCCAGGATCTTTTGAAGCTCAATAGCTCTAGTGACCTCCAATCATTTAATAACCTTCTATAAAAGAAGTTCCAGCCTTGCAAAATCCAGGTGTCCTCAATTGAAGCCTCAGGTACCAGGCTAAGACAAAACATAGCTGGGAACAACTTCTTTAGAAGGCCATGTCCTAGCCAGTTGTCATGCCAAAAGGAATTTTTTCTCCCATTCCCCACTGAGAATCCCTTATTTGTCAGTGGATATGGCCAGTGAGATCTGATGGATGTCCATGCTTTCTAGCCACCACCTCCTTCCATAGAGCTCGATTGTCAAAGTTGTATCTCCATAACCATTTCATTAGGAGACTCTTGTTTTCTGTTCTCAAGCTTTAAATGCCAAGACCCTCTTCTTCTTTACACTTGGTGACTGCTAAGTGGAAACACTTCTTATCTTTGTTTCCTTTCCACAAGAAATTTGTCTTGAGGGAATCTAACTTCTTTTTCACCTTCGCAGATAAGGGAAAGAGAGACATTACGTAGGTGGGCGAGAGATCCAAAACAGAATTTATCAAAATGACCCTGCCACCCAAAGATAAATATTGAGATTTCCATCTAGCTAATCTACTTTCTGCCCTGAGCTCTCTCAACAACTCCACTCCAGACCTCCATTACCTTATTCTTTGAGCCAAGGGAGAGCCCCAAATAGTTTGTAGGTAAGGTGTCTATCTCACATCCCCGTATCCTGCTAAAACATTGAATATTTGGAACCCTTTTGATTGGAATCAACCTGCTTTTCCTCCAATTAACATGAAGTCCAGACACAGCTTCAAAGACGGTCGAAATTAGTCTCAAGTACCCTAATTGTTCAATGTTGGCCTCACTTAAGACTTAGGTGTCATCAGCATAAAAAAATGTGGGACCTCCTGTTGGAGGCATTAATTCTGTATTATCCAAATTAGCAATTATTGTGTCCAGCATTAATTTTATGTGCTTCCTTTTCCATTTCCTTTTCCAAATTTGGTGCTGAATTCAACATCATTGTCGTGCTAAACTGCTGTTGCATTTGCAGTTATCTGAAGGGTGGCTTGGGATGGAACCTTCCAAAAGTAGCAAGCTTTGAACTATTCACCTCACCGACGATTGCTTTAAACAGTTAGCAGCTGTATGTTGCATGCCAGAGACCATCTAACTAAGGTATTTTCTTATGGTAGATGACATAGGGTCCTATGAATGTAATCTATCCACTTCTGTAACCTTGATGTAAATGTCAAGGGCATTTCTTCTTCAAGAAATTTTGGCAGTAGGAGACCAAAAAAGCTTTTTATTCATCATTGATTTCTATAATTAGAGAAAGCCAACCAAGAGCATTTAAAAGGTACATATAAATCCTACCAAGAAGCTCCCTTGATATGATATCTGACTTGTTTTAAATATATTTAAATTTTTATAATACTAGTTGATCTCCAAGCAATGTTTTGTTCTCTGAACTCAAAGAGTATTAGATTAAAGGTTGATACTGAATAGTTGCATTGGTAGGCAAAACTACTCAATATAAGTGCTCATGGTACATAGCTTGAACACTAGCATTATCTACAAAAATTGGAAGTTGACATTGATGGCATCATTGAAGGTTTCTTCCTTTAAATTTGGATGCTGATTGTGAATAATGGAAAGCTTACAGAGTATTAGCCAACAAATAACACAGTGTGACTTTTAATAATCCAAATGCCACCCCGTTAATCCATGTAAAAGTAATGCCCTTTCACCACTTTTCGGTCCTTTTATTTAAAAAATAGTCGCTGTCATGGAGTTTTCTATGACAACAAGATATGGGGGGCACAAATGAGAAACTGGTGACATGAAAGGCTTGGTATTCATACAGTGAACAAAGAGGTGAAGACAAAGAGTCTAGGACTATTCTGCACACTGAGGCAAAAACAGGTCCTGGAGATACATCAAAGTACTCTTACACCGGATTAGCCAAATGGTTGCTCTGTGTTTGAGCATTTTTTCTGTCACTAAATATAATTAGCAAAACCATGCTAGGTGCATCATGCAATATTTAATGTAACATTTTAAGAATTCATCACATTCAAAACATTTTAGCAAGAACTCTTTAGGATAAGACAACTAACTGAACTAAAAAGAAATCTAACATATCCAGTATCATAGTAAAGACATCAAAACTATGGTCTATAACAATTCAAGATTTCCCGGTTAATACTACTGTATTTAAAAGAGAGAAGAAGTCAAAAAAGGTTGATATGTTCCACCATCAAGCCACCCATCTCCAGAACCTATTTAACAGCTAAACATAACCCTCAACCCAAAAAGACAAATCCACCATGCAGCTCCTATGTTGCATTTTTCCTCATAAATTTGTTTGGCTTCCCAACTCTTGACGAGGATGGTGATGTTTCTCGGGATGGTGGGATGACATGTTCACTCATATTATGTAATCGAGATTCAAGTGAAGAAGGCTTGCTTTTGATTTCCCTATGACCGCAAATCTGCATTAGCTCGAGTACCCCGTGCTCTAGATGTTGGAGTCGATGCAAGCTTAGTTTTTTTTTGTTGGGGGGGCCTCATACTCATCATATGAAGAAGATTCAATAGTGTGCACAGATGTTGAAGTCGAAGCAAGCTTAGTTTTCTTTTTTGTTGCTTGGGGTTCATACTCATCATGTGAAGAAGATTCACTAGTTATATCAGTACATTCTGGTATGAGCCTCTTTGTCCTGCTTCCACTTGCAACATCAGCGTGCTCACATTTTGACGAAACATGAAGCTTCTTTCTCACACGAGCTCTGTCTATCAAACACTGAAACATCAAACCTCAAGGTTCTCTTGTACTTAAATATCAGTAAGTCATCTTGCTCAAGGGAATGGGTGTCCACGAAATCTTTTCATCCATGTTTGAGGTATAATGTGTCTTCAATTGGAGTCAATCCTACCTTCCATGTTGCACCACTAGGACCTGTAAGACTAACAAAAGCTTCTAGCTTTTCTCTCATATTGTTGGCAAATTTGAGGGGAATGGCCTGCAATTTCATCATTCCTTGTTAAGATTCACATTTCATATACAACAAGAACACTAGCTAAGATCGCCAAAATTTACTAAATGAAAAGGAGCATGTCGAAACATGGAAAGTTTTCTAGTCTGAAGCAACACAAAACTGAGTAAAGATTTGTACTTGGAATTATTTTTTCTCCGGAGAGTGAAAATCACTACGAATTATACAACCAAAGATAGAATGGGACATTTATACAGTTATAGGCATCACAAATTATTTTCCTCGTAATGATGATTTTGACGATTGAGTCTCTCCGTGAAAGGAAAAAGGAGGTTTCAAATTGGATTCAATAAATATATCGATTCATCTCTCTATTTTCTGTAGAAGGATGTCGGGAGCGTAATTTCGTTCCCAATAGGAATCTTTTTATTTCGTTTTCATTTTTTTTAATCTGAACACCACAATTATATACAAAAAAAAAAATACACTTGATCAAAAAGGTAAACTGACATTGATTCCCCCCCCCCCCCCCCCTCAAAAAAAATTCTGCAAATCATTTTAAAAAATCAAGGACTTGAAATTTTGCAAAATTTCTTTGACACAGCAAGTCTCATTAAAAATTTGAAGGAGCTTTGTCACTTACAAGTTGTTGATCAAAAAGTCCGGTGAGCATCTGAAATAATTGAACCACTTGAAACTATGACCAGTACATTTGCTCTTTCCATTTCTGGCAACTCTTATACTCACTCCTTATTCTGCTAAAGAAAAAAATGAGGGAAAAAATTAAATATAAAGAAGTTATCTTTCTCAAATCCTTTTATGTGTGCACTAGAAAGAGAATCAAAACAAAGAGAAAAATTGCAAAATTTTATAGGGCTCTTCCTTAGACCTTCAAGGAGGAAGCAAAAGTGGGACAAGTGAATCCGATGTGAGGGAAGGATTATGGCGTTAGTTTAAATTAGAACAATTGAATAAGAAGTGCACATATGAAATAAGAATGGAAGGAGACAATCAAAGCATGGGATTTATCTATTCCAAAACAACTTGCGGATTGAATGGGTTTTTGCGAGAAATGACGGAGTTCTTTAGGGGAGAGATGAATGGTTTTTTGCGAGAAATGATGGAATTCTTTAGGGGAGAGAATCACTTGCTAGATCGAATCCAAGGATAGATTACATCGGCCAGGTGTTGGATTGAATGAATGCTCAATTGCGTCATCACGACAACAAGGAATGTCCAACCTTTAGATCTCTTCTTTCTCAATAAAGGCGGCTTTTTGTCTTTTCAATTCTTTTCTTTCTTTAGTTTCTTTCTTAAGTAGCTTATTAGCTTGAAAGCTTTTGGTGTCTTTAAAGATTTACCAAAATATGATGAAAAGTGATCAGCCATTGAGGAAGACATAGCCTAGGGCTAAGAAGTAAGGAAACTTTGATACATGAATATTTATATAATTTCAAATCTTTGAAGAATAGAACTCCTTTCAGTTTTTTTATTAAGAACTCACATTGTAGATTTGTTGATTATAAATTTGGCGAAACAAAGAGACTTGAAAGTCTAGAGAGTATCAGTAGAAAGAGCACTGGAGTTGAAAATAGCAAAAGAGTACAAAGTTAAAAATGACAATAGATTTTATAGTCCTTTCAGATTTTTCTTTTTGAGATTTTTGTTGACCATTTAATATTTTATATTTACTGGCATACTAATTTGGAAATGAGTTTTGTTGACCATTTAATGTTTTGTATTTACTGGCTATCTCGATATAAGCATTCTTCCCATCCAGTTAAATCTACCTAGAGCGTATCCCTATTTTGAAATTAAAAATAAGGTTTATAGAATGAAGTAATCGAAATGACAAGTGGTTACGATTGCAAAATGCGGAGAAAGTCTAAAACCGTCAGTTACCTTTTGAATCAAAGTAGTGGCAAGTTGAGAATTACGACTACAAGGGGAGAAGCAAATATTCGTAGACAACTTCGCTTCCTCCTCGCTTCTTTCCTAGCTTTTCGCTCCTCTCCTTACAGTCAATTGGCTTTCAGCTCCTTTAGCTCGCCCTAGCCGAGCGGTCCTCTCCTGCACAAGTAAGCAGATTAGTTCTTCATGGCAAATAGGGTATATATACTATTGAGTCCCCTTTTTCGAATACTAGTCTTCGCCCGGAGGAATTTATAGCACAAAAAAATTTGGGGAGCAGGCTACTGAAGAGAGAAGCCCAACGAATGGAACTAGATACATTGTTCAAAGAAAGTGTTTTCGCTTTTACTTAAATTTCATATAGTGCAAGGAAAAAGGTTTCCTAGGGGTACCACAAATAAAAGAAAAAAATAAATAAGCCGAGTAAAAGCCTACTTAATGAGAAAACACTAATTATAAGAATTTCTTCATTTCAAATTTGAGTTCTAAAGTCGAATTAATGATAGAGATCTCATCAATCTCGTCATATTTTTGAGTGAATTTTCATTGACCGTCGAATTAATGATAGAGATCTCATCAATCTCGTCATATTTTTGAGTGAATTTTCATTGACCACTCCGTCCTGCATGCCATCATCGCTGCTTGTCACACTTTTTTTTATGTTAATACTTTTAAATATTTTAAATTATTAACTAGTTTAACTTAAAGTGCTTTTGTGTCATTTGTGAATATACTTACAAATGACTTAAACAATAGTATTGTTTTGGTGTTATTATATGTGAGTTTGATGTCTTGTTCATAGTGATTTTTACTCTCTGCAGAAAAAGATATTCCAAGTACAAATCTTTACTCTGTTGTCTGTTGCTGCAGACTAGAAAACTTTCCATGTTTCGACATGCTCTTTTTTATTTAGTTGGATTTTGGCAATCTTAGCTAGTGTTCTTGTTGTACATGAAACATGAATCTTAACAAGGAATGATGCAATTGCATGCCATTCCACTCAAATTTGCCAATAATCTGAGAGAAAAGCTAGAAGCTTCTGTTAGCCTTATAGGTCCTAGTGGTGCAACATGGAAGGTAGGATTGACTCCAATTGGAGACACATTATTCCTCAAACATGGTTGGAAAAAATTTGTGGACACCCATTCCCTTGAGCAAGATGATTTGCTGATATTTACGTACAAGGGAGCTTCGAGGTTTGATGTTTCAGTGTTTGATAGATAGAGCTCGTGTGAGAAAGAAGCTTCATGTTTTGTCAAAAATGTGAGCATGCTGATATTGCAAGGAAGCAGGACAAGGAGGCTCATATCAAAAAGTCCTAATACAACTAGTGGATCTTCTTCACATGATGAGTATGAGCCCCCTGTAACAAAAAAGAAAACTAAACTTGCATCAACTCCAACATCTGTGCACACTAGTGAATATTCTTTACATGATGAGTATGAAACCCCTGCAACAAAAAAGAAAACTAAGCTTGCATCGACTCCAATATCTAGAGCACGGGATACTCGAGCTAATGCCGATTTACGGTCCCAGGGAAATCAAAAGCAAGCCTTTTCACTTGAATCTCGATGACTTAATATGAGTGAACAGGTCATCCCACCATCCTGAGAAACATCACCATCCTCATCAAGAGTTGAGAAGCCAAACAAATTTATGAGGAACATGCAATCTAGGAACTGCATGATGGATTTGTCTTTTTGGGTGGAGGGATATGTTTAGCTGTTAAAAAGGTTCTGGAGATGGCTGGATTGATGGTGGAACTTGTCAACCTCTTTTGATTCCTTCAACTCTTTTAAATATACTATTACCAGCCGGGAAATCATGAATTGTTGTAGCCATACTTTTGATGTCCTTATTGTGATAAGGGATGTGCTTTCGGTCTTTTGGTTTGGTCTTGTTTGATTTGGTTTCTGTTTTTGGTTTTGAAAAAGTGCAACTAAATCCAAATCAAAATAAATTTGAGTTGGTTCAGTTTTTCTCTTTTCGGTTCGGCTATTCGGTTATGTCAATAATTAATAACATAATCAAAGTTATATTTGCATGCTGGAAAAATAAAATTATATACAAGGAAAGTGCAACTGAATCCAAACCAAAATAAATTTGAGTTGGTTCGGTTTTTCACATAATCAAAGTTATATTTGCATGCTGGAAAAACACAATTATATACCGGGAAAGTAATAATATTGAATCTGTTAAATATACTTTCTAATATAAGTCACGAGCAAAACTGTAAAATACAATACTTAAAAGTATACCAAAAGATGTCCAAATATAAAATATAAACAGAATCACAAAGAAAGTTCCAATGCAATTAACTAGGCATTAATTAAATGCAATTGGCTAATAAGGGCAGTACTTTAATAAAAAAAGCAATAATTAAATGGGCTGAAAGTGGTAAGCTCAGACTCTAATTCTAAAATGTTATATATGTATATAAAATAGTTCGGTTTTTTCGGTTTCTCGGTTTTTGTTTTTCTAAATCCGAAACCAAACCAAAAAGAGAAATTCTTAACCCGAAACCAAACCAAAAACCAAAAATCCAATCCAAATTAAAATTCGATTTGATTTGATTTGGTTTGGTTTTTCGGTTTAATCCGAATAACGCACACCCCTAGGATTTGTTGGATTAATTTTTAGTGTAGCTAGTTGTCTTATCCTAATGTGCCCTTGATAAAATGTTTTGAATATGATGATATTTCACAAGTTGATGTGTATCCCCAGGCTACATTAATGTTGCATGATGCAATGCAAGAATTTGCTAATGGTATATATTGACAAAAAAGTGCTCAAACATGATTTGGAGCAACCATTTGGCTAATCCAATGTAGAGTACTTTGCTGCATCTCCAGGACCTGTTTTTGCCTCAGTGTGCAGAATAGTCCCAGACACCTTGTCTTCACCTCAATGTTTCGATGTATGAATATCAAGCCTTTTATGTCACCAGTTTTGCATTTGTGCTGTCATAGAGAACTCCATGACAATTGACAGCAACTATTTTTTAAAAAATAGGACCAAAAGGTGGTGAAAGGGCATTACTTTTACATGGATTAATGGGGTGGCATTTGGATTTAAAAGTCACATTGTTTGTTGGCCTCTTGACCTATTACTCGGTAAGCTTTCCATTATTCAAAAGGAGAAACCTTCAATCATGGCATCAATGTCAACATTCATGAAATTAGCCCAATTCTTATTTAAACCAAGATTTCTTCTTTGATTAAGTCGAGGTTCCTCTTTTCTTTGGTCCTTCTTTCTTTCTTCCTTCAATGTCAAATTGAGATGAGATGACGGTGGTGAAGCTGAATCTATAATTCCAAACAGTAAGCCAGTAGTCAAATAAGTTTGATCAAGTGTTGGCTTACAATCATTTTCATGCATGATTTACATCATTAGTACTTCTTTCCCAGGCTTAATTCCTTATCAACAAACACCTTTGACCTCGGTGACATAGGTCATAGATAAAATTATTCTTCTTGTGCCAATATTTTATGAAGTGCAGGTTTCCTGAAGTAAACTTCCTATTATCATTTTAAATTTTATTAATACGTGCATTTGGAATCGATTGAAGTTGTATTACTGAGAATTGATTTTCATGTCACAGTGTTCGGCAATTTAATAGGGGTGGACAAGTCGATAGTAGCTGTCTCCTCTATGTGGACGTAGTAGTCTTAGCTCTACTGTAATATCTTGTGGTAACGAAAGAATGCTTAATGAGAGTTAGGCTTAGTGGTGGATTACATCAACGCAGTCCTAATGTATTTTGCACATTAAGCAGGAAGTAGCTAAAGGAAAGAAAACCTGTAGTCATTTGAAAAAAATTAATTGTTATAATTAAAGTAGCAGCATTTTTCTTTCTCAGCAATATACTTAGTTTTTTTGTTATACAGGTTGGGCTTTTTCTGACTCTGTTCTGCATAGATTGGCACCTCTTTGGCTGGCTGCTTGAGGACTGGAGTTTACGTGGGACTGAGTATTGCAATGCCTAGACGCTAATGTTAATTTGGTAAATTTTTTTCTCAGATTAATGCTCCTTTGTAGCACAAAGAAAAACACCCCCTACCCTTCAAAACCCCTCCCAACTGGGAAATAAACAAACATACGCACACAAAAGCGAAAAGGGAAAAGCAGCATTAGCTATTGAATTGCATAAATCAATGTGCACCTTGAATGCAGTGCCCTACATTGCTACTTTTCTCCTTATTCCATGATTGTCATTTCAGGTTTTTTGTATATCACTGGCACTCTGGCAGCACTAGGGTCTCTATTGTGGCTTCGGTAAAACAAACCCAAGACTTGGATTCCTATTATATATGCATGTGCTTGACTTGTGGCAACAATACAATCCATTACTTGGTCAGTTGTATTTGTCTTCTCGTCAGTTATTGCTGATGAAGCAAGAAAATCTTAAGAGCCAGCTGTTTTACATGAATGACGTATTGAAATCTCTTTGGTTTTAAGTTTTAACTTGAAATGGTTAAACTGACCAGAATAGGCCACAACACTCAAATTTTTCTTGTGTTGGTGTGGATTGTTGGGGATAAACCCCACCACAGAATAATATTTGCGGTAATAACAGCGGAATAATAACGTAGCACCGTGATACGGTAATCAACAAAAAAGGAATAACAAGGACACAAATATTTTAACGTGCCCTTCTAAATAAGGGAAAAAACCACGGGCCCGAGAGGAGCAAAATAATTCACTATAATGAGGAATTTTACACTTTGTAGGTCACATTCTCTATTTTTCCTCACACACTATTTTCTCACACTCTCTATGAGATGCTCTCCACAACTACTTCTTAGTTGTTGTTTTTTGGATGTGTTACAAATGAGGAAGTGATGCCTCCTATTTATAGGAAAGATGACCAACATATCATCCAATCAAAATGCTTGAATTTGTTGCAAGTTGTGCAACTTGACAATTTGCAAATCTTGTTTGGATTGGTTGCAAGTTGTGCAACTTGACAATTTGCAAATCTTCCCACAACAAGCTTATACAAGTTGGCAAATTGTCACCTACCAAAAACCAAGTGTTGTTGCCCACAACTTGTTTTGCTACTTGTATTTTGTTATTCATTTTTATTTTTATTTTCCATTAAATGGGTATGAACCCTATCACGGATGGCTGGCATTTCTTACAATGCTTGCATTGAGAAATTAGCTGGAACTTTGTCTCATCACATAATCCAAGTCTAGCTTTGGAAGGTCAAATATCCTGGAATAGCTTACATCTAAATGTAGTTATGTATAATTGCTATCTGTCTAGAATGATTCTCTTGAAAGTATATGAATTTTATGCCATGAAAAATCGCCTATTTGATCACATTTTTTTCACGTCGCATGTTCTTAATAGTCAAATTTAGCAGTTTTTAATTTTAAAGTAATCTTTAGCATAAAGGCAGAAACTCATCTATTTTTGTGGAAACACTTCTTATCTTTGTTTCCTTGCCACAGGAAATTTGTTCTGAGGGAATCAAACTTCTTTTTCACCTTCACAGACAAGGGAAAGAGAGACATTATGTAGGTGGCGCGAGGAATCCAAAACAGAATTTATCAAATGACCTTGCCAGCCAAAGAGAAATATTGAGATTTCCGTCTATCTAATCTCCTTTCTGCTCTCTCAACAACTCCACTCCAGACCTCCATTGCCTTATTCTTTGAGGCAAGGGATAACCCCACATAGTTTGTTGGTAAGGTGTCTAGCTCACATCCCAGTATCCTGCTAAGACATGAATATTTGGAACCCTTTTGATTGGAATCAACCTGCTTTTCCTCCAATTAACATGAAGTTCAGACACAGCTTCAAAGATGGTCGAAATTAGTCTCAAGTACCTTAACCGTGGGACCTGTTGGAGGCATTAATTCTGTATTATCCAAATTAGCAATTATAGTGTCCAGCATTTATTTTGAGATGAATACGTTAGAATGAAAGAAGACATTTAGAAGTAATAGCTTCTGTTCAAACAAATATAATTTTATGTGCTTCCTTTTCCGTTTTCTTTTCAAAATTTGGTGCTGAATTCAACATCATTGTCTTGCTATGCTGCTGTTATATTTGCAGTTATCTGAAGGGCAGCTTGGGATGGCACCTTCAAAAAGTAGTAAGCTTCAAACTATTCACCTCACTGACGATTGCTCTAAACACTTAGCACCTGTATGTTGCATGCCAGAGACCATCTAACTAAGGTATTTTCTATGGTAGATGACCAAAAAGCATTTTATTCATCTTTGATTTCTATAATTAGAGAAAGCCAACCAAGAACATTTAAAAAGGTACATATAAATCCTACTGGGAAGCTCCCCTGATATGATATCTGACTTTATTTTTATTTATTTAAATTTTTATAATCATAGTTGATCTCCAAGTAAAGTGTTTTGTTCTCTGAACTCGAAGAGTATTAGATTAAAGATTGAAATTGAATAGTTGCATTGGTAGTCAAAGCTACTCAATATAAGTGCTCATGGGGGTAGCAGCCACGCCTAGCTTGAACATAGCTTGAACACTACGATTATCTACAAAAATTGAAAGTTGACATTGATGCCATTATCGAAGGTTTCTTCCTTTTAATTTGGATGCTGAATGTGAATAATGGAAAGCTTACAGAGTATTTGCCAACAAATAACACAGTGTGATTTTTAATAATCCAAATGCCACCCCGTTAATTCATGTAAAAGTAATGACCTTTCACCACTTTTCGGTCCCTTTTTTTTTTTTTTTTTTTTTTAATAGAAAATAGTCGCTGTCATGGAGTTTTTTATGAGAACAAGATATGGGGGACACAAATGGGAAACTGGTGACATGAAAGACTTGGTATTCATATAGTGAAACAAAGAGGTGAAGACTAAGGGCTCGTTTGGTACAAGGGATAAGGGATAACTAATCTCGGGATTAATTTTAGGTTGAGCTTATCACATGTTTGGTTGGGATAAAATGCATGGGATAACGCATCCCAGGATTAGTTATCTCGGAATAACTTGTTTCCAACCAAGCGACCCCTAAGAGTCTGACTATTCTGTATAACTAATCCTGGAATAACTTGTTTCCAACCAAGCGACCCCTAAGAGTCTGACTATTCTGTACGCTAAGGCAAAAACAGGTCCTGGAGATACAACAAAGTACTCTACATTGGATTAGCCAAATGGTTGCTCTATGTTTGAGCACTTTTTCTGTCAATATATACCATAAGCAAAAGCATGCTGGTTTCCCATTATGCAATATTTAACGTAACCTGAGGATACACATCACCTTTTAAGAGATCATTACATTCAAAACATTTTAGCAAGGACTCTTTAGGAAAAGACAACTAGCTGAACTAAAAAGTAATCTAACAAATCCAATATCACAGTAGAGACATCAAAACTATGGTCTGCAACAATTCAAGATTTCCCCGCTGATACTAGTATATTTAAAAGAGAGACGAAATCAAAAGAGGTTTACATGTTCCACCATCAAGGCAGCCATCTTCAAAGCCTATTTAATAGCTAAACATAACCCTCCACCCAAAAAGACAAATCCATCATGCAGTTCCTACATTGCATTTTTCCTCATAAATTTGTTTGGCCTCCCAACTCTTGGCGAGGATGGTGATGTTTCTCAGGATGGTGGGATGACCTGTTCACTCATATTTTGTCATCGAGATTCAAGTGAAGAAGGCTTGCTTTTGATTTCCCTAGGACTGCAAATCGGTATTAGCAAGTACCCCGTGCTCTAGATGTTGGAGCTGATGCAAGCTTAGTTTTCTTTTTTTGTTGCACAGGGCTCATACTCATCATGTGAAGAAGATTCACTAGTGTACACCGATGTTGGAGTCGATGCATGCTTAGTTTTCCTTTTTGTTGCTTAGGGCTCATACTCATCATGAAAAGAAGCTTCACTAGTTATATCAGTACTTTGTGGTATGGGCCTCTTTGTCCTGCTTCCACTTGCAACCAGAGGCAGAGCTAGCATACAATGAGGGGGTTCATCCGAACCCGCTTCCATGGAAAATTACACTATTTATACATGGTTAAAATTATTTTTTATGTATATAGTAGATGTTCAACCTCTTTCGGCTAGTTCGTGTGTGCACTTTTGAACCCCTTCAATGAAAATCCTAGCTCCGCCACTGTTTGCAACATCAACGTGCTCACATTTTTTGATGAAACATGAAACTTCTTTCTCACACTAGCTCTTCCTATCAAACATTGAAACATCAAACGTCGAGGATACATTATACTTGAATATTAACAAGTCATTTTCCTCAAGGGAATGGGCGCCAACGAATTCTTTCCAGCCATGTTTGAGGAATAATGTATCTCCAATTGGAGTCAACCCGACAGTTTAAGTTACACCAATTGGACCAAAATCCAACTGTTGTTGAATTTTTTGGGAATTGCCTGCAATTTTATCATTCCTTGTTAAGATTTCACGTTTCATGTACATGAACACTAGCTAAGATCACCAAAATCCAACTAATTTAAAAGGAGCATGTCGAAACATGGAAAGTTTTCTAGTCTGCAGCAACATACAACAGAGTAAAGATTTGTACTTGGAATATTTTTTCTCTCCGGAGAGTGAAAACCTCTATGAAGTAGACATCGAACTAACATATAGTAACACCAAAACAATACTATTGTTACAGCAACCCAAGATGGAATGGGACATTTATACAGCTATAGGCATAACAAATTATTTTCCTTGAAATGATGCAGAACAAGTGAACAATTTATTCTCTGAGAGAAGCACCTCCATAAAAGCAACAATTGACAAGTAAACTATAATGTCTCAAATTCAAATTTCAGAGGAGGCAAGACATTCAGGTGATTTCTTCTCGTATGTCCAAACTTTGGTGGATAGTTTTGCCATATCTGTAGGGATTTGATTTGTTAGATGGTGTCACTCAACTAATAATTATTATCGTAGAAAGTCATTTTTCTTTATTGAAGAAAATTGAAATCAAGAAGAAAAATGACTTTATGAGATTATAACTATTAGCTGAATAACCATATGAAAAACAATTCCTGTTGCGTGTTCATGATTTGGTTAAAAATCGATCCAATCAGATTAAATAAACCAATACTTTCAGGGGTTGAGTTTGATTTTAAATTTTAAAAGCCTACAATATTTGATTTGATTTTATTAAAAAAATTGAACCAAATAGGCAAATTAAATACGTAATATTATAATTATATTTATACATAATATACTTTTTTGTGAAATTTTTTAAATATCTTATATAACTTATCGTCAAAAGTTTATTTTTAATTCTGTAATATTTAAGTAAAGAAATAACAAAAAGACATAGTCCCAAAAACCTAATCTAGGTGCCTAGCCCTCCTAAGTCATTTTTATTTCCATTATTTTCTTTTTATTTATTTTGACGATTGGATCTATCTATGAAAGGAAAAAGGAGTTTCAAACTGGATTCAATAAATATATCAATTCGTCTCTCCATTTTCTGTAAAAAAGAGGACGTGAACAAAATTTCATTCCCTATAGAGAAAAAACGAACCAAATCAAATTTATTTTGGTTTGGATAGGGTTGCACTTTTTCAAAGCCAAAAACCGAAAGACTGAAACCGAATAAAACAAAACCAAACCGAAAGACCGAATGCACACCCCTTATCACATTGAAGGACGTCAAAACTATGGCTACAACAATTCATGATTTCCCGGCTGGTAATAGTATATCTAAAAGAGAGAAGGAATCAAAAGAGGTTGACATGTTCCACTATCAAGCCAGCCATCTCCAGAACCTTTTTAACAGCTAAACATAACCTTCCACCCTAAAAGAGAAATCCATCATGCAGTTCCTACTTTTCATTTTCCTCATAAATTTGTATGACTTCCTAACTCTTGACGAGGATGGTGATGTTTCTGGGATGGTGGGATGACCTCTTCACTCATATTAAGTCATCGAGATTCAAGTGAAGGATGCTTGATTTTGATTTCCCTAGGACCATACATCGGCATTAGCTCGAGTACCCCGTGCTTTAGATGTTGTAGTCGATGCAAGCTCAGTATTCTTTTTTGTTGCAGGGGGCTCATACTCATCATGTGAAGAAGATTCACTTATTGTATCAGTACTTTCTGTTATGAGCCTCTTTGTTCTGCTTCCACTTGCAACATCGGCATGCTCACATTTTTTGACGAAACATGAAGCTTCTTTCTCACACGAGCTCTGCCTATCAAACACTGAAACATCAAACCACGAGGATCTATTATACTTGAATATTAACAAGTTATTTTCCACAAGGGAGTTGGCATCAACAAATTCTTTCCACCCATATTTGAGGAATAATGTATCTCCAATTGGAATCAATCCGACATTCCAAGTTGCACCACTTGGACCTGTAAGACTAACAGAAGCTTCTAGCTTTTCTTTCAAGTTGTTGGCAATTTTTTTGGGAATGGCATGCAATTTCATCATTACTTGTTAAGATTCACGTTTCATGTACAACAAGAACACTTGCTAAGATCGCTAATAAATCAAAAGGAGCATGTTGTAACATGGAAAGTTTTCTAGTTTGCAGCCACAACAAAGTAAAGATTTGTACTTGGAATATCTTTTTTCTCCGGAGAGTGAAAATCACTATGAACAAGACATCGAACTAATATATAGTAACACCCAAACAATACTATTGTTACAACAACCTGAGATAGAATGGGACATTTATACAGTTATAGGCATAACAAATTATTTTCCTCATAATGATGAAGAACAAGAGAACAAGTTATTCTCTGAGGGAAGCACCTCTGTAAAAGCAATAATTGACAAGTAAACCATGATGTCTCAGATTCAAATTTCAGTGGAGGCAAGACATTAGGTGATTTCTTCTCGTATGTCCAAACCTTGGTGGATAGTGTTATCATATTGTAGGGGAGTTAATTTCTTAGATGTTCACTGAACTAATAGTTATTAGTCTCATAGAGTTGATTTTTTTCTTCTTCAATAAAGAAAAATGTCTTTTTGAGACAATAACTATTAGTTCAATAACCATATGAGAAATCAATTCCCGGTGGGGTGTGCATGATTAGGTTAAAAATCGATCCAATCGGATTAAACAAACCAATATTTTTAGAGGTTGAGTCAGATTTTTAATTTTACAAATAGACAATATTTGATTTGATTTTATTAAAAAAACTGAAGAATAAATCAAACTAAACAGACAAATTAAATACATAATATTATAATTATATATACATAGTATATTTTTTTGTGAAAATTTTAAATATCTTATATATTTTTTTCGTCAAAAACTTATATATGATTCAATATAATAATAATTAAGTAAAGAAATAACAAAAAAAACTTATAGTCTCAAAAATTTAATATATTGCCCAGCCCTAGTCGCGCTAAGTTATTTTTATTTCCCTCACTTTCTTTTTATTAATTTTGACAACTGTATCTCTCTTTGAAAGGAAAAATGAGGTTTCAAATTGAATCCAATAAATTCATCAATTCATCTCTTCATTTTCTGTAAAAGGAAGGAGGGAGCATAATTTCATTTCGTTCCCAATAGGGAATCTTTTTTTTTTTTTTTGTCCTTTTCATTTTTTCTCATCCGAACTTCACAACACTATATATATATAAAATAATTCATCAAAAAGGTTAAGTGACTTTTTTTTCCCAGTAAAATTCTGAAAATAATTTTTTAAAAAATCAAAGAGGACTTGAAATTCTGTAAAATTTCTTCCACATGGCAAGCCTCATTAGAAAATAGAAGGAGCTTTTTCACTTACAAGTTGTTCATCAAAAATTCCGGAGAGAATCTGAAAAAATTGAACCACTTGAAACTGTGACCAGTACATCTGCTCTTTCCATTTCTTGAAGAAAGAAAAGAATTGAAAAGACAGAAAGTCACATTTATTGAGAAAGAAAAAATCTAAAGGTTGGACATACATCACTGTCGTGATGACACGATTGAGATGAGAGATCTGGTGGGGCCTTTAGGAAAATTCAGGAGTTTTATACTTCTTTAAAAGTCGACATCGATCTCTTTTCATTTGTTTTTCATATTACCGAAGTATTCGGCACCCAAAAGAGATTGTGGTTTTATAGTCTTGGAAAATTTCTTTTCTGAATAGCCTTATTCCTCTTTTGTCCGGAGGTTGTTCTTGATTCTAGATTTCAGCAATGGCAGTCGCTGCTTCTTCAGTCTGAGCAGACTAGCATCCCTTCCCACTGTGCATTTTTCAAACATAGAAGGCGATTATAGGATCGAATTCACTCATTAAGAAACTGCTCGTTGTTCATTTGATCCAACACCATACCGATCAAACCTATCCTTTGATTTAATTCAACAAGTGATTCTCTCCCTGAAAGAATTCCGTCATTTTACATGTATGTGCTTTTCGTATTCAATTACATAAGTCCTAATTTCGACTGACGCAACAATCTTTCCCTAACATTGGATTTTCTTATCCCACCCTCGCTTCCTCCTGGAAGGTCTAAGGAAGAGCCTATAAAATTTTGCAATTTTTCTCTTCATTTTGATTCTCTTTCTAGTGCACACTTAGTTTCCTATCTTTTCCCTTGCCCGTTGGCTTTATTGTATTGTCATATTTATAGTGGGATGAAAACAATGCTTTCTTAATTCGTACATCACTAGTCCTGGTACCGCATCTTATCAGCTTTTCCCTAGAACTATCAATATACCGAATAGAGGATTTGCAAAAAAGAAATTCTTTATTTTCCATTTTTTCACTTAGTTTCCGGTTTGATTTTTTCTGTTATGTCAATAATTAATAACATAATTAAAATTATATTTGCATGCTGGAAAAAAAAGAATTTTATACAAGGAAAGTAATAATATTGAATCTCTTAACTATACTTTCTGAGATAATAACTATTGACTTTCTGAGATAATAACTATTAGTTAAGTGACTATCTAACAAATCAACTCCCCTACAATATGGTAACACTATCCATCAAGATTTAGGCATACGAGAAGAAATCACCTAATGTCTAGCCTCTACTGAAATTTAAATATGAGACAACATGGTTTACTTGCCAATTGTTGCTTTTACGGAGGTGCTTCCCACGAAGAATAACTTGTTCACTTGTTCTGCATCATTACGAGGAAAATAATTTGTTATGCCTATAGCTGTATAAATGTCCCATTCTATCTTGGGTGGTTGTAACAATAGTATTGTTTTAGTGTTACTATATGTTAGTTCGATGTCTTGTTCATTGCGATTTTCACTATCCGGGAAAAAAAATATTCCAAGTACGAATCTTTACTCTGTTGTGTGTTGCTGCAGACTAGAAAACTTTCCATGTTTCTACATGCTCCTTTTGATTTATTTGGATTTTGACCATCTTAGCTAGTTTATTGTACACAACGTGAATCTTAACAAGGAATGATGAAATTGCAGGCCTTTCCCAAAAAAATTGTCAACAATCTGAGAGAAAAACTAGGAGCTTCTGTTAGTCTTACAGGACCTAGTGGTGCAACTTGGAATGTCGGATTGACTCTAATTGAAGATACATTATTCCTCAAATATGGGTGGAAAGAATTCGTCGACGCCCATTCCCTTGAGGAAGATGACTTGTTAATATTCAAGTATAATGGATCCTCGAGGTTTGATATTTCTGTGTTTGATAGACGGAGCCCGTGAGAGAAAGAAGCTTCATTGTTCCTCAGAAAATGTGAGCACGCTGATGTTGTAAGTGGAAGCAGGACAAAGAGGCATACAACTAGTGAACCTTCTTCACATGCGGTGTCTGATGCCCCTGCAACAAAGAAAAGTAAGCTTGCATCGACTCCAACTCTGAGGAGACTAGTGAATCTTCTTCACATGATGAGTATGAGCCCCCAACAAAAAAGAAAAGTAAGCTTGCATCGACTTCAACATCTGAGGACACTAGTGAATCTACTTCACACAATGAGTATGAGCCCCCAACAAAAAAGAAAACTAAGCTTGCATCAACTTCAACATCTAGAGCACGGGGTGCTCAAACTAATGCCGATTTGCGGTCCTAGGGAAATCAAATGTTATGTCTGGACTGAACTGGAGCAAAATCCTTATATCTGGAAAAAATGGGGAGGTAGTGGAATACATCAGAGATTGAAGATGAACTGTGTAGAATCCTTCTATTTTTGGTGTAAAGAAAGATGTGTAGAAGATACAGAATGTTTATTAAGACTACCTAGAATCTTCGTAAAAACCTTGTAAGAAGAACAAGGTTTTCTTTTCCACTTCTAGTGTTTGGTCTCTCTTTTATTGTAAGAATGTTACCCAACATTTCCTTAATGCAGATGAGTACAACATTTTACCAATTCCAAAAACAAAAAAAAAGCTGAGTTCAACATTTTGTGTCATTTGGTGTTTTCGAGGGTTGAGCAGATGCTTTTTGACCAAGGTATTTCTGATACTTTGAAGTTCAAATTCCATTAGTGCACTGTATGTCCACAGGAAAAGCTGAGTTTCTGCCTTAATATTTATTTTTTAAGGAACTGAGTTTGCTACAGTTTGCTTAAAGATTAAAAACTGGAAAATTTGACTATTAAGAACATACGCGTCAAAAAAATGTGACCAAATAGGTGATTTTTCACGGCATATAATTCATATATTTTCAAGAGAATCATTCTATACAGAGAGCAATTATACGGAACTACATTTAGATGTAAGCTATTCCAGGATATTTGACCTTCCAAAGCTAGACTTGGCTTATGTGATGATACAAAAGTTCCGGCTAACAGAGGTAAAAATAGCCTTCTAATTTCTCAATGCAAGCATTGTAAGAAATGTCAGCCGGCCCCACCGACACAAGAAAAATTTGAGTATTGTCGCCTACTCAAGTTATAACAAAAGAGATTTCAACGCGTCATTCATGTAAAACAGTTGGTTCTTAAGATTCTCTTGCTTCATCAGTAAAAACTTATGAGAAGACAAGTACAACTGACCTAGTAATGGATGGAATTGTTGCCACAACCCCAGCACATGCATATATAATAGGAATCAAAGTCTTGGGTTTGTTTTTCCAAAGCCACTATAGAGACCCTAGTGCTGCCAGAGTGCCGGTGTACATAAGACCTGAAATGACATCATGGAATAAGGAGAAAAGTAACAACGTAGGGGATTTGCATTCATTGTACTCATTGATTCATGAAATTAAATAGCTAATGTTTCTGTTCCCTTTTCGTTTTTTTGTGTGTATGTTTATTTCCCGGTTGGGAGGGGTTTTGAAGGGTAGGGGGTGTTTCCTTTGTGCTACAAAGGAGAATTAATTTGAGAAATTTTTTTACGAAATTCACATTAGCATCTAGGCGTTGCAATACGTAGTCCCATGTAAACTCCAGTCCTCTAGCAGCCACCCAAAGAAGTGCCAATCTATGCAGAACAGAGTCAGCAGAAGCCCAACCTGTAGACAAAAAAAAAAATACTCCCTCCATTTCAAAAAGAATGACCTAGTTTGACTTGGCACGGAGTTTAAGAAAATAAAGAAGACTTTTGAATCATGTGGTCATAAATTAAAGTTGTGTCAAATGTACCAAAATGCTCTTTAATCTTGTGGTCTTAAACATGCCACGTGGAAAGTTGGAATTAAAGTATTGCCAAAAAAGGAAAGGGTCATTCTTTTTTAAACAGACTAAAAAGGAAAGTAGGTCATTCTTTTTTAAACGGAGGGAGTAACTATATTGCTGAAAAAGAAAAATGCTGCAACTTAAATTATAATAATCATTCTTTTTACAATGACTACACGTTTTCTTTCCTTTACCTAATTCCTGCTTAATGTGCAAAATATATTAGGACTGCTGTGATGTGATCCACCACTAATCCTACCTCTCATTAAGCATTCATCATTAACACAAGTAAGATATTACAGCAGAGCTAAGACTACTACGTCCACATAAAGGAGACAGCTACTATCGACTTGTCCTCCCATTTTAAGTTGCCGAACACTGTGACATGAAGATCAATTCTCAGTAATACAACTTCAATCGATTCCAAATGCACCTATTAATAAAATATGAATGAAAACACTGTATTTTACTTTAGGCAGCTTACACTTACTAAAATATTGGCACAAGAAGAATAATTTTATCTATGATCAGTAGACTGGTTGCATTTTCAGACACTGGGATCCACTACCCATAGACCTGCAATCAAATATATGGACGTGGTGGTCAATTCACGAGCAAAACAAGTTAGGGAGCCTCTCAGATGTGGCCCGAAAATGCTGTCAAGAACAAACACCTATGACCTATGTCACTGAGGTCATAGGTGTTTGCTTATTAAAAAACTATGCCCGGGAAAGCAGTACCAATGATGTAAATCATCATGAAAGGGATTACACCAACTATAAGCCAATACTTGATCAAACTTATTTGACTACTGGCTTACGAGCAACTAAACTATTAGACTTTGTTTATCGTAGAGAGTGTAATACCAACTTTCTGCCTCTTTATTTTGAAAATACTTCAAAACCTTTTGCTCGGGATTGAGGCATAGTGGTGGGAGTAGTAGCTGTTATTGTTTCAGATCTTCTGAACACTGCACTCGATCAATTTAAACAGGTCCACCACATCATGCAAAATTCTCATGTTAGGCTATTAGGCTTCACCAAGCCCGTGCCACCAGTATGATTTTCAGAGAAAAGAGGGTGCTAAGTCCCGCAACCAGGGGAGAATCTATGTAGAAGGGTGGAGGTGCCATGGCACCCGGGAACCTTCTGTGGGGGGGTTTGTGTGTGTGTGTGTGGGTGGGGGGGGGGGGTTGCCTAGATAGAAAGTGCGCTTGCAGTGCTTCTAGTAACTATTTTGAAGTGCAATATATTTCTGTTCCAGGGGTATGTTTGCTTCTCTCTTTGGCTTCAAAGCTAGGGGTTATGGTCCATTATCAGTACCTGTTTTAGAACGATATAACCTCCTTGTCCGCCTCTCAATGTCCGGATCTTTCCCCAGCCCTCTCTCTCGATATGGTGCTTTACCAACAATTTGCTTGTGTAGGTGGCGATCCAGTATTTTATAAATCCTTATGTATGGAATTACAAAAGAAATTCTTTCAACAAAGATTTGAATTAGGAAGGATTGGTCGACGAAATATGAACCGAAGACTGAACCTTGATATACCCCAGAACAATACATTTTTGTTACCACGAGATATACTGGCAGCCGCTGATCATTTGATTGGGCTGAAATTTGGAATGGGTGCACTTGACGATATGAATAATTTGAAAAATAATACGAGTGTATTGGCAGAAAGATATGTTCACTCAACAGTTAAACTCTAGACTAATCTGGAATTAGATAGTTATATCCCTCTAATTGCAATTTTTTCGTTAGTTAAGGCTTTTCTTCTTTCTTGTATGAAAGGGCATTGTATAGGTCTTACCCTTTCCTTATCAGTTTTTGGATCCTGTGGCAACTTTCGTATTAGAGGTCCATGTCCCCTCTAATTATGTAACTTTTTGCACATGAATAGACATGGTAGGGGTCAAGCCTAACCCCCCACATCAAGGATTCACAACCTTGATGATGGCTTAAAAAAAAAAAAGATAGTTATATCCCAACTTAACATTATCAGATACATAAAAATCTGAACAAAAAGACGATCTCATTCCTAGGCCAAAACTTTTTAAAAAGAATGATAGAGATCATGTATGAGAAAAAAGTTTATTCAATTGCCTATTGGCACATAAAAATTAGAAACAATTAGAAAACCAATTAATCGAGTTGTTTGGTGTGGGGAAGGGATAGGCGAAGTTATCACATGGATTGGAATATCCCATGGATTAGTTATCCCGCCATATATATATAGATTGTGTTACTACGCGTTTCTTGATAGAACTTCCCCCGAAAGGAAGTAGATACACTTGGAGTGATAAGCATGGAGGGGACAAAATGTATTCCAAGATAGACTGGGTGTTTGTGAACTCCACCTGGTTGACTACTATGCCTGACTATAATGCTTTACTGAGGGTATCAGCGATCATAGCCCAGTGAAAGTTGAGGAAATCAGATCCGTCAGGAGGTCACAAAGACCTTTCAAATATTGCAATGCTTGGTCCAGTCATCCTATTTCCATGGAGAGGGTAACAGAGGTGTCGCAAACTCCTATAACTGATTGTACAATGCTGCAGGTAGTGAAGAAACTCAAGAGATTGAAGAAGAGTTTCAAAGTCTTGAACAAACAGCATTTCAGGCATATTTTGACAGAAGCAGATGAAGACAGGGAAAACTTAAAGCAAGCACAACTGGCATTGCAGGCAAGGCCTTTGGATCTTGTCTTACAGAATCAGGAGCATATGTTAGACGAAAAGTTTAGAAGATCTTCATACCTTGCAGAAATGTTCCTTCAACAAAGGAGTAAAGAAAACTGGATTAGATTGGGGGATGATAATAGTAGATATTTTTACTTGGTTTCAAACATAGGAAATTACAACAGGCAATTGTTGCAGGACAAAGAAGGTGTAGTTCAAACAGAGCCGGAAGCTATTGCAAATATTTTTGTGGAGTTCTGTCAAGACTTACTGGGGAATAAGGAAAGAAACAGAACTAATGCTTTTGGGAGCTTTCTCAGGTACGGTCATACTCTGTCTATTGGTCAGCAACTGGAACTGATTAAGAGTTATACTGAGAAAGAAGTAAAATCTGCAATATTTAGCATTGATAGTAACAAAAGTCCTGGGCCAGATGGCTATGATAGTGATTTCTTTAAGAAAGCATGGAGTGTTGTAGGGATGGATATAATAACAACAGTTTTACAATTCTTAAGGAATGGGGCAACTTGTTAAGCAACTAAACACAACCCTGATCTCTCTCATTCCCAAAATCCCCCACCCTCAGGATGCATGTCAATTCAGGCCTATACCATGTTGCAATGTCTTATATAAATGCATTTCTAAAGTCATTTGCCTTAGATTTAGAAAAGTATCAACTTGCCTAGTATCTAATACACAAGCTGCATTTGTTGAAGGAAGGTCACTGGTCCACAATGTACTGATATGGTATGATCTTATGAGACACTAGAATAGGAAAACCACTCCAAGGTGTCTCATGAAAATAGAGTTGAGCAAGGCATATGACATGGTAAGTTGGGAGTTTATTGAAGAAGCATTGAATGGATATGGCTTTCCAGATTCTTTTACTCAAATGGTCATGACATGTATCTCTTCTACTAAGTTCTCTGTAAAGGTTAATTGTGGAAATTATGGGTATTGTGAAGGAAGAAGAGGGCTTAGACAGGAGGACCCTATCTCTCCATTATTGTTTGTGCTTGTCATGGAGTATCTCACTAGGAGTTTGAACAAGATGAGTGAGTTGCCTGATTTCAAGTTTCATCCAATGTGCAAAGGGCCCAAACTTACCCATTTGATATTTGCGGACGACCTTATGATTTTTTGCAAAGGGGAAGTGAGATCTGTTCAAAGAGTAATGGAAGTTCTGGATCATTTCGGCAGTGTCACTGGGTTGACGACAAATGTAGACAAATCCAATATTTTCCTGGCTGGTGTGAATGAGACTATAAAGGAGGCAATTCTAGCACAAACAAAATTCTCAATAGGTGTGTTGCCTAATAGATACCTTGGGCTACCTTTGTCCTCTAAGAAATGGAGTAAAATGGAGTGTCGTTAATTGGTGAATAAGATCACTGATAGGATATCAAATGCCTATTCAAAGCATCTATCCTATGTTGACAGATTACAAATTATTGTAGTTGTTCTCTTCTCTATCTACAATTTTTTGGGGGGGCTGTTTTTATACTTCCCCAAAGTATTCTTAAAGAAGTAGATAAAAGATACAGGGATTATCTGTGGGGAAGTACTGACGACCAAAGAAAAATAATTTTGGTGTCATGGGACAAAGTCTGTGTTCCAAAGAAGTATGGGGGATTAAATATCAAGTGTTGCAAGTTGTGGAATGTGGCTTATGTGGGAAGTTGTTATGGCAGTTATCAGAGACACAAGATCATTTATGGGTGAAATGAGTGCATGAAATATATATAAAGCAGGGTACAGTGTGGGAACATGCACCACCAAAAGACTCATGAAGCTGGTATTGGAGGAAACTTAACTCTCTAAAAGGTATCATGGCTTCATGGTACCAAAATGGACAATATCAACTCACTCCCAGTGGAGTTTATTCTGTGACTAGAAGTTATAATGCTTTGCTTGGGGTTCGGATAAGATTACGGGGAACTGAACTAATATGGTCAAAGGTACTACAACCAAAACACAGGTTCATAATTTGGTTAGCTAACCAAAATAGACTACTCACTAAGGCCAGGCTCCAGAGATTGCAGATTTCAGTGAATGATGCTAGTTGTTGTCTATGTGATGGAAATGTTATTGAGACTCCGGAGCATCTGTTTGCAGGCTGTTCATGGATTACTGAAGTTAGGAATGGACTCTCCACATGGCTAGGCATCCAACTTGTCCAAAAAGATGTCCAACAGAGCCTACAATGGCTAAGAAGGAGGAAGTGGAATCATGTAAAGAAGGAATTGATTGCAGCAGTTTGGGGAGCAATGATTTACTATACTTGGATGCTACGATTTGGAAGGCGTTCGGGTTCACAAGCATACATACTAATTTTGTCATAGCACAGATACAGACGGAAACTCGAATTAGAATAGATACTTAACAACTGGTGAAGAGAGCTCAAAGGATTCAACACTTGATACAAAGATTAAGTACTTAGTTTACATTCCTAGTGTAGCAGAGGTCAGACTATACGTGTGTAATTAGTTTTTATGTTCTTTGTGAGAGACTTAGAGGCAACAACACCATTCCTAGAAGGTGGCCGCAGTCCTAGGTGCTCGTTAGGTTGTAAATCTTTTGGTTGGTATGGTAATATTCACAGTTTATTACCAAAAACTTATCACATATTGTAATATAACTTATCCATAAATAATTTTGGAACTAACTAATACCACACCAGACGCAGGATAAATTTTATCCCATACTATTATATATCCCTTATCCCTCGTACCAAAGGACCTCAGCAATAGCATGGCAGTTGAAACTAAAGCACAATAAGGAGATTTAACACATGTTCAAGAATGAGAAAGGAAAACGTACAAAGGGGTAACGGAGTAATAGACGGCAAAGTGGAACACCGTGAGTCATCTTCTGCTTCTTCACAGAGAGATCCCAAACAGCTTTTTCTTCCAGCTGGGAAAAATCATAATGCAAATGCTGAGATGGGCTTTTTAGGTGTTATTGGGCAACTTACTACTTTCATATGGGCTCTGCATGTTTAAGTAGCGGGCCAAGTACCCGAATACAAAAGTTATGGATATATATCATTCCGCCAACTAATTTATCAATATGGTCAAAGTATATTATACACTATAAAAAAAAAAATCATGTATATATATATAGGCCGTAATTATTTCTTTAATTTATATCTGATGTACATAACTTCAGAGCGACTGAAGTTTGAAAGGTGAAGAAATAAGATGTGTTTTTCTTCTTTTTTTTTTTTTTTTTTGTATTTTTGAAGGGAATAATACATTAATCATTATTGATGTGATTAGCGAGTGCGATATCCCTTAACCCAAAACAAATGTGTTCAAAGCCTTTATTTAACAGTGAAAGTTATAATTTAACTCGTGACACAACTTGGAATCTTATTAGTGACAAAAGGTCACCATCAACTAAACTGCAATTTGATAAAATTGGGCCAACACATTGGATTACAGGCCTTTGTAGCTTTTGATGGGTTGTATTGGTTAGCTGTAGTGGGCCGGTGGATATCCACCAAGACAGTAAAATCTTCTGACTTTTAATTAATTTCAACAACATTACTATCTCTCAAATAAATTAATTTTGAAAGTTTTTTCAATTTTTTTTTTATCACATAGTACTATTTTCAGTGAATAATACAACATTGCATTCTGACAATACTTTAACATCCAGCAATTCGCCGAAAAAAGATAAAATAGAAAATCATTCCCTACATAAAGTGCCAAACATTTAATTCTCACATACAGTGATAATTTGAAAGAAAAATAAAAGAGTTTGAGATGGTCAAACTTGATCTTGATTGTACCTTTTGTGAATTAAATAATTGTTATGATTGCTGTTCTATTATTGTCAAATAATTTGTCTGGCATATTTAACCTTTTAATGTCTTCTCTAGGAAATACTAAAACACTCACACACTACTTATTGTTTCAGTTCTAGTATCACATCATTAAACAAACTACTTATCTACTCATCTTATTTGGTTAGACATTAAATGCAACATTTTTCAGGTCGATGAGTGAATTTTGATGTATTTGGAGGAAAATCAAACTCCCAATTAGAATCACACACCAAACATAATTAATTACTTTCCTTGATTCATTAAAAATCTCATCGGAATCTTATTTGGACACCTCTATTTAATTCATATTCAGTTTTTTTAATTTTTTATATGTGCATGAAATTTCAGACAATTATATCTAAACTTCAGACAAAATAGATTGGAGTTCAAGTAAAAATAACTGAATTCAGCAATATATACGATTGAATTTCAAGCATTTTATAAGCCATATGTATTTGACGTTCAAGTAAAAATGACTAAACTTATGTCATATATGTCTGAATTTCAACCATAAGAAACTTCATACGTCACCATACATTCAAAATTATATCGAAATATATGAGAGACTTGCAACTTTTTATGCACCAATGTGATTGCAAAATCAAGTATTTATATATATATATATGTGTGTGTGTCTTTTACACTTTTGACATGCTCTTTTAATAACACATCTAATGGGTCCAAAAGTTCGTCGGCAAGAGAAGAATGTAATCCAATGGAACCACGTAGCGGAAAAATAACGATTATGGATTTAAATTATATATATTGATAATATATCCATTTTTATGATATCAGCTTATAACATATTGATGCAGGTTATTTATGTTTAAGTTGTCAACTTACCAACAAGGTTGTGGTACAGTAGTAAGTACTTATTCATCCTTAATCATATAGGTCTCGGGTTCGAGGCCCCCTGGGTATGGAGTCGTCTTTGTTAGGGAGCGCTTTACCTCCAATGTGGGACTTTCCGACACGAATCCAAATTTAGTCGGGCTACAATGCGGGTACCGAACACTGAGTGGGAAACCAAAAAAGTTGTCAACTTATACGTAAACCATAATCGATAACTTAATCTTGCAGTGGCAGATATAACATTCACGGATTCATCATAACACAATATTTTTGACATGCATTGATGTATAGTATATATAAGTATATGTGAAAAATACTAGTGAATCTTATTGAGTATCCCACATCGGTGGGCTGGATAGGGTCACTTGGTCTCCTTATATAGTCTTGGATAATCTTTTCCTTGTGAGTCAGTTTTTTGGATTGAGTTACGCACAAGATCTATTTCTTGACCCTGTGAAAAAGATTTACAGTGAGAGTACTAAAACCGAATCACCTCAAAGTTTTTCTGTGCGTATCTTCTGAACCTACTCAAGTTTCATTGCAATAGGGATCCAACAGTCCAGACTTATTACTATCCTTTTCCCTGGTCTACAGGTAAATTCATAAGTACTTCAGTTTTCATCATCAGTATCTACTTGAATGTAAGAAAAAAGAGAGGGTCCTACGACTATGCCCTATTGTTATGAGTGTTACAATTTACAATTAGGATTTTGTTGTACGACTCTTTAAGATACTCTTGTCTTGACAGGTAGCATATATGAATCTATAGTGCAACAGCGTAATTAATTATTCCCGTACTAATTTGTGTTATAGTTTTGACTTGGTATAAAGTTTAAGAAAAAGAAAAAAAAAAATTAAATTATGGTCTAAATTGATATATGTTTGTCATATAAATTGAGACGGAGTACTTTGAACTACTATACTATGAGAGAGGCAGCAGTAGCTGTATTGCTATAAAGTGTGACCCGTAATGTTTCATAAATTCGTCCTGAATTCACAGCCATTATATTGTACTCCATAAATGATTAAAATTATATTTATTGTTTTACACTATCCACATAATTCCAATAACAAGTTTGTTTTATCTTTTGAATAATTAATTTCACCTGTTATAAACAATTAAGTACCTACAGTTATCTTTTTTTATGATCATAGTTTGTAATAAATATTCAAAGTTGAGTTCGTCAAATTAAAATTCTGAATCTATCTCTACTCGTAACAGTTAGTCAGAATATAGCTAGAGTGTCAAGTAGTTGAGTACAAACTGCTGAAAATATGCACACAGTACTAAGGGGAAGGGGGTGGGGGTGGAATAATGCATATATGTTGCTATCAAAATGTCTCTTATTGAAAGCGATGAACTACCCTATTTTTAGCTTCTCAATTATTGAACCTTTTTTATGCTGGTTTTGTGTACTCTTTTTGACGGTCTTTTCTTTCTCATCTCTTCTACTCCCCATACAATTCCACAAAATCCAAAAACAATAACAAAACATATAATCAAATATTTAGCAGTACTTTTAGACTAGTTGCCTAAGGTATACACTAAAAATGTAAAGACAAAAACGAAATGGACCGTTTGTAATGAAATAGAAAATTAATCAAGGATATATATATATATATATATCTTTGTTTTATTCTATTCGGTATAGTTGCACTTCTGATCCCTTAATTATAGTGATAAATTCACATTTTAGTCCTCGAAATATTTGACTAAGCATATCTAATCTTTAATTAACTAATTAAATGTGTGTTTTGATCCATTCACAAAGCTTTTTAAAAAATAAAGATAAAAATTGGGGGTGGGGGAAGGGGAAATGTAGAGGGGATTACATTGTGAGAAAACGAACCATCACCAACAAGGTGGGAATTCAGATAACCAACCAACCGAGTTACTAAAATTTTCTCATTCACAAAGCAACTATGTGATATTCAATTACTTTTTAACCGTATTATATACCTTAAAACATGAAATAAAAGTAAAGCACTATCATAAAACGTCGATAATTGAATAGTTTAGCACTTACTTATTCATTTAATTTGTGATTAAATAACATATGATCAAAAGTACACATATCAATTAACTGAAGGCTTGCTATGGTTAACCAAAATCATAATTTATCGATATTCGAGAGAAGGATACTAATTTTCCTTTCTATTTTAGTGGCTAATTTTTTAAGGGTGGCAATGTCGTGGCTCATGGTACACGTCAGTCGAAACGGCGTTGATTCCGCTGATTCCTTTCTTTCTTTTTTGTCTTCTATTCTGTACTCTTAAGGGGATTTGGGAAGAAATAATATAACATATACTACTTATATATATATGGTGATTCTATTCAAACTTCGAAGCAAACCTGTCTCTACGTACTACTAGCTCTCTCCATGTATATAATTAATAATATACATTATTCTAACGTACCCACTTTACGAATAACTATAGAAGAACTATTATTCTTCTCAATTATTTTAAGTTGATGTGTTTAAGTAGCACTATAGTTTAAGTTAACGACAAAAAGATGAGTATAAATGTAGAATATAGCTGGTTATTAGTTTAGGATGTGGCCTAGTGGTCAATAAAGCGGTTTGAGAACCATGAGGTTTCATATTCAAATTTCAGCACAGACAACAACATTTTCTCCCACATTTTTCCTAATCTTGGTGGATAGATTTACCTGGACCTGTTGGTGGTGGGGAAGTGAAAGGTTCCCATAAAATTAGTTGAGATGCACACAAGTTGGCACCGACACTACAATTTTTTTTTTAAAAAAAATATAGCTAGTTATTAGTAGTATGAGTTTGGAGTATCTACGAAGCTAATACTTGATGAGTGGGTCATGTCCTTTATGCTTGACCGTCCATGTCGTTCAACTTGCGAAGAATGATAATTTTATCAATTAATTAATTAAGCTTTCCTTTTATGCATGATTCCGTATTATTAAGTTATTCTTTACTTAGGTCTATGGTATAAAGAACATGCTTAAGAGATCTGAAACCCTTTTGTAGCTCTTGGAGGTCACTTTGCTATATTCTTACTTTAAGTTCTAAGTTCATCCGATGGTATCTTAGAATTAAATTCTCCAACGGTTGTGTGATCTTCGTCTTAGTTTTGCATGTGGTCTACAAGATTACAACCATTTTTATTTAACAGGAACAAGTTTTTACCTCATACAGTTCGAGCTGAAAAGACCACAGTACTCTTGGACATTACATATGAAAATGTGAGGTGAGAAATGCTAGCTTTAAAATATGGCCATTTGTTTTGAAATTTTAGAACACGAAGAAAATTCCATCCTTGCAGTTACAACACATTTTATAAGATCCATTGATTAAAGTCAGAAGTCAGAACAAATTGCCCCTTAAAAAGAGAGAAAAGAAGAGTTAGAAAAACATTAATTAAGTTACGCTTAGTAAATATATAAATTAGACTTGGTACAAGGGAAAGAGGTGTTAGGTGTGATGAAAATTGAGATGAGACAAAAGTAGGGAATATGGAATATTAGCTTAAAGCAATTTAAAAGGGAGTTAGATATAAAAGATTAATGAGAGACAGAGATGTTGACCAGATATTATTAGCCTATTTAACTATACATTAATTAATAACTCCAACTATATGAACCAAAAATTAAAATTAAAATTAATTGTAATTGTTATAAATAATATTCGAATTCGTAATCCAACACACAGGATCGGGAGAGAAAGAGACAGATAGAAAGGAGGTAAGAAGAATATTAATGGGCAGAGATAGAGTTATAGAATAAGGTTGAAAATTCTCATTTCCCGGAGAATCTAGAGCGCATCAGACGCTGACCCTCATTTCCCTATTCTATTAAACAAATCAACCCTTTTCTAATCATCCTTACCCCCTCCCCCACCCCCCACTCACCCTCTCTCCCACACACCCCACGTACACATATATTAGTAGTATATATTACTTTTTAAATTCTTTTCTGCTGAAATAATTAGAGATGTACATGAATTGACCCAAGCATTATTGTTATCAAAGAATTTCATAGAGCTTCTTTACTTTAATGTGTTTGTACCATCTTCTAATTGAAGTAGGGAGTTAATTAGATGATTAGTTAAGTGAATTTGAATTTTAAGGCGTTTTGATTGTGAATATGTTGGAAATATAGAAAGAAATTTCAAAAATAAACTTGTTTGGCCAAAAAAAATTCAATAAAATTAAAAGGAAACCTAGGGGCAAAGGTAAGTTATTGCCGTGTGATTTATAGATCACAAGTTCAAGCCATAAAATCAATCTAAAATATCTGTATTAGGGTAGATTGTCTAAATTATACCCCCTGCGATAATAAGTAATGACCTTTCTCGAACCTGGCATGAGCGCATAATGCATCGTACACCAGGGTGACCCTTTTTGAAGAATCCAAAAAGTAGCAAATGTTAAACAATTGTTCGTGAGATCATATAAGATATTCTTAAAAAGCCTAAACTAAAACAAATAATAGGTCAAAAGAAACAAGTAGTTGTAATAGAGAGGGAGTATGCATGTCAACTGGCTATAAGGTAGCGGACAGAGTCACGGCCATAAGTCACGTGGATTGACGCCGAGGAATATGGTTGGCTTTCTCTCTCGGTAAAATAATACACTTAGCTTGAGAATATTTTAATGTTGGTTGGGGAGAGTGGGTGGCCAAGAAGAAGGGCTCGACAATAGACAAGATGAGAAGGTAAGTCCAATATTGAGGAATATTTGGACACGGAGAGGGAATATTGGTGTTGCCTATTAAATACATTACTCCATTTCACAAAATATACTCAACTAATTTTGTATTTGTAGTCCTTTAAACGCAAGTGTCTTTGCCTTTTTGGACCTTCCTAGCTATATATGCACACAACCACTTCTACCGATCTTCACGCTCCATTTATGTATTTATCTTGCCTTTTTTTCCCATTCGAAATAAATAAAAAGATAAAAGTCATTTCATTTCCAAAACGAAAAATTGTTCAATTAATTCTATGAGATGGGGGAAAAAATTCTATGAGATGGGTACGATGAATTTGACATAAACAAAGTTAATTGTCCCTATGAATTTTTATATATATAGCTCTAGGACGAGTACAACCTTGAATGACTATCGTCGAATTATGCGTTTCAATTTCCTTATTTATCTAATATCTTTTGCCCCATTCATTCAACAAATATTGTTAATACATATAGGTTTGTGTAAAGTCCGAGAGGGCGATGAATATGTTACCAGCCAATGCATTTTCCTTGCGGTGTTAATTATGATCTGACCTTTAAATACTTCATTAGTATATTGAAGAGTCAGCTCGAACATGAAAAAAGTCTAAAGGAATTAAATATAGATATTTATCAGTAGTTGGAGCTTGAACATCTTGATCCACACACTTTAAGCAGTAGGGTACGAGAAATTATCGTAATTCTTGACCCGCATAGTTTGAGTAAAGGAGTAGCATGCACTCACAACCACCTGACATATAAAGCACAAATAACCTTCTAGATTCACAACCATCGAAGTTCTTTGTATGTGTATTAGACCATCTAACTTAGGATTAGTTTATCCCATCTTCGGGGTGAAATAAATTAGTCAAAGAATTATAATGATAATTTAGTCCGCACATGAAACGACTCCTAACTGAGCTAACCACTATAACGTGCATTTGAAAGCTACGTTGTTGGATCACATGCTTTTTTCGATCCCTCTAATTTCTCTAGTATCATACGTACGACCGGATCCCTCAAGAATAGGCTGGACTCTTTTGTCTTTATTTTAACTCATAACATAAAAGAAAATGGTGAATTGATCTCTTATACTGTAATATAAAAGGTTAGTTGAGAAATATATATGAAAAATAAGTAGGCGCGTTGAATGAGAATAATTGGGGCAGCGTCAGATACATGTGGGACTGAAACGCCAGTGTCGCCGAAAGTCCTAGCCATTTCTCTGACAATATTCCAGCCTATTCACTTCTCCCATTTCCTTCTCTACGTCGTCTATTCCTTCTCTTTCCCGTTTTCTCTCAATAAAACTCCGTTATTTGTGGAGACTTCCCACGTGTACATCAACATTCTTTAATGTTTAGGGGTAACGTTGAGTAACGTCAATATCATGCCTATGGCAAGGCCCACAAGAGGGTTAGGGTGGTTCAGGTCTAAGTCATGATTGAATATGATGCTTCCTTGGTGGGCTTGGTTGAGAAATAAAGTTGTGCCCCTTGTATTAGCTATAGCTTTTGGTTGATAGTAAGGTTTGATCTTAACAAGCAGTATCAAACCAAGGTCATGGGTTCGTTTACCAAGAGCAACACGTTGCATAAGACAGGTGTTGGAAGGGGGTTGTTGGATAACGCCAACATCCTGCTTATGGCAAGGCCACAAGGAGGTTGGGGTGACCCGGGTCAGAGTCATGATCAACATGATGCTTGCTTGGTGGGCGTAGTTAAGAAATAAAGTTGTGCCCCTACGCTATGATCAGTTATTGCTTTTGGTATGATGGTAAGCCTTGATCCTAACAAGTCATGCTTCTCTGACCCCGATCACTTATGAAATCACACTGATACATATCTTATATTCATCGATTTAATTTAAACATTGAGTATAAATAAATATTTTTCACTAAACCCGGCCTTCCTTGCCACGTTCACCAAACTCCAATAAAGACTAAAGACTACACCAAACTTATTCCGTGGCTCAACACTTAGATTGGACTCTGTCAATGGACGGCTTTAATTTGAGATATCTAGCAGATGTATAATTATTCTTTTCTTTTTTGAATTTTATGAGAGGATCCTAAGAGATAAAAGGGAAAAGAAAGAAGAAAACATTAATAAGATTTCAACCCTACAATTTAATGAGAGGAACAGACATGTATGGGGCATATAAATTAATTTAAATATTTATGAAGCATAGAATATGCACATCAGCACAAATAGATGTATCTAATGTGGAAAAGAAGAAGCATTTATAGTCATTACTATTCTTTTCATTGTGTAAATTGTACAGTGTGATAAAGATGGACAGATGGATGATGAATAATTGTAAGGTCTCAATGCATTGCAGGGATATTAGTAGTAATTTCTGATGAATGTCACGATATTGCTTATTCAACAGACAACGAACAAATACTCCGTCTGTCCCAAATTATTTGTCCTAATTTTTACGATAATTATTTTAAATTATTTTTTATTTTAGAAGTTCAAAATAAACTTGATTATTGTTTTTGAGGTCTACAAATACCTCAAGATGGTACGTAGAGTAAATTTTAATGAAAATATAATATTTTAAGACATAAATAAGAGTAAAATAATCAAAAATTCTAATTAATACTATTTTTTTAGGGATTTTGTAAAAGAAAAACACGATAAATAATTTGAAACTGGGGGAATAGGATTTAGGCATGGAAGAAATTAATGCGCCTGTGCCATGATCAAAGGAGACTAAAGGCATGTAAAACTTACCCACATCCGATGTATACACCAAGTCAATACACGCATGTCCTGTATTTGAATTTAGAGTTCATGTTACTTAATCATGATTAACTAACATATATTTTACTTCATTTAATCACTTAATCATGATAAATTACATCAATTTAGTGTATACACCGGGTGTAGATAAGTTTTTGGATTTGAGGTGTAATATTTCACTGCGTCGACTTGAAACTCTTGATTGATTAATAACTGTGATTTTCTGTTCCGCCTTTGAATTTGTAGCCTGTAAGTCCAAATTCATAGCGGCAATGTCAAATAATCCTTAATTATTTTCCATTATGGCTGTATCTATATTGAAATACAAAAATTCTATTAGCAAAAAAACACGAAAACATGAAATTCGTTTGTAGAATTTACAGAAAAGGGAAAAATATTAGAGTACGCAAATATGGACAAGTAGACAAACGTATCTAAAATGATTTTTTGTGTAAAGGGGAAAAAAACAAAATAAAAGATATTTAACAACCGATACTCTCCCTCAATATCATTTAAATTTATGTAACTCTATTTCTTTTTTTGTCTGTTTAAAAAGAAAAACTCTTTCTAAATTTGAAAATAATTTAATTTGAATTTTCTATTTTACCCTCAACAATAAATAATATTATGACGTGTTTAATATTAGAAATTTCAAAAATCTTTAGGAGCTTACAAAATGAACAAAGACATGACTATTCATTCCTTTCCCAAGTTGCAGAAATTAAAATTATTGGGAGGCAAATGGATATTTTGGCCAGCAAGAGTCACTCAAGCCTCTTTCACAAAATTATTGCTGGAATATATATATATATATATATATATATATATAAATATTACAATTCAGGACAAAAACCGAAAACACCAAAAATAAACATCAAATGGAATAAAAACAGCATAGATAAAAGAGAATTTTAATAGTAGTAGGTCGCAATCTATGGACACATAAGAGAGAACAAGAGAATGTGTGTGTATATGTGTGTGAGAGATAGAGAGCAATTCCTTTCCCAATATTCCATTGAACAGTACACTTATTTGTTTTCTCTAATTCCAACCATTCCCTTCAAGAATACATCCATTACTATCTCTGCCAGACCTCTTATTAAACAACATTTTCCCAGTTGCAAAGCTAATAGCAAAAGTGACCCCACACGTGGATCAAAATTTAAATTTAATGGTTTTTTTTATTCAGGGTCTATCGAAAACAACTTCTCTATTTTCGAAGGTAGAAATAAAATCTGCATACACTCTACTGGTTTATCCTCACCAGACCCCACTAGATGAGACTATACTGGGTATGTTGTTATAGTATCAAACTCATTTTACCGTTAAAAAACTAATGAGTTAAGACCTACTATTTCCTTCATTTCATTATTCTTGGCCTCTACATCAAAAATAGATGTTTTATTTTACTTGTCCATTTTTGCAAATCAATAGGATTTTATTACTTTTTTTTCATACCATCCTTAATATTAAATAACTAATATATGTATAGAGAGAGTTATAGTAGTTGAATTTAGAGTTACTAAATATCATTAATAAGGTTAGTTTAGTAAAATACATCTTTAATTTAAACTTTCTTAAAAGGGTGTAGCAGGTCAACATGAGAAGTAATATGAAACGGAGTGAGTAATACTTCTTAAGATTTTAATAGCTCCAAGGGAGGAGCTAAAGACTAAAGTATGAATTCGATCAAACTCAATAAAATTGATTCAAACGCTATATTTATTTTAAGAAATCCACTCAATACGTATAAATTGTTAAACTCCGACTCTGTTTCTGCACGTAGCCAAAAGGTTACATCCGCCCCTGGTCCCCCACCCCTTAATTCTTTGTCCCCAAAGTCCAAACAAACATTTAATCTCACATAGGAAATTAAAGGTGCAATTTGATCCTTCTGTATCCTTAAATACAGTTCCCCATTTACACAAACCTTTTTACATCAATTCCTTTGCTTTATTTCAGATTCAAACTCCCAAGAAAACCCCTTAATTAGTTTATGTTGACTAAAGATTGCAAATATTTTCTGCCATTCTTCTCCTCGACCATCTGCACATTTCTACTTTAAGTTCTTTTATCAATATCCCTATCCACCCCTATATAGCTTTTTCTTTAGGAAAAAGCCTATTCTGAACCCTCCACCCCTCCTCTCTTTTTATACACACACAACATGCAAATCATAAGGCACTCATGAGATAATCACAACACACAACCCTTTTAAGCTTCCTCTCTTTTCAAGAAACCAAAAAAAAAAAAAAACATTTTTTTTCAGTTGAAAATAGGTATGAGGGACTCAGTACTTTCAACGGTACCTGATCTTTCTTTACAGATCAGCTTACCGTCATGTATTTCAAAAAGTGATCAGTTCAAAGATTCCACCACAGATTCCGGCAGCAGCGCTAGTGGGGGAAGCGATTTGAGCCATGAAAATAACGGATATTTTCACCTAGATAAAATTAAACCGTTTAATCTTCCGTTGATTCCATCTTTTGAGCCGACCCTGAGTCTAGGGTTCGGACAAGTACCAATAGGTACAAACGTTCATCATCACAACTATTACCACCGCCATCAGCATCAGTATCATCAGCATTATCAGCCACAAATATACGGTCGCGATTTCAAGAGAAGTTCGAGAATGAATATTAGTGGAGTGAAAAGAAGCGTTAGAGCTCCGAGAATGAGATGGACTTCAACTCTTCATGCTCATTTTGTTCATGCCGTTCAGCTCCTTGGTGGACATGAACGTAAGTTAAATAGTGAGAATTCATATAGCTGACCTCAACTATTCTTAAACAACCTAATTAAATTTTAATTTAATTTTTTTTTTTTTTTTTTTCTATTTGAACAAAAAATAGGAGCAACACCAAAATCCGTGCTAGAGTTGATGAATGTGAAGGATCTAACCTTAGCTCATGTGAAGAGTCACTTACAGGTACGTAACGTAACGTCACTTTTTTATAATTTTTTTTAAAATAATCAATAGTCGTTTGAATGTATGAAGAAAATGGATCTCTCTATTTGATTGTTGTGGATATTTTTTTTTTGCTTGGTATTTTGTATTTTTACACTGCAAAAATCCATGTGAAGAAGGCCCAGTGTTGGAGAATTTGGAGTGCAAATGGAATAGGACAAAAAGGCATCTAAGGAAGTAATCTTAGAAATGTAGACTTTTTCGTCTAATACTTTTTTTGTGTGGGTTTTCATGCAGATGTATAGAACAGTGAAGAGCACTGACAAAGCCACAGGTAATATATTTGGAATTTTCATCATTCTTTTTGTTTGCAAGCTTTGAAATTTTGTATTTTCATATATCATGCATATATATTACTATCATAACAAAAAAACAATGAAATTAGCTATGAACTTTGTCATTAAAAAATATTTAGCCAACAGAAAGTTTATAATAATCCGGCACTAGATAGGATTAGGGGTGAATTTTGCTGTTTAACTACAAAATTCATTTGTCGCTAATTCTTGTTCTTTTAATATGTATATACAAGACATAATTTTAATATTTGCTTATTAATTTGCAGCTAAAGGGCAGGAAGAGAATATCTTTGTGAACACAAACAAAGGGATAAATAATGGTGAATATGAAAAATCTTGTGAAGAGATTGATGCAGTATCACAATCAAGCACAATGCCACAAAATATGGCTCATATGAAGTGAGTGCATCTGCAACTACATTTTATTATCTTCTGACTTTATTTGAAATTAATTATATGTTGCTAGCATTTTCATCTCTTCCATCATTGCAAATTGGAAAACAAGCAACTAATACTCCCTCCGTTTCAAAAAGAATGACCTGGTTTGACTTGACACAAAGTTTAAGAAATAAAGAAGACTTTTGAATTTTATGGTTTTAAATTAAAGTTATGTCAAATATATCAAAATGCCCTTTAATCTTGTGGTATCAAACATGTTATGTGGAAAGTTGAAATTAAAGTATTACCAAAAAAGAAAAGAGGTCATTATTTTTTTAACGACTAAAAAGAAAAGTAAGTCATTTTTTTTAAATGGAGTAAGTATTTATTAATGGTTACTGACGTACGCATATGAAAAAGATAAGCACCAAACTAGTTGTATAGCAGACAAATACTATGTGGGTTTATCTTCAATATGTATACATATCACTATAAACAAAACATGAATCAGTTATGAAATTCGTTCTTATTGTTAAATAACCCATAGCTAACCAATTTCTTTTTATAGACTGTCGTTAAATAGGATTAACGTCAGTTTTTTATTGTTTAGCGATAGCAGTTGTATATATGTTATCGCTAATTCCTAAGTATTTAACGAATTAAACATGTATCGTAATAAGTACGAAGTAAAGTTGTAGACAACTGGTTATTAAGGCATCCATATAGTTATGGACGAAGTAATTAATAGTATCATGTGGAAGAAATATAAATAAATAATCTATTGGAGGAGGAGGCAGACATACACACACAAAAATGCCCCGACCTTGGAATTTATTTATGTACATGATGGTGTCGCTCTTTGTTACTCCCTCCGTCCATAAATAGTTATCCATTTTCCTATTGACACAAGAATTAAGAAACAATAAATAATAGGGGTAATTTTATCAAATCACTCTTTGAATATAATAAATATTTTGCTTTGAAAAATGCAATGAGGGATGAATAGTATTTAATATCAAGGGTAAAATGAAAAAAATTGGTAAATTATGTATTAGTTTTTCAAACTGGACAAGTATTGTTGGACATCCCAAATTAGAAATGTGAACAACTAAAGATGAACGGAGAAAGTAATAGTGTAGAGAGAGATAAGAAAAGAAAAAAAAGCAATTAAATAGTCAATAGTTCCAAGTACCTTGAGCTAGGTGAATGTAATGAATATGGTCTGATCTAGGTACAGAGAGTAGTGATTTTAACGTGTGTGAAATCCTATCTTATTTGCTAGGAACTTAAAAACTATCTAGTTAGTATAGTGTTAAAATGCCAAATCATATTGATCTAGAGATACTTAGCTAGCTTATTTGAAAGGAAAACCACTTGTTTTAACATGGGAAGAGAGTTGATACTCCCTCCATCCAATAATACCTATACAATATTGACTTGGCACACAAGTTAAGAAGCAATAAATAATAAATATAGTTTTATAATATCACCCTTTGAATATAATAAATGTAATGCTTTTGAGAAATACATTGAGTGATGAATAGTTGTATTTAACATTAAGGGTAAAATAGGTAAAAAAAATAAATTATCCATTAATTTTTTAAATTAAACAAGTATTGTTAGATATTTATTTTTAATATAATAAACAAGTAAAGATGAAAGATGTGAGTAATATTTAATCACCGATCTCTATATAGGTGAGTACTTTTTGCTTCTAAAAAGTCAAGTTTAAGTCCGTTTGGCTCAAATCTCCAAATTGTAGCTAGTGGTAGGGGTCCTGTATCACATATAATGTATAATTATGCGAGTCCCTATTAATTGAATCTTCTTTTTGGATGGACTTTGTTGACTTCATTCATGGACGGCCAAGGCAACAATAGCAATAAGTTTAGTATAATTTCTCATATGAAATTTGGAGAAGGTAGAATGTACGCAGACATGATAAATATGATAATTATTTAGTATTAATCATAATTAACTATCTATTGGAGCATTAACCACTGCTTGAGTCTCTCAATTGATTATTTCAAGATCCGAACTCAAAACCTTTTGATTAAGGGTGGACAGATCTTGTCGTCCCAGTTCCCACCACACCCGTCAGTAGTCTCCCTAAATCAGTAAGACAAATGCCTAGCTAAATTCTGTTAAGGCCACTATTATCTGAATTTTAATTAATGCCCTAATGAGTCTGGTATAAAAGAAAAAAAGGAAAAAAATAAAAAATTTATGCCTTAATCTTTTTCTAATTTTCTAATAACATGCCATTTAGTATTCATTGGTGTTCACTTTTCACATTTCTTAATGGTCCATAAACCTAGCATATCCAAACAAAAATGCACGTTACTAGATTAGATTATATATATGTACCTAGCCCACAATCTTGATTGCCACCACCTAAATCTCTATAAACCCAATGGTCTTTCTAATTAATCTCTTCTTGTTGTCTTACTAACTTGTTTAACTTATCTTAAACAAATTAATTAGCAGGGATCCGTCGTCATTCATGCCTGATCAGACAAAAGCATGGAGCCACTCAAATAGAGAAATACCATTTGCTAATTATCCTCACATCTACTCCAATGTAAGTTATACATTATTTAATGGCATAATACATAAACATGCCTTTAACTTGGTCTCAACTAGCATCTACGCCCTTCAACTGTGGGTCTATATAAGTAGACACTTAAACTTGTATAAAATTGAACAAAGTCGACACACATGTCCTCCGTGGTATCTACATGACAATCTCATGTGAATTGTCACGTAGGACGCATGTGTCTACTTGTTCAATTTTATACAAGTTTAAGTGTTAGTTGTGTACACCCAAAGTTGGAGGGCATAAATATCAGATGAGACCAAGTTAAAGGACACATTTATTAGAACATAGAGGTTAATTAATGTATAAGTGTGTATATTAATTTTATATTAATTGGATATATGCAGATGGATGGAATTGAGACAGCCCATAACTCATCTTCTAATGATAATACATTGGTTAACCTTGAATTTACACTAGGAAGACCAAGCTGGAAATTGGACAAGCTGGATCATCCTCAAATGATTTGACTCTTCTCAAGTGCTAAAATAATTTGGATCATGTAGAGTAATTAAAATTAATTAATTTGACCTAGTTATTCGTCATAGTTTTCTCAGTACGTGACTGCAGGATTATGGTTCAATTTTGTCTTAACCAAAAAAGATATAAGCTTTTAGTTGATTTTGCTAAATCATTTTAAGGTTAGGTGACAAAATTTGATGTATCTAATGATTTCCTTCCACTGAGAGTTTGTATCATTTTTCTCTAGAAGATTTTCTCTAATGAGAAATTAAGGCTTCACTACTATGATTTTGATTTTTGACCATGTTTAGAAGGTTCAGGCTCAAAAATTAATGAGTGGAAACAGTTTTAAGAAACTGGTACTATAAAATAATTATCAAGATAGTACAAAATAAAAATAAAATAAGAAGTATTAGAAGTTCATTTTATTTTCTTTAACTCCTAGAAACTAAAGTATATAGGAAGAGAAGTAATTAAAGTGCTAACATGACTAAAACATACTTTCAACTAATAGGGTATTATTTATACAAATCTTTTTCTCTTATTAGATCCTATGTTTTGCTAAATCTGCATGGACACCCATACATTGCATGACTTTTGATACAACTTTCTTCCAAGTAAATTTAGGTCTCTCTCTTCTCGTTTTAACACCCTCACTCACGCACCATGGTTTAGCATTTACAGATCAATGCATCTAGTGATCGACACAAGATCAGCGAACAATCTCAAACGCTCTTATCTCATTTTATCTTCTTCGTGAGTTCACTGATGTGGTGATTTCTAATCTTGTATGAACGTCCATTTGTTTTAGTACTATTAACTTTATGTGATGCTCATTTTCTGGATGTGTTGGATTTTATCGGTTCAATATTCACTCACATATAACATTGTTGGTCTTATATATAAGGGATTCCCTATATATAATTGTCCTTGTATTACATGATATAAGCCAATAACACTTCTCCCGTTTCATGTATTTATTTTAAATTTTATGTGTAACATCTTCTTCTATTATTTCATTCTCTTAACTAAACTTGCAATGCATATATTTTATTTCACTTCTACTTTCCTAGACTCCTTACTTTCTAGAATACTTTTCTCTTTTGGTGAATTTATACCACTAGACGTTGTATCTAACGATCTTTTATTAATAATAAAAACAAAAATCCTTGCTAGAATCGAAAGAGAATTGCTAAGGCTCCTTTATGAATATGGCAAGGCCTTCATAAAATGGCCCAAATCTATTACTTATTGGGCTCTAGGCCTACAATTACTCCATACATGAAGTTGAATAGTCTAGTAACGCCAGGTCTAGAAGAGTATCATGCAAGAATTGCTCTGCAGTTGGGAATATAATGCATTTAAAATTATTTTCATAAGTATATTATTTTCAAATATGAAGTAACAATATATATTTAATATAATATATGAGTAACTAAATGGTGAAATAAACTTAATAATTTTACAAATTTATGACTATTCACGAACAAAAAAATAAAAAATACACATTTCCAATAATTAAAAACACATTATAGCCAAGTTCAAAGTGTTAATATCTTTTGATAATCTAAAAACAAGTTTCTTTAAAATAATTCTAAAATAGTGTAGCCATATAAGTAGAAATTTAAGCTCATTAAAAAAAAAAAGCTGGCGTGCTATACTGCTATTAAGAGTAATAAGATAAGTATTAAGTTTATGATTAATATGAGCTGCAAATTGAATTAATTATTCACTTTTTTCATCCTAAAGTGGGTCATTTTTGGTCCCCTAATCAATAAATGCGGTGCTCCGAATTCTTATACCATCACTGGACACTGGATAGCGCCGTTTCCCATTAGATTGCGATTATAACATTTTGCATGTTTGACTTTAATTTTCATTGTAAAAAATGATTTCTTTTTTAAATTAAGCAATAATTTAATTTAAACTTCTTATTTTATTATTATCGTGCAAACTTTCATAATTAACTAACAATATTCTGACAATAATTAAACTTAATTTTTTTAAAAAAAAATAACTACATAAATATTATAACACGCTTTAAAAGCACAAACTTTAAAAATCTATTTTTCTTTAGTAAATTCTCGTACCTAATCAAATTAAGTCGAGAACTGAGAAAATATGTGACAACTTTTGACCAGCCGCCATCCTCCCTAAATGCAATTTACATTCTTTGTTAATAGGACACAAACTATATACATAATATATTAAGGGATCTTCCTATAGCTAGTAAAGTTGTCTTCATATAATTAGGTTACAGATTTTCTTACAGAAATATATGGTAAAACTGTATAATATAGACTCTTGTGGTCTGATCTTTTCCCTAACCTGGCGCATAATGAAAGCTTAGTGCATCAAGCTGTCATTTTTAAATAATGACAGAGTTTCCATTTTTTAATTTTGGCTATTATACTATCTCCAATTTTAAATTTAGTGCACCAAGCTACCATATTTAAATATTGACCGAACTGCTATTTTTTAATATTGATTATTATACTCTCTCCACTTTTGAATTTAGTGCACCAAGCTTGATATTTTTTAATGAGTTACTATACTATCCTCACTTCTGAAATTAGTGCACCAAGCTGTCATTTTATAATATTGATTATTATACTAACCCCACTTCTTAATTTAGTGCACCAAGTTGTCGTGTCATCTTTTAATAGTGACAATTGTACTATTTTCACTTTTTATTTAGTACACCAAGCTGTCATTTTATAATATTGATTATTACACTATCCCCACTTCTTAATTTAGTGTACCAAACTATCATCTTTTAATATTGATTTATTGTACTTTCCCAACTTACTTAATTTAGTGCATCAAGATGTCATTTTTTAATATTGGTTATTAAACTATACTCACTTGCTTAATTTAGTGCACCTGCAAGTTGCCATTTTTTAATATTAATTATTATACCATCCCCACTTCTTAATTTAGTGCATTAAGCTTGTTATTTTACAGGGAAAATTATATGGCTTAGCAAACATAAGCTTCTAATTATCCTATTTAGTCAAAATTTTAATTAGTTATAATTTATACTCTCTCTTGCCAATTAAATACAATTCATAGCCTCTCTCTCCTTCACTTTCTCGCCTCTCTTCTTCTTCCCTCTCTCGCCACTCGCCTCCCTCTTTCTCGCTGCCTCCCTCCCTCCATCTCTCTCTCTCTCTCCGACTCTCAGTTCTCTCTTTCTCTTTCTCTTTTTTTTTTTTTTTAAAAAAAACACTTCCAGTTTTGTATCAAAAACTTCCAATTTTGAAAACATCCAGTTATGTATTTGTATTTGGTTTCAAATACCTAATACATTTTGATACAAAACTAGAAGTTTTAAAAAATGATGATACAAATTGAATCATTCAAATACAAATGATGCATATACTTGTTAATATACAAACACAAATGATAAGTTTGATACATTTTGTAACACCCCGTACGTTTCTGAGTTTAGTTGATAACCGTAACAATTGGAAAAAAAAAAATGAATACATGAGAGAACTTTTGAATTATGCATTAAGATGTGGGTATTAATAAGTTGGGCCATTAGTGAAGCCCAAAATGTATAAGAAGACATGGCCCAACAATTGAATTTTTGACCCATTCTTCCATTTTTGACCCATTTGACCCATTCCACATCATAATTAATGTTGCTAAAGGATAAGAAAGACTTGGGGGGCCTATATAAGAGAGAAAAATCAGATTTTTTTCTCATTTGGACACCCAGGCCATTTCTAGAATTTTCTCAACCATTTCCTTATGCAATACAAACCCTAACTCTTCATCTTTTGGACCAAAGCATCATCTTGCAAGACTTGGTAAGTATATACTATCATGGTTTAATATATATTATGCATGGAAGATAGCTTATATCATGTTGGTTATGTTGGTGAAGTGGGAGAAGTTCCCTATGTGCAAAACAATGTGTGTGTGTTAAATCGGAGGATGATTTTGTCTTGAAAACTTGAACATAGGCTTGTGATCTTGAAAGAAATAAACTTGATGGATTCAATATTGATATATGAGATGTGAGTATAGTCTTGATTTGTTTTATACTTGTGTTTAGTGTTGGAATTTCCATGGAAAAATTGGTTATGATTTTGGTAGCATATCGGCCGTAAAGTGTCGTTTTGGTGTGGTGACGTGTGTTGTGAGATCATGACTGCTTGTTGGCATATAAGATGATCAAAAATATGTTAAAAGAAGTTTAGTTATGATCATGGACCATTCATTCACTACAAGAAATGTGATTTTTTGTGACGATATTTTGTGGCGACTCAACTAGTTGCCACAAAAAGTGAAGATTTTGTGTCGATCCGAAAAAGTGGCCACTACTAAGGATAGTTTTAGTGGCGATCCATTGTGTCGCCACAGAAAGTAGTGATTTAGTGGCGACTTTATGTATGTCGCCACAAATGTGTACTAATTATTCTAATAATATATAATCGGACAGAGTTTTTGTGACGACCTTCAAAGAGTCGCCACGGAAGGTTCATTTGTGGCGACGGTGTTCGCCGCTATAAGAGCAGCTTTAGAAGCAACCTTTTATGTCGCTGCTAAATCATTGTTATAATCCTAAAATTTTAGTTATAATAGTCATAGAGTTATTAGTAAGTATTTGAAATATTTCATTTATAAAATAAAGTATATTATCATAACTAGACTTAAAAATGAAAGAAATGTAAATAGAAAAATAATGTTTAGTAACATTTTTATTTATTTCTTTCCTTTTTAATGTTATGTTTTTGTTTCTTATTCATTGGTGAAGGGAAAAAGAAGAATGATAAATAATTATAACGATAAAAATATTGCATAATTTGTGACAATTTTGACATTATAATAAATGAATCCGTTTCTCTTAAAATATCTATATCATATGTATTTTTTAGGTTATTAATTAATTCAACCGTTTCAAAGTAAGTGGTATTTCTGAGTTGGACATGTTCTTTGAAAAGTTACTCATTCCTATAAAATTTGGAGTGTTTTTATTACTCTCTTCATTTCTAAATAGTTGTCACCATTTTTTTTTTGTAAATTGACTAAATTACCTTTATTTATTACTCTTCTCTATTTAATATTTTTTTGCACTATATTAATATCTCTCCATATTAATGATTAAGGGTAAATGTAGAAAAAAACAAGTAATTATGCATTGACTTTGTGAAATGACAAGTATTAAGAAATATTTATTTTTAGTAAGGCGACAACTAATTAGGAACGGAGTCGATAAATATCTTGAAATAGATGTACCACTTTAGAGTAGTTTCTTGGTTATAAGTAAAAATCTTTTTATTTAAAAGAAGTAAAAATCTTTTTATTTAAAAGATTAATTATTGAAAAAGATTAATTATTTGTTTTTTCGGCTAAGAAAGAATTTTGACTTTTGAGCTTAATTAATAATCATAGGTATTTTGTAGTTTAAGATATTTAGATATTCCCAAAAATGTCTCTTGCCCTTTTGTTTCTAGCTTTGTTTCTAGCAGGCCATATCCTTCGCCAAAACGCTTCCGCATACGGCATACCTAATCCGCCATTGCTTCACCAAAATCTTTCGCCAAAATTGCTTCTTGGCCATTCTTTTCCCTCAAGTATAACCACAATCCTTCCAATGCGAAGAGAATCTTTGAAAAAGGCATAAAATTTTCTCTTAACTCTATGAGGAAAAAACCCTACCCCCTTTCTCTACCATTCCTTCAGCCATTCGGGTAATTGGTCAGTTGTTCTTCACAATCTTTGACTTGTTGGCAAGGGTTTAGAATGCAACCCCCCTCTTTCACCTTATTTTGCCTGTGTTTCTTCATATGTAGCTTATTGATGCTTTTGAGATTTCCTTTTTCATATTGGTGAATGTTTTGAGTAATGTCTACTTGTAGGATTGAATTTATTACTATTCCGATAATTTTTGGTATCTAGCTCTTGATAAGCATGTGTTCCTAGCTCTTAAAGAATTTTTGTGTGTATGTTTTATTATAAGTTTTTTGATTTCAGATTCTGATTGTGTCCATAGATATCACGGTGTTGAAAAATCTTCTTCTTCTGATTTAGCTAATATGTATTTTGGTTTTGTTCTATTTAAGAGACTATACAAGATGGTTTATGATTGTTCTTGAAGATGCTATTTGAATTGAAAAGTTTACCTTTAGGTCTCTTCTCCCATGACTTAGAAACTATGGTTTAGTAAAACACCATGAATCAGTGACTTATTTGATAGAAGATGATTGTGTTATTTTCTCTGCTCTACCATGAACAAACATGTGTATAACTTGGAACAACATTCTTTGATTGAATACAACAACAATAACATATCAAGTGAAATCCCACACATGGTATTTGGGGAGGATATCATGTACGCAGACCTTACCCTTACCCCATGAAGGTAGAGAGGATGTTTACGGAGGGCTCTAAGCTCGAGTACATTAAATAATATTTTTTGATTGAATGTGTACTATAAAAAATAGGATTTTTAATCTTCATTCTAGTTTTGACTTGTTTGGTATTTATTCCTGCATACATAAAACTCACCACCACTAGGTGTTCTATGCTAAATTTAGGTGTTGAACTAAATTAAAAAATAATACTTACTGAGTTCTGATTAAAATGAGAAGTATAAGAGTAAAATGCATAGGTCTATTTTCATCTGAACTCTATAAAAGTATGTTCGTTGTTAGGATACCATGAAGACTGTGTTTTAATATGAAAATTGTCATCCTAAAGTTTTTTTGATTGACATATGCTTAAATTGGTTACTGCTTGCTAGTTGAAGTTAGAGGTCCTAATAAGTCACTTTTTTTTTGGCACAATACGTTTCAGAATTGGGATTGAAATATTGTTGACGTGCTTCCATTAGATTTTTTTGATAAGGATAAGCATTGTATTCTGTTTTTGTCAATGTTGAGCTTAGATATTGACTTCACTTGCTACGTAATGCTTCACCACCAACTACTTCTACAAGTTTTGATATGTATGCATGTAGCTATCGACCTGAGTGCACGTGAGCAAATAAAAGCATGAATGGATCCAAAATCATCCACGTATAACTTCAGATGTTTAGTTGAGGTATTTTTTTTTGTTCTGACTTTTAAGTAATGTATATTTTTCATTTCTAATATGATCGACTTACTTGTCTTTCATTTTTAAGTATGTCGATGACTTATGCATGAAAACATATGGGAATATGGCATGAGAGGAAAATGCTAAAAATGCGTTACTCTTATTTTTTTAAACCTAATATGAAGTTCATCTCTGCGTTGTTAAGTAACATTTTCTACTACTGCCTCGGATTAAATCTTTCTATCAGTAATGTTGTTAAGTAGTTTTTCATGGTGATAAATTGTAAGTTCTATTTTCACTAATCCTCATCAGAAATCTCAAATACTAGACTTCGAATAAGAGAAGTAGAGGGCTGGACAGTAGTCTCCTACTGCAGAGACTAGAGACTTTTTGAGGCGAAAGCAATACAATTTCCAATTTCAATCCCTTTAGACTTGGTTGTTGAGGCTTTACTAACCCTTTCATCAGAAATTTTTTGAGGTGTTTTGGTTGGAGAAGGAGACAGCAACGCATGATCTCCTTGATGAGAAAATCCTGTGCTTGAGTTCACCTCATCATGACTTGAGAAACATTTTTTAATAAAGCCTGAAACTGAAACTGCTTCAGATAAATCTTCACAATCTGCTGGAGAGGAACTATGTTCCTTACTTTCACATCCATATGCCACAACTAGAGGCTTATCAGGTCCTTCTAGGTAGTTATCCTTTCCTAACTTTGTTCCTTTTCTTCTTCTTCTTTGATTAATGAACAATTCTTAAAACATTCGATAATTAACCTTTAAGGCAGGCAAACATCTGATAGTGCTATGACATCACCATGCTGGTATAAAATGTCATTTTGGCAAACTTTGACATGTAGTGACCCAAATCCCTTTAGAGCATGCTTTAGAGGGAAAGTTTTATACGACAAACCTGAGTATGAGAAGTCCAAAAAACAGAAACTAATGACTAGTAAAACTACACTTGAATGAAACAAAGGGATGTAAGCGCAACATTTAGTTTACAAATATAAAGAGGTACTAAGTTCTAGGAATACATTTTCTCAAGCATTGATCGGGCTTTTGTGGCTATTTTAATATAATTAATAGGAAAAACAAGGGCAAGATAAATTAGTCTGATGGAGTTATATAAGGTTTTGTATCAGGACCATATTTGTTTTGGAACCTCTACGAGGTTTCTGATTTTTGGCATATTAATTTATGATACTTGCAATAACTATTACTTGCTTCGGTGACATGTCCTAATGCTATCATATTACTTGATTGAGGAAGATGCTATTTGAATTTCCAACATATCATGTTGACTTAGTACTAACTTGGAAGAATACAAATATTAAAATACATTTATATTTGTTTGTAAAGGAGTCATAAATACTAACCAGATTCCTTTTATGAAGATTGCTCTGACTAGATTCCTCAAAATATTTTTTTACAGGTTGTGACTCCTTCAGTTTACATATCAAGATGCAAGTTTTAACGACAACATACAAGTTGGAAAGTTTATATTTTGGTAGGATTGCCGGATGAAACTCTATTTATTTACCAGGCATGGTAATTATTTTTGCTAGTGGATTGTGTAAACCAGTACAATGATAATAATGCTATTGTTATGTAGATGAAAAATTAGGAAAGTAGATCATTCTTGAGAGAGAACTATTGTCCATTACGTATTTTGACTATATCATATTTTGATATTGACTATATCTATGAAAATTGTGTAGAGTAGGTCATTTTTATAGTTAATTGACATATCAGATTGGTCTTTTGTTATTTTTATATTAATTGCTGCACTGAGGAGCCGTAGATTAATTTTTTGAAAAAAAAACAAATTACATTTAGTGGCGACCCAACGTTGCTACTGATAGCATAAGAAGTTGTGGCAAGAAAAAGTCGCCAGTGGAAATCTTTTGTGGCAACAAAAGTCGCCACAAATACTGCTTTTCATTAGTGGCGACTGTTTTAGACACATTTGTGGGTCTTTATCAGTAGCGATATGAGTCGCCACAAATTATAGCATTTAGTGGCGACTAACCATAGTCGCCACAAAAAACTTTTAGCTATGGACGTATTACCTACCACCCAAAAGTCGCCACAAATGATTTTCTGTGGCGATTATCCTACTTTTTGTGGCGATTTTAACCGCTGCAATAGGTCAGTTTTCTTGTAGTGATTGCATAAAAAGACCCCCAAAAGACCATTTCGGACCAAAACGGGCATCCGCCCCCGCAGACGGAGGCACCTGCAGGCGCAAATGCCAACGCAGATGCCACTGGAGGGCACCTGCGTGCGCATCTCAGCCACCTGCGCGCGCAGGTGGCAGCGCAGGTCAGCCCAGATTCTCGTTTTGTATGTTTTCGACTCTCGTTGATCCCCCGAAGCCCTGATACCCTTTTGAGATGTAATTATCAACTTGTGATGTCGTTTTAGTGACTTTAAAGTATCGTATGGAGGTGTGTTGGACTATGTTAAATATGGATGATTGTTCATATGTTGTTATAAAGGAATACCTACGATGAAATGATAAAGAGAAATGTGTAAAAGGTAAGTATGGGTGAAATGCTATCAATGTATGATATTTTCGTCAATGTGTGTAATGTAACGGTGTTGTTGATATGGAAATGCAGCGGAGGGTATTGTAAGGGGGTGATGTGACGTTATATGGTGGTCACATAGTTCGTTGTCGTCTTGTACGCCTATTTAATGACTAGTTGCTAATGTAAGTTCCGGTTGTGTACTTGTGTGTAGAATAGATATAAAGGGAAAGCTGAAGTGTTGTATTCAAGAGTAAGATTGCGTATCCATATTGAGAACATACGGTATGTAAGGTGACTCTTTCATATTTCATTTCGAAATGTCCAAAGGTATTTCAATTCAAGTTGCCATATCATATTCCTTATAGGGTCAATGGTGATTCTCATGGTTCATGGCCATTGGTTAATGTTTCAAAGTTCCAATAATGTTTAGTTACATGTCTTTTCCGCAATGTTAGAGCTACAAAAGTGTCACTCTCCCTTAAGCTAAGGGTATCCTATTTCCGGTTATTCATGGTTATTGTCACATGTTTTCTATTCATCGCACGATGGAGATTCTTGTCTCATAGTCAATGCTAAGGTTCCAAGTGTCCAATACTTATTGAGCAATTGTGCATCTCATGTCTCATGTCTCATATTCATGGTTAATGTTCCAAAAGCTCTAATAAGGTTATGTTCCAATGTTCCGATAGTGATTATACGTATGTCTCTTGTTCATTGATTATTGTCCAATGGTTCCAATGGTATCATGGTGCTAGTAATGTTATATTTCTCATGATGTTTCTTCACATGTCTCTCACTCATTGGTTAATGATTCAAAGCTTCCAACAATATTATGTTCCAAAGTTCCAAAGTTCCAAAGTGATGTTATGACTATCAAATATCAATCTCAAAGTAAAGATCAAAGTAATGCATATGTGGTCAATGATCAAGTACGGGTGGCAGGTCTAGGGGCGTAAGCCTAGCTCGACTCGATCCCGAGATATTGGATTATGGGTGGCAGGTCTAGGGGCATAAGCCTAGCTCGACTCGATCCCGAGATATTGGATTATGGGTGGCAGGTCTAGGGGCATAAGCCTAGCTCGACCCGATCCCGATGCATTGATGTATGGGTGGCAAGTCTAGGGGCATAAGCCTAGCTCGACTCGATCCCAACACGATGATATGATATGAAAGACCCACTGATCAGTCGGGGCCCGGGTACATTGTGACATATGTAATGACAAGTGAGCATTGAATGTAAAGAAAGGAATGAAAGGAATGAAAGCAATCCACATGGTTTCCAAAATGCAAAATGGTGACTTATTCACATTGATTATTCATATGTTTTGAGTTCATTGAAATATTCATGAATTGTACAGTTTCATCTGAGCCTTGCATACTCAGTACTTATTTCGTACTGACCCCTCTCGGGGAATTTACCTTACTTGCTGCAGGCGCAGGTACTAGTAGGCCGCCACAGTAGGTTGTCAGCTGTTTGCGGTTCATTGGTGAGCTCCAGTTAGTTCGGGGCTTCTCCGAGTCACAGTGGTTCATATGCTTTGATATTGTACATTGTGTATAAAGCGGGGACTTGTCCCGATGTTCAGTTGGTTTTGGTCAATGCATCTGTTAGAGGTTTTTGTAGACGGATGTGGGTGTATGTGTATAAGATGATAGATGAAATCTTGACTTGATGGCCTCAACGGCCAAGTTTCTCATATGTATATACGTCATATGTTCTATGCTTTCCAATTTTAGCCCCTCATGTTTCTATGTGATCGTAGTGTTTCCTATGACATGTATATGAATGAATAGAAGCAAAGATTGGTTCTCTCGGGCCTTGTCGGCTTCGGGTGCCAATCACGCCTCGTTGGGATTCGGGGCGTGACACATTTGAGAAAGAGAGAGAGGTGAAAATACAAAATACAAAGAAGGAGAAAAAGAGGAGTGAAAATACAAAAAAAAAAAAAAAAAAAAAAGAGAGAAAGGAGGTTTGTATTCACTGATACACCTGTATTCGTTGATACAAATACAATAATACAGTGGTTTCCCAGCTAATATAAATGATATGCTTTTGGTGCGTGTAATTACTCATTGTATTTATATTTTATATCCAATATAGTCAGTTGCATACAGTTGATAGATTGACTACATATGGTAATTTTGCAAGTTAGGCTAGGGGCGCCCCAATTTGCTGAAAGAGTGGCTATTTTAAGAAAGTTTCCTTTCCAAATATTGGTTATTATACTATCCCCTACTTCTTAATTTAGTGCACCAAACATGCCATTTTTAAATATGGGTTATCATATTATATATACATCCTCACTTTTGAATTTAAATTAGACTGACCGTCATGCATGGTTCCTTGATAACTTCTAGTTTGATCAAGAAAACTACATAAACATAACAAGTTAATTGTAGCCATGGATTTCTTTGTGATTGCCCTTACACTCTCTAGCTCCTTTCTTTTCTTCTTCTTTCTTCATAAACTATTTCTCTCAGCTAAAACGCAGAGTAGAAATGTACCAGAAGCAGGCGAAGCATGGCCAATTATCGCCATCTTCACCTCCTGAATGGACCTCAAATGCCTCACAAAATCTTAAGTCATATGGCTGAAAAATATGGGCCAATTTTCTGATTAAAGCTTGGAGTAAATCAAGTAGTAATTGTGAATGATCACAAAATAGTCAAAGAATGTTTCACCTCAAACGTTATGGCCTTTGCAAATCGGCCCAAATCCTTAGCTTCAGAGATCTTAGGCTACAATTACGCCATGTTTGCGTTTGCACCTTATGGGCCGTACTGGCGAGAGAGAAGGAAGATGGTCACAATCGAATTACTTTCAGCTAGGCGAATTGAGATGTTTAGCCACATTCGAGAATTTGAAGTAAAATCAGCTATTAAAGAGATTTATAATAAGAGTAGTAAATTAAATGGTGCTGTGAAGACGGAGATGAAGGAATGGGTTGGGAATTTAATTATGAACACTATGGTCAACAACATCCCATTTGGAGTACAATACAGAAGTACTTATTTTTGAGTTTATGTTATACTCCATATGTTAATTTCAGGCACTTTTAAGCTTATGTATTAGTAAAATATAGTCATTATCATGGAGTTTCAAATTTACAGATGAAATTTCTATAGAATGTTGTAGTGGAGTTTCAAGTTCACGGATGAAACTCCTGCAGGACATTGTCATGCGGAGTTTAATTCACCAACGCGATTTGAAACTCTAATAGTGATTATTCTTTGATAGATAAGACTGAAAAGTGATTAGGCTATGATAAAAATCCCTGAATGTTTGTACAAATATTATGTTTTGTAATCATATTTTTCAAATAATCTTTTAACACTAAAGATAAAATATTAGATTCGCCTCGGTGACAGGTAATGAAGATGAAGAAGGACGTAAGGCTCACAAAGCAACTCGGAGCTCACAAAGCAACTCGGAGACTTTTTGAATTGTTGGGGGCTTTTGTTGTGGCTGATTTTTTACCTTATCTATGATGGTTGGATATTGGAGGCCATGAGAAGGCCATGAAAGATACAGCTAAAGAAATAGACTGTCTCCATGAAAGATACAGCTAAAGAAATAGACTGTCTTGTTGAAGAGTGGTTAGCCGAGCACAAAAGAAAGAGGAAATTAAGAGGAAATAAATGTGGGGATGAAGAAGATTTCATGGATGTCATGTCCATTTGTGAAGACAAAGATCTTCCTGGTTTTGATGCTGATACTATTATCAAAGCTACTTGTATGGTACGTTTTTAGTTACTCTCCTTAAAAACACATCTAAATTTCTATTTGATACATTTTTTTCCCTCTTTTTATTCAATAGTGCACTTATATTCTAGAAATTCTAAATTCGCCATGTTAGAGTAGTATACATGACTTGTATATACTCATGACTCCGTTTTATTAATTTGTCTTAGGTTGCCTACACATGGAGTTTTAAAAAGTTGAAAATAATACTCCCTCGGTTTTATTTTACTTGTTTTTTGTTAACTTGGCACGCTCATTTAGAAAACTTTACTTATAGGTGTATTTTACTAAACTAACTTTATTAATATTGTTTCAGAACTTTAAATTTGACTACTATAATTATGTAAAGCTATTGAAATATTTATTTTTAATATAAGGATCAAATAAAATAAAACAGAGGAAGTAATTAAATTTTGTGGTGCTGAACTAAATGTGTGAGATGCAACAAAATGGTATTTAAATTTTGTACTCTCAAATATATCACGTAGTGGTCAAGAGAGATTGAAATCAAGAATTATTAAATACAAAAAGTGGTGTTCATAAATTGTGACACATGGGAGAAGCACCCCTCATTATGTTAGTTGTTTGTTAGAATGAACTGTTGATTTTTTTAATTTTTTTTTTTTTTTTTTTTGGATTGGTAGACTATGCTATTGGCAAGTGTAGGCACCACCCTTGTAACTCTAACATATATGGACTCTATCTTTACTCCTAAACAACTACGAAGCCCTAAAAAAAGGCCGAAGATGAGCTAGACACTCATGTTGGCAAGAACAGATGGGTCCAAGAATCAAACATCAAGAACTTAGTTTATCTTCAGGCTAGTGTTAACAAATCGTTGCGTTTATATCCAGCCGCATTAGTCTTGCTTCCCCGTGAGTCGATTGAGGATTGTGTTGTTAGTGGCTATGATATACCAAAAGGCACTCGCTTATTAGTGAACATTTGGAAATTTCATTATGATTCGAATATTTGACCAAATCCACACGAATTTAAGCCAGAGAGGTTCTTGACGACTCATAAAGATGTCGATGTAAGGGGCAATCACTCTGAGTTAATTCCATTTGGTAGCGGAAGAAGAATGTGCCCTGGAATTTCTTTGGCCCTTCAAGTTGTGCACTATGTGTTAGCTGTGTTGTTGTCACACCCCGAGTCCCAACGAGGCATGAGTGGCACCCGTAGGCGATAAGGCCTGAGAGAACCAAGCTATGCTTCTATATAAGTTCATATGCATGCCATAGGAAACACCATTATCACATAAGAACATGAACGACTGGTATTGGAAATCATGGATATTGGAAATCATGGAACATGTGGCATAGATATACACATTTGAGAAACTTGGCCGTTGAGGCCATCAAAACAAGACTTCATGAGTCACCTTATATACATATACACACGTGCGTCTACAAAAGCCTCTAACAGATGCATTGACCAATACAAATCAAAAGTCGGGACAAGTCCCCGCTTTATACAATATGTACATCACCAAAACATATAGACACTCTGACTCGGAGAAGCCCCGAATTAGCTGGAGCTCACCAAAGAACCGCTAACACTGGCAGTCTACTAAGGAGGCCTACTGGTACCTGTGCCTGCAGCAAGTAAGGTAAATTCCCCAAGAGGGGTCAGTACGAAATAAGTACTGAGTATGCAAGGCTCAAATGAAACTGTACAATACATAAGTATTTCAGTGAACTCAAAACATATGAATAATCAATGTGAATAAGTCACCATTTTGCATTTTGGGAAACCATGTGAATTGCTTTCATTACTTTCTTTGCTTTCTTTATCTCAATGCTTACTTGTCAATACATGTGTCACAATGTACCCGGGCCCCTACTGATCAGTGGGTCTTTACATAACATATCATCATGTTGGAATCGGGTCGAGCTAGGCTTTCAATACATCAGGATTGAGTCGAGCTAGGCTTATGCCCCTAGACCTGCCACCCATAAATCAATACATCGGGATCGGGTCGAGCTAGGCTTATGCCCCTAAACCTGCCACCCATAAATCAATACATTGGGATCGAGTCGAGCTAGGCTTATGCCCCTAGACCTGCCTAGGCTTATGCCCCTAGACTTGCCACCCATAAATCAATAAATTGGGATCGAGTCGAGCTAGGCTTATGCCCCTAGACCTGCCACCCATAAATCAATACATCGGGATCGAGTCGAGCTAGGCTTATGCCCCTAGACTTGCCACCCATAAATCAATACATCGGGATCGAGTCGAGTTAGGCTTATGCCCCTAGACCTGCCACCCATACTTGATTATTGACCACATATGCATTACTTTGTTCTTTACTTTGGGATTGGTACAATGGTTGCCATATCTTTATTTGAAACTTTGAATCATTAACCAATGAGTGAGAGACATGAGAAACTTGACAACATAACACTATTAGAACCATAACACCATGGGAACCATTGGAACAATAATCAATGAACAAGAGACATAAGTATAGTCGCAATCGGAACATTGGAACATAACCTTATTTGAGCTTTTGGAACATTAACCATGAATATGAGACATGAGATTCACAAATGATCAATGAGTAGGAAATATATGACAATTGATAACCGGATATGGAATACCTTAGCACATTTCGGGATAGGACTAGTGACATGTCAATGTGGATACTATTTGCCGCAGAAAGATACGGACAAAGTAACCTTACATACCTTGGATTCGCAATACGAATATATAATCCTAGAGGTGCATACAATAGTCCCGCTCCTTATTTATGTGTCACTCTACAACACAAATATATATAACGGAACTCACATTAACCACCAATTACGTTACAAATGCATACAATGTCAATGAATTACATGTTTGCCTTTAAACATGCCATTTCCCCTTGACAAAACCATTGATAAAATTATTATTCCAAAAATTCCATAATATTCCCAACATTGACCAATACATGATAATTGACACATTTCACCACAACACTTCTCCTTTATACTTTCTTATCCATACCACAACACAAATAATCCATCAAGTTACCTTACTACAACTCATAACATATATCGGCCAAAATCCCACAATTTCCACTTATAGACAATAACAAGTTTAATAACAAAAATAACACCATACATGTTCATATTTTGTCCATACCATGCTCTTTTATCAAAGGCACAAGTCCTAATTCAAGTTCAAATCACCAAGATATCACATCTTTCACCAAAAGCAAAAATATACTATTCACCACCTTGCCAACACAACTATCATAATATACATAATCTCCCATGCATATAATATGTTAATCCATGAGAATAAATACTTACCAAGGCTTGGAATAGGATGATCTTGTTCAAAGAGTCCAAAGGAATTATTTTGCTTTAGGGTTTGGAACTAGAGAAATGTTTGAGAAAATATCTCAAAGGCATGAGAGTTTTGGATGATTAAAAATCTGATTTTGGGGCCTTTATATAGACCCCAAGTCATACTTAACCATTCCTTTGGCATTAAATGTGGTCAAAGTGGAAGAATGAGTCATTTTGCCCTTTGGGCCTTGTCTTTTAATTCCATTTTGGGCCTAAATTTGGGCCCAATAACACATATCCATTTACCCATCAACTTTCATGTATTATTCACCATATATCTCATGTTTACATAATTCCATAAGGTCACGATAATATTCTCTTACGAGATTCTCATTCGTCGTTTCGATCGCAAAAATAGGAATTCTAGTCGCCCATGGCTTCATTAGACATTTTGGATAACTATTCATGTTTCATGATTTGATCATGTAGGAGTATGTAGGAGTGTATTGAAGTGTTTGAAGCTTTAACAATATAATGCTCAAAGAACTCCAAAGAACCAAAAGAAACCATCTAAGAATCGTCGTAGAATTGCGTTGCGAAACGAGTCCGGAAGGGCACATTATTTGTGCCTTGCGCCACTAGCTGCAAAGCAAGCTGTGGCGCAAGAAATGAACCCCCTCTGAATCAGGTGGCTTGCGCCACACCCCCTGAAACAGGGAGTGGCGCAAGTTTCCATGTCTTGCTGAATTTTTCGGCAATTTTTCCAACACTTGCATATCGTCCAATATCTTATCCAAACACTACAAAATACTTACTTAGTGATCTTAATCATCAAGTAAACATGACTCCAAGTCACAAAATGAGGTTAGAATGTGCACGGGGTATTACCCAAATGCTCCACGAAATCACAAAACACTTCCTACGAAGGTCTAATCGCACATATTAAGTCCGATATCAAATGTTTCACCAATGACACTATAAAACACATACTCATGGCATCTCAACACCTAGGTGGATATGATCCCAAGGTATCAAGTGAGGTTAGAAAAGTACGGGGTGTTACAGTTGTTACAGAGGTTTGAAATTAAGAGGCCTTCAGATGAACCAATTGATATGAGTGAGAGCTTTGGATTGACAATTCTTAAAGCTTCTCCTCTCGAAGTTCACCTTACTCCACGCTTGGATTCTAATCTTTACGAATGAAATGCTGAATCACTAAAATAAAGTTATAATTATGCTATGATTTTTTGATGGTGACAATGTTATATTTTAGTTTTATTCATGTCTTATAAGAGATTTTTATATTTAGTTATAAGAGGTTTGAATTGAAAATAATATATTAGAGATCTTCGTATGATCATTTCCTTCTCCGTTCAAATTGTAATGGAATATGTTGTAGCATATCCTCCGTTGAATTCTGCGACAAGATTCAAGTGTTAATTTGTATTCGCATGCTCGAAATGTAGGTATCGGTATTTTTGTAGGGGTTTTTGGGGCAGTCTCAGGGCGAGTTTCGAGGCGGGGCTTACCAAAAATGCTCCGGAGCGTAAATGAAAGACATATATCCATAGGGCGTACACCCTAGAATTCTGAGCTAAAGCCTAAGGCGTAAAAGCGTACATTTCGGGCGTTAAAATTGATATTTATTGTTTTAAAAGTAATTTTTGCTATAAATGATATTTTTTTAAATTATTGGTGTAATGATATTTATACTTTATGCTATCATTTTTTTTTTTATGTTTTTTTGATTTTCCTATAATAAATAAATAAATAAATAAAGCAATTCATAGAAACTGACTGCCATAAATAGTTTTTTAGATAATTATGCCTGAAATTAATCGGATAGAGATTTCATAACACTATGTTACTAAGGAAACTTGTTAATTTTTTGTCATTGCTCTTGCATTATCCTTCTTTGAAATATATAAACAACAATAATCAATGCAAATGTTAGTTGGAGGTGGGAATGACTAGTAGATATGGAGATCGATGATGAAATGGTTGATGTTTTCAATTTAAAGATTATCTTGGCTATTATCATTTTTTGTATTGTTATCTTTCTGAAATAATAATTCTAATATTCTTTTATGTATTATGTGTGATTTATTTAAATGTATTTGTAGAATTATTGAAAAATTTACTTTTACTTATTTTGTTAGTAATAAAATTACAAAATTAAAGATATATGAGTTGTACGCCCCATAGATCCATGAAACTTACTAGCCTCATGTTTTGAGGCTTACACCTCGCCCCGCGCCTCCGTCTTTTGAAACACTGGTAGGCATAACTATACGTGAGTTCCTTTTACTTTTTAACTCTTATCATTTGCTCCCCTAAATATCGTAGTTTGTCAGACATTTTCAAAGAAAAAAAATGGTTGTCAACCAATGGATTCCCAACCAACGATTCCCTCATTAACTTAAAAACTATTGTACTTCCTCTCCAAATATTTCTTTTCAAATTAAAAGCTACACACATTTTATTTTGTAATACTAATACATACAAGTACATTTTTAGAAAAAAAATGTTAGGGGCCCCAAACAATGGCTTTAATAGCCTTGCTATTCAGCCGATCCTGATTGTAAATTTGAGTCACCAAAAAAGTAGTCGATCCTGATTGTGAATTTGAGTTATTGAGGGAGAAAAAGGGTGAAAGCTTTAAAGAAAATAAATAGATAAAATGAAGATCTCACTATAAAATATGGAGCATAAATCTTCTTGAAGGCTGATTAATAGCCGAGGGATGAAAATGTTATTTTCCCATACAATATTATATTCATCAATAAAAAGTTTTTGAAGTCTTACTTGACTTTCACCATTACATGAACATATGGTGGGAATCATTTTCATCCTATAGTGGGACATTTGTTGCCTAATTGTCAATAAATGCGGTGCACCGAATTCATATACAAACACATGTGTGTGAAAATTTTGAGCAACTGTATCCATGTATATAGTCAGACACAATCAATAATTGAGTCTAAACTATTAACACACAGTTTGATTGATATTAGAATGCGATTATGGCATTTTGACTTTAGTATTTCCACTCATTCATCTGAATACTTTTATCTTTGCTATCTTTATCTTATGAACGTGTCATTTTTTACTGGCGTACATGTAAGTTCTATAAAATATGTTGACAAGATTAATTTAAAGATAAGTTCTATAGAATAGTTATTAAACTGATACTATTATATGAGGTAGAGTGCTGGATAGTCAATAAAGTAAATGTTCAAAAGATAGGGGTGGCAAAGATGGGGATGCTCAGATGATTGTGTGAATATATTATCAGAGATATGATTATAAACGAAATTTGTAAGAGTCAAGGTGAGAGTTGCCTTTATAGCGGACAAGATGAGGAAAAAGAGTTTTAGATGATTAGGATATGTGAAGAGGAGGTGGCAGTGGAGTGTTGTCGCTCTATATGTGGAGATGTGGGGGCCATCCTCCTCCTTTCATCTTCTCAATTTTAGTAGTATTATTTAGTAATTGCATAGTTTTTAATTCTTGTAAGTGTAATTGAAGAAGGAGATCGAGAGAACGTGAGATTGAGAAAAGGATAACAAAGAGCTGGTTGTATATTGGGTGAATTTTGCTGATGGATTGTTGCCACTTTTATAGGCTCAAGTGATATCTTCAATGTTGGGATTTTTGATTAAAAATGTCAAATAAGTTTGTCAATTAAGTGGGGGTTCTTCAAATTTTTAAAATTAGATAAAAGTGATAAATTTTTTTCAACTTTTTAATGCAGTTATCGAATAACTGTCCGTAACTGTTTGAACGATTTTATTCTTTTTAACTTAATAATATAATGAAATCACTTATTTCTTTTATTTAATTGAAAACTTGAAATGGACTTTGAGTTCATTTTTCTCATCAATGTTTGATAAGTATAAAGACAAGTTTCTCAAAGGACGGCATTTGAACTAAATATTTTGCTTACCACTTTTTCAATTGTCATCTTCTCCAAGTATTTGAACTAAATATTTTGCTTACCACAAGTTGATTGTAGCCATGGATTTCTTTCTGATTGCCCTTACATTAGCTATCTCCTTCCTTCTTTTCGTCTTTCTTCATAAACTATTTTTCTCAGTTAAAAAGCAGAGTAGAAATGTACCAGAAGCTGGCGGAGCATGGCCGATTATCGGCCATCTCCACCTCCTCAATGGACCTCAAATGCCTCACAAAATTTTCGGTCATATGGCTGAAAAATACGGGCCAATTTTCCAATTAAAGCTGGGCGTAAATCAAGTAGTTATTGTGAGTGATCACAAAATAGCCAAAGAATGCTTCACCACAAACGATGCGGCCTTTGCAAATCGGCCTAAATCCATAGCTTCAGAGATTTTAGGATACAATTATGCCATGTTTGGTCTTGGACCTTATGGACCGTACTGGCGAGAGATAAGGAAGATTGTCACAATTGAGTTCCTCTCTGCTCGGAGAATTGAGATGTTTAGTCACGTTCGAGAATTTGAAGTAAAATCAGCTGTTAAAGAGACATATGAATACTGGTTGAAGAATAAGAGTAGTAATTTAAATGGTGCTGCGAAGATGGAGATGAAGGAATGGTTTGGGAATTTAATTATGAACACCATGGTCAAGATGCTATTTGGAGTACAATACACTGGTACTTAATTTTGAGTTGAAGTTATAAATAATTTTGTCATCATCGGTTCACAGCAAATGACTTATCAATGCTTATTAAGCAGATTTACTTGAAATTACTTATAAGTGATCTGATGGCGTAAAACATTCTTATACCAGCATAGAATTTAAACTTTGTAATTTTTAGAGGTGGATGCATAATTCTAAGCATGGATATACTTGAACTTTTTATTTGGCTTAAAGTCCAAAGAGTATATGTAAAAGATCACTGGAAATCAGTACTAGAATTATGTTTTGAATTCATTAAAAAAAACAGGTGCGCTAAAGGTTGTGTTTTGTGCGCGGTCTGAAAAGGGCCTGTCACAAGGATATATATGCAGTCATACCCTACATTTCTGCAAGAAGTTGATTCCACGGTTTGAACCTGTGACTTCCTGGTCACGTGGCAGCAACTTTACCACCAACTAGAGTTATGTATTGAATTCATACTTATAAAAAAATTCAAACCGTAAAACTTAAATGTTAGATCCACCTATGCAACAGATAAGGAAGATGAACAAAGGAGTAAGGCTCACAAAGCAATCAGAAGAACTTTTGAATTATTGGGGGCCTCTGTTGTGGCTGATTTTTTACCTTATCTAAGATGGCTGGATATTGGAGGCCATGAGAAGGCAATGAAAGAGACTGCTAAAGAAATGGATAGTATTGTTGAAGATTGGTTAGCAGAGCATAGAAGAAAAAGGAAACTAAGGAGAAATAAATGTGGGGATGGAGAAGATTTCATGGATGTCATGTTGTCCATTTGTGAAGACAAAGAGCTTCATGGTTTTGATGCTGATGCCATTATCAAAGCTACTTGTATGGTACGTTCTTATTTACCGTAAATTTTAACTGATCTTATAAAACTCATTCACAATAGCGGTAGAATATTCACTATTTGAAGTTTATGGGTTCTGACAACCCTTTATTTATTTGCCTTAGAAATAACACCCACTGGTCACGTTTTGGCCACTTTGAAAAATAGACAGTGTCAAAGACATGACCAAAAAATGGTCAGTGAATGTTATTTCTACGCCATCCAACCACCAACCCATTTATGCTGGTGGGTTCTTAGTTTGTTATATGTATATGTTTAGTGAGTGAATATCTCAACGCACATATATATGATTTGGGCTAAAACTGCTTACTTGTGCCGAATCTGTACATAATCTATATATTTGTGCCCTGATTTAGAAAGTGAATATAAGATCAATTTTTTTTATTATTCTTACTATATACTGTGGAATGTGGAGTTGATTGCTGAAACTTTTGGGCTTGGCAGGCTGTGCAATCGGCAGGTACTGATACTACAATCGTAACTCTAACATGGACTCTATCTTTACTCCTAAACAACTACGAAGCCCTTGAAAATGCCCAAGATGAGTTAGACACTCATGTTGGCAAGAACAGATGGGTCCAAGAATCGGACATCAAGAACTTAGTTTATCTTCAAGCTATTGTTAACGAATCATTGCGTTTATATCCAGCCGCACCACTCTTGCTACCCCACGAGTCGATTGAGGATTGTGTTGTTAGTGGCTACGATATACCAAAAGGCACTCGCTTATTAGTGAACATCTGGAAATGTCATTATGATCCGAATATTTGGCCAAATCCGCATGAGTTTAAGCCAGAGAGATTCTTGACGACTCATAAGGATGTCAATGTAAGAGGGAATCACTTTGAGTTGATTCCATTTGGTAGCGGAAGAAGAATGTGCCCTGGAGTTTCTTTGGGCCTTCAAGTTGTGCAATATGTGATGGCTGTGCTTCTGCAGGGGTTTAAAATTAAGAGGCCTTCAGATGAACCAATTGATATGAGTGAGAGCTTTGGATTGACAATTCTCAAAGCTTCTCCACTTGAAGTTCACCTTACTCCGCGCTTGGATTCTAATCTTTACAAATGCAATTGCTGATACTTTTTAGTATATTAATGTTATAATCATGTTATGTTTTTTCAATGGTTACAATGTTGTCTGTAGTTTTATGTACGTTTTACATAACATTATTATGTTTATGTACAAGAGGTCTAAAAATAATATTCAGTCAGACCTATCTATAACATTATCACATTATAACGGCATTTCACTATAGCGGCCTGATTTTCTCCGAAATCGATTTTTCATGTTTTATTTTACTTCTCTATAACGACATTCTATCTATAACAGCAATGTTGTTTATTATAGCGGTAAACTCTATATAAAATTACTTCTCTATAACAATATACTCAAATATTATGTAATAATATTTTGTAAGAAAATATATTATATACAAAATTAAAAATATCAAAATATTTATGGTAATCATCATTAATGTCATGCACGCAGTAAATTTCAAGTACGAATATCAAACTTAAAGGAAGAAAATTGTATTTAAATGGTGCACATCAGTTATTTCATGATTTCACCATGAAAATGCTACTAAAGTTTTGTTTTTTTTATATCCACGCCCTTTCTAATTTTGCATATTTTTGTCTATAACAACTAAATTAGATCTGAACGTCGAATGTCAATATACATATATAACAGCACCTCTCTATAGCAGTCATATAATCTTCGGACAAATGCTGCCATGTAACACCCCGTACCTTCCCAACCCTACTTGATGACATTGAATAAGAATTACTTAAGTGTCGAGAGTTATAAGTATGTATTTGGAAATGTTAAAGATGAGAAAAATTAAAATTTGGCCTTGTACATGTGACGAGTTTTTGTAGAAAGTGTTTTGTGCTTCCGTGGAGCATTTGTGTAATACCTCATACACATTCTAGCCTCATTTGGTGACTTGGAGTCATGCTTACTTGATGATTAAGGTCACTAAGTAAGTATTTTATAGTGTTTTGATAAGGTATTGGACGATACGCAAGTGTTGAAAAAATTGCCAAAAAATTCAGCAATACATGGAAACTTGCGCCACTGCCCTGTTTCAGGGGGTGTGGCGCAAGCCCCTGAGATCAGAGAGGGTGCATTTCTTGCGCCACTGGCTTGTTTTGCAGCAGTGTGGCGCAAGGAACAAAGTTTTACCTTTCCGGAGTCGTTTTGTAACGCACTTCGACGACGCTTCTTGGATGGTTTATTTTGGTTCTTTGGAGTTATTTGAGCATTGTTAAAGATCCAAACACTTCGATATACTCCTACATACTCCTACATGACCAAATCATGAAATGATCCAAAATGTCCAATGAAGCCAAGGGCGACTAGAATTCCTACTTTGGCGATCAAGGTGACGAATGAGAATCTCGTAAGAGAATATTGTCATGACATAATGGAATTATGTAAACATGTGATATATGGTGAATTTTACATGAAAGTTTATGGGCTAAGCTACATGTGCAATTGGGCCCAAAATTAGGGCCCAAAATGGAACAAAAGAGAAGGCCCAAAGGCAAAAATGACCCATTCTTCCAAGATTCGACCAAGTAAACATATCAATTAATGCCAAATGTGGCTAAGGATGACTTGGGGTCTATATAAAGGCCCCAAGATCAGATTTTATTGTCCAAAAAACTCTCATGCCTTTGTGATATTTTCTCACATATTTCTTTAAACTTCAAACCCTAAAGCAACATCTTCCTTTGGACTCCTTGGACAAGATCAACATATTCCAAGCCTTGGTAAGTATCTATTCACATGAATTAACATATTATATGCATGGAAGATTATATATATTATGCTAGTGGTGTTGGCAAGGTGATGAATAGTGTATTTTGCCTTTGGTGAAAGATGTGTCATCTTGGTAAATTGAACTTGAATTAGGCCTTGGGCCTTTGATGAAAAAGCATGGTATGGACAAAATATGAGCATGTATGGTGTTATTTTTGGTATTAAACTTGTTCTTGTCTAAAAGTGAAAATTATGGGATTTTGGCCGATATGTGTTATGAGTTGTATTAAGGTACTTTGATGGATTATTTGTGATGTGTTATGGATAAGAAAGTGTAAAGGAGAAGTATTGTGGTGAAATGTATTGCTTTTCATGTATTGGTCAATGTTGGGAATATTATGGAATTTTCGGAATAATAGTATAATCAATGGTTTTGTCAAGGGGAAATGACATGTTTAAAGGCAAACATGTGACTCATTGACATGGTATGCATTTGTAAAGTGATTGGTGGTTAATGTGAATTTCATTGTGTATTTATGTGTAGAGTGACACATAAAGAAGGAGCGGGATTATTGTATACGCATCGAAGGTTGTATATCCGTATTGCGAATCCAAGGTATGTAAGGTTACTTTGTCCGTATCTTTCTGCGGCAAATAGTGTTCACATTGACATGTCACTAGTCCTATCCCGAAATGTGCTAAGGTATCCGATATCCGTATATCACTAGTCATTGTCATATATTTTCTACCCATGGATCATTTGTGAATCTCATGTCTCATATTCATGGTTAATGTTCCGAAAGCTCAAATAAAGTTACGTTCCAATATTCCAATAGTGCCTATACTTGTGTCTCTTGTTCATGGATTATTGTCCTATGGTTCCAATGGTATCATGTTGCTAGTAATGTTATATTTCTCATGATATTTATTCATATGTCCTTCACTTATTGGTCAATGATTCAAAGTTTCCAACAATGTTATGTTCCAAAGTTCCAAAGCGATGGTATGATTATCAAAGTATCAATCTCAAAGTAATGAACAAAGTAATGCAAATGTGGTCAATGATCAAGTACGGGTGGCAAGTCTAGGGGCGTAAGCCTAGCTCGACTCGATCCCAAGGTTTGGAATTATGGGTGGCAATTCTAGGGGCGTAAGCCTAGCTCGACTCGATCCCGATGCATTGATGTATGGGTGGCAAGTCTAGGGGCATAAGCCTAGCTCGACTCGATCCCAACATAATGATATCATATGAAAGACCCACTGATCAGTCGGGGCCTGGGTACATTGTGACATATGTGATAACAAGTGAGTATTGTGATAAAGAAAGTAATGAAAGCAGTGAAAGCAATCCACATGGTTCCAAAATGCAACATGGTGACTTATTCACATTGAGTATTCATATGTTTTGAGTTCATTGACATATTCATTGAAATATTCATGTGTTGTATAGTTTCATCTGAGCCTTGCATACTCAGTACTTATTTCGTACTGACCCCTCTCGGGGAATTTACCTTACTTGCTGCAGGCGCAGGTCCCAGTAGGCCTCCCCAGTAGAGTGCCAGTGTTAGCGGTTCTTTGGTGAGCTCCAGCTCATTCGGGGCTTCTCCGAGTCAGAGTATATACATGTTTTGGTATTGTACATAATGTGTAAAGCGGGGACTTGTCCCAACTTTTGGTTTGTTTTGGTCAATGCTCTTGTTAGAGGCTTTTGTAGACCGATGTGGGTGTAACAGTGTAAAATACACATGTTGCTTTGACTGGATGGCCTCACCGGCCAAGTTTCATATGTATGTATAAATATGTCCCATGTTCTCCTTTATTCGTCTTTCATATTATTATGAAATGGTGGTTATGATTATGAGATGCATATGATCGCACATAGGCAGAGGTTGGTTCTCTCGGGCCTTATCGGCTACGGGTGCCAATCATGTCTCGATGGAATTCGGGGCGTGACATGCCATTATAGAGAGGTTTGACTATATAATATTTTTATATGGGTATTTTCTTCTCCTCAAATTATAAAGAGAATTGTAACAAACTCCAATTTCACAATAGAAACATTTAGATATTATAATCACTAAACTCAAAATAACGATGGAAAAATGGAACTAACAAAGAAATTGTAGAATAACAATGGTGTCACGCCCCGAATCCCATCGAGACATGATTGGCACCCGTAGCCGATAAGGCCCGAGAGAACCAACCTTTGCCTATGTTTAATCATACGCATATAATAATCACCATTGCATAAAAACGTGAAAGACGAATAAAGGAGAACATGGGACATCTTTATACATACATATGAAACTTGGCCGTTGAGGCCATCCAGTCAAAACAACATATGTCCTTTACACTGATACACCCACATCTGTCTACAAAAGCCTCTAACAAAATGCATTGACCAAATGAAGTAACAATCGGGACAAGTCCCCGCTTGATACAACATGTACAACAGTGACTCGGAGAGGCTCCGAACTAACTGGAGCTCACCAAAGATCTGCAACACTGACAATCTACTGTGGAGGCCTACTAGTGCCTGCACCTGCAACATGTAAGGTAAGTCCCCAAAAGGGGTCAGTACGAAGAATGTACTGAGTATGTAAGGCCATAAGAAAAACTGAGTCAGTGCATAAGAACTTCAATGGAAATAATTATAAGAGAAACTCAATGCGTGGAATCCTGTACCTTTCCTTCATTATTATCATCTCCAATGATGCATACATAATAAAATAACCATGGAATCAACATAAGAGAAATAGCAAATGTGAACAAACTCTCTTTCTGTAGGTAGGATACCATGTACATTACGTTCTTTCTTTCACTTGCCTTTACTTTACTCATACACTGTTACACTGTTAGGGCCCTCATCATGCAGGTGATCTTGTCACCCCATGGATAAAATCATGTCATCATGCCGGTGTTCATTTCACCCCATGGATACATCATGCAGGTATTCTTTTTACCCCATGGATAAGATCATGTCATCATGTAGGTGTTCTTGCACCCCATGGATAAATGGCCATCATCATGCAGGTATTTGTACCCCATGGATAAATTATCATCATCATGTTGGGATCGAGTCGAGCTAGGCTTATGCCCCTAGACTTGCCACCCATAAATCAATACGTCGGGATCGAGTCGAGCTAGGCTTATGCCCCTAGACTTGCCACCCATAAATCAATCATTAACCACATTTGCATTAATTTATTCTTACTTCATTTCATTACTTTGAGATTGATACTTCAACTTGTGAGAGATTGATACTTTGATTTGGAACATAACATTGATGGAACCATGAAATATTTAGAACATTACTCAAAGCGTATGAAACATGTGAATGACAATTGATCAATGCATAAAGAACATATGATGAACCATAATTGATACCCGGAAATTAGGGTACCTTGGAAGCTTTGGAACAATAACCAATGAGCTAGAGACGTGTATATAAACATTCTTGGAAACATACTGTTGGAACCGTTGAACAATGATCAATGAACAAGATACATGAGTATGATCACTATTGAACCCTTGGAACATAACCTCATTGCTCTGTTGGAACATTACTGCAGGATATGAGACATGTGTAGAACTCTATGGGAACTTTGGATCATGATACTAATTGGAACACACTCATATACTTTACCTTACTCTTGTACTTTATGAGATTGACACCTTAGCCAAACACGTACTTACATGCACATCTCACTTCACCCCTTTATCTCATGAGATTGACAATTTCACTTATGAAGTATAACTATACTAACTTGCACATCACCTCTCTTATTACTCTTATGAGATTGATACTCTTACAATTGGCACAAGGATAATCATCATACCATAGGACTCATAACATGATTGGAACAATGATATTCAACTAAACAAGCTCTCTTTACCTCATTGCTCTTATTGGGATAAAGAGATCAACAACATATGACAACTTAAGAACTTCCGCCCATAAATAAGAACTAAGTGATTCATGATTCGTATAGGAGTAAAACACATATGACTATCAATATATCAACCCTAGTTGGAATACTATAGAACCCCCTTGGTATAGTACACTTTTGGAACCTTAACATAATGATCACTAAATATGATACATGTGGATACTAACTATTCATCACCCTGCGATGCAATACCTTAGACCATTTGGAACTTTTGACATATTAGCCAATGAACGTGAGTCAATCAATGGACATAAGTCAATCAATAAACATGAGTTATACGATTCACCATTGACCAATGAATAAGGAACATATGAGTAACTCTAGCCAACTATTGAATATGAAATACCTTAGAGTATTTCGGAATCAAGTGAGTTCTATGACAGTGTGAACATCATATGTTGCAGAAGGATATAAAAGTAACCTTACATACCTTATCTTCCCAAGGTAAGCACCCAATCAAATATGTGAGCGCAACAATTCCGCTCCTTCTTTACGTTTCACTCTACATCACAATTACATAATGGAACCAACATTAACCACCAATTACTTTGCAAATGCATACAATGTCAATAAATTACATGTTTGCCTTTAAACATGTCATTTCCCCTTGACAAATCCATTGACAAAATTATTATTCCAAAAATTCCATAATATTCCCAACATTGACCAATACATGATAATTGATACATTTCCAAATACATACTTATAACTCTCGACACCTGAGTAAACATTATTCAATGTCATCAAATAGGGTTGGGAAGGTACGGGGTGTTACAAATGGACTAGTAAAAAAAGAGAACTACTGAAGAAGATAAACATAAGGGAGATGAGAAGCTTAGGCTCTGCAGAAGGAGATGAGAGGGTTAGGTATTTTTCTCAACAATATGCATAACCCCCGAATCACAGACCATTTCCCGTTTTAAGAGAACCGTTCTCACACCCTTATTGTTATTTCTTGGCCCACTAGCTCTTGTCAGTCCAATAACTACTTGTGAGATCTTGTCCTCAATAAAAATCTTGTCCTAAAGCTGAGACTCCTGCTAGGATCTGCTTCAACTCAAAAGCTAGCTTAAGAAAAGGGGGGAAGGGTGTCCAAAATGATATAAAGAGATAAGGTTCGCATTATCCTGGTGATGTGGGACCCCAGCCAGGGAATCCCAACTGATTATTTCTGATGTGTCGTATTCAAAATTAGAGTAAATTTCTTAAAAGGTCTCTTAATTATGAAAAAATATGTAGCAAAGATTGTTAACTTTGTTTTGTATAAATAAAATGACTCAATCGAGGATTTTTCTCTTATAAAATCACACAATCAAATTTGTTATTAAAATATTTGACATGACAAAATAGATTAATTTTTAATATCAACTAGACAGACCCCACAAATAAAATAAAATTATAGAAGATCCATATCTTAGATTCGACTCATCTACCAACAAATCAAAATAAGTCCTCATCTAAAGAATTCGCGACCAAATTAAGTCATGATATGGCCAAAGTGACCAAAATAAGCCACCAGTTTATTTTGTTACTAAAATAAGCTAAACGCTATAATTTGTAGCGTTTTATGAAAAAAACTTAACAAAACTGTTAACTTCATTCGGTTTGAAAAAATGTTCTAAAACGCTAATTTAAATAACGTTTTGTCAAAAATAAAACGTTATAATTTATAGCGTTTTGTTAAAACGATGTCGTGTTAACAAAAAACTATAAATTATAACGTTTTATCGGCGCAACATCAAATCCGATAAGTACTACCACCACATGAGGTATTTCACGGTCGATGAAGATTTTCGGATCTTCATTTTTTACGGTTCGATCTAGCCGCATGTGTGGGGGTGGGGGTGGTGGAGTTGGAGGGGGGGGGTGCAATAGAGATGGCTGGGGGACCAAAGTATTTTATATCATTTTCTTCAAATGGAGACGGGTCCTTGTTGGAGAATTGAGGAATTCAATTGCAAGGAAGACAAACAACTTTGTAAAAAAATATTGCAGAAATAAAACGCTATAATTTATAGCGTTTTGTTAAAACGGCGTCGTTTTAATAAAACGCTAACGAGTTAAAAAAAGTTTTAAAAATAAAACGTTATTTAAAATAACGCTTTAGAACAGTTTTTCAAACCGAATGAAGTTAACAGTTCCGTTAAGTTTTTTCATAAAATGCTACTCCCTCCGTTTAAAAAAGAATGACCTAGTTTGACTTGATACGGAGTTTAAAAAAATAAAGAAGACTTTTGAATCTTGTGGTCCTAAATTAAAGTTATGGCAAATGTACCAAAATGCCTTTTAATCTTGTGGTCTTGAACATGTCATGTGGAAAGTTGAAATTAAAGTGTTGCCAAAAAAGAAAAGGGTCATTCTTTTTTAAACGAACTAAAAAGGAAAGTAAGTCATTTTTTTTTAAACGGAGGGAGTATAAATTATAGCGTTTAGCTTATTTTAGTAACAAAATAAATTGATGGCTTATTTTGATCACTTTAACTATATTATGACTTATTTTGGTCGCGAATTCTCATCTAAAACTCCTAGCGAAAAAAACCACGTTTTTTTCTTGCTGCAAAATTACTACTGGCATTGACAAATTAAAAAATAACACTTCACAAAAATATATAAAGTTGTGCCCCATATTAGTGGAACATATGGTGGATATCGGTTTCACCCTAAAGTGGGTCATTGTGGCCCTAGACCCTAGTCAATAATTGTGGTGCACTGAATTCATATACAAATTACAAGCACGTGGTATATACTCAGACACATTCTTAAGGGATCGTTTGGTAAAGTGTATTAGAAAAAATAATGTATGTATGAACCTTATGTATTATTAGTATCTTATTTTGATATACTTTTTCAATATATGTATAACTAATGCACTCTATTTGGTATTATGGTATGCATAACTAATACATGAAAATTCATGTTATTAGTAATGCAATGGGTTCTAATGCATGCATTAACATGATTAAAGAAACATTGTCCCTCAAAACCTTTTTCACATACTTTCTACCATATTTGTAGAGGATATTTTTGTAAACAAATATCTTTTTTAGAAATTATGCAATACATATTATTTTTAATAAATCAAACCAAACAACGCATAAAAAAATCTAAGCATAACTAATGCAAACATATTCTACATTATTCTTATACATAATACACCCTATCAAACGACCCCAGTGGCTAGTTCAGTTTGCCATTGGGGGTGGGATTTTGACATTTTGCATGTATAACTCTATTTTCATATTTTATTTTATTTTTTAAAAAAAGATTTTTTAAAAAAAAATAAATCCAGAAGCAATTTAATTTAGTTTTTTCATCCTATTGTTGTAATGCGATCTCTTATAACAAATATTCGGATACGTTTAATATCATAAATTTTAGAATGCTAAATACATTGTTGTCTCAAAATATGTTATACTTTTCGTTTTTTGAGATTCAAATTCCATAAATTTTAACAACACTTGTTTACCAAACACATCAACAACTTTTTTTTTAGTTTCAGTACTTTTATCCAAACACTTATCTGCTTAATTCATAAGCACTTATTTTACGCTTTTAATCACTTAAGCTAAAAAGCTATTTTTTTAATCTTATCCAAACGGGCTCATAGAAATATAAAAATAAAAGTAATAATAATAGTACTTTGAGAAAGGAAACAAAATACGCCCCATTAACAACTAATCTCCTATCCTGATCTCTATCTCTACACCTGCCTATTAAAAGGTCATATTCTTGGTGAATTGAAATTACGTTATGTATAATATCCCCACTTCTAAATTGCTTACCACAAGTTAATTGTAGCCATGGATTTCTTTCTGATTGCTCTTACACTAGCTATCTCCTTCCTTCTTTTCTTCTTTCTTCATAAACTATTATCGTCGTCTAAAGGAAAGTGGAGAAACAGTGTTTTCCAACCCTCTCAAATGCTATATTAGCAATATAATCTGCTAAAGTGTTCCCTTCTCTAAAAACATGTTGAAGTCTCACTTGACATAACTGGGATAGAGCCTTAATATCTCTAATTATAGTAGAAATCTGCCAAGGAATCTCCCAAACTCCAGAGAGAATTCGAACCAAAACTAAAGAATCAGTCTCCAAAATCACCTTATTGAGGCCCATAAATACACAATGATAAATGGCCTCCTTGATGGAAATTGCTTCTGCCTCAATGTTGGTGGTCTCATGAATTTCCTCCCCTTGAGCATAAATTAGATCCCCTTTATGATTCCTCAAACAGTAGCCGTAGGAACTTCTGCCGGGATTGCCTCTAGATGCCCCATCCGTATTACATTTAAGCACTTCCTTGTCAGGTGGTTTCCATGTGATAGCTAAAGAGAACAATTTAGGTTTATAGTTTTGTAGCAAAACCACCATGTCTGGCCAATTTGTAGGTACTTGAGTCAGCGTAGGATATGTAATCTTCACTAGTCTCCCGATATCAGTGTTCACTTTGAAAACAAGACTAATGTAAGACATTTTCTTTCCATTCCTTAAATTATTTCTCCTTTTCCATAGATGCCACATAATTATTGCAGGAATAGCTGAGCAAATGGGTTTCAGTTTTGGACAAATTGGAGTTGTCCACCACTGAGAGATCATCTGCGATAGCTGTAGACCATGTACATGTACCCCTGCAAAAATAGCAAACAACCTCCACAACTTTGCAGCTGTGGGGGAGGTTAGAAAAATATGAGACATAGTCTCCTGCTTAGGATTTTGACAACACCAGCACCGTGATGCCATAGTGACCCCCATAGTCTGCACAACCTCATCAACTGAAATTCTGAATTTCCAGGCCCTCCAATGAATTATTTTTTTTTTTTTTTTTTTTTTTTTTTTTTTTTTTTGAACTTCCAAGCAAGGGGAGAAAGATTATTAGTCTAGAGAAGCAACTTATACCCAACTTGAGAATTCGGTCTAAAGAAATTACACACAGTAACTACAGGGGAGAGGATCATTATATCATTATTCAATGAGATGCATAAAGTGCCTTATAATGAAACTTGGGGAATTCACAAGATTTGAAACAGGAAACAACTTGGCTCAACACTCAGAAACCACAGAAGACTTGATTTTGACAAATAAAAATCGACTAGATCAGAAGTCTTACATCTACAGCTACAAGAATAATTTGTCACACAGAGTATCAGCAGAAGGGAAAAACTTGAAGACACATCAACCATCTCTGTCTGTTTCTAAAGGGAGAAAGAGTGTTTGCTCACAAATGCGGAAGCTTTCACAGATGAAAAATCACACAAAAAGGCTACACGATACAGTACACAAAGAAATCTTGGTTTCGTTTTGTTTTGGGGTCTGGAGCCGACAAGGAGTTGGAAAGTCACTGCAATGTTCAGCATTTTCAGATAGCTTTTGTTATGTACTTTGTTTCTGTTTAATTTTGCTTTTTATTTGTTTGGTGGGCTGGTCCTTTTGGGCCAATTTGCAGACCTTTTATTTTGATATTGATTATTAATAAAATAGGCCCATCGGCCCTATTAACCAAAAAAAAAAAAAAAAAAAAAAATTATCGTCGTCTAAAAGGCAGAGTAGAAATGTACCTGAAGCTGGCGGAGCATGGCCGATTGTCGGCCATCTCCACCTCCTCAATGGACCTCAAATGCCTCACAAAATCTTGGGTGATATGGCAGATAAATATGGGCCTATTTTCCGATTAAAGCTGGGCGTAAATCAGGTAGTAATTGTGAGTGATCACAAAATAGCCAAAGAATGCTTCACCACAAACGATATGGCCTTTGTGAATCGGCCTAAATCCATAGCTTCAGAGATCTTAGGCTATAATTATGCCATGTTTGGGCTTGGACCTTATGGACCGTACTGGCGAGAGATGAGGAAGATTGTCACCATTGAATTCCTTTCAGCTCGGAGAATTGAGATGTTTAGCCACATTCGAGAATTTGAAGTAAAATCGGCCGTTAAAGAGACTTATGATTATTGGTTGAAGAATAAGAGTAGTAATTTAAATGGTGCTGTGAAGATGGAGATGAAGGAGTGGTTTGGGAATTTAATTATGAACACTATGGTCAAGATCCTATTTGGAGTTCAATACACAGGTACTAAGTTTTGAATTAATGAAAATAATTTTTTTAATCACTAGGATATTTGCAGCATGTTGGTCAATGACATGGGTTGAGTACTCAGGCTTCACGTTCAAATTTTAGTGGAGATGAAACACACTTGGTAGATAGAATAACCTAGCCTCGGGGTGAGGCGTAGCCAAAAACGCACCGAGGCATTGTGGGGAGGCGAAAGTATCGAAAGGCGAACGCCCCAAAATTTGAGGCGTTTGCCTAACCGTTTGGGTGTTCGCCTAAGCGTGAGGCGCAAATTATGTGTTAGCCCAGAAAACTTTACAAACTAAAATGATTGTTTCCTATTAAATCTCTAATTTAAATTTAATATTAAAATATATGAATGGTAAATACTCATATAGTCAAATCAAAAGTAAAAGAAAACTTAAAAGCAGGGGCGGACCTATGACCATTTTTTTGGTGCTCCGGCACCCATTAAATTTGAGGCAGATTAGGTATAATTATATAAAAAATATATAAAAATTGATATAAGACTTAGAAAAGCACCCAGTAAACCAAGAAGATAGCTGAGCGCTTTAATTTTCAAGCAAAACCTTAAAGCTTTATGCATCAATATACGTGTTCGAACCTCCCGAGCACTCACAACCCCTAAATTCTGGGTCCGCCACTGCTTAAAAGTTACGCTTTCAAACATATTTACCGGTGGGTGTCGACGGCGCCGCTGAAGGTACTGGATACACACTTTCTACTTCCTAGTTCCTTTATTTTCTTTTAGTTTTTTGCAAGTCACATAGTGACTAGTTTTTAAGTTATTTACTTTTTTTGCTCTCTATTAAAATACAATATATGGTAAATATACTGATCGAGTAACGGGAAGGAGGGGGTCGATTAATGATGTACTATTTTTTTATACCAACTTGTGTTTTTGAGGACATATAATGGTTTATTATATGAAAAATTGACTTTATATATTAGTTGTATTATGTGGTTTTGGTTATTTTTTTGATGAAGCAAGTTTAGATACATCTTCTATTTATTTTTTATGATTTTGATGTAGTTTTACTTTTTTGGGTGATTTATCTCTTTTAAAAAAAAATTATTTCTAATTATATTAATTTATAAAATATTAAAAATTAAAGGATCCATGGGGCGTCCCCATCTCCTCGAGACTTACGCCTTATCCGTACCAGATAAAACGTCTCGCCTTACGCCTTCGTCTTTAAAAACACCGGAAGGTAGAAGGTACCTCTTGAATTAGTAGTAGTGTGTTTTGACCTGTCATATAACTTAAACTCTTGAATTTTAGTGGTGGATGCATAGTTCTAAGTATAGGTTTAATTGAACTCTCAATTTTATAACTTAAATTAAAGTTAGGTATATTTAAAAATCCCTAAAAATATAGTATTATGTTGAATTCATAGTTTGAATTCTGAATCTATGAAGATTAAATCTTGGATTAGCTTCTATAACAGGTAAAGAAGATGAGACAAGAAGTAAGGCTCACAAAGCAATTCGGAGATTTTTTGAATTGTTGGGGGCTTTTGTTGTGGCTGATTTTTTACCTTATCTAAGATGGTTGGATATTGGAGGCCATGAAAAGGCCATGAAGGAGACAGCTAAAGATATAAACTTTATTCTTGAAGATTGGTTAGCAGAGCACAGAAGAATGAGGAAATTAAGGGGAAACAAATGTGGGGATGAAGAAGATTTCATGGATGTCATGTTGTCCATTTGTGAAGACAAAGATCTTCCTGCTGATTTTGATGCTGATACCATTATCAAAGCTAATTGTATGGTACGCTCTTAGTTACCCTCCTTAAAAACAAATAATATGCATTTTAACTTTGAAAATAGTAAACACTAGATTGTTAACTATAGTAAAAGAGTGGTTACTATAAATTGATTAGTCGACCTAATTATATCAAATAATATGCATTTTACTGTAGTTTTCTTTCCATGGTTTGTAATTATCAACTTTCATATGACATCCTATTGATTTTGATACCTACACTGCTAATATTTTTGGTTTTGGACTGGTAGACTATGCTAGCAGCAGGTGTAGATACCACCATCGTAACTCTAACATGGACTTTATCTTTACTCCTAAACAACTATCAATCACTAAAAAAGGCTCAAGATGAGCTAGACACTCATGTTGGTAAGAACAAACGGGTCCAAGAATTGGACATCCAGAACTTGGTTTATCTTCAAGCTATTGTTAAGGAATCGTTACGTTTATATTCAGCTGCACCGCTCTTGCTACCTCACGAGTCGATTGAGGATTGTGTTGTTAGTGGTTACAATATACCAAAAGGGACTCGCTTATTAGTGAACATATGGAAGTTCCATCACAATCCTAAAATATGGCCAAATCCGCACGAGTTTAAGCCAGAGAGATTCTTGACGACTCATTGGGATGTCGATGTAAGAGGAAATCACTTTGAGTTAATTCCATTTAGTAGCGGAAGAAGAATGTGCCCTGGAGTTTCTTTGGGCCTTCAAGTTGTGCACTATGTGTTAGCTGTGTTGCTACAGGGGTTTGAAATTAAAAGGCCTTCTGATGAACTAATTGATATGAGTGAGGAATTTGGAGCGACAATTCTCAAAGCTTCTCCTCTCGAAGTTCATCTTACTCCACGCTTGGATTATAATCTTTACGAATGAAATGCTGATAATTTCTAGTAAAATAAGTCTTTAATTATGCTATAATTTTTCAATGGTTACAATGTTGTATTTTATTTTTTGTGCGCGCTTTATGAGAGATTTTTATTCTCACGCATAAAAAATATGAAAATAATATATAATAGATCTTTGTAGGATTAGTTTCTTCTCCATTCGAATTGTAATGGAATATATTGTACCATATCCTTGGTCAATTCTGCGATAAGATTAAGTGTTAATTTGTGTTGGCATGCTCTTACAACAATCTTACGAATTTTTAGCCTGTTTGGCCAAGCTTATTTTTCCCCAAAAGTGCTTATTTTTCTTAAAAGTGCTTATTTTAAAAAATTGAGGTGTTTGGCCAAGCTTATGAAAGAAAATAAGTGCTTCTGGGGAGTAAAAAAAACAGTTTTTCATAAGCTAAAAAAAGTAGCTTCTCTCCAAAAGCACTTTTGAAAAAAGCATTTATGAGAAAAATATACTTAAAAACACTTTTAAAAGTTTGGCCAAACACTAATTGCTGCTCAAAAGTGATTTTTTAATTGTATTGGCCAAACACAAACTGCTTCTCACCAAAAGTACTTTTTTGAAAAGTATTTTTAAAAAAAGCACTTCTGAAAATAAGTTGATTTTATAAGCTTGGCCAAATAGGCTATTTATTAGAAACAACCTCTATTCCACAAAGGTAAGAGTAAGATTTGCGTACATCTTGACCTCCTCAAATTCCACTTGTACATTATTATACTGAATATGTTGTTGTTGCATGTTTGACTCTATTTTCATTAAAAATGCTTTCTATTTAAAATCAAGAAACAATTACTTTAAGATGATAAATATATAATAATATCACCTTTTGAAGAGTATATCTGCAAATCTAACCCTTTCCTGCCGAAAGAATATGCACATTTTAGAGAAAAAATAGCAAAGACATTTAATTTTGTTTCGTATCAATAAAGTAACTTAACCGAGAACTCTTTTCTTATAAAATCATTCAATTAAATTTGTCATAAAAAATCTACCATGACAATATAAATTAATTATTAATGTCATGGACATGTAGAGATAAACCCCACAAATAAAATAAAATTATAAAAGATCCATATCTTAGATTTGACTAATTGACAAATCAAAAGAAGTTGTTAAGGATAAACTACACAAAACTACAACTTAACTTATATATATTACTTAAAATACCAAATTCCCAAATTGATTTACAAAATATCCCATATCTCACTTTCTCTCTCCTTATTCTTTATACATTACTCAACCCACTCATCCATCCCCCCACTTTTTACCCAAATACTACAAAAAGAAAGTTTATTTTCAAGACAACTATCAAACAGTTTATCATTTTTGAATTACCGCAAAAACATAAAAATCAGATCCTTTCTTCCTCTCATCTTCACCTCTCTTCCACCGCCACCAAAATAGAAAAACCCTAGCCATAGCTGCGTCACCCTAGTCTGCTGCTAGCCTACGGGATTCGCCCATTTTTGCACTTCCCCAATCCGTGAAACCACAAAATCAGATAAATCAGTCCCCAAATTCATACAACAACGAAAAAATGAATTCAAATCCGTCATTTAATGGCCCGAAAAAGTCAAAATTTTGGAGAAGAGAAAGAGATTCTTGTCAGGACTTCAAAAATGTATATGTGGATTTTTGTTACTACACATACATAGATCTAATGTATATGTGGGTTTATATTACTGCACATACATAGATCTAATGTATATGTGGGATTCTGGTGCTGCATATACATAGATCTAATGTAAATGTGGGTTTCTGTTATTACATATACATAGATCTAATGTATATATGGGTTTCTGCTATTGCACATATGTATACAATTTTGGTGATGTATATGTTCGCGGAAATAAGATAATGTATTGTATTTGTTTATTCTGATACATATATGTAATGTTTTGATGATGAATATGATGGCGGAAACAAGATAGTGTAGTGTATTTGTTTATTCTGAGACATATATCTAATGTACATATAACAATTATGTATAGGAAGTATGTGTCATATACATACAAGCTAATAAATCCATAACTGTGTTAACTAATGTATTAGATTAGACTTATATATTTGAGTAGCATAGACAATGCATATACATAGAAGAGGATGTTGCTTATTTTTCTGTTAATTTAGGTATAGGATTTGAACTATATTTTAATACTTATGTATATAATTACAAGGTATGAAATATGTAGCGGGTGCACTGTAGAACAATGTGGAAGTACGTGGACGACTAGAAGGTGCACTCATGTAAGGAGTAGTACAACCACTGCCGAGATTGAAATCAACTGGCGCCGGAGATGGCATCATCACTTCTATCTCCATTTAAAAAAAGAAAGAGAGACTAGTGAATATTTGAGTTTTGGAAAAACAGGGGAAGAGAAGGAACGGTTATATAGGTAAAGAGGAGAAAGAAAATAGGAAGGAAATGAGGGGAATTGACTGGAAGCATTACCTTGTTTTCTAATATGAATTCATTTTCCTTTTAGGTTGTTAAACAATTTTGTACTTATGTATATGTTAATGATGTATATGATCGTTTAGTTATGTATATACCGCATAAAGGTAAGGGATTTGATGTAATTTAAGCAAATATTGGGAGAGAGAGTAATTAGCTAGTAAACTACTGATATTTATGTTATTTATACATATCTAAAACCGCTAGAAAAAAAAAACCCACGTTTTTCTTGCTACAAAGTTACAATGCAAAAACAAATTTAAAATAAAACTTCACACATAAATGTTTGATGTTTGCCGTTCATAAGGTTGTATTTTAGACAACATGCATTATCTAAAGTCAAAAACATAATTTTCAATATCAATTGTGTACATATGAAGTCGTGCCCCATATTGGTAGAACATATGGTGGATATTTGGTTTCACCCTAACGTGGGTCTTTGCATCAAAGTGGTGGGAGACCATCAAAGAAAATTCTTAGTGTTTATATTGAAACACTCTCATTCATATGGATAGTGAGGCAAGAACAAGACATGTCTCGCGCCGTCGTCGTCGCTCACTCGGATTTGGATTTGGATTTGGAATGATCGAGAGATTATCTTTTTGGACAAAATTTATTTGAAACTTGAGACTTGGTGAAGTTTTTAATCCAAAAATTCGATACGAAAATATTCTCCATTGTGGACGCACATGGCAAGTGCGGACGCATGTCACAACGCACCTCGAAGGGACGTGACCCTTCGAGGCACTCTGCCCACACAGGTGGTTACTCTACCTAGCAGACTGGAGATCCCAAGAGCTAGGTTCAAAGAGATAAAACAAAGTTGTGACTGACGGTTCAACACTGTCAATTAACGCAATCCATTCTCATGATGAAGACAATGTTCAGGAAACAAGGATAAGACTTATGGCTGGAAGTCTTTTAATGGTTTCTAAGTTTGACAGATTTGACCAAATAGTTTGATCTACAAGATTAATCGTTTAGGAATCACCTATGTGAGGGTGAAGTGGAAGCCGCTTCAAGGAGAATAAGAGTAAAGGCCTATTCTCTACGCTTTCATAAAAACAGGTCGTGTTCATGGCTGAAACAAATAAAATCGTGAGAACTATAAGCGGTAAAAGGCTGGTTGTGTGACTTGTGTTGTCTAGGTGTACACTAAAGTTCGACGGTTCAAGGATATCACATCTACCGAGTGCATCTGATGCAAGTTCACTACAAAAAGTCCAAAGAAAAATCTACTTATCGAGATGCAATTAGTCTTTGCTTGTAGATCACATACTTGTCCGAATATTTTTAAATGAAATAGTCATTCCCCATTCATGTGGGGGATTGTTGGATTCTAAGTATATTGTGAATAGAAAATGGAGGGAAGAAAAACAGAGGGAAAGTGAAGTAGCAATTGTAAGTGATCACAAAATAGCCAAAGAATGCTTCACCACAAATGACAGGGCTTGGACCTTACGGACTGTACTGGCGAGAGATAAGGAAAATTGTCACAATTGAATTCCTTTCAGCTCGCAGAATTGAGATGTTTAGTCACATTCGAGAATTTGAAGTAAAATCAGTTGTTAAAGAGACTTATGATTACTGGTTGAAGGATAAGAGTAGTAATTTAAATGGTGCTGTGAAGATGGAGATGAAGGAGTGGTTTGGGAATTTAACTATGAACACTATGGTGAAGATGCTATTTGGAGTACAATACAAATTCGCACCTACACTATGGCTTAATGGTCAATGAAATGGACCAAGAACTTAAACTCTTGAATTGTAGTAGTGGATGCATAGTTCTAAGAACAGGTTTAATTGAACTCACAATTTTATTACTTAGATTAAAGTTAGGCATATATTTATGGGATAATTTCAAATATGTACAACAAAAACCGTGGCTAAATAGTAGAAAACCGTGGCTAAATAACCTTTTTTTTTTTTTGTACCTAATAATTTTATTAATCACCAAGGGAAATTCACATATAACTTCTCGAACGTTGTATATGTAATATATCGATATTGTATAAATAGTTATGTAGTATATATGTGATGTATCGATATTGTATAAATTGTGTATAAATATGTATCAATATTGTATAAATGGTGTATGAACATGTATATATGATGTATAAATAGTTATGTAGTGTATATGTAATGTATCGATACTGTATAGATGTGCATAAATGTGTATCGATATTGTATAAACGTGTATCAATATTACATAAATAGCCTATATACATCCATATACATTATTTCTACAATACATATACATGAAATAAATAGTCATGTAATGTATCAATATTGTATAAATAGTGTATAAATATGTATATATATGTATGTATGTATATCCATTTTCCTGCGGAGGTAGAAAAGCAGCTAGCTAACTTCCACAACTTATGATCAAGCTTCTCCAACAACTTTTCTACCATTTTTAACCCCCCCCCCCCCAATCCCTTTTTAACACCACTATCATTTTCTTCCATTAACACCAATTTCCCAACACCACATTAACAAATTAAACCTATAAGGAGAAATAGCAAAAGTAAAATCAAAAGATTAGACAAACAAATTAGGAAAGTAAAGTAATCTTCTTTCTCAGGAGAAACGTCGTTAGTTATTGCTCCATAGTCGTCGATTTCTGTTGGAGGTAATCAACTTGTCGCATTGTTTTCTTCTTCGACTTTTCATGTGGATTTCATCTGCTAAACATGTTTCTCTTTGATTGTGTCGAGGTCCATCAAGTGTAATAGCCATTAAAGAACTTGGTTTGCAAGTTCTTTCAATCCCGACTAACACAAAATCTCCTCTAAACACTCCCAAATTTTTGATATGAACTCTTATCGACTTTTCGAGTCTCTTGGTATATAATTCGCTTGAAACGATTTACATTTGCGGTACGTCGATTTTTATAGCCATTAAAAAACTTGGTTTACAAGTTCTTTCAATCCCGATTAACATAAAATCCATCTAAACCGACCCAAATTTTAGATATGAACTCCTCTCGACATTTTGAGTCTTTAAGTATATAATTCGCTTGAAACGGTTCACTTTGCGGTAGGTCGATTTTTTTTTTAAAGAAAAAGCAACGAAGAAGAAGAAGAAGAAGGAAAAAGAGGAGGAGAAGGAGGAGAAGGGAGAAAAAGAAGCATAATTAAGGGAGAAGAGGAAAAAGACCGAGTGGTCATTTTTTCTGTAAAGAACTACCAATCACTAAAAAAGGCCCAAGATGAGCTAGACACTCATGTTGGCAAGAACAGATGGGTCCAAGAATCGGACATAAAAAAATCTGGTTTATCTTCAAGCTATTGTTAAGGAATCGTTACGTTTATATTCAGCTGCACCGCTCTTGCTACCTCACGAGTCGATTGAGGATTGTGTTGTTAGTAGCTACAATATACCAAAAGGGACTCGTTTATTAGTGAACATATGGAAGTTTCATCACGACCCTAAAATCTGGTCAAATCCATACGAGTTTAAGCCAGAGAGGTTCTTGACTACTCACATAGATATCGATGTTAGGGGCAATCACTTTGAGTTAATTCCATTTGGTAGCAGAAGAAGAATGTGCCCTGGAGTTTCTTTGGCCCTTCAAGTTGTGCACTATGTGTTAGCTGTGTTGCTACAGGGGTTTGAAATTAAGAGGCCTTCAGATGAACCAATTGATATGATTGAGAGCTTTAGATTGACAATTCCTAAAGCTTCTCCACTCGAAGTTCACCTTACTCCACGCTTGGATTCTAATCTTTACGAGTGAAATGATTATACTTTTCAGTAAAATCAGGCTATTGCTATGCTATAATTTTCAATGGTTACAATGTTATATTTTAGTTTTAGAGTAAGGTCATCAAAACACCCCTAAACTTATCCACAAAACTCACTTTAGCACTTCAACTTTACGAATAATCCCCCCCCCCCCATAAGAATTTCAAGTGAATTTTATACAACTCCAACAACTGACGTGGCAAAATATATTCAGCTCAGCGTGTAATGGCAAAAAAAATGAAAATACGAAAAATAAGTGGGGCCCACTTTTTAATTTTCAGCAACATTTCCTTCATTCATCTTTCTCACACCCCACCACCCCTTTTTTCTCGTTCCTCTGTTTCTTTTTTTTTTTCTTTACTGCTGCCCATCAACCATCTCCAATCAAATACATATCGGAATTTTTTTTTCATATGGGTTACTGCAATAAGGTCAGCTTCTTACAGAAAAATCTTCAAGAAAGTCCATATTTTTTCATCAAAATCAATTTTCCTCAATAGCTGAATTAACTCCATATTTGTCAGATTCTTGTTTCGATGAACAAATTGAAAATACCCATATAAAAAATACTGCTAAATTCGTATTGGGACTGAACCAAAAAAGAAAATCGTAAAAAAGGAACTGAATCGAAAAAAATTCTACTAAAAAATGGCAGTCACTTCGAATTTGACAAAAAATTTCAATATTTTTTCTATCTCTAAATTCATCGAGTTCGGATTGGGGGGTTGAAAGATAGGGTTTTGCAGATGAAGCGATAGGCGGGGGCGGGGGTACCTGAAGAAGAACCGATTTTGGGTTTCCCGGGGTGGGGGTGGGGTGGGGGGTGGATGAGGAGAGAGTTGGAGAATTTGCAGATTGGGGTGGGGTTGAAGAAGAGAATAAAAGATTGGATATGGGGAATTACTTTTTTCTTTTATATATATATATATATAAAAAACACTATGTGGCACTGACATGGCGCTGACGTGGGGGCGTGTAATACACTTTCCGTTGTAAGAGTGGTATTATATTTTTGGGGTGACATTTAATTCAATTGAAAGTTGTTTAGGGGGGTAAATAATTACCCATAAAGTTAAAGTACTAAAGTGAGTTTTGAGGACAAGTTTAAGGGTGTTTTGATGTCTTTTCTCTTAGTTTTATGCATGAAGATTTTTATTTTTACGAATAAAAAGTCTAAAAATAATATATAAGAGATCTTTGTATGATCATTTTTTTCTCCATTCAAATTGTAAAGGATTATGTGAATTCTACAACAAGATTCAACTGTTAGTCTGTTAATTTGGCATTGTCGAAATGTTGATATAATTTATAAAGTGATGTCTTCTTCCCTTTTATTTGTATTTTTTGAGTTCCTCTTACTTTTTCACTCTGTCATTTAACTCTCCTAAATCACAGTTTATCGAACATTTTAATTTCAAGGAAAAGAGATGGGTGCCAACCAATGGAGTTTTGGCTAGGGTTATTTTGTAGGAGATTTCTAACAGATATATTTGGATGAACTTATTGTTAAAATAAATACAAAAAATATTTTACTGAGTAACTTTCATGACTTGTATGAACATTCAAGGAATTACTCGATAAATTAAAAGCTTGCACTTCTGTAGTGTACATTGAAAAATGACATTTTTTCCTATTAGTACAAATTTGGAGATAACTTTGGAGCAATGAGAACCTCGAGTGGTGTAGCTTTGAGGTTAGTCATCCCAAAGCTCTCAGTCATGTCAATTGGTTCATCCGATGGCCTTGTAATTTCAAAGGCATGTAACACGTTAGCCAAAGTCAAGTGCAACAACACCAGTGCTGAGGAAATCCCAGGGCAAATCCTTCTTCCAGCGCCGAATGGAATCAATTCAAAATGATTTCCCTTTATATCTACTTCTTTATGAGTTATCAAAAACCTCTCTGGTTTGAACAAATGGGGTTCTGACCAAACAGTTGGATCCCGTTGAATCTTCCACAAGTTGAACAGTACTCGAGTACCTTTCGGAATATTGTAGCCACCAACAACACAATCTTCCACGGATTAATGGGCTGCTGAGAGTGGTGCAGGTGGATATAAACGTAACGATTCTTTAACAATGGCTTGAAGATAGACCAACTCTTTTATACGTGACTCATTAACTAGTGTATTTTTTCCAACTTGAATGTCTAGTTCTTCCTGGGCCTTTTGCATTACATGAGGGTTGTTGAGCAACAAACTGAGAGTCCATGTTAGTGCTACAACCGTGCTGTCAGTCCCTCCTGCTAACATAGCCTTAATTCCAAGATAGGGAAAAAAAAAAAAGACAAAGGAAATACTAGTAAATATACACAAATTAAAAGATAAAACCAAAAATTTAGATAGAATAGTATACAATATATGTCAAATTTCCAAATATATATTAATAGCAGAAGCATGCGTATATACACTTGCTAAACACCACACGAGTTCACTTAATAGGAAAAAATATGTACTTACCACTCAGGACAATATAACTTGCATATAGCAGGATAAAAATGGTTCAACTTTATTAGAGAAAAGAAAATGAGCCTTCTTCAATTTAGAATAGTCTAACTTAAAATTTGATAAGGAAATAAATTTTGGGCTTAATTCAATCCCTAAAGCTATTTTATGAGAGGGGACATTGTCGAAAGCTATAGAAAGAGACCAAGTTCCCATTATCCTACCAATGTGGAACTCCAACCAGACACATCCCAATTTATTGTTTATGATGCTCCTATATTAAAAATTGTCTATGTTTCCGATGTTCAACTCTGAGTGTGAGGACTAAGGGTGTGTGCGTGTGAAGAAATCTCACATCAGTAGTTAATAGTATGTATGGTCTGTTTATATGACTTGGATAATCCTTTCATTTTGAGCTAGTTTTTGAGATTAAGTTATGCGAATGTCAATTTCTTTAATAAAATTGTCATTTTACCTGTAATAATTGAAAAACTTTTATAACCACACAAAGCATGTTGACTAAAATAAAGAGTTAATAACTCAAATGATCACTCAACTATAGATTTTTATCTGAGAAAGTCACTCAACTTTGGTCTTTACTCCAAAAGTCACTCAACTATCACTTTTTTACTCAGAATATCATTCAACCTATTTAATTATTTTTAAAAATAAAATTTGCTTATGTGAAATTTCTATTTAAAAACAAAATTATGAAAAATAAAAAGTATCTCTTAATGACATCCTAATTCCCCTAAATTAATATCTCTCCCTCCTCTTTTTGATTTTTCTTCTCCTTCTCACTTTCTTCCCATAAATTTTCCCGTAAATCGCACATTTGCAGTATAATCTAGGAAATTAACAATTAAAATTGTGCAAAATATAATTATTATTTTTCACTAAAAAAATGAATGATCGAACAATTACATTTTTTCTATCGATGTTGAATTACATTTTCATACAATTTTAATTGTTAATTTCCTAAATTATACTAGAAATGTGCAATTTACAGGAAAATTTGTGGGAAGAAAGTAAAAAGGAGAAAACCAATCAACAGACTAATGTCACTATCATGGTTGTGATTTGTGGCCCCTGATAAAATCCACCATTGGCCTGACATGATAACTGCTTAGAAGATAAGTAGCCAAGAAACCTTCCATCTCTGAATCCACTATGGAGGCATCAAATGCCTTCATCTTTGTTTACGTCTCTAGACTCTATCAGACCATTTACAAAACTAAACCTACTTACCTAGTAAGCTAACTTTGAACTCCTATCTGATTAGGAAATAGAAGGGACAATTTTGACTTGTCCAGATGATCAAATATGAATTAGATGCCACTCGGCCAACTTCCTATGTTGTGTATTGGTAAGTAGTAATAACTCGACTTTTGAACCCATTACTACCAATCAGCTTCACAACATTAAACCAACAGAAAAAATCATAAAGAATGGATTCAAGTACCATCTATATTAATTTTGGGAATAAGGATAAAAAAAGTCATTAAGAGATACTTTTTATTTTTGAGAATTTTATTTTTAAGTAGAAATTTCACATAAATAAATTTTATTTTAAAAAATAATTAAACAGATTGAGTGACTTTCTGAGTAAAAAAGTGATAGTTGAGTGACTTTCGAAGTAAAAATCAAAGTTGAGTTACTTTCTGAGATAAAAGTAGTGACCATTTCAGTTATTAACTCCTAAAATACACTTACTAAGCATGTAGATTTGATAATTGTATCAGCATCAAAACCAGGAAGATCTTCATCCCTAGCACCTTCAAAAAGGGACAACATTATATCCATAAAGTCATCTTCATTTTTCCTCTGTCCACAACTTCTCTTCTTCTTGTGCTCCACTAGCCAATTTTCAAGAATATAATCTAATTCCTTGGCATTCTCCTTCATTTCCTTCTCACATCCTCCTATATCAAACCATCTTAGTGATGGTATAAAATCAGCAACAACAAATGTACCAAATAACTTAAACATTTTTCTAATTGCTTTTCTAGCTCTCTTTCCTCTTTCTAAATCATCTTCTTTTCCGAAAAGCATTCGTACAATAATGGTCATGATCAAGTTCTCGAACCATTGTTTCATTTCTATTTTGACAGTATTTTGAGAATCACTCATGGTTTCCTTCAACCACTTTTTGTACGTTGTTTTGATGGATGTTTTCACTTCGAATTCTCGAATGTGTCTAAGCATTTGTACGCGATGATTGGAGAGTAATTCGAGTACAACTAGCCTTTTCATTTCTCGCCAGTATGGGCCATAAGGGCCCATACAAAAAAGGGCGTAGTTGTAGCCCAACAGCTCTACTGCCAACGCCTTAGGCCGGCTCGCCAAGGCCTTGTCGTTGGTGGTTAAGCAATCTTGGGCTATCTTCCAGTCGTTCACCACCAAAACTTGATGGACTCCAAATTTTACAGTGAAAATTGGCCCATATTCGTTTGCCATAAGCCCAAATATTTTGTGAGGCAGCCCAGATCCACTGAAAAGGTGGAGATGGCCAATTATAGGCCACGACCAAGCAACTTTAGGGGGTCTTCTGCTATTATTAACGTTGCCTTTTTTGTTAATTAAAATCCCTAAAAGCATGTAAATGAAATAGAGAAAAATAGATGTACCAACACAAGTAATGGCAAGAGAGAAATCCATTATTACTTGGAATCAAGGGTATGTTTATATATGATGAGAAATATAGCCAGATTACTTGATCACTCCACGTGAAATTACATTGATTTTGATATATCAACTAATCAAATGTTTTAGTACTTAAATTATTGTTAGTACGCTAGAGAGAAAATGACAGCAAAAACGTGGAAAGAAACTTGGGTAAAATTTTTTGATAGATACAATAAGTATAGTTTTGGGAGGATATGGTAAGAGTTGGTGTCACGGTAAATACTCCAGCAGTTCGATTTTGTTTGTAGTCAATGTTTTATTTGAAGTTGAGTTTTTCAAGTTTGAAAAATTAGCTTTTTATCCAAAAAAAAAAAAAAAGAAAAGTCATTCTGAAGAAATGTCAATATCTTTTTCCAAGGAGTACTATTTTTTCATCTCTCTCCAACTTCATGTCCCAACGCCTACAAAGTCTACCAATTCATATACAAATTGCCGTTTGTTTTTGTTACTCCCTCCATTCCAAAATACTTGATCTTCTTTCTAAATTTATTTATTTTAAATTATTTATTCATTTTCACAAATTAAAAGTATTTTATTATTTTTTTTTATATTACCATCAATATTAAATAACTAAAAAGAATAGTAATAGTTAAATTTAGTGTTTCAAAATATCACTTCTAATTAATATTTTTTTAATGGATATGTCAACTCAAAAAAGGTCAAGTATAATGAAATGGAGGGAGTATATATCATTATCCTGCCCACTTCCACGTGCCATCACTGTCACTGTTCCCAATGCAACTTTTGACATTTGTTTATTGGATATTAATATTTCCTTCCTTATAGAGGTGTATGCTAGCACAACTCTTTACCAGAAATGGAAGAGGATCAAAATTTGGCCTACGCTTTCATATCTAGTCTAGGATTTGGTAAGAATCAATACGATGGTGAGTTGGCGACCATAACAATTAACACATATTAAATACAACCGCCTAATGACTTTCTTTATTTATCTACTAATAATAATGTTAGGAGTGCATTATAATCTGGAAGACACTGTGATATGGTTGAATATGCTGAATATTGTTAATGTGTGGACAAAATGAACAATAACCCGTTTAGTTTAAGTTTTTAAATATTTTTTTTTTTAAAAAAAGTGTTTATTTAAAAAAATAAGGTGTTTGATCAAATTTTTGAGAAAAATAAGTATTCTTGAAATACTATAGCATAAGTTAAAAGTAGTTTTTCTTCAAAAATAATTATTGAAAAGTATTTTCGAGGAAAATACAATTATAAACACTTTTTAAAAGTTTTTACCAAACACTAGTATTACTTTAAAATATTTTTAAAAATTTGGATCGAACACAAATTATTCTTATCAAAAGTACTTTTAAAAAAGATATGTTTGAAAATAACACTTTTTTCAATAAATTAATTTTAGAAGTTTAGTTAGTTAGGATATATTAAGAGTACTTTTGGGTTACGTTGGTTGAGCTCACCAAGCAATCCAATATATATAAGCTTCCCACTGTATTCTTTTCCCCATATTAGAAAATATATGATATAAACCACTGATAAATTTTACTAGCCATGGATTTTTTTCTGATTGCCTTTACACTAGCTATCACTTTCTTTGTTTTCCTTGTTTTCTTCTTTCTTGGCAAACAATTTTTGTCATCCAAAAGGCATAGTAGAATTAGAAATGTACCAGAAGCTGGCAGAGCATGGCCGATTATCGGGCATCTTCACCTTCTCAGTGGCTCCGAAACCGATCAGTTACCTCACAAAATCTTAGGGCGGATGGCAGATAAGTACGGGCCAATATTCGGTATGAAGTTTGGAGTTCATAAGGTCGTAGTTGTTAGTGATCCTAAATTAGCCAAAGAATGCTTCACAACAAATGATTTAGCGTTAGCAAATCGGCCTAAAGCCCTGGTTTCAGAGATCATAGGCTACAATAACGCCATGTTTGGACTTGCTCCTTATGGACCTTACTGGAGAGAAGCAAGGAAGATTGCCACTATTGAACTTTTGTCTACTCGAAGAATCGAGATGCTCAAACATATCAGAGAATTTGAAGTAAAATCAGCTGTTAAAGAGATTTATAATAAGAGTTGTAATTTAAATGGTGCAGTGAAGATCGACATGAAGGAATGGATTGGTGATTTAGTTACGAACACTATGGGGAAAATATTATTCGGAGAAGGGTGCAGGAGTAATAAGGCACATAAAGCAATTAGAAGATTTTTTGAATTGATGGGGGCTTTTGTCGTGGCGGATTTCTTACCTTATTTAAGGTGGCTGGATATTGGAGGCTATGAGAAGGCAATGAAAGAGGTTGCTAAGGAAATTGATTGTGTTGTTGAAGAATGGTTAGCAGAGCATAAAAAGAAGAGGGATTCTGAAGAAGAAGATTTCATGGATGTGATGTTGTCCATTTGTGAAAACAGAGATCTGCCTGGGGTTGATGCTGATACTGCTATCAAAGCTACTTGCATGGTATGTTTCTTCATTACTTTCTTCAGATTAATTTACTCCAAAGTTAGTACTGTTTTTGGGTTACAATCCTAATATGGCCTGTTTTTTGTTAACCCTGGTGTCCGGGTCAGTTTGTATGCATTTCGACTAGTTCCATGGGATATCTGTCAAGTATGATGGATGAAAAACAATCACCTAGTAGTTTTGTATCTATTGGAATTTGAACGTGAAATCTCATAGTTCTGACCCACTTCATTTATACTATATGACTAATACAAAGGCATATTTGATCATTTTTCATTATATCAATAGCGTAGAACACTAGAACTTATTGTTTTCACCGTTAGTGTATTTATTCTAGTTTTTCATTCATTGATTATCAATTGATTGTGTTTCAACTACGGAAAGAACTATATGAACTTGTCGCTATGTTGAGCTCATATGTGGATCTGATTGCTGAAATTGTCTTTTTAGGCTCTGTTGTCTGCAGGTACCGACACCACCATCGTAACTCTAACATGGACTTTATCTCTACTTCTCAACAACTACGAAGCACTCCAAATGGCCCAAGATGAGCTAGACGCTCACGTTGGAAAGAACAGATGGGTCCAAGAATCGGACATCAAGAACTTGGTTTATCTTCAAGCTATTATCAAAGAAGCATTACGTTTATATCCAGCTGCACCGCTATCTGTAGCACATGAGTCGATGGAGGATTGTACTATTAGTGGCTATGATATACCAAAAGGCACTCGCTTATTAGTGAATGTATGGAAGATTCATCACGATCCTAACATATGGCCTAAACCTAATGAGTTTAAGCCAGAGAGGTTCTTGACAACACACAAAGATGTCGATGTAAGAGGCAATCACTTTGAGTTGATACCGTTTGGTAGTGGAAGAAGAATGTGCCCTGGAATTTCATTGGCCCTTCAGGTTTTGCCCTTTGTAATAGCAGTGTTGCTGCAGGGGTTTGACATGAAGAGGCCTTCGGAGGAACCAATTGATATGAGTGAGAGCTTTGGATTGACAGTCCTCAAAGCTTCTCCGCTTGAAGTTCTCCTTGCTCCGCGCCTAGCTCCTGCTCTTTACGAATGAAAATGTGGACGAAATTTGTGCCTCATGCCACTATTGTATACTAGTATGTAACATTAAAGTGAAAATAATAACGGAACATCAAAAGTCCGATATATGAATGTGATTGTAAATGAAACTCCTGACATCATCTTGGAGATGACATAATTTGAGTCCTACTTTGGAATTTCAAATTGTAACTGTGGCATGGCATTTTGCCTACATTACTGTCGACATTTTTGTTGTCATTTTCTCTCTATCGTAACTACATTATTTTAATTTTTCTAAGAACAAAACATTTGATGAGTTGATATATCAAAATTAACGAAACTTCTTAATTCCAAGCTATAAATGGATGTTAAGAATCACATTTTTCAATATCTTTATGACCTTAGTTTCAATCTTCACGTGGATGGTGAAATCTACCATTATTTTAGTCTAAACAGAAACAGATCCTTTTCTAATTAATTAGTCTTTCTAATTAAGCATTCTTTCTTGCAATGCATTTCTCTCTTGCCATTACTTGTGCTAGTACATTTGTTTTTCTCCACTTTATTTACATGGTTTAAGGGGATTTTCAGTAACAAAAATGGCACCGTTAACAGCTAAATAACCCCCTAAATGCTGGTACATGTTGAGAATACAGTTAATAATAAATGTGTGCTCTCTCTAACAACTTAGTTTTTAGATGAGATGGTTACAAACTTTAACATAGTACCAGAGTAGACAAAGTTCCTGGAATCAAATCTCATTACCACCTATTATCAAAAAGAATTTTCACGTGTTTGACTCATGAAAAAGAATCAGATCCGCAAGTGAGGAGCATGACCTTTAATTGGCCATCTTCTCCATTTCCAGTGGATCTTAGCTGCCTTCGTAGATTTTTGGGCTCATGGCATACAGATATGGGCCAATTTTCACAGTAAAATTTGGAGCCCATCAAGTTTTGGTGGTGAATGATTGTAAGCCAAGATTTGCTTAACCACCAATGGCAAGGCCTTCGCAAGCGGACCTAAGGCATTGGCAGTAGAACTCTTGGGCTACAACTACGCCCTTTTTGGGGCTGGATACTTATGGCCCATTATTGGCAAGAAATAAAAAAGGCAAAATTTCACATATAGATAACTTAAATTCCTCCTAACTAACTTTTTAGTCTAAATTTTACTAATTACAATTTATAGGCATCAGTTAGTGAAGAAATGTATAAAGACCCATTTATACAAATCTATTAGTCATTTTTTTTTCTCAAGAATCAGTTACAAAAAGAATAATCTATCCATTTAAAAAGTAAGAGAGTGTAATTAAGACCCTTAATTATTTCCAACCTCCCACAATATTTTCCTTTAAAATGCTGAAAAAATTAAGAAAAAGGGAGAAAACAACATCAAAATATATACATATATATATATACCAAAGTATACATGCAAGATATGTATACTCTTATCAAATACATAAAACAAAAGTATATAAAAATTGTATAAATAGATTTGATACAATAAGTATAATAGGATGGCAACAAAAGTAAATTATTCAAATATTTATATGTATATCTATTATATATTATACAAAATATTCAACTATACATATGAACATATAAGTATATTCAATTATTCAAATATTCATATGTATATCTAAATAGATATCTATACTCTTGTAAAATACATAAAACTAAAGTATATAAAGATTGTATAAATAAATTTGATACTATAAGTATAACATGATGGCAACAAAAGTAAATTATTCAAATATTCATATGTATATTTATTATATATTGTACAAAGTATTCAATTATACATATATGTATAAATAGATTTCATAGATTTCTAAAGATTGTATAAATAGATTTCAATACCCCTCGTCAATCTCTTAAATGAGATTTTATCAGCCATCGAATCAAGCAAATTGTTTAATGGGGAAATCTTGATTAAATATGTATAAATGGGGAAATGGAAGGAAATTAATGTGATTAGATGAAGAAGAAGATAGAAAATTCTAAAAAAATAACAAAGGAAATCAAATATACACAACAATTGACGGATTATTCCAAAGGAAATCTTGTGCGGATATTTAGGGATCATAATCTCGGATGAATATGGGGGAATATTTCTGAAATCTTCTAAAGCTTATCTATTCCTTTCAATTGAAAATCAGCCAAAAATGTAGTCAATTAGATGAACTCCATAATTAATTACTTTCTCTTATCTTTTTCTAATTTAAATTAAAAGGATGTATATGTTGATTTATTTGTATATGAGGGCCCACATAATTAACTACTTTTCCAACTACTTTTAACCATAGAAAGTAATTATTTTAAACATTAATCATGTGATGTAATTATGATCTAAATTTATCTATGTTGTGTAATTTTTCCAATAAAAAAGACAGTCCTCCTCGATTCGCTCTCCAATCATCCCGATCAGTGTCGGAGCCACCTTTAGGCCACGGGGTTCATCCGAACCCCTTTCGGAGGAAAATTATACTATTTATATATGGTTAAAATTATTTTTTATTTATATATAGTAGATGTTGAACCCCATTCGGCTAATTTGTATGTGTACTTTTTTATTTATATATAATTCGAATTGAAAACATGCATGAAAAGATGAAGACTTTAAATGTTGTCAAAACATAAATGAGACATTGGTTCGAGAACTTGATCATGACCATTATTGTAAGAATGCTTTTTGGAGAAGGACATGAGGTAGGAGGAGGAACGAGGGCTAGAAAAGGAGCGGAGAATATCCATTGTTCAAAGTTTGATTTTTAAAGTAAAGTTGTGAGCCGTAAATAATTTTGAAAATAACAATAATATTATTTTTAAATAAATAAGTTATGATTTTGTAGTTTGTCTAGAAAATCTATACAAGATCTTTTTTGTCTTGTCCGAACTAACATAATTCAAACCTTGTCCTTTGAATGAGTTACCGAGCTAATGCATTTTTTGGGGCATAATACAAGGTCTCCCCACACCCCGGCCACCAACAATTTCACGTTGTTTGTGTTTCTGTCAATTTGTGAATTGATCTTTATCTTTTAAAAAATGTGATACTGGACCTACTGGTTCATGTTAGTGATATGGAGAGCCACCTTCATCTTTATTTTTTTCGATCGCAAAAACAGCCTGAAGTGACATTCCACCCGCATATGTATATCAGGAAATTCTGTTCATCAAAGCTTTACCAAATAGGATGAATTCATAAAGTATTTTTATCTCCAATAAATAAATTCAAACCTCAAACTTTATAATTCTCAATCTATTTCATTGATCACTGGTCTCGTCGTTGGCTTGGCCCTTATAAGGACACACCATCGATTGCATGCTCGCAAGGTACTACTCCCTTGTTTCCAGTTTCCACCCAGCTGGAGTGGAGCCACTTCTGTCATGTCCTTCCCCTTTTCTGTTTTGAGCTTGTCGATCTTGTTTTCTCTTTGAGTATTACTTGAGTTATGTACATTAATAATGTTTTTAAAAAATTAAAATTACACTACCAACGATAGCAGATGAGATTATGTACATTCCCTTTTCAAATTAACAACTCATGCTTATTGTTAGAAAAATAGTACTGTTTAGTTCATTTTGAATTATAATACCCTGATAATATTTTTTAAAAAAAATTGCAATCCAAGTACTATCGACTTTTAACTGGATAAAAAGAAGAGAAGAAAAAATTATAAGAATAATGTCGATGTTATCACGTGTAAGCATATATTATATCAAAATTCTGCCGCTGGTTACAAAATATTTTACAGTAAAGAACTTATCCACACCATTGATTTAACCAAATCAATGAATGCAAGATAAGTGTCTTGCTTACACTCATCATTGAAGCACGGATCTAGTTATAGTGTATTCTCACTTTAAATTTTCATTGTTAAGGTTGAATAATATATATAAACACCCAATGTGAGTAAGTATTTACCATATACATTTTTACCACTATATTAGGCAGGCATTCATACATATGATCAGAATTTTTAAGAGTTAGTTGGGATATGTAATGGCAGGGAGTTCAATTGGTTGATGGAAATGGCCGTGTGGTGTCTGACTCAGCGTCTCAGAGATGAGGGAAATTAAGCATTGGGAAGAAAACCAAAATTTAATGCATGTTTGTACTAGCCTTGGGGAAATGGCTAAGCTTTTTATCACTTGCATTACCTCCTTGTATGTGTAGACCCTTTCATGGCCTGGCCAACCTTCCCCATGTGATTGATATCACATTTCCAATAGTATCATGGCCCATGGGTTGTAACTAGGAACCAACCCTTTAGCTATTAAATCTACAAGATGCCTTCAAGTGATCCTCAAGAAATTATAAATATATAGAATTGTTTTCGAAATTCTTTTTGATGATGAGTGCTAGTGAAATTCGATCTCAGATGGTGCATAATCATATTATCTAAAAGTTTAAGTTATTACAAAGTTATAGAGCATATTTTCATTTACCTAACTATCTTCTCAACTATTTATTGTCACAAAACAATCAGAAATATGATAGACTTCAAATCTTGAATCTACTTAAATTTGGGGGATTTCCTTCCCAATATGGTTTGAAATTTGAAGTCTTCGTGATAAACAAATACTCCGTAGAAGTGATTAATTCTATTGCGTAGAGAAGCGTCTTACTCTAATTGATATTTGAAACAAATAGGAAAAAATATAACTTCCTCAGTTTGTCTACTACTCCCTCCATTCCTTTATAAGTGCTCTTTTTGGGTTGTGATTTTGTTTCTAAATAAATGTACTCCCTCCATCTATCTTACTTGTCCACTTTTCTGTTTTGAGATGTCCAACAATACTTGTCTAGTTTATAAAATTAATAAATAATTTATCTATTTTTACCAACTTTACCCTTAGCATTAAATACGATTCATTATCAAATGCATTTTCAAAGCATTAAATTTATTATATTCAAAGTATAATATGATAAAATTACCACTATCATTTACTGCTTCTTAATCCCTGTGCCAATAGGAAAGTGGACAAATAAAAATGGACGGAGGGAGTATGTTTAAGCTTTCAAGGATACTTTGATCATAACTTCCTAATATACCCTTGAGTTTAAATATAGTAATCAATGTCAACTTGAAAAGAGAGAAAATTTAATTAGGGGTAGGTTGGTAAAGTTATCTTTAATTTTCTAGAAGTTAGTAGTTTATTAAAGGGTGTGCTCGAACACTTATTTAGGAATGAAGGGAGTATTGATTTGGCACGCCCATTAAGAAACAATAAATAATAGGGGTAATTTTTACTATATCACATTTTGAATATAATAAATTTAATGTTTTGAAAAAATGTATTGAGTAATGACTATAATTAATAACTACGGGTAAAATGAACACAAGATGGTTACATTATCAATTAATTTTTTAAATTGAACAAATATTATTGGACATCTATTTTTAAGTAATATGGACAAGTAAAGATGAACTATGGAAACATTTAATTAAGATTAGGAAATTGATTAAGTAATAATGAGTTAGCAGAATGAAAGTCATGCATTGATTGCATAATAAGTGTAATCACATGGTTTTTCGTGTGACCTTAGCTAGCTGTCTTGAAAACAACATGGCATGCATGTCAATGCAACTGTTTCCCTTACTCTAAAGTCTGATATATGATCAATTTTGATTTACTACTACTCATATTTTATAACATAAATACAAACAAATATACACTCTAAAAAAGTATTCTCAGTTCCTAGTCCTCATCTGTTCATCTCAGCCCTACATTGTCTTCCACACATCATTTTCATGGACTTGTACACCTCACTCCCAATTAGTCCCCTTTTGCTTGGCTGTTTATGTTCATGCTGAGCTTTCATGATTCCTTCCTATATACAATATCACTTAAATTGTACCCCTCAATTTCAATTTACATCATATTTTTCACTTTACAAAAGTCAATTTAACTTACTTTTAAAGCTAAATTCAATTGGATAAACTCACAACAATACCAAATCTAGTATAATTCCACAATTGAAATCTTAAAAAAAAAAAAAATATACGCAGTCTTATCCTTAACTTTATAAAGGTAGATAGGTTATTTCTGATTGAGTTTTTGCAAACATCTTTCTTTATCCGATTTTGAAATTGGCAATGTGAGTGAGCTCACACAGGAGTGACGTTGGATTAAATAAACTTAATATTTTAAAATTATTTAAATATTCAAAAAATATAGAAAGTATTATTGTAAGTTGTAATCTTTCTCATGTAAATATTATTACAAAAAATATATATTATAAAATATTGATCAAAGTTTACCTAATTTAAATCTTAAAAAAAAAATGTCACATTAATTAATAGAGATAGTCAGATAGAAGAAGCACACTACACGTCAATAGTATACTCAGAGGTGGAGCTAGGGGCGCCAAAAAATTCATCTCAACGACTTTTCCCTTGATAAAATATAATGTTATTCGTAAAGCATAGGGTATTATCATTTCAAGCTAAATATCTATTTTGTGAACCAATTTCAAGTAAACTTTGGCTGGCCTAGAAATGTGGCTTTATGGACCGTATATGAAGCAATTTGCTAAAATTGATATCAAGCCCTAAGAATTTGGCGAAACAGATGTCTCATTTCGAGTTCTAAATATCAAAAAAAATAAAAATTGATAGGAAGTGGTTCCCTCAAATAAGCTCTACACAACACAAATTTAAATTAGTTAAATTTCAATATGGACATTGGGGAAAAAAAAAAGAAGACATACTCAGCCTAGCTAAATTTTCTTTTATGAATAATTTCTGTCTCTGGTCATTTGATAATTTGAATTCGCACCATATACATCCACTATCATTAGTTAATCATTTGATATTCAAGACTCGATAATAATTTATTAATTTAATTCACATGATGTAGCCTCACTATAAGTATATGATTTAATTGCCGCAATTGTGGAAATTAATTCCCACTTGAGTTCACTTTCATAACAGTTAGAGTATTCCAAAATTAAAATCACAGTCATCAAACTAGCCCCACTCCCCATACCATGCACCACAAAGCTCACTTCTAACCAAATTCCTCTCTTTCACTTTCGCCGTAGCATAAGCTTCACCGGTTGGTCGTCGGGATCTGACGTCATCATAAAAATGTTCCCGCCAAAACCACAACGCCGTACTCAGTCGATGCCACGTGGCATTTCTCCTAATCTGTCAGACAAAGTGATCGTCGCCGTGAAGGCGGAGAAAGTGATCAATAAAACTGCATTAGCTTGGGCTCTCACTCACGTTGTTCGTCCTGGCGATTGCATTACGTTGCTCGCCCTGTTTTCCGATGAAAAATCAGGTAAATTTTGCCAATGAATTTAGCAAGTGGCGCAGTGAAAGGTGGTTAGTCGAACACTGTTGGTTGAAATTTTTTACTATATACAGAGAAAATTTTCCGATGAATTTAGCAAGTGACACAGCTACATATAGTGAAGGTGGTTAGTTGAGACAGAAACTATAGCTATTGCAGTGAGAAAAATGATATTACCCTTGCAAACAAGCATGCTTAACAATAATGGAATTGTAATATGAATCATCTTCTGTTTGTAGGTCAGGGTGCGAATTAAGGTCGTCTCGGCTTTGTGTGCTGGTGTGGTGGCAGCTGAAGCGAAAAGCAATGCAGTGAGCTGGGTCATTTTGGACAAGTAATAGCATGTAAATGTATTATATCCTTTTTCACTCTCTACGCATCTTTGCCTAAAATATCTGTTTTCTCTCCTTTCCACATCTCTGTTACCAATGCGAAATGGATTTTTTGCAATAACTTCTAGTTGATTTGCATGCATATCGCTTGGTTGTGGAAAAGCTGTGGTGTCAATCTACCATATGTTGTTGCTCCTCTAATTTCTAAGCGAGACATGTACATAGGAGGTTTAAGTTAATTCTATATGTTCTCCGTGTACCTTACTAGATACTGTAATTGTAATTGTCCCTTGCTTTTGTAGTTTTTTTCTACTTTTTTATATGGGACTATCTCATTATTCTTTGCTGTGCATAAGGCAATATGTTTCTTTTCCTTTTCTCTTTCCCCTGTTCCAATATCAAGTGGACTCATTTTCACTTTGTTTTTTTAACTGTTGTTCGACAGAAAATTGAAGTTAGAGCTTAAGCATTGCATGGAAGAACTTCGTTGCAACATTGTAGTAATGAAGGGTTCCAAACCAAAAGTTCTTAGGCTAAATCTAGGATGTTCAAAGGAACTACAAACTCCTTTCTTTTCTGCCAATTCCTCTCCTGTTCTGGATAGTAGAGATTCTGACATGGACTATCTGAATTCCAGCATCAGAGAAGCAGTCTCTTTCGGTCGAACTTCCACAACTTCTCTTCTTCTTGTGCTCCACTAGCCAATTTTCAAGAATATAATCTAATTCCTTGGCATTCTCCTTCATTTCCTTCTCACATCCTCCTACATCAAACCATCTTAGTGATGGTATAAAATCAGCAACAACAAATGTACCAAATAACTTAAACATTTTTCTAATTGCTTTTCTAGCTCTCTTTCCTCTTTCTAAATCATCTTCTTTTCCGAAAAGCATTCGTACAATAATGGTCATGATCAAGTTCTCGAACCACTGTTTCATTTCTAATTTTGACAGTATTTTGAGAATCACTCATGGTTTCCTTCAACCACTTTTTGTACGTTGTTTTGATGGATGTTTTCACTTCGAATTCTCGAATGTGTGTAAGCATTTGTACGCGATGATTGGAGAGTAATTCGAGTACGACTAGCCTTTTCATTTCTGGCCAGTATGGGCCATAAGGGCCCATACAAAAAAGGGCGAAGTTGTAGCCCAAGAGCTCTACTGCCAACGCCTTAGGCCGGCTCGCCAAGGCCTTGTCGTTGGTGGTTAAGCAATCTTGGGCTACCTTCCAATCGTTCACCACCAAAACTTGATGGGCTCCAAATTTTACGGTGAAAATTGGCCCATATTCGTCTGCCATAAGCCCAAATATTTTGTGAGGCAGCCCATCTCCACTGAAAAGGTGGAGATGGCCAATTATAGGCCACGACCAAGCAACTTTAGGGGGTGTTCTGCTATTATTAACGTTGCCTTTTTTGTTACTTAAAATCCCTAAAAGCATGTAAATGAAATAGAGAAAAATAGATGTACCAACACAAGTAATGGCAAGAGAGAAATCCATTATTACTTGGAATTTAGAGGAAGAATGCTTAATTAGATAACGTAATTAGATGAGTAATTAATTAGGATCAAGGGTATGTTTATATATATGATGTGAAATATAGCCAGATTACTTGATCACTCCACGTGAAATTACATTGATTTTTTTGATATATCAACTAATCAAATGTTTTAGTATTTAAATTATTGTTAGTACGCTAGAGAGAAAATGACAGCAAAAACGTGGAAAGAAACTTGGGTAAAATTTTTTGATAGGTAATAAGTAAAGTTTTGGGAGGATAAGGTAGAATTAGTGTCACGGTAAATACTCCAGCGGTTCGATTTTGTTTGCAGTCAATGTTTTATTTGAAGTTGAGTTTTTCAAGTTTGAAAAAATAGTTTTTTAATCAAAAAAAAAAAAAAAAAAAAAAGCCATCCTCAAGAAATGTCAATATCTTTTTCCAAGGAATACTATTTTTTCATATCTCACCAACTTCATGTCCCAACGCCTACAAAAATCTACCAATTCATATACAAATTGCCATTTGTTTTTGTTACAGTATATATCATTATCCTGCCCACTTCCACGTGCCATCACTATCACCGTTCCCAATGCAACTTTTGACATTTGTATGCTAGCACAACTCTACAAGAAATGGAAGAGGACAAAATTTGGCCTACGCTTTCATATCTAGTCTTAGATATGGTAAGAATCAATGCAATGGTGAGTTGGTGACCATAACAATTAACACATACTCTCTCCATTTTAAAAAGAATAATCTAATTTAATTTGACACAAAATTTAAGAAATAAAAAAGATTTTTGAATTTTGTGGTTCTAAATTAAAGTTATGGCAAATGTACTAAAATGCCCTTTAATCTTGTAGTTTTAAACATGCCATGTAAAAAGTTGAAATTAAAGTATTGCCAAAAAAGAAAAAGGTCATTCTTTTTTAAACGGACTAAAAAAAAAAATAGATCATTCTTTTTTAAACGGAGGAAGTATTAAATACAGCCGCCTAATGACATTCTTTATTTATCTACTAATAAAATAATGTTTAAGAGTGCATTATAATCTGGAAAACACTGTGATATGGCTGAATATATTGATTATTGTTGAATGTGTGGACAAAATGTACAATAGCTCGTTTACTTAAGTTTTTAAAAATTTTGGATCGAACACAAATTGTTCTTACGAAAAAGTACTTTTTTAAAACATATGCTTAAAAATAACACTTTTCCCAGTAAACTAATTTTAAAAGTTTAGTTAGTTAGGAATTAGGATATATTAATAGCACTTTTGGGTTGGTTGAGCTCACCAAGCAATCCAATATATATATAAGCTCCGCACTGTATTCTTTTCCCCATATTAGAAAAGATGACATAAACCACTGATAAATTTTATTAGCCATGGATTTTTTTCTGATTGCCTTTACACTAGCTATCACTTTCCTTGTTTTCTTCTTCTTTCTTGGCAAACAATTTTTCTCATCCAAAAGGCATAGTAGAATTAAAAATGTACCAGAAGCTGGCAGAGCATGGCCGATTATCGGGCATCTTCACCTTCTCAGTGGCTCCGAAACCGATCAGTTACCTCACAAAATCTTAGGGCGGATGGCAGATAAGTACGGGCCAATATTCGGTATGAAGTTTGGAGTTCATAAGGTCGTAGTTGTAAGTGATCCTAAATTAGCCAAAGAATGCTTCACAACAAATGATTTAGCGTTAGCAAATCGGCCTAAAGCCCTGGTTTCAGAGATCATAGGCTACAATAACGCCATGTTTGCACTTGCTCCTTATGGACCTTACTGGAGAGAAGCAAGGAAGATTGCCACTATTGAACTTTTGTCTACTCGAAGAATCGAGATGCTCAAACATATCAGAGAATTTGAAGTAAAATCAGCTGTTAAAGAGATATATAATAAGAGTTGTAATTTAAATGGTGCAGTGAAGATCGACATGAAGGAATGGATTGGTGATTTAGTTATGAACACTATGGGGAAAATATTATTCGGAGAAGGGTGCAGGAGTAATAAGGCACATAAAGCAATTAGAAGATTTTTTGAATTGATGGGGGCTTTTGTCGTGGCGGATTTCTTACCTTATTTAAGGTGGTTGGATATTGGAGGCTATGAGAAGGCAATGAAAGAGGTTGCTAAGGAAATTGATTGTGTTGTTGAAGAATGGTTAGCAGAGCATAAAAAGAAGAGGGATTCTGAAGAAGAAGATTTCATGGATGTGATGTTGTCCATTTGTGAAAACAGAGATCTGCCTGGGGTTGATGCTGATACTGCTATCAAAGCTACTTGCATGGTATGTTTCTTTATTACTTTCTTCAGATTAATTACTCCAAAGTTAGTACTGTTTTTGGGTTACAAACCTAATATGGCATGTTTTTTGATAACCTTGGTGTTCGGGTCAATTTGCATGCATTTCGACTAGTTCCATGGGATATCTGTCAAGTATGATATATAGATGAAAAACATCACCTAGTAGTTTTGTATCTATTGGAATTTGAACGTGAAATCTCATGGTTCTAACCCACTTCATTGATACTATATGACTAATACAAAGGCATATTTGATCATTTTTCATTATATCAATAGCGTAGAACACTAGAACTTATTGTTTTCACCGTTAGTGTATTTATTCTAGCTTGTTTTTCATTCATTGATTATCAATCGATTGTGTTTCAACTACGGAAAGAACTATATGAACTTGTCGCTATGTTGAGCTCATATGTGGATCTGATTGCTGAAATTGTCTTGTTAGGCTCTGTTGTCTGCAGGTACCGACACCACCATCGTAACTCTAACATGGACTTTATCTCTACTTCTCAACAACTACGAAGCAATCCAAATGGCCCAAGATGAGCTAGACGCTCACGTTGGAAAGAACAGATGGGTCCAAGAATCGGACATCAAGAACTTGGTTTATCTTCAAGCTATTGTCAAAGAAGCATTACGTTTATATCCAGCTGCACCGCTATCTGTAGCACATGAGTCGATGGAGGATTGTACTATTAGTGGCTATGATATACCAAAAGGCACTCGCTTATTAGTGAATGTATGGAAGATTCATCACAATCCTAACATATGGCCTAAACCTAATGAGTTTAAGCCAGAGAGGTTCTTGACAACACACAAAGATGTCGATGTAAGAGGCAATCACTTTGAGTTGATACCGTTTGGTAGTGGAAGAAGAATGTGCCCTGGAATTTCATTGGCCCTTCAGGTTTTGCCCTTTGTAATAGCAGTGTTGCTGCAGGGGTTTCACATGAAGAGGCCTTCGGAGGAGCCAATTGATATGAGTGAGAGCTTTGGATTGACAGTCCTCAAAGCTTCTCCGCTTGAAGTTCTCCTTGCTCCGCGCCTAGCTCCTGCTCTTTACGAATGAAAATGTGGACGAAATTTGTGCCTCATGCCACTATTGTATACTAGTATGTAACATTAAAGTGAATAATAACGGATCAAAAGTCCGATATATGAAATGTGATTGTAGATGAAACTTCTGACATCATCTTGGAGATGACATTATTTGAGTCCTACTTTGGAATTTCAAATTGTAACTGTGGCATGGCATTATGCCTACATTGCTGTCGACATTTTTGTTGTCATTTTCTCTCTATCGGAACTACATTATTTTAATTTTTCTAAGCACAAAACATTTGATGAGTTGATATATCAAAATCAACGAAACTTCTTAATTCCAAGCTATAAATGGATGTTAAGAATCACATTTTTCAATAGCTTTCCTTAGTTTCAATCTTCACGTGGATGGGGAAATCTACCATTATTTTAGTCTAAACAGAAACAGATCCTTTTCTAATTAATTAGTCTTTTGAATTAAGCATTCTTTCTTGCAATGCATTTCTCTCTTGCCAGTACTTTTGCTAGTACATTTGTTTTTCTCCACTTTATTTACATGGTTTAAGGGGATTTTCAGTAACAAAAATGGCACCGTTAACAGCTAAATAACCCCCTAAATGCTGGTGCATGTTGAGAATACAGTTAATAATAAATGTGTGCTCTTTTTAACTTAGTTTTTAGATGAGATGGTTACAAACTTCAAGGTAGTACCTGCAGACAAAGTTTCTGGAATCAAATCTCATTACCATATATTATCAAAAAGAATTTTCATGTGTTTGACTCATGAAAAAAAAAATCAGATCCGCAAGTGAGGAGCATGACCTTTAATTGGCCATCTCCGCCTTTTCAGTGGATCTCAACTGCCTCAGTAGATTTTTGGGCTCATGGCATACAGATATGGGCCAATTTTCACAGTAAAATTTGGAGCCCATCAAGTTTTGGTGGTGAATGATTGTAAGCCAAGATTTGCTTAACCACCAATGGCAAGGCCTTAGCAAGCGGACCTAAGGCATTGGCAGTAGAACTCTTGGGCTACAACTACGCCCTTTTTGGGGCTGGATACTTATGGCCCATTATTGGCAAGAAATAAAAAAGACAGTCCTCCTCGATTCTCTCTCCAATCATCCCCATCAGTGGCGGAGCCACCTTTAGGCCACGGGGTTCATCCGAACCCCTTTCAGAGGAAAATTATACTATTTATATATGGTTAAAATTATTTTTTATGTATATATAGTAGATGTTGAACCCCCTTCGGCTAATTTGTATGTGTACTTTTTTCGATTTTGAACCCCCTTAATGAAAATCCTGGCTCCGCCACTAATCCCGATCGTGTAGAAATACTTCAGACACGTACGAGAATTCGAATTGAAAACATGCATGAAAAGATGAAGAGTTTAAATGTTGTCAAAACAGAAATGAGACATTGGTTCGAGAACTTGATCATGACCATTATTGTAAGAATGCTTTTTGGAGAAGGACATGAGGTAGGAGGAGGAACGAGGGCTAGAAAAGGAGCGGAGAATATCCATTGTTCTAAGTTTGATTTTTAAAGTAAAGTTGTGAGCCGTAAATAATTTTGAAAATAACAATAATATTATTTTTAAATAAATAAGTTATGATTTTGTAGTTTGTCTAGAAAATCTATACAAGATCTTTTTTGTCTTGTCCGAACTAACATAATTCAAACCTTGTCCTTTGAATGAGTTACCGAGCTAATGCATTTTTTTGGGGCATAATACAAGGTCTCCCCACACCCCGGCCACCAACAATTTCACGTTGTTTGTGTTTCTGTCAATTTGTGAATTGATCTTTATCTTTTAAAAAATGTGATACTGGACCTACTGGTTCATGTTAGTGATATGGAGAGCCACCTTCATCTTTATTTTTTTCGATCCCAAAAACAGTCTGAAGTGACATTCCACCCGTATATGTATATCAGGAAATTCTGTTCATCAAGCTTTAACAAATAGGACGAATTCATAAAGTATTTTTATCTCCGATAAGAAAATTCAAACCTCAAACTTTATAATTCTCAAACCATTTCATTGATCAGTGGTCTCGTCGCTGGCCTTGGCCCTTATAAGGACACACCATCGATTGCATGCTCGCAAGGTACTACTCCCTGGTTTCCAGTTTCCACCCAGCTGGAGTGGAGCCACTTCTGTCATGTCTCTCTTTGAGTATTACTTGAGTTATGTACATTAATAATGTTTTTAAAAAATTAAAATTACACTACCAACTATATGTACATTCCCTTTTCAAATTAACAACTCATGCTTATTGTTAGAAAAATAGTGTTTAGTTCATTTTGAATTATAATACCCTGATAATATTAAAAAAAATTGCAATCTAAGTACTATCGACTTTTAATTGGATAAAAAAAAAAAGAGAAGAAAAAATTATAAGAATAATGTCGATGTTATCATGTGTAAGCATATATTATATCAAATTTTTGCTGTTGGTTACAAAATATTTTACAGTAAAGAACTTATTCACACCAATGATTTAATTAACTAAATCAATGAATGCAAGATTAAGTGTCTTGCTTACACTCATCATTGAACCACAGATCTAGTTATAATGTATTCTCACTTAAAATTTTCATTGTTGAGGTTGAATTGATTAGCGCGATATATATAAACACCCAATGTGAGTAAGTATTTACCATATACATTTTTACCACTATATTAGGCAGGCATTCATACATATGATCAGAACTTTTAAGAGTTAGTTGGGATATGTAATGGCAGGGAGTTCAATTGGTTGATGGAAATGGCCGTGTGGTGTCTGACTCAGCGTCTCAGAGATGAGGGAAATTAAGCATTGGGAAGAAAACCAAAATTTAATGCATGTTTGTAGTAGTCTTGGGGAAATGGCTAAGCTTTTTATCACTTGCATTACCTCCTTGTATGTGTAGACCCTTTCATGGGCAGGCCAGCCTGCCCCATGTGATTGATATCACATTTATAATAGTATCATGGCCCATGGGTTGTAACTAGGAACCAACCCTTTAGCTATTAAATCTACAAGATGCCTTCAAGTGATCCTAAAGAAATTATAAATATATAGAATTGTTTTCGAAATTCTTTTTGATGATGAGTGCTAGTGAAATTCGATCTCAGATGGTGCATAATCATATTATCTAAAACTTTAAATTATTACAAAGTTATAGAGCATATTTTCATTTACCTAACTATCTTCTCAACCATTTATTGCCACAAAACAATCAGAAATATGATAGACTTCAAATCTTGAATCTACTTAAATTTGGGGGAGATTTCCTTCCCAATATGGTTTGAAATTTGAAGTCTTCGTGATAAATAAATACTCCGTAGAAGTGATTAATTCTATTGCGTAGAGAAGCGTCTTACTCTGATTGATATTTGAAACAAATAGGAAAAACTAAAACTTCCTCAGTTTGTCTACTACTCCCTCTATTTCTTTATAAGTGTTCTTTTTGGGTTGTGATTTTGTTTCTAAATAAATGTACTCCCTCCGTCTATCTTAGTTGTCCACTTTTCTATTTTGAGATATCCAACAATACTTGTCTAGTTTATAAAATTAATAAATAATTTATCTATTTTTACCAATTTTACCCTTAGCATTAAATACGATTCATTATCAAATGCATTTTCAAAGCATTAAATTTATTATATTCAAAGGATAATATGATAAAATTACCACTATCATTTACTGCTTCTTAATTCCTGTGCCAATAGGAAAGTGGACAAATCAAAATGGACGGAGGGAGTATGTTTAAGCTTTCAAGGATACTTTGATCATAACTTCCTAATATACCCTTGAGTTTAAATATATTAATCAATGTCAACTTGAAAAGAGATAAAATTTAATTAGGGGTAGATTGGTAAAGTTATCTTTGATTTTCTAGAAGTTAGTAGTTTATTAAAGGGTGTGCTCGAACACTTATTTAGGAATGAAGGGAGTATTGATTTGGCACGTCCATTAAGAAACAATAAATAATAGGGGTAATTTTTACTATATCACATTTTGAATATAATAAATTTAATATTTTGAAAAAATGTATTGACTAATGATTATAATTAATAACTACGGGTAAAATGAACACAAGATGGTTACATTATCAATTAATTTTTCAAATTGAACAAGTATTGTTGAAAATCTATTATTTTTGAGTAACATGAACAAATAAAGATGAACAATGAAAGGACATTTAATTAAGATTAGGAAATTGATTAAGTAATAGTGAGGTAGCAGAATGAAAGTCATGCATTGATTGCATAATAAGTGTAATCACATGGTTTTTCGTGTGACCTTAGCTAGCTGTCTTGAAAACAACATGGCATGCATGTCAATGCAACTGTTTCCTTTACTCTAAAGTCTGATATATGATCAATTTTGATTTACTACTACTCATATTTTATAACATAAATACAAACAAATATACACTCTAAAAAAGTATTCTCAGTTTCTAGTCCTCATCTGTTCATCTCAGCCCTACATTGTCTTCCACACATCATTTTCATGGACTTGTACACCTCACTCCCAATTAGTCCCCTTTTGCTTGGCAGTTTATGTTCATGCTGAGCTTTCATGATTCCTTCCTATATACAATATCACTTAAATTGTACCCCTCAATTTTAATTTACATCATATTGTTCACTTTACGAAAGTCAATTTAACTTACTTTTAAAGCTAAATCCAATTGGGTAAACTCACAACAATATCAAATCTAGTATAATCCCACAATTGGATTCGAGAAAAGGGTAAGATGTCCGCAGTCTTATCCCTACCTTTATAAAGATAAATAGATTATTTCTGATTGAGTTTTTGCAAACCTCCTCCTTTAATTTTGAAATTGGCAATGTGAGTGAGCTCACACAGGAGCGACGTTGGATTAAATAAACTTAATATTTTAAAATTATTTAAATATTTAAAAAATATAGAAAGTATTATGGTAAGTTATAATCTTTCTCATGTAAATATAATTAAAAAAATATATATTATAAAATATTGATCAAAGTTTACCTAATTTAAATCTCGAAAAAAAAATGTCACATTAATTAATAGAGATAGTCAGATAGAAGAAGCACACTACACGTCAATAGTTTACTCAGAGGTGGAGCTTGGGGCGCCAAAAAACTCATCTGAACGACTTTTCCCTTGATAAAATATAATGTTATTCGTAAAGCATATAGGGTATTATCATTTCAAGCTAAATATCTATTTTGCGAACCAATTTCAAGTAAACTTTGGCTGGCCTAGAAATGTGGCTTTATGGACCGTATATGAAGCAATTTGCTAAAATTGATATCAAGTTCTAAGAATTTGGCGAAACAGATGTCCCGATTTTGAGTTCTAAATATCAAAAAAAATAAAAATAATAGAAAGTGATTCCTTCAAATAATCTACACAACATAAATTTAAATTAGTTAAATTTCAATATGGATATTGGGGAAGAAAAAAAAAAGACATAGTCAGCCTAGCTAAATGTTCTTTTATGAATAATTTCTGTCTCTGGTCATTTGATAATTTGAATTCGCACCATATACATTCGCTATAATTAGTAAACGATTTGATATTCAAGACTCAATAATAATTTATTAATTTAAATTCACATGGTGTAGCCTCACTATTAGTCTATGATTTAATTGCCGCAATTGTGGAAATTAATTCCCCCTTGAGTTCACTTTCATAACAGTTCGAGTATTCCAAAATTAAAATCACAGTCATCAAACTAGCCCCACTCCCCATACTATGCACCACAAAGCTCACTTCTAACCAAATTCCTCTTTTTCACTTTCGCCGTAGCATAAGCTTCACCGGTTGGTCGTCCGGATCTGACGTCATCATAAAAATGTTCCCGCCAAAACCACAACGACGTACTCAGTCGGTGCCACGTGGCATTTCTCCTAATCTGGCCGACAAAGTGATCGTCGCCGTGAAGGCGGAGAAAGTGATCAATAAAACTGCATTAGCTTGGGCTCTCACTCACGTTGTTCGTCCTGGCGATTGCATTACGTTGCTCGCCCTGTTTTCCGATGAAAAATCAGGTAAATTTTGCCTATGAATTTACCAAGTGGCGCAGCTACATATAGTGAGTCGAACACCGTTGGTTGAAAATTTTTACTATATATAGAGAAAATTTTCCGATGAACAACCTTTGTTGAAAACTTTTATTATGTATAGAGAAAATTATACGAAATATATGTCACAAATTACTTTTTAGACATATATATTAATTCTTGAACACGAAATTTCTGACTTCGACGCTGAATTTAGCAAGTTACTCCTGTGAAACGTTTAGATTTCACATTTTTTAAAATGTTTTTTTTTTTGGCAGAGAGAAGGAGATTTTGGGGATTTCCAAGGATGAGAGGAGATTGCCGGAGTAATGAACGGACGAATTCACATGATCGAATTGGACAACTCACGGAGTCTTGTTCTCAGATGGTTCTTCAATTTCACGATCACATTGATGTGAGTAAAAATTACAACTACTAAGTTTTTGATTTGACACAAAATTTAAGAAATTAAAAAAATGAATTTTGTGATTAAAGATATGTTGAATGTACCGAAATGCTATTTAATCTTGTGGTATTAAACATGTAGGTGGAAAGTTAGAATTATAGAGTTAACTAAAAAAGTACTCCCTCCGTCTCATTTTATGTGTCGCCTTTTGACCGGGCACGGAGTTTAAGAAATAAATGATGACTTTGTAAAGTTTACAAAATTGCCCCTATTAAAGTCATTTTAATATTTTTCTTTTAGTTGTCTTTATTATTAAGTGGGATCCAGTGAGGATAAAATGGGGATGATGCTATTAAATTGTTGCCAAATAAGGAAAGATGACATTCTTTTTGGGACGGATCAAAAAGGAAATAGCGACACATAAAATGGGACGGAGGGAGTATAAAGACATGTTTTTGAAGCTGACTAAAAAGTAAAGTTAGACAAATAAATTGGTATTTTACCAATAGTAAGAATTACTGGAGTGTTCTGTTTTAATGGTTTCCGTTTTAACTGTCTTCCCGTATCTCTGGAAACTGTATTTGCTTTACTAGGAGGCAATTTTTTGGAACTTGTAACTGTGTTGTTAGATTGAATTTATGCGTATAACGATGTCGTTCTGGTCGGTGGAGGTTAAAATCCCAGGTAAATATGTAGATTAAACATTTAGGAATTATGTGTAAGTTGAAAATCAATTGTAGGTAATGTGTAAATTAAACACAGCCAATCAAATTTAACTGTACATATAATTTTTGTTTATACTATAGTGGATAGAAATAAAATTCAGTAGTTAATCACATATTAATTTGTTCTTCAATCCCTATGCCTTATGATTGAATTTTTTTGGGGTTCAAGAAGATTCTAAGCTTGTCAGGATCCAATGTAAACTGTTGTACTTGAAGCTAATACTCTAATTTGTAAGGAGTTGCATGTGCTCTCTCCAGAAGCAATGGCTGGTAGGTGATAATATATATATTGAATGAATCTTTTGTACTTCTGCTGATTTATGCATGATAACTCAATGATAAATTTGCTGATCAATCATTAGTACTACAATGTGCCGATGAATCTTTTGTACTTCTGCTGATTTATGCATGATAACTCAATGATAAATTTGCTGATCAATCATTAGTACTACAATGTGCCGTTGGCACTTGTATCTTTCGTGTACTAACGAAATTAAGAAAAAAATGTAGAGCCGAGTAAGGCAAAAGTGCACAGAAAAGTAATTATCTTTCCTTTTAAAGATTAAAGATTTACGCTTGTTGAGACAGAAACTATAGCTATTGCAGTGAGAAAAATGATATTACCCTTGCAAACAAGCATGCTTAACAATAATGGAATTGTAATATAAATTATCTTCTGTTTGTAGGTCAGGGTGCGAATTAAGGTCGTCTCGGCTTTGTGTGCTGGTGTGGTGGCAGCTGAAGCGAAAAGCAATGCCACCAGCTGGGTCATTTTGGACAAGTAATAGCATGTAAATGTATTATATCCTTTTTCACACTCTACGCATCTTTGCCTAAAATATCTGTTTTCTCTCCGTTCCACATCTCTGTTACCAATGCGAAATGGATTTTTTGCAATAACTTCTAGTTGATTTGCATGCATTATCGCTTGGTTATGGAAAAGCTGTGGTGTCAATCTACCATATGTCTAATTTCTAACCGAGACATGTACATAGGAGGTTTATGTTAAATTCTATATGTTCTCCGTGTACCTTACTAGATACTGTAATTGTAATTGTCAATTGCTTTTGTAGTTTTTTTCTACGTTTTTATATGGGACTATCTCATTATTCTTTGCTGTGCATAAGGCAATATGTTTCTTTTCCTTTTCTCTTTCCCCTGTTCTAATATCAAGTGGACTCATTTTCACTTTGTTTTTTAACTTTTGTTTGACAGAAAATTGAAGTTAGAGCTTAAGCATTGCATGGAAAAACTTCGTTGCAACATTGTAGTGATGAAGGATTCCAAACCAAAAGTACTTAGGCTAAATCTAGGATGTTCAGAGGAACTACAAACTCCTTTCTTTTCTGCCAATTCCTCTCCTGTTTTGGATAGTAGAAATTTACAAGGTGAAAGAATGAAGCATTCTACTCCGGTGAGCAGTCCTGAGGAACAAAGAACATCCTATATGAGAACTTCATTGCTGAATTCATTGACGGATCCAGACACATTTCTTCTATATGAACGGAATCCCCTGTATGAAGGGCACAGTAGAGAAACATTTTCACCAGTCCACAAGCAAAGTGGCTGTGATAATTCAATAAATGAGCTGCTCTCGTTTGGGGAAAGGATAATAACTCTTTCAACTGTTCCTAAATCTCAAACTCGTAATCATAAAACAATCCTTTGGATTCCACAGAACGATATTATTGCTGACAACTATTCAGCTGTAGAAAACTGCAAAAGTTCCTCACATTCTGTCACTTCTAGAAATGACAAACAGAATTTTATCGAGTACAATCAAAACCTGAATACCCAAGGAATCAAGTTAAATCGAGACACTGACATGGATTATCTTAACTCCAGCATCAGAGAAGCAGTCTCTTTAGGTCGAACTTCCTCGATACCTCCTCCTCTATGTTCATTCTGTCAATGTAAAGCACCATCTTTTGGAAAGCCTCCAAAACAATTTCGCTATGAAGAGCTAGAGGAAGCAACAAATGGATTCTCAGACACAAATTTTCTAGCAGAAGGTGGGTTCGGTCTGGTTCATAAAGGGGTTTTAAGGGATGGACTGGTTGTTGCAGTAAAACAGCTGAAGTTTATTGGATCTCAAGCAGACGCCGATTTTCGTAGCGAAGTTAGAGTTTTGAGCTGTGCCCAGCACAGGAATGTTGTGCTGCTGGTTGGTTACTGCATTCAGGGAAATAGGAGACTATTAGTGTACGAGTTTATTTGCAACAAGTCCTTAGACTTTCATTTGCATGGTATTTTCTGTTTTATTTCTTCTCTTTAAAGTTCATCTGCAATCGAACTATTAGAGCAGCTCTATATGAAATTCAATCGACTGGAATTTGAAATCCCTTCCTGTTCAAATAAATTTTACAGGAACAAATGAAACAGCTCTAGATTGGAGCTCACGCCTTAAGATAGCTATCGGGACGGCAAGAGGCTTACGTTACCTTCATGAAGATTGTAGAGTGGGATGCATAGTTCACAGAGATCTCAGACCAAAAAACATTCTCTTGACTCACGATTTTGAACCTCTGGTAAGTTTCACTGTTGGTTTTAGTCAAGCATGTTTATTCTTCCAGTTTTTTGAGCACCAGTCACGGCATACATATTTACTCCAAACGAGCCAAATCCATACATGCGCCATTTGGATGTAAAAAGCTATTAAATTTGAGATATCTTAAGCTGTCTATAATTGCAGATGTTTGTGGACAAACGCACTTATTATTTTGTAAAAACAACAAATAAAACCTAATCAAGTGGTTTGTTTATTTAAGGTTGCTGATTTCGGGCTTGCACGATTGTACAATGAATGGGAAGTTTCTGAAGATGAAAATCTAATTAGAAATTCAAGGTAATTTTCTGTTTTCTGTATGTCTGATATATAACTACATCTCAACCTTACCCTAATTGTTTATTGATAGACTAGATCTTTTCGGCCTAATTTTGAAGACATCTAAACAGAGATCCTAAGATCTAAGGCTGCTTATGTTTTGTTTTCTTTTTTTGGACTCATCTATGTGTTTAAGTTGGCAGATAGATTGATTGTTACTTGATGAGAATTGTTTTCGAGTTGTTTTTCAGGTATCTTGCCCCAGAGTACTCCAATGATGGAAAAGTCACCGAGAAGGTGGATGTATATGCTTTTGGCTTGGTGGTATTGGAGCTGATTACAGGTAGAAAAACCAATGCCTTGCAATGCTACAGCGGTCAGCACCTTCTTCCAGGAAGCCTTTCCCCTACACCTGGGAATGGACCGTATCTTTCAGCATTTAAAAATCAGCTGCTCGACTCCAACTTGACCTCATCTCAGCTTGAAAACTTCCCTTATGAACTACAGGCAATGAGTCATGCTGCTTATATGTGTTTACAGGAAGATCCTCATCTGCGGCCTCCCATTTCAAAGGTTCTTTTTGTTCTTTTCTTATTTATTAGAGATCTATGGCTAGTGATATTTCCCTTCCGTAGGTCTAATGTACCTCTATAGGGTTCAGACTGGATATTTCCCTGCACTACAGGAAAAAGAAAAGGGGGGGGGGGGGGGGGGGAGCGCAGCCTGGTGCATAAAGCATTCTGCGTTAGCAGGATTCGGAGAAAGGCTGCAACCCAAGGGTGTGATGTAGACAGTCTACCCTAATTTGAGCACTAGTGGCTCCACGACTCGAACCCGTGAATATAGGTAACACGGAGATAATTTTACTGTTGCTCCAAGGCTCCCTTTCCTGCAGTACAGGGAAAGTGTACTTGAAATGGTGGAAAATTTATTCATTGTTTCTCTTAAATTTTCAGGTACTTAAAATTCTAGAAGGAGGCAGTGCCATTTTTGACTCGAATTCGTTTGGCAGTAGAAGTGGTTATTTGCAGGGACCAAATTCTAAAAACCATCCTGTATCAAAGAGACATTCACGCAGGCTCTCTTACTAAGATTATCGGAAAGTGATTTCTACTTAGAGTGTGTGAAGCCTAGATTTTCATGTAGTTTTTTCCTCTTCATACTCTAGAACTAATAACTCCAACCTAAGATAGATAAAGTTGTCATACAATTCGAGTTACTTTTTGTACAACCTGAACTTCTCTTATTCTCAATGTATCACATTTCTAGTGTATATCTGTAAGTTCATTCTTACATCTTCGTGTGACTTATTTGAACTCTTTTAGCGAAGCTATCTGAATAGAAATTTACATATTTTCTCGCAACTGGGAAGATGTTGTGTAATGGAGGAGTCAATAGTTCATTTTTTGGCCTTCAAAAATCCAGCATTGGTTTTTACTCCTTCACAATTCAATCATGTTTGGTTTTACTTATGTTTGCAAGCACAATGAGCCTTGAAATTTGTCTACGGACATAAAATTGGCTGCTCTGCCAGTACCTAGTGATATTTTGCTACTGATGTTAGATGACTTAACACCCCTCGGAAGTCGGAAGCCAGGTCTACCAACATAATATCGGGTCCAACATTGAGTAAAGCGAGAGTTGGATGAGTCTGGCTCTAATATTATGTAAAGTAATGAACCGCATGGCCTTGATAGCAGTATTAAAGTTCCTCTAGATGCTATAATAGTTATTTGTCTCATCATATTAGATTAGAAAAATATGAGCCATGTTTAGCATTTTTATGGTTTAAACCTCACCATGCTCTTTTCTATTCACATATTTAGCCAACTTCTTAGAAGGTGTCCTTTCTTCTCAACTGAAAGATTTGGAAAGAATGCCTCCAGCAAATGAATTTAGTTTTTTTTGTTTAAAATTTGTTTAACCTTGAAATGCACTGATGGATATCAGTTAACAAAAGTCTTGTATGTACTAGGCTGGTTTGGAAATGCTATTTGATTTAACAAGTCCTATTCATACAGGGAGTCAACTATGAACAGGAACATTTGATATTTGACTTTTATTCTGACAATTATAGAAGCGGCTGATGGGCTTCTTGAGGTGTCGTGGCAAGTAGTGGCAGAGCTAGGCATCTGAATCACTTGTCGGAAAATTACACAAAGTATAAAGGTCGTCAAAATTGATGATCCCTTTAACTTTTTCGTATGTTTACTTATTTATATTTTAAATTTTCTTGATAAACTTTTGGCTTCGTCATTGAATTCGCAAGTGTTATAAGATTTAAGGGCCAAGATTCCCGCTCCCATCCTGCACCTACATTGGAAAAAGAAGGAAAGAAGAAACAAAGAAAATAATGGAAGGTACCTTGGAAAAAAGAGAAAAGACTGAGGAAAAAACACAAATGTGCTGGAGGCCTTCGGATATTTTCGTTTTCTTTTTCCTTTTTCATCACCTAATTCCAAGAAAAAAGAAATCAAGACTTGCAAATTTGTTGTCAACAACCTGAGAACCCAAATGTGACAAGATGGTTATAACTTGATGATCAAGAGTAAAACTCAAGTAATGATAATGTTATAAGTTTGAATTAGGTATCTGATCCATATAATTGCACGTTTTGCTCTTTAAATGGGCTGATCTTTAATTTTTGTCCTTCAAATAGGTTGGTCTTTAATTTTTGCCCTTTAACAATCAAATTTATGCCTAGTTGTGCATTAGTTCTTTAAATATTGGGCATAACTTATGAGATATTATGATACGAAATTATAAACTTGTGTCCAATAAAAAGTTATTTGTTATGAAAGGTATAAATTAAGAACCCACACAAAATAGTAGCTAAAGTGCAAATAACCCACTTTCTATTATGTGTTTGTGTTGGAAAAAAAGGAAGGAAGAAGAACGAGCTAGAAATTAACTTGCTCAAAAGTAGCCTACAAGTGGAGAATTTTTTTTGTATAATGGGTGCATTAGAACCTAAAATTTCATGTTAAAATGTAAGATCAATTCATCTAATAGTTTAAGGTACTTTTAGAGAGGACGCACTAATTTGATTTTCTTAATTATGTCTTACACGGTAATTAAAATATTGTGTACCTAGTGGTTGAGATCGCAGTATTCAACTATCGTAGACATAATTAGATATGGAGGTTATGTTTCTTAATACTCCATAATAAATAGTACTTCGTGATTTGACAACGTGCACTTACATGTTTGGCATGTGTATTACTATATTCACTTAAATTTTGTCTTGTTGATAGTTTCTTGATTTGTTCCTTAGGAAGAATCTTTTAGTGCTGATAGTGATGAGAGAACGTGGGCAGAAATTCAATTATACATCTTTTTTTATAAGAAAAGAATTACAATAAATTAAAGAGGTCAAAAAGTCAAGTTGTTTCATGGAACATGCTTAGCAGTATCATTGAAATAAAGAAATAGTCGTAATATGTATGATATCTGATGTTTCAGAAATAACTTCTCTATGCTCCCACAAAAATAGATAATATACATTTATTATATAGAACCATGAAAAAGATGGATAGCTCCACAGTCCACACTCATCTTTGTTAATGACAAGATCGAACTACTCCTTTGTCAAGAACATTCTAATTCTTCATAAACGAAATTACTTTAGCAAAAATCGTATTAAAGTAAAGAATTGAAGGTAGATGAGTCCTGATGTTTTCTTTGCTTTGATTATCATATTATTTGTTGTTGCTATTGTTCAGTTCTCCATCGTTTTATGGTATAACTTCTTACTATTGTATTTATTTTACATACTTGATTTGAGATGTTCGTTACTTGAGCTTAGAGTCTATCGGAGTCATCCTATCTAGCTATCTTTATGAGGTACGAGTAAAGTTGTGTACACACCACCCTCCCATGCCATACTTGTGAAATTACACGAGCTATATGTTGTTGTAATTGAAGGTAGATGAGCAGATTCACCATTAATTAGAGTCTAGAAATTCCAACTTCAAACCGACTTTTACTAAGGAAGTTTCGACCTTTATTAGACCTACTAAGTGGAGTATAAATTCGAATTATTATATGGGAATTGGATCCGTAAAAATCAAATATCGAATAATTAAATTGAAAGTAAAAACTGATGCACCCCAAGAAGAAAACTTTGTAAAGTAAATATTCTTACTGATGCTATTTATACGAAAGTGGTATAAGTAAAATAAGAAATTGTAAGAAGGACATTATTCATCCACATTCCTTGCCCTGAATTACATAGCCATCATCGTACCAAAAGAAAATTTACACACTAGATTAATTACATCCCTTACACCATAATGCCATAATTAACATTTCATCTCTATTAACAATGGTGTAAAAGACCCTGCAACTTAGACTAATTAATCATGCAGCACCATTACACGTGTCATACACTGGACCATCAGATGAATATTTAACTGGACCATCAGATGAATATTTAACTGATGGGATTGAGTCCCAACTATTATCATATTGACCATTTTGCATTTGCATACCCATGGCCATTTGATGCAAATTAGGTGCCATTTCTGAAACACTCCAAACTTTAACTGATTTATCAAGACTCCCACTATAAACCATCCATTTTTTCTCACTTCTCGTCGAGGAGTTATCGTCCTCGACAGTTAAACACTTAACCGGTCCATTATGACCGGTTAATATAGACAAACATATATGTATCGAACCGTCTTTTTTCCAAACAATAATATTCTTATCGGCTGAACCGCTAAATACCAAATTTCCAGCAGCTGCTAAACATAGAACTGCTAATTTATGCCCTTTAAGAACCCCACCATGTGTTAAATTATTTTTCTCGCGTTCCCAAAAATTTAAAACACCATCTGATGAACCGGCATAAACCACTGAACCGGGTTTATTTACCACTAAAGCCGTTACGGCGCATTCTTGGTTAAGTAACGTTTGAACAAAAACGTGATTTACGGTTTTTCCGTTTGATTCTCTTTTCCAAACTTTAACGGTTCCGTCAGCTGAGCCAGTGTAGACGATTCCGTCTACACTGACGACGACGGAGTTAACGGCGTCGTCATGAGCTTTAACGGACTCTAAACATTTGGAATTATCAACTTTCCATACTTTAAAAGTTCTATCCCATGAAGCTGAGTAGAGAAGGCCTTGGCTATGGTCCATGCTCAAACATGAAATTGCGTCGCAATGCTTGATCCAAAGAGCGGTTCGATTGCGTTTTACCTGTTCAGACATAATATAATTAAGTAATTAAAAGCGTGTACTATGAAATATGGTACTAGAGAAAGTAAATGTCTTGATTGAAGTCTCATTACCATGGAAAAACAAACAAAAAAAATATATATGCAACGCACTAGAATTATCGGTGAAAAATTCACTCTTTTTTTTTTCTTAATAAAAGTAGGAAAAAAAATTGAACATTTATACAAAGTGGGTCCTAAGTCCTAACAAGTCATGTCATGGAAGATCATTAAATGAGCATAGTAAGATTAAATAGTTTAAAAAAATTACGACTTGAATAGACCGTAAAGAAAAAGTATCATATAAAATAGGACATAAGAATATGAAATGATTTAAATTTTTAGATGAAATGGCAACGCAATTTACCTCCACATAGTTGCTGGGCTTAATGGAAGCCTTGAAAATGTCAATAAGTTTTGGCAAACTCCCAGCACGTTTATGGTTGTTAGGTTTCTTCGATTGCACCTTCCAAACTCGCACTTTTCCATCTTGATGACCCGTGAAAATCTTCTCTCCGGAGATGATAATTGCTTTAACAAGACCACTATTTGATTTAAAAGCTGCGAATTCCTTCATATCCTTCCAAACACGTATGTTCTTGCTATCCGAACCAGTATAAAGAATATCATTCTTAGCAGCTAAAGAATAAATATGTCCTTCTTCGCGAACGAGGGACCCAATGAGCCCATTTTGTGGAAAGTTGGTTGGAACATTATCGTCGAATTTGTGCCAAGGGGATTTAATACAAGGGGAACAACTTTGGTTCCATGGTGACAACATCGTAGGGGACCCATCACCGCTAAGGCGATGAGGGTCGTAAGCCGAGAAACTGCTGTGACGAACGTCAAATTCGTCGTCCGTCACGGCAGTTGACGACATATTGGGCACGGAGTGAACCATGTTGTTACAAAAATTATTGTTATGAGGTTAATTATTATGGGAACAAGCTAAGTTTCAACTAACATTAATTTGAGGTAGTAATTTGGCCTTCTCTTTTACTTGTTTAATCTTTAAATTCTTTTCAAGAAGAGAAGAACGAAAAGAAAAAGCAAAAGGAAAAAGAATGGGGAAAATGGAGATGAAGAGAAAATTGTTGGATGAAAGGGAGAATGGTTGAGAGGTTTTGTAGGGAATATATAAAAAGATTGAAGGCGGGGAGTGATGAGTATGGGAATGGGGAATGATATGCAATCAGATATTGACACGTGTATGGTGGATATCATTCCGGGTTCAGTTTGGATTTTTTATTTGTTGATGTAATAATATAAGTAAAAACTTACTCATATCGAGTGTTTATACTAACCTATACTAACTTGTCAGATTAAGTGATTTTATGAAGTAGTAACAATTTATATTACTAATTGATTAGGTGAAAGAAATATACATGCAAACATATGATATATATGTATTGATCTGATATAAATTCAATGCGGCTATTTTTAGAATCACTCACTATCATGTGCATAGAGAATAGATTGAAAGTGAAAAAAGACGCTGAGTAGAAGAAAAGACCATTGGAACAAAATTGAAATAAAAAAGTGAAAAAAATTCATTTGCTAATTGAAAACTTGAATCTATAAATCAAATTTTCTAATGTCCATAAGTTATTTTCTAAAAAAAAAAACTTGGACAGACACCGTGGAGCTTTTTGGCAACAGAAAAGTATGAGGATTTTAAATAAAATTTTATATGCACTGTTCTCAACTACGATTCCAACAAAGTTATATTTTGGGGGTTTGACAACTAATTAACATATGAACATGATTGTATACATATACAGAGAGGGAACTTAAAGAATATTGCAACCTCATGTCAACTTGTTAATCTTTTTTGTAATATACATCTTGGTTGATAGTTTGTGGATGATTTTATAAACATTTATGCTCTAAATTTTTTTTCTTAAAATAATAATTTAATCTTATCTTAATATGACACTAAGCCCATTTGAGTTTTCTGATTAAAAGTAGTTGATATACATCAAATTTGCACAGGAATGACCAACTTATTATTTTATGATTTATGATTGATTTGAGTTATAAACACTTTTAGTGTTTATTAAATGTCTGAACAAGGCAAAAAGTACTTGTATAAGTTAATTTAATCGGCTTATAAACTTGATCAAACACCTTTATAGACTCTGAGACTCATGAACATATATATGGCACACATTTTACAGTGCCATTCTTAAAATTTTCGCTAATAACTAATCTAATACTATTAAATTAAAGTTCAAATCTCACTTACCCAATTAGATTCAAACCACTTCAATGATTAAGGTTTATTTTTAGATTAATTAAGACTTTAAGAGCCTAGTGCTTAGGCTAATTATTTGTTTATGTCCGTATGATTTGGTACATTCATTTTAGACGTATTAATTTTCATCACTCTTAATGCTAGGCGCATCACAATGCGATTAATTAGTTTGATAATTTTATCCAACGGCTAAAAAGGTGACACGAGACTCAACTGCAGAATATTTTTTCTTTTAACAATAATTTTTTATAATAACATTTTGTTATAACAGTAAAGTTTTCTTCGAATCGATTTTCATATTAAGAGCTAGTGCTTAGGAACAAATGACACTGTTATAGAGAAATTTGACTGTCGTTCGAATTTGAATGATCTCTTGTGGTTTATTATGCAATTAACCTTTTTATTCTCCTTATTATAACTACTAGTCTAGAAAAGGACTGAGGAACAAAACCAACCAAGTCTCTTCTTATATATCCGTCTTTAACTAGTCTAACTGAATTTTCTGGCCATTCGTGGAATGTGCTTCAGCAGCAGGATGTATATATAGGATTATTAGTTACAGGTTCAGCTGAATCCAATAGATTTAATTCAAGCCTTATATATAGTTGTATATAAGAATTAACAAATCTATTAGATATAGATAAATATTACGTTTTGCTCCCGGTAACTCAAACGTAGGCGGATTCAGAATGTCGATTTTATAGGTTCTAAATTTTAGAAAGACAACTTCGAAAGTTAATATATATGTAGTTGAGTTCAAATAGTATAGCAAAAGGAAATTAATAGTGTGATGAGATGATATAGTATTGATCAACTTCTGTTTTTAGTTAAACAATTAGTTAAACTCTACAAATATCCTAGTGAGTACTTCTCTTTCTACATTTAACAACTTGCTAGGGACAACTTATGGAGAAAAATACGGTTAGTTTGAGTAATGATTCTTGGTAGAAGACTTATGTGCTAATTTAACAAAATAATAGTACCAAAAAGTAATAAAATTATAATATGAAAAGGACAAATTTGTCCTTGAAGCAATGCTTAGGTTGAAGCACCGCAACCTTAATATGCCAAAAGGGAATAAATAAATGATGGATATAAATCTTTAAAGCTACTAAATATATATAAAATAAAAGGAAGAAAATATTATATCCAAATATATTGATGGTTTTCAATATTGGTCGGCTGCTAAAATACAAACCTTAAAAGTCGCACAAATTTTACATTTGCAAGTGGTTGATGGGAGGAGTTTGCTTGATATATACCTTACATTTTGAAAACCATAGCTTATTATTCCCCCATGCATAGGGAAAGAACTTGCACCTTACAATTATCTTAAGAAAAAATCCAAGTATATATCCAATGAGATATACCTAAATACAACAAAAATGAAATCGTGTTCCCAAAGTTTCAAACTCTATAAAACATAACCTCTAAAAGAATGACAACAATAATGATTCTAAATTGAAATAGTTATCCTAATTCTTATCCATCTTAAAATCATAAGTTGAGGGCTTGAAAACCTATTCTCATTTATGAATTCAAGATCTAAGTATTAGCTCTTTGAAACTACTGAGTTCTAAAATTATAATTTAAACATATTAAATGAATTTTTTTAAAGCAAAACGATACATCGTCTCTGCATATCTGTCTTTTGACATCACGTACAACTCCATATATGACCCAATTGAGAAAAACACAACTATTTTTGAAAGTCAAAATTAATACTCCTTTCGTTCCATTTTATATGGTATCCATTCCTTTTTAAAAACAATTTAACTTTAAAATTCTTCTTTTACCGTTAATGAAATGATTTACAGCCACATAAATATCTAAGAATTATTATAGACGACAAGTTTCAAAAAGACTTTCTTTTTTTCTTAAACATCGTATCAAATCAAATAATGTTACATAAAATGGGACGGAAGGAATAGATTTTCAATCCCAACATTCTCATATTAACTTTAATGACACTCACTTATAGAATAACATGGTAAGTGGTAACCATCAGAGACTGTAGGGATAGGCGGAGCTAGAAGAACTAGACCTAGAAAAATGAGAGCAGAAGGTTAGCTTTCAATTTTCATAATATGAATATACATAAACTGGAAACATAATAAACACTAGTACCCTATTAAGTTAGATGAGTTGCATGATTTTCATTAGCTCCTGACGCAACATATAAGAATTAGCTATAGGGTTGAGATCGTGACTTGCTTACACTACTGAATAACCTTCACTGTAGCGAACTGCAAGACTAATTCTAGTGTGTTATACTCACACTTAAATTAAAGTCACAAGCTTCTAAAGTTTTTTGTACGTTCTTAAATTTCATTCATCCAAGTAATACTCATAAAATGAAACAGAGAGACTAACAAATACTTCCTTAATTTGTCTTAATTTATGTGGCACACTTTCTTTTTTTGGTTCGTTCCAAAAAGAAATCTTATCTTTTTATAATTAGAAATAGCTTAATTTTAAAATTGTGTTTTTATGCTTAATGAAATTTGTTTTAGAACACAAACTTTAAAAATTCCTTTTCTTTTTTAAACTTTATGTCACGTCAACAATGTCACATAAATTTACTAATTGAATTATATAAATTTATGTATGCTACCCAAAGTCATGCTGCGCATATTTTTTCACCACAAAAAGACTTCTATACAAAGTGGACACAAAAATGGACTAAACACTCACAAGTCACAACACACAAATGACACAGCCCGTTTACCACAATAGGAAAAAAGAACGGGCTTTACAACCAAAACGTGGATTCTTACAAGCCCATCAATGATTGATTTCGGGGAAAAGGACATCACATGACCCATCAAAAAATAAATAACTCATGTTTAGGCTATTGGACATGGAGTGACCAATCTACCCAAATTAATTTCAAAAAATGACCAGTTGGCCCAAACTAATTTCAAAAATGGTCAGTCAAAATGGTATCAATATGGTATATGGGTTGTATCAATATGGTATAAGGAGTGTATTAATATAGTACAGAAACTATATCAAAATGGTATAAAAATTGTATTAATATGGTATATGAACTATATATGCATATGTTTTTCTGTATAAACTATATGAATGTGGCATGGGGACTGTATCATTATGGTATATGAACTGGAAAAAGAAGGCACTAGCAGCGACAAAAAGGCCTAAAATGGCTACCTTTTGAAATTGTAAAATCAATGGCTATTTCGTGAAAATTATTTTGGGCGAAGTGACATTTATGTCCTTTCCCCATTTTAAGATTTCCCTTGTCCTAATTAAGGGGTTGTTTGGTAGGGCATATTAGGTTGGATGTAATAAGAATAGTATTCGTATTTTCTATTAAATTTTAGTATAATGTTCTATTGTAAATTTAAGTCTAGTATAACCAATACATACACCTATTCATCTTTATATGCATACATAGTAAATCATGGAATTAAAAATACGGGATATTATTCCTATTTTAACACTCAATTCGATATTATTCTTATTCTGATACACACTATTCATTATATATATGCAACAAATTAAATAATCAACAAAAAGTAACGTAATTATAATTAAGCTCAGTATTACTAGTACTCTCTTTATTCAATATTTCGTATATCCCAATTTATGTAATGATACCTTTTTTCTTTTGTCTATCCCAAAAGAAATGGCCTCTTTCTTTATGTGACAACTATTTAACGGCATTATCCTCATTTTACCTTTTTGGATCTTACTGAACACTTATTGTGAAGAAAAATCAACGACTAATAAAAGTAACCACTAAAATGACTTTAATATGAGCATTTGTAAGCGTAACAAAGTCTTCTCTTATTTCGTAATTATGTCATATAAAATAGAACGGAGGGAGTATTATTTTAATACACCTACCAAATGACCCCTGACACGTATACAAAAACACATTCTGACACCAAATACCAGGAATCCGTTAATCACTTGCCACGTATAAAAGTTCATGTTTTCTCTTGGCCCTTTTCTGCAGAGAGCACAATATATATGGGTCATGGGTCACTATAGTTTCTCCACATAGAGGAATACAAGTGGGTCCTACTTCCTAGAAAACCCATAACATACTGCCACGTAGTAATTTAATGAATCTTATAGTAGAAAAAACTTTTTTATAGTGAAGGCGGTGATAGGTCATAGATTAATATAGGCCTATTTGAAGAAAATTTTGGTAGGGGCAAAATTTTAGATGTCAAGTAGTTTTGGGTAAAAATGAAGAAAGGAAGCATGTGCAAGGGACTTTTTTAACTGTTTGTTTATTATGAAAGGACTATGTTGTCGTCCTACACAATCTTGGAAAGTAAATAATGGAGGGAACAATTGATAATTCAACACTTCTTGCAACCTAATATATGTACTTTTTCAATCTTTTTTTACCTATGTTGTTTATAGATATCTAATGCATGCGAAGACACGATGAGTTCCATACACTTTATTCTTTATGTTTTTAAAATTTTTGATGTTTTTTTGAGTGAGGTGTGCAGTGAATACAGTGTGGATGATAGGCAGAAAAGGACATACAGTTTCATGTATAGGTCGACAAAAATAAGTAATTTTGATTTAAATCTTATATTGGTCGTAACAAATTCATTTACTATATCTAAATTATTGGTTTAAAACTTGTATACGAACTCTAAGAATTAAGATTTTGAATTATAAATTTCAAATCATGAATTTGTCTGTGCTGTGGGAGGTGAAGGCTGAAAAATGAATGACACATTGGATATTAAAATCAAGTGATATAAAGGTATTGCTTTTTCAGTGCAATTTCTTCCTTTCATTTGAATGTTATATATAGTGTGTGTTAGAAACACAAAGAAGTGAAACTTAGAAGAAGTAGAAAAGGGAACCATGGAAAATAAGAAATACTTAGAAACAACCTTTCTATCCTCACAAGGTAGGAGTAAGGTAGCGGACACGCGCACTACCCGGCCTTTTCATACACCATTTATGAGATTACATTGAATATATATGTTGTTGCTGCTGAAAAAATATAGAATACAATTAATCCCGATCAACAATGTGTAGTTATACATATTTACATCTTTAAGTAATTATATTACTTGGAATTACTACACTAAATCACAATAAGAAGATATGAATCTTGAACGAGCACAGTGACGAAGCCACCTTTTTCAAATGGATGTTGTTTTGCCAAAAAAAATTTATTGTGTAGATACGTAAAACAAAATTAACGTATAATGAAAATCGCGATTCCACTGCTAAACGAGCATATATTGAAAAATAAAATGCAAGACAAAGGCTCGAGTTATTCTTACTTTAATTTCCTTAGTATGCTAAACATTATCACTCAAACCCTCAACTTTGAACACATACACTAATTGCAAAATTGTTAAATTCAGTAGTACAAGGTCTTCAAAGGAATTAATTTAACAGGAAAAAACAAAAGAAAAAACTATTTTGCTTGCGTAAAGAATAAAAGTTGTACATTTTGGGTAAAGTGATAAAAAGTTACCTATTATCTTGGCAGTTTAAGATTTTATAAAATAATTATTTTGTATGATTGCTAATAGCTCAATAAAAGATAAGGTAGTTTGCTACTATAAAAAAGAATAGTATGGAGTTAGCACGATTTTCTAGCTATAGAGATAAAAAGGCAGTCAGGTGTACTAAAGCTCCCGTTATATACGCGTTCGGAAAGAGTCAGACCATAAGCATCAATTATACGAGGTCTTATCTTGCATTCCTGTCGGAGATTATTTTCAAACTTAAACCCGTGACCTCCAGGTCATATGGCAGCAACTTTACCAAAGAATTCAAGAGAAAAATGACAAAACCTTTAGTCTGTTCTAAATCAACCTAAACAATTCAAGTAGAGAGTCAATGTTTGTGATATTTTAAAGATATTCCAGAAATATGTATCTTTCTAGACCATTCTCATTTTTTGTTGATCGTTGAAAATTTATCTCTGTTTTTATTTGGTTACCCAGAGTTTATTATTTTTGTACGAAAAACATATCTAAGCATGACATAAGGGACATTATGTGCAACGTGCTAGATAGCTAGGTGTGCTACAAATTAGTGTAGTTCGTGGAAAGTTGATGAAAAATAGAAATTATATATAATGTGTAGTGATACTTTTAAATTGTACGTGTTCGAGCACTTTTAAGAAATAATGCGCACAATCGACCCAAAGCTGAGTGTATTATACAATGTTGATAATTATAAAGGTTAGTTAACTTAACACAATTCACAAAGCAGTATCTGGTCTGTGATTAAGAAAATAACGTTAAAATATTTGGATATTTTTAGAAATAATATGTAGCACTTTTCTTATTTTTGTGTATATATACCATGAGAAGTTTATTAACAATTTCCAATTCTCCATGAACCAATAGTGGAAGGTAATATAAAGGCCTTAAAAAAATGAATAATTCATAGGTATGTAAACGTAAATATTTCATGGGGTATGTATATCTTATTTGGTACCGTTATTTTGTTTATTCCTATCTCATTTTAAAAAAATTGTTTGCATATCCATTTCGGATTCAGACGTGGTGTTTGAATATACATATGGTTGAAGTTTAGATATTTTTGCCTGAACTTTATGCAATTAAAAAATAATTGAATTCAACCACACATGACTGACGTTTTGGCAAAAATGACCAACTTGGCTTTAGCCGTATGACTTATCTGAAGTTAGGCTTTTCAATATATTATGTCTAAACTTATTTTGAAGTAGATGGATTACTACTTCCTCCGTTCGTTTTTACTTGTCACTAATTTTCAAATTAGATTTCTACTTTTACTTGTCATTTTTGATATATCAAGAGAAGACAACTTCTTTTTTCCTATTTTACCCTTAGCATTAATTAGTTTTTTTCTCCAAATTAATTTCAAGACACAATGTAAACATCATTTAATAGAAATACTATGGTAAAATAGTCATGTTATTAATTGTTTTTCTTAATGGGTGTGCCATCTCAATTTATGACGAGTAAAACCGAACGGAGGGAGTATGATCCAAAGATTACTATGCACTTCTCTCGGTCACAGACTCGCGTAGTTCGATATTTGTGCTCTCTGTTATTGATTTGGTAGCTTCATTAACTTCTCCAAGTCACCTAATCCATTGATTGCTAATACAAAAAGTACCATAATTGACGTAGATTTTTTATTTTTATTTTTAACATCAAGGACTTAATTAACATCTTTTTCTCTGTACATAATCTGAGAAGGTTATTACTAACAACTTTAAATTCTCTCTGTATCCATACTAGTAATTTAGAGGATTAGCAAGTTTTAACTCAAAGTTTGAATTCAGTTCTCACAAGGCCAAAGCCCAAGCAATCCTATACAGATGAGTGCACAAATGAACAATAATATTTGGACCTGCATACTAGGTCCAAAATCAACATTTGGACTTACACAAAAACAAGTCCATTAAAGTTCATAGGCCCTTCCAAGAATTCAACATGGATCTGCATCGAAAACACCACCATATGAAAAGCAATCCAACCACCGACTTACTGCATCTTCAGATAAATATAATAGTAATCTATGTTTAGCCATTACTCCATTTTTCCTCTATAAAAGCACATAACATACATGTCCCTTTCTAATATAATCTCTAAACAAAACATCATCAAAGTCTAGCACTCAATATAGCCACTCTCATTATTCACATCTTTAAAATCCTCCCTTCTACTACAAATTCTTTTCTTGCATCCCACATATATAATCATAATGGCTGGTAATTCCATGATCCAAAAAAAACATTTTCCAGACAAGAAATTTGGTACTATTTCTAGTCATGGACATGCTATTGAAGATGATTTTCGAATAGAGGAAGATCAGGAAGAAGATAATGAAATTTCAAGAGGTGTAGTAACTAGCCATATCTACTTGAAGTCTGCAGGCCAAATGAACAAAGATGTGGCTCTAAGGAGAATACGTCACAGGAAGCAAGTGAACAAATTCAAAGCTGCTACTCAATCTTTTCTTGGCTTTCCTAGTTTTAAAACTTCTTCCAAGAATGATAATAATAAAGTGTCTAATTCCCAGATTATTAGATGGGTCGATGATGCTTTTGCTGCACCTTAAATTAGACCAGACAATACACCCTTGTGAGCCGATTATTATCGAACTCCTCACATAACACCAGTTTTAGTTTATGTATGTGTATTTACTTATGGCTGAATCCCCATGTTTACTTATATTTTCCTTTTTTTTAGATTATCAGTCTGATTAATTCGAATTCGTAAATTTGTGTTGTAAATATGATTTGTAGGGTCTTAGTGGTAATTTCGTACTCTTTTTTTTCAGTCTAGATTTATGAACAGCTCTTAATTTCTGCTTCTCTGTTGTATCAAATAATGAAGTCTTGGCTTCTTGTTGCACATGAAAAATGAAAAACGAAAAATAAAAATTGATTAATCTACTTATATTTGGTTCACGCTTTAATAAAGAAGCTATGACATTAAGACGTGAGCTCCAATAAGGCAATCATTTATTTATTTTATTACACCTCACTAAATTATTTTTGTATGAAATCTAAATAGCGTACAAAATGTCTCATTTAGTTTTCTCCAGTGACTTACCATGTCATATATAATAAAGCTTGAGTCTTGGTAATTTTTGTACAGTAAAACAAAAATTGAATGATCATTTATAAAATTAACTCGCGATAAACAAAAAAGCAATCGCTACTACTATATGCTATACCGATCAATGCCAGAGTTGGAGTGAAAAAATAGCATTATTAGACTAAGTTTCACTTGTGGTTAAACATGGATGTCATTAGCAACGAATCTAATAAGCAACACTTCGCTTTAATTATGATTATAAAAATTGTAAGTGAGATTTTGTATATTAAGACATTAGCAGTATGAAGGTGAGTCTTGAAGTAATTAGTAAAGTTACTGTCATGTGGATTCAAGCTGCAGAAATAATCACTAACAAAAATATAAGATTTTTTTAGATTTCGTACATCTCTGAAATTTTAATAGACCAGACTGTTTTTTTAAGGCTATAAGCAGTATATTAAAGTGGTTTCCAAAAATAATGCATATATTCATTTGGAAAAAAAAAAAAAAGTGAAAAAGATTCTTGCTTTCGTGGAATATCATTCAAAGTTACTTTAACAATAACTTATCCGTTTAATAAAGAGACAAGAAATTAAAAATATTCAGATATATGTGCATCGTTTTCTTCTTTGATTAGTTCATTTCCGAATAACTTTTCATCTTTGATATAATTGTGCGGGAATATTAGCTATATTAGGGAAGAGATTAAGATGAATTATTATTCCCACTAGCATCTTTCTTTTATTCTTACTTTGATTAATTATTAAATCACCTTTCACTTATATTATGGATCGAGGGAATCAAAATGTCAACTCGATCTATGTGTCTATTATCATTCAATATTTATAATGCGCATGAGTTCTAATAAAAAATGGAACTATTACGCTAAATGATGTGGTGCAACGGATGAGACTGCTTCTTTCTCAATTAGAGTTACGATCTCAAATCGTAGGTATGAAAAAATCCTTAATAGAAAGAGTTTTCCTCGAATGGACCCTATCCGGTGCGAAGCTGAATTAATTGAACTCTAATGCGGATATGAAATGAGAATTTTATCCTCTATGGCTTTATTTATATTTGCATCAATGAAAAATAAAAAATAAATAATCAAAAGAAAATATATGAAAAATTGTATAGCGGGCTGGCCTAACATACTTGGGCTCCCATAACTACACTTGGGCTTTAGCAGATTAAGGCCCTGTTAATGACTCTGCCTTGAGGAATTGACATAAATATATAACATTCCCAAAATATTGACAGTTTAATAGCAAAAAAAGATTAGCAAAAAGAACCCTTAATTAATTGGCATTAAATAGCCAACTAACAACAAGGCTTCCTGTTTTTAAGGGATAGTATTTTTTAATTCCTAATTATTTTTTTTCTTTCTCTCTCACGTACTTTCTTTCTCCCCCTCCCTCTCTCTCTCTCTCTCTCCCATTTTAAAGGATAATATTTTTATTCCTATCTTTCTCTTTTCTTTATCTCTCTCTATCTTTTCTTTTTATTCTTATGTATATAAGTAAAGTATAATATATGTATATATAAAATTATATTTGCAAAAAATGATGTGTAAATTTAGTTGATATACACGATAAAATATATACATAAAATTATATTTGGTTTGTATGCATAAGAATATTAACAATAATTATAGTTGCAATTACATAGTGCATATATAAAAAATTTAATATGCTATATGTATACATGAAAAATTATTCATAATAATTTGCATATAAATTTAGTTAATGTATACGATATCTGCAGTATAAGTACATAAATTTTATTTTGTTTGTTTACATAATAATGTTAACAACAATTATAATTGCAACTATATAATGTATTCCGACAATTTATACGGAAAATAAAAAAGAGAAGAACAAGTAGTAAAAAAAGTGAAAAAATATTCTAGAAGTAGTAAATGTTCTTCACTTTTTTTACAATTTTCGTATTCATTTTTCCTTCTCTGCTTACTTTCGGAATCATTTGTTGGTGTATTTTTAACGGAAAACATAAAAAAATGAACAAGTACTAAAAAAAAAAAAAAAGAAGAAGAAAAAGTAATAACATCTCGTTTTTTAGATCTTTTGCTAATTTTAAGGAGAATTTTGGCTGGAAGTTAGAAGAGAGAGAGAGAGAGAGAGTGTATTTTTGATTAAAGAGTACCATATATTTTTTACGTACTATTTTTATGGAAAATGAAATGCTTTTTACTATTATTAAGGAAACAGTTATGGGTTATGTAATGCTAATTTTTTGGCCGAAAAGCCATTTGATGCCAACTTTTTAAAATATGGCTAAAGTTTGCCAATTATATGCTTTAGTGGATACACATGCCATTTTTTCGACTTGAATTGAACAAAATAAACATTTTAAGTACTTCTAAAACAATCCCCATCTTCATAAAAAATCAGTTTATCCTAAAATATTATTTTACTCCAATTAGGACAACTTCAGCCCTCAAAGATGGCGATGCAGACAGAAGAACAATCATTTCCTCAAGATATCACCATTCAAATTTTCTCGTGGCTTCCGGTTAAGTCTTTAATGCATTTTAGATGTCTGTCAAAATTTTATAATTCAATTGTGGTGGAACCAAATTTCGTAGATCTCCATTTATCCCATTATTCTACGATCAATTGTGGCGATACCAAGTTGATTGTATGCATAACCGACGGTCGTTACGCTATAGAAGATCATGATGAAGATAGAAATGCCAACAAGTATCATCAAATTGAGAATTTTAATAAGTTGTATGATCACATTAATTGTCGTTTAGATTATCATAGTAATTGCGAATCCGATAATGGTTTGTTTTGCATATGGGACGTGAAGTATATTGGGATTTGCAATCCCAGTACAAAGATTTCTTCCTTATTTGCAATATTTCGATATTGAACAGTTTATCTGTTCAATAGGTTTTGACCCCCGAGAAAATAAATATAAAGTTCTTTTGACTATGGATGTATACGAAGAAGGATTATCAAGAGCATGGATTTTCACTTTAGGCATAGATGAATCATGGAGAGAGATCATTAAATATGCAGAACATGGTTATTATGTTGCTCCATACAGATCCGGAGTTTGCATTAGTGGGATTATCTATCGGTTTAACCATGCTTCGGAGTACTGCATAATTGCATTTGATGTTAAATCTGAAATTTTCTCCAGTATCACAATGTCGATTGAATTACATCATAGTTTACATGGAAGCCTATATGAATATATTCTAATAGAAGTGAAGGGAAAATTAGGAATTCTGATTTTTTTAAATTTTTGGTCTGATGAAAACATCCATCTATGGGTTTTGGGAGAAGATGAAGAATGGGAACATCATGAGAAATTTCGATTTCCTATAGGATGGAAAGATATAGACTTGAGTAGTTATATGACTTGCAAGTACCGTGATGACGAAATTGGATTTGCAGTATTTCGCACAATTTCAAGTAATTTGGATTGTTTTTTTTACGATATCAAGAAAAAGAATTGGAGACATTTCCTAGTCCAAGGACTTCCTGAACGGGGTGAGGGCCCTGATCGGATTGAATGCATTTTTACTTACAGGGAAAGCCTATTTTAAGGGTGTCAACTGGGCCGGTTCAACCCGGAACCGGCCCATTTAGACCGGCCCATTTACCGACCGGACCGGACCGGGCCGGCCCGGTATGGGTAATGGGCCTGACGGGTTTTTAGGGGGGCTGGGCCGGACACGGTATTGAAACCGGTGGACCGGCCCAGTTAGAAAACCGGACCGGGTCCACCGGTGCACCGGCCCGGCCCGGCCCGGTAACTTTTTTTTTTTTTTTTTTTTTTTTTAAATTTTTCTGGGCCGTTGGGCCCCAGCCTGCAAAGGCTGTTTTGGTCCGTTGAGGCCCAACGGCTATAATGCCGTTGGCCCAACGGCCAAAACAGCCTTTTTAGGCTTAATTTTAAAAAAAAAAAAAAAAAAAACAAATTTTTTTTTTTCCTATAAATACATGCCATTTCAAAAAATATTTCCTACAATCTCAATTCTCATTCTCTTATTCTCTCTCAAATTTGCTAAAATTATCTCATAAAGTGTTCTATATATTTTATTATTTTGCAATTACAAATACTACGTTGAAGTTTCCAAAAGTACTCAATTGACCAACTTTCGAGTACTTCAAAAATTTGGTATTATCGTTCCATCTCTTACTTTTAATTTTTAATTAGTGTATTATTTGTTGAATATTTATTTGGATTTTTTTTGTGTTTTTTGAATATTTGTTAGTTTAATTGGTAATATGGATAAATTAAGGAAAGTCGGTAAAAGTGTTAGAAATCTTTGTCCCGGAAGTGGTAGTGGTAGTGGTAGTAAGAAACAAATTGGTTCCGGTAGAGGTAGTTCAAATGCTCGATATACTCGTGTGCCTCCGGTACCAATTAGCGAACCATTTGAGAATGAAATACGTGTAGGTGCTCACGATATGAATTATTTTGAGGCTCAAGAAAATTATGGTATAGAAGAAGAGAATGAAGTAGACTCTGTTGATTTAGATGAAAATGATGATGATGATGTTACACCCGAATCTGGTAATGTTAATGTTCAATCTGAATCAGTTAATCTTCCTCCCCGGCCCCCTGTAAGATCTCGTAAACAAACTAGTGTTGTGTGGAATTTTTATACCCGAATAGAAGGAACCACTAAGGTTGAATGCGATCTTTGTCAGGTAAAATACGAGCATAAGACTGGGGGTAATAAAGGAGGTACGGATCAGTTGTCGAGACATTTGAAGGAGAAACACCCAATAGAGCTAGCTCAGGTAACTGGTGGTGAGACAGTTGAGGGCCCAAGTCAAACTAGATTGAACCCAAAAACCGGTCTATTAGTTAAGAATTATAATAAAATGAAGGATCGTGAAGAAATAGCCAAAATGATAGCTGCGGGTTGTTTGCCTTTCTCTTTTGCTTCTTCTGATGCTTTTATTCATTATATTCAGGCAATTTATAATCCTATGTTTAAGGGTATTCCTAGAAGTACTTGTCGGTCCGATATTTTTAGACTCCATGCACAATATGTTTACTATTTATCTGCATTATTAAAAAATCTTTCATGTAGAGTTTCTTTAACTTCTGATCTTGGTCGTGCTATTAATAAAAATGATTATTTAACAATTACTTGTCATTGGGTAGATAGTAATTTTGTTATGCAAAAACGTATTTTAGCATTTTTGTATGATGAAGACCGTAGACACACTGGAAAATTTATTTCTGAATCTATTACAAAAGTTGCAAGATATTATGGTATTGACCGCAAAGTTTTATGTATATCTTTTGATAATGCATCTAACAACAACGCTGCTATTGAGTTGTTAAAAACTGAACTTTCTCCACCGTTATCCGAAATATTTCATGTTAAGTGTGCTTGCCATATATATAATTTAATTGTAAAGGATGGTCTTGCTTTTTTTGAGCCTGCTATTGAAAAAGTTAGACTTGCAGTTGGCTTTATTCAAGGAAATAATAGAAAAATTAGACTTACCGAATTTAAAAGAAAATGTCAGGAAAATGGACTTAGACCGAGATTAATGCCTGAAGAAATAGATGTGAGATGGAATTCTACGTATGATTTCTTAAATACTTGCAATATTTATAAAGTTCCTATTACTATGACTTTTAACCAATTTGCTAGTGATTTTCCCGATTGTATGTTACAAAATTCAGACTGGGCTGAAATTGATGATATTGTTAATTTTTTGAAAAAATTTTATCTAGCTACGGTTGAATTTTCTGGAGCTTATTATCCTACTGTTTGTAATATTTTAGCTTATTTAGCCGACATTTCTTTATTGCTTAACGAGTATAAGTCTAAACCAGGTTACAAATATGCTATTGAGGCAATGATTGATAAATTTAAAAAGTATTTTTTTCCGCTTCCCCCTATTTTCTTAGTTGGTGCTATAATAAATCCATGTATGAAATATAATACTATGTCCGAATTTACTTCTCTTATTTATTCTGCTTTAGGAGTAAAAGCTGATGAAGAACCTTCTTTGTATACGTCTATGTCTGATGCGAATAGTTACATGAACACATTATACAATCATTATGCTGATTTACTTGACAATGCTTTACCGTCACACATTACACCGACCCCCGCTCCCCATCGTTCTGAGGAACCATCATCTTCTAAAAGACAGGCACATAATATGCCTGTTTATTGTGTTTCTGATCTATCTGTTTGGAATAGATTGCAGCCTTCATCGCATAGAACCGTAAGTCGGGAAGAGCTTAAGTATTATCTTATGCAGCCTACAGAGGATCCTAGAGGTAGAATCAACACGCTGGAATGGTGGAAGAATAATGAAAGACAATATCCTGTACTTTCAATGTTAGCTAGAGATATATTGAATGTTCCAATGTCAACCGTTGCATCAGAGAGCGCTTTTAGTCAAGGACGGCAACAGATTGGAGACAACCGACACACATTGGGAGGCAATGCCATGAATGTTTTAGTTTGCCTTAGAGACTGGATTAGAGCAGAACGAAGAAATCAAGGAATGTTCGTGGAGCCGGAAGACGAAGAAGATCTTGAAGAAATAATGACTTCAAGAGAGAATTCAGCACAATCAAGTCCAATGCATGGCTTTAGTGCCATTGATTTTGACAATCCACAGCCAATTCCCATTAATGTTAACATGCGTGAATTGGAAAAACTGATGAAAAATTTGTAGAATTTACAATTAATCAATTGAATTTTCATTTTTCAATTTAACTTTGTGAAATTAGTGAAATGTAATTGCAACCTTGTAACTTGTAAGTTTTCAAACATTTTGCAATCAATCAAATATTAAATTCATTTACACTTTATATATTTTTTCCATTTAAAATTTAAATTGAATATCTTGTATGAATTCAATACTTTTAATATGATAGTATAAACGTATATGTTGTTGAATATTGTATATATGTATGTATGTTCTTTAAAATAGTATATATTGAATGTATATATGTGTATGTTTATTCTTTAAAGTAGTATATATGGAATGTATACATATGTATGTTTATTCTTTAAAGTAGTATATATTGAATGTATATATGTGTATGTGTATTCTTTAAAGTAGTATATATATTGAATGTATATATTGAATGTATATATGTGTATGTTTATTCTTTAAAGTAGTATATATTGAATGTATATATGTGTATGTGTATTCTTTAAAGTAGTATCTATTGAATGTATACATATGTATGTGTATTCTTTAAAGTAGTATATATGGAATGTATACGTATGTATGTTTATTCTTTAAAGTAGTATTTATTGAATGTATATATGTGTATGTATATTCTTTAAAGTAGTATATATATTGAATGTATATATTGAATGTATATATGTGTATGTTTATTCTTTAAAGTAGTATATATTGAATGTATATATGTGTATGTGTATTCTTTAAAGTAGTATCTATTGAATGTATACATATGTATGTGTATTCTTTAAAGTAGTATATATTGAATGTATATATGTATGTATATTCTTTAAAGTAGTATTTATTGAATGTATATATGTGTATGTATATTCTTTAAAGTAGTATATATTGAATGTATATATGTGTATGTGTATTCTTTAAAGTAGTATATATGGAATGTATACATATGTATGTTTATTCTTTAAAGTAGTATATATTGAATGTATATATGTGTATGTGTATTCTTTAAAGTAGTATCTATTGAATGTATATATGTGTATGTGTATTCTTTAAAGTAGTATATATGGAATGTATACATATGTATGTATATATGTGTATGTGTATTCTTTAAAGTAGTATATATGGAATGTATACATATGTATGTTTATTCTTTAAAGTAGTATATATTGAATGTATATATGTGTATGTGTATTCTTTAAAGTAGTATCTATTGAATGTATATATGTGTATGTGTATTCTTTAAAGTAGTATATATGGAATGTATATATTGTATGTATATATGTATGTATATTCTTTAAAGTAGTATCTATTGAATGTATATATGTGTATGTGTATTCTTTAAAGTAGTATATATGGAATGTATACATATGTATGTTTATTCTTTAAAGTAGTATATATTGAATGTATATATGTATGTGTATTCTTTAAAGTAGTATATATTGAATGTATACATATGTATGTGTATTCTTTAAAGTAGTATATATTGAATGTATATATGTGTATGTTTATTCTTTAAAGTAGTATTTATTGAATGTATATATATGTATGTATATTCTTTAAAGTAGTATATATTGAATGTATATATTGTATGTATATATGTATGTATATTCTTTAAAGTAGTATCTATTGAATGTATATATGTGTATGTGTATTCTTTAAAGTAATATATATATGGAATGTATATATTGAATGTATATATGTGTATGTGTATTCTTTAAAGTAGTATTTATTGAATGTATATATATGTATGTATATTCTTTAAAGTAGTATATATTGAATGTATATATTGTATGTATATATGTATGTATATTCTTTAAAGTAGTATCTATTGAATGTATATATGTGTATGTGTATTCTTTAAAGTAATATATATATGGAATGTATATATTGAATGTATATATGTGTATGTGTATTCTTTAAAGTAGTATATATGGAATGTATACATATGTATGTGTATTCTTTAAAGTAGTATCTATTGAATGTATATATGTGTATGTGTATTCTTTAAAGTAGTATATATGGAATGTATATATTGAATGTATATATGTGTATGTGTATTCTTTAAAGTAGTATATATGGAATGTATACATATGTATGTGTATTCTTTAAAGTAGTATATATTGAATGTATATATGTATGTATATTCTTTAAAGTAGTATATATTGAATGTATATATTGAATGTATATATGTGTATGTTTATTCTTTAAAGTAGTATATATTGAATGTATATATTGAATGTATATATGTGTATGTTTATTCTTTAAAGTAGTATATATTGAATGTATATATGTGTATGTGTATTCTTTAAAGTAGTATATATTGAATGTATATATGGAATGTATATATGTATGTTTATTCTTTAAAGTAGTATACATGGAATGTATATATATGTATGTGTATTCTTTAAAGTAGTATCTATTGAATGTATATATGGAATGTATATATGTATGTTTATTCTTTAAAGTAGTATATATGGAATGTATACATATGTATGTGTATTCTTTAAAGTAGTATATATGGAATGTATACATATGTATGTTTATTCTTTAAAGTAGTATATATGGAATGTATACATATGTATGTGTATTCTTTAAAGTAGTATATATTGAATGTATATATGTATGTTTATTCTTTAAAGTAGTATATATTGAATGTATATATATATGTGTATTCGTTAATGTAGTATATATTGAATGTTTATTCTTTAAAATCGTATTTTAAGTAGTATATATATTGAATGCATATTAAAAAACAATCAACGTTCAAAATACTATTTTTTTTAGTCGGGGCCCGGTAAACCGGCCCATTAACTGGTCAAAAAAATTAAATGGGCCGGTGCTGGGCCGTTTGGGAAAATTTCACTGTTCAGCCCGGCCCGGCCCGGCCCGTTAAGAATTGGGCCCGGCCCGGCACCGGCCCAAAACCGGAAAAAATAAATGGACCGGGTCCGGGTTGGCCCGGCCCGGCCCAGTTGACACATTTAGCCTATTCCCATTGAAAAATATTGGCACTGTTCATCCCCAAGTATTTGGCTAAGAGCCATTGCTGGATAGACTAAACGGAATTCACCTGTCACTGAGTTGTATCTTTTGTGAGATTGTCAATATTGTACCGAAGGCGTTTTGAGAGTATACTGAACCAGTATACCTATTCTTCTTCTGACCACTTTAAATCATCTATTGCTTTTATAGGTAGTTTGCATACAAATTATTTTTAAAAAAAGTAAAATAAAATATTAGTTATGTAAGGTTTTTTTTTTTGTTTCACAAGTTGGAAGACTCAAAGTTTGCTGAACCAAAAATGTGAATTTGGGTCCATTAACTTGTGAGACAGTATAAAAAACCACACAACTAATGCCAGTTGTGTATATCACCAGTATAAAAAATCACACAACTAATGCCAGTTGTGTATATCACCCAAAAAATAGGCCAAACTTATAGACTAGTTAGTGGTACTTAGTCTTGCTAAAGGCCAATTTATTTTTTGTAAAAGTTTGTATCTGATAGTTTTGCAAATTGGATGGAGGATATACCTCTAACACAAAATCCACCTCTTTTCGTATTGTTTATGGTATCATTTCGAATGAATGGGGAGAGCTAGTGTATATGTTATAGGTTCAATCGAATTTAATAGTTTTGGTCCACATTATGTATTTGTTTATGAAATTAATTAATTATGTATAAATTATTAATTTAGAATCCAATAAGTTAACATAACCAGATTTTGAACCCATAAACTTAAAATTTAGAAACCGGCTCTAATAATGAACTCATTGCACCAAATGTGGACGTAGCAACCTCTTAACCCTCATGTTCAACAGTAGCCCAATGACAAAAACATGAATTATTCCATTTAGCACCGTTTTCTAGTGGTCAAAAATTTTAAATTAATACAGTCTTAATCACAAGTCCGAATTAGCAAGACTCCAATGCGGATATTAAACTCCGAATGAAAAATCAAAATAAAAATTGAGGTATCATGAAAATGTGTGTATGAAAAACCAAATTTTTTCTATAAAAGAAAAGGAAAGAGACAAAATGAATGTCCTCTATGGCTCTATTTATATTTGCATCAAAGAAAAATATATAATGCAAGAGAGAATATATGAAAAATTACTTAATTGGCTAGCCTTAACATACTTGAGCTCTACAAAACAAAAAACTACTAGGTGATTTGTAGACTTGGGCTTTGTCAAATTAAGGCCCAGTAAGTGATTCTACTTGACCTAGAAATGGAAACATTGAGCCCAAAAGTGCAAAATCAGCTCCATAGGCCCGGAAAGACTGCCAAAATCAAATTTTTTTTATTATTACTATCTAATAGGACTTAAATAAACATTTTAAGAACTTATAAAACAATACAACAATAACATACATGGTGTATTCCCACGGGCCATGAGTGTATGCATTCGCCGCACCTTCCTAAAACAATCTTCATAAAAAATTTATTTAACCTAAAATATATATTTTACTCCAATTAGGACAACTTCAGCCATCAAAGATGGCGATGCAAACAGAAGAAAAGTCAATGCCTCAAGATATTACCATCCAAATTTTTTTGTGGCTTTTGTTAAATCTTTAATGCGTTTTAAATTTGTTTCGAAATTTTATAATTCAATTGTGTTGGACCCAAATTTTGTGGATCTCCATTTATCCCATTATTCTAAGATCAATCGTGATGATACCAAGTTGATTGCATGCCTAGATGATGCTTTTTACGCTATAGAAGATCAAGATGAAATGGAAATGCCAACAAGTATTATCAAATTGAGAATTTTAGTAAGTTGTACGATCACATTAACGGTCATTTCGATTATCCTATTCGTTCCGAATCCGACAATGGTTTGTTTTGCATATGGGATGTGAAGTATATTGCAATTTGCAATCCCAGTACGAGAGAGGTAAGATTTCTTCCCTACTTGGAATATTTCAATGTTTCTGAGTATATCTGTTCAATAGGTTTTGAGCCCCGAGAAAACAAATATAAAGTTCTTTTGACTATTAATAATTTCGAAGGATTTTCAAGAGCATGGGGTTTCACGTTAGGCATAGATAAATCATGGAGGGAGATCATTAAATATGACGAACATGGTTATCGGCTTGGTGAACTCAGATATGGACTTTGCATTAGTGGGATCATCTATCGGTTCAACTATGCTCCAACTAGAAGTATAGTTGCATTTGATGTTAAATCATAAACTTTCACATGTATCGAAGTGTATTGGGAATTAGGTAATAATTTACATGAATTCGAAAAAGATTATATGTTAATAGAAGTGAAGGGAAAATTAGGAGTCGTGGATTTTTTTATATTTTAAAGCTTATGAAGACATCTATCTATGGGTTTTTGGAGATCAAGAAGAATGGGAACATCAGATATTTCGATTTCCTTTAGAATGGGAAGGAGAAAAACACCTGTCTCCCTATAAAATTTGCAAGTATCATGGTGAAGAAATTGTATTTGCAATGTTCTCAACGTCAAGTGATGATGTTTTGGTTTGTTATTTTTATGATATCACGAAAAAGGGTTGGAGATATTTTGAACTCCAAGAATTTCCTGACTGGGTTCAACACTTCAGCATTTGTACTTACAATGCAAGCCTATTTCCATTGGGAAGTATTGGCACTGCCACTATTAATCACCAAGTATAATAACTACAATTGGCAATTGGACGTTGACGTGCATGACACATAAATTATGGAGGTGTTTAGATGAACATTTTGCAAGTTGATAATGCGGAGGTTATTTTGTGGGGATTGTAATACATGATTTATTTTTTGTAAACGTTAATTTGGTTTGTTCTATTAATTTTGTTTTGATGTAATTCAACTATTTGTTCTTAAGGATAGGAGGAAGAGTGGATCTATCGTTCCATTACATGTGTATTCTAGTGGACTACAAAACCGATGCGTTGAGCACAAAAGTGCAAAACTGTCAGCTCCATGGTCTAAACTGTAGATATTTATGAAAATTCCTCTTTACATAATTGAGATTAGTTGTGAGGTTTCTTATTGTCGCACAAGTTGATGATCTAAATTTTATATTTTTGATCAACTAAACTTTGAGTGCACCGCTTGTGAGACAAAAAGAAATCTCACACAACTAATATCAATTGTGTGAAACACAAAATAAAATAATTTGAGCACCGAATAAGAACATACAATTGTGCAAGTCATGTTCGTAGGCTCGATCGAAACGACTGCCAAACTCCAGAACTTGTAGGAATTTCTACCAAATTTATAGACTAGTTAGTGGTACTTTAGTTTTGCTAAAGGTCAATTTAATTTTTGTAAAAGTTGTATCTAATAAAAAGGACAGTTTGGTGCATTGAATTATTTGCTATGCGCATGATCAGGGATATAACTCTTAACACAACTTATAAAGTAGGTCGTAATATTTTGAACAATAATGAACTCTTCCTTCCTCCTTCATGTAACACAAAGAGGCTTGGCAAAATCCACCTCCTTTTCGTGTTGTTTATGGTATTTTTAGTTAAATTTATTAGAAACGAGCACTATGTTTATTGAATGGGGTGAATTGGTGTATATTTTACGGGTTCAGTCGAACCCAATAAATTAGTAGAACTGAATTCCAAATTCATAAACTTCAAATTCTGACACCGCCACTCTGATTATAAACTCATTGCACCAAATGTGGACGTAACAACCTCTTGACTCTCATGTTGAACAGTAGCATTAGAGGCAGCATTCCGGATTTTAGGGTTACAATAATAATGACAAAAAACATGAATTATTCCATTTATCACTGTTTTCTAGCGGTCAAAAATTTTAAATTAATACTGTCTTAATCACAAAATGTCACGTTAATTGGAGTACAATATTAAGACAAATTTAGTTGAAATTTAATATATTTTAGCTGATTATATAATATATTTTTCAAGTAATTGGTTCCTGTTAATTAGTATATATTATGGACAATAACTAGTACTTCCTCCATTAATCCAAATTATTCTTTTTTTTTTTTGCTTATCGAAATTTAAACTTTGTAAATTAATTTGATCAATATTTTTTTAAAATTCTTTTTTTTTTCATATTGACATGAGAAAAATTGCAACTTAGAATATGCTGCCAGTAAAAAAAATTTAATACAGAAATTTAACTTTAAAATATTGAGTTGATCTAATTCAATTTAGCTTCAAAATTAATTCAATTGACTCTAGAAAAAGAAAAAAAAATACTTATTTTGAAATGAAGGGAGTAATGTTTGCATAATTCAATATAAAAACTCTTTTATATGTTGTCAAAATGAATTAACTAGAGTCTAACATATATATAGTCACTTTTTTTTTTTGGGTGATTGACATAGATTGACATATACTACGTACATTACTTATTTACTAAAGTGAAGGTTAGAAATCTATTTAAAAAGTATTCAATCGCAGCATTATTTTCATGATTACCTCTAAAGAAAAGTCCAACATAAAGTAAACGCCAACGGAAATACAAAAGAAATGAATGAGAATATTACATTTGTCATTTGGCGAGATAATATTTGTACCCTTAATTATTTTATTATAATAGGATCTTTTATATTAATAGTTTTCAAGACGTGCCTCCCACGCAATTGTTGTGAAAAGGAAAGGGTTTGTTAAGATTAGGTAGATAAATTATATTACACTATTTAGTAGCAATTATTAATTATAGACTAGAAAGGACATCATATAACAAGTGTGGCAACATTGTTATTAATTCTCTCTGTTTAATCCAGTCAACATCATAATTTCTCCTTAATCTTTACGTTGTTGGTAACTTTTCTGCAGAACTCCATGTAACATAAAACAAGATCGTCCCTCATTTAATTAACTTGTTAATCCAACTTTTCTATTTTACCATAATGATTCAGGCATAGTCAGAGATTAACTTGTTTATCCAACTTTTCTTTTAACCATAATGATTAAGGCAAAGTCAGAGACGGATATATAATCATGCACAAAGGATTTAATACTAAACACCGCTGAACCCCTTATTGGAGGTACAACTTAGTATTCCTTGAATTAGATCTCTTTTACCAATAACGGTTGTAGTAGAGTGATAAATACTCCTTCATCTTTAATCAAATATTTCGAGTTCAAACTCTAAATATGAAATTATTTTTTTATTAAGTATTGATTTATCCCCGATATAGAACTTTCCCAGTACGCGATAGATACACCAAATGAAGAAACATATCTTATAAAAAGAAATAGATTCCTTTAGCTTGTTTGTTGTTTGGGGAAGATTCTACAAGCAATTTTCAATTTTTTTGGGTGTTGTACAGAAAGATTAGAGTGAGTAAACGTAATTTCTAATTTTTGTGGTTTTCACTTTATCCGGTGATTAAAAAAATAAAACTTTTGAGTCCTACCTTCTACGTTGCATTTGATCAGAAACAAATCTAAGTTTAAATTCAGTGAATTGGAATACTTCTACATACATACGTAGGTCTGGCATAAAAATGGTTATATTTTCAGCACTCAATAATATGATCTAATCATAATGAAAGTGGATAAAAATTATAAAGATCAAGATTCAAATTTAGTAGACAAAAAAAACGTTATGTGATTTTTCTTTTCTACTTAAATCTTTGGTGCGCAAAATTAGTACAAGTATCGGTATTTAGTAGCAATTAGAATGCACGGGCGTGGATTGTAGAGATCTGTATTCATATTTAAAATTTTACTTAATTTGTATATAATTTACCTAGAACTTACTACGCTGTCTTTTTAGAATTCAAAACTCATAAAATCAAAATTTTAGCTCTCCGTCTCTAATAGCATGTACATGAAATACTTAGCTCCCATTTAGCCATAAATTTTGAAATTTTAAAATTTGAGATTTTGAATTGGGTTTGGACGTGTTGTATTTAACTTGGAAAAAAAATTTATAATTTTAATTTGGGAATGGAAGTCCGGAAAGTTCAAGAACTGTCTTAGGAACCTGAAAATATTTGAAGGTCATATTTTCAAAATCTATTTTATGGTCAAACATATATTTGGAGATAAACTTTCGGAATGTAATCCAAATATCTATGATCAAACACTAGCTTATAAATATCACGAAAGTTTACTTTAACACGATCATTACTATAAAAATATTTTTTCATGATTGTGGATAGGGGTATACATGGTCGGGTTGGTTCGGGTTTTTTAAATATCAAACCATTTGTGTCGGGTTTTTAAATCTATAAATCAAATCAAACCAATAAAATTTGGGTTTTTCAACCTCGGGTTTTTTCAGGTTTTTTTGGTTAAAATCTTCACGCAAACATATAATTAACTTGTGCTTCAAATATTTCTTTAATCCAAGCAAGATGCAATTATCTTAGGTGTTCTTTAGAAAAATAACACAAAATATGAAACGAGTTATGACTATAAAATATCCAACAAAAATAATAATAAAATCGTATAAAATAAATATTGCATATTAATGTATGATAAAAATAATCATAATTTAAAAATGTTAAGTCATGCTAAAATAAGTCTAGTAAGTATTAATTGCATGACTAAATATTAAATAGAAAAATAAATTTAGGTTATCTACTTATCCAAAACTAATAAAGAATAAATATCCAACATTATTATCATATTAGTATTGATTTGGGCTTTCTTTGAGTTACTAATATTTATGGACTATAAAACTTATTGGATCATTCAAAATTCTAAGTTTAAACTTGAAATAAAATGTTGAAAGATGAAAACAATGAAAAAGTTTAAGAAATATTTATAAATTGCATCACAATAAGTATTTTTAAAAATTGTATAAATGTAATATCGGGTTGGTTTGACTTTTTTTAGTTAAAACCAAACCAAACCAATTATAATCGATTTTTTTTTTTTCAAAACCAAACCATTAGTCGGGTTTTTTTTTTCAATTTGATTCGATTTTCGGTTCGATTTTATTCACCCTAATTGTGGACACTCAATGCATTACAAATGTTGGCCATTGATGAACGAATAGGATGGATTGCCGTGTGTGGCATCGCAAGTTTGTCAGCGTTCAATCAAAAAAATGAAAACACAGTACTACCATTTTCCCCTTACATATCTTTTTCATGTGTTTCATGGTCCAAGTCTTAACCATTACAAGAAAATTTGGTACACTTTTGTTCAAAAGGAAGATAGGGACCCACATTTTACGCCCACCTGATACTTTTTTTTTCCACTTACCCATATTGGAGTCGACTAATTCGATCTCGTGCCTAAAAGTCCTATTATAGGGGACCAAGGGTAAAGCATTCCCTTTGAAAGACGATTCTATATTCAGGGTTCAAACTCGAGATCTCTGATTAAGGATAAAGAAGTGTTTACCACTCCACCACAACCTTTGATAATCCTTAACAACTTCCATTTGTTTGCACACACATAATCAGGATCTAAAGCTTGACTTAAATGACCTCCTTTTAATTTTATTGTTAATTAATTATGAAATTCCGAATACACAATTAGAAGCTAAAACTAGAGTTATCCTTACGTGTACTTGAGAGTAAATAGTTGAGAAAATTCTCTCTGGATCATTTTTCAACTTTTCACATGGCTACTTACCTAGAGCTATGTCAGAAAAATCTACCATTGAAAATCATTTTTCTTGTTAAATTTCAAGGGCTATCTTTATCATGAGATAAATAAAATATTAAGAATTACTATGCATTTTCTATGAATATTATAGTAGGAGTAATACTAATAATTTTATAATGTCTAGAACAGCTGGTAATAATGTATGTGCATTTCAAACATCTCAAGTCAACAATATTGATTAAAGAGAGGGGAATCAGGGAAAAATGGTCATAACAAGATGTTAACTATTTTCACATTATTAACTAAGCTATAAGGAGATTTTATCTCATCATATACAATACTAATAATAATGAAATTTTATTTACACTCACTGTATTTTTACTTCTTGTAGCAGCCTGAGTAAAAAAAAGTTTCCGATTATTGATATCACTAATAATGGACAATTATCTATAATTATCTGTTTGTGTAAAACAAATAAACTCATTATTTAAATTGATCTAACCTTCCTATACAGACTAGTGGGAAAGGATATCCAATTGTGAAATTAAAGAACCTGAAATTTTAATTAATGCAGGGTAAACTTCGGTGGTTGGTCAATAACTATTAGAAACGCTCTTGAACGCGCTATCATTAACGGATGGAAGAATGTGAAGATTTTATTTGATGCATGTGATCCAGAAATGAGTCACTATTTCATGGGAAATAAATTGATGCTTGAAGACATTTGAACGCTTTCAAGCATATTTGATTATGTCGATTTTATATGTATTTCTAGATGTTTGGACAAAATAGCTCATAGTTTAGCTAGATATTTTGTATCTTTGATGAAGAAGATCTCTTGAGAGAAGCTTTTCCCGAATTGAATTGTACATAATGCTAAGAGTAAATTAAGTTGTGTCGTTCATAGATACAGTAATACAAAGTGTTTTGCTTTGGTGTGTAAAAAGAAAGCTTAATAAATTCTCGATAGGTACGTATCATTCTAACGTTACAAAAAGAAAAAGTTAGAACATTTATAATGACTAATAAATCGTTCTTGCTGTTAGGTTTCCAACTTGTTGATAAGTCAAGTCAATGACCAAATAAGTGTTCGTTAGACATATCGTTTTGCTACCCTACATGATTTTTCATCTTTCACAAAGTAAAAAAGAGAGAGGGCAAACATAGAAATGATATATGTCACATAAGAAAAATTTAAACTATAAATAGTCTACCTTTAATAAGTAAAATCATCATTATGATTCCTTACTCTTTTTTATTTTTCATATTCTTATTGCAATCGTGATTAAATTTAAATTCAACAACAATAATAATAGTAAGATATTCAGTACAATTCCACAAATAGGATTTAAAAAGAACAGTGTGTACATAAATTTTACACTATCATAAAAGGTAAAGAGACTATTTATTACTAACCCTCGGATCAAAAGAAACAAAATTCACATTCATGTTGGAAAATTTCATATTGGAACATAAAATACTCTCCAACAAAAACGATTATATATCTAGATATAAACTCGAAAATTCTAATCAAAACTAAAAAATTACTAATCACTCCGCTTCAACTCTTGTTGGTGAGCTCTCATTACTTTATTCCTTCCCCATTTCCCTTTCATTCACTTCTGATCAATTTACAAACTTTCTTTCTTCTTCTTATTTCTCATCCTCCCTTGTTCACATGTACCCAAGAAATGACTGCACCTCTCCATTTCACAACAATTCTATGTTTGTTTATATTCATTTTTTCATCAAACATAGTTCTTGGATCAAACTGTACTCATTCATGTGGAAAAAAATTCCTTCCATTTCCTTTTGGTTTTTCTCCTGGCTGTCCAATTCAGCTCAACTGCACATCACATGGAGAAATTTTCCTTAACAAATTCCCAGTACAATCAGTAACATCAGATACCATTTTAATCAATCTTTTAGCAAAATGTAACCGTCCATTTTCCGATATTCATACTTTTTTTAGTCCAAACTACGCACCAACTTCGCGTAACGGGCTACTTTTCCAGGAATGTGGTTCACCAGATTCGAGCTGTTTGATTCCCTCTACGATGATTCAAACACATTTCGAGCTTCTTGATTGCGGGAAAGAGAACATGAGCTGTTATTCTGAGCCGAATAATGCCAAAAGTTATATAAGTTTGAGTAATTTGTCTGCAATGAAGTGTGAATATTTGTTTTCTGCTATTTCTGTTGAGTCAACAGTGAATAGCTCTGCGGTTTCGTTGGATGTTCAGGTGGTTCAGTTGGGTTGGTGGATTCATGGACGTTGTCAGTGTTCTTCCAATGCCAATTGTACTAAGATTTCGTCTCCTATTGATGGGAGATTGGGATATCGGTGTCACTGCCATGAAGGGTTTATCGGAGATGGCTTCTTAGCTGGATCCCGCTGCCGGAAAGGTACGTTAGAGAGAACACACTTTTAATTAATTACTCTCTCGTTTCAAAAAGAATGACTTATCTTAACTTGACACGAAGTTTAAGAAAAATAAAAAAGACTTTTGAATCATATGATCATAAATTAAAATTGTATCAAATGTATAAAAATGTCCTTTAATCTTATGGTCTTAAACATGTTATATGAAAAGTTGAAATTAAAATATTATCAAAAAAGGAAAGGATTATTCTTTTTTTAAACAGACTAAAACGAAAATAGATCATTGTTTTTAAATAGAGGGAGTATATGAAATGTATCTAATTATGGGCAGCAGTGAGATTTGAACTCGAAAATATGTGTATGTTTTGATAACACGTTAAGTTATGTGACAATTTCATCTAAAATTTTAATGTTTTGGGGTCGTTTGGTTAGTAGCTTAAGGATAATAATCTCAAAATATTTCGTGAAATTGCTAATAGGCATTATTTAATCCCAAAATTATTTGACGCAACTATTTTAGTATAAATGATGGGACTTTCCAAGACAATTTTGCTTTAATTAGTTAACTATTTCTTCAACAACTTTCTATCTTCTAATAAGTAAAATAACATGTTCTAGTTTTAAGAAAGAAAAATACATTTGACTTTTCAAAATTAGAAATTTAGGTTGCATAAGCAAGAATTATATATTCAACTTTCTCCAAGACACCCAATTTGATTATGAGTTGGGGGGGGTTTAACTAAAAATGAAATTGAAGTTGAGATGAAGGGAGTTTTGACCAAATTTGGTGAGAGAAGAACATCATAGTTAGATGAGAAAAAACATGGGTCCGAGTACAAAGATTAAAAGATGGCATGCTGGGGGCGGCCAAAAATAAAAAGTTTCCAATAGTTGACTGTATAACTCTAGTTGAAATTGAATTATTTTATTTTATTTTTTATACTCCCTCCATCTCAATTTGTTTGTTCGAAAAAAATCTGATATATAGTTTAAGAAAATAAATATTTTTAGTTTTATGATTTTAAATTAAAGATAGATAGAATGAACTAAAATGTTCTTTAATTTTATGGTTTTAAACATATCACCAAGGGCGGATCTATTAGCATTCGGGATGGGGGTTCCCGGAAACCCCCAAACTTTTTCGTAAACCTTGTAATTACATTAAAAAAATTTATTAAATGTATAAGAATGCTAAGTTAGGAACCAATTAACAAAGTTGTTGGTTGGCTCAGCGGTTCAAAAAGGACCTGTAGAAGTGCTACACGAGCGAAACCTAGTTCGAGTTCCATTGGACGACCCTTTTTAACTTCTTTGGTAATATTAATTTATATTACTGGAAACTCACAAGCTTAAATTCTTGAACTAAAAAAAAAAAAAAAGATAAGATAAATAAATTAAAACGGGAGAAGCACAAAGCTCAGTTTTCTCCAAATATGGGTCATGGAGTGCATGCTAAGGCACTAGTAAAGTCAATAGTGTTTGCTATTAATAAATATAACAGATGAAGAATTTTCTTTCTCATGTTCATACTACTAGGGGCGTATAACCCGTATTAGCACGGACCCAATATGAAGAAAGATTACTGGATTTATCGTTAATCTTATTTGAATAAGAAACTTAATATTTCATCTGTTGCTAAACAAGTGGTATTTTAGTTTTTTTTTTCTTAACTAAATTGTAGGTTCTTATATAAATTTAAAATCTTGCCGAGTAATTGGTTGGATTGTTATTTTTTGTTAAAATAGACCGAAAGTAGCAAATTGTACCGAATAAATTTATATATACAAAATATATTTTGTATATTAAGTTTAAAACAATGAAACATTAAAATTTTCGTTTTGAGAGTCTGAGACGATGAAAATAACTACAGCCAACGGGTAATTAACATCCAAAACTTCAATTCTAAAACATATCATGTTACTCTTATTAAAACTTAATTAGCTCTAACATCTCTAGTACTAATAATCAATAACTTATAGGTGTAGTATACTACTTAATCAAATATTGGATACTATATTTTTTGCATATACAAAAATAACGAATTGTTCACGTTATTTAACAGTGAATTATGTTTATAAAAGGTGAAATTTTATTAGGTATTTTTCTTCGGTTCCTTTTTACTTGGTACATATTTTCTTAACACAAGTCTTAAGAAAATATTTTTTGGAAATTTATTTTACTAAATTAACTTCTTTTTTTTAAAATAAAAATAAAAATTTGACCATTAGTATTTTATATAATTAATTTATTATAAAGATAATATTAAGATAAAAATAATAAAAGAGAAATATAGGGAGGAAAATATTTAGGGAAAAGGGTCAAAAATACCCTTCTACTTTGATAAATTGGCTAAATTTGCCCCTCATTATACTATTGGGCTAAATATACCTCTGTTGTTATACTATAGGGTCAAATATACTCCTGTCATTAGCAAAGTTATCAAAAATACCCCTCTTTTTAATATTTCTCCATCATGGCAAGGTGTGAGCCTCGTGGCGTGACATTTGGGTGAGATGGATGTCACGTGGCATGCCACCTCAGCATTAGATTTTTTTCCTTCTTCATTTTAATTTTTTTGCTTCAAATTTTAGCACTTAATTATTTATTTTATTAATTTTTTTAAATAAATAAAATATGTGAGTATTTAACACACAAAAAAAGACTAATTATTGATCACTAATCACTATCACTAGTAATAAAACATCCATGGTGGTGTCAACTTTTCCTCGCATTTCGCTAACCTTAAGCCCCCATTTTTCCGGCACCTCTTCGCCGGACTTTTCAAAATTCACCACCTTCTCCGAAAACTCAGTTCCCAAACTCACCGCTTTTGCTCTTTACAGCTCGACATGTGGCATATCTTTTCCTTCCGCCGCCTTTGGTGGTGGTTCTCTTCCGTTTGGTGAGGAAAGTTCGATGTTTATTAACAATGACAGTTATTTTATTTTAAATAAACAAAATGTGTGAGTATTTAATTTATCAATTTTTGTAAATAAAAAAAGGAAAATAAATATATATGCTGAGGTGGCATCCGCCGAACTCAAATGTCATACCACGTGGCTCTCACCTTGCCATGATAGAGAAATGTTAAAAAGAGGGGTATTTTTGATAACTTTGCTAATGACAGGGGTATATTTGACCCTATAGTATAACACCATATGTATATTTGGCCCAATAGTATAACGAGGGATAAATTTAGCTAATTTATTAGAGTAAAGGAATATTTTTAACTAATTTATCAAAGTAGAGGGATATTTTTAACCCTTTTCCCAAATATTTACCCTTGATCATATTCAAATGGGAAATTAGAGTAGATATGATATCATATTGTTAGACTGTGGGGCCTACTTTTGAAAATGGGAAAGTTAAATGGGCCCAGCATGGTCAATGTCTCAATGACATTTCAATGGAGGGCATTAGTTTGTAATTAATTAGAAACGGATGGACTTTTCCTAGTAGCTGTTGATAAGGTCCAAACATTAAAACACAAAAGACAATTTTTCTAAACAAAGTAGTCTTGCAAAGTATTTAATGGACCTTAATACCCTAAAACTTTACTTTAATACCTATAAACTAACATGTCGAAGCTGTCCTTTCTAATATATAGAAAAGTAAAGGTAAAATCAAGAAAAAAAAATTATGATTGTTTATTAGAGCAACTTGTGATTGTCGTTTTTCACAAACAAAGGTATAATAATGCAACATTTAGAAAGACAATCACGCATGTGTTTGCTTCATCAGCGGAGCAACTCGTGACTATCTAGGTAGGACCTAGATATGGTGATGGTTGTTGCCTTTAATGTCTCTTATCAATGCCAAAATTAATGGCAAATCTAATTGTTGAAGTTCAGATAAAAATGGTTGAATTCAGTTAAATAAAATTTTAAATATTTCATCTGAAATTAGGAGTTATCAAGCCTAACTTAAAATAATACGTGTCTAAAGTTGTTATGAATTAGATAGACTTGCAAATTTTTATATATTGTGGATATGAACTAAATGGTGGTCCCAAAATCGGGTAGTCACTTGACTATCTAGAGCACAATCAATAAGTTTACGGAGACTCAATAACTTTTGTCCCTACCTTATAAATATATAAATAAATTCACTAAATATTTATAATTATTTGAGTGTGAACTAGTTATCATTATATATTAAATTTAGATTGTTGTAGAAACTTAGGAACTTCAAATCCTGTAATTTCTGATTGGTTGGTGTAGTGTCCATTCATATTATTCCATCAATACGTCCTGCCAAAATTTGTTTCATCATTCAGTCAAAGAAGAAGCTTTTTTCCTGGGTTTTCTTCATTTTCTATCCAACTCCATATGATTCTGAGTGAGCAATGGAAACGAAGTCACCATCATATTACGTGAAGATAGTAGTTCAACAATATCAATGGACCCTCCTCATATTATTTTCCTCCATTTCAATAATGTTCAAGAAAAAAACAAGAAGTCTTTTATTAATGACAAGGGAATCTTCAACCGCTATACTTTGGGTGCACATAGGATAAATTCCGCTCCAGTTTAATTGCCCGCAAACTGTACAAGAGAGACAAACCGCTACACTAGGCAAGCCTCGTGCGACGAACTCGACCGAAAAAACATGCAAGAAGTTTCGAACCTGAAACCCTCCATTTGGGAGATCCCTTGTTCAACACCCTTGCAGGCTTTTAAAAAAAAAAGTCTTTTGTAACTAATTTCAAAATGAGACGATTGAATTTCCTTTTCTCAAACTTATTAAAATAAGGTGAAAAGGAATATACGAATTTGTGTTGCATTTCACTAAAACATACATCTATGAATTTGTGGAAATTAGCACTTGATAATGTATGAATTGCATAAGCTCTTATCTTATAGTATGATTTCTTTCCCCAGTTTGAAATTCTTTGGTTTCTTTTCCTTAAAGATTAGTAAGTGCCTATAGCTAATTCTTGGTGTTTGTTTGTGAATGCAGATGAGATAACATGCAACCCTTCAAAGTATCTTTCAGGCAAATGTGGAGGAACTACACGAGTTGGTGTTCTTGTCGGAGGTAATTCTAAGTTGGATTTAAGTTATATACACGGACAGTACAGGGTCTCAGCTTCTAGCACTATTGGAAATGAAATCATTCCCTTGTTATTATTTCTCCAGGTATTGTAGCTGGTGCTTCATTAATGGTTAGTGTAGGCCTAATATGCTGCTTTATTCGAAGAAGATTGAATTTCCAAAACAGAACAAGAAGAAACCGCGAGTTATGTGAGACCACAGGGATCAGCATCCCGATTTATCAGTACAAAGAAATGGAAAAGGCAACCGATTTCTTCTCTGAGAAACGGAGACTAGGAAATGGCGCGTATGGAACAGTTTATTCAGGAAAACTCCAGAATGACAATTGGGTAGCTATCAAAAGAATTAGGCATAGAGATACTGATAGCATTGAACAATTCATCAATGAGATCAAGCTACTTTCCTCTGTCAATCATCCAAATCTCGTTCGCCTCTTGGGCTGTTCTATTGAAAATGGTGAACAGATTCTTGTTTATGAGTTCATGCCTAATGGAACTTTGTCACAACATATACAAAGAGAAAAGGGGAACGGGCTTCCATGGCCCGTTCGCCTCACGATTGCTGCAGAAACTGCACAAGCTATAGCTTATCTGCATAATGCAATGCACCCTCCAATATATCACAGAGATGTCAAGTCTAGTAACATACTTTTGGATTACAATTATAAGTCAAAAGTTGCAGATTTTGGACTTTCAAGACTCGGTATGGTTGAATCATCCCACATTTCTACTGCACCACAAGGTACTCCTGGATATCTTGATCCTCAGTATCATCAGAACTTTCATTTGTCTGATAAGAGCGACGTTTATAGTTTTGGCGTGGTTCTTGTTGAGATCATAACGGGACTAAAAGCAGTGGACTTTGCTCGTGCTCAAGACGAAATAAACTTGGCTGCATTGGCAATTGACAGAATAGGAAAGGGTAACTTAGATGAAATTATCGATCCATATATCGAGCTACATATGGATGCATGGACACTTTCATCTGTTCACAAGGTAGCGGAGTTGGCATTCAGGTGTCTAGCATTTCATCGCGATATGAGGCCATCGATGATGGAAGTGGCGATTGAATTGGAACAACTTAGGCTAAGCAGATGGGCGAATTCGGAAGATAACATAACACCTTCATCAAGGGGATCTTCAATTTCATCAACTTCAGATGTGAGTGAGAAACCACTGAATCTTTCAATTAAGAAGCAAGAAATGGATATCAAAGCTATATTTTCGACGGAAAAAATAAAGGATTATTCCCCTGTTTCAGTACAAGATCCATGGAATAGTGAGCAAAGCTCTCCCTCTTGTAGCAGTTTGCTTAATCATATAGTCAAGTAATTATGTAAAGGATTAATTTCTTCTTTGTAATTTACTACATGTAGCATGTTGAAAATGTGGTATACTAGCAAAAATTACTAGCAAATAAGCCATATTTGACCTGTACTTCTAAAGTTTCTTTGTATATCTTTTATTTTTGGTTTATTATTCTTTGCCTATCATTTATCAATAACCGCATGCATTGTACGATGGATGTGAAGAAGTAGGTCATTATCTCAGCAATAATGATCATGAGCCAAGCTCTATTTGGGGTGAATCCCCGGTTATGTAGTCATATGCATTACGATCCGAATGTCCAATTCTCTCACAAATAAGCTCTTCTGATCATTCTATTGCATGTACCTAAATCAATAACTCAAATCGATAATTAGGTTCTTGGGTTTTATTTTTTTTACCCCTCCTTAGGAGCTCCCACCCCTTTTGCTCTCTTTGTGACTCGAACTCAGAACCTTCGGGTTAGAAGTGATGGGTGCTTACCATCCGAACAACTCCCTTTTGTCGTTTTTTGGGTTAATGATTCGGGTTATTGGTTTAACGGTTTGACTATCTGTTTACTCTCCCAAGTTTGGGGCTTATTGATTCGGTTCTCGTTTTGAACAATTTTTCAATGGGTGAACGGATAACCCGATAGTAATTCATCAAATTATAATTTTACCCTTCAATATATAAAGGATCCTAGCAAAAGATGAATCAGATGTCGATGAAAAGTTGAAAAGTGAAGAGAACATTATTTTCAAATCTAGATTAAAGTGGTTTGGTTTAGCTGGGCTAATTCTCTTTGCTCTTTCTCTTATCACCTATTTTTTTTCTAGCTAAACATACTTATTTTATTACTTATGAGATTTTTCGTGTGAGATCTTAACCGCTAACCCGATAACGATCAATAACTGATTAACCGATATTGTAACGGTTTAGCTTTTCTACAAACTAATAACCGATAACTTCAAAACCAAACCAAACCGACTGATATGCAACCCTACTTTGGTCTGTAACAAATGAATCATTAGAAAAGTACACAAGAAGGTTAAATTTGCTACAAATCAGAGGATGACTATTAATGTAAAACAGCTTTAGTTTTAATGTTTGTTATGGTTATATGTTCTGAATCGGGGGTCTATCGGAAACAACATCTCTACTTCATCTGAGGTAGTGGTATGGACTGTGTACACTTTACCCCTCCCAGACCCCACCTGGTGGGAATACATTGGGTATGATGATGATGATGATCTTACTTTTATTCTTGAAAAATTGTGTGTCTATTGTTATAGAATTACACTAGCTAACTCGCAAGATTTCTCAATCAATAGCGAATGCAGAAAATATATTTTACATTCATAAGGTAAGGAAAGCAAATTATGCGTATTGTTAAAATTGTAGCAATGGCCAAAACTTTGTAAACAACATTTGGTTCTTTTTATAGTTTTGCACATGGTACTTGCACTCTTTTATTCTCGTAAAAATTCGTGAAAGCAAGTATAGTTGGGCTTTCACTTGTGATATTCCTGGGGCATGTTGAAGCATTGAGATGTACTATATATTTGCTTTATAGCCCATATATGTCTGTCGTATTTTCATGCCTGTTTGGTGTTGCATGCTGAGTGGAAGAGAAAGTGTGAAATTATGTTGATTTCATGATATGAAATGTTCATTTTATGCCTACGCGGCATGGGTTTGTCTTTCATGCTATGACACAATGAGCCCCAAAAGTAAGGTATCATGTGAATTTGAGATCTGTCTTATTTAGTTCTTCTCATTACTCCCTTGTTCCAATATATGATCTACGTGACCTCATCTTTAAAAACTTGTCAGTTTAAATGTGTCATTCCCACTTGCTCTACCCTCTATCAAGCGCGTCCCATTACTTATAATGTCAAAAGAGATCATTGAATGAAAGCGAGTTTAGTACCAGTAATAAGCAAGGGTTTCAATTTTATGGTTTGAGAGTTTTTTGGTTATTGAAAAAGTGGACCGGACCTCTAATATTAAATCCAAAATCCTGGTGTTGAAAAGGTCAACTTCACATTGGATCCGCCATAATCTACAAAAAGCAGCACTTTCTTGAGTGACCCATCAAACGTCATTAACTTTTTATATGGGCCAGTCGCTAGATTTATCGCCAAATATGACCATACAACATAATGTTTCAAATCATTATATCGAAAAAAAAAAACCCAACCAATTCCTTCAAAATAAAGAGTTAAAAATATAATTTATCAATATTAGTAAGACGAACATATGTTGAGTTTTTGTCTGTTGTGAGATGAGTATTTGGTCTACCTATATGATCAATGTCATGAGATAATTTTTGAAACCAATATTTGATCTTCCGATATAATCTTGGATAATGTCATGAGCTAATTTATCGAGAACAACATATAGATTGATCATTGAAAGAGTAAAATAGTTATACATTCCACGTTCCAACAAAAAGTATTACACTACTATACTAAACTATACACATCACTAGCAGATGACATTGAATGCAACAAAGCAATATTATATTCCTCCATCACCTGCCTGCGTTGTTCTATAAAAAAACTCATAATAACAATGAAATACAATACACTAAACAACTTTACTAATCACTTAATTGAGCCAGTATTAATCAAAAACTAGCTCTTTTCAGAGAAGTTAAGGTAATTGCAGCACCTAAAGGAGATTGACCAACCTCAATCTCAAACGAATCATATCGAAGAAACAATTCAACCAACAACAACCTCGAAACCAGTACAACAAAATCTTTTCCGGCACACTGTTTGTTGTTTACCGATGGGTTTTCAGTTTCCGGCCCATTGGACCATAGCACATGCTTTAGTAGCTTTTCCCCTTCATCCCCGATGAACCTATCGGGGACGAATTCTTCTGCCCTGTCGAAGATTTTCGGGTCTTTAGTAGCAAATGGTTGAAATCCATAAAGGAGTTCACCTTCTTTGATCTCAAATAATGCATCATGGGATTCAATTATGATGTCTTTCTTTGCTCTCCCGTATTGTGATGCAACTGGTGGTTCAATACGGAGAGATTCGTAGACAACTGATTTCATTAATGGCATTTTTTCCATAGCTGACATTGTGACTTTTCCATTGTTGGATGAAATGACTGAACGAATTTCTTGAGCTAATTGGTTGTGAAGTTTGGCCCCTGCTCGACCGATCCATTTCAACATATTGGGGAAGAAGATTTTGATTCCTCCGAATGAATTGAAACACGTTGCGAATAGCAAATTGTGACAAGCTTCTTCGCGAGAAATGCCATTTTTTTCAGCTTCATCAAGAACGGAAGTTGAGTTCTCGTAGAAGAAACTATACAATCTTTGGTAATCTTTTTTCACTAAGGCAGGGGGAAGACGAAAAGTATGCAGAACAACGTCTTCAAGAACCTTTGGAAGGCCAAGAATTAGCAAAGGATGAAGTTGAAACAACACCCATTTGCCAATCAACTTAGGTCCATCAGCTCCAAGTTTTGTGTCTAATGGATTTACGCCGTACAAAGATCGAGCCAGGAAGTTAAATGCAGCTTGATCATTAGCTGCATTGAGTCCTGCTTTCCCTTTCGTGGCGAGTTCATTCTCTAGTGTTTCAAATAGCTCGGAATAGCTGTTTTGGAACTCGGGGATGACTTCATGTCTCCGTGATGAAAGGAGATAAAACATGAGCTTTTTCAATTTAGCGTGGTTCGGTTCAGAAGGATCAAGATAGGAGAGAACACGATAACCGCCTGTGAGATCAGTGGAGGGCATGAAAGTGCCTGTGAAAAGATCTTTTTTCTCAACCTTAGAGACATCAAAAAGGACAGGGAAACTTTTACCATCAAGCAAAACCACAACATTCGAATTGAACGAAATGAAAGGACCTGGTGGCATGTTGGTTCGGAAAACAGTAGACTGATGTTTCTGAATTCTTGATTTGAAAAACTCATTTTTGCCCTGATTGTAAAAGTAATCAAGTCGATCTTTCCATGGACCAACTAATGGTAGCCCATAGTCTCCAGGGACTTTTCGGGTTGGGAGTTTTGCCTGTTTAACGGGTGGGTTGGGTGGCGATGAAATGAAAGGTGGTCTCTCAGACACCGATGCCTGAATGGGTCGAACAATGACCCGTTTAGACGATGAGTTCTTACAAGATGATGATTGTTTTTGTGAGGGGAATTGTAGCTTAAGAGAAGGAAGAGCAAAAGAAGTTGATGCCATTACTAATCAAGAATTGAACTTTGACTATTCTTGAACAAATATATGTTTATGAGGAATTGAACAAGAGAAGAAGAGTTCAACGGAGTTGAATGAGAATGAGATATTTCTGTGGGACTTCTTGCCTATAAATAAAGGTATGATGTCAAAAAGAAAGTGATGGCATTTGAGGTCTTAATCATGTAATAGTAATGAATATATTATGGCTTGTGGGGCGGGCTTAATGACATAAAATATAGGCCGAAATGTAATACGCATAACAAAGGCATGCCTTTGCGACAAATTGTAAATTTATTTGGTGTACTGTATAAAAAAAAACCGCCCGCACTTTCATATGGGCTTCTCTTGCTTATACAGGAAGCCTTGAATTTACGGGTAAAATTGTTGTTATGTGATCAGAAGATCACGGATTGAATTTAAGTCTTAAAAACAGCCTCTTATAAAAATACAAGATAAGGCTGTTAGATATCTGTGTTTGATCAACAAATTTAAAAAAACACTTTTGAATAACTTAGCGTTCGGTCACACTGACTATTATATGAGTCTTGCTAGTGTTTTGTTCAGTTTTGGGGATCTATGTAGCAATAATAATTCTTTTTTTTGCCCCACCGTCTTAGATTCTTCTTGTTCCTTACTAGTACTAAATTACTAATAGTCTGTTGCTTGCTTTTGTGATGGTTGGCTTGTTTTTCATTTTCCGTCCACTTTGACATGTGAGTTTTGTCTGGTTTTGCATTTTTATTTGGGGTAATTTTACTAGTTCCCAGTGAAGCATCCATGTGCTACAAAACAATAATTCATTCATAGAAATCCCAACCCGTCCTCGTTGGATGGAGTATATTTTTACTTCATCCATTTTAAGTCATGTTTCACTTTTTGAAAATTATGTATAAGCGTGAAATATGTGGGGCAATTATATTAGTTTAAATATTTCATTTTGTCAGTTCATAATCCATTTTGCATATAAGCATTGACCTGGACAAACCAAAAAGAAAAAGTGATTAGGCACTTAAACCAAATTCAATTAACATATAATTTTCTTTTATTTTCCAATGATCAATTAAGAATTGTGTGTATCATGTGTGTACTTTCAATTGAAAAAATTGAATTTCCACGGTGTGAGGGAGTGATGTTTTCACCTTACGTTAACAACATCAACATACCCAGTGCATTCCCATCAAGTGGAGTTTAGGGAAGATAAAGTGTACACAGTCCATACCACTACCTCCGATGAAGTAGGGAGGTTGTTTCCAATAGAATTTTCACCTTACGTTAAACACAAATATTATGGTCAAATCGAAATAGTCTTTGGGAGAACATTATGTAGTATTAAGTTTTCAAAACATCACGTTATCCTTTTAAAATAGTCAATATGTTTATTCAACAAAAGAAAAAAAACTGCTTTTACTTTACTGATCTTAAGAACATTTTTCTCTCCACTTCTACGTGAAATGAATGAACTCCACGTAACAATATGCTTTTCAAAAAAAGAAAACATTTTACCACTTAAATAATTTAGTGAGTTGAGAATCATGCCGTTTTATTCAAAATTCAATAGAGACAAAATACATTAGGTAACTTCTTTCCATCTATCGTAATCGTGATGAATAAAGTTATTTGATACTTATTACTGACAGAAGATGACAAATATCCTGTGGAATAATACAAACTAATTCGAACATCACGATTATTTTTTTTAAAAAAGTTGAAATTTAACTCAGATAGAATTTCCTTGATGTGTAACACACATTTTCACCCCTCCAACTTTTAGTTTTCCCATCTGGACGGCGTTGAATTGACCTGTCAACATGTTACGAGGACGGAAGTCAAAGACTGCGCTGGTCAAACATTTCGATCCAAACCTAAGTAAGTTGTTGTAATGTACTTGTGCCACCACACTATTTTCCTTCCCACTACCGTCCATACTATACTACGTCTGTTTTTTTTTTTTTCATATCATCCCAGCTAAATTTCTACAGTATTTTTTAAGAAATTAATGTGTCCGTAAGATTTACAACATAATACCGGCTTGCTAAAAATATGAATAATATTATGAGTTTAAGTTTTGTGCATTGTTAGTGTATAAATTTTTTTACACAATCAGGTAATTATTTTAAAGATAAATACATTAACTTTTTAAAGTAATTTTATTCACCTTTTTCTTAAATAAATTTTTTAAATTACTAGATAATGATACCATTAAAGGAAAGTTGATTTCTATTTGTATTCTAACCAAAATTATTTTCTTGTTATACTAGATAATCAAATCTTTTTCCTTCTTGAACTTTGTTTACCATTTCATTTCTTTCATCAGAGTTTTTTTTAACGATTTTCTCAAGATTATCACTGTAACAATATATTCTTTAACTCTTTAATTAACATTATTTAACCCTATGTATTTTTAACAAGTTTTAGATTATTTTTTTTGCGTTCATAAGCATCTACAGAATTATTATACAATCTTAAAATATTATCAATTGTCTCCAATATTTTGTAAGTTTTATTAGAGTGAATATTTTAACAATGAAAAAATAAATTTCGATGTTAAAGATGGTTATAATGCATTCGAAATTTTGGCAGAAGTATTTCATTAATACACAGGATTTGCAAGATTAGAGGAGCATATAAGCTTATGGTGGTAGAAAAACAAAGATAAAATGCAAATCTACTATTTGAAAGAGATCAAGATAGAAGGTTTGAAGGGAAGAAAGAGAGATAAAAAATAAGTGCTAAATTTTTAAACAAAGGAAAAATATATCAAAAACTTGACAACCTATTATAACAGGTAACATTTACCTGATGATGTAAAAAAGTGTTACATTGACAGTGCACCAAACTTAAACTCTAATATTATATCATGTTACGTGTAATTTTGGGTTGACTTAATTCAATAAATGGTATCAGAATAATAGTTCTATGATAAATCGAATAGGAAGATGACGAAGTGATGGCATAAGGCTCGGTTTACTACCTTTATCATGTCAGAAGTAGCTTGAAGACGTACCACAACAAAAGAGAAGTTAGCTGTAGGGTTTAATGGCCATATATATAATATAAATGCTCGATCGTGTGGGGCACATAGTGATCAATCTCGAAAATTGACTCGTAGATTTTTGATAAACTTAATTTAAGGGGAAAATTTGTAAAGAAAATCTCACATTCTTAGTTGGAAAAATTGTAAAGCTACGTAAATAAAAATATAACAGTGAAACCGTGTGTAACAAATATTGTCATACCCTATATTAAAAGTATTTTTGGTTGATTTAGACCAATAAATTATTTAAATAAAGGTGTATACTGTATATCTTATTGTTTGAGAAAAAGTTAATTATATAAACGGATGATTTGAAGTTCAAGGTAACATGATGGTATCTGTCTAATTATACAACATCTTACCTAATAACAAAGGACTTTCACATTAAATTTTAAAGTTACAAAAAGTTGTCCTCATATCATTTCAAGATTTGTGTACAAATAGTTTAATGTCAAGCCACCACGCTATTTATAATATACAATTGCATGGAGTTGGGACCAATCTTGTTGTTCTCTCATACATTAATTGTCTTTTATCAAGCATTTGTAGCCCAGAAACTAAATACATGCACGATAAGTGTTCCCGAAGGCTTTTTTGGAGTGAGTTGTGAGGTGATCAGATGTAACAAAAATGCTCCGGACCTCAAATAAAAGATGTATATAGATCTATAGAGCGTACACCTTAGAAATTTGTGTTATAAGCCCAGAGCACAAAAGTGTAAACAGTAAATCCCACATGTACAAGCATACACCCAGGGATTTCCATGCGTTATGTTTATCAAAAATGTCTCGCCTCGTGCCCAACCTCTTAAAACACTGGTCATTATCAACCATATTGTATATTCAACACATTAGAATCCAATCAAAGGAGACTTAACTTTCAGAGGATACAGATAGTACTATATAATAGTATTGAACCTTTTATATAATGCTAGTATATTGTTAATGTAATTTAACTTGTTATGACAATAAATTACTATATCTTTCAGATTACCAAATAGAACTAACTAATAACTATACGTGAAGAAGCCAACTGCCCATGTAGATATTAGCACGACCATTATATTAGATTTTGATTTTGAAGTGGTCAACTTTTTTTTTTTTTTATACCCAAAATAGCTAGTAAAAACACCAATACTTGTAAGTTGTAATCATAAAAAACGTACATAAAAATAACAAATTCTACCCCTTTGGCGTTATCTTAGCTGGACTTGGACATTACAATATAAGTATATCAAGTAAAAATTCATGTATTGTTCTTTATTTTTTATAGAAGTTGGAAGATTATTCAGGAACTCTTTGTTTTAGTAGAATCCAGTCACTCAATCTATAATAAAATTTGATGGTAGGAGTCGTTTGGCATCAACCCCTACCCATATATTTAAAAGATTCTTTGTATTAGTTGAAAAGTTTTTCTTTTCATAATATAATATGTACGTTCGTTTATATAGACTATAGTGATCTATATTAACGAAAAACATTGCCATTTATAAAATAAAATAAAAAAAGTCATTAAACTTTAACTTAAATTCAATTATATTTTAATAAAGTTTAGATTAAGCTTGATTCAACTCGATGTTATAACAAGTTTAATTAAGTTAGCTCAACTCAAAATCATTTTGGAAATCACTTTAAATAGGAAATAGAGTGTCCGTACAACTGTAAACTACACAACATTCAATCGTGTGACTTAGTAACCAATGAAATGGATGAATCAATGAAAACTTTCTAGCGGAGACAAAAATCAGTCATCTGTTTTAGTCTAGGTAGTTACCATCACAATTATACAAAAAAAAAATAAAAAAAAATTAACTATTCAAGCCATGTGTCACTAAAATAAAATTTAAAAGAAAGAAAGAGCTCCAATGGGGTTTAGGGTTTTACTAGTGTAATCCAGGACAAAAAAATGAAGGTGCAATCTGCTTGTTCTTTGCTTCAGTATGAACCTTCAATCCCCAAATTTTCTCAATTCCAATTTCCCAGTGTAAGTATTTTTCCTTGTAATTTCTCACTGTATATACATTTCTTTTTATTATGTTTCATTATATATAGATTTTATTAATTGTGTGTAGATTTCTGTGGTGCGGAAGAATCATGGTAGAAGCAATGTTCGATTGAATAAAACAACCCCTTTGTTTCAGAATGGTTTGAAATGTAAGTTTCCAATTTCCTTTGTTGGGTTTTGTGAAAAATTGCTCTAAAGATAGAATTTTGGGTTGAAATTCTGAACATTCATGCTTTGTTTCCAATTTCCTTTGTTGGGTTTTGTGAAAAATTGCTTTAAAGATAGAATTTTTGGTTGGAATTTTGACATTCATGCTTTGTTTGCCTATTTCCTTTGTTGGGTTTTGTAAAAAATTGCTGTAAGAATAGTAGAATTTTGGGTTGAAATTATGATATCCATTGTATGTTTCCAATTTCCTCTTCTGAGTACCTCTACATTGCTTCAAAAGACGGTCTGTCGCTTTGTTTCCAATTTCCTCTATTGGGTTTTATATATATTGTCTTAAAGATAGTATTTTTGTTTGAAGTTCAAACATCCATGCTTCATCCAGTTAAGAACTCTCATGTTTAGAAGATGCAAGTCGCGGAAATGAGGATGTTGAGGTAGGTGTGTGTGCACACTAGGAGAGACAAGATTAGGAATGAAGATATCCAAAACAAGGTAGGAGTGCCCTCCGTGATCAACAAGATGAGAGAACCGAGGCTGAGATGTTTTGGGCATGTGAAGAGGAGAAGTATAGATGTCTTAGTGATAAGGTGTGAATGGTTGTTAATGGAGGGCGTCAAGAGAGGTAGAGGCCGGCCAAAGAAGTTTCTGGGAAGTGATTAGACAGGACATGACGCAACTTGATCTTACGAGGACATGATCTTAGATAGGAGAGTTTGGCGGTCGTGGATTAGGGTAGAAGGATGGGCTTGGTGGTCGTAATTGGACCTGCTTTCTTACTAGTAGTGTTAGCACTATTCTCATGATTTCTTGGTCTTAATTTCAGCTACCGCTGATATTTTCTGCTCCGATTATTGCATGTTTTCTATTTCGTTACTTTTCTTTCCCCTGTTTGTTGTGTAATATCCTCCATGTCCATTATTTTGCATTGTTTGTTTAGATTGTTGTTATTTCTCCCATATTCTTACCCCCGTTTGCATACTGATTGGTAGACTTTATTTAAGCTGAGGGTCTATGGAAAAGGCCTCTTTAGCTCTACAGAGTAGAGTAAGGTCTTGTACATTCAAGCCTCCCCAAACCCCACTTGTGGGATTACAATGGTGTTGTCAGGTTTTGTATATATCACTTAATAAACAGTATTTTAGGTTGAAATTTAGGCATTCATACTTTTTTTTTTCAATTTCCTCGTCTGGGTACCTCTACATTGCTTCAAAAGACAGTCCTTTGCTTAATTTTCAATTTCCTCTGTTGGGTTTTATATGTATTGCTTTAAAGATAATATTTTGGTTTGAAATTCAAACATCCATGCTTTTTTCCTGTTTCCTCTGTTGGGTTTTGTATATATTGCTTTATAAATAGTATTTTGGGTTGAAATTTAGGCATCCATGCTTTTTTCCAATTTCCTCTTCTGGGTGCCTCTGCATTGCTTCAAAAGACAGTCGTTCGCGTTGTTTCCAGTTTCCCTTTCTGAGGATGTATATATTTCTTTAAATATGACTTTGTTTCCTTATTATGCAGTTATTCCGTCACTGAAAAGGGGATTGATAGTGTCTGCCTCTAATTCCAGTCCCCCAGGGAAGTTGATTTATGATGGCAGGGGAAGTAGGGATGTGAGCATAATCACCAGTAATGGGTCTGAACCGTTTCGGGGTAAATCAGGTTCTGTTTCTTTCCAAGGAATTACTCACCAAATGGCTGAAGAAAGTAAGTTGGTGTCAGCCCCTTTTGAGGAAAAAAGAGGCTCCTTTCTTTGGGTTCTTGCTCCTATTGCATTGATCTCTTCTTTGGTGCTTCCTCGGTTCTTCATTGCGGTTGCCGTTGATGACTTGATAAAGAATGCAACTTTTGCAGGTATGTGAAAGTAGAGTAGGAGTTGGGTTATTTTCTATATGATGTTTCTCTAACCATGGACTTGCTATGTGAATTCGGAGTAGATGATGTTCACTAATCTGGTGATTGGATGTAAATTTATAGAAATGATATTAACTAATTCTTAGCTGTGAATGTTTGATGATATAGTGTGGACTAGTTTAGTCTACATGCTTAAGATAATTTAGGATAACTCGCTTTCGGATTAACAAACAATTTATTTTAGTTTGTTAGTAACAGATAAGTCGGACAAGGTTAATGTTTTCAGCTGAAATTTTGTGGTTATCAAGTGATAGATATTGATATTTGAGTTTTCAAGGGGTATTTACTCTGTCATGAACTGTCTGTCTATCTTGGTATGATGCATTTAAATTCCTATGCCTTGTTAGCATTCATCTATTCTATCCAATCATGGAGAGTAGAATCTAATGGTTCAGATATTATAATGTGTAATTACATACACTCACTCTAAACACTTTGCCTTATTTAACAAAAAAAGATACACCCACTCTAGATGAAACTAGCAGTATGCTTAGAGCAGATGGAAAACAAGATTTTAAGGCTCAGAAGATTCCCCTACTCTTATGAATTGATTTTTGTTCCAACTGAATGTTAGTAGTAAAAATGCTCATAGTGTACGTTAAAGTGTTACTTTGGGCTACTTGGACAGATTTTATGATAGTTTTCAATAGGACAGCTAGGTTGGTGTGTATCTAGCTTGTTTAATTTGTTAAGCAACAACATTACGAATCTTGACAAACAGTTTTATAGTCAATTTTCTCCCCCAAAAGTTCTTGTTGGTCGAAATGTTTTACCATGTAATAGAATCTCATCCATTTTATCAGTACTAGAAGGTAGCATGTTATCAGATTTTAAAGAACAAAAACTTTCCAAATTGTACGAGCTGCGGGATTGTGAAAATTATAGCTAGATGCACATGATTCAGCTGCACTTGCAGTTATACATGTGGAAATTTACTGAAATCTACATCTGTCTCTGCAGAAATTGTGTCTTCATTTTTCTCTGAGGTCATGTTTTATATTGGCCTTGCGACATATCTTCGGGTCACTGACAGCGTTCAGAAGCCATATCTACAATTCAGTGCAAAGAGATGGAGCCTCATAACGGGGCTAAAGGGATATATAACATCTGCTTTCTTTGTAATGGGGTTTAAGATTTTTGCCCCCCTCTTTGCTCTTTATGTTACCTGGCCTTCACTTGGCTTGCCGGGCTTGGTTGCAGTGGCACCTTTTCTGGTTGGTTGTTTGGTACAGTATTTATTCGAGAGACTTCTTGACAGACATGGATCATCTTCTTGGCCCTTGGTGCCAATTATATTTGAGGTACGCAAAATGCTAAACTTTTTTGCTTTTCTTTTCGGGGTAAAGCAAGTAAACATGGGATTGAGGACTTCAATTCTTTGCAGGTTTATAGGATATATCAGTTGACGAGATCCGTGCATTTTGTGGAGAAGTTGATGTTTTCCATGAGTGGAGCTCCTGTCACCCCCGAGTTGTTCGACAAAAGTGGTGCATTGGTTGCTTTGATAGTGACTTTCCAGGTCTTAGGAGTAACTTGCTTATGGTCCTTGCTTACATTTCTTCAAAGGCTCTTTCCATCCAGACCTGTTTCTGAAAACTACTAATCTTTGTATGATCTTTTTTCTCTTTTGTTTTATAGTAACTTTGATTTGCATTACTTTAAATCATTTGGTGCAGTTGCTGGTCCCAATTCTGTGCCAACTAATAGAGAAATGCCTTAGCTTTCAGTTAATCAAAATAAGGTTTTCTTTCACTAATTAGTAAAGGGAAGAGGAACTCTAGTTTATCCTGGTAAACTAGAACAGTCTATCTAGTTCGTAATTATTTGGTTGCTCATATCAGTCTTCGGAACAAATGCCCATTGCACATAAGAAATTTCAATCACATACACATTACACCTAGTTAACAAGTTTGTTACTTAATGCAGAAACAAAAACAAGTTTGTTTTAGCAATAATGAATCTTATTGCTCAAAAGCACATTGCTCTGCAACATTTTAAATTGTTAATGGGAAAATTTCAAGGTTACAATTTGGATCAATGAGACAAATGCACTTGAAAATAAAATTGCTACAAATCTGATCTTTTTGTATATTCTGTTGAAATTCACTTTCTAAGAATAAGTTTTTCCCTAATCAATCCAAGAGAAGGATTTTCTCAAGCAATTAAAAGAGGTGTAAGTTTACATTGGAGATCAACTTGAAAAACTTCACAAAACTCCTTGGCTAAAGATTTATGAGTAATATCCATAAGTTGGACATCATCAATGTCCTGATTGTTTTCTGTACCACAGCCATTAGAGTGGGGGTGCTCCCTCAGCAATCCTTTTATACTTATGTAAAATTAGGTCTTCGGCCTAACTCACACCCCAAAAGCTAGCTCAAAGAGAGGAGGATTGCCCAAGTCTTATAAAGAGACCACCCATCTCATTAACCACCAATGCGAGACTTTTTCTCTTTCTTTAACAACTTCCAACTTGACGATCACGGATCCCACATGGAACTATCTGTTGAAAGGGTGACAGATTTGTGGTGACATTCAGTGCTAGGCCATGATACGTGATCCATTGACAAACTCGAATGCCAATTGCAACTAATTTCCGACCACCTGAAAGAAGCCAGTGTTAGATCAATATTACATGCCTCACTTCAGAAGTAAGAGACCTAATAATAATACACCATACTTATGGTTGCAGGATAACAAAAGGAAAGACGAAAAGATTCTTGGGAGAAGTGGGTGGGTTCTCTTGATTACGCACTCTTGACTATGTTCTACCTCTCGAACTATGAAAACTAGAACAGTCTATCATACAAGCCAAGTAAAGCAATTTCAGATAAAAAAAAAATAGTTTTATCTCCTTTAAAGACTCTTAAGGGATTCTAATTGACTAGAAGTCCTTCCGGCCGCTTGTGTCTGTGAATTGAATGAATAAACGGATCCATTCCTTATTCAATCCTCCATCAAATCTTGCTTAGATTGTTTGTTCACACGCGAAATACCTTTTATTCACTTCTTATTTCTCTCCACAGCACCCAACCAACTATTTTTCTGTGAAAGGGAGATATATAAAAAGTGTGTAGTTAAGCTACTTCTCAAATTTAATTTTTTGAAAGGGAGTACTTGTAAAACTATCTCCACAAATCTTTCCTGGATGGAACATGCAATTGTTAATAAAAGTATGGGAGATAACTTTTGACAGTTGCGGTCTATATCAAGTATGCTGCAAAAGTTCCCTAACAGCTCTAGATGAATGATAGTAGACACAAACAAATCAGAATGCTTTTATCTAAAGATATTCATGCAAAAACCTATAAAAGGTTTATTCCAAGTAAGACAAATAAGCTCCTTCAATCCACAAATCCCGGTAAAACTAAACTGTTGATCAGTTTAAAATTGTAACCAGATTTCAAATATAGCCGGAATCACTATATCTGCAGGTCAAAGTCACAAGTGCCATTCATCTACCCACTGGGCACATGTGAAATCTTCAACAAGAATATTTTATGAACTATCACCTTAGCAAAAGGTTCTCTAAAATCACATCTTAAAGTCTTGTTCAGAAATTTCTAATAATACCCTTGAAGACTGATATGAGCAACCAAATGATATGGAGAATCAGTACTTACCAACCCAAACACCAGTTAGGCCATCAATTCTTGAAGCCTCCATAGAAACTGATGAAGAAAGAACTCGTATAATCACCTCCTCAAGGCTCCTGAGGTACCAATGAAGGTCCATCTTATGATATCGAAGATTGATGATGGGTACATAACTAGCTACAATTTCAGATAGAAGCATTATATGTCAGAAATGTAAAAGCTCAAACAAACACATGAATTATCCTAATTCCACCAACAAAAAGTTACCCAATGGAGTGTAACACCAGTTTTGTCAAAGCCACATTTTGATACAGGGGTTTGTAGAATCTGTAGTTAATCATAGCCCATCAAAATCTCATGGTTACTGATACTTCCCCTTACCAACATCTGACTAGACAACTTCGAAAAGAAATTTTGCAAGCCCTTGAACCAATGACATCAAGCATTGAGAACAACCTACACACTTGGCTTAGTAGTAAACTATGAAAATAAGAATAATACAATATTAAGATAGTTGAGGAAGTAAGCAACAACTGGTAAAATCAGAAATGTACCTGACCAGGACCATGGTAAGTAACTTCGCCACCACGTTCTGTCCGGTACAATTCAAAGGGAGCATTCTTTATGATTCTCTTCAGACCTACCAGTACCCAATGTATAAACCGGTACTGGTAATTTCCGAATGCAGCCTTAAAACTGAAAAGTATGTGGCAAACTTATGGCACTAGATTTCAGGTTGGGGACTGAATACAGGGGCACTGCAACTGATACATCTGGTGATCCAAAGCAGTATCCATATGTGCCTGCTCTTCTCTTCCTCTTCTGTATTTCTCATTCCCAAACTTATGTCGTTCTCAGTGGTGCGTGTTTTCAGTTGCACGGCAGCTTGTTTCAATAAATCTTTGACTCTGATGCTCATTTTTTTCTTCTAAAATCCATGTGAAATTCTTGATTTCAATTTTCAGCTAAGTCCATGATTGACCCGGATGTTTCATAATTTTCCTTTCCTGCATCAAACCCCTTAATTTTGATGCTTCATCCCAATTTTCATGCCCTGAACAAGTATTTGACAACATAATGTATGGACTGTGTTCACTTGGCTGAAGTTCGAGCAATTTCTCAGAAACATGTCTTGCCATCTTAACATTTTTGTGCAGAAAGCAAGAAGATAAGAGGACCTTCCAAACCTCAGACATGTTAGAGATGCCCTTCTCATGAATGAAATTATAAGCCTCCTCTAAACAACCTGCTCGGCCAAAAAGATCAACCATACAAGAAAAATGTTCAACACCAGGCTTGATGCCATAAACTTGTTTCATCAACCTAAAATACTTGCATCCTTCTTTCACCAAACCTGCATGACCACATGCGGTTAAAACACTAATGAAACTTACTTCATTTGGTGCAATCCTCTGATTCAGCATATACTCAAATAGCTGAACAGCGTCCAATCCTTCTCCATGTATAGCATAACTGTTTATCATAGTAGTCCATACCACAATATTCCGAGTTTTGGTTTGCTCAAAAAACAACCGAGCAGAATCTAACTTTCCACATTTGGCATACATGTCAATAATTGCTGAAATTAAAAATATGTCCCATATGTGTCCAAGTTTTTGGACATAGCCATGAATCTGCCAACCAAGTTCCAAAAGCCCACTATTTGCAGAAGCACCAAGAATGCTTGACAGTGTAAACACATCAACTTCCAATTGATCACGTACCATGGAGCTAAAAACTTCTAAAGCATCTTTTAGCATGCTATTGTGAATATAACCTGATATAATTGTACTCCATGGAACATAATGTGAATGTTGTACTTCAATAATACCTTGACGTAATTCTTGGAAAATCCTAGAAGCCTTCTCCATTAGACCACATTTACAATACATATCAACTAACGAGGCCCTTACACGCATGTCCTTGTATATCGACAACCTCCACACTTTACCATGGATTTGCCTCCCTAATTCAAGATTTCTAAGGGAAGACATCAAAGCTAATGATATAGAAAACGTAACTTCGTTAAAAGAAGGACCATCTATGGTCATTTGGCATAGGAGCTTAAGTGCATCCCTATGAAACCCACGTTGCATAAGTCCATCAATGATTGTATTCCAACTCGAAACATCCTTTTCAGGCATCATTTCAAAGAGTTTAACGCTTCTCTCCATATCTTCCGTAGCCAAATATCCCGCCAACATTATATTCCAAGATACCACATTTTTATAACTCATCGTTTCAAAGAACCTTTTAGCATAATCGAAAGCCTCACATTTCACATAAAGGTCAAGTATAGCATTCTCCAAAGCAACATCCAAATCAACAGCACCAATAACAATCCATCCATGTATGGACTTACCTAATCGAAGCCCGTTACTAACACTAGAACAACAACACTTGAGAACACTAGATAAAGTAAACTCATTAGGAATAACAATGCCTTCCTTTTGCATCTTAACAAACAACAATAATGCATTTACATAAAGCCCATATTGAGCAAAACCTGACATGAGTATGGTCCAGGTTCGAACATCTCTTTGGGGAATTTCATCAAACAGCTTCTGGGCAGAGGCTAAATTATTACTTTTTGAGTAAAGATTCAAAATATAGTTACTGATACTACATGAGTTGTGAGCAGAGCCATCTTTGATTTTCTTGGAATGAATGACTTGGACGTTGAAGGAAGAATAATGTGAATAATGTGCATAGTGTTGAAGAAGATGAAGCTTTATGGGAACTGGATTTGTAGTAATACTACAAACTGTAACTGTACAAAGACATTTTAGAAATCGATTAGAGCAAAGCCTACGAATTTCTTCCATATCAGGAGTCGGGTCTCAGGTCGAGTTTGGTTTCATTAGTATTTGCCTTAATATTTTTTTCTTACTGACCAAACACCAGAAAATAAATGAATTCTAAATAAGAAATTCATTTATTTTCTAAGAAAACATTTTCCTTTCATACAAAACACACCCATCTTAGGTCGTGATCCAGTTTGGCGTCATTAGTATTTGCCTCAATATTTTTTCTTACTAATCAAACACCAGAAGATAAGTAAGAATCCACTTATTTTCTAGGAAAACATTTCGAATGGAAAACATTTTCCTTTCATACTAAACACACCCATGGTCTAAAACAATCCTTACATATTTGTGTAATTATAAATCATTTCATTAAAAGTAAAAGAAGAATTTTTAAGTTAAACTGTTTCAATTATAATAAGATAACATTTTTTTTGGGACAGACTAAAGAGAAGAGTGTCACATAAAATGAGACGGAGGAAGTAGAATTTTGGGTTGAAATTATAGACTTCCATGCATTGTTTACCAGTTCAGTCTTTTGCTTTGTTTTCAATTTTCTCCTTAGATTTCATATGTATAGCTTTAAAGATAGTATTTTGGTTTGAAAATAAAATTTCTACAAATCCATTCAGTCTGTATAATCTGTTGAATAATTCACTTTTCCAAGAACAAGTCTGTTTTCTAATCAAGCCAAGAGAAGGATTTTCTCAAGAAATTAAAAGAGGTGTAGGTTTATATTGGAGATCAACTTGAAAAACTTCACAAAACTCCTTAACTAAAGATTTATGAGTAATATCAATAAGTTGGACATCATCAATGTCCTGATGGTTTTCTGCAACACAGTGTGCATGCTCCCTCAGCAATCCTTTTATGCTTCCAACTTGACGATCACGGATCCCACATGGAACTATCTGTTGAAAGGGTGACAGATCTGTGGTGACATTCAGTGCTAGGCCATGATATGTGACCCATTGAGATACTCGAATGCCAATTGCAGCTAATTTCCGACCACCTGAAAGAAGCCAGTGTTAGATCAATATTACATCCCTCCCTTCAGAAGTAAGAGATAATAATAATGCACCATACTTATGGTTGCGGGATAACAATGTACGAACTAAGCTGGACTGGCCGGTTCTCTTGATTATGCACTCTTAAGACTATGTTCTACCTCTCGAACTATGAAAATCAGAACAGTCTACCAGACAAGCCAAGTAAAGCAATTTCAGATACAGATGAAATAGTTTAATCTCCTTTAAAGACGGGGAATTCTACTAGACTAGAAGTCCGGCCCCTTGTGACTGAACTGAATGAATAAGTGGATCTACCCCATGTTCTATCCTCCGTTTAATCTTGCTTAGTTTGTTTGTTCACACACAAAATACCTTTTATCCACTTCTTATTTCTCTCAATAGCACCCAACCGACTATTTTCCTGTTTGAAAAGGAGATATATAGACAGTGCGCAGTTAAGCTACTTCTCAAATGTAATTTTTTTAAGAAGGGAGTGACTTGTAAAGCTATCTCCAGAAATCTTTCCTAGATGGAAGATGAATTGGTAATAAAAAAATTGGAGATAACTTTTGACAGTTTCAGTCTGTATCAAGTATGCTTCAAAAGATTCGTAAACGCTCTAGATGAATGATAGTAGAGATTAACAAATCAGAATGCTTTTATCTGAAGATATTCATGCAAAAACCTATAAAAGGTTTATTCCAAGTAAGAAAAATAATCTCCTTTCAATCCACAATCCAGGTAAAACTAAACTGTTGATCAGTTTAAAATTGTAACCAGATTGCAAATATGGCCGGAAGCACTATATCTGCAGGTCAAGTCACAAGTGCCACTCATATACCCCCCGGGCACATGGAAAATCTTCAACAAGAAATATTTTATGAACTGTCACCTTACCAAAAGGTGCTCTAGAAGTCTAAAACCATAACACCTCAAGTCTTGTTAAAAAATTTCTGGTAATACCATTGAAGACTGATATGGGCAACCAAATGATAGGAGAATCAGTACTTACCAACCCAGACACCAGTTAGGCCATCAATTCTTGAAGCGCCCATAGAAAATGATGAAGAAAGAACTCGTATAATCACCTCCTCAAGGCTCCTGAGGTACCAATGAAGGTCCATCTTATGATATCGAAGATTGATGATGGGGTACATAACTAGCTACAATTTCAGATAGAAGCATTATATGTCAGAAATGTAAAAGCTCAAACAAACACATGAGTTATCCTAATCCCACCTACAACGAATTACCCGATGGGAGTACAACACACGGTCTTATCAAAGCCACATTTTTATACGGTAGTTCGCGGAATCTCTAGTTAATCATAGCCCATCAAAATCTCGTGGTTACTGGTACTTCCACCTTACCAACGTCTAACTAGACAACTTAGAATAGAAACTTTGCAAGCCTTGAACCAATGACATCAAGCATTGAGAACAACCTATACACTTGGCTTAGTAGTAAACTATGAAAATAAGAATCATACAATATTAAGATAGTTGGCGAAGTAGGCAGCAACAGGTGAAATCAGAAACGGACCTGACCAGGACCATGGTAAGTTACTTCGCCACCACGTTCTGTTCGGTATAAATCAAAAGGAGCATTCTTTATATCAAAATGTAGATTCTCTTCAGAGCTACCAGTACCCAACGTATAAACCGGTTGATGCTGCAATATAATGAGTGTGTCAGCAAGATCCTTATTCCTTTCAATTTGTGCTTTCCTCTCGTCGACAATGACCTTTTGCCAGGACCACGCTTTGGCATATGGGACTAACTCTTTGTACATATCATAACAATCACAGCTAGAGTCAAACAGAGTTAACCTAGTGAAAAGCCTTAAATTGCACAACAGCTATTCGTCAAATGTCAACAAGAAAATCTTACCATCTTTTCGCTTGAAATCTTGTTAAAGTCGGTCTCCTGAGGATGGATGTACCAGAATGTTGCTTAACCTTTGATCGGTTGCCCAGTGACCATGTCGAGACTGAGCAGAACATCGAACTTGTGAAAACAATCATTTCTGCAAGACGTAGAATTAGTGGGTTTTGAATGCTATTAAAATCTGACAGTTACCTAAGCTGCAGCAACCTAATTAAATAACAAGTATGAAGTATCAGTCTCCAGTACATATCAAAAGAATATGAAAAATACATATCAAAACGTATTTACAAATATAAGCAAGACAAGTTCCATGGACGCAAAATCAATGCTTGCAAGCAAGTTTACGACAAAGCATCCAAGAACAAGAAAGGAGCAATTTATACCTCTAACACTTTTTTGCTGACTTACCCAACACAGAATATTGATTCAGATATTGGAAAGGATCAACTCGCTTATGTAAATTTTAGTAATTGAACTAATTCCACCGAAATTACAACACCTAGCTTCACATGCTGCACCCTATATAAACTAGTTTACTGGCAACAGTGAGATCAATAAAATTAATGTATGGGCATTCAGCAAAATGTAGTTCAACTAAATCATACCCATTAGTACATGCTGGAAACAATAATTCAAAGTTGGAGTAGGAATCGTTAGTTGTTTAGGATTTAATATTTGGTAGTTATTTAATTCATGTCTAGTTAGGATTAAGATTTGTTTATCTTAATTCATATAGGAATAGATTTTTTAATCCTAGTTTAATTTGATTTCTAGTATTATAAATAGCGATACTCTGTCACATATTTCAATACTTGTTTGGGTTTATGAAAAAAATATTTTTCTTCAAATTGGTATCAGAGCTTCTACGTTCCTGTAGCGAATCAAAGAGCTTCCGCTGCCCATATATGCCGCCCGTCTGGCCAATGACAAATACGGAGCCAGAGAAAAGTGAGTAAGAAGAAAAATTGAAATTTGATTAGAGGTGAATCAACAAATTTAATGCTGGTGACAAAATATTTTCCTTCAGTCCATTACTTCCGCTATATCAGTGGTGGCTATAGTTTCCCATTTTCCCTTATTGGGGCAGATAATCAAGCACATGGAGAAAGAAAACCAAAAAACTTGTAGAAACTCAACAAATTTCCAGTTTTGAGAATACAATTTCAGAGACGAATAAGAAGACAATCAATGAAGGGAAACAAGTTCAGAGTCTGTAAATGTTACCTTAATTACTGGATCTGAACTCAACTCAACTCAACAGAAACTTTTCCTCCAAGTCTTGTTAGATCAGTAGAAAACAACTTCTTGTTCCCTCCGCTTGGATTTGTATTCATTTAATTAGTTATTTTTTTCAATTTATGTCTATCTTATTTTTTAAAAGAATATCACTTTTTTTATATTTAATGGGTTAACTCTTTAATTTCAACGTCAAACCAAATTTATTTAGAATCAAAGATCATTTTAATACATTTGTAATATTCAAATTTAAGATTATAGGATTGAAATATCCTTTTTTATATTCTTAAATTTTGTGCTCACTCATTGTAATATTTTTATCAATAATTTAAACTTTGTGTTCAAACAAACACGTTTAAATTTAAAGATAGATTCAAAATTTATATTGTACGGGTTTTAATTTGACATTCTACCATATCCTATTGAATTTACTAAATTTAAATGTATTATCTCTACTTATATATAAATTATAATAATTAAATCATTAAGGGGTCGTTCAGTTTCAGCATAAGGCATGATAATATTACCTACATAAATTCTAGGAGTAAGCCATTAACAATGCAATGCCCGTTGACCTTTTGACACTCTACATAGTATTCGACATTAGCATTATAAGTAGGGGTGGGCGTTCGGTCGGTTCGGTTCGGTTTTTCAATTTTTGGTTTGGTGAAAATGATAACCGAAACCGAACCGAAATAAATTCGGTTCTGTTCGGTTTTGACAATTTCGGTTCGATTTATTTCGGTTTGGGTTTTCGATTAACCGAGCCATGTAGCACTGGTGTCATCGGCCACCGACAATGGTGGTGGGTGCGATGTAGATTTGTGAGAGAGGGTTGTGCGTGCTTACAAATTCTGGTTTGTGATTTGTGTGAGTTAGTGGGTATAGTGGAGTATGAGAAATTTGGGTATTGGGTTGGGCTTGGTTGTAATGGGCTAAGTGGTTTGAGGGTGTTATGTATGGAAAAGGAAATTATGTATATATGATATGAGTAAATTTGGTTTTTTGGTTAATCAAATTATTTTTTAACAAAACCCAAAATCGAAAACAGAATCGAATTAACAAAATTTTGAAAACTAAAACCGGAACCGACCGAAAAAACCAAATAACCGAAATCGAAATTACAAAAAATTCGGTTCCGTCGGTTTTTTCGGTTTTGACCGAAATGTGCCCAGCCCTAATTATAAGGGTGTGCATCGGTCGGTTCGATTCGGTTTTGTGTATTATTAGTTCGGTTTATCGATTTTCGATTTGTAAACACGCTAAACCGATAACCAAACCAATAAGATATTCGTTATCGATTTTCAGTTAATCGATTTTTGGTCTTTATCGGTTCGGTTTTCTGTTTAACCGATAAGAAAATACTCCCCTAATTTTTTTTACGTTCTCTTATTTTCATTTGTTCTACACTAACTTAATGAATTAAGTCTACACAAATTATAAGAACTAAGACAACAACTATAAAATACAAAAGCCAATAAGGAATGTATTTAAAATCTAAAGCCACTATTATACAATTACAAATAAAAATATAATTTTAATATAATCTTATTGGGTTATCGGTTTAACCGTTAACTAAAACCTTAAAACCGAAAAACGAAACGATAGCCCAATAAAAAAATTTACAAAACCGTTAAAAAACGGTCAACCCAATAACCCGATACCAATAAACCAATAACATTTTTATCGGTTCGGTTTATCAGTTAAACCGATTTTTGCACACCCCTAATTAGCAATAATAAAATAAAAATTACAAATGATAAAATTGACCTCTATAATAGTAAGAAATTCTTTAAATGATAAAATAATTATTAATTTTAATTTATACATTATATGCTAATTTGTACTACTTATATCACCATTCAATCTTTATGTTACAATACTCACAGTCATGAATAGCTAATCTTTATGTTACAATCCTCACATTTCTAGTCTTAATATTGTTATATATACTCTACTTTACTAATCTCTACAATATCATGAATTCCTGTATTGCTTTTCTTTAAATCAAACAAAACCTAACATTGTTGTCATCAACATACATATGGTTCGAATTGAATACATTAAATTTTGCTGGAAACACTGCTATTAAATAAAAAAAAGGTGGCTTGAAATTCCAAATATTTTTAAAAGTAGAATTTTAAATTTCAAATAGTGATTTCAGTTTTTATAAATTTAAATTTTGATTCATAAATTTATATTTTGCAAATAAAGGCACAACAATTTAAATTTTGTAAGAAAAGACTCATGCTTGATGTGAAGAGATTGACCATATAACGTGGGACTATTATTATATCAAAGAATAGCAAGTTACTTTTATTATTAATTTATTGAACCAATAAATTTTTGAATTTTTTTATATTTTTGAAAGTTTGTAATAAAGTGTAATGACAAATATTTTCTTATAAAAGGAACATGGAGATGTGTTATATATTAATGCAGTGCCTTAAAATATTTTAATAAGTACCTTATTTATGAATTATGTTATGCTTTTAGGTAAGATTGTATAAAAGTTGAGATCAAAGTGCATAGTTAAACAAAATTTCTACTTCAAATCAACTTAATTACATGTCATGATTTGAAATCATGTCAACGGACTACAAACTTCACAGTTAAGTAGGAACTTGAAATGCCTCATAATATAATGACCGTCAAAAATGTAACATACCTTGTCCTCCTAATTGATTTGCATATATGATTGTGGCTCAATGAATCTACCTTGGTTTTACTTACAAAGAATTTGGGCACGTGGTGGTGACTGCTGATTTAAAATTCAACCAAGTACGTAAAGCAAAAAGGAATCCCTCTTTCCAAACTCTAAAAAAGATACCTCTTGTTTGTCTGCACCAATAAAAAGTCATGAAAATGCCACGTGTTCGGTTGAGAATGCTTGTGACCCTACACACTGAATGTAAAATACACACGCTATATGTAAAAATATCGTTGAAAAATTCAGAGCATGCACCTTTATGCCAACCTACCTCTCCAAGAAAAGTGGAGAAAATAGCCAAAACAAAGGTCACATATGTCAGTATTACTTCACTTCACGACAATATTAACTAATATACCACGAATCTTCTGCACTTTTTTCATACTCTATATAAATATACTTTGCTCGAATGGCAGAAAAAAAAAAAAAAGGTAAGAGAGAAAAAAATTAAAATGGCCAATATCAGTGGTAGGTTGTTACGTACCTCTAGACAATTGGGGTTAGGTGACAATGGAGGCCAGAACCAGCAGCAACGTTGTTATTCTTTGAGGAATAATTGTTCTTTAAGGTTAAGATGTTTAAACAAAGGTGGTATTGTTGGTGGATCAGGAGAGAAGAAAGTAGTGGCAGCTAAGGCTGTTAGTACTGAGGTTGTGTCTGAACCAATGACACAAAATTGGAAGATTTCTGATGTAAGTTTAGTGGCAGATAATGTCTCAGATCTGGTACTTCAAAACTTGAAAAACTTCCTCAAACAAATGCCACAGAAATTGCTTCACTTACAGTCGTTCATTGAGAAGGTATGTGTTTTTCTTCAATTTCTTAGTTCCCACTAGATTTTTTTTTAAAAGAGCAGCCCAGTGCAGTAAAGCTCGCTATGCACAGGTCGGGGGAAGGGCCGGACCACAAGTGTCTATCGTACACAGTCTTACCTTGCATTTCTGTCAAAGACTGTTTTCACGGTTTGAACACGCATGACTTCCTGATCACATGCAACAACTTTACTAGTTATTCCAAGGCTCTCTTCCCACTAGAAATTTTTCTTTGAAAAATAATTGTCGTACCAAAAACACAGTTATGTCGCCAATATATGCATATCTTAGTGAGTATAGGTTGTAGAGGGCTTAGATAGTTGGTTAACACATTTTTGCCTTAATTTATGACTAATATAAGATTAATCATGGTAAATATGATTTGTTTAATCACGGGTATCGATATTTTTTAGAAAGTTATATGCATCCGATTTGTACACTGATCCAATAATAACATGACACGTGTAATTACATACACTCCTATCTACAATATTTTGTTGAGCTCAAGTTATTGAAACTCTGTTTTGTAGGGTATTTTGGATTGCCGGTTCTTCAGTCTCTTTGCAGTCATAGGGACATTGATTGGTTCATTATTATGCTTTGTCGAGGTAAAATATATTACTACTACTAATACTATTATTAATGATTATTTTATCATGAAGAAATCATTGATTTTAATCAATTGTAAGACCAATAAATTAAATAAATATTGTCATTGTTGCAGGGTTGTTACCTAATCGTAGAGTCATACGTCCACTATTTTATTGCAATCTCAGATAAGTCAGACATTGGACATGTCGTGCAGCTATTGATCGAAGCTATTGGTATATTTTCCCTCTCTTAAACGTTGAAATCGGAAATTGAATTTATTATAAGATTTATTTGCATTTCACTCAGACTCGAAGTGAAATGCATTAGTAGTGTGTCTATCAGTCGTTGTTGTTACAAGTGTTTACACTATCAGCATACAGAAGTTAAACTCTGACCGAAGAATTTTCTCATTTTTTCCAGATATGTTTCTTTTGGGGACTGCTATGCTTACTTTTGGAATGGGATTGTATGTTATGTTTGTGGGATCAAGAAATAATGTCAAAGGAGATCACTTGTCAAGCAAAAACTTGCTTTATTTTCAGACAATTCCATCATTGATGGGAATGAAATCAGTGATGCAAGCCAAATCAAGAATAGGACATGCACTCATAATGCTACTTCAAGTGGGAGTATTAGAGAAATTCAAGAATATACCTGTGGTTAATGGATTGGACCTTGCTTGTTTTGCTGGTGCTGTTTTTGTTTCCTCCATTTGTGTGTTTATTCTTTCTAGACTTGCTGTCACAACCACAAAGGCAGGCAACTAAGAAAATAGGACCTTTTGACACCTTTTTGGTGAAGTATATAATATGTATAGAGAAAGAAAATTTGTATGGAAAATAGGACTGTGTACTAGTCAACAATTAGGACTTCTATTAGTTGACCTTTTGTTAAATAATTCTTTCAATTTGTAACAATTAAAATACATTTGTTCATATATATTTTTGTATTTTTTTTTGAATCAGTAAAATGAATTTCATTGTGTATTATGATGATACCTTTTGAATGGTGAATTCTTTCTCAACCATAAAAAGAAGAAATAATACATAAACAGACACTCAAACTTGACCTCAGCGGGCAAGTAAACACTTCAACTTTGAAAGTGCTCATCTAGACACTTTAACTTGATCTCAATTGACAACTAAACACTCTAACTTGTTCTCTCTGTGTCTTCATGGACACCCGACACTTATGTGACATAAATTTTGGAGGTGTCTAGATGATCATTTTATAAGTTGGAGTGGTTCAACTGACACAGTGAAAATAAGTTGAGGTGTCTAAATATGCTCACGCAAAGTTTGAGTATTTACCTACCAGCTGAGACCAAATTTGAGTCTCTGTTTATGTATTATGCCTAAAAAGAAAGTGGGAGTTATAGCAATTATACATAACTTGAGTTGTTGACACTACACGAGGGATTGCTTATATAGAAATCTTATTCTAGACTCTAGGCACAACATAGTACTAAGTATTCACCTACAATTAAGTAACCAATATCCAATCAAAATATTTTACATCATAGTTTACAGCAAATCCTGCACTAATTCAAGAAGGCTAAACTTGGTGCTTCACATTTGAAAAAATGCACCACAATTTTAACAGTATACGTAGCAAAAGAATTATTAATAGATTTAAAACAAAGTAAAGACCTTCCAAAGAAGGCCAGTTTGTTCAAATGCACAACATACGATCACTGCTTTTTTCTTCTTCCCATTGACGAAACCCGTCTTGGGTTCTCCCTATCACACCAGGGCTGCAAAAACAGTGCCCTTTGAATTCTGAAGAATAAATAGGAATATGCTAATCCTATCTGATCTCTCTATCCAATATCATCAGCACATATGATAGAGGAAGCGAATATGCTCGAAACTTGGAGAAAGAACTCAGAATTCTTGTTTCGGCTATCCTTCTCGTGCAAACCATGAATATACATCAACTTGTCAGAGGCTTTGCTTTTCTTATGTGACCCATGCTATTGACGAGATCCTTGCGTGTACAAACAGGAAACATGTTGATATTCCTGAACTCTTTGAACCGCCAAAGGACATATGGAAAACTCAGTTGATCACGGGATGTAAAGCGAACCACCTCATTAAACCATAGGCACATGAACAGATTAGTCAATGGTGTGTGCTCTCTCACAATAATTGAAGCCTCAGATAGAGCTGTACAGATAGAGTGAGTGTGAGAATGATTAACGGGGAAGGAAAAAATCTTCTCATTAGAGCAATTAAGGTACAGAACAATCAGGGCAAGCTCATTTCAGCTGACAAGGAAATGAGAAATACTACCTTTCTTCCCATTGAATCTCTTATCCTCGGGGAGTCCATCTTGATGGTACTGCGCTAACTGCACGGCAACTTCCTCCGGTGTGGCTTTGTTTTTCTTGACAACAGCCTTTGCCTCATCATACACGCTACTCCGAGCCCCGTGTTCTGAGATTGCTAGTACAGAGTTTGAACGCCAGAGCAGAGCTTCCAACACACCCAATGGATCCCTCCTAAGTTGGGATTTTGAGTCTACCCAAATGGAATATCTAGAATTTGGAAAGAGACGATGGGCCAGCATCTGATTAATTTAGACATGAATTAAATCCTTATAAATCATTTAGCTAGTAAAATGTTCATGCTCGTACTAATTCAATCCGATCACAAATCTCCAGCCTCTAAGGCAGAAATCCTATTTGACCTTCCCTTTCCTCTCTTAAAGATGCTGTGTTTAACAATTTCAGAGGGATAACTATAGGAAACTTGAAACTGTATCGGGAAAGAGTATTCGGGACTGAACATTGGACCAAAAGCATCAAAACCATTTCTTTTGGTCAACATCTTGAAACCCACAATAGGAGACCATGGCTCTTTGCTGCCACATTATACCGTTGGAAAAATTGTATCTGCTTAGATCCAATGACAATAAAGGCAAAGAATCTCCGGACTCTATCATCAATCAAACAATGCAATTTATGTTGGTAATTATGGGGTTGGGTCTAATATCCATGTGGATCAATAAATTAGTGCCACATATTTAATTAAAGCCCCACATATTTATCTCATAATTACGTTAAAAGAAAGGGCCTTTGTAACCCGAAATTAACGTTAAGGGCAATTTGGATCCAATAGGAGGAAGAAGGGATGTATTTAACCCGAAAATCAATGTTAAGGGCAATTGAGATCCAATAACAGGAAGGAGGACAAATATACGTCATTTCCAATACGTTAGGGACATTTTGACCTTTTTTCTGTTGGTAAAATAGGAAACCCAGGTGGGAGACAAATAATGAAAAATAAAGCAGTTCTAGCCACATAGAAGGCATGCACGTAACATGGTCCAATTATTATATCTTAAAAGGATGTATCAAAAGATAACATACTTTCTTTTCCAGACATTTTTAATCTTCAAAACTGGTTCATCATTCCGATTTGTTTCATCACACTTCAACTTTGTAAGGCATCATATTTCTTGACGCCTCGTGGAGAAGAATATTGTTGTTGGGAGTAGGACAAGATTACCAGAAGTTCCACTTTAAGTATTAGGATATGGTCATTGTAAAATGGCAAAGCATACGAGAAATTGAGGAATCAGGCAATAAGAATACCTTTGGGATTTTACCATTCAACCTTTGGTCTGTGAATGGTAGATTCTTAACAAGGATGATGCGCCACTTTCCGATATAATGGTCATCACCAACTTTATGGCCATCTGCCTCTTGTGATGCAAGTGTAACTTCATCCCAAAAAGCCACAAAGCAAACCTGCATCATTTTATTCCAACGACATACATTAACTAAGGTGTGCTGCACCACTATAATCTCCAAACCCAACTACATTGAAGTGTAATTTTATATAGTAGTTTAAACTAAAGATTGGAAATCAATCATGAGCATTAACAATCCCCAAGAAAACAACCTTCTTGAGAGATGACTCTGACATTCCTATAGGTTGATAGAGATCATCTCCGCCACCAAATGCACAAGTCGACACCACAGCTTTGCAGGATTCCATATAACTTCTATCTTCAACAGAAATCCTAAAGCCTCCTTTATCACTGTAAAACCCACAGTGGATGGATGCATCCGCTCCTTTTACCTGAGATAATGCTTAAGCAAATTGTCAAAAGAAGAAGAACGAGAGATAAAAAAATTACTTCATAGGTAAATAGGTGATCACCAAAAAGCAAGATGCAGGTCGACAACCTTAAAACTTTCATCCCTTTGCTTGAGAGTTTGGTTTCCTGTGAATAAATTAAATCTTGACGCCCCTGAGTGTTGCTCAAATGGCATAACATCATCTACAGAAGCAGGATTGGCCTCTGTGATGTATACCACCCGTTTAATTGGATCGGCAGGTACATTATCAGAGGGGAAATCAAGATGCTCAAGTTCTTCAACTGGTAGTAGCTTCAAGCAGGCTGTGAGATCCATGATTTGTTACACAGTATTGAAGACAATGGGTAAAACAAAATAGCACTTCGACAAGCACGTCAAATATCTTGTACATAAACGAAATCACTATGTAATAAACCACAAAGCAATGCTGAAGACAGTAGTTTTACCCTAAGAAAAGTCAAATGATCTGGTCCCCAACACTTGGCCTAGGAATTCTTGTCCCACGATTCTGCTAGTTCAGAAACAAAGGAGAAGGACTGCATCGCATTTGCCGGGGCTGAATCCCCTTTCTTGAGTGATCGCCTCCTCGCCTTGTCAATATAGCGCATCTTACAGGCCATATGTCAACTAGATCACTTTAGCACCAAATTTATGATTCTTCCTATATCTTAAATTATCAGATAATAACTCCAAGTATCATTTGGATTTGATTTTCTCGTGATTGATAGAGAACTTGACAACACAGTCATTTGGATCTACTGGAGGGTGAGGATATAGCTTGAGATTGGTTTATTTGGAGGGACATTTACCTATGATCCCCCTCCATGGGTTTTGCTATAACAAGGGCATTTCGTCTAACTCCACCGAAAAGGGGCATCTTAACTAAAATACCCATATCCTTCGTCCCCTGTCTGCAGTATCTAAAAAATATATTTTCCCTTCAAGGTAATGGTGGGTGAGTTAATTATTCAGCATTTTTTATTGAATTTCTTTCTTACTCCTTTTTGCTTAACAGGTCACTTAGTTCATCGACAATTTTCCTCATTCATTTGTATTCTAGTAAAATCGTACGTGTTTCACTTGAAATTTTTTTAGGTGCCCCTTTGTCATGTGATTATTCATCCTTTGGGATTAGGCATGCAATTGCTAATCAGGATGATTGAGCGGTCATGTGTCTGACCTCAATTTAGGAGATACCCCCTTTTTTTTCCTTTTCATTTTGGCAAACCCAACACCCAAACCCCACTTTCTGAAGTGGGGGTTGGCAGAGGGGGGGGGGGGGGGGGGAGCAAAGTGGCTTTCCCACTCCCCGTGCTGCACATGAGTTCACTCTTGCTACGATCATGAGTACAGCTAGTCTGCAGAAAGACTAAGCTTTAGTTACTCCCCTTATACTTGAAACCCTTACCTTGAACAAGTTTCTTATAGAAGACCTCAACAACAAAATTGTCTACACTTCTCATTTTGAAAAAAAAAAACAAAAAAAACTGTTTACTCTTTAGTCAACTTGCTTGAGGTTTGGGGTCCTAATAACAGTGTATTTAGGGTAAGAGGCGAATAGAGGCTGAATATACCTTTAAGAAAATTTAAGTTGCTAGCTGAATGAAAAAAGTAATCCTTTAGCTGCCTCAGATGAAACCACCTAAAGGGTTGGTAATGAAAGGTGAAGAGTCCTATCGGCTTTTTCTGAAGAGGCAAGAAACTTTTACTGCTTTCTGTATTTCCAAGAAATGCAGCCCTTAACATGTTCCGGCTGACATAGATTACAGACTTTTGATAGATACAGTACCAACTAGTTCTGTCTGGCTACTGGACGAACATATTCTTTTTTTTTTCAAGTACGAGTATAGTCTCTTTCTTGTAAGAACAAAGCAAGGTTATTTATAACAAAAGGAAGGGTACATTTATCAATACCTTCTATTGAAAAAATACTTTCACACGGACAGTTTAATTATCTCTATTTTGAGTACAGAGCAAGTATACAAGTACATAATCAAAACAATTATGTAGTGTTTTATTGACCAAAACAATTCTTTAGTGTTCCATTAGTTAGGAACACATTTTTATTATCAGAAATATAGTCGTAATCAAAACAACTTTTTAGCATTCTGTATGGATCAATATACCAACTTCCCAACGATCAGCCCTCTTTTCTGTTGAGGTCTATCTTTCATAGGTACTCAAATTGGATCAATGATCAATTTCTAGCTTTTTTAAGTTCAAGAGATATCAATTGGGAGTGGACGATTCTGAATAACGCATCTGACAGAGTAAAGACCAGATTTTTATCACTGTACTTATCCCTAGCACATAGTTCATCTATTTATAGATACAACAATCTGCAACATTCAGAGCTTCTAATCAGATACTGAGGTAAAAACTACAGATATGCAAATTCCAAGCAGCCCATCAATTCCTAAATTCTTTGAACTTCAAATCATTATATGAGGAGCATTTCATATAACATGCAGGTAAATTCAAGAGTAAAGGTCAAAAACACACCTAATGTATCCCCTTTTTCGAGTTTCATAACTAAACTAACGGGTGCGTGAGTTTCCTACTGAACTATCACCAACTTTTTATCAGAACACACCTCAATTATCAATTTGTTCACTTTTCCTACCTGAAATATCATCATCGTTCGCATCCAAGGGTGTGGCCTAGTGGTTCAATCAAGTTGGGTTGAGCACCATGAGGTCTCAGGTTCAATTCCCAACAGAGACAAACACTAGGTGATTTCTTCCCATCTGTTCTAGCCTTGGTGGACAGAGTTACCTGGTACCTGTTGCTGGTGGGAGGTGGCAGGTATCCCGTGGAATTAGTCGAGGTGCGCGCAAGCTGGCCCGGACACCACGGTTATCCAATTTGAGTACCTGTGAAAGATAGACCTCAACAGAAAAGAGGGCTGATCGTTGGGAAGTTGGGATATCGATCCATATAAGAACGCTAAAAAGTTGTTTTGATTACGACTATATTTCTGATAGTAAAAATGTGTTCCTAACGAATAGAACACTAAAGAATTGTTTTGGTCAATAAAACACTACATAATTGTTTTGATTATGTACTTGTATACTTGCTCTGTACTCAAAATAGAGATAATTAAACTGTCCATGTGAAATTCAAAAAATCTGAATACTTTAGGTGTGTTTTCACCATTAACTCTAAATTCAACAATACAAGCAATGTGCACATTCTGCATAAACTAATATCATAACAGCAAAAACCAATTATGCACATACATAATTTAGATCATAATGCAAAATGAACTCACGTTCTCTAACTCCATGAACGACATGAGTCACCGGATCAAGCCGATTCAAATTCGTCACCACTTTCTTCTCAACAACCTTATCATCAATTTTACGATTTCCACTTCCCGAATTCGATTTCTTACTAGGTTTTCCTCCAATTCGAGAAGCCTCAAATACCAGAAGACCAGCGGCAAGTAAAAATAGCAAAACCGGCCACCACTTAAGGAGCTTTTTTACGATAATATGAGAGAAACCGGTACCGGTTTTGCCTCGGAGCCCAATTTTCTTTCTCTTTCTACGTGCTCGTGCTCTGAGCTTGTTGGCGAATTCGTCGGGTTCGTCGTCGGAGACGTTGATTGAGATGCTGTTGTTGTTTAACATCGATGATGATGACGTCATTGAACGGCGGCGAGTAGCCGGAGATTTGACGGTATAGTCGGAGCGACGTCGTTTTGGTAGCTTTCTGTATGATCCTTGATCTGATAATTTCTTTATCAGTAAAGTATTATTAGCTAAAATGGTTTACTGAAAAAAAAAAATAAAAAAAAATCCCTCGATTCCTTTTTATTTGTCATTTACTTTTTAAGAATCAAAGATATAAATTTTAAATAATATTTTAAGATACAATTTTTGAACATATTGATATGAGAGAGGTTGCAAGTTGTAGTATTTTTCATATTGTTTTTGAATATTTATATTTTAATTTTAAAAATATTAAATTAATTTTATCTAATTTAACTTTAAAAATTAATTAAATTGACTTCAATTAGTGAAACATCACAGCTAAAAAGGAACGGAGGGAGTATTAGCTAAAGGATAGTTGTCGGGTCCATGCACCTCGACTAAATCAACGGATACATGTCAGCTCTCACCAGCAGCAACAAATATCACATAACTCTATCCACCAAGAATAGAACAGATGGAATGGACACCTTGTGTTTTAAATTTCCATTTTCTTGAATAGCTTTTTTCTTAGTTTATTCTTGAATTTTTTTTGTTACATGTTAAATAAGTTACATTTACTAAAAAAAGAGTAGAGTCCTTAAATCTGAAATCACAAAATTAATTACAAGTCACTCATTATATATTCTGTTTATTTCAATTCATGTGATCGGTTAAATCGGCACAAAGCTGAAAAATTAAAAAATTAAAATTTATAATCTTAGTCATAATATTAGTGGGACAAATAAAAAAATAATAATATTAGTCATTAGTGGGACTATATAACTTTTGAAACTTATTAAAACCTTAATGACATTTATACGACTAAAAAAGTCTCTCACTAAAAATAAAGTCTCAACCAAAGTACATCTTAGAAAGGGTGTTAGAATTAGAAGTTTGAACCAAAGTAGTCATCTGTAATCTGTTGCTTATGTTACATGACACTTTGCTTCTTCTAGAGTGAAAAATGTTAATGCCTTGTCATTGATAAAATTTTAAGAAAATATTGAAGATAAAATATTACTTCCTTTTGCCCCTTGGATAGAGATATTTTTGTTGCTTTTTTCACCTTTTTTTTTTTAACAAAAATAAAAAATAAAACTTTTTTGTATTAATTTTTCACTCTAAACTTGAAAAATAGAACAAGAAAGGGATATAACTTAGTGGTAAAGTGACATCTCTTCATAGTAGAAGTCATCACTTTGAGGCTGATTATTCCTAAGGCTTACTATGGTTTGGCAAAATATACAACTAATTTAGACCAAGCTAAGACGTGTCACTCTCCGGGAAATGCCCTCAACCTTCAAGGGGTCTTTCTTCCTTGAGAAGTGGCAGATCCCAAGTTTCAGGACAAAGTAATACAGACAACTTTTATGTTTGGTAATGCAAGTACTCTAATTTATGATTGTACTTAGATGGATTGATGTCTTTTTGTCTTCAACAAACATAATCATGTCAATGCAATAGAGATAAGGTATAATCCCTCTAACATGTATCTATTTGTTAGATGATATAAATCTCACTCGGGAACAATGGGTAATTTGATAATAATAATAAAAAATATTCAGGAGAATTCCATCTAACAACAAAGAATCCATAGTTAGTGGCAAGAACATATTTTGAATGCAGATATGCTAAACTCCATCAGACAACTAATTTGGTTTCATTAACTTGGGATAAATGCATGGAGGTTTAACTTGAAAACCACTAATTAACTTTTTCTCAGGGTTATTAATGTGTTTGACTTTCACACATTACAAATAGGGTGATCAGCAAGTAAAATGTGTTGGATAACATATCTAAATTCATCAAGCTGCCAAATCAATTTTCTTACATTCGAAATCCCCATCTGATTGATGCAAAGTAATTATAGATTTATCTCATAAGTGGATTTCTCTCTATTTAAATTTCAAAAATCACTCCTTCCACACCAGCAAATTTAAACCTTATAAACTTAATAGTCTTTTGTGACCTATTAACAGCATAATATATTGGGACCTTCAACCCATATGTAGAGTTATCGTGTTCGAGTCTCAAAGATTGACAACTTCTTGAGAGGAAACCTTTATCCCTTAGTGGATTAATAATCATACCGATGGATCACAAGATACTAGATGATTAAAATAAAGGAACATTAGAACATGCTTCTTATAGTTGCAAGGTACAAACTACGATATTTATTAGTAAATTACTACGCGACCTAGTCCACATTGAAATATAGGGGATATTTTAGCCTTGATTACAAGGCTAAAACAAGTCATTCATGACCTCGCGAAGCGCGGACAAATTACCTAGTCTATATATAAAGAAGAGTTATAAACTTGCTGACGTGGTGCGTTCTGAGGCTTGGAATTGTCTTTATCTTCTTCTCTTTTTTTTTTCCAATTTTTTGAGGTTTTTTTTTTTTTTTTAATATATGTAATATGTTAAAAAGAATTCAAGAAAGCATCTCATTTAATAAATGATGAAACGGTTGTTTTAAGTGAATTAAATATGGCAACCCATATTACTATAGCATTGCCCATTCGTATCACTAACGTTACTTTCTCTTCTCATGAGTTTTGACTTTTCAAGAGGATGTTTCCATATAAATTTGAGCATAATTGGATAAGTATTTTTAACATACTTTTCAGAATTATACATTTTTCATGAAGTATTGAGTGTAATTGAGCTGTAATTTTCTTCTAATATTTTTTTTTTTTTGTTACAGATTTATGCTCCACCACTACTTTGTCAATCAATTCTCCAGGTAAGTAAATGTATTCTTCTTCTTCTTTTTGTGTGTGTGTGTGTGTTTTGTTTAAAGTTTATAAAAAAAAACTCATTATACTCATAGAATCTTAATACATATTTCTTTCTATGGCGGTGATAAAATAATTTGAAAAGAGCAGAAAGTTTTTGTTAGAAGATTTCAAAAATGGGGTTATTAAACAAGTGATTTAATATTTGGGTGAAAATCATTTACCCTCCTCAACTTTGGTTTAAAAATCAAACTTCCCCCTCAACTTTGAACAATAGTCATTCTCCCCCCTTTATCCTATTTATCTTTTTTTAATGCCTACTTTACCCTTACTCTATTACTAATATTTATTTTTCTTTACTTCTTTAAAATCATGATTTTTTTTAAAATTTTTAATGTATATAGTAATTTTGTTTAGATAAAATAAATATTAGTTTTAGACAAAAAAAAAAGAAAGTGAAAAGCATTAATTTAGCATATAAGCTAATGACGTTCTAAATAAAATAAATGAGCATAATAATAACAACAACATACCCAGTGTATTCCCACACAGTGGGGTCTAGGGAGGGTAGAGTGTACGCAGTCCATACCACTACCTCCAAGGTGAGATAGAGAAGCTGTTTTCGATAGACTCTCGACTCAAGACAAAATACAGTCCAGAAATAGATGTAAAAAAGGATAAAAGCTAATAAGGAGCAACACAATAATATATAGTAACAAATCAATACTACCACAAGATAATACTACAAGTAATCTACCCGAAACAACATATATCAATAAGAATCCAAGAACAGAAAATTACAAGCATAGCACTACAAGTACTAATAAGGACAACACTCATATCTACTAGCATGAACTCACTCCAATCTCCTAACTTTCTACCCTAATTCGTGTTCGCCATACCTTCCTGATAATCAAATGACAGATAATAATAACTTTATAAATATATTCCGATGCATGCAATATAAAAATAAGTAATAAAAATAGAGATATATTTTATAACAAGTTAGTTCTTAAAATTTACTTAATTGTAAGTAAATTTTAATTTAGCATCTCATTAATGTCAATCAAAATTCATTTATCTATATAAAAAATAGAAAATATAGTACAAATAAAACTTAAATATACACATACATACATATATAATACTTAATGCATGTAATAAAATAACATTCATAAAAAATACTTTAGCTTTTGTGAAAAATTTATAAAAGGATTATTCTACTTATAACATTAATGAATTTAAATAAAATAAATAAAGAACTGAGTAAAATAAACAAATAATATATAATATTATTATAAAAATATAGTATATAGATGGAGATTACAAATTTCAAGGGTAATATAGACATTGTATAGGAAAAGGAGGGGAGAATGTCTATTGTTTATAGTTGAGGGGGGAGTTTGATTTTTAAAATAAAGTTGGGGGGTGTAAACGATTTTCACCCTTTAATATTTTCATGAAATTTTATAATTTACGGAATATAGGAATGTAATAGGGTAAAATTCAAGAAACTGAATAAATTCATTAACTAATATAAGTTGATTAAACTGATAATAGTTTTTTCCCCCTCAAAACTAAATTTTAGATGAGAATGGTAGGCAATAACCTTTGGTAGAGACGCAAGGTGACACTACATACAATAGACTTTCGTGGTCCAATCCTTCCTTGAACTTCGCACATAGCAGAAACTTTAGTGCCCTGAACTGCCCTTTAATCGTAGACAAAAATCATTTTTCAGATTGGAATATACAAGTTTAATCATAAAATTAGCTTCCCTCTCTCACAAGAAATTTTCAAAGTAAGTAAATATACTTTTTCGTGTTTTATTTTCAAGTTTGTAAGAAAACTTATTTACTCAAAATCTTGAATACATAGTTTTTCTCTCTTTTTAGTATTCTGATCAAATAATTTAATAATCTAACTCAAAGAAGGGAGGGGGGTGCTAGAAGATATTGAAGAAGGGTTTATTGAACAAGTAATTTACCTTTTGATGGTATTTTAAAGAATATAGGAGTATAATAGGGTGAAACTACGGAAATTGAATAAAATATTAATTGATCTAAGTTTATTAAATTGACAATAGTTTATTTTTTTCTTCAAAATTATATTTTAGGATGAAAATCTTACATAGAAATATGTTTCATTTTCCATTTGAAGTTTGATCATAAATATGGGATAGGAAAAGATACTAACATGGTAATATTTCTCTATATTTCATCTCAATTCTATCGTAAAAATATACTACATAAGAATGTAAAATATTCAGTTCCAAACATCTTATAGCCTGCGCCTCATATTTGAGAGAGTACAATATGCAATAAATTACGTATTGTTTAATAATTTACAATCAACAAAAATATTCGTCAACTGATGTGTGGGAGATGCATGCAACTTGCAACCACAACAAGTATGGATTCTAACATTTCAAGTTTTTTTTCTTTTTAATAACTGTAGTGTCAATTTGTGAGTATGGATGTCGATAATAACTTGAAAGTTCGTGCATTGATTTCGTATTTTTTTCTTCTCCTTTTAATAATTAAGATCATAAGAATGATGTTCTATTATTTATTTTTTCATATGTTCTCATTATGTTTTCTCTTTATTATTTATTTTTATTTTATATGATTTTCTAATTTTCGTAATTTTATAATTTCTTTTGGTTCAAAATAATTACTTATGAGTTTGTTGAATATAATTATTTTCTTGCTCCTTTTTGTCTTTTTACTTCCTTAAAAAATGTCTATAAATAATAAAGCTAAAAAAGGTGATGTGACATCTATCTTTGGCAAATATATACAAATTTCTTTTTTCTCTTTCTTTTCCTCATTTATGTACTCTAATTTTTTTTAAAAATAAAAACTAAAAACATCTCTTTTCACTCACTTAATTATATTAAATATGTAATGTTAAGAAACTAAAGAAGCATTTCTTTAAATTTCCTTAATGTATAACTTAATGGTTTTTATTTTTATTACTCCCATAACTTTTTATTATCATAATCCCTAAAATAATTATTAGTCATATTCATGACATTATTTGATATTCCATATTGTAGTAGTATAAATAGAGATATTGTAAGAGTTTGTAGAAATGACGCATTAGTCTTTTAAGTTGTTTTGTTTTCGTTGCTTATGCTTATTATATTAATACTTTAGTTTGACTTGAAAAATAAGATGGAGACTATTGAATGGTGATTGGCCTGTGAGAGTGAATGTCGATAAGAATTCGGAAGATTGTGCATTGATTTTGTATTTCTTCTATTTTTTTAAGTAATGATTAAGGTTGTAAGAATAATGTCAAATTGTTTATCTTTTTGTATGTTTTCTCTATCTATGATTTCTTTTTATTGTCTTTTATATGAATTTTTAATTGTGGTAAGCTTATAATTTTTTTGGCTTAAAATAGTAACTTATGACTTTATCGAAATTTTGCTAATTACGTACTAACCAAACGTTTTCTTCCATGAAATTAATTATCTATTCTAATAAAGACCGCACGGAAAAGTTCACTAGTAATAATAATACAATGAACCAAATTATCATTTAACAAAAGATAAATCATGTATTACAAAGCCCCACAAAATAACACTCGCATTACAATGTAGGTCTGCATTATAATCATTACAGAACTTGTAGCAATATATAACTGTAACTTAAAAGTAAATCAAATAGAGAACAAGTCCAATATAATTGTGTTGTAGTTATACTTGGGGACGAACAAGAACACTGCCAATATTTTGCAAAGGGAAGAGGCTTTCCCTGTTAGTATAAATACTTGGAACCCAGTCAGGAAATCCTTGGATTTCAAAATGCCTCCAACTCTTTTTCTTCATATCGTAAAAAAAACAATCCAAAACATCACTTGATGTTATGTTCATTGCAAATACAATTTCTTCGCCATGATACTTGCAAATCCTACAGCGAGCCAAGTATATCTTACCTTCCCATTCTAAAGGAAATCCAAATTTCTCATGATACAATTCTTCTTCTCCAAAAACCCATATACGGATGTCTTCAGTAACATATGAAATTTCCAGGATTCCTAATTTTCCCTTCACTTCTATTAGCATATAATCATGTCGGCTATTATGTAAACTATTATATATTTTCCTAATTCAATCGACATTGTGATACTAGAGAAAATTTCAGATTTAACATCAAATGCAATTATGCAGAACTCCGGGGCATAGTTAAACCGATAGATAATCCCACTAATGCAAACTCCGGATCTGTATGGAGCAACATAATAACCATTTTCGCCATATTTAATGATCTCTCTCCATGATTCATCTATGCCTAAAGTGAAAATCCAGGCTCTTGATAATCCTTCTTCGTATACATCCATAGTCAAAAGAACTTTATATTTATTTTCTCGGGGCTCAAAACCTATTGAACAGATAAACTGATCAATATCGAAATATTGCAAATAAGGAAGAAATCTTACTTTTCTTGTACTGGGATTGCAAATCGCTATATATTTCTCACCCCATATGCAAAACAAACCATTATCGGATTCGAAACGATTATAATAATCTAAAGGATCATTAATGTGGTCATACAACTTAATAAAATTCTCAATTTGATGATACTTGGTGGCATTTCCATCATCGTGATCTTCTATAGCTAGCGTAAAAAACGTGGTTTAGGCATGCAATCAATTTGGTATCACCGCGATTAATCTTAGGATAATGGGATAAATGGAGATCCACGAAATCTGGTTCCAACACAATTGAATTAGGGGAATCTTAGTAGTTTAGTTGATTAGTTACATGAACTCCTACCTTGTTGGTGAGGATTCGATTCCCCACATTGTAATCCCCTTCCCCTACCCCAATTAAAAAAAAAATAAAAAAAAATTGAATTATAAAATTTGAAAGGTACCTAAAACACATTAAAGACTTAACAAGAAGCCACGAGAAAATTTGGGTGGTAATATCTTGAGGAATTGATTGTTCTTCTGGTTGCATCGCCATCTTTGACGGTTGAAGTTGTCCTAATTGGAGTAAAATAATGTTTGAGGTTGAATTAATTTTTTATGAAGATTGTTTTATAATAAGTCCTTAGAATGTTTATTTTGTTTATTTAAGTCCTAGTAGATACTAATACAATTTCTTGATTGTAGTCTTTCCGGGCCTGTAGAACTGATTTTGCACTTTTGGGCTCAGTGCTTCCATTTTCTTGGTTCAGTAGAGTCATTAACAGGGCCTTAATTTGCCAAGCCCAAGTCTACTAGTCCATTAGTAGATTTGATTTGTTATAGGAGCCCAAGTATGTTCGATACCCACATTAGAGTCCAACTAATTCGACTTCGCAACATGGGGTCTTATTCGAGGAAAGCGCTTCTTATTAAGAATTTTTTCATATTCAGAATTCGAGACCGAAACATTTCACTACAAAAGAAGCAGTCTCATCTATTGCACCACATCCTCTGGTGGAAAAGTTCAATTTCTTTATTAGAACTCATGGACATTACACATATTGAATGATTAAGAGACACATAGTTTGAGTTGAGATCTTGATTCCCTCGATCCATAATACAAGTGAAAGATGGTTTAAAGAATTAATCAAAGTTAAAAGAAGAATAAAAGAAAGATAAAGGAAGATTTGAAGATCAAGGAATGTATCAAAGAAAGGTTGGAAGACTTCTATATCTGACCATGACTAGACCTGATCTTTCTTTTGTGGTTCAAGCTCTGAGTCAACATTTACATGCTCCCAAGCAGAGTCACATGGATGCAGCTTTGAGAGTAATTAGATACATTAAAGGGACTCCAGGTCTTGGTCTTCTTATGCCTGTTGATGGTAAAATGAGACTTACAACTTATTGTGATTCAGACTGGGGTTCATGTGTTGAGACAAGAAAATCCTTAACTGCTTATGTGATCAAACTGAAGCAATTGTTTCATGGAAATCCAAGAAGCAGCAAACAGTTTCTAGAAGCTCAGAACTCAGAAGCATGGCAACTACTGTGGCTGAGATCACTTGGCTAACTGGTGTATTCAAAGAACCGGGAGTTGATGTAGAGAAGCCAGTGACTATTCTGTGATAGCAAAGCTGCTATACAGATTGCAGCTCATCCTATTTTGTGACAATGAGTTGGTTGTCATTGTCAGGGAAAAGATTCAAGAAAAACTCCTTCGAACACAACCACATTGGTACAAGAGAGCAGATGGCAGATCTACTTACAAAGAGTTTGTGCAAACCTCAACATGACTATTTGATGAGCAAGCTAGGGATGAAAAACCTGTTTTCATCCATTAGCTTGAGGAGGAGTGTAGAAAAATTGTGGGACCAGAAGTGGTATAACTTAATATATTTAACTACTGTAATTAGTGAGCTAATAGAAGTTAACTATAACAAATTAGTTGGTTAGTTATTTTGTAGAGTAGTTCGATTAGTGGTTTATAAATAGACATGTCAGCTTTCATTATAAGCAGACCATTTCATTGATCATTTTGAAGGAAATAGATATTTCCTCTTCTTCTTCTCTTCTCTGAGTTTCATCTTCTTAGAACTGAGCTCTTCAACAATTCTTATCAGTTTAATATCTGATACGCGGGTCATCGATCCACATGATATTAATTCAATTTTTTGAGGAGGGGAAGTCCCATCAAAGTAGCTTGCTACTTGAGCCTTCACACATTGCCTAGGCGTTGCACTACAGCCCAGGCCTGGCACACCCCACCAAATCAAGTTCAACTTTTGTAGCCACATTTTACAACACTTTGTCTCCTAATTTGGACGTAGCTTGCCTGCCCAACTCTTCGTATACTGTGATGAAAGAATCATGAAATAAAATTGCTATCTGGGTGTTTGTTTCTACAATGAAAATAATGCACAAAATACAGCTCTGTAAACACAGAATAGCGGGGATCAATTGGACCTATCTATAAACCTTTCAAGTCATAGATGTAGTTTCCAGACTCATGAACGGAGATATTTTCGAAACTCACACAGAAAAAAAGTAATTCTGTTATTTATCCATCAGAACATTTTCATTTCTTCCAAAAATTACAACCTAACTATACTAACTATAGAAGAATACAATTGATTGCCCCTTGACATGTAATGTTACATTATATACTAAGAACAAAAGACAGGATCCTGGACCTCAGAACCTCTTCTTAGCAACTACAGCAAGTTGAAGTTGGAAGCCTTCTCCCAGAATATTTCTTACAAAAATGACACCATCCAAATGCTCAAAACTTGAAATGTTTCACTCAGCAACCATATAATGACAAAAGGAGTGCAACCTGCATTAACGTTTTCTATGCCTTGTTTTGAGACTTAAGATAGCTCTCTATAGTAAAAGATACATTACGAGTATGTCTGCACCTATAGTTCTGATGCTTTCTCCACACCCTTGGATCTATAACGAACTATTGTATGAGTTGCTTGTTGTAGAGGAACCAACAAATCATTGTCAATGCACTCGTACCTGAAAAAAACCAAATTGAGTAATGAGCTTCACTTAAATACGATTTACTTGGCGCTGCTGTAAACACTAATTAGATGTAATTTATACTGACAAATTTTTGCAGAGGTCATCAGTTACTGTGGAGAGAGTAATAATCTTCATTCTTGTCTCCACAAGCTTATCTTCAGCGTAGTTAGCAAATGGCTCTTCCAAGAACATTGAAAGTCTTTCTATATTTGTTTCGAGTTGCTGTTGTTGGTCCTCAAAAAGGTTCTGCTTTATTTCCCTTTCCTCTTTTGTTATTTCATTCGCAAACAGATCTCCAAAATAGTAGTACGCGAATGGATAGGAACAGGCGACAACTCGCCTTGATAAGGCGAGTCTACAAAATCCACTCATTGCCCAGCTGAAATCTTTTAATTGGAATTCTTTTGCTTCAAGGCTACGGACTTTATCAAGTACCTTTTGCTTTGATTCAGATGCTTCGATCTTCAATGAATCAATATGAGCCTTATAACGACGATAATAGTGAGTAAGACGCCAATAGTCCTCTACAGAATCCTCACTTTTCAAATGGCCTTCTTTGTATCTGCCACAAGTATGACCTTTTATACTATTCCATGTGTGTTCAAGTCCAGTAGCTTCACCACAGAGCCAACTACGAAGAACAAAACAAATCATTTGCAGAAAAGTTAATATGATAAGCAACACTAGGAGTAAAGTAGTGAATGATATATAGATGAAATTTCAGCCAAATCGCCCCTTTATCTATGGGAGTAGGTTTATTTTGGTCCTTCATATATAACCTTGAGCATCTCCAGTCCCTTAAGTTTGCTAAAATGGAGAACCTTTTGGTTCAAATAACGTCATGGACTTAAAAACTAACAGTACCAAAAAAACAGTTAAAACCGACCAACTTTTGAATAGACCAAAGAACCAACATAACATGAAAGTATCTAGGGCCAAAGCCAGAGGAGGAGTCAGTGTTTTCACTGAGTGACCTTCAAGACCTCCAGTCTAAGGAAAGGATGCCAGTTAACAGTAAAAAGAGTGCCAATACTACTACAACAACAACAACATACCCAGTGAAATCCCACAAGTGAGGTCTGGGGAGGGTAGAGTGCATGCAGACCTTACCACTATCTCGAGGAGGTAGAGAGGTTGTTTCCGAACGACCCTCGGCTCAAGTGCAACAAATCCAGGTACAAAGAAGAAGGAAACAATGAAGAAAATATAGCAACTAACAAGGGAACAATGCAAGGTCTACAAGAAAGAAAAAATAATAACAACAACAAACAAGTGCGATAGTCAAAACACCATAAATAGCATCTACGACTAAACCTTAAACTACCATACTACAGCTAGTACACGACAAACACCCACAATACTCCTACTTGACTAACCTTCTACTCTAATACATGTCCTCCACACCCTCATATCTAAGGTCATGTCCTCGGTAATCTGAAGTTGCACCATGTCCTGTCTAATCACCTCACCCCAACACTTCTTCGGCCTACCTCCCCCTCTCTGCGTACCTACTATATCCAACCTCTCTCACTTCCTCTCTGGGGTGTCTACAGCTCGCCTCTTCACATGTCCAAACCATCTCAATCTCGGTTACCTCATCTTATCCACACGGAGGCCACTCCCACCTTATCCCGAATAACCTCATTCCTAATCCTATCGCACCTAGCGTGCCCACACATCCACCTCAACATCCTCATCTCCACAACATGCATCTTCTGAACATGAGAGTTTTTGAATGATTGTCAATACTAAATATATGGAAATGAAAATTTCGGCTAGACCTGCATATTACAAGAACAAAAAACTCTACTTCAAAAGTCTTACCAAAATGGCTGTCCACATATACACGTTACAAGGTTGCATCCACCATCCTTTTCCACAATTTTATAACATTTTGGACAATGCTTGGTTTTCTCGGACATCCAAGAGACGGTTGGTGCTTCATCGTCGCACTTCTTCAGCCAAAGGTCCCACATAATGCACGAACAAGGTGAGTGCAGATCACATAAGCAATTAAAACAGAATTGTTTACCACATGCACATTCAATTTCACAGTACTGGTCATCCTCAACGCGAATTGCATTTCCACAATGAGGAACACTGGGGCACCATTTAACCCTCTTATTATCCTCGATATATGATTCTAGGATAAAACGATCAAACTTCTCCACCAAATTAGGATCCTTTGCAGTGACTAGATCCCTGATCTTCCCTTCATCACAGATCGCTTTGCACTTTTGAGCCATGCATGTTATACGCCTACTTTTACCATCATTTATCTTTACTACGAAATATTCTGTCCAACCTACGTAAAACAATGAGAAAAAAAAAAAAATTTAGGCTACACCATCCGTGAATAGGAGTGACAAGATCCATAAAACTGAGAACAAGCTGAGGAAATTTAATCAAAATGAATCTAGCTATCTAACTTTAAGAGACGAGAAACGATCACGGTTACGCAAGATAGAATTGCAGAAACCTTCAGTATGACCAAGTAAAGAAGTTCTACATATGATCACTGCCATTAATTAATGGTGTCATAAAAAAAAAATGGAATCAGCTATGAACTCCGTCGTTAAATTGCTCGTAGATAACAAAATTTTCTAATAATCTGTTAGTAAATAGGATTAGCGAGGGATTTTGCTATTCAGCTACAGAATTAGTGATATTCCATAAGAGGAGAAGGATCATAAAGTTTCCATACAGGTAACACATGATAACAGAAACGTAAAATAACAGGAAAATAGCCTACACAGGAATTTAACAGCATTGTGTCTATATATTGATCAACAGGTGGACCTGTGAATCACAAAAATCAAATTCAGAGAGACAGATTAGGGGAAGGATGGACGATACTCACAATCATTGCAAAACCTATGCTTGCATTCCATCAAAGTTGTTTGCTCATCAGGGAAATCTTCAAAGCAGATTTCACATGTATATTCAATTGAGGGGTCGGAGGCAGGATTCTCGTCTTTCTCTTCTAGTGTTACACCAGCTTCTGTATAGAGTCTTTCTTTCCCTCTTTCAACAAAAATTGCAAAGACCTTATCGACATCCCATTGATAATGAATTAGCAAGGTTCGTGCATGATGTTCCTTCAGAGAAAGCAAGTCTACTACTCTCTGTAAATCTTCTTTCTGCAAATTTTACGGAAATGCTTCACATATCTGAATATCTGACACTAGTCAAATATTGAAAATGAAGAAATCGGGACAAAAGATGTGCTAACTAACCTGTGCTGCTAAAAGGGATTCTTTCCTTATTACCTACAAAATCCAAAAGGGATGACTAAATTATCACCATTTGAAAAGACGCTCAACTCTCAGCACATTAAATACCAAGTATCACATAATTGAAGGGCCATTTTGCTTTCTTCTTTTTCCTCAATTAGTATTTGCATCCAAAACTCTCCATGCCAACATATAAGTGTTTTTATGTAAAGTGTAAAGAACTTACCTTATAAGTTTCTGACTATGTTGCTCGGACTCTTCAAAAGTGCCAACTGAGTGAATTAGATAACCTCGAACATGCTAGTAGTTGTTAATCACTCAATAGTGCAAACAACAAGAACAATGAAACTAGTTGGCATCACCTTAATTACTTTTAAAAACTTTTTCCCGGGTAAGGGGTGGGGGATGTGGGGGGTGGGGGGGAGGGGTGAAATTTTTTAAAAAAAAAATATTTATTTGGGGGGAGGGGGAGGGGGTGTGGTGTAAAAAAAAAATCAAGTTGATATATAGTTCAAATGTTTTTTGTCTTTAGAAGTTAAAGTGGGTGGAAACCATTTTTACCGAATTCATATTTGACCAAATCCATATTTACCCATATAATATATGGGTGGATTGCAATTCAATCCATTTAAGTTCAATCTATATTCAATTCATCCAAATCCAATCCAATCCACCCATTTGACACCCCTAGCATCACCTATATTAATCTTTAATATGCCTCCCTCTCCATTCGGATGCATGTAGGAAAAATTACAATTTTCTTAACACTAGAGGTTCTCTCCATTTTCTAGTGACAAACAAATTTCTAAACAAACTAAAAATGCTCACTCAATAGAGCAAACCTATACTACAAATTAATCATTAAAAAATCACTCGCTTTGTTCCAATTTATGTGAAGGTGTTGACTGGATACAGAATTCAGGAGAAAAAGAAAGATCTTTGAAACTTGTGATTTATAACAAGTCATAAAAACTTTTGTGGTTCTAAATCATTTCATTACGATAAATTTGAGGTTAAATTATTGCTCCCTCTGTTTCAATTTGTTTGTCTTACTTTCCTTTTTAGTACGTTTCAAAAATTATGCTTCTTCCTTTTTTCGGCAACTCTTTAATTCTAACTTTCCACATGCGTGCCCCAGACCACAAAATTAAAGGATATTTTGGTACGTTCTACATATCTTTAGTTTAAGACCACAAGATTCAAAAGCCTATTTACTTTCTTAAACTCCGTCACAAGTGAAAGCCAAACAAACAAATTGAAACGGATACGTATGGAAAGCATAACTCAAGAACTTGACTTGATCAACAAATTTTACTCAAAAGTATTAACCCATGAGGCCTTAACTCCTTAGCATAAGTTAAAGGGAAAAAGAATCAAAAGAGGATGATTACCCTGCATGAAGGAGCTTTGCCACAGGCTAAATCATCATCAGATTCAGGTTCAGGATCACGATCATAATCATCCTCGTACTCATCATCATCGTACCCTCCATTATAGTATTCTTCATCACTGCTACCATACATGTCCTCAATTGCCATATTTATTTGCAGAAAAATGAAAACTAGGAAGTGCTATTTGCTTTTTTTTAAAATTCGTCACCAATGCAAGAATTGGTGACGAATTTTTGGAGGGGAAAGCAAATAACCCCTCCAATGTATGTGTATGTGTGTGTGTTTTGCTGTTATTAAGGTTGTTGAATTGTTAGTTTCCTAAAGAGAAAAAGAAGAGTGATATTGATTGTTGTGATATTTTTGACCTTATATAGGTTGTTTTGTTTAGTGGAAGTCCTTGGTCATTGGTTAACCATATAAAAATTTTATGTTAAAGAGTGAAGGTGGACCGTAAATAGTGTGGAGGATAATGAAACAAAGTAGAAGAAAAGACGCTTAACCATTTAACTTGACAACTAAGTTTTGCCTTCATCATTTATTTATTCATTTTATTGGAAAGTTGTTAATTTTATAATTTTTTTAATTTTATTGATGTTATTATTATTGTTATTGAGGTGGCGTGGAAGTTTGGGAAGTAAAAAACTAGTGAGTTGGAACCTTGCCTTACTCAACTTCTTTTGGTATTTTGTAGATAGTAGCACTACTTTTGCCCCTAAATAGCGGCCAAAATGGATTTGGACAAAGACCTCACGTTAGATAATTGACAAACATTACGCCACTAAAGATGTGAGGCGGATAGAGCTGCTCCTCTCTTAACTAGAACAACTGCTCCTCTCTTCAACTAAAAGTTTCGGTTTTGAGCTTGGGTATGAAAATGGTTTTGATAGGGAGCATTTTCCCTAAATGAGCCCTACCTGGCACGAATCCAAATTAATGTTGTCGAATTAATAATCTGAAAATGGTTTTGATAGGGAGCATTTTCCCTAAATGAGCCCTACCTGGCACGAATCCAAATTAATGTTGTCGAATTAATAATCCTAATAAACATAGTGCTATTTTTGTCCAAGTTAGAATGCTAAATAAATTCTGTAATTTTGTTTATTAGAATTCTTAAATTCAACTGTAATGTATTTCACCATTGCAATACTCGAACTTTTGTCTCCACACTTTAGATTTTGCATAATTATAAGACAAGAGATAAGGTCAATTAACTACACCTCAAATAGTTACTTGTGTTTATGAATTCTCAATAATCATCCCAAACTCCAGATGGACCCATTTCATTCCAGGCATTAAAACATAACAGGCACAAACATTTGCAGAATTGTATTAAACCGTCCCAGTGTATGTTTACCATGTGAATCGGGACTTACAAGAAACTAAACTCAAATGTACCTTCAACAGAACAAATTGTAATTCCGAAGACAGGATCGATACAAAATTTACAAGAAGTATTTGAGTGATAAATCTGAAACATTTTCTGATCTTCAACAGTCAAATCAGATCATTGATACGCTCTTTCCCCAATCTGGGTCGATAAACCACCAATTCTGCAAACCAAAAGTATAAAAAGGATTATAAACACAAATCATGGTTTACATCGTTCATCTATTTGCAAGCATTAAAAAAAGAAGTGTGTGGAGGAATCCATAATATGCCGGTGGGTTACATGGTGTGATCAATCAATTACATATAAATAAACAAGAAAACTCTTAAGAAACAATCAAATTTGAACAAGTCTAGCATCATCTCTAGCTGACACGTACGTAAATGCTCATTGTCAAATTTTCGTTTTAATCTATCTTTAACTCACTACAGCACTGATATATGATGACTTGACATACCTTTCTAAAAATGCAACCACAGTGAGTAAGTTGGTCCTAGAAAGGGAAAGCAAAGAAAATGTGAGTAAATTGCATTAGAAGCTCTCGCATGTGTTCTTCAGTGGAATAGCACACAAAGAAAAAGGAAAAAGAATTATATAGGAGTGTAACCTCAACGCTTGGAAAACTGTGGACGCTTGCGAGCCTTTTTGAGACCAACTTTCTTCCGCTCCACAACTCTAGCATCTCTAGTTAAAAGACCCTCCTCCCTCAATGGTTTCCTGTGGCTCTCACTAACTTTTAGGAGTGCACGAGCAATGCCAAGGGAGATTGCTTGAGCCTGCCCAGAAAGACCACCCCCTTCCACCTTGACAAAAATGTCATAGCTAGCTTCATATCCTAAAGTGGCCATTGGAGTTTTAACATATTGAATCCACAATGGATTTCCTTGAAGATATTCCTGCAAATCATGAAACATAATAAGTCTCATATAGTCAAAAGCAACAAATTAATGAATAAAAGAAAACATAAACGAAGAATCAGCCAATGTTAATCAGAGTATTGATGACTTGCTTCATAGGACCTCGAGTTTACAAAATTAGAGAACTCAATAATGTTAACACACTTTGTGGATCCTTATCAGAAGAAAATAATATTACACTTCTATTCACATAGCAACATCATAGAAGTGCAAATTTCACACACCTCTAGGATCTCAAGAGTTTTCAAGTCTGCTAAACACAGCTTACATCTTTATATCTAATTCGAAATACTGACATTCTTTTGTTTATGGCCCTTGAAACGGAGAAGTTGTGTTCTTCTCATGCTTCTGTTATATGCACCAACTAAAAAGGGCAGCCCGGTGCACTAAGGCTACCGCTATGCGCGGTGTCCGGGGAAGGGCCCCACCACAAGGGTGTATTGTACGCAGCCTTACCTTGCATTTCTGCCAGAGCTGTTTCCAAGGCTGTTATATGCACCAACTATCCACAAAAATAGTTTGTGCATGCATTTTCCAGGAAACTCAAAGGTATCAGTTATGCTTCCTGCTTCTGTCTTCTCTTTGCTTTTCAAGGTTAGATTTCCTACTTTACGATCTCTCTACACTCTAACAGAGTTGTCCCTCGATATATGAATTTCTTAACACATTACATTATGAAGTACTATAAGCCTCCCTAAAGCTTGCTATCTACATTGATTTAAAGTGACCAAATTCAGCAACCAGCAACTTCTAAACAAGACACATGAAAATCATCATGATCAAACCAGGTAAACCAATTGGCTACCTTAGTCATGTATGATACTGAGCATATTATTACCTTATGCATATGTTAGAGATCACTGGAAACCTTTTCAAAATTACCATATCATTTTTTTTTAACTTAATGACAGATAATTTCTCACAAACACCGAATAACTTCATAGCAAACTAGTTCGGGTTGGCTATATGAGACTTCTGCAAGCATTCAGCTCTAATTGGTCAACAACATACCCGGCGAAATCCCAAGAGTGGGGTCTGGGGAGAGTAGGGTGTACACAATCGGTCCATTTCATTCAAATCTAATCACTTTGTCAATTAAGGAACATCAGGTTCTCTAAATCTCACACTTATTCAACACACAGATATCTCAACTGAGACTTAAAAAAATCCTGGAAAACAGTGTTATCACTGTATGGGGTAAAAATGGTCTTGTCCAGATGGAAGATTTTGCGACGACACGTTGCATCCATGTCCAATCACGAGTGTCCGACTCCGGTGGATTCCAAAACCCATATTACCGAGACTGGTACCTCACCAACCTAGCCAGTCTAGATCCAGAAGAGCAGGTTCCAGACACGAAGACAGTAACTGAAGAGGATAAGATATATTTGTCAGCCCAAAAATCACAGATCAGGCCGACATTCTCGCCAGTCAGTGTGCAACCACAGAGTCAGTGATCAAGTCAGAGACTATGAGAGGGATGAACCTACGCAAGTAGTTCCCTAGTTTGTTCTCTAAAAATAGCCCATTAATCATCTCTGTTAGAGGCTACAGACTTTCAGTTCACATTGTTTATGCATATTATCACACAAAGCAAAGGCGCTTAACTTCACAGCCTTTTAAGTCATTCCGGGCACACTGTATTTAGGCCATCAAGGCCCGTCTCTCAAGAACTAATACACAGCTTGATTATTTTCTTGCTATTAAATTCATTTCATCTTGTTATTGCAGTCATTATTTCATTGTCACTTCATTTATAAGATTAATCTAACTCACGTGTCCTTAAACCATTTTGATAAATTCAACTGTGTATCCCGTTCACCGGTAAAAAATCACCAGACCAAATATAATACAAGAACAATGCAATTCCCCATTGAGACAAAACAGAAATCCTACTTTCTGCAATTATACTTTGCCAATCTGAAAAACCAATTTAATTTTTAAAAGGCTTAAAACTTAAACTTGTCAGGATTTTCCATTTAGACACTCGAACGAAACCTTGTTTCAAATGAACACCTCAACTCCTAATAAAGCGTTCCAATTAGATACTTTTGGTTCAAATTCTGGAAAAATTGTTTATGTGTGTTCTAATTCGTCTATTAGATAGTTAAATAAACCACATAAAATATGTTATTTCCTTTAACTATAAGCATTCATCTCAATAAGCGGTAAAATCCTAGGCATTTTCTATTGGAGGTTATTGCGTATGATTAAAAGAGATAACATATTTTATGCGATTGACTTAACAATATCTAATAAATGAACGAAAACACAAGCAAAAGTTTTTGTTTTTTTTCCTAAATTTGAATCACAAGTGTCTACTTGGAATATTTTATCAGGAATTGAGATAATTAATTGGAAAACAACTTAGTTTGAGTGTCTAAATAGAATATATTGACAAGTTTAACGGGCCTTTTTATAAAATGCAATTTTTATTAAGCAAAGTATACAGTAAGTGCAACTACAGAAGGGAGTTGGTAGAAACCTTGGCATCACGATAGTTGATGATGATTTTTCCAGAACCTTCCTGAAGAACAACACGAGCACTAGCACTTTTCCGTCTACCAGTTCCAAAAATCGGCTGTGCAGCAAAACCTCCAGGAAGTCTACTTTTCACAAGCTTCAACAAGTTCTCCCTCGTTTCCAGTTCCTCCGGCGCCGGTGCTTCGGCTACGGAAGCTGATACGATGAGTTTAGGGGTTTTGGAAGTGAGAGAGAAGGAGAATTGCTTTGAATGTGGGAGGGATAAGGTATGGGGATTTTGAGAAATTTGAGAAGTGAAGGAAAGTGAAGCGAAGGATGAAGTGAGAGAAGCGACGGAAATCGCCATTTTCGATTCTCTTTCTATCTGTTTCGGTGAAGAGTGAAGAAGAGGAGCAGTGGATAATGTAAAGGAGATGGGTAAAGGACTGTTTGGTTGAAGGCAATCATATCCAGGTTAATCTCCAATTTCTTATTCCCTTTATCAAAAGAATTTTTTTATTAATGGTAAAAAAAAAAAAATAGTATTACGGTTTTTTAAATTTATACATGAACAATCTGGGTATGCGCGTTTCTTACCGAACCATCACAAATTATTTATCAAAATATATCTCAACTATAAATTATTTATTTTTTCTACCCAAAAGTTCAGATATGAAACTGAAATAATTAATAGTTGAGACGTATTTTAATAATTAGCTAGTGATAGTCTAGCTAGAAAACTCACATATGATAGTTTATATATAAAACTCAAAAAAGAGATACTTTCAATATGTTTTTCACCATATACAACAAAATTTGTAATCTTAGTGACATGATAAAAAGTAATAGGACGATAATGTTTTACGCATTTATTGTAACCACGTGCTTTTAAGTTTTTGTCTTCTTTTATCCTAAAACAAAGTAAGTATGCTGTCAAAAAACATTAACGTTCCTGGGATATTAGCTTCGTTTATTATTCGATGCACATCTAAAATATTATCATTCCTAATTAATCCCCTTAAACTTGGCTATTAGATACCTTCAACCTCCTAAACGATCTCATTTGATGATACAAGAATGTAAGAAATCATCAACATTAAGAAGCATTAGTTCAACTACCTTCTTCAAGACAATAATCAACACATGTTTGAGAACACTTGTACCAAAGAACAAGACACAATAGTGGAATGTACCATAAGAGAAGAACAAGAGGGCTGTGTTGCCCTCTGAACTCATCGCCCTATCTACAGAACAATTACAACTATGCAACTTAGTTGAATTGTTCAGAAATTTCAAGACTTCTACGAAGATGCCTGAAAAAGTTCACAACACTGTTTCCGGTCCCTACATCATCACGTTGGTGCTTTCATTTAACATCAGTTTCATCAGAGCATCTAGCTCAGTTTCTACACTACATGCTAAACTAATATAGTCAAATTCCGTAGCAAACACTCGTAGATCTTACTAGACCTCTGGCTAAGGGTCAAGATAAACAATTTCAGCTTGTACCGAAGCCCTCCTGAAGCGAAGCAACTCTTTTAGCATATCCCATGCACCGTCAACTGAAGCTGGCTTAACTGTCATCCTTTCAAGAATAGGTGAATTTGCAAGCAGAAAATTGATGAAATTCAGCTCCTGTTTAAGCCCAGATATACCAGCAATCTTAACATGCCGCAATTGATTGAACATACAATTCTGGTAATTCTCTTCCATAACACTGGCAACTGTTCTCAAAGCACTTTGTTCTTCTGTGCGTGCCTACAAAAAAGACAATGGCATGAATGTCCAAAACTTAAAGACACAGTTCAGCAGATGCTGTGAAAAGTTTACTTAGGTTGGGAACATAAATATTATCCATGCAGTAAAGTATGTTGAAGCCATTATACAATTGGTCTGAATGAAGTTCCAAGTGATATTTGAAACTCACCAACATCTCAAGCTCTTGTAGGTTAGGGGAACTTCTGAGAAGGCAAAGTGCTGCCAGACATTCATCCAAATGGTTGAAATTTATCCGTATTGAAAGAAAACTAAGCTCATCGCAAGGCGAAGGTAGTCTTCCTGGTACCTTACCATCAGCCAGATACTGCGGGCATAACAATGATTAGCATTTATAATGAACATAATGTGCAATGTAATACATTTCCTCCAAAAATTGACTTAGTTTCTCCATTTCAAGCATCAAATAAAAAATGCAGGGAGATGAACTTGGCAAAGGCATCCATTAGAGAAACTTAACATTGTAGTTTTAAGTAAATAAAAAAAACAGTAAGGCTCTGTTAGGTCGGGCACAAGATATATTATTATACAACAGGGGGAAATCTTTTCAAAAGTAAACCGATTCCCAACAATTTTCCAGTGAATCTAAAATGAAGCCAATGACAGTGGTAGAAAGCAGTGGCAAGATGTGATGATGGTGTGTTTTGATATAGTAGATAACAAAGGGTGATTACAATTGTTTCAAATAAGGACTTGTGAGTACTAATGAGCAGTGAAAGTTGGATATTCATAATAAAATATGACTTGCACCATACAACACAAGTCATTTTCACATGGTAGTACTAAATGATTTGGCCCTAATGATATTGCATTCTGTTAGACAACCAAACACCACAAAGTAAAAGATCCAGCTCCATACTTTTGATTGTCAAACATCTGTTTATGCTAGAGTTTTACAGGAAACAAATGCTTAGGAAGAGAAGCTACATGAACACTCTGGAAATCTACAATCATAGCACGAAAGGTAAGTATGAAGAATACCTTCAAGAAAAAGCTCTGTACTTCAAGCCTTTGAAGACGAGGCAAATGAGCAAAAAACTTGACCAAATTTCCAGCACTGCCTAGAGTAAGATTTTTGTCAAATCCAGGATTTACATATAACCCAATAGAAACGATGGCAAGATTGAATGTGTTCATGAAATTGATGTCTTCAAAGACGCCTCCAACGTCAAAGAAGAGGAGATTTGGTGCATGGACTTTAAGATCGGAAAAACCCTCAAAATTCATCAGTGTAAGCCGCTCAAGTAAATGGCAGCTCGATACGAGATGCTCAAATGCATCCTGTTCCATAGTGATGTGCTGAAGATCGAGGCTTTTCAAGCTTTTGAAACCAGTGAATGTGAGAGGAGGTTTTAGAAGACAATTAAAAAGCTCCAAGTGGATTAACTTTTGACAAAGATATATAGAAGAATGGAGCTTGTAGCGATGTCCTTTCCATATTTCAAGAATAAATTCCTTCACAGAACCCCTTGATAGAAAGAGAATCCATCTATCAATATCACACACCCCTTGAAGATCCCGATGAGAAAGCTTGAACTTGTGTATGGGACCAGAATGAAGTAAGAGAACATGATCAACAATGTTTACTATCTTATTTTTTATGAAGGTTTGGTCTTGGGATGAGATCAAAAGAGATTGATTGTCAAATACAAGGTTTGGAAGAGTAACCCATTTGTATCTCCATTTACTGGACAAGACACTAGTCCTCACAGCATCCCTAAGTGACAAATGAGACAAAATCTTGTCAACAATCTGTGCTGGTAAGTTGCTGATCATGTCCACCTCAAGTTCCACATTGCAAGGGAAGTTGGATGGAATACGTTGCTTCTGCATAGTAACAAAGAAGGCGGCATTCATCCAAATGAGAGAAATATGTACTGTTAGTTTATAACATACATACTTGCATACAAGAGTGCTTACACAAATGCAAATATGTTAATGAGACAACCTAAGAGAGAGAAATTATCACTGTGTTTTACTGACTAAGAACGACATAGTTCAGCTAGGAGCACTCAGAGTTTTGTTTTCTTTAAATAATGCTACTATAATTTGTTTGAAGAGAACAGTTAGCGATATGCTGGCCAATATTTATGCAATTATGAGCAATGTCCACGATTCAAGAAGTCATTTATTTGGTAACGCTCAAGGAGCGGGGATGGCCATTCGAACTATTCTGAGGGGAATTTCATCCACAAACACAGAGTTTAAGGCTGGCTGATCTTTCACAACATCATCATGCAACCAAGGCCGAGTGGTTGATGTTGACCACTAAAATTGTGCTAGAAAATACAGTAATTTAAAGGAAGCGCGTGACTTACCATAACACTCATTTTTTGGTAATGAGATCGAAAAAGATGTCACGCCTCAGAGAGGTCTGAATAAGGCTCTTTTTGAGGATTTTTGGTGGTCCACCTGATTCATAGAAAGGGGGCAAATGTAACAATAAACCTCCAACTTGCAAAACTTTTTAGCATCCACATTGCAACAGAAGGCACACCTCCGCTTTGCATATACATTCACCTGTAGCTCTTTACTATTTTCCATAAGAACTGTTCATTCCTTCACCATCAAAGTTGTATGTTCTACAAATGCTGCATAAAAATTCATTAATATATTGAACTCACCCGTCAACGGAAGTGTTTTAACTGTTGGTTTGAAAAGAGATGCTCTAATTACAAACTTCATCAATTAGCTAATGTCTTCATTGCAGAGTTTTATAGGAGTTGTGCAGATAACTTTTGAAAGAAGTTCTCTGAAAAATCCTTTCTTTAAAACCGTGCAAAAAGAAAATTTGTTTGTATAGTTGGTTTTTGAAGATTTATGAGTGGAGAACACCCTAAAACCACTTGCTACAAAATAGTTTTTCCGAAAATTCCAAAAGAAACACATTTTTGGAAAATTTCTTCGCAAGATTCCTAAGAAGCTTTCACAAATAAACACCTTAAAATTTTCCTTATTTGGTTGTAATAGATGTTATGCTTGCTCTTCTACTAATTGAGGCACAATCTTCAAGTGAATCATTTGATTTTGAGACTTAAATACTTCCAGTCCCACTGTGCCGCTCAATTGATCAACATTTATGGAAAACCCCTAACATAAATCGCAATTAAAATCCTCCAAGAGGCACTAAATCAGGGTAAAAACTTAACCACAGTGGGTGTTTACACTAAAAAAACGAATGTAAGACATATGTCTTGCATATACACTTTTTAACACTTAAACACAGTTCAGTGATATGCATTTTCACTTTAATTTGCTATTTTTCAAGTTAAATTGTTTATTTAAGTAAAAAAAACCGATGCGGGTAAGTATTTACCATCAATCAGTGGCCGTTAGTCAATTAACAAAAACTTTTGCTTATCCAAAAAGAAAAGGGTAGCACCTAGGCAGATGCTTGAGACATGGATAATAAAGTGGCAAACCTAAATCACTTTACAGAGTGTAGTGGCAGGAGAAATGGATGTGGATCATAAACAAGTTATTTCTCATAGTACCCGTCCTGTTTTAGCAACTAGCAGAAATTTTTAGCATCCACAGAGTAAACAGAAGGTACACATCCGCTTCGCATAAACATTCAAGCCATAGCTCCTAACTATTTTCCAAAAGAACTGCTTATTCCTTCACCACAAAAGTTGTAGCTTCAAACAATGCCGAGTTAGAATTCATTAGTCTATGGAATTCATCCATCAACAGATGCAAACACTTAAAATGTTGGTTCGGAAAGAGATGCTCTAATTAGTAATTTCATCACTTAGCTAATATTTCCATTACAGAAATTTATAGCAGTTGTTCAAATAACATTTTTGATAAGGTTTGTTTGGATGATCTTTGAAAGATCTTTTTCAAACATGCAAAAACTAAATGTTTCTGGATAATTGATTTTTGAAGATTAGTGACTGGGAGAACACCCTTAAACACTTCATCAAAAAAGCTCTTCAGACGATTACAAAGAAATACATTTTTTGGAAAATTTCTTCGTAAGATTCCAAAAGAACTTTATTAAAACAAACGCCTTAAAAATTTCTTTATTTAGTTGTAATAGGTGTTGTGCTTGTTCTTCTACTAATTGAAGTACAATCTTCAAGTGAATCATTCGATTTTGACACAAAAATACTTCAAGTACATTGTGCCACTCAAATGACTAACATTTATCGAGAATAGCAACAACAGCATACCCAGTGTAATTTCACAAGTGAGATCTGGAGGGTAGGATGCACACAGACCTTACCCCTATCTTTGTAGGGTAAAGAGGTTGTTTCCAATAGACCCTCGTCTCAAAAGAAATGAAACCGAAGTAGGGTTGCAAGAATAATATGATAACAAATTAGCAAGACACAAGGCAAATGAAGCACCAGGGAGATTCTGAGAGGCACTAAATCAATGGCAATTAGCCAATGAATAAACAAATTTCCTAATCCACAACTAAAACAACAATATACCCGTATAGTCCCACAAAATGGGGTCTAGGAAAGCTAGAGTGTACGCAGCCGTACCCTACCCTGGGAGGTAGAGAGGCTATTTCCAATAGACCTTCGGCTCAAGAAAAACAGTCCAAAGCAGTCTAGCAAGAGAATAAGCAGAAGTGAAAGCATCACGAAACATATGGACCAGTAACAACAGCAAAATATACCTTAATTGAAGTACAAGAAACATAAGATAGTAACAAAAATCTAGACTCACATAAATCACTTTACAGAGATCAGTGGCAGCAGAAATAGGGGTGTGGATCACAAACAAGTTATACATCAGAAGCTATAACCCTAATTAATTTTGAAAAAAAAAATCATTAAAATCATATCGACAACAATCAGAATGGACTAATTTTAAATAATGTGTTACTAAAGATACACCAATAGGCAATAATCCAAAAAGGAAAAAAAAAAGGCATAACTTTATAGGTTTAATTACCTAGAGAGGAACAATTAAGAACTCAAAAGAAGATCACCGACAAACATCCTTTAGTGTTTTTAGGTTCTATTAATGATTAAAATCACACCAAAATAAACCTAAAATTGTATTTCTACAACACAATGGGAGCTGGGGCAAGAAAAAGATTACCTTTTTAGGTTGGGGAATTTGAGTGATTTGGTTCAGCCAGGAAAAATGGAAGCTAATGATGTAGTAGCAGAGAGCACAGTAGAGAGCAGTGAACACTAGTAACATTATAATATTCCCCGTTAGTCGAGTAGTGTTTTAATTGATCAAAAAGGTTTTATTTTAATTTAGTTGTTTTATTTATAAAATTAAGAAAATTTATTATATTTTTATTATTAAATAATTACATAAAGTGTATATGTTTAAATATATATTTTTAAATTACATTTAATAATATTAATTTGATAAAATAAACTCCTAATAAATATTTCTCAACCAGTGTCAAGTGGAGTATACTACACTCTCAATTCAGGTAGGCTGTCTGATTTGGTCTAACTAGTCATTTGGCCATATGATTTGGGACCGTGCTAAGATAATTATTGGATGAAGCATTAGAGCTATTGAATATTGACTAACAATATTGCATATTCGTATTGGTCTATTGTAATACTATGCCAACAAACGATATATATCATTGTAGTGTAAGTTGCAAAATTTCTAACTTGGGTAAGGTTATATAACTTTGACACGTTTTAATTTTGCTTTTCAACATCTTTAGGATGTGAAGATTGAATGTCCCTCTGTTTTTTATATTAATTTATATTTGAAGCTTTAATTCATAAAAGATGTGCCTCATTAGAACTTTTTGACCAATACTCCCCTTAATTAGGATATGCTTTTATCTTAATCTATGGATACCATAAAAAGTTGAAAGTTGTTTTCTTGATTACTTTGTTTTTGGATGGAATTATCTATTAGTAGATTAAATGGTGAGTTAGCTTCTTTTTCTGTTGCAAATATTCTTTTGTTTTGTGTCTATGGTAAATCTGAATTTTCAAATATGTTTATCTATGTATAACATCTACATTGAATTGTCAACACGTGTTTTAAAATGGTGAAGAAAATAGAAGTATACTAAGTTTTATTTTTTTAATTAAAAATTAAAAAAACGACATGTTAAAGTGATTGGAACCATACTCTCTTGGTTGGGATACGTAGCGAAAATAGACATGTTTGGATTTATAGGCGAGACAATGTAAGTGTCGTTGCAATAGAAATTGATATATTACAACCTTTCGAATAAGTTGTGGTCTGAGTCAATAGAAAAATCATGACGATACGAGGATCCAATATGTTAGAAGTAACTCAACCAGACAAATATGTTGAATACAAGAAGAAGTGTTACTGATTTATTATGATTTGGATATCATCATTTTGAGCATCATGAGTGAAATAAAAAAGAGATTATTTTATGCTTTACATGTACAAAAAATTGTAATATGTCACAAACCAATATAGTTTGTGAGATAAGTCCGGTGGAATAAGTACAGCTTTGAATAAAGCATTAAGCCTTATCAATTTATTCTACTTTTACTAGTCTAGTTTAAAATTTAAGAGATAATTTCTCACTTAGTTGCTGATTTATCTTTATTGTTAAACATGGTTATTTTTTAAAATATTAAATTGCTATTTTATTTATCACTACTTGAGGAGTGTGTCAAATCAATACTAGACTAGTAACAATTGACAATAAAAGTACTTGTATTTGCTGCTAGTTGATAACAGTTGATACAAATATAATAGATACACGTGCTACGAATTATAATTTTTGAAACTGTAGCTATGCAGATCTATTTTTGCCTATATACATGTTATTTCTGAAAGTTTTCCCATTTAAATAGCAGCTCAAAATAATCCCTATTACGCAATCATCCCGATGGGTTGTTAAAAGGCCCAAATCTCACAATTGAACGGCAGCTGTCGTGGATAGATTGGGTCATCCTAGCCCAGTTCTAAGTAGCTGACTAAATCTATACACTGGAAATGTAACCTCTCTATAATGTCACCTCGTTATAACGATATTTTACTATGGCAGCCTGATTTTCTTCGAAATTAATTTTTCATATTATATTTTACTTTTCTATAGCGGCATTTTACCTATAACAACAATGACGTATATTCTAACGGTACACTCTTTATAAAATTACTTCTGTATAACAGCATACTCAAATATTATTACATAATATTTTGTAAGAAATATATTATGTAAAAATAAAATACCAAAATATTCATGGTAATCATCATTAATGTAATGCACAAAGTAAATTTCAATTGCAAATATCTAATTTAAAGAGAAAAAAATTATATTTAAATGGTGTACATTAGTTATTTCATAACTTCACGAGGAAAAGGCTAATAATATTTGCCTTTTTTATATTCATGCTCTTTTTAATTTTGCATATTTCTGTTTATAACAGTTAAATGAAATCTGAACGTCAAATGTCAATATACATATATAACAGCACCTCTCTATAGTAGTTTCGGACAAACGCTGTCACTATAAAGAGGTTTGATTGTATTTCTTAAACTATGAAATCTTTAAGAGGTTGTTTGGTAGAATGTATAAGAATAATGTAAAATATGGTGTATTAGTAATGCTTGTGTTAGTTATGCTTGCATTAGTTATACTTGCATTTTTCTTATGCAGCGTTTGGTTTGGTGTATTAAAAATAACATGAATTGCATAATTTATAATAAAAAATACCCTTCATATATATGGTAAAAAAGATGTGGAAAAGTTTTTGAGGAATAATTGTATCTTTAATCATGCTAATGCATGCATTAAAATCCATTGCATTACTAATATCATTGATTTTAAGGTATTAGTAATACACACTTTAATACACAATAGAGTGTATAACTAATGCAGACTAAAAAAATATATCAAACAAGATACTAATAATACACAAGATTAATTTATGCATTATTAATTTTAATGCACTTTATCAAATGATCCCTAAGTAGCATAAATAATTATCTACTCTACTTAATATGGATTAGCAGCTCAGCCTATAATAATAGGAAAGCTAAACTTCAAAAATAGTACAAAAACTTTAAAACTTTACAATCAATGAAAAATAATGACAATCATTTCTTAAGAGGTATCAGATCAATATGCCTCAACGTAATATGAAACGGAAGGAGTACCTTTTCATGAATTAGATTCATTGACCATATTAGTTTTCAAAATTGAAGAAGGCTAATTGAATTGACTTATAAAAGCTTCTCAGGTTACTCCACCCAAAGGCTGACAAGTGTCCTCCTAATCTTGGTTTCCCAATGACCTACTTACATTTATTAGATTTTTGGAGGGATTCGAAGCAACGGCATTGAGATTCAAAGGCCTAATTAACCTGAAGTAGGAACATAATTCATCCATAAATACTACTTCATCCGTCCATCTTTACTTATCCACTTTTCTATCTTAGAATGTCCAATAATATTTATTCAGTTTGAAAAATCAATACATAATTTACTATTTTTTTCCATTTTACCCTCGATATTAAATACTATTCATCCCTCATTGCATTTTTCAAAGCAAAAAATTTATTATATTTAAAGAGTGATATAGTATAATCACCCATCTATTTATTGTTTGTTAAGGTATATATCAAGTTAAAAGTAGATAAATAAAGATGAACGGAGGGAGGAGTAGTAGATGATGAACTCAAAAAGTCAGAAGAGTATTTGAACTGGTACTCCCTCCTTTCAATTTTTGAATTATGTGGTTTTAAAGGAAGTACTTAGTATATATTTGCGTGGCTGCTATAAAATTACTCAAAAAAGGTAAAATAAGATATTTAATCAGGTCATTCTATTTTGTACGTACTCCTTCCGTTCATCTTTACTTGTCTACTATATTAAAAATATATATTTAACAATACTTGTCCAGTTTGAAAAATCAATGGGTAATTTACCCATTTTACCCTTAGCATTAAGTACGATTCATTATTCAATACATTTTTTAAAATATTAAATTTATTATATTCAAAAGGTAATATGGTAAGATTACCCATATCATTTATTATTTCTTAACCTATGTGCCAAGTCAAAGTGGACATCTATTGATGAACGGAGGAAGTACTAATTAGGGCTGAGCTATGTAGGGTGGAGGGTTGAGGTTCATGTAAACCTCATTCGACGAAAATTTATATTATTTATACATGATTAAACTTATTTTTTATATATGTATAGAGTAGATGTTGAATCTCTTAGACTTTTTAATGTGTTATTTATTCATATTTTGAACTCCCTTACTAAATATTCTGATTCTACCATCACTACTAATAATGAAATAGTGTCATTTTATTTGGAATGGTGGAACTTGGAAGTACTGTATTCTATAAAATCCAATAATGTGCATGGTCATGAAAAAGCTACTAGAGTTTTCTTGATCTCGAAGCTGTCATTTTCGAGTTTGTAACAATGTCTTTAAACTTGTCGACGGCATCTAAACCTAACTCAATGACATATCAAATTCTAAACTATCGTGAGGTCACAGATTGTTAGAGTAGATTTTAAAATTTTATTTTTAAATAGTTATTTGGTCATGAAATTTGATCAGATTTTGAAAATCTATTATTCAATTTTATTTTAATTGAAATATATGTCCAAACACAACTTCATTAACTCAAATTTTCAATTTTCAATTCAAAATCTTTGACCACACAGGAGCTAATAATGTCCATGAAATTACTAAAATCAAATTCCTATATCTAATTTTCGCCAAACCTTTGACTTATTCTTATTCTTCTTCAATTGCATTGTATTTTCTCACCGCCCATTTATGCGTCTGTCTGTCTCTCTCTCTCTCTCTTTATATATATATATATAAATTTGTGTTTTAAAAAATGTATTGAATAATCAATTCTGGTATCTTACAATTTTAAAAAATTGTGTTTCCCGTTCAGCAACAGTACTACTTTAAGATTCAAGAAAATAGCAACTTTTTATTTATTTTTTCAATGGAGGGGCTTTGTGTGAAGCTTTTTGAAGCATCAAGGTTACTAATTTTCTACTAAGTTCCTTGTTTTCCTATATCATATAGTAATTCTGTTTTTTGAAATTTAATTATATTATTGTTTTTTTTTCCCTACTGAAGAAAGTACAAAATGAAGAGACGCAAAGCAATAGAAATGGTAGACAGTTTTGAGGCTAGTCATGAAGGGATCAAAACTGTTGATGTCCAAAAACGTTGTGAGTTCTCTGGAAGTTCTGATCTTTGCATCTATTTTGTCACTTGGAATATGAACGGCCAGGTAACCGATTACTTTCTCCGTTTCAATTTATTTGTTTTACTGTCCATTTTAATAAGAATGTCTCTTTTCATCTTTGGAAATTCTTTAATTTCATTTTTTTATGTGACATGTTAAGTTCACAAGATTAAAAAATATTTTAATATACATTCTATATATTTTTAGTTTAAAACCACAAGTACTTTCTTAAACTCCGTATCAAATAAATAAAAAAAATAATAAATTGAAAAGGAAGGGAGTAACTCAGTAATCACTGCTTGTTAATAGTAATTAATTTTCTTAATCTCTGATTCTTATTCTGTGCTCTCTAAGAAACACAGGAGCGTGTTAAAAAAATTTGTTGCTAAACTGTTGCTAAATAACTCTTTGCTAAAGGAATTGGATTAGCGATGACTTTTTGTTGTCTAGTGATAGAAATTATTTGTCCGTCACTAATTTCTGTTTTTTAAAGAGAATTTTTGACAAGTTTTTGTATACATTACTTTTGCATAATGTGAAGGTACCCTGTGAGGATATAGCAAAATTAGTTGGTGAAGAGAGGAAATATGATTTATTGGTGATGGGTTTGCAAGAGGCACCTCGTAATAACATTTGCAAGTTGTTGAAGAACACACTGGCTGATACTCATATGTATGTATATCATTTTTAATTTTTACTTCTTTTAGGCAAAATCTAAGTTGTATGCACAGATAATATACAATATTTTTGCGTTAACAACTTATAGAAAATGATCATTTATTCAGTTTACTATGCACTTTAGACATGTTAAAAAGAGTTAATGACTTGTTATAACTGTAAGTTATTAACTTAATTTGACGGTGTAAAAGTTATTCAATGTATATACATAATCTAAACTCTAGCTATTCTTTCCGTTTTCAAATGTACCAATTCAATTTCTCTTTTTAGCAAAACATTATTTAGATTTTCATAGGGTAGGTTGTATGTTTTTGAAAATGTAGGAAATAAATTCAAAGACGATAAGTTAGTTCATGAAAGATACATATATGGCCAGACAATCAGAAGCACTTTGACAATGACTAATTTCTACTCCCTCCCATATTACTTGGTCCCTATATTATAAAATGATTTTTTATTTTTCTACTTTAGCAAATCAGTCAAATTTAGATTTCAAACATCACAAATAAAACTAATTTAGTAAAATACACTCATGATAAAAGTTTTCTTAAAAATTATGTTAAGTCAATATTGGTCAAGTAAAATTAATCAGAGCGAGTAATACTTACGTGTTCTTCCTCTATTATTTTCAATTTGTAATGTTCTTTTCATTCTAGAAAAGTCGTATGTTCTTTGATATTCCGCGTCTAAACATTATTAATTTTTGTGGTCACGTTTAAATTTCTAGGAAAAATAGTACTCCATCCGTCACATTTTAGTTCGTCATCTTATTAAAAATAAATGTCTCATATTAGTTGATCACTTACTAAATCAATATAGAATTAATTATTTTTTTTCATTTTACCCCTACAACTAATTACAATTCCAATGTCCATCTTTATGCCCAATGAATATCATTAATATGGATAAAAGGTAAAATAGTAAAATTCATCATTCCATTTATGATTTCTTAATCACCGTATAAAATAGAATGTGTCTAATTAAAATGGGACGGAGGGGGTAATAGTAATTAATATACATTGTATCATGACCTATATGGATTTTATTTTATTTCAATTCAACCACAAGAGCTACACTACAAGAAAGTCACTTTCTTTTAGGACCTGTTTAACAATTGCTGTGTAATTACTTGAAAGTTTTCTAGACTAATTACAAACAATTTCATGTTGATCATTAAGTAATTATTTGGTCAGTTAAACAAACTAAACTGTGTAATTAAACACCTATTACACCCAAATTTTACAAGGTGGATCAAACATGCCCCTACAGTCTCTAATCACTTGAATATTATTGAATATGGTTCATATTATAAAATTTAGGTTAATTTCTAGTATATTATAATATTGTGACATTTTTTCTTTCATTTTGGAGAGGAAGGCTATTAGGAAAATCAGTAATGCAATCTGTACAACTCTATGTGTTTGGCCCCAAGAATTCAGAGAAATTTACAAGAGGTATACTTTCTTTTTCTTTTTCGTTTATTTTATTTATCCCTTTATTGTACTAAACTTTATGTCAATTGATTAGATTCTTGATGCTGGGGTTATTAATTAATTAATGTATGACACATGTTTGGCTTTATATAGAAGTAAAAGTGGATAAGCATGAAGTTGGAGGATTAGGATGGTTAATCAGAAGAAAAAAAGGAGCAGTGGCTATTAGAATTAGCTACAAAGGCGTACAAATGGTTTTTATTTCTTGCCATCTTTCTGGTAAATTCTCTACTCTATTTTCCCTCGATTCAAATATATTGACCCCTTCGAAAAATATTTAAGTAAATCAAAATAAAATTATTACTCTTTCTAAGTAGCTATAGAAATATGTACTTAATCCTGGTTTGAATATTATCGCTATAAAATTAAAGGGATTTGGTAAAATGATTGTACGAATGGTTTAATTGAGCTCTATCGAAGATGTAACTTTAATTATAGCTCCGCCCTGACTATAGAAGATCAACTTAAAATTTTATCAAACAAAACGTAAATTACTATGTCTGAAGTTACATGTTCGGTAGAGCTCAATTTTTTTAGTTCAAACTCTGTATTTCACTTGATAAGGGTAAATATTATCCAAAAATACAATAAGTAAAAGAGGTTATATGATCTAGAAATTTATAAACTTAAAATTTTGAATCCGTTCTTTATCTAAAACAAATCTTGTTCCAAGTTTTCTCAGGTTATTGACTTGTATATATGCTTTTATTCTTTGAAGGTAGATGTGGTAGATAGGTAGGTAGAAAAATTGATGGATCATAGACTATGAACTGTTCAGAGTATGTTGACAAATATACTATAGCTAGAAGAACATTTTCATTAAAAATTCCTAAAGAAGGATCTAGAGGTCCAGCCTTTTTTGGTTTGTGGAGATTAGTAAAAGGGGGAGAAATTAATTACGCAAAGTTGGTGGCACAAAAAATTCAAGTTTTTGATGGCCACGATTCCAATATGGCCCTCTGGCCTTTTTCCTCGTGAATAACTTGATTTATGTGCGTCTTAATCATGGCCACTAATCGATCAGTCACACTGGTCAGCGACATTCATTCAGTTGTTCTGTTCAAATGGATGAGACAGTTCTCACTTAAAGCATGTTTTATGAGTCTACGATTGCTTCCAGCTTGTTTGGGCCTATTTAGGAAGGAAATTATTTCATCCTAGGCTGTCGTTTAGTTCGCGGATAAAATTATTTCAAAATTATAATTCTTAAACTAATTTATTATAATTTGGAGATAGGATGAAATAATTTTAATTTTGATAAAATAAGGTGAGATATATCATGAATCGAACGCCCCCTAAAAATATAATGTATGAGCTGTCTTTGTTAGCTTAGTACTTTAACAAAATACAAACTCAACAGCTGGTCTGACCGTTTGACCATGAATTTTTTTTATTTTTTTTTTGGAAAATTATTTCACTTTAGTGAAAAAAATAAAAATTTGTGTTGTTTGGTTTTACTTGTTTTCACTCATATTTCTCTCATAAAAAGTCAAAAAGAACTTTAATTTATTTTCATAGCTTAACATAACTCTAACTCCAACTCCAAAATATATTAATTTTCATGACCAAATGCGTACGTAACGTCACTTTTTTTTGGGGGGGGGGGGAAAATATCGACGAGGTCTGACAAATTAATTGTCACTTTAGTGCAATTGCAATTTTTTTTTGAAAAAAATCTAATTTTAATTACACACATTAAAGTAATTGAAAAAGTGGTGTGCTATAAATTAACCGGCCGTACTGAATCATTATAATTAACATCTCTAATCATATGTTTTCATGATGAAATCGTTAAATAAAACTGATGAATTTCATAGAGGAAAACTAATGCCGTGTTTTAAGTGTATAGAAATTTACAACAAATTAACAGGATGGCTAAGGTGGTGCAGCAGGTGTATCTGATATGGAAGGTCGAGGATTGTTGAGTCCCATATTGGTTGGCTTAGGGTCTTGGACAATCCTCCCCCATGAGTTGAATTTAGAGGTTGATTTAGGTCCAATAACCATTTCTTGATTAGTAATCAAACCCCCCCTATCCCCCCCTCCCGCAGCTTCTCAGTTGAGCTCGTCGCACCGAGCTTGCCTAGTGCGGTTTACATTTCCTCTTTGATTTAATATGACTGAATCTATTTTCTCTGCTTTTGCTTTATTTAAATTTGTTGAATTAATGTTTTAATTTCTTCCACTAATTGATGATGCAGCTCATGCTCGTAATGTAGAAGAGAGGAATTTTCAGTTCAAGCATATATCAAATTCACTCTTCTCAAAAAATAAAAATCCTTATGCTAAACCAGCACAAATTACTGTATGGTTAGGAGATCTAAACTATAGACTCCAAGGTATCAATTCCTATCCTGCTAGAGATCTCATACATGGAAATCTCCACCAAGTATGTACATTTCTTTTTTACGGATTTAAGTTATATACACTGACAGTATAAAGATTTGAATATTTTGTTTGACTAATATTGCAGATGCTGACTAGTAACGATCAACTTCTACAAGAAGCAGAAAGAGGAGAGATTTTTAATGGTTATTGTGAGGGTGCATTAGATTTCAAACCAACTTACAAATATGATATTGGAAGCAGCACTTATGATACCAGTCACAAGGTAATTAATTTAATTATAAGTCTAATACATATAATTGCTCCTTTTATCCAATTCTTTTTGACCTCATATTGTCGTTTGTGGTGTACGATTGAGATGTACTTAATTGACTGGTGTAGCCGTGAAAGAAAATGTTAAATGGAAAGTTAATTGAATAGAGAAAAAATCAAATTAAAGTAGGGAAAGGTACGGATATATATCCTTCGGTCAATTAGTTTACAAATATGGCCAAAGTATACACAATATATATACTATCGATGTATCTGTTGTGTATAGATACATATATTGTATGTATAATATATGTATATACAAATTATGCACTACCTATATGTTTTCTACATATTTTGTAAATTAGTTAGGCCGGTAATTATCCCATTTAAAGTAACACACGGTTGATTACTTAATTTTTTATTTTTGAAAACATTGTGACATCCTAGTTCACTAATATTGTCTTCTTGGGCCTAAGCCCGGATAACTTTAAAACTCATCATTCAAGTGTAAGACTTGTTTATTAAATTAGTATTTCTTATGTCTTTTTCCTATGTCAAATTTGCCTGGGGTGTCACATATACATTCTTAGTACCCGTTTGGATTAGCTTTTGACTTTTGATTTATAAACTAGAAGCCATAAGTTAGAATTTTTAATCTATGGCTTTTAACTTATTTTTAGCATTTTAAGCAAAAAAAAATTTACCCAAACACTTCAGAAGTGTTTAAAAGTCATTTTTGACTTAAAAACACTTAAAATAAGCTAATTCAAACAGGCTCTAGGGACTTAGCTTCCTCGTTCACCATATCTCAAAGATTGAAGTTCATCTAGACTCAGTTGAATGTTGAGGTTTGCCTTATCATCACTCAAGATTGTACGAAGAGTGACTTTGAGTACCATCAGTACCACCACAACTCATTAGTACTTTTGCCGGATTTGGGCCTAAGCCCACAAAACTTTAAAATGCATTATTACCGGCTAAAAACTTGTTCTCTTATATAACCAGCATCTCTTCATGTTTAAACTTGTCATATTTGCCTAGAATGATGCACAACATTTTGAACATAAATGAAAAGAGGGTCTTATAAATTAAGACACATGAGTATGTTCTTTTAAATTTAAGAACACTTGTTAAGGATTTGATATATGTTTTTTGATTTGACATTAATTGTTTGTTTTTTCATTTTTTTGAACAGGTTAGAGTACCATCATGGACAGACAGAATATTATTCAAGATAGACAGTAACACTCTTAATGCAAGTTTACATTCATATGAAGCCATTGAAAGCATACGAAGCTCTGATCATAAGCCTGTCAAAGCTCATCTCTGCTTAAAATTGAACAATCATTAATTATCCTCACTAATAAACATTAATGGGGCCACATATCTTGTTAAAAAATTATCAAACTTATAAATGTTTAATTAATTTTGTTCAATGATTTAATTAACTAAGTGCAAATATTCTTTATTGTTGTTCGTTTATGGGTTCAGCATACTTTTTCTTGCTTCCTAGTACGTGATCAAATGTAAGTTACCGTTAGACTCATTATGATTTATGAATATAATTTAAACCCTTGTTACTGCATTTTTGTACAATGTAAAGAATTTTTTACACCGTTGATGAATTTTTATGCGTTATAGCAAGTTACTTAACTATCATATGTACTAGTTTACCAATTAATGCTTATTAGGATATTCACTTGTAATTATCTCATTAGTTGATGGTGTAATTTATTTTTTTTTTACCGTCGTTGCATAAAACGTGGACTTTTATTGTAATATGTACATATTTACACATTCACACATTCTCTTATTAATAATTATACTGATCCAGAATTTGTAGAAATTTTACTCAATCAATTTTTTTTTTGTGTGTGTGTTGGCGTGGGGATGGGGTGGGTGGGGGGTGGGGGGACCATATGAATGATTCAGTGATACGATTTAATTTTTGCAGTTGTAGATGGGATTCTGGATATATAAAATTTGTACTCATCTCTGCTTCTTTGCATTGAATCATCCATCCACACACTGTACTCTCAAAGACAACATTATTAATTGAATGCATCTATCGGAAAATGCACCAATAATAATATTGGCAAGTTATATATAACACCCAAAAATGATAATCTTGATTGTGACTTATGAGAAGTGAGACCATTAACCTTGTTTAGTAAAGTTAAAATTCCGATATTTGTGAGTAATATAACTTGAAAATCCATGACAAGTCTAGAGAGTGATGGATCCAAAATTAAACGCTATACGTTCAAATTCAAGACACTGAATTCTGAAATGTACATCTAAAATGTCTCTATTCCATTTTGATGTTAGGCCAATAACAACAATGACAATTACATATTCAGTGTAATTCTATAAGTGAGTCACAGGAAGCAGAGGTGGATTCAAAATCTAAAGTTATGGGTTCATATCTACAATTTATTGCAATTTTAGTGAATATTTACACATAAATTTATGCTTCGCGCCGAAAGTACTGGATTCAGATGAACATGATATCTTAAAGCTCCATCCACTATAATGGGTAGGATGATATATATGCAGATCTTACTCCTACCTTGTTAAGATAGAGAGACGGTTGTTTCCTATAAACTCTATAAGTCATTTTCTATACATGCATTATGCAGATTGAAAGCAACCTCCCACTGGATCATAAACCTTAGTTTAATCATAAATTGAGGAAAGCCGCAATTATTGTGTGAATACTAACCAATCAAGCCAGGACAATTATACAATTAAGATTCATGAATCACGAAAATGACATGCGTACTGATTTTGTGACAATTAATCCATTGCTTGCCATGCTTTTTATAAAATTTTAAAAAATGTATCCTAAGTTTCACAACTGATCTTGTAGAAACTGAATTATTCTAAAGCAATTTGGGTAAGTAGGAGTCATTTTTATTTGTGGGGTGGGTGATGTGATAACACCCCTATGAATTCTGATTGTGAATTTTTAACTACCTATCTTTACTCAAGAATATTTAACTTGCAAATAGAAAGTGTTGGCTTTGTCATTTTGGCTCTTCTTTTTTTAAAAAAATAGAATTAAACGATACGATAACTCAAATCAAAAGGCCAGGTATGACAAACTTTCAAACAATATGAATAAAAAACGTAACTTAGTTGGTTGGCTGTCTGAATTATCATTTTGTTGATGAGAGTTTGATTCCTCACTTTGTAATCTCCTTTTCTATTTTCCCTTCTCCTATCGCCAATTTAAAGGAAAAACAGACAGAGGACACCAAAGATGGGGTTGCTCGAATCGTGAACACCCTCCACCTCCAACTTTAAAATTGTGAGTTTGAGTCACCAAAAATAAAAAAGGTGAGAATACACCGACCCTTAGGTACGAATAAAATACATTGGAAAGTTAAGTGCTCAATGCTTGATGTGGAACTGATAAACTATAATTATTAGCAACTAGCAGGGACCATTCTAGGAATTGGTCCCTTGCTAGCTAGGGGGGAAAAATGAATCCAAAAAGTTCCCATTTTTACTAGATTCTCTACAAGGATAACTATGGTCAATAGGCAAAGAATGATTCACTGTGGTACACATAATCATGTACTTATATGCCATGATTGGCTAGAAAATTTGATATAAAGAGAACTGAAGATGTCTTTACCATTAAAGGTTATGCTAGAGATGGATACACATAATTCTTTTACTCTTAATCAGGTCTCAAATCTTGAGAATGAAAAATGTTAAAGTGAGGAGAGCGCTTTCCCTTTTAATGGATTTTGCCAGCACAAATCCTGATTAATCGAGGCCCAAAATTGAGTATCGAACATCATCGGGGTGGGAAAAAAAAGAATTTCTCTTTCATCTGTGTTTAATTTGTAGGGTTAATTACCAAAAGGTCTCCAACAAATTTTTCTAGCCATAAAATCAGTGTGACAAATTTTCTGCAACATAATGAGTCAATCATCCACTTTGATATCTTATTAAACAAAAATGGTGATATTGTTCCTCCAAAATGCTATTCCATATAATTTTTCTAGCCGTAAAATCACTCAACTTTTACAAATTTTCATAATTTTGCCATATTTCGGTAAAAAAAAATGGTTGTAAAGTTCCTACTATATTCTAATTTTAAAACCTTAAAAGCTCTCACACCCAAAATAAAAGAAAGTTGCTGATTTGCAGGAAATGGAAGTTGTTGACTTATAGCTGTGTAATGAGTAACGGAGTAATCTTGATAACGGAAGGTATCGGAAATAGCCTCTCTATACCACAAAATTAGAGGATAAGATATGCGTACATCCTACCCTTAGTCTCCATATCCCACTTGTAAAATTACACTGAATATGTTATTATTGTATTGGAGGTATAGAAAGAACAGTCCAACGAATGTTGAAATTGAATATATTAACATATATATATATATATATCTGTATATATATACACACACTATATTGCTGTAATATTGGTCATTGAGCTTCATATAGTTAATTTTGTTCATAGGTATAATATATATGAGTACTAGACAATACAGTAAGGACAAAGCCTAGCTATCTTCATAGGTATTGTTCTGTGATTCTGTTGAAAATTTGGCTAAAGGCAGTACTGATTACTCAACAATGTTATTAATTACTGGTCACATGAGTTCATGTTCACCTAGCTATAGCATCATAAATAAGAATTTCAAGAACAATAATAAAGAGCTAACAAATAAAGCCACTTAGATAAATTACTCTAATTGGCATATAGCAACTATATATAGCACTCAACTCATTACATTCCCATAAATTACCCGCAACACGTCTTTTTTTTTCTTTTTTCTTTTTTTACATAACCTACGTATCAAATCACCAAAATACGATTACAAATTCCCCATTTATACAATTGATATCCAAATACTAGCTCCAATTTTATATTTTATCAAGTAAATGCATACATTACTTTTACTTTTCTTATTTCTACACTTTAAAAATTTAATATTAATAAGCTCCAAAGTCTCTTAATTGGAACTGAGTTGCTTTCCTTGGTACATTTTCCGAGTGCCTTAGTCCCAATGTGAGTGACACATCCCCAGCCTGTTGAGACCCAAATTCGGCCGAAGCGGCCGCATCTGAATTACCCACCACCAAATCAGCTGCGTCTCCCACTGTGAAGTAGTGGTGGGCGGAGGAGGACGTGGTGGCGGTGTCGTCTGATTGGAGCATTACTAGTTGGTTTCCCAATGCGTACTGCCTATAATTGATGATGTTTTTTGAAGGGTCTCTTTCATTAGCATTAAATTCGGATCTTACTGATGATAATGGCATTGTTGTTGTTGATGATGAGGCCATGTTGTTGTTCTTGTCGTGCATTGGGATTTGTGCTTGTTTTTCTTGCTTCTGCTGATCTTGATCTTCTTCTTGATCATCAGTTTTCTCTTCTTTGGTCTCTTGTTGATACATCTCTTCCACCATGGGTTTCCACAATCGAACCCTAGCATTTATGAACCAATTTGATACCTGAACAAAGTATCAATATTATATACACTGATAGTATAAAAAATATTTAGAAAGTTTGACATCAAGATGATACGAAACAGGTCGAAAATTACGGAAAAACAAAATAGTTCCAAATCAAAGAAAATGTAGCTAGACCTGCGATTAATTAGGAAACAAGAATTACCTCTAAGAATTGAATTAATCCTAACCATAAGCTAAGAAAATCCTCTAGAGATTGTAACTTTTGAAGACTCCATAAAAAGTAGTTAAGCAATTAAAATACGCTACTAATCATTCACCAACTAATGTTAATCAATACTAAAGAAAGTACATTAAATTAAATAAAGAACAAGGGAAAAAGAAGGAGATTTCATGCCTATTAGTAACTAATGTAAACCAATTTTACACTATCAAATCAATTGAAGTACTGTATATCTATAGGTAACCCCTTCATAACAATCAAATTTCATAAAAATCAAATTTATAATCTTTAAAATAAAACAAAATTAACTACAAGAAGTTAAGTTACTTGATAGCATATAAAGTCCTTACACTGTTGAAGAATAATATTTAGGAAAAATAACATAAATATACACCTTAACTTACCATATTTACACAAATTCCCACCCTTACAAAATAATTACAAAAATCCTAACTATCAGTTATGTATCTCAATGAAATGTATCGGGAACGAATTATGTGTCGCTTTGTATATCAGTGTGAGTTTTTTTTAAAAAGATATATACATTATGTATCTTTGAATGATTACAGTGAGGTAATTATGTTTCTCAACGGTATGTATCGGGAACAAATTATGTATCTCGACAACCCCAAAAATGTGATTTTCTTTAAATATGCAAAATGTCGGGATTTTCTATAATTAGGCACCAAACTATCGTGATTTAGGTTGTTTATACTATTGTTTAACTCTAAAAGTCTAAATTAATTGAATGTACATTTCTCCATAAGCATGATAGTCCTCAATTAGAAAAAGAAAATATACCAGCTACTTTCTCCCGTTCAATATAAGTGAAATGTTGAGATTTTATAGTCCAAAATAAGTGAATTTTTCAAAGTTTAAGAGTGCATTAATTATTTTTCCAGATTTAGTTTACCCTTCTTTTTAGTGTGGCTTTCAACTACTTTCAATCAAACTTGAAAAAATCAAAGGGGTGATATTGAAAAATTATCCTTTTTTTGTCACACTCGAACAATTCACTCCATGTTATACTCCTTATACTGAAGTAAAGTGAATATAACATGGAGTCACGAGGAGTATTAAATTACATTGATATGTACCTTAAGTAGGGGTAATAAAAGAGGATGGAGTCATAAATAAAACGAAGGAAGTATAACATGAACCAAGTAAAATGAAATATAAGGAGTATAACATGGAGTCACGGAATATTAAATTTCATTGATATGTACCTTGAGTAGGGGTAATAAAAGAGGATGGAGTCATAAATGAAATGAAGCAAATATAACATGGACCAAATAAAATAAAACAAAGGTCGTATAACATGGAGTCACCGGTCACGGAGTATTAAATTTCATTGATATGTACCTTGAGTAGGGGTAATAAAAGAGGATGGAGTCATAAATGCTAGCTACTGTATTCACTCAATTTGTTGAAGGGCACATTGATTACATGAGACCAAATTAATGCAATAATACTGACAGACCATTTAAAATCAATCGTGAGAATGTCCTATACTAAATTGGTGGGTAGTGCAAATCAGACAAAAGTTTCTGTATCTATTGCTGCAGATATATTAGTTGCAGTAAAATCAGAGGAAATGTTGGATGTATTTGTCAAATAGCTGTCTTTTACCTTTCCATTTTCTAAACAGGATCAATTGGTGCAGCTAAAGATAGATACCCATTTAAATAAACTTTACTTCATACTGTGCAACATGTCCTACTAATTTAATATGGGAGCATATTGTCACATAATACCAACACATTCATAGACCTATAATGTCCATTGGGGTCGTTTGGTGAGATGTATTAGAGAATCTAACATATCACATATGTATTAGATATGATATTATTTAATTCTTTGTTTGATATTCTATGTATAACTAACTCATAGCAAATCATAGTATTAATACAAGGGCTATTACTTCATGGATAGATATGGTTAAAGACAGAACTTCCCTTAATACTCTTTTCCTTAATACCAAACCAAATAGTGGATAAGAAATAAGGACAAAAGCTGGTTAGCCTTTTTTTTACTTACAACTCAAGTAATCATATCATAACTAAGTATTACTAATCTGAGAATTAACAATACACCTTATTCAACATTATTCATATAGACTCTACCAAACGACCCCTAAATAGCTCTAATGAAATATCAATAGCAGTATAAGTCAAATTAAGTTATGTGCGGTGAACCAAGAAGTCATGATGAATGGTGCAGCCATCCAATCATATACTATAAGTTCTTGTGGTGAAGGAAACTATGGTCCTAATTTAGATACGCCAGTCATACGACTATTTAGATTAAGTTTAAAGGAAAGTAGGATGATATTCTTATCCCTCAATATTAAGAAGTTTAGATCGAACACAAGAATGACAAGTATTCGAGCCCCTGAAGCAAGATTAAAATGTCCTAGATGTCAAGTGATTAATGAAAAAATATCATCAATAAATCAAGGAATTATTAATGGATCAAATGAACATATCCACATTCAGATTCAATTCAGACCAAAGAAAGGGAGCTTAAAACATTCGTGGTTAATCTAAGTAACTTAGGTTATTTTTTGAGATCCTTCAAGGTTACACACTATGACGGATCGTTTTATATGATGTATAAGAATAGTATTGAATAGGGTGTATTAGTAATGCTGAGTTGGTAGTGTAGAGATTAGTTATATTGGCATTAATGTTATCGACTGTTTGGTTTGATATATTAAAAATAATATGCATTGCATATTTTTTTAAAAAATTGTTAATTTGTTTATAAAAATATTTCACATTCTTTAGCTTTGTATACTTTTAAGAGCAATATGTCTTTAACCATGCTAATGCATTAACGGAAAAGGGATAAATATACCCTCGAACTATGATAAATGGTATGTATATACCCTCCGTCATACTTTGAGTACACACATGCCCCTACCGTTAATGAAATGGTACGTGTATGCCCCTCACACAAACGGTAGGGGCATATGTGTACCCAAAGTATGATGGAGGGTATATACGTACCATTTATCATAGTTCGGGGGTATATTTGTCTCTTTTTCATTGTAATTTTTTTATCCCAAATAATTAACCCAACCCCATTACCTGACCTAATAAACCCACTACCCGACCCGGTCCCAATTAAAATCCAAGAGACGCCTATCTAGCAGACGCGTTTTTCCCACCCCTATAACGATATACACACACAATACAGTAACACCCACTACTACCAATTTCAAAAAAAATAAAAAAAATCATTAACCCATAACACCCAAAAACAACACTCAAATAAATTGAACCATCACATTTCAATTTCCAGCGAAATTTCGTCGGGAAAACACTACCCACCACTGGTCAACACCACATAACCACCGTCTCCGTCGAACCGGAAACACCCCACCGGCGAACCATCGCCGTACCCCTAGCTCCGGCCACCTTCGGCCTAATCTCCACTCCCTCCAACCAGTAAACACCAACTAACAGCAATGACCAATCAATGCAGTTTGATTGGGGTTCACGTTTAAGAGAAAAACAGAGGGAGTATCGGTTTTGGAACAAAAAATAGAGTTCGGGTCGAGTTGGTTTGAAATCGGGTTCGATGGATTTATTAGGTCGGGTAGTGAGTTTGGATTAATTATTTGGGATAAACAAATTAAAATGAAAAAGGAAAAAATATACCCCCGAACTATGATAAATGGTACGTATATACCCTCTGTCATACTTTGGGTACACATATGCCCCTACCGTTAATGTGAGTGACATATATGCACCATTTCATTAACGGTAGGGGCATATCTGTACCCAAAGTATGACGGAGGGTATATACGTATTATTTATCATAGTTCTGGGGTATATTTGTCCCTTTTTCGATGCATTAATAACCTTGATATTGCTAATACGAAAAATGGACAAATATACCCCCGAACTATGATAAATGGTATGTATATACCCTCCGTGATACTTTGGGTACACATATGCCTCTACCGTTAATGAAATGGTACGTATATGCCCCTCACACTAACGGTAGGGACATATGTGTACCCAAAGTATGACGGAGGGTATATACGAACCAATAATTTGAGGGTATATTTGTCCCTTTTCCATTTTAATTTTTTTTTATCCCAAATAATTAACTCAAACCCACTACCCGACCCGATCCCAATTAAAATACAAGAGACCCCTATCTAACAGACGCCTTTTTCTCAACCCTATAACGATATATATACACACACAATACAGTAATAAAACCCACAACTTCCAATTTTATAAAAAAAACCATTAACCCATAACACCCCAAAACAACACCAAATAAAATGAATCCCTCACGTTTCAATTTCCAGAAATTTCGTCGGAAAAACACTACTCACCACCGATCAACACCACATAGCTACTCTCTCCATCGAACCGGATACACCTCACCGGCGAACCATCGCCGCACCCCTAGCTCCAGCCACCTCCGGCCTAATCTCCACTCCCTCCAACCAGTAAACATATACATACCATTTCATTAACGGTAGGGGTATATGTGTACCCAAAATATAACAGAGGATATATACATACCATTTATCATAGTTTGGGGGTATATTTGTCCCTTTTTCGTTGCTAATATCATGCATGATTTGCTATGTATTAATTATACATATGATAATACCAAATAAGGTGCATAACTAATAATATTTGTATTAGTTAGTATTAGTTTTATATAAATTAAAAAAGTGTACCAAAAAAGATATTAGTAATGCCAAAATTAAAATAATACATGAATTATTTTCGCTAGTACTTTAAATCAAATGACCCTTGAAAAAGGAGTCTTCCTTTTTTATTTTTGGCATTAGCTTAGGCCTCAATTGTTTTCATGATAATTAAAACGTCTGAATTTTAATATACATTTGAATATTAAAATGTGCATTAACATTTAGAAGTATAAATCTGGATACACATGTGAATATTGTATTAAGATCTAAATACTAATTAGTTAAGACTATTTATTTTTTCAATACCTGAATATATAAAATTTGTCTTAATTTAAAAATTAATATATATAATTTTTTATAAAATATTAAGTTAATCTAATATTATATATATCAACAAATATGCTTAAAAATTTATATAGTGGTTAATGATGGAGATAACTAGCAGTGTGGGTTGTGGATGTCGATTGGAGGAGATGATGTTGGCTAATGGAGTATGGGAAATAGCTAGTGGTGATGGGGGTTGACAGTAGAGGTTGACGGTGGTGGTTGATAGTTATGGTGGATGATAGTGATAACTTATAGAGGTGGTGAATAATGCCATTGTTGGCTGATATATAACATGGCGATATATAGCAACGATTGTCGGTGATGATTGGTTGTAGGTTGTGATAATTGTTAATGAAGCTAGTGGTAGTGACAATTAATTGTATAGTGATTGACAATGATGATGATGATTGTGGCCAAGTGCGGTTGTTGTTGTTGGAATGTAGTTGATAATGGTGGGCGACAATGACAATAGTTGTTAATAGTGGACTATGGCAATGACGGCGAATATATGGAACTGACGAACTAACGTTTTTGTAGAAATCTTTAAATCATATTTCAATCATTCAAAACTAGTCAGAAAAATTAAGTGGTTTAAAAATAAAAATATTTCGATTGCATTTAGGCATGAATATGAATGTCATGATTTCAAATCAACATTTGGATATATGATTTAAGAACATGATTTGAAATCAAATTTCAAATTCTCCCAAAAAAAAAAGGGGATTTGGGTTCCAAATCATGATTTCAAAAATTTTAAATGTAAAATTTGATCCATAAGTTTATTTTTTATAGATATAAAAAAAGTCCATCATTTTAAATTTTGCAAAAAAAAACACTCATATTCCGTGTGAAGAGATTGTTTGTACCATGTGAAAAAATTAGATTAAAGAATAACTAGTTACTACTATATATTATTGACTAGTGGATCTTTATAAAAATTATGTGTATTTAAAAGTTTATAATCATAAATATTTATTTATAAAAAGAATATGAAGATATGCGATTTTTCAATGTGGCGCTCTAAGATATTTCTATATCTTGTTTATGAATTATGGTTTGCTCATTTCATAAAATTGTATAAGAAGTGGAAAATTTTTGATAGTTTTCACAACTTGTGGGGTTTTAATGTTTATGAGAAAAAAATACAACTTAATAAATCCAACTAGCACGTCCAACAAAATTTCAATCTCATATAATGATTTCATATCCCATATTCAAATGGGCCATCAATGACTAAAATCTGAATAATTAAGATTTAGATATAAAAACAAACACACTTAATGACTAACTTTGAATGATTTGATCTTTAGTAAGTGTAAACAAATGAGGCTTCAGACTTAGGCTTCATTTGTTTTTGGTGTTAGACTAAGGCCTCATTTGTTTTCATGAGAATTAAGACGTCTGAATCTTAATATACATTTGAATATTAAGATGTGTATTAAGACTTAATTGTCTGGATCTAAATACACATCTGAATATAAATATGTTGTACTAAGGTGTCAATATTAAATAATTTAGTGTATTATTTTTAATATTTAAATAGAAAAACTTATCTTTATTTTTAAAAATAAATTTTAATGAAATAGCCAATTGATCTAATACTACATCAATAGAATATTTTTAAAAATTTATAGGACGGTTAGCGGTGGTTATGGTTATCAGTGGTGGTTGTTGGTATCAATTACGTCTTGGGTAATAGTGGTGTCGTGGGTTGTAGCTGACAATAGTAATTGATGATGGTGGTAGCTCATAGTTATGGTGGATGAAAGTAATAGCTAATGAGGTAATAAATATTGACGGTAATCGATGATACATAGTTGTAAGGGATGGTGTCCCGGTGATAGTCAATAGTGATTAGTGGTTAATTGCATGTTGTAGTCGATAGTGATGATTGTAAATGATGAATAATAGTAGTAACGACTGATTGTAGTGATTGACAACAGTCACAACTGTGGTTGTGGATAATGGTTGTCGGTGGCAATAGTTGATAATGGTAGGTGGTGCATGGCGGTGGTAGTTAATAATGGTGGACGATGATTGATAACAGTGAATAGAGTGAATTGATGAACTTTTATATTTGTGGAAAATCATTGAATAGACATCTTAATTAAAAATATTAAAATTTATAAATCTTAGTTACTCAAATTTATTCAGATCCATTGAATGATTGAGATATAAAAACGCATTTATTAGTTAAGATTTAAATGATTAAAATTCAAATCTAAAAAATAAACCGACCTAATGGCTGAGATCTTAATCATTAAGATTAGGACCTTTGTTAATTATCAATCGTCACCACCAACTATTGCTAGCAACCACAATAGTTATATTATTATTGTAGGTCATCATCTTCACTAGCTACATACTATTCGAACCACCACCATCAACTATCACCATCGCCAATCAACACCCACAATTACCACACTCTTAGTAGGTGTTTAGCCATGAATATTATTCACAATATTTCGGAATAAGTTTTTACTTTATTCCGGAATACTTGTTTGGCCATAAATATTTCAGAACACATTTTCACAAAATTTAAATTTTTGAAAAACACCTCAAGAGGTGTTTTCACTATTTTTGGATTCACTTTTTGCATTTTTTAATTTATTTTTTAAAAAAATAAATATAAATTTTTTATTTTCATAAAATAACCCAATTTTCATAAAATTCTAAAAAAAAATAATTTATTTTCACTTTTTATATTTTTTAACTTCAAAAATACCCCATTTTCAAAATACTATGGCCAAACACAACTCCAACTCTATTTTCAACTTTAAAAATATCAAATAAAATGAATATGTTTTTAATTTTCATGGTCAAATGGATCCTTAGTCTTAGTCATTTATCATCAACAACCACCATATAAATTTTATTTTGTAAAACATTTGTTGATACAGTATTTGTTATTCCACACAATGACATATGCTAATACTGTTATCAGTACTAATAATATACTACACAATATCTCATCCCATGGTATTAAAAAATTCCACAAGCTGATGTTATCACACCGCTTTATGCATTCACACTCGATCCACGGTTTGGAAATAATTTAGAAATATATTTTTCCTACTCGAAATATTTTTTTCATAAACAAATATTTATTGTCACATCAAACATGCACGTCCTAACTATCTATTCAATAATAAATCCTGAATCCTCCATGTTTGATGTAATTTATAGTATCAATTATTTAGTCCTATATTGTTGGTGAGGAAGTTAGTTAAAGCTTCAGATCATTAGTTTTATACACATCATATAGTATAAACCAAATTTTTTTAAAAAATATAACCTAAGAATATCTTATTATTCAAACAAATTCCTAAATCCTTTATAAATGATTCCTTATATAAAGATTAAAAGCTGTTTGAAAGGGGGAAAAAGGCTATCTTTTTTTCCAAAAAAAATCTTTTTTTGATGTATCTTTCTGTCTTTTCGTGCTTAACAACTGTTTATGAGTACTATACTAAGTGGGGAATTGGGATTTTAGGAAAGTTCATAAGATATACTCCCTCCATATGACTATTTTTTATTAATTAATCTATTCAAAAGATGACAAATTATTATATTTTGAAAAATAATTAATTTTTTATTTTTCACTTTTTTTCAATGAGAAACTTTTAGTTTCTTAGTTTAATTCGGAATAGATTCTCCAATAATAAAGAAGATTTTTGAATCTTATGATCTTACTTAAGATGTATGTAACTTATCAAAATGCTTTTTGAATCTTGTGATCTAAAATATGTTATATAAGATGTTGGGTGCAAATATTAGTACTAAATATATAAAGTGGCATCTTTTGGAGACATAAAAAAGCAAAGTAAGACAGAAATTGAAACGGAGGGAGTAGACATATTTAAGACCACATATTTAAAAATTCATTATTTAAACTCCGTATAAATCAAACTATGAACTAAGAAAATAGTACTCATATACTAACAATATAAAGATATTTTACACTATTAGTGTAATTCAGTTTGTGATAGACTGATAGTTAATTAGAATTTAGAAAGATGGATTCAGCATTTGCACTTTATTAGTTCAGGATGTCAGTGAATTAATCAACCATTAGAGTACTTATTAGATTCGATATCTAGTATCCAAACACATGTTCTTGAACCAAAGGTTCATCAGAAACAACTCTCTACTCCATAAAGGTAAAGTTAAATTTGTGTACACTTCACTTTTTTCAAACTTTATTTATAGAATTACAATGAATATATTATTGTTGTTGTTATTTAGCGAAGTTCTTGATATGTTAAATAATGTTTGAGTTAGAATTACTTAATTTAACTGAACACATGCATAAAAAAGGGCAGCCCGGTGCACTAAAGCTATCGCTATGCACGGTGTCTGGGGAAGGGCCCCACCACAAGGGTGTATTGTACGCAACCGTACTTTGCATTTCTGTCAGAGGTTGTTTCTAAGACTTGAACCCGTGACCTCCTGATCACATAGCAACAACTTTACCAGCTACTCCAAGGTTCCCCTTCTATAAGGTGTTGGTTAGTACGCGGATTAAATTATCTTGAAATTATAATCTGAAATTATAATCCATAGACTAATTTATTCCGTCTGAGATAAGTTTTATTATCAAATAAATGACGTATAAAATTTATCTCAAACTTAATCATTAAATATCTCATCTTATTTTGCGTACCAAATGACCCCTATATTCACCAAGTCCTGGTTGATTAATTACCCTATCATTTCTACCTAGAACTTAAAAGGACATCATGATGCATATATATGCAGAGAAAAAGAAAGCAGACAAGTGATTAGAATTGGGAAAAAAGATGAGTTATCCTTTTCAAGATAGATATGACAGCATCTGAGCTATTATAGAGGAAAAAAGATGTAATGAGTACCTGATTTTTGGATAAACCAGTCTGCCGGGACAACAAATGCTTGTCTGCTTCACTTGGATACCTGTTAAAAAAGCAAAGACTTATAATGACATCACCTTTTCTCTCTTTCATAATCCGACAACAATTAATCCTCAATAACAATACAATACAATTCCTGCATGGCAATAAACATGTGTCTATCTCCTGCTCTCCCTGCACCAATTCATATATATAAGATTCTCATTCAGACAGTCTCTCTGCCGATCACGAAGGTAGGGGTAATATCTGCGTATTCATTCTTTTCAGATTTAATTTATACGACTATATTGAATATGTTATTATTGTTGTTCATGGTTAGCTCTTTAAATTTGTTTTGTAAATTTTATTTAGACATTCAAACTATAATTTGTTCTAATAGCTCTTTTAATTTGTTTATTTTTTTTATTTAGATATTCAAACTATAATATATTTTAATTGAACACTTGAATAAGGTCAAATGTTTTCAGATTTTTGAAAATCTTTTACACTTGTTGCCAAGCGTCTATTAGGTAATTAAGTTAAGTATATAATATATGTAATCTTTTATAATCATACATATCTACTTTAATTGAAATACACTGAGTAAGATCTGCATATCCATTCTCTTCAGAGTCAACTTTTAGAATTGTACTAGATATATTATTGTTGTTGTACATCGACAATTCTTTAAATTTCCTTAATAAATTTTATTTAGATATTTAAACTATCACTTGTTCTAATTGAACACTTGAATAAAGAATCAAGTGTTTTCAAATTTTTGAAAAACTTTTACAAGTGTTCTCAAACGCCTATTATGTAGTTAACTACATTAAATTAAAATCAGATAAACAAAATTGAAATGGAGGGAGTAATTATTAGTGATAGGAATAACTTTTAAATGATTGTAAATATGATACATGTAAAATCATCATCTTTTAAATGATACAGGTGAAATCACTCTAGAGAAGTATTATTAGAAGGCTTGTTTCTCAATGAAATGATCTCTAAAGAACATTGTTTGTAATCTAACTGATCATTTTTACAATTCTACTTGCCAGGCCATTTGCTTTTTCTTTATCTTTCCTTTGTAGATACTTTTTGTGCAACAATAATGTGAATAAATAAAAACTGAATTAAATATAGAAAACTTTCCAAAAGAAACATAATGAACATTCTTGTTGGACAAAGAAACTCTTCTAGCTAACATATTTTGACATAACCATATCAAGAAAATGTGGAACCACCTTTGTAAACTCTACAAAGAATTAAGTAAAAGAAGTGTTTGAACATAAAGGACAAAATGGGTGCGAAAATTAATTAATTAAATTTATTTATTTGTATAAGTGTTTAACACAAAATGAGATATGAGTATGAATAAATTTTAGGCATCAGGCAAAGTCAGTCCTTTCCCAATCCCAAGTAGGAAATGTGAAATTTTTCCCTTTCTTTCTGGGGCAGAATAAAAGACACATTTGGTAATTAAGGGGCAGGAGACTTTCGGATTTTCCCTCTAAAATTCCAAATTGAAGGAATGACATGGGAATATTCACATAAAAGGCTAGATATGTGTCAAGTATAAGATAAAGGATTTAAAAGTTTATATCATTATCAGTGTTTTTAAATTCTTATTCCAAGTTGATTTTCTTATTTCAGATTATAAATTTTATAAAATTATATGCAGTTCTCTTTAGGGGCAGAGCTAGAGTTTTGCTTATGGATCGGTAGAATACAGTAATTTTGGCTCGAATTTTCTATTTGTGTTTAGAAATCTGCTTAATGTATATAAATAATTTATCAAGAATACATTAAATTGCATTTTTAGAATTCAAAATCCATAAACTCAAAATGCTAGGCTCGCCTTTGATTATCTTTTAAATAATTTAACTGAAGTTTAAATTATATACACCATCATTAGAAAATCTTTTTATATCATCAAATTATCTTTACCTATTGTAATAGATAATCTGTCTTATTTTCAATATTACAGATCCCATATTTTCACGAGGCTTACTTATAGATACCCTTTGAATAACCTGATGGCGTAAAGAATCCTTTAGACTAACAATTGGGATTATCCCGATTCAAATTTTGAAATTAAATTTATCTCATATTTAGTGAAGGGTATTAGCTAAAATTGGTATTAAAATCAAGCTTATAATCTGGACAATTTTTCCCATATAAAAGGTGGAATACATTAGCATGTTAGAATCCTATTCCCTTCCGTCTCAATTTAAGTATTTTATTTTTATTTTTGGTCTGTCTCGAAAACAGTGACTCTCTTACTGACAAATTAAAATCACAAGATTCAAAAGTCTCATTTCATTTCTTAAACTTTGTGTCCAGTCAAACTAAGATAGTTTGGTTGGAAACAAGTTATCCCGGGATTAGTTATCCAGGAATAAGTTATCTCATCATGTATATGAGAAAACTTATCACATCACTAAAGTATAAGTGGTGGGATAAATAATCCAGGGACTAACTAATACCTTCAACCAAATGCAGGATAAAATAATCTTGTATTTTATCCCGGGATTATTATACCCTATACCTCACACCAAACGACTCCTTCAATTAGAACGGAGATAGTAGTTTTAATCCTACAATTATACTTCCTTCGTTTCAAAATAGTTGACCCTTGTTGACTTGACACTCCCCTTAACTAAGAAAATATTTATTAGGAGTTTATTTTACCAAATTAGCCTTATTAATTAATTGTGCCCTGAAAATATAAATTTGAGTATATACACTTTATTTAGTCATTTAATGTTAGGGGTAGAATTGGTAGAACAAAATAAAATTCTCTTGATTTCATAAATGAGACAACTAAATCGAAATAAATATTTTTAGCAAGAGGGCCAACTATTTTGAAACGGGAGAGTAATTCTGGAGTCTAGACTATACAGGTTCTAAAATTTAAACCAAATACTGTTAAGAGTTGCTAAAGTTAAAAATCAATTATGAAAATCTTTACAAACCTTTATGCAGTGTGCATATGATATGTATCAGAAATGTACTATCTGCACTCACAGGCACTAAACAGAAAGCACAAAGACAAGAAGAAAATGGACAGAGAGAGAAAAGAGAACGTACGGGTGAAGAAAATGTTCAAAAAGCCATGCCCTTAAAACATTAACAGATCTCTCAGGCAAACCTCTTTGCGGCCTCCAAGCATCAGAATCCAACATTCCCATTTGATGTAACGCCTTTTGCTGCCTCAACTTTTGATCCAACGCTTTCAGCCTGGGCGTTTCGCCTTTTGTTAATCCACTGGTTCCCGTCAAGTCTTTCTCTCCGAGGTACTTGCAGGTCTGCTTCAATTGGGCGACTATAGCATCCTTTATGCACCTGAAATGCCGCGACATTGCCTTTTGTGCTAGCGCTGTGTATGGGGCAGCTGCACCGTAACCTATTACTGAGTCGAATGAGTTTACCATTGCCTGCATTTGCTCGCAGTAACGCGTGTACCTTGCGTCTACCTGTTAAAGAGAAAATTATGAGGTTTAAATTAATCATAGTTATTACCATACACATGGTGTACATGATGGAATATGCGTAGCACGAAGCGTTGCTGTGCTGCACTTTTTCCAGCATAAATTAAACTAGGCCGCTCTCAAGATTTGTTTCTATAAATATTATTAATCACTGTACCTACCTGACATCTTCTTAGTACTACAAAAGGGAATTAATGAACGTGGGGAGCAATTGATTTTTGGGGTGGCTTGTCGAGTACTGCTATTACTGACACTTTAATTAAACAAAAAAGTTAAGCACTATTTGAAAATTAAAATCATCATTATAACGCGGCTTTGCATCAATAATTCGTGATTAATTATATATATTTTTTAAAAAGACCTCAAATCTGGAAGAAAAGAGAAATGGTCCCCAACTGTACCAGATGATAAATCATTAGCTTCTTGTGGAATATTGGATCTTTGTTGATTACTTATTTTAATTATATAGGAATTTTTCCTAATTAGCTTCCCAAATGCTAAACTACAACCTATAATGGAGGCATGTCGTTTGTTGTTCGACATGTACCTCTTCCTAAAAAGTGCAACACCAATTAAAACTTAATAATGAAAGGTATAAGGTACTAGTCCTCTATTAATATTTTATATTGTCATTATTAGTTGCTAATGACTATTCTAATTTGGTAATCAGCTTTTGATAATTTTGAAAATGGACCCTTTAACAAGCTAGTGTTTGACGTTTTACTGACAATTAGAGAAGAGAAATTAAGGGATTAAAAGAAATTACTACGACATGCCTCATCGAGCATAGATAATAACTTGATTTTCCTTCTTTGATATTCAGATCTCTCAGCAGCGGACAATGGAGGGTGATTATCTTTCGAGGAGACACGATGATCATCACTCTCTGAGTTGGAATTAGGGTTTTCATCATCGTATTTCTTGACCCTTTGGTTCTTGAAATTTCCCCTACCTACGCAGCAAAATTCCTCCAGTAGCTCTTGAGTAGCTTTTACATATCGCGAATTTCTTAGAGCATTTGATATTCTTGGCGATGCTGTAGCATACCCGACATGAATTTGATGGTGAACACTGGTGTGAGGAGTAGTAGTACGATGATCCATGACCACTCCTGAATGTAACAGTTGATGATGATTGTTGTTGTTATTAATCGGACTTAATAGTCCTTGGTTATTGTGTAAGTAAATTCCACCATTTCCGATCCTCAAATCTTCCAATTTTGCAGCAGCTTCGAAATTCCTAGAAAGTGATAAAGAAAGTCCTTGACCATCCACAACCCTCCCAATTCTTGTGGAATTGTCTTCGCCGCTACTGCTACCTGTTGAAGACATAATTATATAGTATCAAAGCCGGCAAAGGTTTCAGTTCGAATCCAAGTGTCAAAAAGAAAGAAAAAGGTTGAAGAGGCGTGTTGAAGATATAATTACCTGGAACCCATGTGAACTGAGACGGAGGTTCCACGGTTGCTGGATTAAGCAAGTGAAATCCTTGATGATGTAGAAGGCTGTTGGTATCTACTGAGTTGGGAAGTAACATGTGAAGTGAAGATGAAGAGCGAGGTGGAGATGACGGTTTAATATGAGGATTCATAAGAGAAAGCTGCATGAAATTGCCCAGAGTTTTCATTAGCATCAAGAGAAAAAGAAGAAGAAAAAAAACTTTCTAATGAATAGAATCCAAGTACTTGACTCGTGAGAGTCAAGGTCAAGGTTGATTGATGAGAATTTCCTCGAAAAATGAATCTAATTGTACTTCACCCTCGAAGTTTTCGATGAGTACATGCTACATAAATACACACAATCATAGCTAATTAATGATTACTAGTTTAATTACCTCAGCATCGTTTATTATCGATTGTGTAAGAAGTTGTTGCTGATGTTGCTGCTCCTTTTGTGTCCACGATCGATAACTACTCGATTGGATCTGATCATCCAATATCTCCGTGGCGGTTTTCCGCCACGCAGATGGGTAGCTAATAATCTCCGTCAACATCCCCCCATCGTCATAAACCGCAGCCGCAGGCTGCTGCTCAACAGTCGCAGCTACTTCAATTTGCTGCGGCTCAAAGCCTTGTACTCGTATCATTTCCTCAGGCTTCGTCGTCGTCGCAGATCTCTCATATACATTTGAGAAATTGTAAAATCCTTGCTGATGATGAAAACTTTGTGACATGGAATTTTCCTTTACTTCTCCAACACACCAAGATTTTTTTATGCTGAAAAGTTCTAAAGAGAGTTCAAATTGTTGTACCTATGGACTAAACAATTTGTGTCCTTCCATATGGTATCTCATCTATGATAATTTCTTGTCTTGAAGTTGCTGCTCAAATTCACAAAAAAATAAATTGTTAGATTTATCAGTACCAAAAAAGGTAAAAACAGATGAAAGAAATCAATGAATTTGTTTCTTCTTCATATATTGAGAGGAAAAATATAAATTGAAAGTGTTAATATGAAATATTACCAGTAGTAGAAACAACAGTTTTCTCTGAACAAGACGAAAATCTCTTCGTACTGATAATAATTCACAATCAAATAGTAATAAGAAACAAAGACAGAAGAAGAGAATGGGTCGCCTTCTCTCTTCTTCTTCACTATCACCTCCCTTCGCTTTCACAGAAACTTTTTTTTAAAAAAAAATATATATCTACTATAAATATAAATAATTACCAACTTATCATTTGTATATGTGCTTTTAAAGTATAAAAAATGTAAAAGAAACAGGACTAGTGAAAGTCACTGGTGATAAAGGTTGAAATTTTGTTATCCTATGAAAAGCACTACTTCCATAGTTCAAGGCTTTGTAATATATTTATTTTGAGAATATGTAACTTTCCTTTTTCTGTTTAGAAAAATGACATTCCTTCTGTTTCAAATTGTTTTCTTACTTTTCTTTTTAGTCCATTTAGAAAAGAATGTTTCTTTCTTTTTTAGAATCTCTCTAATTTTAACTTTTCATATGACATGTTTAAGACTAGACATTTTAATACATTTTACACATCTTTAGATTAAGACTACAAGACTCAATAATTTTTTTTACTTTATTAACTTCGTGCCAAGTAAAAAACTAGACAAACAAATTAAAACAAAGAAGGAGTATGTTATTCTAATAATTAAACATGATTAATGGAAGTCTCCATCGTAAGCACGCATCATACAAGGTAAGCAAGCACACTTTAGGTAATTTTATTATATGGTTTTTAACCTTACGAAAAGGTCATAGTGATACAAACACTACTTTTGGTGACACAACTTAAGCCTATCTTTGTTTGTTTATTGTTTCCCTTTTTCAAAAAAATAAAATTACATTAAGATGTGGTTCTTAGCTAGTGATGATTTGAAATTAGAATGATCTATTGGTTTAAGCTTCAACTAATATCTAAGAGTTAATTGGGCAGTTTGTATTTTTCGTTAAAAATTCAATTCTTCTGGATTTTCTAAGCTTCAACTAATATCTAAGAGTTAATTGGGCAGTTTGTATTCTTCGTTAAAAATTCAATTCTTCTGGATTTTCTAATTCCTATGTTCTTTGAAGAAGGAAACGAAGAGAGAGTTATAATCTGTTTGGTCAAACTTTTAAAATCTATTAATTTTGAAAAGTACATTTGAAAAATAATGTTTTCGTTTAGCAATCAATTTTTACAAACACTATACCAATTTAAGAGCAACATTTGCACTTGGTTAAGATCTTCTACTACTCAAAAATACTTTCGTTTTTTCCTAAAAGTTTGACCAAATAGCTCAACTCCTTAAAATAAGCATTTTTAACTTTTCTAAAGTTTGACCTAACAGACTATTTAAGCTACTTTTCCTATCAGAAGCTAAACCAAAAGCCATTATTTTAACCCAAACTATGTATACGTATTACTAAACTTTTAAATCTACTAACGTCAAATCCTGAATCTACACCGACTCTCAACCTCATCGTTAGTTTTCCAAGGAAACTAATGCAACATTATATTCAAGAACTCAAACACTCAATCATAGTGGATGTTTAAAGGCAAATTAAAGGTGTTCCAAAAACAAGCAGTGAGAGCATAAAAGGGTGTGCACTGGTGCACTCACACACTAATGGTTACATTGTTCAAAGAGATGAGTAATAACATATAACAGCCATGTAATGTGATAGTAGTAGTAGTAATAGGAGTAACTTTCATAAGAAAGGGACCACTCTTGTAGTGTCGGAGAATGCCATGAGGTGTTCTTTCCTACTTATATCAGATGAACCTACAACTGTGTATGTATGTATGTATGTGCCCTTCCCTCTCTCTTCTTAAATTATGAGCCTTTGTGGGGGACTACCTCTTTTCTTTTCTTTTTTTCTTAAATTTTGAATAAAGGTGTGTAGATGGTGACAACCACCATCATCTTATCGTGCACAAGTTTTGGAATTTAATTTGACATCAAGTTAGTTAAGTCTAATGAAGGTGAGTCTTGATGTAACTAGTAATGTTGTTGTCATGTGTTCACGAGCAGTGGCGGAGCCAGAATTTTCATTAATAAGGTTCAAAATATGACGTGAACACACGAAGAAGCCGAATTAGCGGATGTAATATCCACTATATATACAAAAAAAATAAAAAATAACTATGTATAAACAATATAATTTTTCCACCAAAGAGGGTTCGGCCTACCTGGCTCCTCCCCTGACCAGGAAATCATGGGTTCAAGCCGTCGAAACAACCTTTTATAGAAATATAGGATAAAACTGCATATAATAGATCCTTGTGGTTCGATCCTTCCCCAAATTCTGCACATATCAAAAACTTTTATGTATTGCGCTGCCCTTTTGTAGTTAGTTCTAACACTTAATTAGGGTTGTCTCTTTTGTTACAAAAAAAAAGTACTTTTCTTGAATGAATGAATGAAAATATCATGAAATTTGCCTTGCTATCACATGTTTCGTGGATTATTATCTCACCACACGTGATATCGGCCAATAGAAAGGAAAAATATAAAAGCCAAAAAAGAAATACCTTGGTCACTCGCAAAGGAAAAAAAGAAAGAGGTTAGGTACCACTTAAAATATCACCAAGGGTTGTGTTAGATGGACTTGAATTATTCACTCTTAAATAGAAATCTCGATCTCGATCTATAAGAATGAAAAAAAAAATGACACTTATACTTGGGACGCGTTTTTATTAATTAATTAAGATTTTTAAATATTGTGGTGGAATGAATATGATTTCTCCAATCTAATCAGAGGTCATGAATTCATGAGGTCTTGGGATAAAAATAATCCTGGTAAAGAGTGTTTCCTGCTTTAACGGGCCTTACACTACCGGTTTAGGGGTGATTTATCAATTGACCTTGAAGGTGAATGATCTTGAACTTTTAACTTGACTTTATGGGCAAAAATTCAAGATTAACGAGTTTTGACTTTTAACCTTGAGTGTTTACTCATAGGACAAACGAAGGTCAAAAATTCAAGACCATTTTTTTAAGGTCATTGGTGTAATTTCCAACCGTCAGGGCCACGAAACGGGTATCAGACACAAAGTGAGAACTCAATTAGCACTTCCCAAGATTCATTTACCATATTTAAACATATATCCCTTTATGCATATAATGCCAAAGACTATAAATATAAACAAAGAATTCATCCACCAGTGGGATTAAGCAGTTGAACTTTTCTGAATCCTTAACACACTCGAGTCAGCACTTAATTAAAAAAAAACCTTCTAGTACAACAACTAACACAACAACTCTATTGGTAGAGAGATTGTTTTCGAATGATCCTTGATGACCCTCCTCCTTTATCTGAACTTGAAATTGATAATGTGAACGAGCTCATACGGTCGAAATTAAAAAAAGAAACTAATAAATTAAGGAAAAATCCAAGTATTATGAAAATCGAACAACTTGTCTTAGTAACCAATGGCTTTGGTAACTACAAGAGTTGGTGAAGGCGGTCCATTTGGTATTTTCCATTTCTCTCCTTCGTGTAATGATATGATTGGATTAATCTTTTATTGTATTTTTAAGAGAAAAGATATAAAGACACTATTAAAGTTGTCTCGAAATTTTAAAAAGATATCTAAAGTTTGCGGACGTTCTATTACCCCACTAAACAAGTTTAAAATAGAATTATTACATCATTTTTAGACCAGTCCCAATTTATAAAGAGTAAGTGTTAATCACGCACCAATTATTAATTGACATGTGTCAAATCAGATTTTAACTCATTTTCTTAATTATTTTTCCTATTTGTTTCCTTTTCTTCTTCTTTTTCCCCCCCTCTTTTTACTTTTCTTTTTCTTTCTTCTTCAACTCAACTTTCCTCCATAGTTGCAATCACCAACAATTTTCTCCATAGCTCTTTCAAATAGTTTTCAAATCACCAATAATTATTATTTAAAAAGCAAAATCATCAAAGAATTAAAATCTAAAAATTAAAATTACCATCGAAGCAAAATCTAAAATGTAAGTCTCCATGTTTGCATCGCATTTTCACACGCAACATGGGATCATTCTCGTCATTACAAAAACGGTTCAAGATTGCATTTGACATTAGAAAATTTTTTTCCCTCAAAACCTAATCAGAAAATATAACTTGATTTCAAAAATTTTAAACAAATTAAGACGAAATTAAAGCTCCAACGGCTGGAAAGTAAGAAGAAATTAGAACATACATGGAAAGTTCTTACCTTTTTAGGCTGATTAAGTTGAGAAGAGCTTGAGAAGAGAGTCACTTTTTTTTTTCAAAGCTCCAACGACTCTTTCAATGAAGATTTTGAGGAATCGGTTCTATTAAAGAGAAGAGAAGATAGGGGTTTAAAATAATTGACAAAAAAAATTACACGTGACATTTTTTAATTTGGTTGCAGTAAATTTTCCAGCCTCACGCGCGTCCTTAGCGTGAATGCAAACATGAACTCACAATTGGTCAAAATAGTCTATTTACAATAGTTTGTATAACTTTTGTCGGGTAATAGACCTCCCACAAAATTAAAATATCTTTTATCAAATTTGGGACAACTTCAATGATCACTTTATTTCTTCTCTTTATTTTTAAATGAAACTTTATAACTTCACAACAATATTCTCATGTCATGTCTTATATTTTATAATATCTTAAAATAATCGAAAATTCAATTAATTTAAAAAGCACTCCAGCTTATCATGATGAGAGATTAGTTTATTAACGAGTTACTCGTGTTTTAGAGCTAGTTAAGTTAGGTAAAGAAACAATCAACAATGCAAAACTTTAAATAGAAAAATTAATTAAGGGAAAAAAAGAGAGGGTAAAATGTAATATTAGCACACTTCAATTCAAGGCAAGACTGAATTCTTATAATTACTGCAATTACTGTTGAAGATGTTATTAAGTAATCATTACTGCAATTACTGTTGAAGATGTTATTAAGTAATCAATTTAGTTTTCTTAGATGAAATAGTCATATAATAAGGAGCGGTGCTACAATAACAGTTGTGATGTCGAATGAATTCAATAGATTTAGCTCAAACTTTATTTTGTATTAATAACTTATTTAATATGTATAAATAAACGACTATCAAGAACATACGAGTAAACAAAAATAATCATGATCTAATACCCACAAACTAAATTTTGGCTCCACCTCGGCATACAATTTAATATGGTTGAAACAAATAGAGGTTAAAATATATAATTTAAACGTGCTTGATTCAAGACAAGGTGGGAGTGACTTCAACGTAGGACAAGATGTGGAAAATGAGGCTAAGATGATTCGGGTACATGTAACGAGGAGATGCACGGATGCCCCAATACAGAGGTGTAAGAGTAGGTTATGGATGATTTCAGCAAAGGTAGGTAGAGCTAGGCCGGAGAAGAATTGAAGAGAGTGATTAGACAGGATATGTCACAGTTTCAGCTTACCGAGGATATAACCTTAGATAGGAGGTTGTTGAAGACACGGATTAGAGTAGAAGATTGGTAGGTAGCAGTGTGTTGTCTTGTTGTCTGTCCATACTAGTTGTCGTAGTATTGTTCTTGTAATTTATCGTCCTTCAAATTCTATTACTATTTGTTGTTTCTTGTACTTTTATTATCTTATTATTTCTGTTATTATCAGTTGTTTTTTTACCATTTGTCATTTCTTGTACTTCTGTTTTTTTTGTGTTTTTTTTTTTTGAATTGCTTTGGATCATTGCTTCTTGATTATATAGTAACAGATCAATACTACCACAAGATAATACTACAAGTGATCTACCCGAAACAACATATATCAATAAGAATTCAAGAACAGAAAATTACAAGCATAGCACTACAAGTACTAATAAGGACAACACTCATATCTACTAGCATGAACTCACTCCGACCTCCTAACTTTCTACCCTAATTCGTATTCGCCACACCTTCCTGATAATCAAATGACAGATAATAATAACTTTATAAATATATTCTGATGCATGCAATATAAAAATAATTAATAAAAATGGAGATATATTTTATAACAAGTTCATTCCTAAAATTTACTTATATTGTAAGTAAATTTTAATTTAAAATTTAGAGCATCTCATTAATGTCAATCAAAACTCATTTATCTATATTAAAAATAGAAAATACAGTACAAATAAAACTTAAATATACACACACATACATATATAATACTTAATGCATGTAATAAAATAACATTAATAAAAAATACTTTAGCTTTTGTGATAAATTTATAAAAGGATTATTCTACTTATAACATTAATGAATTTAAATAAAATAAATAAAAAACTGAGTAAAATTAATAAATAATATTATTATAAAAATATAATATATAGATGGAGATTACAAATGTCAAGGGTAATATAGACATTGTATAGGAAAAAGGGGAAGGGGGGGGGGAGAAGTTTGATTTTTAAAGTAAAGTTAGGGATGTAAACGATTTTCACCCATTTAAAATTTAAAAGGAAAAATAATGGAGGGTTAGCCAAGCATCATGATCGAAGTTACATGTCATTGAAAAATCTCCCATGACATGTCATCATATCCCTCATTAAATAACTACCAGAAGAAACAAGATATTGTGATAGATTCCTATTTAATTTATTGCTGGCACCTATCAGAAATAACCAAGTCAAGGATTTAAATTAAATCATTAAAATATGATAAACAAAAAAAAAAGAGAGAGAGAAACTTATATATAGAGGAATAAATAGAGGAACACATAATGACAAAAACCTAAGTCAGGCAATCGCATGAATGAAAAAAGATAAAAATGAACAAATTGTTTCTTTTTTCTGTTTGATAATGATATATAGAACCCTATATTAGATGTAGCTTTGAGGTATATGTAACATGTCAATTGAACTGTCTATATTATTATTTGGCCCTACCATTTTTCATATTATTGCTAAATCCATGCCCACACACAAACAACCCCACTCCCCCCCCCCCCCAAAATAAATTATTTGCACCGTATGCCTTATTCTTCTTCATTTTTTTAGTCACCTCTTAAATTTTGTTCCTATTAGTTTAGTCTGATTAAATTTCATCTTTAAGGGTGTGTTTGGTACTTTCCTGAAAAATAAGTGGATGTTCTAATTTATTTTCTTGTATTCGTATAAAAAAAATTAGACAAATATTATGGAAGGCAAGCGTGGGGTAAGGGTGTGGACTGGTGGAGATAGTGGCCACGGGGTGGTTTGAGATGAGGTGTATTGAAGGGTGGGGAGGATACGATTAATGTGGATTTAGGAACACCAGTTGTGGAACTTGTTTTCTCTACTGCTATTAGGAAAATCATATTCCTTATTTTTAAGTAACTTGCTTTTATGGAAAAATATTCTTGAAAAATGATCAACCGAATATGAAAAAAGGTTACAATATTTTCTTCCCTATCGAACACACCCTAAAGGTAGTTAATAAACTTCCATTTTTTGTTGATAACTTTAGCCACCTGAACTGACGAGAGTTGTATAAAATAGGGATTATTACACTACACGCCAGCCTAAAGAAACTCACAATAATAATAATTTCAATCTTCATTTTTTCAAATAAATTTTAACCAATATAATCAACATTATACTTTTATCAAACTGAGTATATACTGACGGCGGCTAAGACCTATTATAGTAAAAAATCCTAAATAGGGAATGTTCCTCTTGAATAGGCCCTAATCGATGAGAAATCTGAAATAATCGGACTCTAATATGAGTATCCGATACCGAATTGAAAACCAAAAAGAAAAATCTTTAAAAAAGTTAAGGAGGATTAAAAAACTTTTAGGCAACTTGCTAAAAATGTTAAAAACCAAATATCGAATAAAATAGTGGCCTTAAAACGGCAATTTATGCAAATCCCCGTATCATCAACACCACTACTAGTCTACCACCTTCTATGGGCCCCAAATATTGGGCCTGGGGGCCCAAAATAAAGCCTGGCTTATTTAGATGTTATGGGCAAATGGAATACGAGTGTTTGATACTTATGAGTTATGATAGATCAACGATGGAAATTAAAGCAGCCACTCCCACTTGCACTCCAAATTATTATCTCATTATTATAATTTTTATACTAAAGTTTTTTGTTTTTTTAAAAAAAAAAATGCTATTTTAAAGTTTTAGTACGTCGTTTTCTGTGGGAGGGAAAAAACCACAGAAGAATGGGTACAAAAAGCTGAAGTGGAAAGATGATTTCCCCCCTCTCTCTCCTTTGTTTTTCTACTAAATTCCTTTCCTTTTCTTTTTAAATTATGGTGTTCAGATTAATTTGCGTGTCAATGGATTAATTTCATGGAATAATTGTTACTTTCCATTAGCAACGGATAAGAAATCATTGTTTTTATCTTTACTGTAATTTAAACTTGAAATGTCATGATTCTAAACGCACTTTATTGATCACTAAGCCAAGTCGTTGAGCGAGGCTCCTCTTCTTTTCTCTTGTTTTTGCTCTAATGGCAAACAGCATAAAGATCCATCATTTATTTATTTGGTCACCTTAATTAAAATATATACTTGTTCGTCATATATTTGTATCTTTTTCGTACGGAAGAACGATGTAAAATGACTTGCGTGATGTGTCCGCATCTGTCTTTAATTACTATTCTAAATCAATAATGTGCTTTGTTTCTCCAAAAATAAGTTGGCGTTTGGCCATAAATATTATTTACAATATTTTGGAATATGTTTTTACTTTATTTCGGAATACTTGTTGGTCATGAAAATAAAAAACGTATTCCGGAATACGTTTTCACAATTTTTGATTTTTTGAAAAACACCTCAATAGATGTTTTCACTTTTTTTGGACTCAATTTTTCCTATCATTTTATAAAAAAGTACATCTAAAGTCTAAAATATTTTTGAAAATACTATGGCCAAACACAACTTCAACTCTATTTTCAACTTCAAAAATACCAAATAAAGTGAATTTTTTTTTGGTTTTTATGACCAAACGGGTCCTAAGAGAAATCTAAATTTCATCCAAATTAATTGTTTGGTAGTGATTAGTATTACCTATATGAATCCTAAAAAAAAATAAAAAATTATCGTCATAGGGTGGTGTGATCTTTATAACAATAAATCAGAAATTACAAAATTGAGGAGAGCGTAAGCTCAACGTTTAATTAAGTTCGCATCCTTCTTGTAGAAAATAAAGCACAGGCACAAGTATACAAGTTTCGTACAAATATACAAGTTCAGTGTGATAGATAAGAAAAAATATCTACAACATCTCAACTAAACTATTCGTATACAAAATAATTATTCGTAAAGTTTATATACGTTGTAGGAAATCCATTTGTATGAGATCAAATTCCAATGACCACCAATGAGAGATAAGTATGTGCAAAAATATATGAACCCTTATTTGTAATAATACTCCATTTTATTAGGGCATATTCGACTTGTGGTTGGCTAGCTTTACCTGCCTTTACTTATAATGAATCTATTCTTCACCCCTTGGATTGAGTAGGCTTTCCAATATTATGAATATTAGTGATAGTGAGCTTATATTTGTTGTGCTGTCAACCTATGGTGAAACCTGCTAGAAATTTCGCTAAGAATATTTAATATTATTATGATACGTAAATGGGTTTTGAATCCTCTACCTCAACGGTTGAAGACAGGGAGTTCAGTGTTTAATATATATATTTGAGCCGGTGGTCTTTCGGAAACAGCCTCTCTATCTCACCTCTGAGGTAGTGGTATAGACTGCGTACACCTACCCTCCCCAGACCTCACGTGGTGGGAATATACTGGGTATGTTGTTGTTGTTGTAGCAGATAATAGAAATGTTTTTTGCACTTAGGATACCATTTCGATGAAAAGTGTTCAACTGACCACCTTAATTTCACTTTATATATTACGTCTATGCTGTCAATCATAAATAATTCTTCTTCTTTGTTAGAGTCTTGGACCAGTTAATAAAAAGGAGTAGTTTTAGACCTGCTCTTTTAGCAAGTACTTATTCGATGTTTATATCAAATCAAATATTTAAACTTAGCGCTACTTAGGGTTAAATCAAATATTTGAACTTAGCAGTACTTAGAGATAAAAGTTTCGTGACATTGATTTTAAAAAAAAAAAAAGTGCACCAACTACTTAATATTTGAAAAACCATAGCTTCCAATGCTAGCCAATGTGAGTATGTCATGCATGCACCATAAATCATAATGACAATATGACATGCAATTAATTATAATATCATTATGAATAATGAAACCAATAAAATAATTCACATGGAAGTTTAAGAAATTAATAATTATTTATAGTAGTGCATGCTGTCAAGTTTTGTTTTGCAGAATATTATTTATAGGATAGGTATAGATGTGATTTATTACATGCAATAGGTATAGATGTGTACTGGAAAACTTAAGTCAATATACTCTTCGGCCATCTAATTTATCAATAGAGCCAAAATATATATTACATATTATAAACTTCGGTTGCATGTATTGTGTATATATGTATATTATACGTATAGTATATTATAAATATGCTATCTAGATATAGTTTGGTTATAAGTTTTACGTGTTTACAAACTGAAAATCGATAAACCAAATCAATAATACACAAAATCGGACCGAACCAATAGATATGCACCCCAAAGTTTAGAGGTGATTTATTACATGCAATGGGGAAATATATTGGAATTACCCACAGTTATTCTCAGATTTAAGCATTGGAAAACTTACTGGATGTATCCTTCGACCATCTAATTTACTAACATGATAGAAATATACACTACTTATATACTTTGGCTATATATTTTGTGTTTATGTTTTTATATATATATATATATATATATATATATATACATTATATACATATCACCAAGGGTGTTGGACTGTAATTTTCTCACAAGTATAAGCACAATAATGGGCCAAATCTAACGAAATGAATTGGGTCATTCGCAACTTAAATAAGCTTATCCAAAAGTTTCATAACTGTGGTCTGTTAACTTAGACTTCTTCTAATGATAACCAGGCAAGCCCCCTTTTACTGGGCCATGTAAGACAACGATTCACAATAGGAAAAAGTACACAAAATAGACCAAAAATCTAAAATATTTACATCTAAATACCCTCTCCCATATTAAATTCAAATATACCTGGGCGGCACAAAGAAATAACAGTCGGTGCCCCCTTTATTGAAATTGAGCATTTACGCGCCACTTTCTGATTGTGGCTTCCATGAGTTCCATCCATTCATTTTCCATCCTCCCTAAATTACATCGGATATATTGTTATCATTCCTTAATTTCGTTTCTTTGAACTTGTCCACTTTAGATGTTGTAAGTTCCTTAAGAAAATAATGATGGATCTGAGTATTTTACTATAATGCCAATATTAATTTTAAAAATGATTAGGGGAATAGACAAAACATGAAAATGAATTTCTTTTTTCTTGATATGTTAAAAATCACAAGTAAAAAAGAAAATCTATTTTTGAAATAATGACATATTATTATACTGTGGTTTAAACTTTATTATTCTTAAGTTGCAAAAGCACCATAACCCAATACTTCTATAACTATAACACATAGCTAACACTTAACAGCAAGATATACACAACTATATAATATGATTTAAATTTGAATTTTAACCTCTTAATTATTTCTTAAAATGAAGTCCCCAAGCTAATGAAATTTTCTCAAGTCTACTACACAAGAGATCCAAAACTTCAAAAGACTTTACGTGTCATCTGTCCAAAATATAATTATATAAAGTATTGAAATTTGCCTCCCAAATGACAAAAAAGAAAGAATGGACCCACAAAACTTAAAAATTTCTGTGATTTCTTTTCCCATTTGGAAGGCCCCGCGAACACAAAAAACCCAAAAGAGGATTAAGTCAAATTATGTCAAGTCTATGGGGTTTTTCCCTAAGAAAAGAAAAGTAAACATAAACCTCTTTTTTTGACTATCATTTTTCAACTTGCATTTGCATGTTTTTCGACAACATTTATCAATAAATTATACCTATAATTCAAATTATAAGTTTTAATTGAGCATTTAACACATGGTAAATTATTTCTATTCAATATTTTTTGTTCAAATTTTGATTTTTTGTGCATGTTATCAAATTATCAAATATCCATTACATAGATGAATCAATCAATTAAAATATACCATCTTCTTAATTAATGTATTAGCCTCAATAAATCATAAGATTATAGACATGCTTCAATTAAAGCTGATTCATATAATTAAAGAATATTATATATCCTTTATTATTAATTTAACTATCTAATAAATGTTTGAGAACACGTGCGTAAGTATTTTAAAAACATGAATTAAAAATATCTAATTATAGCAAGTTGCAATTTACGTGTCTATTTTTTTCCTAAAACATTAAACATATAACATAAACACAATATGAATAATACATTACTCCCTCGATTCCTAAATAAGTGATTTTTTAGATTGGTCACATCTTTTTAGAAACTTCTCATTCTTAGAAAACAAAGAATGTTTTTACTAAATTATCTTTAATAAATACCTTGAAAAAGATGTAACTCTTTAATAATTTCTTAGTTATGTAAATTTTTCTTTTCTTAAAAAAGTTAAAATTGAAATAATATTATTAATAGCGTATTGATTATCTAAAATGTCACTTATTTAGAAATAAAGAGAGTAATATATGTATTTCTGTAAATTACAAAATGTCATCTAAAGTTCAACTAAATATCATTTTGACCAAAAGTCCATAATTAGCATAAATTTTGGAAGTGCTTAATATTTTCAACGTCCCTTCAATAGCGTATACAGTGCCCCCCCCAAAAAAAAAAAATAGCGTATACATTGCCTCTGTATATAATTTTTTTTTTCCTTTTCTTCATTTTCAAGCTCGATTTCGTAAAGTAAATATAGTTTGAATAATCATTAATTGCTCCAAAAATACGCGCATAAATGCTTGAATGCGGGATTCTGAATTTCTGACTTCTGAAGAAAAAGTAAAAGATTCTTTTTTAATTGAAAAAAAAAAATTAAAAAAAGGGGCAATAAAAAGGAACAATCTTTTTGCTGTTGGCATGTTACTTTTGTATTAATTGGTCTTTTTTTTGATCTGGGGTCTTTTTCTTTTTGCTAATTGTTGCAGATTCTTGGTGCTTTTGGGTTTAAGGTGAGTAAATTATCTCTTTTTATTGTTTGTTGTATTATTTTTCTGATGACTGTGGTGTTCAGGCCAACCTTTGTGCACCTCGACTAATTTCATGCGATACATGTCACCTCCCACTAGGAATATGTATTAGGTAGCTTTGTGTACCGAGGCTAGAACAGATGGGAAGAAACACCTAGTGTTACCTATGTTTCTTGATTGTTAATAATGGACATGTTGAGCCGGAAGAGTCTATTTTTTCATGTAGCTGTTTGCTTATAAATACTTTCCTGTAAATTTTAGATATCCCCTTTTGAATGCTTGAGTTTTAAGCTCCTTTTTTTTGTTATGGGTGGTAGGTGATTTTTGTTTCTTTATGTGATCTGTTGTCTTTAGATTACTTATATGTTGAAGTAAATTTGTCGATGGTGATCGAAAAATGAAAGGAAGGAATGATATGTTGATTTCATTTCCATGTTTGTGGTCTGATCACCAATGTGATTGAAAAAACAAATTGGTTTAAATGAGAAAATTGAAGCATATTTGCAAGTTTCCCAATTTTGTAGTCATATTGGCAAGCTTTACTTTCTCTTAAGCATCTTTGATACATTGAATTTGTTATACTTTTTATTAAAGGGCAGCCCCGTGCATTAAAGCTCCGGCTATGCACCGTGTCCGGGGAAGGGCCGGACCACATGCGTCTATTGTACGCAATCTTACCTTGCATTTCTACCAGAGGCTGTTTCACGGCTTGAACCCGTGACTTCCTAGTCACATGACAACAATTTTACCAGTTACTCCAAGGCTCCCCTTCATACTTTTTATTGGATAATCCATTTTATTTAGTCAATTGGGAAATGGGAGCCCTGTGTGCTAAAAGATCTTAAGCATATAGCATTAATTTTCGATAAGTGGAGGGATAAATAAGTTCCTTAGAGCATTATTTTCTTTTTTTAAACACAATGGTGCATATTGTGTGTCATGACTGACAGCTCAAATCTTGGGCTGGATATTTTAGTGTTGAAATGTTAACTTTTTGTATGTATTTCATTGGCATTACATTCATGTTTTCCTGCAGGTAAAAGCATTGCCGATAATGAACGAATAGCATTTCACCTAATGGGCTGGCTGAACAAAATTTTCAAAGGTTCTAACCATAAAGTTTCGGAAGGCCAGTATGACTGGAGATGTGAAGGACATACAGAGGGGGATGATCCATCAACAGCAGAGGTAAGTGTGGCATTGAACTAATGTCCAATGAGCTCATCATCCAGATAAACCGGGTCCTATCCTGTGTTCATCCTATGTATTTACTAAGCAAGCTCCTAAGACACCTGACATGCCTTTGAACTGTTTACTTTATTTCTCATATTGCTCAGAATATTGGGAATTTGGATTACCAAAACTTAGCAAGTGTAAGGGCGTATAAATTATCAGCTTAATAGGTAATGTAGTATAGTTGGTGATTTATCCATGGTTACAGGTAGGTATTGTCGATATCAAGTAGATGGCATGCTGCTGGTGCTGTCCATGGAAAAAGGCATTATTGTTTGCTTGATTCTAAAGTTACAAGTCCACTAACTTGAATACTAAAAGTCCTTTCTGAAGTCTAGGGTGACATTGTCTAAAGAGCTAACAGGCCGTGCAGTCTTAACTTCCATAGGTAATATGAAGAAGGCTTTGAAATGGTAGGATTATAATGAAACTGTTAGAAATTTAAAAGAGATTCTTTGTCTTATGTTGACGATTGGTATATATGTTGTATATGAATTGGTTATTTGTAATACCACTGGTGCAAGACTTGAGGACTTTAATAAGGTTAATAATGCAAAATTTCACTGCAACTGTTCAATTTTTGTTATAATGTAGTTTTTGGGGTATAGCTGAGTGCTGGGAATTGTTCAATTACTAACACAGGATACTAGTGCACATTCTATTGGTGCTTGGAATCTGTCTGGTAAATTTTGACTATAGCCAAGTACCCAAGGGTGTGGCTTAGTGGTGAGGGGAGAACTATGAGGTCTCAGGTTTTGGAGACCAAAAATGCTAGGTGATACCTTCCCATCTGCCTAAGTTTTGGTAGTAGAGTAACACGATATCTATGTTGGTGGGAGGTAGCAAGTATCTGGTGGAATTAGCCCAGGTGAGCACAAGCTCGCCGGACACCAACGTCATAAAAAAAAGTCGAATATAGCCTATTGAAGTATAAGTTCTTAGAGTTAGACACCAACCTCATAACATAAAGGATCAAGATCCACCTTGACCTATAAAAGATTATTCGAACATGTCATAATCATAATGTGTCCGTATATATTTTTTTAATAAGCATGTCGCGCTGATATGTTTATACCGTGTTTGAACTGTTTGTGTGCTCTAGGACTCTTGGTCAGAGATTGAAGAAATAGATCGAGCTATTGCAATATCTCTCTTAGAGGAGGACCAGAAAGGGAAAATTGTGATTGGTGAGTATTAATTGCTTCATAAAGCTTCCTCAAAAGTTTTTTTCTTAAAGAAATGAAAACTGAAAGTCTGCATTCCTTTGAGGTCTATCCTGTATTCTCATAACCAAAAGCAAGGCGTTCCAGTTGTAGTTGAGTTCACTGCTGTCATTTTTTGGAATTCGAACTTCTCATCGTATGTGTTTCAACGCTACAAATTACTTTCATGTGTGCGTAGTTTAGCTCATCCATGGTATAGCGCTGTTGTTCTATAGAAATACTTTTCATTCTATGAGGAGTTTTACTTCTTTATAGTAGTTCAGCTTTTTTTGGAGTCGACTAAGCACTCTGTGGATAATTTTTGGGAACTACTTCACTGGTTTATTTCCTTGGCCAAAAAATATGTTTGCTTGATTTTTTAATTGTTCCTTTTCTTTGATGTTTGGCAGACAGTGAATCACAACTGAAAGAAGACGAACAACTTGCAAGAGCTCTGCAGGAGAGCTTGAATGTCGAATCTCCACCTCAACATGTAATCAGAAATGATCATGGAAGCGGGAATGGATATGGACATGGAAACTTCTATCATCCAATACCTTTCCCATACTCCGCAAGCTTTCGGTATTTAAAATCTTTATAGATGTTTTTATAAAATTTTAGCCAACTCTATCTTACTCAGTGTCATTGGGCTCCATCAAATCCATTCTTGTGTTGTTTTATTAGTGTTTCTCTTTTTTTTGAATTTCCTTTTTAAGTCAGCTGGATATGTCCAGTGGTAGAGCTAGTTTGAAAAATCTAGAAAATAAATGGACTAATCTTTGAAAGTATGTGATTTGCTTAGCTAAAGTTGCGGTTGCTACTTGTTTATTGCCACAACTATAAAATTCTAGATATTTTACTCACTTCTTTCTTGATGAACATGATTTCTTTTCTCTCTTGTTCTTTTCACTTTCTAAATTTAGTTGTAAGTGTCATTTAGCAAAAATTCATATGATGGGATATCTCTGTTGTTAATGTGAGGAACAAAACTTTTTAATTTTGGCCATTTCTTTTGAAATTGAACCTTTTATTATTAATGTCTTTTGCTTTTTTTAGTAGTGGATGGCGTGTTGAGAGGCAAGAGAAGGGAGCTATAAGTCCATTGATTTTTTTCTATCATTGTATTTCTGCATTTAGGTTATTCTTGCCTATTTCTTTAGTGTTCCCTAGATTTGCTCTCTTCTTCGTGTGTGTACTTGTGTCACTGGATGGCTGAGTTCAAAAGTGGGCTGTAAGAAATCTTAAGTGAGCCTGTCTATTTCAGTAAACATCCTAAGTTCCTTGTATAAGCAAATACAGATGTTTGTCATAAGACATTAAGAATTAACACTGCAGCATAATCGGAAAAAAGAAGCAGCAAGAATTTATGCAACTGCTTTTAAGACCTAATACGTGTTATCTTTCTCTGTGGTAGGGTATGTGCAGGTTGTAGCACTGAAATAGGTCATGGACGGTTTTTGAGTTGCATGGGAGCAGTATGGCATCCAGAGTGCTTTAGATGCCATGCCTGTAACCAACCAATATCTGATTATGAGGTGCAATACTGCATAATTTTTAATTTTTCAAGTTGAGTCTTGTTATTGTGGTGTATATTGCTGTTTTGGCTTTTCCAACATTTTTCATAATAATGGTGCCAAGTCAAAGCACATGTTGATTTGGGCTATTTAGGCTACCCAATGCTAAAAGGTGTCGCCGAGGGTGGGATTGAGGCAGGGAGCAGATGCATTATAAATTACTGCAGATCTAGTTGGGAACCAATCATCTAGAGTAAATGACTTACTAAAAAAACAATTTTGAAATATGTCCGACCATCAGAAGGCAATTTGCTCATTCTGGAAATAAGAGAAGTGACAGGAATCAATCTTTTGTACATCCGGTGGCAAGTTATAGTTTTTAGTAATATGTACACATCGTCCATAAGGTGTTCAATACTTTCCGTAACTGAGTAATGATATTGTTGCTGGCAGTTATCATACAGTCAGTCTCTTGGGTGATGAATGTAAACTGTCAATCATCTGAAAGAGATAGAAAATCAATTTATATGACAAGTATATTCATGAAATGTGGTTTTTACTTTTGGATGTGTTAAATGTGCAGTTCTCGATGTCTGGGAACTATCCCTATCACAAAACATGCTACAAGGAGCATTATCACCCCAAATGTGATGTCTGTAAACACTTCGTAAGTACGAAATGATTGTTTCTCTTAAATTTTCTGCAGAAATCCTCTTACATTTTCTTTATATTCTTTTTTTGGTTGTAAAAGACTACCAAACCCTAGAAAAACATGTCTCCATCATATGTCTTCCTTGAAGCTCAGATTAATTACAAAGCTCTGCTAATGATAGTGGTTCGACACTTGTACTTCATTTTCTTTTAGAAGTCATTGACACAAGAAACTCGCTATTTATTTTCTACTTAAAAGGAAATTATTTAAATTACTGAGTGTTATTAGTTGCTGTGGCAATAAACACTGATTTCTGCTCTTTATTTTTTATATTGTTTCCTTAATGCTTGATATGCTTTACTTGAGCCGAGGGTCTATCAGAAACAACCTCTCTACCTTCACATGGTAGGGGTAAGGTTGCGTGTACTCTACCCTCCCCAGACCCAACTTGGGGGAATTACACTCTTTATGTTGTTGTTGTTGTTTCCTTAATGCTTGAGTAATGTTGATGAGGTCTTTTTGTCCACCATTTTCTGGAAGATTTGTCTTTTCTAGTCTAGAAAAGTATGGACTGTTCAGTCTTTTCTGGTCTAAATGTCATGGTTTGTAATAGTTTAATCTTTGGTCTTCCTAGCATAATTAGCAAACTAATTAAGTGTATGGTAGGTGTCTCAACATTTCACCGAGTACATATCATTTAGGACTTGGTATAGTTTATCTCTTGTTGGTTCAAATCCCTCTAGCTGCTGATAATGTATCATTTCTTTGAGATTCATTAGTGTCTCCTGTCTGTCCAGATTCCAACAAATGCAGCTGGGCTTATTGAATACAGAGCACATCCGTTTTGGTCCCAGAAGTATTGTCCTTTTCATGAGCATGATGGAACACCCCGTTGCTGTAGCTGTGAGCGAATGGAGGTGAGGCGGATGAAGCAGAACAAGATTTCTGGAGAAACCTCTTTGTGTTTTCAGCAAAATTTTGGTAATTAACTTTTATAAAGAGTAAAATTTCGGTTTGACTGCAGCCACGGGATACAAGATATATTGCCCTTGAGGATGGTCGAAAGCTCTGTCTCGAGTGCTTGGACTCTGCCATAATGGATACGAGTCAGTGTCAGCCCCTTTATTATGATATACAGGAATTCTATGAAGGGCTAAATATGAAAGTGGAACAGAAAGTTCCTTTGCTTCTGGTTGAGAGACAAGCACTGAATGAGGCTATGGATGGAGAGAGACATGTAATTGTTATCTTGTCCCTAGCTGCCGTTTTTTCTCCTTTCATACTTGCATAGTTGCACTTCTCCATATTCATACTGTTTCCGAGTGAACAATATATCTCTTATGTTGGGTTTTCATCCCTTTTGCCAGGGGTATCACCACATGCCTGAGACAAGAGGACTTTGCCTTTCGGAGGAACAAACTATCAGCACTGTAAGGACTTCAAGTGATATTCATTTCTTCTCTCTCTTCATGATTTTGGAAACTGAAAACTTAAATATCTTTTATTCAAATGGTAAACGGAAGCTCTTACTTACCACTAAATTTGCCAGATACAAAGGCGGCCAAGAATAGGAGCTGGAAATCGGGTCATGGATATGAGAACGGAACCTTATAAATTGACACGCCGCTGTGAAGTGACTGCAATTCTTATCTTATACGGTCTACCTAGGTACGGTTTTGTTACTTAGCCCTGCAAAGTTGTGGACCTGAGTGCTATCATTTTAACAGACCTTTTTGGTTAGTCAGAATCACCTGTGTCCATTCAATATATCTCGACAGAACTAAAACAAAGCCTCTTTATTTAAATGTTGATGTAGGCATTAAGCAAAACAAAAATAGGATGTCCCTTACTAGTAGGGATGTAGAAAAAGTTAATTAGATTTTATCTTACTCTACGTGATCATGTCAATGGTGGATGATCAATCTAATCTGGTTTGGCATCATAATTCATACTTGCCATGCATTTAGAGTCTGCTTTCAATCACATTCATGGTGCTAGACGTGAATCTGGGCCCTCTAAAATCTTTGATTTCTTTGCTGGTCTTATAAAATATCCTTAGATTCCTCTGGACTATGTAGTAACTTTTTCATCTGATATCTGTATATGCCACATACTAACCTTGTTGCTGTTTCCCGATGCTTTCTAGCTAAAATCCGAATTTTTACTACACTTTTTTACCTCTGAGGAAAAATTGCATGATTTGTGTTCTTCCTGTTTGACTGACATTAGGAATTGGGCATTTCCTCTGTAATTTAGGTTTAAGCAGCACATACATGTATTTGTGCCCCAAGTTTAACTGTTAGTTTTATAGCTTGGTTTCGATATATGACATGAATCTATGCAGGTTGCTGACTGGGTCAATCCTTGCGCATGAGATGATGCATGCGTGGCTTCGACTAAGAGGTGCTCTCTCATTTCTTCTACTCCTTCCTAATTTGAGTGTCCCATCTTTTTCTATGTGGCCCCAATACAATGTCTGCTTCTCCAAAATAGCAGTAAATATCAGTATTACATACATAACACAAGTTCTTTTGGCGTGGACATGTAAAAAAGGGAAAGTAAAAGAAAAAACTCAGTGGACTGTCTAAACGCCTCCTGCATTTATAGGAACACGTTCCTTTTCCTTTGTTTGATTTTGTCTATCCCGATATCTGTGCTGTTTATTGGTTACGATCATTGACTCTTGGAGTTTCTGATGTGTTCGATGTGTCCTCCATCTATGATAGGTTATCGAACACTTAGCCAAGACGTTGAAGAAGGCATTTGCCAGGTACTAGCGCACATGTGGTTAGAAACCCAAATTGCATCCATATCAAGCAGCAATGGCGCTTCAACCTCATCAGGTGTGTCATCATCATCAAAGCAAGGGATTAGATCTCCTTTCGAGAGGAAACTTGGAGATTTCTTCAAACACCAGATTGAATCAGACACATCGCCAATTTATGGAAACGGATTCAGAGCTGGTAACCAAGCAGTGCTTAAATACGGACTAGAACGGACGTTGGATCATATTCGGATGACAGGAACCTTTCCTTATTGAGCACAAAGGTTAGAAAACAGACTCTCAAATTCATTTGTCAGGAAAGAAGCTCTGGTCCATTCGTATTAGTGCTTTGGACCATTGCCATATTAAAATACCTTAGAAGTTGTGGAAAGATATATTTTTTCCTACCTCTGTAGAGTGATCTTGACAGGACAAACAAGGAATAGACACAACAAAAATCCATTCTTTTAGAAAATTAATGAAGTCTATTTAGTTTAATTTTCTACTTTCGCAGAATTCTTTTATATAGAACATGCAACAATTAGACACACTCTAGACTACAGTGGAAAGGGGATGGTGCAGTCAGTCAGTAACGGAGCTAGAATTTTCATTAAGAGGATTCAAAATATAAAGAAGAAAACACACGGAAGAGGTCAAGAGGATTCAACGTTTTATCTTGTCTAGTGTAATTTTCAGGCGAAGGGGATTCAGTTGAACCGTCTTCCGCCCCTTAGCTCCGCGCTGTGTAGCGCTAACACAGGTTGTGATCATGTGAATGTGCATGTAAAGATTTTTCTTTGATCATCGGCATAAACGCCTCAACGAAATCACGAGGACACTCCTCAATCCGGGGACAATCTTTCAAATACACATGTTGATGAATACCATCCAATCATTTAAACTTGGAGTTTATTCACTTAAAACACGATGAATCACGTTAATATACAGCCATTTTTAGATAATATTTACACAATTTTATATCTAATTTTATGTTGAAGCACTATCATTAATGTAATCATCTGCAAAATACTATATTTTCTTTTACTCTACATTTTTCTTGACATTGGCTTTCTAACTTGTAATTTAACTCTTTTAGAAAATAAACAAGTGGACACTTACACAATCAACTCTAAAAACATATTGCGACTTTAGTAGATCTGAAACAATAATTTTTTTTTGTTTTCTATCCAATGTTCGGCACCCACATTAGAATCCGACTAATTTAAATTCGCATCGGAAACTGAAACGACAAATTTATTTGTTAGTAAAAGCTAGAAATATGACCATCTGTATCCAAATTGACGCCAATTTTGATTTTAGTAACTCTAAATTTTGGGATGTTAAGGTTCAATAATCATAAATTTGTCAAAATGAGTTTTCTAAAGCTTTAATTGATCTTAAACTCGAATAAAGAAGAGTGAGGTTAAAAACACACTAAAGTATTAAGTTTTTATAAGTTTTATATTTGAACTACCACGAGTATAAGTTTTTACTGAATTATCACCAACCGTTTATAGATATACACCTCAATTCTTGAGTATCAAACAATTGTTACTCACTCTCCTTTTTAATATGTCTCAAAAAAGAATGTCAATTTTCTATAATTAAAAATAACTTAACTCAAAAATTCTCCTTTATTCTTAATAAAGTGATTTATAACCACATAAATGTCTATAGTTTATTTTATACCACAAATCTTTTTCTTTTCTTTTTTTAAAAATTTTGTGTCAAGTTAAACATGCCGCATAAGACGATGAAAGTATTTAATTAGAAAATATGTATACATGGGCCATGCGGCATGCACTGTTTACCTCAATCAAATAGATTCATGATTTCGTGGTTAATTAATATGATTCAGTATAAACACAATAACTTAAAGATGGTTAATTTAGATTTTCAACCTTCTTAAATGGTACTCCATCCGTTTCAAAATCTCTCTTGCACAAATTGAAACGAGGGAGTACAAGAAAGAAAAACTAAAGAAACAATCTTAAAATGCTTTGTCCTCAGATTACAAGTACTTGCTAAATATTCTATTTAAGACGGATTAAAAAGGAAATGATGCAACATAAAATAGTATTTTTTTCGTTTTTAAATAAGTGATTTTTTTTGGCTTGAACACACCCTTTAAAAAACTACTCATTTCTAGAAGACAAAATACATCCCTTTAAGTAACTCTTTGTTAGTTTCTTGATCATGTAAAATACTTTCATTTAAAGAAGAATAAAATTAAAAGAACATCATTAATTTCTTCTTGATTATCTAAAACAATCACTAACATTTAGGGGTTGTTTGATAGAGTATATTAAAAAATAATGCATGAATTAGTTTTGTGTATTATTAGTACCTTGTTTAATATATTTTTTTTGCTCATGTATAATTAATGCTTACACTCAATATTAGTAATGCAATGAATTCTAATGCATGCATTAGCAAAACTAAACAAACAATTGCCCTTAAAATCTTTTCCACATCCTTTCCACTATATTTGTGGAGGATATTTTAGTAAACAAATATTATTTTTTTTTAAAAAAAGTATGCAATACATGTTATTTTTAATATACTAAATCAAACACTGTATAAGAAAAATTTCAGCATAACTAATATAAACATAACTAATACTAGCATTACTAATACAAGTATTGCTAATACATCATAGTTTATATTATTTATATTTTACACTATTCTTATATACCTTACTAAATAATCCCTTAAAAACAAAATAAAAAATAGGAAAAAGGCTCAAATATGTCATCGAACTATTGAAAATGGCTCATTTATGCTATCCGTTAAAAGTTTGACTCATTTATGCCATCGCCGTTACAAAAAAGGCTCATTCATGCCATTTTTTTTAACGGTGGTTTTTTAAAAAGGGAAAAGGCTCAAATATGCCATTGAACTATTGGAAATGGCTCATTTATGCCATTTTCGGTACAAAAAATTCATCGATTATAGAATTTTTCTGATTTTTACTTCAAGTACAATTTTTTAAGAATTTAAAAAATTGTGTTTCGGTAACTAATTGATTCGTTGTTTAAAATAGTTGATGTCTGTTTCGGGTTTGAATTGGTCTTGAGATTTACAGAATTGTGTTCGGCGATTCTGAAGAAATTTAAAATGGATGAACTCTTTACAGTGCCTATAAAGGAGTTACAAAATGCATAGAAATATTTTGGTCGGAGAAATCGATATTTTCTTATTAGGAATTTTAAAATTTCTTTGGTTGATTTAATTAATGATGTGGAAGAATTATTGTTGGCCACGTGTACAAAATGGTTTTGCAAAATAACCCCAAATTGGACTGTTAAAAAAAATGGCATGAATGAGCCAAACTTTTAACGGATGACATAGATGAGCCTTTTTTCAAAGTTCGATGGCATATTTGAGTCTTTTTCCTTTAATTAATGACGTGGATGAATTATTATTGGCCACGTGTACAAAATGATTTTGCAAAAAACTATCAAACCGGACTGTTAAAAAAAATAGCATGAATGAGCCTTTTTTGTAACGACGATGGCATAAATTAGCCAAACTTTTAACGGATGGAATAAATGAGCCATTTCCAATAGTTCGATGACATATTTGAGCCTTTTTCCTTTTTAAAAAATCACCGTTAAAAAAAATAGCATGAATGAACCTTTTTTGTAACGGCGATGGCATAAATGAGTCAAACTTTTAACGAATGACATAAATGAGTCATTTTCAATAATTCGATGATATATTTTAGCTTTCTCCCTAAAAAATATCATATTTTATATTATTCTTATAACAAAATGAAAAACTAAAAAATCACTTATTTTGGAACGGAAAAAGTAAGGGGAGGGAGTACTTAGTAGTAGTAGTAGATTTTGAATTGTCTGAAATTTAAACTAACAAATTTGTTTCTTGGAAGGCTAGTATGGCAGCCACAGTGAAAATAGCAAAACCAATTTTCACTTCTGGCCTTTTCTTCCATCTCCAACTCCGGCATTCCACCCATTCTCCGGCAACCCACAAACTCGCCGACCAAATATCCCGACTACTAATTCTCCACCGTTACACCGCCGTCGACAACCTTAAATTCGATTTCTCCGACAACCTCGTCAACTCCGTCCTCGTAAAACTCAAACTTCATCCAAACGCATCGCTACATTTCTTCAAGTTAGCTTCAACGCGACAGTTCTTTAAACCCCATGTACAATCTTACTGCAGAATAGTACATATACTGTCGAAAGCTAGAATGTTTGATGAGGCGAGGTTTTATTTATCGGAGGTTCTACAACTTTCTAGAAACAAGAAACCCGTGTCGTTTTTATGGGATGAATTGGTGGCAGTATATAGAGAGTTTAAGTTTTCTCCTACGGTTTTTGATATGGTGTTGAAGATTTATGCGAAAAAAGGGTTGGTCAAGAATGCATTGTATGTGTTTGATAATATGTCTAAGTGTGGTTGTGTACCTAGTTTGGGTTCTTGTAATAGTTTGTTGAATAGTTTGGTTAAAAAAGGTGATTTTTTTACTGTTTTTTGTGTATATGATGAGATGATAAAGATGGGTTTTTGTCCTGATGTGTACACTTGTAGTATTATGGTTAATGCATATTGTAAGGATGGGAAGGTTGATAAAGCTGAAGTTTTTGTTGAAGAAATTGAGAAAATGGGTTTGGAGTTGAATATTGCTACTTATCATAGTTTGATTAATGGGTATGTGGAGAAAAAGGATCTTAAGGGTGTCGAAAGAGTGTTGAGGGTGATAGATGAAAGAGGAATTTCGAGGAATGTAGTTACGTTTACGTTGTTGGTTAAGGGTTATTGTAGACTGTGTAAGATGGAGGAAGCGGAGAACATGTTTAGAGAAATGAAGGAGGTGGATGAGCAGGCGTATGGTGTGTTAATTGACGGGTTTTGTCAAATGGGGAGAATGGACGATGCAGTTAGGATTTGGGATGAGATGTTAAGATCAGGGTATAAGTTGAACCTGTTTATATGTAATTCTTTGATAAATGGGTACTCTAAAGCTGGTAAAATAAGCAATGCTGAACAAGTTGTTAGGAGCATGATCGACTGGAATCTAAAACCTGATTCTTATAGCTATCACACCCTTTTAGATGGTTATTGTAGGGAAGGACTGATGCAAAATGCATTCAACCTCTGTGATGAGATGATTCAGAGTGGTATCACTCCAACAGCTGTCACTTACAACACTCTGCTAAAAGGATTATGTCGGGAAGGTGCCATTGCTGATGCTTTGCATCTTTGGAAGTTGATGCTTAAAAGAGGTGTTATTCCTAATGCAGTTGGATATGGTATTCTCTTAGATGCATTTATTAACATGGGAGAATTTGAAAAGGCTTTGGTCTTGTGGAAACACATTCTAGCAAGAGGGCACCACACCAAAAGCAGGATTCTTTTAAATACGATGCTCAAAGGATTCTGTAAGATGGGGAAAATGGTTGAAGCCGAGCTGTTTTTTAACACAATGGAGGATTTTGGCTGTTCCCCCGATGGAGTAGCTTATAGGACCCTAAGTGATGGTTTTTGCAAAGCAGGAGAGATTGAAAAAGCTTTAAAATTAAAGGATGCCATGGAACTGCAGAATATTCCTGTTACGCTGGAAAATTTTAATTCCCTTATTAGTGGACTTATAAAGGCTGGAAAGTTTAGCAAAGTCAAAGATCTCCTTAGTGAAATGCATGATAGGGAATTAACCCCTAACATTGTTACATATGGAGCCCTTATTGCTGGTTGGCTTAAAGAAGGATTGCCCGAGAAAGCTTTTAAAACATACTATGAGATGAGAGAAAAGGGATTGAATCCAAATGTCATAGTAGTTAGCTCTATTATTAGTGGATTATACAAACTTGGTAGAACTGATGATGCTAATATGCTCCTGCAGAAAATAGTGGATGTAAAGTTGTATCCCGACCTGAAACATATTTACAGTTTTTCAAACTCTAAGACAGGGCTGCCTGATGTGCAGAAAATTGCAGATGCCATTGATGGAAGTGCAACAGAATGTGTTGTCCCCAATAATGTCCTGTATAATATTGCTGTGGCAGGGTTATGCAAATTGGGGAAGATCGATGACGCAAGAGATGTTATAAACTACTTCTCACTAAAAGGCTTTACTCCCGATGAGTTTACCTACTGCACCTTGGTCCATGGAATGTCGTTGGTTGGTAAAGTTAATGAAGCTTTCAATTTGCGCGATGAGATGCTAATAAAGGATCTTGTTCCAAATATTGCAGTATACAATGCTCTAATAAATGGCCTTTGTAAAGCAGGGAACATTGAACGAGCATTGAGACTTTTCAATAAGCTTCATTCGAAAGGTTTAGCTCCCAATGTTATAACTTATAACACTCTGATAGATGGATACTATAAGATTGGTAAAACTAGTGAAGCCGTGCAACTGCTGAAGAGAATGACAGAAGAAGAAAACGTTCTGTCATAAATTCTTCAATTCTGATTAGTGGTCTGCATAAGCAATGTGATATTGAAGAAGCAATGAAGCTTTTGAGCTGGACGACATGGTTTAGACCAGATTCTTGTGAGACGGAGCAAAAAGAGAAGGTAAATCATTTTAGATCATATCCTAGATTGGTGACCGTAATGATGTTATTGGTAGGTAGATTCTTACCATCATCATTGTGCATAATTATTTAAATCATAACAGCGTGTTGGACCATAATTATTGCAGTGGATATTCCTTCATTTAGCATGCGATAACCATTCATCAATTTCCAAACAGCTGAAATGACAATGACCTTTTCATGCTGACCAATCATGATCTCTATTTGAAGACTAAGTTGACACATGTTTGACAATTGACCTATTCTTCTTTAGCTAATTGCAATGCCAAAAACTTGTAGCTGATTAAACCACTTCCCGGTAGAGATTTTGTCTAACATCTGGACACAATATAGTCTGGTGTGTCGTGGTTTGCTGATTTTGGGACAGAAGTACACAGTAAGATTGTGTGGAGTTAGGGGGTGTAATTTAGAAGAGGAAGGAGGGGAAGGGGGAATTTCTCAGGCATGCTGTCCCTCAAATGAGCCCCTATATGAGCTGGTTGCATGAATTTGATTTATAGACTCAACAAAGAAATATAATAAACTTCTCAAACTTATTTAATTTTTTCTTAAGGCTGGATGATAGTCGATATCTTTAGTTTTTACGACTAAATTATAGACAATAAACTGGTGACCATGGTTTCTTATAACCAGGCAAGACAAGATCTATTAAAACATCTGGAAGACTATTAAACTTCAGCTCCATTTAACTAGATCAAGTCACAAGTTCATTATTTTACGCATGAAATTTGATCCCGTCTAAGGATTATGATATGTGCGGATTATCATCATCTAGTCTGTTCTTGGCCCTTTTTTCCTGCAATTCACTCAGTATTTTGGTTCTTGCTTAACTTTCTGTCTTTTATGAATGACACTTTCTCTCCGCATGCCTCTTGTCATATAACTACCAGAGATTCACCTCTAAGTAAGAGGAAGCTAAGAAAGCAATTTATAAATGTTTTATTTGAAGTGTTTGTTTTAGGGGGTGGGGTGGCGTGGGTGGGTGGGGGAGAAGCTGAACTTTCCCTTGGTGTTCACTTGGGATTTTCCCATTGAGGTGTTATGATTGAATGCTGGGAGTGAGGGAAAATGTCATGTAGCTTTCTTATGTTTTCTCTTACTGCTGTTTTAATCTACATTATTATCGTTTTTGTTTCTTATGCTTGCGGATGTTCTTGTTTTATAATCCAGGAGTGGACTTCAAGATATGTGTTACGATTTCACTGCCTTCTGCATTCAACTGTTCATCATTGCAAGTCCAGAGACATGTTCTATAAGCTTATAGACTTTATTGCACAGAGCCTCAACAAAAGATTTCAAGTCATGAAAGGAGAATATATTTCTTGGTTCTCCTTCACTGTTAAAAGAATTGGCTGATTATTGGGATGAACAGGTCGGCAGGCTCTGAGTGTCTGATCATGAAGTTGAACCTTGTAAAATGTTATATCAACTCAATATGGGCAAGATCACATTTTGATACACAGAGCTTCGACAACAGAGGTAAGGGAAATCCCCAATAAGTATGTATGTGCAGTTCCTTTGATTTACTCTTCATTCTAGTACTGCTCGTGATTGTTTCCCTCATTTGCAAGCTAATATCTTCTTTAGGAATCCCTCCGCTTGAATTCTAAATGAAAAATATCTGCTTCACATAAATCTAACTAAACACTTCCATACTACGTTGGATTGTATTCCACGAATTATTTTGAAAGGATTAAAATCTCAATAACATTGAAGAAGATTGAAAAATGAATAATTTCCCTCCTAGCATGGAGTAACAATTAGCTGTTGCAAATTAATATCTAAGGCAAAACTTGATAAATGTTTATGTATATAAAAGAATTAACCATATGCTTTTTGTAATGACACAAGTAGTTTATCCAGATCACTAGCTCACTTTCTGTGTTTTGTCTTTGTTAATTTTCTCCCTTTCTCTTTGCCCCGCAGGAGATATAGGGTGTATCAGTGTTTTATCTGAGAAAATTTTCTGTGAATTTGTGTCAAGAAAAGTTCTTATTTTTTTTCCATCTTGATTTTCTCCTTTTTCTTCTTTCTCAATTGATACTGATTGTAACGAGTTCTAATTTATGTGAGTAACTTCAAGGCTATTTAACCAGGATAATACAGCACCCAAGCGTGTGGCCTAGCGGTCAATGAAGTGGTTGAGAGCCATGGGTCTCAGGTTCAAATCCCAGCGGAGACAAAAACGCTAGGTGATTTCTTCCCACTTCTAGCCTTGGGGGACAGAGTTACCTGGTACCTGTTCCTGGTGGGAGGTGGCAGGTATCCCTTGGAATTAGTCGAGATGTGCGAATGCTGGCCCGGACACCATGGCCATCAAAAGGAAACCAGGATAATGCAGATTGAACAGAAAACAAGGTGAAGATGAAGTGCAGAAAGAGCATTTTCCCAAGGTATCATCCTGTCAAAGATGTATAAATAGCTCAACTTGATAAAAAGAGCACTAATTTTCACCATGCACCTTAATAGTTGTTGACTCGCAGTGTTTGTAACATTCATTAGTTCCCAGCCGTGGCATGATTCAGTTCATTGAACTGCTTACACGTTAATCAAAATTGATAAATGTAAATGATTAGTCTAGTGCTACTTTCCAGTGAAACGATGGTTGATAAACCTCTCCATGGTTCTGGAACGTGCATTCTATACGATTATTTCCACATTTTAAGGTTATTTTCCATTATTTTTTTAGCAGATAATCTGGAGATAGTTTCAATATTATGTTCCAGCTTTAGGTTTCTGAACCGTTCTTTCGTGATTATGTCTAAGCAGGCACAATATACCAATTTCATTGTTGTACTAAAGCTCCAAGAAGAAGAGAGAGGGTGTGTTAACTTCTAGCTACTTTTTGTTGGTTTTCACCAGATTGTGACAAGCATGCACTAGCATAATTGACAGAATGTGGATACATAAATTATTAAAGGGTCAACCTTATGCATAATCTTCAGTGTAATTAGATGTAATTTTGCCATTCAATCAGCTTCCATCAACTAAAGAGTTACAATCTTCAACTAACTTTTAGTTCTCATAGTATGAACTCGTAAGTTCAATAAGCATATGGCATCCAACACAAACAAAGTATGTTGTGCGGGAATGTGATTCGCCAAGCTGGGGCAAAGAAAGCAACTTTAGACAAAGATGCTATAGTTATTGGGGTCTTATGGTATCTCGTACACATTCTGAGGGCTGAGCGAGTAAGTCAACTTCAAAGTGAATTTGTTGAAGGAAAAAGACCACTGGACAATTTGATACTCGGTTGTCATGTTATTTGGTATCTTTCTAAGTTACCTTGCTAGTGAATGAGTGCTTTACGTGACATTTTTATTATTTGAGTTAGGATATTGGTAAAGTCAGGTAGACTAGCGATTTTTATAATCGAACGAGTTAATGATCCCTTTAAAGGTTATTTGGGTTGAAATAAACTTGATCAAAATAAGTTAAACAATGAGTAATAACTCAACCCACCCAATTTTTACCAAGTTTTAATTTTTTTTTTATAATTTATTTTATTAGTATTTTGACAACAGTTCTGGTGAATCAATTTAATATAATTTTTAGATAAGTACATTAGGTGGGTTATGTTTTCATGAGTTAATTTTTGGGGAAATTTCAATTATATATAAATAAAAAAAAAAAATTACAATAAAAATAGCCAAGTTTTTGTTTACAACAAAAATAGCCATTAGGCCATTTTTTTCCTTTTCCTTTTTTTTTTTGTAGTAGTTGTTTTTTAAAAGAAAAAAAAAAATTGTTGATTTTTTTGGCTGCGTTTTTCTTTATTAAATTTTTTTTCAATTTTTTTTTCGTACAACTTTTTTCATGTATCAATATTGTATAAACATGTATATATGATGTACAAATAGTCATGTAGTGTATATATAATGTATTAATATTGCATAAATAGTTATATAATGTATATGTAATGTATCGATATTGTATAAATAATTTATAAACGTGTATCGATATTGTATAAATAGTGTATAAACAAGTATATATGATGTACAATAGTTATGTAGTGTATATATAATATATCGATATTGTATAAGTGTGTATCGATATTGTATAAATAGTTATGTAACGTATTGACATTGTATAAATAGTGTACAAGCATGTGTCAATATTGTATAAAGAGTATTTAGACATGTATCAATATTGTATAAATAGGTATGTAATGTATTGACATTGTATGAATGGTATATAATCGTGTATCGATATTATATAAACAATTATGTAATGTATCGATATCGATATTTATTTGACTAGCATGCGTTCCTTCCTTAATAAATAAAAGTATAACTAAAAAATAATAAAATAATATAAATATTCATTTTTTCAGCAAAAGAAGTGAAACAATTAGAAAAGAAAAAATAATTAAAAAAAAGAGAAACAAAAAAAATTTAAACAACGAAAAAAAAAAATTTTAAAAAATAGCACAGCAAAAAAAAATTAAAACGTTTTTTTTAAAAAAAAATAGAAAGCGAAAAAAGAAAGGAGATTTTATTAGTACATAGGACCCGTTTGTCCGTAAAAAAAATTCACTTTTTTCCAAAAATTTATTTCACTTTAGTGAAAACAATTGGTGTTTGGCCCTGAAATTTATTTCACTAAAGTGAAATTTTTTTTTCAGAAAAATGAAAACAAGTTTTACTTCACTCTTACTTCTTTCACAAAAAGTCAAAAAGAACTCTAATTTATTTTCATGGTCAAACATAACTCCAACTCCAACTTCAACTTCCATTCCATTCCAACTTCAACTCCAACTCCAACTCCAAAAAATTTAATTTTCATAGCCACACGCCTACTTAATATTAGAAGAGGAAAAAAAGAAAAGCAAAATCAGTGGGCTTCAGATATAGACCAAAATGGGTTACAGGTAAAATGGGCTTCAAAAGGTGCACTAACTATGACCCAATGGCCATTTTCAGCTACAATGTGCTGAAAGATTATTTTTTATAATAAAAAGATAAGTGAACTATTTTTTATATAAAAATTTATCTCAATACTATTTTGTATAATTTTTCCTTAATTTTTTCCGTCTATAATAACAACCATTTTCTCCTAAAGTTAATATGCAAAAGAGGAAAGCGGAAAGTGTAAAATTAAAGAGAGAAAAAGACGGGGACAATGTATAAACCATTAGATTCTTCTGTCAGTGAAAAAAAAAAATAGATTAATAATTGGTTGAAACCGTGGGAATCCTCATTTTGACTTCCTTGTAGATTTTTCTGTTAGTATAAAAGATTACTTTAATAAAATATAACAAAAAAGTAAAGGGATTTAATTTGAACCGACAGTGAATTCAAAGTTTAAAGATTGTTCTTTTAATTTTTTTTATAATTTAGTTTCGTGATTCGAACTCAACTTTTAGTTAAACGTAAAGGGATCCTTTTCATTATATCCTTCAATTATGATAGCTAAATTACAATTTTAAACTTAAAAACTTTTAGTTAAATGTAGAGATATTTAAATCATTCCATCTCACATCTTGATTATATATGATCGCTAGATGGCAACTTGAATTTTTATTTTTTAAAAGATAAGTATCTGCGAAGATAATTGGACCTTATAACTTCCTTTTAGTTCTGTATGAAATCTAGCTTCTTGTTTTTCTTTTTCTTTTCCTTTTTTTGGGCTTTCTTATTTAATTTTTTTTAGAAAAAAAAAATGACCTTCTGTAGCTTTCTTAATGCACTAATAAATACATTTGGAATAGACTAATTTAATCAATTTAGGTTGCATTTCCTTTTCAGGAATGTCAAATCTGGATTATGTTAGAAGTGAAAGGCTAAGTCTCAACAAGCACCATGTTATTATGACTTAAAGCGAGAGGCATCGAATGTGACCTTAAGCTTTATTTTTTTGTTTTCTCACCTCTGGTGTGGTATTCGTATTAGGGTTCGATTAAATTTGAATTCATGTCGGCAACCGGAAAGTCTCATATCGGGAGGTATAGCGCTCTTGACAAGGGGATTCCATACCTGAGATTCTAATTAAGAATGAAAAATATTTACCACTCTGTATTACAATCTAGATTGATTTAGCTTTATCAATTTCCATCAAAGTAGAAAAATAAGAGGCGAGATAGCTTTCATTCAGTCGATGAAAAAGAATACATATCGGAAACTTAATATATTCTAGTTAGAAGACGAGGGTAATTCCCCACTCCATGGCATGATACCTTTCGCTCATCCATTCGTCACCAATCATAATACTCTATGATTTATTACTTTGCAAATACAAGTCATAACTCGCAATAACTCTGGCCTCAGCATGCATTAATTAGGAAAAATAGACAAATGAAATTATATTGATGATCATCATATAACAAGTGATCATCTAACAATAGAAATTACTATGCCCAAATAATTTGAAATCGACTATTATGAATCGTTGTTCCTCCTTTTAATACATCTCATATCAACATTATATTTATAACGATGAAAACGGTAAGCTGTGTTTGGAGGGAGTTATTGTCGAATAAATTTGTAAGTAAATCGTATCTTCACATGACAATTAAAAAATCAAACCAAGTCTACGTTTTAAAATTAACTCACAATTGACAAATAAATTCTTCATAAATTGACAAACTTTAAAATGGATCTTAATAGTGAACTTTATTTAAAACAAGTGGACGTATTAAAAAGTGAATTAAGTGTAGATATTAAAGGTAACTTAATATCAGCTTGACTGGTTAATTACTTTAATTTGCATATTTTACGCAATGGGATCCTAGTTAGGATTGTGGTCTTCGTTGAATGGCACTAACATGGACTAGTAGATCTAAGAATTATAAACAATTGATTCTTGTGTGCACGTTGGTTTACTTGGTTTATATGAATTTACTTAATTAGTATAGTTGGTGTAAAAGGCAAAAATCTTAACTTTTTTTTTTTTTTTTTAGTTTCTCAGTTCGATATTTGATATTTACATTGAGAGCGACTATTTCATATTTGTGTCGCGTAAGATTTACAAAATGGGAAAATACTTTTTATCATATTTTCTTTTTTCATTTCTAAGATTTGAACCCGAAATTATGAGTATCTATACCTTTTTGATTTTTTTTTTTCAACTCATCCAATTCATGTTTATACTTAACCTAACATAATGCACTTAAAACCTGTGTCCCACTAGGGGGGCACATAGACTTCAGACATGTACTCTACTCTTTTTTGGTGTTACCTTTCGATATTTCATACATATTATAGTAATTTGATTAATTCGAGTTCGTGCTGTGTAAGATTTGCTAAATAAAAAAGTCTTTAAAACCAGAAATTTCTCTATTCGAGCTCAAACTGATGACCTCTAAGTTATTGCTCGAATGTCTTTAAGTAGTACAAGAGATGAAAAAATTGGATTATATATTTAGTTCTTCACTTTGGTTGTTTTCTTTAATAAGCAACTCCTCCAATTCAACTTTTTTTACTCAGACATACCCAAACTAGGGACACACAGGCTTCAACTATTGTGCTTCCTCCATTTCAATTGGTTTGTTTTACTTCTTTTTTTTTAGTTTTAAAATTTAACATTTTACTTGACATGCTTACGATCATAATATTAAAAAATAATTTGATATATTCTACATATTGTTATTTTAAAACTATAAAATTTCAAAAACCTTTTTTATTTTCTTTAAATTCGTTTCAAGTCAAAATCAAACAAATAAGTAAGATTATAAGGGAGTTGTTGGAATATTTTAATTAGCTCAAGAGATCATGCAACATTTGAAAATCAAATTAGTAAGATTTCTCTTTATTTTATTTATTTATTGTTATACAAATAGGGATAGTATTTTGGACCGCGTGAAAAGATATAGTAGGATAAGTTATAGAGGTAGTAGGCATTATGCCTAAAACGAAATTGAGTAGTACATTACAAGTGGTACGAAGCACGACATGATTTTAGAAGACAAAGAACAATATATGTCTTGTCCTAATTTATGTTTCACACTTTTTTTTTTTTATCCGTTCAAATTAAACAAGAATGTGACCTCTTTATAACGTATATAATATTGAAATTCTCATTTTATTTTTATTGAAATAATTTATAATCATACAAATACTTATTTAAACCACAAATTCAAATTTTATATTGTATTAAATAGTGTCACATAAATTACGACATCCAAATCCAATTTAACTTTTAGTTAGAATTCCACGTAAGAAGAAAGACTTTTTTTTACTTGCCTAACAATAATTGAATTATTTGACTAGGTGACAGTGTCATTGTCACACTGCAGGCCGTACACCCTATATATATTTAGGTATTAAAAGTCTTGGTCACCCATATCTGCAAATATCATGCATATATATATATATATATATATATATATATATATATATATATATCCATCGAGTAGATTTTTCTACCATTGTAGCTTCCTTTGGTCCATCCTTAAGTCATTCTCACAATCTCACCGACACATAACTAATTTTCTAATTACTTCCATGTTATTATAAATGAAATTCCAGTATACTTTAATTTCTTGTTTATATATAGGTTAATTCCATATATATGTCACTAATGAAATTAAGTACACATTTAGAATATAATTAAATGTAGTATAACAAGTGCTTCATTTATGATAAGTTTGGTGTAAACACTAGTTGGTATGGATAGGTTTTTAATTTTATTGTACATTATTAGTGTAATTCCCTCGAAAATGTACTTATATATACTAGACAATTAGATACAATCTCTTGATATCGGGGGGGGGGGGGGGGGGGGAGGGGGGGAACAGAGCTAGAGGTACGTAGAAGGGCATTCATTTTAAATCCCTTCGCTGGAAAATAATACTATATATATATATATATAAAAGTCATTTTTAATGTACTAGTATAGTATATGATGAACTTTTTTTGATAAAAATGTGTCAAAAGCTTGAAACTTGGTGTAGATAGACCGAATTCCAAACCTAATGAAGATTTGCTACTTTACATTATATTTTTAGAAAATAATATGAAATTTGTTTTGATCTTATTAGAGAGGCAATAAGTAGAAAAGCATATGGCGTTCTATAAAACATTTAAAAAAAAAAAAAAAAAGGAAACATGTAATTAGGCTGTCATGTCAAGTCTATTGGAAGACAAAAAGGGAGTATAAACTATTCATGGAAAAAGTCAATTGACACTTAAATTTAGCTGGCGGTCGGCTAATACTCTCTAGATTAATACTTATATTAAAAAAAAATTGATACTTAGATTAAGAAAGAAAGAAAGAAGTTTCTGAAATCAAAACACATGCCAGCTTTAACTTCTTTCCTCTTTACTTCTTTGTTTATTCACTACTAATTGGCTGTAAGAATATCTAAGACTAGTCTCCATTTGGATTTGGTATGATTGTTTAAATATTATTTAGATTAGTTTAAATTTTGTAACTCACAATACATAAGTGCGGTATACCATAAAATTGACCAACTATAAGTAACTTTTCCTATGTACTCCCTCCGTTTCATTTTACTTGTTCAATTTATGAAATCAAGATGATTTTGTGGTATTTTTCCCTATCTACTCTTAGTATTAAATAACTACATAAAGTAATAATAGTCAAATTTAGAATTTTAAAGTATCATTAATAAGGTTAATTTAATAAAACATACTCTTAATTAAAATTTACTTAAGAGGTGTGTCAAGTCAATAAGGATCAAGTAAAATAAAACAGATAGAATATCAAGTATGATTGATATGGCAAATTCAAGCATGCAGCTAAATCTATTACTTAATAACCAGTTATTACGTTGTCAATGTGTATAATTTAAGTTTTATTAATATAATTGGGTGTATTATAAGTAAATGATTTGTACAACATAGGTGTAGGTGATAATATTGAAAAGACTCATGAATAATGCATTGCGGCCAGTCAAATTATATGAATGAATAAATGTTGGATAAAATTAAGGGAAAAGTTATAGCAATATTTGTTAGATTACAAGTTATAACAATGTTTTTAAAAAAAGAAAAGAAAAGAAAATACAATTTGCTTTTTAGTTTAAAAAAAAATCATATTAAAAAGGAAAAAATCCTTTTCATGCCCTTAAAAATAAATAGCAGTTAATATCAGGATATCAATCATCCCCATTTTTTCTCTCTAAAATGGTTTCCTCTATCCTTTATCATACCCAAAACATTTCTTCTTCTCCAACAATTGCTTTCTTCATCTTATTTCTTCAAAAAATTCAAATATCTTCTTATATCTTCAGAAATTTGTCAATCAATTTACATATTTGAGTTTAAAAGATCTATTAAAATACTGATTTAAGTATTTTACTTGAAGACGCCGTTATTCTTAAGGCTACAAAATATCTTCTTATGGCTACAAAATATCTTCTTATAGCTGTGTGAGAAACCCAAAAGAATAAGCAAAATTCAATTTGTTTTCTCCATTCCTGATTTAGTTGCTTTCTAGTTTGTTTTCTTTTGTTAATTTTTTGTGATTTCGAAAGGTACATATTTGAGTTTAAAAGATCTATTAAAATACTGATTTAAGTATTTTACTTGAAGACGACGTTATTCTTAAGGCTACAAAATATCTTCTTATAGCTGTGTGAGAAACCCAAAAGAATAAGCAAAATTCAATTTGTTTTCTTCATTCCTGATTTAGTTGCTTTCTAGTTTGTTTTCTTTTGTTAAATTTTTGTGATTTCGAAAGGTGCAACTGTATTAATTCTGTCAGAGTGTATTTTGTGTTCTTGAAACTTTTGAACAGATGACCGGCTCCCTAATATCTCAATTCTCAAGTTTACCTTCAATAATGATATTGCATGGAGGAAGATGGGATGTCACATGTATTTTATGATATTAAAGTTACATAATTTTGTATTTTTTTAATTATCAAAAGTTGAAGAATTATTAATTAATTACAACAAAATTTAGGAGAAAACGGACATAACACAAATCTTTTTTTAAACATTAATTCAAGATGATGATCTTAGTCTTGATGGATTTTTTGTTAACAGTTAACAGATCCATTTTTTTTGGTTATTCATGTGTATGTTTTTGAATTTTAAAGTATGTTTTGATTTTAAATTACATATCTCCAACTATTTTTGAATCTTAATTACTCAATAATTTTGTATTATTTGAATATGTAGACCTAAAGATTTATTTGTAGATGGGTTATGTATGATGTGAATACCAAGTATAAAAGATTGGTAATTGCGATAGCAACTCAACTCAAGATCGACAGTACTTCAATTCAAATTGAAATTAAGTACATTATAAGTGATAGATGCCCACCAATGATCATACACAATGATACAGAAGTCATGGTGTATCTAGATCAAAAAAAGACTGTTGTCGATTTCTTTGTTAAATATCCATTGTACATAACAATGAAAAATATGTCAATGAAAATGATAGAACATAATGAAGAGTTTATAATCACACACAAAACATAATGTCGAACTCTATGATTTTTAGTGATGCGTGAATTCGTTTTTTTTTTTTTATTTTATATATATATATATAAAACAGAAGATAAAGAATATATATAATTGAAAAAAACATACCAAATTTATATACAAATATACGTTGTAAAATATTTTTCAGAAATTTCTGAAAAATATTTTACAACGTATATTTGTATATAAATTTGGTATGTTTTTTTCAATTATATATATTCTTTATCTTCTGTTTTTGTTTTCTGGTATGTTGAAAAAGAACTGTTGAAATGTGTATATTATGTATGCATTTTATGTGTTAATAGGCAAGAAATATTTTTCAAATAAAGAGAGTTATAGAGAAACATGTAACTTTTCTGAAAAAAAGGAAAAAAAAAACGTAAATAAATGAAGATAAATTATTGACCAGATTTTACTTCTATCATAATTATCAACACATTTATTTAGAAGAGATAAAATATTAAACGCTAAAAAAAAAGAGATAATTAGATTAATAAATATGTATTAAATAATTTTTTTTTAAAAAAGAATCAAAATTAATTTTTAAAAATTTGCTATAACTTGCAATTAATTCCATAATTCCATAATTATATAAAACTGTTGCCACAACTTACAATAAACAATCTAATAAGTATATACAAGATAATTTCCTCTAAAAATTAAATCTATTAATGTATATGTGAACCTCTGACTAAAAACCTCCTTCAAATACTTTTGGGAGAACAAATTATGAATTACACTTGTTTTGGGTCATCAAACTTTCTTGGAAGATACATTAATGAAATTTATTACGCTAATTATAGATTAATGTACTTCCACTCTTTATTTCACTTGAACTTTAGATTAAAGATAAATGTTTCAGTTTACATATTCATTTTCGCAAATTTAAGAAAGTTTTATTACTCCTTTTTCTCTTCTTTATCTTTAGCATTAAATAACTACATAAAGTAGTAATAGTAGTCAAATTTAAAATTTCAAATTATTATTAATAAAATTAATTTAGAAAAATATATCTCTAATTAAATTTTTCTTAAGGGATGTATTAAGTTAACACGTGTCAAGTAAAATAAAATGAATGGAATAATTCACAAAATGCCATCAACTACATTAATTAACATACCTTAGTATGGAAGTAATCGTTTTCAAAATGGGAACAGAATTGCGGGAAAGCAAAGTATGCAATTAATAACCTTACTAGAGATATACCCTTTTCATAATACTATTTTTTCTTTTCTCTTTGGTATTCGGGAAGTCATCGAAAGTGTTAAAGAGAAACTTCATACCCCCTAACTCTATTTACATGGCACAGGAGATTTAAAACTATGTAAATTTTGATACTCTCTCCGTTTAAAAAAAATAACCTATTTTTTTTAATTTATTTAAAAAAAAATAACACTTTCCTTATTTGATAATACTTTAATTCTAATTTTACACATGACATGTTTCAGACTACAAAATTAAAGAGTATTTTGGTATATTTGACAAAACTTTAATTCAAGATCACAAGATTCAAAAGTCTTTTTTATTTTCTTAAATTCTGTGTCAAGTTAAAATAAGTCATTCTTTTTTAAACGGAGGGAGTAATATATTAGATACCTTTTTGTTATATTGATACATAAAGAATTAAAATTTACAAATTTTCTATTTAACAACAGTAACATACCTCATACTCCCTCAAGTGAGTTTAAGATTAATGTGTACACAACTTTATCACTAATTGTGAAGAAACTTATAATACTTGCATATAATTTTTAAATTTTAAAATATTAAATCAATTTAATTCAATATAATTTTAAAGATTAATCAAATATAAAACAGAGTGAATAATATTTGTTAACTGAAATTGGAAAATTGGAAAAAAGAAGCAGTTTCTTCTAAGCAACCAAAAAAAATTTACTCATCTCCTGTACAACATAGCTCAACTCAAAGATACATACATCATTCAGGCCAGTAAAATTGAAATTCAAAGAAAATATTGTAAAATTTATTAAAAGGAGAAATATGAATTTTAATCCTCCCTAGTATTAATTTTGAACTTTTCCATCTTATAACTTTCATCCTCTGTTTTTTAACCCCAGTTCTTCATCTTCATCTTCTTCGCCAAAGTCTATACACTTGCAGCGACTTTATTTCATTTTTCACTTGGGAATATTTTTTCCACCATTGCTGAAATGTACTGAATTCAAAAAAACTTAAATCTCACGTTCATGTATCGAACGAAAATGGAGGTTTTAACAGATCATAAGGCGCCCAAAGAGCGTCTAAAGGACAAGGCCGATTAGCATCAAGCCGAGCCCATGGTTTCCCTTTCCCACTCCAATGCAATAAACTCACTGGGCCTGGATGTAAATCTCTACAAAGTCCACGAAAATTGTCTCCTCCGAGTCCGTGTTGATTCCACCTATGATCCACTGGAGCTATATTTCCAGCGAACACAAGTAAAAAAGGAGGCAATGAACCTAACTCGTAAATTCTCATACGTTTCTGTAATTCCATCCATTCCTCGATTTTCCTCGTGTAATCTCCATTTCTCCATCGATGCAGATCGATTACCATAACTCCTGTGTTGAAATAACAAGCTTTTCGATCCGCGAATGTTAATGAAAGAGAAGGATTAGACCAGAAAGTTGGAGTAAAATACGAAGTGAAATTCGCATTGCAGTATTCCGGTGCAGCAAGGATTTGGTTGTCGCCCAGTGGAGTAGCGGATAATAGTTTCACAATATCGTCTACCAAAACTAAATCGGAATCCAAATAGACAACCTTCCGAACACACAAGGGCAAAATATTAGCTAAGTAGCTTCTAGCATAGTTCAAAGGGCAGTCGAGAGCTGATCGGATGGATGTAGAGATGAGACCGGAGACAGAGGAATCATCGAATCTATAAACTTGGAATTTTAAGTAAGGGAAAGATGATAAAATGGTGGCGCGTAGATGTGACGCGTCTGCGGAGGCAGAAGCTACGAAATGGAAGATTATGTTTTGCGGACAAGATGAGTGTTGGAGAATGGAGAGAATGGCAGCCATTGATCCGCGGATATACGCGGAATCAAGAGTCATTGCTACATGAACAGCTTCATCTGAGCAAATCATGTTATGTGTATCTTCAATTGTAGGACATTCGGGGGAATTGTAGAATTCAGGGGCCTCTCTGAACACTTGCGGTGTCCAAGCTGCGGCGGCATTGGTGGTTCTGATGGTGGTGGTGATGATGAAAAAAGAAATGAGAAAAAAGGGTAAGGGGAGTTGTCTTACTGGCTTCATGTGGGGGAGTGATGTTTTAGATTTGGACAATGAGGAAGAGAGTCATATTTATTTGATTGGGTTTTAGGGGTGGGGTGGGGGGATGGAGATAGTTTGAATTTGAAGTATAGACACGTTTTTGGACCTTTTGGTAAGTGACTTAAAAAAAAGAAGAACCAAAGAAAATAAATTGTGAGTAGGAACACAGACATATTCCGACTGTCTCATATTACTTAACTCATGTTGATCGGACATTACTTTTAAGAATTTTTTTAATTAAAGATATTTTTTACTAATCTAATTTTGTTAATAATACTTTGAAATTCTGAATTTGACTACTACTAATTTATGTAGTTATATTTACTAATAAGAATAATATAGAAAAAAAAAGTTATAAAACTTTTTTGATTTGCTAAAATAGACAAGTAAACTGAAACATATATTTTTAACGGGGGAGGGATCAAGTAAGATAAGACAAAAAGAGTAGAAAATATTTAGGGATCGTTTGGCTGCTGGTTAATTAAGAAGTACTTAATAAGTTATTCATGTATTAAAACAAAAATAATTAATACTATGTTTGATAGCATTTTAATGGCTATGCATAAATTTGATAGCATGTACTCCCTCCGTCCATCTTTACTTATCCACTTTTGACTTAGTACATACCTTAAGAAACAATTAATAGAGGGTTGAATTTACTATATCATCCTTTAAATATAATAATTTTTTTGCTTTGAAAAATATAATGAGGGATGAACAATATTTAATATCAAGGGTAAAATGAGGAAAAAAAGGGTAAATTATATATTGGTTTTCCAAACTGGACAAGTATTATTGGACATCCCAAAATAGAAAAGTGGACTAGTAAAGATGGGACGGAGGGAGTACTTAATAATTAATACATGCATAACTCTACCAGCTACCAAATAACCCCTAAGTACGGTATGTGGTTATCAGTTTATAATCTCACATAACTAATACATTTATAAGTTAGAAATGAGTCATACTTATTCAAATACTAAAAAGTGTTTGACCATAGATTCCCAAATAACTAAATCCTACATTAACTCTAACCAGAATCTAAATGATCCCGAAGTGAGTAAATGCAAAAATACAAATGCGGTTATAATCTTCTTGACATTATGTAACTTAGTATTAATACATGCTCTATTCGTTTAATTTCATATGATGGTGTTTAACTGATTATAAAGTCTAAGAAGAAAGTAAAGACGTGTTATGCAAAGTGAAATAGTTTTATATGTTTGCTTATGTTACAAGTACTCATTTTTGGGTCATGTAGGGGTTAACCCGAAGGCTTGCTAGTCTACAGACAATTTTGTGTAGATATTGGATGTACTAATTTCTTTTACCTTTTCATAATAAAGATAAAGAAAAAGTCAATGGGCGTTGGTTGATTTCACACTAGAGCATTCACTTTTTTTTTCTTCATTAGTTTTATTTTGTCTACTATATTAAAAATATATTTTTACGTTTCTCCGTTTGTTTGCACCACTAGGTGGCTCGCCTGAATGTCAATCTTTCTTTGTCATCAACTCGACATCGTTTACTTTTAATATCAATTACTTATTTCTCAAGATTTAAGACTATTCATTAATTAATATGAATATTGTGATAAAACAATCTTTATTACTTATTTTTTAAAGGTTATGCAATGTTCAAACTGGACAATTAAAAGTGAACCGAGGATGTATCTTCTAGTCTCCTAGCTTTTTTAAGCACTCCACATTTTTCATAGATCTTCAAATCAATCATTGAGAGGATAAGAAAATGGAATAATTAGTTGCAATTTGTCAAATACTACTAGTACTAGTTGGAATTAAGACGAATAAATCCATCAAATTAAATGTTAGATTGATTTTGACATTTAATTCTAGGGAGGGTTAGCCGTAGGATTGATTTTGACATCTAATTCTAGGGAGGGTTAGGCGTAGGGTTAAGGGGACCAAAAGTTAAATGAATTTAATGGTCTCATTAATATGGATTATGCTTCTTCATCTATTCATTAATACTCTCAATTAATCATGTTGTGACACATTATGGACTGTGTTATTTGTACGTCAAAAGCATGATATATATAATATTCTATTACGTTTGTAATCGTTTGTTTCTTTTTTCCCTTGTTTTGGGAATGGAAGCAAAGACGTGTGAGGAAAAATATCTCCAAAAGTATAGTCTAAAATTGGTAGGCTCTAAATTCTGATTATCAGCCAAAATTTTCAGTTCATCCACAATCAAGAAATTACAACATAATTAGGAGTAATATAATATAGCCTATAAACACGTATGGTACAACTTAAACTAGAATATTAGGTATATGAAAATATATATGCTACTTATATATAGTCCCTTCGTTTCTTTTTGCTTATCACTTATATTAAAAATAGATTAATTTTTCTACTACTTGTCAATTTCAATAAATCAAGAAAGATTTATTAATTTATTTCACTACTATTCTTATTACTAAATAACAATATAAAATATTAATAATTAAACATAAATTTTCAAAACATAATTAATAAAATTAATTCAGTAAAATAGACTCCTAATATAAATATTTTTTAAAGAGGAATACCAATCAACTCAACATATATAAGTCAAGTAAAAAGGGACGAAGAAAGCACTGATCAGTATTTCAGTCTCACCATCCATTATCAATAAAATATTACATATGCTCGTAAGAAGAAAAAACTTACATATGAGGAAATGTTGTAAACCTAAAATACTAAAACAACAAGAACAATAATATAATAAGTCTAAGGGGCGAAGTAAGATATCGTCGAGAAGTTTATTCGAATCTCATTCAGCGAAAAATTACATTGTTTATATAGGATTAAGATTATTTGTTATGTATGTTGAATAGATGTTGAACCTCTTTCATCTTCTTCTTCGTATATTTGTTTTTTTATATTTTGAACCTCTTGATGAAAATACTACTCAATCACTAATAATAATTATATCTACGTTATTCCAAATAAGTAGCAGTATAGTATTCTGCATGGTGAAAATTAATTAATTTTAATATACACTAGCCATCAACCTATTGTTATTCTCTTCCTTTAATCTGGTCCATGCCAATTATGTGAAGTAGTTCACACAAGAGTCAAAATTAAAGAACGTTGCAGGCCTAAAACAAACAAATAAAAAATTTAAAAAATATCTCTCCATTAATTTATTATTCATTTCAAATTTTAAATCAGAGTTTCATACAATTCTAATAATAATGACTTTTGACCAAAACTTTGAATTTTTTTTTAAAAATAAGTGATTTTTTTTTAAATGATGAATGGGACAGAACTTCATTGGCGCGAGTTAAAAAGTCTTACCGACTTTAATTTCAAGATTGCAAAATACAACTACTAGCTAGTGTCGTAGTACTATTATAACAATATGTTTAATTATTGGGTTCTTGAAGAGTAGTGAAGATTTTACCAAACATTTGTATGTTGACACAACGCCATATAGTGAAAACAACCATGCTCCTATAACTAGTACTCCAACTCCAATGAAATTTTCAAAGCGGTTAATAATTAAGGACATTCCAACTCCAACTCACTTACTTATCATGGTTGTGATGGAATACTAAGTAGTCTTTTATTTTTAATTGTAGTCCCGAGTTTCAAGTCCAGTATATGAAGTCGTTTTTAATATATTATGAAGTGTTTTATCTCCAATGTCATACTCTCCGTGTTTACTTTTACTCGTCCAATATTTCAAAATAGATTTTTACTTACTTATCACTTTTAACATCTCAAGAAAATACAATTATTCTTTTCTTGTTTGACCGTCAGCAATGCTTATTTTCAAATTATATTTCAAGACCGAAAACTATTTATTAATTAATATGAGTATTATGGTAAACTACTCATTTTATTTATTATTTTTTAATGAACATATAAAATTCAAAATGAACAAATAAAAGTGAGCGAAAAAAGTACTTTCTAATGCAAAAACCGAACACCTGGGGGAGATTAAAAAAAATGCTCCAACTCACCTACGCAAATTAATTCGTACATATTCAGCATAAGTAGCTTTAGCGTGAAAATACAGGAAATTAAACACAAACGGAAAATGAAATTTGGCCTAAAAAGTCAAAAAAGGTCAGCAGGACTTATTGTTGGACCATAGGCACGTGGTTCCAATATGCTGGACCATTCTAATAATAGACAGAAGCAAAGTTATATTCTCTATATTCACATTCATTGGGCATTTGCAATAGTTATTCGTATAAATTTGCTCTTATTTTAGTACAATGTACGAGGGGCTCTTGCGTGGATTCAAAGGTTTCCAGAAACTGAGGTGGATTAGACAACTCACTTCTTAATTAGATAGTGAGTAATTCATAAAAATGTGGTCAAAAGTGTGGAGGGATAATTGAAAATTCTACTTAATCAGATGTTTACAAGTTAAATAGTTAATTTATAAATTACGCTAACACTATTTGATATTTAATGTGTATTTAAAAAATATAATTTATAATCTATATAAGCAACATATATAGTTTAACTTTTAAGGCGGGGGTTGGGGGAGGGGGTGTTAATTTAATTGATGACCTTTCGGTCTATATAGTCACATTGTTGTAAGAGTTTGAACTTGTAAATGAAGAACTGTATTAACCTCTTGTTATAGGATTACCTAGGGGCGGTTCTAATATTGTAGTAGCGGGTTAATTTAAATCCAATACTTTAACACATAACATAAATTTATGAGTATAAATCTATTAAAATTGCAACAAATAGTAGATATGAACTTATAAATTTTAAAATGTAGTGGGTTCTCCGCTAATTAAGAACCATAACTATTGAACCCGTAAAATTTAAATTCTAGATCCACTTCTAAAATAACTCGCAAAGAAAACTACGATTTGAAGTTTATGGGTAATGAGCTATCACAAACTTCAAAGCTCATTTAAGCTATACTCGGTTTACAATTAAATATTTATAGATATATTTATTAAATTTCATAATATTAATATAAGATTTAAACAAAATTAAATAACTAGATTTATCCGGATTCCAAATAATCGATCAATGAATTTTGTATATAACATAGTTAAAAATAGTTCAAAATAATCCATCATTCATTGAATTCCCTTGTCATTCAAAATAATCCATCATTCATTGAATTCCCTGGTCAGACTGATACTATTATTCAACTTATGGCTACTACCATATTAAATACAGTTACATCCTATAAGTCATGATACCCACGTGGCTCAAAAATAACATTTAAATCTGAAGCTTCTTAGAAGTTTCAAAATTAAAAGTATAATGTTATTGTACCTCGTTCACATTCTATGTAAAACTTTGAACTAGGACTTTGTTTTCTTTTGTCTGTCTGAAGCTGAAGCATGGCCACTCCAATATGGGTCCATGTTTTTATAGTCTGATTTTTCTTTCATGTCTTGTCCAATGAAACTTAGTAATTATTTGTCACATGAACAAGCACGATGATTCATGAATGCAAATTGGGAAACATTACTTTCGGAAAATCGCTAATTTGGATGGTGTTTGTAGAAATTTAGCTCGTACAAACTTTTTAATCGAACATTCTTTGTTTGTATGTTTGTATTCGAAATAGAGGAATATAAATTTGTCATGTAGTAACACGATGTATAGAGCCTAACATATATATATATATGCAACGTTACAAGTTTTAGAAGGAAGCCATGTAGATGGAGATAATAACTCTTCATTGTTCTATGGTAATTAATTATAATACGTCAGAAAAGTAGGGATATGTTTGATGATTGTAACGACTATCTTTGTTGTACGAAGTCTTGAACCACAACAATGTTGATTATTAACGGTTAGATGCAGGTAAGACCTTGTTTATTTTCTATTACTGAAAGCGTTTGTATTTTCAGGAAAAGAATAAAGAGCGTGTAATAATTAAATTGCCGTAATCTTATTGCTTATATGGAGATCTTAGACAAAATTTATATGCCTTTAAAATTCGTGTGAAAAGTTTCATATCAACCCTTTAGGCAATCCCCATATTTTAAGTGAAGTTTTGTGTTTAGTTAGGTCTAAGATCTATTTTTTTACATGATAACAGAGCATGATTCATTTCAATTCTCATTTTTTATGTTAGGTCCAATCTTAAATTGTTCACGCACCAAAGATCGTCTGTCTTATGCATTTGTTGTCAAACTAAAAAGAAGCATTTTGAGGTTCTTGAAGAGTATGAGATTTTACAAAAAATATTTGTGTGTTGATGTGGCACCATCGGTGAAAATAACTATGCTCCTACTGAGTTTTCTTTGAAGTCATTCTATTCCTTTTGTATGTAACAAACCTATCTAGCCTTAAAAATTATTGGCACCTTCAATTTTTTTAACCACAAAGAGTAACAACATTGAAAATACGTAAATGACATTTATATGTATCTACTATACTAAAAATAGATGATTATTTTAGAAAATCAAAGAATAATTTGTTACTTTATTTCTACTTTACTCTTATTATTTACTATAGGATACCTATATAATGTGTCCAAACTTGGACGGTTAGAGGGATCATATTTTTGGTACTAATTTTATCACACCAACCTTTTAGCACATGGTTCCGATTCCTTCTCCATGCTATAAAGAGAAACGAAGCCATATTCTGCATGTTCACATTCATTGGCAGTTGCAGTTACGTATGATAAGTTCTCTTTTTTTTAGTATTAGGAGGTTTGGGGGTGGGTAGGGTGCAGAGACGAAGCTAAAATTTTCATTAAGGGAGTTCAAAATATAGATGAATGAGTATACACACGAAGAAGTCGAATTAAGAGGTATATATATAATTTTAATCATGTATAACGGTGTAATCTTCCGTCGAAAAAGGTTTGGATGAACTCCTCGGCCCTACCTGACTCCACCGCTGGGGCTGTGTGTGGATCTTTCAGAAACTGAGATACACATTTTCCTTCATTCATTCAATTCCACTGTCAGGAACTCAGAATTGATGATAGTATTCATCAATCGAGGCATATGTACTTATAAATATAACTTACTAAAGTCCCATAAGTCATTATACTCACATGGCTCATAAATACCTTATTTGAAGTTGCTTTGAGATTGAATGGAACAAATATAGAGAAAAAAGTTCAATGAACAGGTTACCCTTTCTACAATACTGAAATAGTAGTACATTTTCTTTAGTCGTGGGAAGCTCTAGGCGCCGAGTTAAGTAGGGTTGAGGGGTTCATCCGAACCTTCTTCGGTATAAATTATTTTTTATTTATATTATAGATGTTGAACTCCCTTTGACTTTTCGTGTGTTTACTTCTTCATATTTTGATCTCCTTTAACTCCGCCGGTGGGAATTAAGCTCCATATCAATAATCAATCTCTCTTTCGAATATCACACTTTCCATAAAAGACTACCACTATATATTTCTGAGATAATTAGATAGTGAAATTTCTTTTTGTCTCACAGATTAATAGATTCAAATATCAATTGTATGAGATACAAACTAGTGTTTTTCAGTAAATTTTATAATATCAATTCCTGAGTAATTACTAATTTATCTTTAAGCCAAAAAACTCTTAACTCATAGACATCAAAATATCTTGTTGCATAAATTTCAACTTGCTGTAATTTTGTAACCATTGTTGCACAGTCTCCACTCTCTGACACTCTCTTTATGCTTTTTTGGGATCTTTCGAAAGAAAAGTAGACCTAATAAAGGACTAGAAAAGAAAAAAAAAACGCGTATACAAAAAGTAAAACAAAAAACAGTTTATATAATTTTGGTTTATAATATAGTCAAAATGCCTAAAAATTCTTTAAACTTGACACGTTTATTTTTACGTACTTAAATTTTGTATTTTCTTAGTTACCTCCCGGAACATGACTATTTGTTATGTTCATCATTACAGCAGAAAGTACAAAACAGTTAAGCATATGATACAACAACATCTTTAGCCCATAAGATGACACTATCACACTACATGATTGAAAATGGGACACCAACAAACTGGATAACTCTTTTAAGTGCTGGAAATAATTGAAAGTAACTACTTTTGGGTATGTGACACGAGCAGCCATGTGCATAAAAAGCCAGTAATGGCCCTCCTCCTTTTGAAGTAGTGGACACTGTCACTCATTGAAGTATAGCTCCAATGACAACAATATATCTTTGCCTAGGTATATATGACGGTCAAATGATGAAATTTGGATAAGATATCTTGCAAAAGATTTTAAAATTTGAAATTTATTGGAGCTATCGAGTTATTGGTTACACATTCAAAATGGTGTCCTGATTAGCTTGCGCCCCAGCTCTGACCATGACTTCAGGACTTAACTAGGACTCTTGTTTTATGACTAAGAAATTTGTCTGGAATTAAACCTTTTGGCAAATTTTACAGCTTTCGAAACTTAATTGGATGATGCGTTTGTTTTAAAATGAACTTTGGACCAACCGTTGCTTTCAAATTTGTCTGGGGCCATTCTTTTGGGCCAATCGAAACCATCAAATCTGTCTGGAGCCAATCTTTGGGCCAACCACAACCTTCAAATCTGTCTGGAGCTAAACCTTTGGGCCAACCACAACACCTAAAACACAAGTCCTGAACCTTTGCAAATTGAGCAAAGCCCGCACTGGGGAATAGTTAACAAGGACTATTAGAATCTCTGATAGTTCAATTATCTGCTAAACTATCCCATACTTGCCTAGGTATTTACAGTTTTTAACTATACGTATAGTGCTGCTATACATGCAATATGTATATTAGTGCTGCTATATATGCAATAAAATTACATACAGTAAAAAGCTCTTCTCTATAAGAAAAGGGAGTAGGAACTTCCTACATAGCTAGTCTTGTAGGCAATAAAAAGAGAGTATGCTAGCTAGATCACTAAAATTTTCAACTAGAGCTTTTCAGGATCAAGCAACTTGGTAACTTCACTGCAACAAAAAAGGACTTTAGCGGCAATAAAAATTCCTTTTTGTGGCAATAGATATCGCCTCTGCCTCTACAATATTGATCGGCCATTAACCTTTGGCTGTTGATATTGGCGTTGCTAGAGCGTTTACCGATCATTTAGCGAAATTTATTTCTCAAGAAGAATTTCAATGAATCGAACTTAATTGAAACAACTTAAGACTTTCAAAATTGATTTCTTTGGATGAATTGGAATGAATAAACCACATTTAGAAACTCATAAGAAAGAAGAACAAAACATTATTTATTGCACTTTTTCCTTGAGAAAAAAGGAACTTCCTATACAAGAAATGGTACTAAATTCTTACAATTCTTTTGTCCAGTATGTGATCAGGAGCAGAACTAGTGTTCTACTTACGAGCTTGACAAAACCCATTAACTTAGTGCATATTTTGTATTTGTGTTAAAAAATCAAGGACCAATAACTCTTCTTTTTAGAATCTATAACTCATAATATATAATCAAAATCACAACATTGTAAATGTGAACATGAAAACAATAATTTATCAAAGTGAACATGTTGACAATTATTATACGTTGTCCAACCATATTATATTTCTATGATCTACTAGAAGAAAATCTTTGTCAAATCACCTACATTTATCAACCACAACCTCAAATATTTAATTTAAAATGCGCACGATTTACCATGCTGCCGCCTACCAATGTTTACTTGTACCTGATGACGGCAAATTCCTAGCACTAAAGTTTCTACCTTGTTAAAAATTACTTGTACCTAATGACTTGCTATTCCCAAAAGAAATTGATAGAAAGTCCTTTTCACTTTGATTATCTTTTACATACAAAAATGTCCTGGCTAAATCTATTAATAGTAGAGTTGAAAATTAAGCTTCTGAATATCAATCAATCGAATTTTTCGCTACGGATATTATTTCGCGATGTTTCGTGTGTGAGCAAGATAAGGAGCAAGAATAAATGTTGCACGATTGAGACTTTTACCATTTTAGTTGTGATGAAAATAATATAGAGAGCAATACGATGATGGCTCCTTTAAAATATAATTAGATCATTTTAAAAGAAATCATCGGTAATGTTAATAAGTATTAATTGGTAAACTAACATAAATAATATTATAACTGATTTTTATACTATTAGATTAAATGCTTAATATATGATTAACCCCTTAAGCTTGTCAAAATATTTACATAGACATTCAAACTAAGTCATGATTCAATTGAACACCTCAACTCCTAATAAAATTTTCCAATTCACTTTCAACTCAAATTTTGTAGAACTTTTTTCATTTGTCTTACATAAAATATTAGGTAGTTAAGTTAACTATTAGGTAGTTAAGTTAACTACATAAAATATGTCATTTTTTTAATTATACGCATTCGCTTCAATCAACCGTAAAACCCTCAACATTTTGAGGTCGATGCATATAATTTAAAAAAGATAACATATTTTATGGGTTAATTTAATTATCTAATAGAAAAAGAAAACTTGTGTAATAGTTTGTTAAAATTTAATTCAAAAGTGTTTAATGAAAACACTTTATTATGTGTTTGGGTGTTTAATTGAGCATGATTTGTTGGAATATGTCTAAATGAAATATTTGACAAATTTTACTTGGTGGATGAGTAAAGACAATGAACTTTTACCTTAAAAAATTACCAAATCTAGAAGAGACGCTTTCTGGCTGGAAGGTCAAAGTCAAACGCATCAACAGCCAAAATAGAAAAGATATAAACCATAGACAAACAATAAATTCCATTTGAAAAAATAACTTTCTCAGAAAGTTATTCCTTTCTATAGTAAAACTTATTTAATAGATTAGTGGGCTATATTCCAAAGTTTATAAATTATAATGAACCAAAATTCTCACATTAATCAAAAATCAACATGAATTTAGCAACAGCAACCATACAAAGAATCAACTATTTGTTATCAGAACAACCATCAATTAGATCATTTCAATGGAGTCCAATTATGTGGGGGTCAACATGGTCATTTCTCATTATCTCTATCTCCGCCTATATCATCACCTCTACCACCCTCCACCTTCTCCTCATCCTCCTTCTACGGCGGGGACGGCCCGTCCCTCTCGGGCCCATCCCCGCCCTCCATAGCCTCGCCATGTCATTAATCTCCACGATAATATTCTTCGGAATGCTATCCTCTGCTGTCGCGGAAATCCGCGACACACGTTGGATTTGGCGGAGTTCAAAAACGCCGCTCCAATGGCTCCTATGTTTCCCCATAGGCACGCGCCCTTCTGGGCGCGTGTTCTTCTGGTCTTACGCTTTTTACCTATCACGTTTCATGCATGTTTTACGTACATTTTTCACCATCCTACGACGTCGTAATCTATCGTTTTTCCAACTTTTCAATCACTCCATCCTCATTTGTATGTCATTTTTGTGGCTTGAATTTTCGCAATCTTTTCAAGTTATTGCGATTTTACTTATGACTTTGGTTTTCGCTTTGGTTTACGGGTATCGCTTTTGGACGGAAATCGGGCTCCGGAGAGCCCGTTTTCCGTTTGTGATGAATTGTCATTTGATTTTTTTGGGATGTAATTTGGCATGTCATATTGGAGTGCTTTTGTTGCATTTTTATAAAGGTGGATGCAATGGAATGGGAGCTTGGTTTTTTAATTCAGTGCTTAATGGATTTGTGCTTTTGGTATTTTTGAGATCATATGTTAAGACATATTATTTGATTAGAGAAAATTATTTTAATGTTGCTGCTTCATCAATTTCTGAAGTTGAAGATTTTGTAACTACAAGAACAAGCAAGAAGGAAATGTAAGCAATATCGTTCTTTGGTTTGGTTGGGGTTCCTCCACCCTTAATCAAAGGTCTCGAGTTCAAGCTTCGGGTATGAAAAAAATCATGTTGGGAGTGTTGCTCTCAGAATGGGACCTGCAATGCGTGATTCGAATATAGTCGGGCTCCAATAATAGTAGTGAATACCGGGTGAAAAATCAAAAACAATATGATTCTTTTGTTTTGTTATGTACATTTTTTTTGTTTGTTTAGTACTGTATCTCTTTTGTATCCTCTTTTAATGCTCTAGCACGCTGGGTAATTAAAAGATTGTGATTAATTAATCCATTTCTTTCTCTTCTTGTTTTCTTCTTTAATTCTTATTGAATCGGATATAGGTGTTTAGTTACAGGTTTAGCCGAAATTAACATTGAATATACAAAAGTATATGCATAGGTGAAGCTTGCGACGTGCAAGGGTTTCATCTGTATATATAAGGTTAGGCTTATCTTTTTTGTATATATAACAGATATTGAATCATATTAGCTTGTTTGCGTATTTACTTCTTTTTATTGTGAATTCAATCGGTGAAAAGTTCCCTCCGATACTATATATACATGAAAATTCACTAAATTTCAACAAATACAGAATCTATATTTTTAAAATTACAATAAGTTCAACGCTAATAACTTAAAGGGTCAAATTCATTAAATTTAAATCCTAAAACTGTCAGCCAAATCACATTTTGGTTTATTGGTATCAGAAAATACTTTTAAGAAAATGTTTTCCATCAAACGAGAAAAAATAATTTTAGTCACTTATGGGAGGAATTGACACTTTTTCTTTTTTACTCTTCACTTTTTTTTTAAAAAAACCCCCACCATACATTGTCTAATCGCCTAAGTTAATGGACTTATTAATGATCAAAGTTGACTAATGCTATTCCCATGTGAACCCATTTTGGGGAGTTTGGTACATCAACTAATTCTTGAATTTCTTCTAATTAATTGCCATAGCCCGAAGCTAGAGGCGTGATAATTTACTCCTCTCTCTATTTTCACCTGTCCACTATGATAAAAATAAGTTTTTATTTTTATTTGTCCACTTTAACTCTTATCATTAACTATATATATTTCTTATATCGTTTATCAAGTTCATTGTAATTATACGTACACCATTAATATGGATACTATGGTAAACTATGTACTCTATTCGTTTCATAGTACTTGGTTCTTGTTGACCTGTCACACTTCTTAAAAAGCTTTATTTAAAAAATATATTTTACTAAACAAATATTATTAATCATGCTTTGAAACTCTAAAATTGATTGCTACTACTTTATATAATTATTTAATATTAAGGGTAGCATGAGAAAAAAGTAATAACAACTCTCTTAATTTGCTAAAACGGACAAGTAAAATTAAACATTTATTTTTGATATATATAGGGGCCAAATAAAATGAAATAGAGAGAATATTTCATTTTCCACTTCTTAAGGGAAGTGCAAAATTCATTGCGAACAAGTAAAATTGAACGGAAGGAGTAGAATAGAAGAAGAATTTAATTTATTCATGATGGAAGTTTGACGGATATATGGACGTATAAAGATTCTTCTATGCATGGAAGAAAGAATTAAATCTATTTTGACCATATATACATTTTGAGAAGAAGCTTCCACGACTCCAAATCCAGTAGTATATGCATGAGAATTCATTAATAGCAGATGAATAACGCATATCTACACTCAATTTTTAGAAACTCATGCTCAAACTTTTAGGCTTTGAGATCAACTAAACTCACGGTCAATGGCGAAGGCAAGACTTTTATTAATAAAAACGTAAAATATAAAATTAGATTAAAAAAAACGTAAAATACATCAAGAAATTAAGGAGATTCAATCACATCCGTCTCTCCAACTATGCCTACGTTAACGGATTCAAAATTTATATTTGATTGTAGTTAACGAACGAATCAAATTTATTTTTAAAGAATTCATTGGAGAATCAACCCAAATTATGATTAACAAATTTGTTAGTGATCCGTCGTTAAATATAAAATAAATTAATGAATAAATCTGCAAGGCATGTTATCTGTTAAATTGATCTAACATCATAATATAAAGTTTCTATATTGAATTTAGGTGAACACACAAAATTAAAGGGCATCAAATGTCAAGAATATAATAAAAAAGCAATGGGAAAACTATCAGCAGTCCCTCAGCAAAAGTGTTACAACTAGAAATCATTACTACATATATTATAAAGTTACAATTGATATTTAACAAATATAATTAGTTCCTTACATAGTCATGGCATTAGGAATGTAGTAAAAAAAAATTCAAATTTATAAGTTTTTAGTTAAATAATGGTAGAACTTTGTCTAATATTAGAATTTTAAATTAAACTACTTAAAGTTTATTATATACCAATAAGATTTTTTAAAACAAGAATCAAGGTGTTGTATTACAATAAATGGCTAATATTTTTTTAACTTGAAAAAATATTCCCTAATTCTATAATAAAATACTGAACTTTTAGATACATATCTATAAGAAAAAACTAGAAACACATATAAATAACTTGTTATCTAATAAAAGTAATATATTTGGGGGTCTTCGACTCTTGGATTGAATTCTCGTATAAAAATTCACTTCGAAGAAAATTTGTCTACACTAATGTTTATTCAATTCAAAACACATTTAATACTACTTTATTTTCATGTAAACTATTACTATTACTTAATTATGATTTATTAATTTATATATCTTATTTTATCACGAATAAATAATAAATTAACATAAAGATATTGTAATAATCAATTATACATAATATTTTCCATTAATCTTTTCTTTTATTTTCTTTCAAATGAACTCCACTAAAACTCCTAGTGGAGGTCTTCAACTCTTGAGAGAGGTGTGGATGTTGGAGGATATACTGGAGAAAAGCTCGAATTCAGCATCCAACAAGTTAAGAGTCTACACTCTGGACATAACCAACATTTGGATCTAACAGTGGTCCAAGTGAACCATTTAAATTGGTATGAGACTAGTAAGGTTATATTTTATAATATGGAAACTAAAAAATAAAGAAAATGACAGTTAGACCTCTGAATAAAAAAAAGCACTTTTATTTATTAAACAACGAAAGTCAACTGAAAAAAAAATCAATAACTAAAACCAAATAATGATAATAAAGCCGTTATAACAACATAGTGAATGAGTTTGTTGGAACACGGCCCCGAGCTACCTTTATTAAAAATTAAAACTAAAAGTGTACGAAGACTGAGAACTAAGCAAAGCAAAACATAACCAAGTCCTCTGGATGCAAGAATTACTCACCACAAGCTGATAATGAGAGTCTAATAAATGTATGATGTGCGTGATTCTAAACGCATGAATCTACATCATTATGTAGCGCAAAAAGAGAGTATGGATCAGTACAAACAAAAGAGATGATCAACAATTGACGGCGATATGTATAAGTTGAAAAGATACATTTTAGTTCCACAGTAAAATCATAGTCTTATTGCCTTTTATCTTCAGTAGTAACAATTCAAATATTTATCATTAGTAAAAAGAAATTTTTTAATCAAATCTTAATTTTTTCTCTTTTTATCTTCAGTTGTAACAATTCAGTTATTAATCATTTGTAGAAAGAATTTTTTTAATCAAATCTTAATTTATCTCTTTTTATATTCAATTGTAACATGTGAGATATTCAACATTAGTAGGAAAGAAGTTTTTTAGTCAAATCTTAATTTTATCGTCATTTATCGTAATGGTACTCTTTAAGAATAAGTTTGTTAGGGAAGAAAAATGTGTTTCAATTTCTATATTTGGTTTATCAATATATTTTGACAAAAAATTATTTATTGTAACACCCCCGACACCCCAACTCCCAACCCCCCAACACTCGACACACACTCTACCTGGCTTTGCCTGTCTTTTTTTTTTTATATATATAATCCCCCAACTAGAGGTATTCACGGTTTGGGTAAAAAACGATCCAAATAGAAAAATCAAATCAAATCAATTAAATAAAATAATTTTTATTTGTTTTGATTTTACATTTTTAAAAACCAATAATATTAAGATTTAATTTTGATTTTGCTAAAAAAAACTGAAGAAATAATCGAACCGAATCGATAAATTATATATATTATTTTTGTAATTATATATACATAATATATTATTTTTTATGAATAATTTTAAGTATCCAATCATATATATGTAATAGGTTCATCAAAATTTACTTAAGAAATAAAAACTACAAACAAAAAAAAAGGAGAAATGAGAAGGGCCAAATTAGGTCAATAGCAACATTAGGTCATTGGCATTACTCACTAGCAACTCTCCAAATCACCCTCTACGAAAAAGAAAAACAATAACGCCGTAGCTATCCGAATTCAACCAAATTAGGCAAAAGGAAAAAGAATTATGTAATGTAATTTGGTCATTGATCGGTAGTGTTATTTTTCATTCTTTTATTTTTATGTATAAATAATAATCGAATAATCGAAACAAACTAAGCCGTAACGTACTGAGAACAACCAAATATATATAAAGGTATATTTGATTTGATTTGATTTAATTTTAGTAATTTTAAAACCAATTAATGAAGTAGAATATAGGTGAATAATGAGGTAGACATTACAATGAATTTAAGGGAAATAAAGACCATTTTCAGCCACAAAGTATATGGATCATATATACATTATATATTCATCAACTAATTTTAGCTTAATCAATTAAATGAGCGATCATTTAATTTAATTCTTCACCATAAAAATGACATCTATTACATGCGAAAATCATCTAACTTTAAATTTCCTATATATCTTAAAGGTACTCTTTTAGAATGTGTTTGTTATGGAGGGATAACGTGTTTCAATTTCTATGTTTGACTTGTCAAATATACTTTGACAAAAAATGCTTATTGTAATCCCAACTCCTAACACTTGAAAATCTCACGTACGTTTCAAGAACGAAGATTCTTTTAATTGAAGACGGCACACGCTCTACCGGACTTTACCTGTCTTTTTTAATAAGGCCTGGTCTAATATGAAATGAATTTATAAGCATGAAATCGACTCTATCGTCAAATTATAAGTTTCCCAACTCTCAAAGCCCCTACTTCCCCCTCCCAGCAACCTCCCAACCCCACCCACCTACCATATATATTTTTCTCATTATGATTATGATTACTTAAATTAATATATATTTTTCTATCTTGATCTATGCGATATATAGTCTGATTGAGCACGGAAGTTTAAGAAATATGAAAATTTTTAAGGTGTTATAAAATTATCCTCAAAATAAATAATTTTTTAAATAAAAAAGATACATTTTGTGGACATTTGTCAAATAAGTAGAGCACAATATCGGCAAAATGTTGGTAGTTTCAATACATATTTGCCAAATAAGAAAATATATCATTATTTTTTGGACTGACTAAATCCTTGCGGCACCTTAGTATATTTCGAAATCTTATTTATGAAATATAGTTTACTTATTTGATAAGATCAAGAATTAGAGAAATTTCGATAATTTTTATAACTTGTGAGGTGTTTATATTTATAAGAAGAAATACAACTTAAAAAGATTTAAATTGCATGTCCAAACAAAATTTTAACTTCATATCAATTTAACTTCAAATTATGATTCCATATGCATGTCCAAACGACCCTTATAATGACAGAAATCTTATGGCATAAAAGGGAGTCGGGTACTCTAAAGCTCCCGCAATGCGTAAGGTCCAGGAAAAGGCTGGACCACAAGGGTCTATTGTATACGGTCTTACCTTGCATGGCAGTATCTTTACCATCACTCCAAGTCTCCCTTTCTGAAGACATATTTTATTTTATTTTAAAAAAATCTATCAGATTAATAGTCTGTTTGACCAGACTTATTTCTTCCCAAAGGTGCTTATTTTTTTTCAAAAGTGCTTATTTTTAAAAATTGAGATGTTTGGTCAAGCTTATGAAAGAAAAAAAAAGTGCTTTTGAGGAGTAAAATAAGTAGATTTTCATAAGTTAAAAAAAATGATGTTTTCCTAAATGCACTTTCGAAAAAATATATACTTAAAACAGTTTTAAATGCTTGATTAAACACTAATTGTTGTTCAAAAGTACTTTTTAAATTTATTGGTCTAACACAAACTCGTTCTGCACTTTTAAAAAAAGTACTTCTTAAAATAATCTAATTTTAGAAGTTTGTCAAACAAGCTTGACAAGCTTTAAGTTAAATTAAATTACAATCATATACTTACCAATTAAAATTAGGGAATATATTTTAGGTGGAATCTTATTCTATAAGTATTAGGTTAGTGATGAGTTGGATAAAGTAGAGAATGATGCGGATCTTAGCAACTACCGTCCTCCACTGTTTGGTTATACTTTCATCATAACCAAGTGGATTGCTCTTAAAGATACACGTCATCTCTCTTTCTTCTTCAAATTCGGAACTGTATATATTCCTACGCTGAACAAGTCTTCTCTTACTGTTTCATTTGAATTTTCAGATTTTTCCTTTCATTAATTTCCACCTTCTCCATTTCTCAATTGATGATTCCATTTTAGGTATGCAATTATATTTATTCTCATATATGTTTATACATCATCTTTATATCTTTATATATATATGTTGTTCTTTTTCTTTTTTTGAATGTGATTTTTGCCCAACAACTGAAAATTGTGTGATAATGTTACACCAACACCAACATATCTGGTGTAATTCCACGAGATGGGTCTAGGGAGGGTAGAGAACATGCAGAGGAGGTAGAGAGGCTAAAAAATTGTGAGATCATGTCAAGTATAATAATATACACAAAAGTTCTTGGTTCGAATTGATGAGATAGTCACATACTTCAACATGGTATGAGGGCAGGCAAGGTTTAAATTCAAGTCTCACCGCCACCTATTGTCAAATAGAATTTTCTTGTGCTTGGCTTAGAAGGGGGGCATGATAAGCTGTAGGAGTAATAATTAAGTAACAAAAGTGTGCAAACGGAAATTATACTTTTGTTGTGCCCTAGAAATTGGATTTATGGAGTCATTCATTGTTAGAGATTTTTGGATGTCTAATGGAAGGAAACAAACTATAATTGAGTTTATAAATGGAAACTACGTTGTTTTTGAATCTTGGAGCTCTCCAAAGATAAAATTGTCTCCGTATGATCTATAGGTCACGGGTTCCAGACGACAGTCTGACTATACACACCAGGGGTGTGGGACCATGCTAACACGGGATGTTTTTTTGTACCAGACTGTCCTTCTACATTATTTTTTGTATCTGTCCTCTGCAACAAAATTAAACAGTATGTCCTGCTAAGCATCATGTGCCATTTGATTTGCCAACTAATTCCTCATGTTGGGTTGTGAATGTTGACAAAAAAGTGTTGTATATGTGTTGCTGTCCAAGATAGGAATAATTCCTTGGCATAACATTACATGTAAGGTACTCTACAAATACCTAGGAATCCTGTTGTTAACCTAAACATGTTACAAATGCACAAAGGCTCATAAAGGGCAGTGAATGTTACTAGCCGTAATTTTTCTTATAAAATAAAAGAAAATGTGTGCTTACATTTCGTCTATTGTTTACTATTAGGGATTTGTATGAAAGCAGAATGTAGAGAACTTCCGCTATTAAAGAATCTAATTTCTTTACATATGCATATAAAATTCCTAGAGTATTGGACTCTCAACAGAGAGTCAATTTGTATTATCCTGAAAGTGGAGCATTGGCTTGTTCATAGCAACAGAAATAAGTAAATCATGAATTAGGACTCCGCTACGCCATTTTCTTGTGATGTAAAAATTAGATGTATTTTATTTAATTCCAAAGAACCTACAAGCTTTTTACCAACTTTATAATACAGACATCTTATCCCTTGTTCACCAGAAATGTGCATTTATTCTTTATTATTGTACAGTATGTTGGATGTGACATGGCACATTAATTCCCTAGGAATCATCTCAGAGACAAATTGTACTCATAAGAGTCATCAATGTAAGTTGTTAGAATTCTTGGATCAAAGTTTTCCATTTTTTCCTTGTCACACCAGAGATATAATCAATGATCTTCCAAATTTATTTTCGACTTGGAAACGTTTCACTATATATAGCATACTCTACTATTGGAATATGCTTTCTGAATTTGAATATTACCATTTCCTATGATCCTAATAATTAGCTAAAGATCATTCCATCAGACTCTTGGTGTTCTAATCACTTTCTGAAACTTTGGCAATCACCTATCTCATCATAGTTTCATCGACTCTTCAAACCTGAAAGATATAATTCATCTGTTCTAAATAGGCTTTTTCTGCTGTCTTATTGCAGATACGAGCTCCAAGAATTGTAGTCCTTCATTGACGTGGGGCGGCCTCACCAAATGTACCCCCCTTCTTAGCCATTGAAGCTAAAGGTATTGAGAGTGCATGTTCGAGACTTTAACCTGTGCAGGTCTTCGGTAGTATGACATAGTCGCCTTGACTACCGAACAAAAGCAGGATGGAATATGAAGAGGCCCCACTTTCTGAAAAGAAATCAAAACATTTTCCTCTGACTCCTTTCAGAATTATAAGGGGTGTGATATGTTTATTGGTTCTTCTTTCAACTGCATTCGTTTTCTTGATATATTTCGTGCCTGTGGCAGCTGTACTCTTGCGCTTCTTCAGCACACTTTATAGTAGGAAAGTTGTTGCGCTTCTGTTTGGTCTTTGGCTTGGATTGTGGCCATTCCTATTTGAAAAGGTAAATGAAACAAATGTGATTTTTTCTGGAGATTACGTTCCGCCAAGAGAACGTGTATTGCTGATCGCTAACCACAGAACAGAGGTCGATTGGATGTACCTATGGAATCTTGCATTGAGAAAAGGGTGCTTGGGGCACATCAAATATCTACTTAAGAAAAGTTTGATGAAGTTGCCGGTCTTTGGCTGGGGATTCTATGTGCTAGAATTCATCCCACTTGAGAGAAACTGGGTAGTCGATGAACCGGTGATAAAGCAAATGCTTTCGACTTTTACCAATCCTCAGGATCCATTGTGGCTAACTGTTTTCCCTGAAGGAACAGATTACAGGCAGGTTTCTCTTATGTAATATCTTATGCATTTGTTTTCTTATTTTGGTCCTTTGGGTCTTATGTTCTTGTTTGTTTCTCCATATGGAACTCAACTATTGAATTTTCGCTTGCATTACTTTTAACATTTTTCTGAAATTGTAAAGTTTCCTTTACATTCAGCGAGCAGAAGTGCAGAACAAGCCAAGAGTTTGCCAGCCAGAATGGATTGCCTGTTCTAAAGAATGTGCTGCTACCTAAAACAAGAGGTTTTTATGCCTGCTTGGAAATATTAAGGAGCTCTTTGGATGCAGGTTCTATCTTTTTACCATATCTAATAGAAACTTATTTTTTGCTCCACTTTTTGTTGCCCCTATTGCATTTCAGGGGGGAAATAGTTACTGTAATGTGACAAAAACTAGTTTTTTGACTTCACTGTTATAGTGGGTGAAGTGCATTAGTGCTTTGTGTAGCGTGGCAAAAATGTTTGTGACTTATCCTAAACTTTACACACTAATAGAAAAAAGATTTTTGCTGTCAACAACTAGGCCTCAGTCCAAGCAAGTTAGAGCCGTCTATATGTATCTAACTTAAGTGGAATAGTGAGGATTCATATAGTCGGCTCCAACTTGTTTAGGACTTAGGTTTCAGCAAAAAGTTTTGTAACTTTACTATTATAGTGGTAAAGTTCCGATGAAAGATTGTTTTATGACTTATTTATCTATTCTTGATTTTCATAAGGATGGTCTTTTCTCCTTTTTATTTACACAATCATACTGTCCAATTTGCAGTTTATGATGTAACCATTGCATACAAAAATCAGTGCCCAACATTTTTGGACAATGCTTTTGGTGTTGATCCATCTGAAGTACACATTCATGTTCGACGTATTCCGCTCGAGGAAATCCCAGAATCTGAAAAAGAGGCTTCTAGATGGCTAATGAAGACATTTCACTTCAAAGATCAATTACTCTCTGATTTCATTGCTAATGGCCATTTCCCAAATGAAGGAACAGAACAAGAACTATCAACAGCAAAATGCTTGGTTAATTTAGTAATAGTAATGGCTATTACCGGTATATTTATATTCTTTACATTTCATTCATCTATATGGGGTAAAATTTATGTAGGTTTCTCTTGTATATATATTGCTTCTGCTGCTTACTTTAATTTTCGACCTTATCCCATTTTTGATTTGGTTCTGTAAATGACATACTGAATAAAATTCTTAGAATGAAAAGTCAGTAGAAAGGTACCATATGTACTAAGTAGTGATGTAAATAGTTAATTCTTTTCATTTGTTGGATAATACAATGTTTTTGATCCTCCAAACTTTGCATTGCGGAGTAATTTTTTGTTTTACCTTTCCTTTGCCTTTTCTGTCTCTGTGTGTTTTGGGGTCCCAACTAATTTGGGTTCATGCCTCGTAAAGCCCAATAAAGGGAGAGACGCTTTTTTTTTTTTTTTTTTTTTTTTTTCATTTTAAGGACTCGAACTCAAACTTTTCGTTAAGAGTAGAGAGATCTTATTCATCCTGCCACAACTCTAAACTCACTTTATTGGTGAGGATTCAATTTCTCATTGTGTAATCCCCTCCCCTATTTTCCATTTTCCTATCTCCAATCTATATAAAAATAAAAAAGCATAGTGTTTTTTCAGTTCTCAATTGGTTGAACGATGTCTTGCCTAAGCACCAAAAAGGATTATAGGTGCCATGGACACTCCTCAACAGGTCTGTTGGCTGGTGAAAAAGATATTCCATGCAAGATCAAATTTACCCCTCATTAGTCCTGATAGTTCTAAGGGCAGCATGATCAAGAAAATTTACTTAAATATGATGAGAGACTTGCCGAAAGTTCCATGGAAGGGTGTTATGTATCACAATCAAGAAGTTGGGGGAAATTGCCCAAATCCATATTCGCATTGTGGCTCCAATTACTGGGGAAATTGCTTACTGCAGACAGACCGAGAAATCGGAGAATAGGGATCATTTATTTGGTGAATGTAAGTATACAAGGCAACTATGGAGCAGGCTCCTAAGATGGAAACAACTACCACAGACCAACAGGAAGACATGGTCTGTTTTGCTCCAATGGCCCGCCTCATCCAGAAGACCAAAGGCAGAAGTTAAAGGGCCACCTGATCAAACTCATTTACCCAATTTAAACATACTATATGAATTGAGAGGAACATTCACGTTTTTGACAAAAAGGGGTAAACAGAAGAGGCATTGGCTAGACATATAACTTGTATTAGTAACATTTGAGCCACTGGCAAAGTAAGAATTTTGTTAGACAAGTACAAATACTAGACATGAGGGAAGGTGTGCATAGTTGAGTTCAACATGAGGGGTGGGGAGTGTTAGTAGTACAGGCTGTGTTGGTGTAATATACCATAAATACAATAAATTACAGTTGAAAAATAAAATAATAAAAATGAATAAAATAATATTCAGGCTGAGGCATGGATATCTCGCTCTCTTTGAGGAGATTCAAGCCCGCTGCGGCATAATCTACACCGATCCAGCACTATCAATCTTGACTTGTCCCCTCCAGGATACAACAGCTCATCACGATGTACAACTCAAACAACTCTAGATTAGTTGAAGTGTTCAAAGGCCCACTACAAAAAACACCTTCCTTCAACATATAAAACTCTCTTTTGTATAGTGAATATAGTTGGAGACTTAGAATATTTTCTTTGTCTCAACTCTCTCTTTCACTAAATATAGTTACTCTCTTTTGTATAGTGAATATAATTAGAGACTTAGAATATTTTCTTTGTCTCAACTCTCTCTTTCACTAACACACACTATAATATGTTCCACACTCATCATTTTTCTCTACATTTACACAAAGGAAGAAACACCACTATTTATAGGTGAAAAAACTCTTCCTTGCAATGAATAAGAAGAATACGTGGGAAGATAAATGTGATGGAAGTTACAAGAGAATTAAGCCAAGTAGTGGCTAAATGAGTTACAAGAACATTAAGCCAAGTAATGGCCAAATAAGTTACATTCTGCCCATTAACATAAGGAAGTAAATGGCATAAAGTGTCATCAATCACAAGGGAGTATAACTACTGCATGTTAGAGGCAGTGCAAACGGTAGGAGTAATATAATAGTACTGCCTAATAAAAAGGGAAAAAGACACCACATGGCCCATCAAAAAATAAATGGCCCATGTTTGGGCTATTGGACATGGAATGGTCAGTCGGCCCAACATAATTTCAAAAAATGGCCAGTCGGCCCAAACTAATTTCAAAAATGGCCTGTCGAAACTGTATCAATATGGTATATATGGTACAAGACTGTATCAATATGGTATCAAAATTGTATCAATATGGTATATGAACTATATATGCATATGTTTTTTTGTATAAACTATATGAATGTGGCATGGGGACTGTATCATTATGGTATATGAACTGAAAAAAAAAAAAGGCAGTAGTAGCGACAAAAAGGCCTAAATTGGTTACCTTTTGGAATTGCAAAATCAATGGCTATTTCGTGGAAATAGTTTTGAGCGAAGTGACATTTATGTCCTTTCCCCTAATAAAAATGCAACTTAAGCCACTAACTTCCCCAATTAAACAAGGGATAATTACACAAAAGTACAACTAGCAAATATACTTTACAATTTCATAGCCTAAACATACATTACATTTTATAGCCCAAAACCCGAATTGGCCCATAAGTGTAAAGTAACCTTTTTGAGTTTGAGAATTAAATTTCAGATTGTAAAACTGTGGCATTGTCATCTTCAAATCAAAGGGCAAAAAAAAAAATCCATAGAGAATTACGATGCTTCTGTCAAGATTTCTCACTTCCAGGTCCACTTTTCTTAATCTTTCCTCTATAATTTCTTCATATTCATACTCAATTTCATCACTATCTGAGAAATTCCCCATAAGTGTAAAATTCAATTGGAGATTGGATTTGAGTTTGAAATTTTTTATGGTACAAATTCAAAAGTTTTGGGTGCATAGGTATGAGAAATTCTTCAATGTTTTCAACATCAGTGAGGAACAAAGAGTCAAAATAGTTGTAGTACGATTTATTTTGGATGTTCAGCCATTGTTGAAGCTCGAGCTTTAAAATTTGAGAATCGAATTTCCGTAAATAAGTTCTGTTTTAAGTGGGTATGGTTACAAAAGATCGATTGTGTATTGAGGAGCCCAAATCTGAAATTTTGGATGATTTGGTGTAGTTTTGAGGTGTTTTTGGATGAATTGGTGCTTGGATTCGAGGAAGAAAATGAAGTCCCTTTTTTTTGTATACATTTGTATACTGTATTGTATATTGTTGTATATATAACATTTGTATATTGTTATATATATATATAATACCGTCTTTTTATTTTGCTGATTTTCTTGTTCCTTTCCATTTTATATACATTTATACAATGTAAATACATTGCCTAAACATTATATATACATATGCATATATTTGTATAATTATGTATATTATTGTATAATTGTATATATACAACATTATACAATAATGTACAAAATTATAAAAAAAAAAAACGTCTATAATATTGTATACTGCGTGTATAAACCTCAGATGCAGCAATGCAACTCATTTCTCGATCAATATTTTTAAACGAAGAAACTGACTTTCGGAGATAATAATTATGAGTTGAGTGACAATATGAGAAATAAACTCCCAATTTCACTTGTATTTATGTACTTGAAATTTGTAATTGGTGTAACAATTTTCAATAAATTTTGAAATTTTGAGTAGTGTTGATTTTAGATCCTTGCTCTCTTTACCAGGGTCAAGCTCCTATTCATCTTATCTTCATGAAAGTTAAGGTTAAAGATTATCAAATATTTAAGTCCACGAGAAGTACACGTTGTAGGCATTTGGAGAAAATTTGGTTGAGATTTGAAAAAAGAAAACAAAAAGAAAAGGTAGTTTATGAAAATTAAGTAGAAAAATGCAACTGGAATGACCAAGGTTAGATAGAATGAAACTGCTTGCAATTTTAGTGCAATGGCGGTCATGATAACTAGATTGCTCCATATGAGACCTGGCCTACTAATGAACAATTTGTCCATACAAGTTGATGGCTACAGATTGAAAAGTAACATTTTGATCTTATACAATTGGGTCATTTTTGGTAATGTAATATACAATAGGCTATATTTTATAATGTAACGTTAATAGTTGCACTTTTTTGTAATTCTTGCATTAAACAATGCAACTTCATGACACTTAATACATAGGAGCCAAATATAATATAATAATATTAAAATGCTCCAATGAACTATCAGGCTGTGATAGCTAGATATATTGAGCAGATAGTGTATCATCTGCTTAGCTCTATAAATATTCTACTAACCAGATTAATCAAAGTTTCTTAATTACAAAAAAAAAAAAAAAAAAAGGGGGACAGAAGCGAAATTAAAATTTTTACTTTGAATTTTGGACTGTAATATTTTTTGCTTATTGAATTTCGGATAGATTATCTGTACATATTAAATAAAAATTTAATACAAATAAAAACTTTGAAATCATTGAATTCTCTCATAACTATTAATGTGGCTCTGCCCCTGATGAGTGGTACCTAATAGAAACAATTGTATTTTAGCAAAATTTCCAATGAAATTCGTGGAAAATGTGTGTAGACATAAAATTTTGTAAACTCTTCAAGAAGAATTCAATTTCTGTTAGAGTTCTTGGAGGCTACTTTACCTTAAGTCTAGCTTGGAGGCTACTCTACCTAAACCCTAAATTACGCCTATTTAAAGGGTATCATATTCTCTTGAAGAGGCATCTCGAAAAATTTCATAAACTCATGGAATATTCACAAAAAGAGATCAAAACTCTCTCTTCTTGATAATCAAATACTTCAAGAAGATCTACAAAAACCTTCTTTCATGGAGATCAAATTCAAATCTTCCTACGTTCAAGAAATACTCTACTAACGACCCTCGAATGACGAAAAAAATACATATCAAATTCAAATACTCCTACGTTCGAGAAATATGCTATTAAGGGCCCTCGAATTACGGATAAAGTCCATATCAAATCTAAATCTTCCTATGTTAGAGAAATACGCTACTAACGATCCTCGAATTATGGAGAAAATCAAGAGAGAAGAATCAAGGAAACAAACAGAATTGTACCCGCATGTTTATCAATAAAGAATTCATATTTCTTCATATTTTATTTGTGATTGCAATTCAAGATTCTATCACTGTAAAATTTGTTGCAAACAATTGGCACGCCCAGTGGGACCAAATATGCCCTTCATCTCTTCTCTCACAAATCAGATCTAAAAATCTATAATCACAAAACCGATGGAAATTACTTCAAGCCTGTCTTTGAGTTTCTTCAAGTCTACACTCCGACAACTTATGAAGTAAGGGATATTTGTAGACATCAAAATTTTATGAACTCTATACGAAGAATCCAATTTCTGTTAGAGTTCTTGGAGGCTACTTCACCTTAAGCCTAGCTTGGAGGCTACTCTACCCTAAATCCTAAATTACGCCTATTTAAAGGGTATCATATTCCCTTAAAGAGGCATCTACAAAAATTCCATAAACTCATGAATATTCACAAAAAGAGATCAAAACTCTCTCTTCTTGATAATCAAATACTTCAAGAAAATCTAAAAAAACCTCCTTTCATGGAGATTATATCCAAATCTTCTTACGTTCGAGAAATACGCTACTAACGACTCTCAAATGACGGAGAAAATTCATATCAAATAAATATTCTTATATTCGAGATATACGCTACTAACGGCCCTCGAATTATGGAGAAAGTCCATATCAAATCTAAATCTTCCTACGTTTGAGAAATATACTACTAACGGCCCTCGAATTACGAAAAAAATCAAGAAAGAAGAATCGAGGGAACAAACAGAATTGTACCCGCATGTTTATCAATAAAGAAGTCTTGTTTCTTCATATTTTATTTGTGATTGCAATTCATGATTCTATCACTGTAAAATTTGTTGCAAACAAATTGGCACACCCAGTGGGACCAAATCTGCCCTTCATCTCTTCTCTCACAAATCAAATCTGCAAATATGGAGTCACAAAACCAATGGAAATTACTTCAAGCCTTGTCTTTGAGTTTCATCAAGTCTACACTCCGACAAGTTATGAAGTAGGGGGGCATTTGTAGACATCAAATCTTTGTGAACTCTACAAGAAGAATCCAATTTTTGTTAGAGTTATTGGAGGCTACTCTACCCTAAACCCTAATTTACGCCTATTTAAAGGGTATCATATTTCCTTAAAGAGGCATCTCCAAAAATTCCATAAACTCATGGAATATTCACAAAAAAAGATCAAAACTCTCTCTTCTTGATAATCAAATACTTCAAGAAGATCTACAAAAACCTCTTTTCATGGAGATCAAATCCAAATCTTTCTACGTTCGAGAAATATGCTACCAACGACCCTCGAATGACGGAGAAAATCCATATCAAATTCAAATATCCCTACGTTCGAAAAATACGTTACTAACGGCCCTCGAATTACGGAGAAAGTTCATATCAAATCTAAATCTTCCTATGTTTGAGAAATTCGCTACTAACGGCCCTCGAATTAGAGAGAAAAGAATCAAGGGAACAAATAGAATTGTACCCGCATGTTTATCAATAAAGAATTCATGTTTCTTCATATTTTATTTGTGATTGCAATTCATGATTCTATCACTGGAAAATTTGTTGCAAACAATGTGCTCGTCAAAAATTATTTTTGATAGATAATTGTCAAAAATCTCACATTTCCTGTCTAATATTAAGAAAAAAAAGAGGGGACAATTTGAGTAGAACAAATTTGCTGATGAGCTTACATGCCCAAATTAAATTAGCCAACTTGACATAACCAGACAAGAAAAAGAACAAGAGGATAATTTTTTTTTAAAAAAAACACAGTTAGTTCTCACATCAAAGTGCTCACCAGAAACACGTACAATTTAAAAGTCATGGGAGTTAGGTTAAAATGAAACATCAAACATCCTTTGCGTGTATTAGGTTTTTTTGTTTGTCTTCTCTCTTAATCACTTTCATGTCTATAGTGCTCATAATTAATCTTTTAGCCTAAGCAGATATAAAAGATTAAGCTACCATAACAATCTAGGGGAATAAGTGAACAAGAATAGGCCGGTTAAAGAGACATTCGAAAAGTTAAAGTGTGTAACTAATTTTTCGAGATAAATTTAGGGTGTGTTTTATATATTTTCTTCACAACTTACATACAAGTTTTTGCCACTATCAAGATTGTAAGTTGTAACTCGTAGCAATTATATATAGCTTATAGTAATTTTGATTTGGTAACATTTCTAAAAAATGGTGAATAAGTTGTTATGTCTAGTTAAAATATATATTGACTAAGTAATTTTTTTTACGTTATTGATACTGGTATTATATATAAGTTAAATCGATACATATCTAAACAAGTACAAATCACACAAAACACCGCATATATAGACACACAAACACATGACTGTAGCAACTGCGAAAAGATTACAATTTCATTCTAGGAGATATAAGCATCCATTATCTTAGACTTTTTAAATAAAAAATAAATCTTTAGAAAAATATATATGTTAGGTTCTTGTAGGAACCATTAATCAATAAAGTTAAATGTGCTAGGTTCTTGTAGGAATCAGTAGTCAAAGGTTAAATGTGCTAGGTTTTTGTAGGAACCATTAATCAAAGGTTATATGTGTTAGGTTCTTGTAGGAATCAACAAAGGTTACGACGGAGTAGAAAGTATAATTTCATATTTTTAATTAGAGGTCTCGGGTTTGAGAACTAACTAGATATGAAGTCGTTGATGGTTGGAATCGGAGCGATTTATTCCAAAGTGAAAATTTGAAATCGCTTCTGGTTGGAGTCGGAGCAATTTATCGCAAAGTGAAAACAAGTATCGAGACATTGAATCGGAAACAAAAAAGAAGGCTCTTGTGGGAGATAAAAACAGGTATCATGGCATGTTAAATAAGACAAGTCGATGCAACTGATTGGTAAAATGTTACACTAAATAAGTTATACACCAACCTAGGAATTAAACCACCATTCTTCATGTTTGCATTTTTTATGGTAAACTAAATTTCTTTACTCAATGTTAATTGTCAAAATCTTATAAAGCATACCAGAAAATGACTTGTCTATCTATTATCACATTTTGGCCAGAGCAAAATTAGTGGTAACTAATCAGATACACTCACCTAACTTCATAAATCATTTAGGTGAATATTCATTGATTCTCCTTTTATTATATTTTTCTTTAATTATATTGTGTTGGGTGAACTAATATCGAAAATGGATAAGAATTTCAGTCATTGCATCCTACAAATAAATTAAGCACCTAACTAGATAGCGGCAGGTGAACTATAGCTTGTTAACCTTTAATAATATTGAGTAAAGGGTTAAATTTGCTTTTGAACTATGCGAAATGAAATAGATTTGTCCTTCTTTAATAGCTGGAGTCAAACATGGTTTTGTCGTTATTAGTTGGGATCAAATTTACCCCTGATCAATTATGCGAAAAGGAATAAATTTGAGCCTTCCACATAATTCAAGGACAAATTTGATACTCTTTCTCGCATAGTTTAAGGGAAAATTTGACCCGTCTCCCTAATTTTAGATTTTAAAATTTCTTTGTTCCTCCTTTCTCTCTTTCCGTCACTACCTCCCACCATCACCCTTTCTTCCTCCTTCCTCCATGTCTCTCCCCACCATCATTGTCATCATCACCTCAATCACCATGTTCCCTTCCCATTGTCACCCCACCACGTACCTATATATATACCACTAGAAAGGAATGCGCTAAACAACTTGAACATGAAATATAGAATACAATTTTAATGTTGGTGTATTGTTGCATAGGGGTAAAAGGAGGAGAAAAGAATAATTGGTGATAGAGATTGTAGCGCGGGGAGAAAAAAAGAGGAATACAAATTTGACCTCTATGCGACTATACAATTTTTTTTACCCCTCTAGTGAAATTACATTTTGAATTACTGCCTTGATGATATAGCTAGGTAATTAGGGGTGAAAATTTAGGGGTGCGCATTGGTCGGTTCGGTTCGATTTATCGATTTTCGGTTTGTAAATACCCTAAACCAATAACTAAAGATATTTTTTATCGATTTTTTATCCTTAACAGTTTGATTTTCGATTTAGCCGAAAAGAAAATGCTAATATAAAACCAAATATTTTCTGGCACCTGTTTCAACTATAAACATTAAGGAATATAATGAGGTCTAATTCTACTTTAAAAAACAAAAGACTATTCAAAATTCACTTAAACTGGTCTACATTATAATAGCGTTTTAGCTATTCACTTTTTCTGTTTCTACACTGAATTTTTTCTACATTAAAGATATTGGGATCCACGAGTTGATGGAAAGTAAATATTTTACTCTTTTAAAAGGAAAATCTATTTATGTTGTTCTCGTTGCTCGTTGCTATTCCAAAGGATGTTTCAGGACAACAACTTACTATCATGAATAAGGTTTTGTAGATGTGAAGACACTGATATATAAGTAGAGGTAAAGTATAGTATAGCCTTATTGGGTTATCAGTTTACCCAATTACTCAATATTAAAAAACCGATACCGAATCGATAACCTGATAAAAAAAAATATAAAACCATTAAAAAACCGTTAACCCAATAATACAATAGCAATAAATCAATAACATTTTTTTTAATTTGATTTATTGATCGGTTCGAGTTTTACACACTCCGAAGTGAAATACGCCCTGACGGATGACTAAACTCCAATAAGTTCCAAAATTAAAAATATGTCGTTATCACGTGCTTCACTGAAGCTCAGCACGTGACCAGTTTAGCAGCTCCCACTATTTTTTTTCTTTTATTTTTAGTTAAGATTCTTCTTAAGCATGATTATTACTTACTAGTCTATGGAAACGTGCGTTGCACGTTTATTTTAAAATATTTAGTATAAAATTTTATTTATACTTGACACTTGACACTTGCATGTTTATTGAAACTGATTGTTATAATATATTTTCAGAAAAATTGGTAAAGCCAACTGAACTAACAAAATAAAATCATAAATCTACCTTCTTGTTGATGATGCTGAGACAAAACCCAAATGAACATCATTAATTAATAATTTCAAACATCAAAAATTGATTTTTCTTCTAAAGTTGAGGAAAGGAGAAAATTGAAATGATAAAATTGTTGATTCTAAAATTTAGAAAAGTTTAATGAACATAAAGAAATACTAACGAACTAACAATCAATATACCAAAATGTAGTTAATAACATAATTAAAACTAAGTCATAACAAATAAGGAAAAAAAAAAGGAAAAATATTTCTTTGACTTTTTTTGCTATTTTATTCGACGGTAACATGCTTATTTCATCCAATTTTTTCGATAAGAAATTTCCAACTGATAATAAAACACATAAATTATCAAAAGAGAAAAATCAAGTTTATGAGCTAGTTATCAAAAGAGAAGTATTACTAGTTTAGGCGTACGCGCCTTGCGCGTGTACTTCACTTTAATGAGTATAAACGTTACCCTAAATATGATATCTGTTCAAATAATATAAATTAATACAACATCTTTTGAACATGTAAATTAAAGATGGAGAATTTATTTAATTAGTTATATATTATTTATAAATATCTAAGATATAAATGAGGTAGTGAAATACATTGACAACCCCTTATATTTGTCAGTAAATTTTATTTTTAAAATAATTTTTCTATTTACTCTCATATGTATATTAAATTTTTAAGTTAACCGTATACTTTAGATTTATAATTTCATTGAAAAATTTAAAAATTTATCATGTTTTGTTTTAATTTCAGCAAGTACATACGTAATAATTGAAGATTTAAGATATTTTAGCATGCAACACAAGTAGTGTTCAGATTTTGCACTAGAATTTAGTCAAAAATCGTACTCTTTAGTGTTTAAAAATTTAAAAATGTTTGTATAAACTGCTCTATTGTGAACTCACATGATTCAATTCTCACCCTTTTATGAAGTACGATGATATTATGTTCTTGTGTCTCGGTGTCTTCAGTAATACGATCGATTAGTGATTGATAATCCATAAAGTTGCACAATTTAACTTGGTTTCATCCTAGAAGTGCGAAATTTGATCTGCAAATTCCATGCCATTTCAATCCCTCTTCTTGATCAAATAGAATATAGTCATGCTCTTTCTCTGCACTTCACCCATAATTTCAAAATGTAGTTTGTAACATGGATCAAGAGAAACAATAAAAAATAGTGTCTTAGAAAATAAAATAATCATAATATTTAATATGATTTGGTCAAGCGACCTATATATTGAAAAAACTAATATTAAAAATTACACAATTTATTGAGAAAATAATTTCACGCTAATCAAACAATTTCAGTAAATTTCTATGTGAATGGAGAGACAATTAAAATTAATATAGAGCTTAATTATGAAGTTGATATTTTCTATTCATCAAATTTCAAGAAAATTAAATTAAAAGCTTCTTCAGCAGCAGGTTATCAAGTAATTCTTCTATTGATGTGTTTTTCTAACCCTTAATTAATGGAGGAAGAATATTAAACCTAAACCTAATTGATAGAAAAAATCCAAATAAAGAAAAAGTCAAAAAGTCCTAAACTTAGACGCACGTCAGTGCTTTTTTCCACCAAAAATATAGCGTAAATTTGGTGTCATTCCGCCGAAAAAAAGAATTTTACACCTAAAAAGTATGGAAAGAAGTCCGCGAAAAAAAAAAAAAAAAATCACACCTAAAAGGTATGGAAAGAAGTCTTTAATTTTAGGTAATAATTAAATGTCATAATTTATAAAAATAATTAATAATTAAAGAAAAAAAGTGAAAAAACTATTTTGTCTATTGCGAGTTTTTAATGAACGATAAAAAGTTCAAACAACATTTCTAAGACCTATAAATATAAATATAAATATAAATATAGATATAGATATAGATATAAATATAAATTACTCTATGAAAATTAGAGTACCATTTTCATTTATTGACTCTTACTAATAAATATAATTTTCTAAATATAGTTTTCATATTCCTTTAACCTACCTAAACTGATAAAAAGTACCAAAGGGAGTGGTCATATATTTTTAGATTAGAAAGAAAGCAATGAGAAAATTAACTCCGAGATCTTTGCGTGGTGTGCAGTTAATGGGACTTGGCCACAAAGAAATCTTTGCATGCCAATATTATTTATGGTATTTCACATACCACGCCAAGATGTTTCATTAGTGTCACAAAAAAATAAAATGTAAATTTTATAAACTTAATTATTGGCCTAATCACTCTTTAAACCTATGCAAAGAAAATGAGTCATTTTGTTTGAGTATAAAAATTTGTATTGTTCATAAAATAGATCTTTTTGGTAGAAATGCAAGGTAAATTTGCGTACAATAGACCCTTGTGGTCCGGTCCTACTCCAAACCCGCGCATAGCGAGAACTTTAATGCACCTGAATGCGTTTTATAAAATATTTGATTTTTGATATAAATCTTGTATAACTAATATAATCTCCGTATAATTAATATAGTATTTGGTTTCCGTATTAAACTAATAAACTCCGTATAACGTAAATTATGTAGAGTTTATTAATATCGTAAACCAAATTGTATTACTAATTTCAGTGTTGTTTACAGGAAAATCCATATATCGAAAACTTATGTACTACGTACTTCTTAATTTTTCAGATTAAATAAATTATAATTATTGGAAAAAATAATTTGATATATCAAGTTTATTTTTCCTTTTCTATAGACACTATTTCTTCATGCAAACTAATTTTCCTACGTGGGTGGGTGGGTGGGTTAGTGTGGGTTGGGTGGGGTTATGGGATGTAATGAGCTATAAATAGACAAATCCTCCAAATTTAACTTTCACAAATCCACACTTACCTTACTTTCTCCCCTAATTACTCAACACTAAACTCTTTGTTTCTTGTGCTAATTCCAATGGCCGCCATGCATAAGCATCCTTATTTTCTCCTTGCCCTCTTCATGTTTGGTGAGTTTCATCTCTTTAGTTTCAAAGTTGTATTCTTAAGTGATTCATATGTAGTTGTTTATTTAACTAATTTGAAATTGAGACTTAGTTATAAATTTTTATGTGATTCAATTATCTTCAGAGACGAGTACAGAATTGTGACATTAGGTTCATCTGAATCAGTACTTCTGACGTGAAATAAGAAATTTTTGTATAGAAAATCATCGAAATTATAATAAATATGAGTAATAAATTTGAACACTTAATAGCATTCAAAGGTGTTGCGTATTGGTCAATAAAGTAATTTTGAAGTGAAATATGAATTTTCATGTTCAAAATCCAGCTACAAAAATGCTATGTGATTTCTTTCAAACTATTGTCATAGCCGTGGTGAACTGATATCTTTTGTTGATTAGTTCACTTAGAAATCACGATTATAAGAAAAAAAATAGATTTTGGACACGTAATTTTAATACAATTCGGTTCAATGTTGGAAATCTTTTAGGTTGAACTAATCGAGCTTAAATCAAGAATATGTTTATGTGAATGTGAAGAAACAGAGTATTTAACAGTTTACTTACCATTTTTGCAGAAGCAATTGCTATTTCCGCCACGCAATTCACACTTCAAAACAACTGCGGTTACACAGTTTGGCCCGGTACACTCTCCGGCAACGGAGTAGCAATCTCCGGCGATGCCGGATTTGCCTTAACCCCTGGCGCCACCATCCAACTCACCGCCCCCGGTGGCTGGTCAGGCCGTTTCTGGGGCAGAACCGGCTGCACTTTCGACGATTCCGGCAAAGGCAACTGCAAAACCGGCGATTGCGGCGGCGCATTAAAATGCCCCGCCGGTGCCGGCGGCGTACCGCCAGTAAGCCTAGTAGAATTCACCATCGCTAATAGCAAGGATCAAAAGGACTTTTACGATGTTAGCCTTGTTGACGGATACAATGTTGGCATCGGTGTCCGTCCAAGCGGCGGCTCCGGCGACTGCCAGTACGCCGGCTGCGTCACCGATTTAAATATCAACTGTCCAAAGGAATTGCAAGTTGTAGATAACGGCGTTGTTGTTGCGTGTAAGAGCGCGTGCGCACAATTCAACACGCCGGAGTATTGTTGCACCGGCGAACATGCAACGCCGGCGACATGCTCGCCGACGCAGTACTCGAAGAAGTTTAAGGATGCTTGCCCTACTGCTTATAGCTATGCATATGATGATGCTTCAAGTACTTGTACTTGTGCTGGTGCTGATTATATTATTACATTTTGTCCAACTAGTACGTAAATTTTTTATGATTATTGTTTACCATAGAATGGAGTATTATTTCTTGTAATCTCCATTGATTCTTGTAATCTCCATTGATTTACATGGACTATGATATTATCATATCGAATTAATTTGATATTTTTCATTTCGATTTTGATCTGTATTGTATGGCAAGTCCATAGTTAGGATTTGTTTGATCTCATTTATATACTATGTAGGATTTATACAGTAATTTGGTACTTATCAAAGTATACATACTACAATTATTATATTGTACTAGTACAAGTGTATAACTATCAAGTAACTCTATCTAGTAACACTCAGATAAATGAAAGAAACTACTTACCGTTCGTCCTCCCAATTCAAAGCTTTTTCTTGAAAGTTTTAATCTTGCTGAATATGATAACAACCGTGACTATAAATAGAATAGTAACTATAAATTAAAAATTTGCCTTTTTAGTACACCCTTGTTTTGGTTTTTCATTCGATATTCAATATTCGCTTTGGGGCTCAACTAATTTGAATTTGCATCAGAAAACTTCACTTTGGAAAATATATTGCTCTCTATTCATATCCTGAATTTTAACCCGAAATCTGTGATTAAGTATGGAAGAGTACTTACCGTTCCACCCGAAATTCTGGTGGTACCCCTGGCTGAAGTTGGTGTTACAAAAATCAAAAAGCACAATTTAGTTGTTCTTATTGGTATCTTACTCCCTATTTTAACTATGTAAAAACAAATAAAGTCCTTCATTTTATTACTTCATAATTTTCAGGTGAAAAGATTCTTTCTTGGATCGGTGTGAATATTGTGAGAAATAGGTGTATCTATACATTGGAGTTCAAAATTGTCTATTTGGGGATGGAGAAGAGTCAACTTCTTTGTTTGATTAAAAGACCCATTTAGTCGAACAAATACTATAAAAATGAAGACACAAGTCAGTGGGATTTGTCCATTTTCAGGCATTGCAATTTGCAACTGAAGTTAACATTAAATATAGTTTACTTATAGTTTAATCATAGATTAATCAAGGACACTGACATTTTCTAATACTAATATTCACACCCGACGACTGTTAAAATGTTCCCTTTGTCGTAAGAGTCTGTGGACTATTAAATATATAAAAGCCAAAAGCCTATTTGCTTAGTTACTTGGGATTTCTAATTTCAAGATTGAGGGGATGTAATACGGTGTAGGGTGGTTGAAATGGAGCCTAGCTTCGGGAGTCTTGTGTGATACGAAGGTGTCTCTTAAGTTTAAAGGCAAGTTTTATAGAGTAACAGTCTGACCGGCTATGTTGAATGGAGCGGAGTGTTGGCAGTTAAGAACTCCCACATCCAAAAGTTGAAGGTGGCGGAGATGAGGTTGTTGAGATGGATGTTTGGACTTACTAGGAGAGATAGGGTTAGAAATGAGATTATTCGAGAAAAGGTAGGAGTGGCTTCGGCGGAAGACAAGATGCGAGAAGTGAGATTGAGATAGTTCGGGCATGTGATAAGGAAGTGCTTGGTTGCCCCAGTACGGAGGTGTGAGAGATTGTCTATGGATGGTTTCAGGCGGGATAGAGGAGGTTGGCCGAAGAAATATTGAAGGGAGGTGATTAGACATGAAATGGAGCAGTTACAGCTTACAGAAGACATGACCCTTGATAGGAAGGTGTGGAGGGTACGAATTAGGGTAGAGGGTTAGTGGGTAGGAGTACGTCCTTACTAGTAAGAAGGAGTGCTTTGTTTATAGCTATGTTTGTAGTTTCTTGTTCGTGGTGTTTTTGGTGATGTTTGTGATGATGTTTGTGATTTCGTATAGATAGTTTATAGTATTTACTATGTGGGTGTCTTGTTTCTTTTATTATCTAGTGGTGTGTTATTCCATTTTATTTTGTTTTTATGTTTGATACACTTATTTGTCCTGAACCAAGGGTCTATCGGATACTACCTCTCTATTTCATCTGAGGTAGTGATGTGGACTACGTATACTTTACCCTCCCCGGACCCCTGTTGTAGGAATAGACTGGATATGTTGTTGTAGTTTGAAATGAAGCATATGAGAGAAGTAGCTATGTTCCCATAGAATCCTATGTGTTTTCCACTTTTGGATCTCACAGAGAAAGCGTGTTTTTTCCTTAGACTTTCTCTCTCATTTGCGAAGCAAAGAAAGCAAGTACTTGAAAAAACTGTCAAAAATTCCCACTATACAAAGCAATGTTACAACGAAACTCTCAAATGTAAAATGCTCCACAGTTCAAAAGGCAGACATAAAATTCAGGAATAATAAGGCAAGTAGTTAAAGGCACAAGCCAAAACAAAATACACAATAAATTGCTGCATGGCCTTGGGCCAATTCATTTTACTCCTTTTTACTCTTATCCTTTTTCTTTTGATTACATTTCCTCTACATCAAGACTTTCATCTTTGAAAGCCATAATCTCAAATTAATTTCCCACCCAAATCTTTTACCAAATCAACATTTGGGTTGGGAGCCAAAAAGAAAAAAGAAAGAAAAAAAACTAAATTATGAGCGCTTCGCGCACACATTTTCCTCCTACCCCGTAGAGAAAAGCTTACAACATACAAGCCGGCCAATGAAAAGGAAAAGAAAAAAGGGACCTAAAGCTACCTACAATGTACACCAAATTCATTTTCTAAAACCAATCCTGCCTGAATAGTGCCCCTCTAAAACCAAGCATCCAATTCGCCCCAACCTGTGCAAAGACCTTGACCCTCGTGTTCATTGCTAAATAGTGTCTGGTCTGAGCAATCAAGTGATGCTCCACATGCCACGTTATATGATTGGCAAGCTGAATGACACACTCGTAATCGGTTGTCCCCATCCTCGTCACATTTTTGGATTGAGATCTGGTTTTAGGCAGTTTGACAGAAATAATGAATAAATCGTACGTATACACAAATGCATGGTAAATTTCTTTGAGCTCGGTAAGAAAAAAGCATAGAATTGTTTTGGATGAAGAAACTCACCCAGCAGGCTAGTCGTTTAGCAGCTCCATCACAATCTCTACCCCTAAAAATGTTCAAAATCTTACGAGGACCAGCTGGGAATAGTCGGTTGTAGTTGGGCATTACCACTACTTCTTCCAGCTGCTGCAAGATACTTAACTCACTAGGTGCACAATGTTGTCCCGATACATCATTTTGAAGCACATCTTTGCAAACGGATAGACTAGGAAGAAGCGTGGAGCTATTCTGGCACGTGTAACCAGCATAGTCAGAACAACGAAACTCACAGACTCCGTTGTCACAGACCCCACCATGAAGGCTGCACTGCTCATCGCAAACAGCTGCTATCACCAATGGAAATGTTAGCTAAAGTTAAAAAAAATCAACCTTAATGCATTCTTCAAATGACGTATCATTTAAAGGACAAAGTAAGACATTTACAATTATAAGGTATAACAAAAAGTAGATGTTGTCAGAATGTTATCCTTACAGGATCTGGTCAAATTTGAAGTCTAGAAAATCTTCAACCTACTGGTTTCTTCAAGTACCATTAGTTACTTCCACGCTCAATTACAAAATTATTTTGTTTGAGGAAAGGGGAAAAAAGGAGCTGCCACCCAAAAGATTTTGAGCTGGTTCAACAAAGTACAAACTAAGCTAGCATTTGGCCATAGATTTTGAAAATTTATCTTCAAAAACCTAATTGGCCATGAAATTTGATCAGATTTTCAAAATCTGATCTTCAAATATTTTCAAGTTCCAAAAATAGCCAGCTTTTGGATTTTTGGGATTTCCACTAACAAAACTTCAAAATTTTCCAAGTAAAACGCATGTCCATACACAACTTCAAAAACTCAAATTTTCATCAACTTCAAAATCTATGGCCAAACGGGAGCTAAGCTGAATACTCCTTTTACGGCATAACTAACATGTACAAAAGAAAGAATCAATTAAACCATGTTACCTGTGGAACAATCAACCCCCGTGTAACCGTTATCACATTCACAAACACCATTCCCAAGACACTTGCCATGTCCACCACAACTGCCAGGACAGGAGCCTGAAATAGAAAGCAAAAGTGATTACACAAAATAAACCTACTTTCGTCAAAAGATTCCAGTATCGCGGAGAAAGTATGGGAGCTCACGTTTGCTACAATCATGACCACCAAACCCAATAAAGCATCGACATTTTCCACCTAAGCAATCTCCATTGAAATTGCATGAGTTGGGACATTGACTAGACAACGAAACCGGATTCACATTACACAGTTCCTGGTAAGCTGGGCAGATGAGCTCACCTACAATTGCGGAAAAAAAATTAACAAAAAGAGGGGATTAAGTCTGAAAAATCAACAAAGAGAGATTAAATACTCAGGTGATTAAACAGAAGTAGTACAATTATTATTACCATTAAAGCCCGGAAACTGGATAGGTCCACCAGTTTTAGGACAAACTCTCCAAATGCCATCTACTGCTACCTGCGGGAAATTTAACCATATAATAAGCTAAATGCAAGATATCCTTCCAAAGATTTGTTCTTTTTCCAAATATAATCTGAGCTGGAAGAAGTGAACTAGGACAGCCACCTCAGATCTAGCACACAGAAAGAGGCATCCCACGATTTCATTACTAACACTTAAAACTCTAGAAAAAAATAACAATATGCTCACCTCCGTAACATTTTTTATGACCCATTGCCCAATTTAGTGCATCATATAGTATTGACCACTTTTCTTAAGAAACAAATTACAATATTCACATATTCAGATTGATTCAGCAGCACTATTTTGTCTTGCTTTAATTTTGATTTCAATAGGATATATATGCTATTTCTGAATTTTCCAACTGCTGCTTTTACGGTGTTCTAACCAAAAAAAAAAAAGTATAATTACATACAGTATTCCTCTTTTTACCTCTGCATTATTCAAACTATGTCGTTCTCATGGATGGTTAGATGGCCTTTTTAATATTAGAAGGGTAATTTTCACAAGTTTTTACAATTATGCTTCACAAGAATGTAGATATTTCTTGTAGGTACTGAAGTTTAGTCCATAATATGCCTAGATAGAAATATAACTACCTAGTATATTTTAGTCTAGACATATTGCAAATATTTTTGAGAAAGGTAACAATACTAGGCAGATTGCAAATATTACTGACTTCATGCCTTTAAATGTCCAAAATGCAAACTCGAAGATTGAGAATACAAAGGAATGCAAGAGAAAGATATCCAGCTATTATCCTCTCATGGATGACGTAGCTCCTGAGCTTTGAACTACTCTCTCTCGCATCTCATTTATCATTAATGAGCTAATATACATTCTCTTGGATAGGCAACTAAGATCAAAAGAAAAGAACAACGAATACAGTGGACAAGTAATTTCCGAAGTCATACCTCTAACGAATTGTTTGAGCACCTATGCTGATAACAACCATTGCCTTGGGCCATTGAGCCACGTACAAATCCAGAACGCACTAAAGAAGAAGCCATGCACCTGTATGGATTTAAACTAAAAACTAGTGAGCTAATATCCGATTAGATATAATCTCCAAAGGCTACAGGCAAATACCTCACCTTGAATTACTTCCCCTCACTTCACCTAACATCCTATCAGGTGCACGAGCACCATTAGTGTCTGTACATGATCCATCAGAGTAAGCAACAAAATAAGTGCAATAATCAGCCAATGATGACTGACCACCTGCAACAGCAATCCACCAAAAGTTACAACAGAAAATCCAGTTCAATAAACTTACAAAACAAGTAATGTTGGTTTCAAAATCGCATTTGGCATGCATCCACGCAACAATACTAATAGTCGACTTTTATCAGAAGATCAAAGTAGACAAAAAGACTCTGTATCCAAGACAAAATCAGTTTTCAATGACATTGAAATATTAAAAACAAAGGAAATAATGGAATACCTCTGTTAGCCTGTGGAAAATAACGAGCCCATTGTGGAAGATCCCCACTATAATTCATAATTGGACAATAACCTTCTGCCTCCCTGTTAAATGTACATCCAGATAACTGGGTGGAGTTACAATGATAGGCTCCCTTCCAGTGATTGCAGGGCAAGGTAACGAAATCCGATCCTTGGTTGCGGCCCCAATCAAGACGGTCAGCCATGCTATAATTAGCCCGGTACCATCCACTGTCCTCAAGTAAAGCAAGAGTCATTTTTGAAACTACTGATCTTGTATCTACCGACCCAGTCATGATCTCATTCATCAACAGCCTTTTCTCCCAGTGAGAACCTGCAGCAATTTATTGATGAAACAATTGATCAATAATTCAAAGAAAATATTCATTTAGCAAGATACACTATAAAGTTGTATTCTTTCAGCTATGAAAGTGCAGGTCAGTATATCTCAGAGGGATCCATTCAAGATAAAAGATAATAATCAACCTGATGTACCACGTCCGCCTCCATCTTCGAGCTCCAGTCCAGTGAAATTCTCAGAGAATGCCTGCAGTGATAAACTGGTTAATGGTATTCTAACTTTGATGAGTTTAGCTCTGCCCATAAATTTAATGTGGTAAAGAATAATAAGCTAGCATAAGCGACAGGAATAAGAGAAGGAAAATTAAAGAAAATAAAATAGTATACCCCATAGTGATGGCGAGCATGCATGAGAACTCGAGGAAGCACCACTCGAGTTACCATTCTTCCAAGTTTTTCATCCATTGCCTGATCAGTAACCTACACATAGAAATGGCGTAAATGCACTTCAGGCTTCAGCATAACCAACTAAAAATAAGTGAACCCTTGACTATCTGAAAAATAGTTGATGTCAATGCAAATAGAAACAAAAGGGGGCACAGATGCTCTTTCCTAGCGAATAAAGAAAAGGAAGGAAATAAGCAATGCTGAAAGGATTTTGACATTTCCAGTAATTGGCACAAGACGCTGGAGCAAGAAGCAACATCCTTTAGAGATGTAGTAGAAAACTAAGAGCAAGGGACTCAAGGCAAATCCTTGACCCAAACAATACTTGGGATAGGCCACATAGTTTACAGACTTATCATAGAGAAAAAGCAAAGCTTCGCTTTGCAGAATCCTATATGCCCTAAGACAGATACAAGTAAAAGTAACAGCATACAAGAGGACAGAGCACCAAAAGATGTGGAACTAGTAGGAATTAACTATTTGTATGTAAGTTTTGCTATGATCTTCCAGTAATAAATAAATTGAAGAGGAAAAGCTCCTACATTTGGAGTATAATGCGGACTCCGACCATCAGAATTGGCAATCAAAAGGAAAGAAAAAAAATACAAGAGTAAGTTGAGCCCCTTCACTACATCATTTTAAAAATTATCCCCTTGGGGCTTCTCCACCCCACCTTACAATTTGAGCACAATTGACCATATAAAAGAACAAAACATGTAAAGCTCTCCAAAATCTCGAAAAAGGAACAAAACCAGAGGACAATTATCTTTCACGTATGTCTAAAAATATGCAACAAAATTTCCAAATAAGATGTTCAGGAAATGAATAAACCATAATAAAAACAAATGTCATTTTCTGTTACAAAACTCACGAAAGTTCAAACCATGCTTTTTAGATGAAAATACCGCTTGTTCCATATTTAGGCAAACAGCATCTGACTTGTAATTTAGTTCCTCAAAAGGGGCAAGGAAAAAATCTTAGTGAACCACCATATTACCAATCGAAATATTATTAAAGAGTTTGCCGCCTATCAATCAAGGAAGTGGGAATATACATGATTTTAATCGGAAAAAACACTTGCAATAAAAATCTTAGTCTAAACTCTGAAGACCGGAACACTTCCTTTTTCCCCTTCTCTATTGGAGATGATTATAAATTACAAGAAAGAGAAATTTTCTTTTCTACAGTAAAGCTAACACAAGGATACCACAATTTATGTAAATATAGAGTCTATCTTGCGCTGTTTGCTCCTCTACTTGGAAGTGGCAATACATATAACTTTTCCTTGGTGAAAACCTTTTGCGAGAGTTCACTACTGCAGGGGAAAGGAGATTGTTGCAGCCTATGAACCCTTTTTAACATGAGTTTCTATCGGTTTCCCTATGCTTGGTTATAGCACATACGAAAATCAAAATTACCTGACCACGCCTACGTTTTCTCTCGTCACGAAAATGAGCAAAGGCATGCGGATCAAATCCAAGAACGTGCATCACTTCATGTATCAAAGTAGCTTGAAGTAAAGTTTCCGCTTCAGCAGTTAAATGACGAGGAGCAACATTAACATGCCCTGAAACCAGAAGATCTCAGTTTAGCTGTGGTGCCTATGAAAATTCATATGTATTGACATGCTTTTGTTCAAACAATGCTCACCAGCAACAGCACGACCCCATTGATCACGCTCACATGCTACAGCCCATGCAAGAGTGTTGCCTGTTGTTGGCCTTGTAGTCACCAGAAGAACTAAATCCGCATGTGCAACACCCTCTGAAGTATATATGGAGAAAATATAATACTTCAAACACGACAATAATGAACTTAACAGTAAATGACAATATCGCAATCGAATGAGGAAAGAAAAGAAGCTGATAATTCAATAAAAGTACCTTCCACGTATTTCCTTGGGAGTTGTACACCTCCATCTTGTCCACAAGCAGAATATCCACTTAACCGCAGGTTTCCCTTAACTGGCTCAACAGATAACGCTCTTTTAAACCAATCCGCTGTCTGCTCAAGGGCCTGTATTGCAAATTGCATCTAGTTAAAATATTAAACTATTTTCTTGAGATCAAAGGCCTTGGCCATCAAGTACTAATTACTGGCATTAGAAATGACATTGCATGACAGAAATAGCTTATCAAGCATGTTCTTTCTTTTATCCGTAATTATTTCAAAAGACCCAAAGACATGAACATCTGCAAGAATTTCAGTATGGTAAAGGAGAAGAGGTTAAACCTTGCGAAGGCGATGCCTTTTGTCCTCCCCAGCTATATCATCTAACGTACAGTTATACCAGCAATCACCATAAACTGGAGGATCTCCATGTGGATTACAAGAAGATGTACCAGAAAAAGAAGCACCTGGTGGCTCCCCTAGCTAATTAGGCAGAAAGAGAATTGATGAATCAGTAAGGACATATACCAAATTTCTCAAAAATACTTTTTCAATTGATGATAAGTACTTGCCTTCACAATGTCGCCGACTTTTTGACAATCTCTTTCAGATGAATGGCCAACAGCATCATAATTCAAAAAGATTCTAATCGGTTGCATGACATCATTTTGTTCTTTAGAAATTTCAAGTAATGCCCTTCCTCTACGGTGAGGGGGATTTGAAGACACAGATTCCTCATACACCTGGGGAGTGACAGAATACACTTGCAAACCAGGTCTTTTCCTTTGTTCAATTATCTGATCATGGATACAAGAATGGGAAATGGTACTCTTCTCTTCTTTTTCAAAGTCTTGTCTCAATAATTGATGGTCCGAGAAAGTTGCTAAACTCGTCTCTAGACACAATAGTAGCAATAGAACCTAAGAGAGGCAAGGAAACGAAAATCAGTAAAAAATCAATCAAAATCTAGCTTCTTTACCTAAACGCTGTCACAGTAACACATTAATAATCGGAGCACAAAAAGAATCGTCTCAAGCACATTAAGATTAAGGAATAAACATTTCTTGAAACTAAAGATTACGAAATAGATGTCATAAGATAAAAAGGCTTCTATATTATTCTACAATCTCTCCTCTTAGATGAACAACTATCTCCAAAATCTACATCAACAATCAAATTCCATAAACAACTCAAACCAAAATCGACTTGTTCGAGCTTTTGATTCCATAAACAACTCAAACCAAAATTGACTTTTTCGAGCTCCACAAGCTTATTTGAGCTGATTAAGAACCTTAATAAGAAACTAACTATTACCCCAAGCTGAATAAACTCCATGACTATCAGTTCCATACAGAAAAAATAACCCCTCAAGCAGAAAGCCCCAATCTTTAAACTCCACAAAGGAGAAAACTTTAACCCTAATTCGAGCTAAATAATCAAATATACTTAGCTTAATAAAATACCCATTACCCAAAATAACAAGGAAGGAAACCTAAACTTCATAAGGAACTATAAGATCTTATAAATGGAAATTACCATAAAAATGCAACAAATTCCTAACTTTCTCAATAATTCATAACTTCAACAGATCCAAATCTTTGTCTACTCAACAAACAAAGAAATCCCAAGTTTCCAACATCATTTACCAGCTCAAAAGTTTCCTCTTTTAACTTCAAATATTTTTTTTCAACTATCCAAACAGCTCCCAAATAACTCATACATTCTTGATATTCATATTATCCCAAAAATAAAATACTAAAAATTAAACAAAAAATTGAAAATAAACCCTAAATCCCAAAATTATTTTTTTAAAAAAAATCTCACCTGAGGGAAAAATATAGCAAATCTGAGCTTAGTTGAAGAGCTGAAAGAAGTACAAGTATTACTTCTACTAGTACTACTACTTCCACTACTACTACCACCACCACTACAACACCAAATCTTCAACTCCATTAAACGCTGCGTTTAACAAAACACACCACTAACAACAACCTCGTACCCATCAAATCGCCGCCGTATACGGCGTTTCTCCGATCTTGATGACACCCTCCACATTATTATACACACCCAATAACGTAAAAAGATTGAAACTTTATCAATCTTGATAACACCCTTTTGACAAAAACCAACAATGACAATTAAAAAAAAAATCGAAAAAAAAAAGAAGAAAAACTCAGTTCTTGAATAAAGATGAATTGGGTTACTAGTACTATTATCTTAGCTTATTGTTGTTAAAAGTGAACAAAACAATTCTGTACATTTTTGTGTGAAAGCAAAGTTCTTGTATATTTGTTTGGACACTGAATAATATAAAGAAGAAATATTCAAGAGGATGATAGGAAAATTTGTGTATAATTTATTATATATACTATAGTATTTTATTTTATATATCAAAAGTGAATAAGAATAGGTAGGGGTGGGTGGAGTTAGATGATAATTTTTTAAATTTTTAATTTTATTTTATTTTGTTTTGGATTGGATTAATGTTTTATTATGGTTTGTTCAATGGAGAAAGTTATAATTGTGTTATAAAATATCAATGTGTTTATGAAAGTAGACTTGCTTTTTCTTGGAACTACTGAAATACCATTGCCTTGCTTTTTCCTTCCTTTATAAAATGTGTGGCTTTAGACAAAAGTTTGTATAATTATTTATTGGTAATAAATATTTTACTACAAAGTTGCTTTGAGCTAACGTTTTATTGAAAATAGTCTCTTTATCTGTATAAAATAAGATAAAATTACATACATATCATCTTTTCTTAAGTTTATTTATAAAATTACACTAAATATATAAATCAACTTTGATATGTTTTATTAGACTCGAGTATCTTTTAATAATCATGGTTTGCGTGCACTTTATTATCCCCAGATTTCACTTATGAGATTTCATTAGATATATTATTATTGTAATAAATATTCTACTGTAACTTTTATCATTTTTTTCAATGATAATGATGAGTAAAAATACAATTTGATTATCTTTTTATATATAAAAAAAATCTCTCTCTAAAATTAATCGTAGAGAACAAAACAATTGTTTGTTTGGGTTTGAGACTTGTCAATTTAGAATTTCAGTCGGAATTAGTAGATTAATGTTTCAATAAATGACATTTGAGGAATTTTTTAATTATGGTTTTTGTTTTATTGGTTTTAAATTATGTGATGACACGATGTTAATTATTTTATGGAGCTATTTGGAGACATATTTATATAATCGAGAATATATGTTGGTGTCCATTTTCACATACGTGACAAAACAAAATATAGGTAAAGATTCATAAAAGGAATACAGCAAATCAACAATGGGAAAGTTTGTTGTCAATTAGCTAGTTAGCTAAACTAATTGGGGTTTTATAATCACTCTTTCGTCACAGCACTAACAACTTTATTATAAACATAAAGAAAGTAGTGGATTATATTGTACTTGAACAAAATATCAAATTAGTTGAAATTAGATTTTAATCGTATTAGCATATCTACCTTAGTTTGGATGTGCATAGGTGTTTTTGGTCTTGTCTCAATCGTATACACATTAATGAAAAATATAAATAGTTTATACGAAAACAAATTTTTCTTATCCTATGAAGTTAAGAATAAAATCTATGTATATTTCGTTCTCTCGGACTCCATTTATAGAATTATTTTAAATATGTTATTATTGTAATTTGAAGCTTTTACGATTAGAAAAATAATTCTTTTAATAATATTAAATTAAAACAAGCTTAAACAAAGCAAAATGGACAATAATAATTATATAGTCAAGTCTAATTTTATTTAGGATTGGGGCGCGTTTGTTATTGTTAAGTAGGGGTGGTACGGTTTGACTCAGTTTTTGGTTGAAATCAAACCAAATCAACAAAGACGTTTTTTTTTAATATTCAAACTAAACCATTATAGTATAAATTCTATCGGTTTTGATTTTGTCGGTTCAATTGGTTTTATCAGTTTGGTTTGGTTTTTGCAGATTTTAGCATACAAAGCAATATGTCCGGATACATAAAAGCTAATAGAGAATTCAAGACAACAATATCCAATTGGTAAATGAAAACAAACATCATGAGAACTCCACGCAGTCTATGTTGTAGAGGGACTCACAAAGCAACGAACATATAAACTATAACAATCTATAACTCTCTAAGCTACTAAGGCACATATAATTCCACAAAATAGTAGCACACTAATTCTAGTAAGACAAACTTTTTTTATACTTTAAACTTAAATGGACTAGGATAACCAGATGGGCCAACTTTTCATTTAATTATTTGAATATGTGTTGGACTTGAAATGACCAAAATTATGAAGAAAATAGATAAAGTTTAATTAATGTCTAATATATATAAATTTTAAGTATGTTTTTATTTATCGGTTTGGTTCGGTTTGATTTCAATTTTTTGGTAATCAATACCAAACCAAATATTATCAATTTTCAAAAGTTCAAAATCAAACCAAGTCGATTTGCGGTTTCTTAAGTCGATTTGACTCAGTTGACAGATTCGAATCGATTTTCCGGTCTCATTTGAACACCCCTATAATGTTAATTATTACTTATTACATGTCAAAAATTAGCATAAAAATGAAAGATGGTAAATTCTGCCCCACTACAATTTGAAATGGGATAATTTATCTTTCATTTTACGTTTGTGCACAAAACTGTCCTTTACATCTATAAGCAGCTCAAAGATATCTTCATTATTAGCCAAGTAACTCAAAATGCTACCAACATAAGTTGTGGTGCAGTGATGAGATTGCTCCACCCTTAATCAGAAGTCTCGGATTCGAGCCCTGGGTAAGTAGAAACTCCTATTGGGGGTGCCACCCCCGAATGAGCCCTGCAGTACGCAATCCGAATTAGTCGGGGCTTTAATGTGGGTACCGAATATAGGTTGGGAAACCACCACCAAAAAAAAAAGACTCAAAATGCTCTTTCAATTACAGTTGCTCTAGCTTAAATGGAAAAAAGACCTATTCAGAAGCAAACATAGGGGTTGTTTGTTGTTGGTCAATAGAGGAATTATTCATTATTAAAACTAGGATAGGTAAGTCTAATTTTGTAGCTTTTTAGTCACTTTAAAATAAAATTCAGAACATTAATATGATATTCAGATACATTTACATTTTACAAATTCGAAAAAATTAGAAATAAATTAATTACTAAAACCTTATACTATAATTTTTATATACCTAGTATCTACATTTCTCACAAGTCACATGTACATGACTTAACCAGCAACCGAACAATCCAATAGTGGATGGAGTAATAGCTCTGCATGTGTGCAAAAGAAGTACTTTTCTACCTTTCAAAGGGCAAATCTTGTGCTAACCTTTTAATGGCTCGAGGATTTGAGGCAATTTACAATCTTAATTGGGAAATTAATTGGCTTGCACTCCTTCTCATTTCGTCCGTTCTAAAAAAGACGTACATGATATAGGTACTACCTTATTATTAATCAATAATTAATCTAATATATAGGATTAACAAGTTATATACTGCTCGGACATAAGATACTACTGAACTAACAATTTAATTGTGTTGAAATGATAAATATTTTTTAAAATAAGAATTTCAAATTCAAATACTCAATATGAAATGAGTCGTCTTTGTTAAAAATAATTTTTTAAGAGAAATCTATATGAAGGTAGAATTATCCTCCACTTCCCCCACCTCAACTTTTCGTGGGGGCGTGGGGGCGGGGGGGGGGCAGCATTACCTTGTCGATCAACAACCGAAAAGATGGGTCCTCAATAGTTGTTCCAACAATTTAATTTATATAGATTATTATAATATAAATATTTTTCAGGATGTATTATTCATCAAGTTATCATTTATATTTAATTTATCAGTAGTTATTTTACAAGTGACTTTATTGGTGTTATTTAATTTATCTTGGCTTCCCATTTGATTTTAAGTATTTTTATTGGTGTTTCGATTAATTCAAATCGGTAATAAGAACTTATTTAAAGGGGAAGCATTACCTTCTTGAGGTAGTAGTAAGGTCTGCATACACTTTATCTGTTGGGTTCGAAATCGAGAAGGCGTCATGCGAAAACTTATAGTTGCAAATCATGTAGAAGATAATTCAGATGACAAAGAAAACGATACTAAAAAGACATATTATTGATAGGTTTAGTCAATTGACCTACATATTATGAAAATTAATATCAAAAACTATAAAACCTATTTGATAGAAAATCTCCCTCTAAACAAGACTCTTTTGAGTACTACATTGTGGATGTTATTATGTTGTGGTATGAGAAGAGAATTCTTCTATTTATAGAGGTTCAAAACCTTTCCTCCAAAGGTTAGTCAAATATGAAAGAGTTTTATATTTGCTTTTAGAAAAAATAAAAGTAATTATGGTATTACTTTGACATTCCTTCAAAGAAAATTAACACTCAAATTTGGTAAGAAAATCAGGGCAAAAATCCTAATAAATCTCACCCTTTTGGCTGAATTTTCTTGACAAAACTTGATCCGCCTTCTTCGCTTGCATATATGATCTTTGTTCTTCACATAATCTTTATCACTGCTTCTTGTCATGGTTAAAAATAAGGTTTAAAATATCATGGTTAAAATAAATTAAAAATTAATACTTTATTTTTATTTTTAAAGATGCAACAATAAGAATGTTGAAAATATGATTGAAACTTCTTCTCCACATGTAGTTGGACAAATATCTTCATTATCGTGTAATTGGTTGCACTTGATTTGAACCCGTTTCAAGCCTATCTTCCACCTCGTCTAACCATTGGACCATTGAATCATTGGACCCATAGGATCGTTGAATCGTTGGCTCTGACACCACTTGTTGGGTTCTAAATCGAGAAGGCAGGAAGCTTATAGTTGCAAACTATGTAGACGATAATTCAGATGACAAAGGAAAACAATACTAAAAAGACATATTATTGATAGTTTTGGACTTTTGGTCGATTGACCTACATATTATGAAAATTAATATCAAAACTATAAAACCTATTTAAGTACTAAACTGTGGATGCTATTGTGTTATGGTATGAGAAGATAGGTCTTCTGTTTAAAGAGGTCTAAAATCTTTCCGCCAAGAAAGAGGTTAGCCAAATATGAAAGAGTTTTATAATTTCGTTTTAGGAAAAGTAAAAATAATTATGGTATTACTTTGACTTTCCTTCAGAGAAAATTAACACTCAAATTTGATAATAAAATCAGGACAAAAATCATAACATTACCCTTTCTAGACCTCGTTTGTGGGATTTTTCTGAATACGTTGTTGTTGTTGTTAAAGGGAAAAGCACTTTCAAATAAGATTTTTCTTATATTTTGGCTATTCAAAAGAAAGATCTCTAATTAAGAATACGGTGATTGTATTCATCTCTGAATAACCCTTGTTGATTCCCTACTAAAAAAGAATTTAAAAAATTGGAAACTTCAGAATTGAAAAAATAAAATCTTTTTTTAAAAAACGTACGGTAAAAATTAAATGAAAGTCATGTAGCAGACACGTTTGCCTTAGATTTTATTGTACAACATGCAAATTTTGTGTCGGTTAATTTATTGATTCATTCAGTCAAACGGCTAGGAGCTAGTGGCTGAATTTTATTTATTACTACAAAAAGAACGGTCATTAATTTATTTAGCCACTGATATAGTATTGGTTTTAATTGGGGGCAATAATAGAATGCTAACTGCAATTATTTTTTACTAACTCTGTTTGACCACGGAATTTTTAACGTATAATTCTCTAGCAGCATGTTGACTACACATTGTTTTTTTAAAAAAAATAAAAATAAAAATACACGCTATATCCTATAGTTTATAAAGTGTGTTGGCTTGTCTTCATGAGATGAAAATTACGGAAATAAAAATACTAAGATGGATATGTGGCCATATTAAAAGAAGATAAAATTAAAAATGAGGATATCCGATCCGGAATAATGGGGGAATGGCCAATGTAGAGGACAGATGAGGGAAGCGACGCTGAGGTGGTTCGGACATGTAAAGAGGAGACATGTGGATGTCCAGTGTGGAGATGTGAAAGGTTAGCTTTGGTGAGTTGTAGGAGGGTACTGGGTAGAGGTAGGCCAACGAAGTATTGGTGAGGGGTGATTAGACAAAACATGACACAGTTTTAGCTCACCGAAAATATGACCTTAAATAAGAGATTATGGAGGGCATGAATTAGGATTGAGTGTTAGTCCGTAGTTGTGCAGAAAAAGAATCGCAACACTGATCCAAATTTTAAAGACAATTACTACAAATTCATGGTACGATAATAAGTGGTTTATGTTTTCTTGTAATTACCATATGGTATTTTGCACCCATTGGCCTGATGATTAATCCAAATTCTAATTGTGTACGATTCATTTAAAATAAGGAAACGATCCCTATTACATGTTACTTCATTTTTTTGGGTTCGAACGAGACTTTCATTAAAAAGAGATGAATATTATCCAACTCATCACAATATTTCTTGATGTAAATAGTCTAATATAGAGTTATTATAGTGTTGAAAAGGAGGAGTAATAAAAAGTAAATTTTGATTAAATTGGCTTGAGCAAGTTTAAAAAAAAAGAACTTGGAAAAAATGGTAAAGAAGCAAATATATACATGCAGCATTACGTGAATTGGCACGACTTAAAATCATTAATAAAAGAGTGGTTAAAATTTTGGTGTTTTCTTACCACCACCACCAACATACCCAGTATAATCCCACTCAATTGAGTTTGGGAGGGCAAAGTGTATGCAGTTCGTACCACTACCTCAGAGGTGAGTTAGAGAGGTTGTTTTCGATAGACATCCGGCTCAAGACAAAAACAATCTAAACAAAGACTTAATATAAAAACAAGAAATAATATGTAGTAACAGAACAACAGATAATAATAGAAATAAAACTACCACAAAGTAATACTATACTCGAACTATGGTGTTTTCTTACCAAAAAAATAAAATAAAATAATCATGCAAAACTTCACACCTTATAATATGGTTGATTTAAGAATAAAATGGGGCTTATTTTCTGTTGGATTCTTGGTCCACAAAATGAGTGTTGTAGTTAGTTGCAGCTCATCAATCGTGGATAAATAAATGCAGAACTGTTTAAACAATGTTTGGTTATGTAACAATCAACCAAATGTCAGGAATAAAATAAATTCCGTAAAAAACACATCTGTTTGGTCTAATAATTCAACTCCCCACGCAAACGAGGATTATAGTGAGCTAAATAAAAAATTTCGTTCTTAATTAGAGATCTCGAATTTAAGTCAGATATATGGAAAAAAATCTTATGAGTGAGCATTTAATCTTACACACCGTGACTTTAGAATAATAGAATTCTCGATATAAATATCAGACACCAAATGAAAAAATCAAAATAATAATAATAATAATAATAATAATAATTGAACTCCCTCATTCTCAAATGCTCCCTTCAGTGAACGTAATTTCAATTGACTTAAATTTGAAAAAAAATTGTGCATAGTTAGACTTATGGTTAAGTACCTTTATGACATGCATGACTTTAGTTTTGTTCTTTTTGGCAAAGTCAAATTAGACTAAGACCATTTGCTTTTTTTATTTAAAACTTTTTTTAGTTTTAAATTACTTGAAAGAATTAAAAATAAGCAAAGACATGCCTTACGTTAATTGTGAGTAAAAAAACCCCATTGAATTGTCTTAATTAAGATAAGATACAGTCCTACAAATTAGTATTGCTTTTTTGAATATTTAAACAGAAAAAAAAAACCCTTAATTATAACATGCAATCAGTTTTATAATTTGGCACAACTTAAAATTATTAACAAAAGGGTAGTTAAAGTTTTGGTGTTTTCTTTACCTAAAAAGTCCCCCGTCATGCAAAATTTCATCCCTTACGGTATGGATAGTTTATTAAGATTAAAATGGGGCTTATTTTTTGTTGAATTCTTGGTCCACAAAATTCGTGTTGTAGTTAGTTACAGCTCTGCACCAAAGGTTGTTGTGGAGTATTAAGTACTCTGTCATACTTAACCAGAGGTCTTGGATTTGAATCCTGGATATGAAGTCGCCTTTAGTAGGAAGCGCGTTACCCCCTATAGTAAGACTTTCCGGTGTGAATTCGGATTAGTTAGACTTCAATGTGGATATCATACACAAGATAGGCAACAAAAAAAATAGTTAGTTACAACTCATCAAACCTGGATAAATTCAAAACTGTTTAAACAATTGTTGGTTCAATTGGTTCAACTCCCTTCACTTAAACGTTAACTCCAATCGACTTAAATTTGAAAGAAGAAGAAAAAAATGTGCATCTTTTTAGTTATATAGTTAAGTACTTTATGACATGCATGACTTTAGTTTGTTCTTTTTGGCAAAGTCAAATTAGAAGTAGACTTTTTGCATTTTTATTTGGAGTAAGGCATGTGAAGAAATTATCAGTTACACATTTAAACTATGTGAGGATCTTCTTATTTCTCGACTCTCCAAACTTAATATTTTTCATATTATTTATACCCCCAAAGCATACGAAGGTCCTATTACTCGAAAGACAAAATAGGCACTCATTCAAAAACAAAAAAAAAACAAAAAATTAGAGGGTAGAAATAAAGCTAATATTCCTAGTAAGAACATAATTATTGTTGAAAAGTTGTAGTAATTGGTTTTTTATAGGTTGCCAAACCTATATTTCAATTTCTTAATACTCCTGTCGACTCCCTAGCAACCTTTTCTCGGGAGGTGAACCAAAAAACAAAAGAATGGTGTAAAGTAATGAAAATTATAATAAAAGAGAATTGGTTTTATGGTTTTATTAATTATTACATGTGAGAATTTAATTTATTTTTTTTTTTTGAAATTTTCACAAAAGAATCTCCCTATATAAAATATACATTTCTTATTTATAGTATTATTTACAATACAAAAGTTCGCAAAAAAATGTGTTTAATATATTTTTTTTCTGTTATTTATTCAGAGAAGGTAGAATTTTTAACAAGGAGAAGCAAGAAAGTGGAAAATAGAAAAATATCTAAAAGACGAGCGTATTTTTCTGTTATCTGTTAAAGAGAGAAACTAATTAACGGAAGCATCTTATTTTATTTGAGAGAATTATAGAAGCATTTTGAACGGTTCACGTTCATTTTGTTGATAGAAATGGTTCTTTCATTTAGTTTTTCGGCGAACTAATTAAAATTGCACCATCAAAGACAAAATTTAATATGAAGTTGCAACTAATAGACAACAACTTAGATTCAATTCAAACTGCAAGTAAGGACAGAGCTAGAGTGTGAGCTACGGGTATGATCAAATTTAATATGTAATCTTAGTTCAACTTTGAATTTATTTTTAAGAAGTCACTAAATATGTATAAATTGTAAACTTAAAAGACTACAACTCAAAACACGTAAAGTTCAAATCATGACTCCCAATAAAAAATCTTATTTAAAAAAAAAATCAAGTAAATTAATTATTTGAAAGTGATATGTTGATGCAACAAAGCCAATTTTTTTTAATTTTTTTTTAAAGAAAAAGCCAAATAGAACTTTCTGAAATAAAGCAAAAAACAGTTCATTGAAAGATTAATAGAGTAGGGGAAAATAGGACGACAAAAATGAAGTGCCATAAATATTGTTTGGCCCAATTTAAATAAAATGCAAAGATGTAGGGTTATCCTAATCCAATTTACAATAATTCTAAGTTTTTTTTCGTTTTTGTTATTAAAAAGAAAAAACTAAAAAGACTAAAGCGAAAAAGTAGAGTATGGGTTGTAAGGTCTCTGTCTCTATATATGAAAACTATTTTTCTTTCTGTTAATTATTACTCTTTGTCTAAAAGGACAATAGTTCGAGCATTGGGTCCATGCATTTAGTTTATAAGTATTATCCATTCAAATATATATAAAAAAAATGTTATTTAATTTTTGAAATATAATGTACATAGTTAAATAACTCATAAAAGAATAAGATATCACAATTTATAGTAAGAAAACACTTAAATATTAGTTTGAGAATATGTACAACAACATTAAAGAAAAATAAAACGTTTGACTTCATATATAGGTAATAATATACTAACATATAAATGAAACATAGAATACATCTTTTTATTTACCAGCCATATTCCATTTTTTGGACCGATAATGACCTAATTTTGCCTTAAAAGAATCATATGCAGTAAAAATTGAGAATTTTTGGATCAACTGATTTTGTAATTTTTTATATTTTATTTTTATGTATTTTTATAAAAGAAAAGATTTTTTATTTTTTTTACAAATAAGAGTCTGAAAATACCATTTAGGAACCTTTATGGAATTATTTGTTTATTTTAAATTATAAAAGGTTAGGTTAAACTATTTCCTCAATTTTTTGTTGGCTTTGGATATTTGTCTCCCCATAATTATGCAAAAAGTCTAACATTTGAATAGGTATGATATTTTAACTAACTATGAAGGTGACCTTAAAAGTACCACTTAGCTTGCTTTGTTCTAAAGCAATTGGACTTCTAATAATTTATTTTATCTTATTTTTAGATTTACTCAGTATAAACATGATGATTAATCTTCTAATGTGTAGGTCTCAAACTTTAAGCTGCGCCGAAAAATGCTACATATATTTTAATTATATTTGGCCAAAAATATTTAATAGTAGTTCTTTAAGGATTAGGATTAGAAAATGACACTTTTGGATATGATAGATTGATATCAGAAGTATTGAGTTCTTAGAAATAGAAAACATTTTGTTGGGAGCAGGGGCCGAGCTAGCAAGGGCTCGGGGCTTCATTCGAACTCCTTGGAGGAAAATTATCTTGTTTATACATGATTAAAATTATTTTTTACGTAAATATAATAGATGTTGAACCCCCTTTAATCTATTAGTGTGTTAATTTTTCATATTTCAAACCCACTTAGTGAAAATTCTAGCTCCGTCACTGATTGGGAGCGCCACTATGTTTAGAAATGGATCTTACAATGTGCGGATTCGAATTTAGTTGGATCCCAACATGAATATCATACGCTGGTGGAAAATAAATATAAAAAAGGCACACATTTTAATATAATTATTGTGAAAGATTAATCAAATAATCAATGTCCGTTCGTCTAATATAAACAACTATATATTCTAATTGAAAGGTATCTTCTGGGGGTTCATTAGTTTAATCCATCATTAATTAGTAAAATAATTAATATGACTTTCGTTTACCAAATGTTTGCTAGTACTATATTATATGGGGCTTGGGATCCTCCAGTAATCCTCAATGCAGTCCTTTAATAAAGCCACGTGTCTAAGTACAAATTTAATGGTGCAGATTATTACCTTTTCTCCATTCTGTAGACAAATTTTGAATGTTAATTTGTCTGTTACAGTGTGTTTCCTTTATTACGCCGTTTTGGAGTTTGTATTACACATTTAATTAGATGATAACGTGTTTGGTATTCCACTTAATATTTCAAATTAAACAATTTCATGTTGTATTATCAAAAGGAAAAAAATACTGTATTGTTAATACATATTATACCCTATTGAAACGTACGGGAGATTTGATTTTATACTCCTTTATAAACTTCTTTTTACATATAAAAGATTTTAAAAAGGTCATTTTCTCCAAATCAATTTATAATTGGTTATAAGAAATCATTTCCACAAAATTATATTTAGTAGCCAAATATGAGCATCATGCCCTTTAATTTTGAAAAGTCAAAAGTATATTTTTATTCAATAATTATTTTACAGAATTAAGGTATTTTTTCAAGCTTTTAGAAAGGAAAAAAAAAGCTTTTTAATTGTAGCATAAGCTAAAAAAAAGTTTTCATAAATACTTTTGGAACCTTGACCAAACATAAATTTCTACTAATATTAACAAAAGTGAATCTCAAATTGATTAGACAGACACAACCTTCTATTCTCCAGAATGAGCGAACTAATATACCGAACTATACCAATTAAGCAAATGGCAAGGTGTTTAGCCGTGATCAACATGGGTTGTGATGTAATGTTGTGACTGCTCCACCCTTAATCAGAGGTCTTGGGTAGGAGCCTTGGGAATGGAGAAAATTCTGTTGGGAGCGCCACCCCTAGAATGAGCCCTGCAGTGCGCAATTCAAATTAGTCAGGGCTCCAATGCTGGTACCGGACACCGAATGTTAAATTAAAAACAAAAGAAGGTGTTTAGTCGTGTTTAATTAGTACTAAATACTTATGACTCTTATCACTTTTTCTTGTGTTCTTTCTTTTTGTTTCCTTATCCAAAGTCATGTTGACCAGTGTTCTTTTTGGAGTACTGTTTGCTGTATCGCCACTCACCAGCAATACTGTTTGTAAATCAAGGCGGAATCAAAATTTTAAATTTATGAATTTTGAATATATATTTTTTTATTTATCGGAAGGAGAGCCTTGAAATAATTAGTAAAGTTACTGTAATGTGATCAAGAGGTCACAGGTTCAAGCCGTGAAAATAGCTCTGGTAGAAATATAAGGTAAAGCAACCCTTGTGGTCCTGTCCTTTCTTGAATTCCGTGCATAGTGGAAGTTTTAATGCAACAATCGCCTTTTTTCTATTTTTAGGTAAATTCTATAAAAAAAATTTATATATAAATATAAAATTTGAGTTAAAATTACTGAATTCTTTCGATCACGTAACTTAAATGGTGGCTCCGCCCTTGCTTGTGGGAGTTGGGACTTGCACATGTAAAGTAAGCGTTACGTTACCCTATACCAATTGCAACTTGCAAATCGGTGGTTAAACAGGATACACTTTTGGTCCACCTTCCAATTTGTTTAACTTAATTATTATGACCATTTTATTCATTTGAGAGCTATTGTAGCTAATCTATAAGATTAAAAAACTGCAACTATGTAAATATAATTCGAATAGAAACAATGAGTTTAATTTTTCACTCGCTACTAAAGATGTGAACCTACCTATGCATTTAAGATAGCTTTTAAATTGGTGTAAACACGGGACACGAATAAAATAGATTTAGAGTACAATTTACGAGTTAACAAAAATTCAGTAATTTTTATTCTTAATAGTGACTAATTTTACATAATTTATAAGAAGATCAAATACTTTAGTGATAGCTTATGACGACAAAGAGCGGGGCAGGGGGATGAGGACAAGTACTAGAGATAGATAAGTTTCTAGGCTAAAAAAGAAGTGTATATGATATTTTAGGCGAATCATACATAGCAAACGAGATTGAAGTGAAGAACTTAATAAGACATGATATATGTGTTTTGGGGCTCAATAACAACAAAATCCAAATGACAAATACTGAGGCTTGTTACGGCAAAAGAAACACTAGATATGTTATTGTTGTAGTGTAGTCCTTTCTTCATTTGTAAGTCATTGCACCGGTAATTATCATTGGACATTTTCAACTATTCTTAGCTCATATATTGAATTTGGAATATCTAATCATCTTTTTCAGATTCTCCAAATCAAATAATGGATGATGTGGTGGCCATTTCCCAAAAAAAAAAAATAGAAACAAGGAGGGTCCAAATATTAGAAATTATATACATAAGTGGGTCATCAGTTTGTTGAATATACAAGAAGCTGGTGGCAAATGCATATGCAGTTAGTACCTAAAGTTTCTTGCCACTTTTTATTTTGGATCTCAAGTGACGGAGCCAAGATTTTTATTGAGAGAGTGCACATATGAAAAAGTAAGCACACAAACTAGTCGATAAGAGTTCAACATCTATTATATATATATAAAAATAATTTTAATCATGTATAAATAATATAATTTTCGGATGAGGGGTTCGAACCCCTTGGGCATAAAACTAGCTCCTCCCCTGGGTCCCTTTTTCAGTACAAATATGTGTATGTGTTATTATTGCCATGTAAGCATTTGAAATATCTGTCAATTCATCATCACATCTTTAATTAAGGTGTCAGTTATCTGTATTAATAATATTTTCTGTTATTACTACACATATGTTGGAATAGGCGAAAGGCTAATCAGATGTTACTGTATCCAAACTCCCTTGAAGAGAAATTATATTATTTATATATGATTAAAATTATTTTATGTATATATAGTAAACATTAAATTTTTATTGATTTTTTCATGTATTTAGTTTTTCGTATTTTGAACCTTCTTAGCAAAAATTTTGACTCCACAACTGAGTTGACACCATCAATGAGAGTTTCTTCATTTTGTCTTTTTAATTATAATTATTATTTAAGGGCACATCGGCACCCAAAAGTTTAGTACTAGAAAGGATACGGCTTTTAACATAATTGCCTCTAAAATAATCACAATTGCTAGTCAAATATATACTTCCTCTGTTTAAAAAATGACGACCTACTTTTTTTTTAATCCGTTTAAAAAAGAATGACCCCTTTCCTTTTTTGACAATACTTTAATTTCAACTTTTTGCATAACATGTTTAAGATCATAAGATTAAATGATATTTTGGTACATTTGACATAACTTTAATTTAGGACCACAAGATTCAAAAATTTTCTTTATTTTCATAAACTTTGTGTCAAGTCAATTTACGTTATTCTTTTTGAAAAGAAGGGAGTATAGAAGAAGTATACGTTTATAGATTATTATTTTGATAGGCAGCTATAAATTGTAAAACATTCCGAAGGAAAAAGGTACATGGGGCACTTTGGATTTCAAATTGGGCTGTCTTGAAAGAACAAGAGCCCACTTCTTCGAATGGATTTAAAGCCCACGAGGACGACAATAATGGGTTTGGCTAGGAAATTGTTCCATTATTCATCTACAAGCCCAAAGGTGAATATTCGTATTTATGGATTAGAGCCGGAAGCCAATAGAGTGGCCCATGTTCTTGCTCAAGAAGGAATATAGCTCTTAACTGAAGAGCAAGTTGTTGGGTTCAAAATCGAGAGGGCGTCATGCGAAAATCAATAGTTGCAAATTATAGAGACGATAATTCAGATGAAAAGAAAAGCATACTAAAAAAGAATATTATTAATAGCTTTGGTCAATTGGCCTACATATTGTAAACTAATCAAAAACATAAAATTATTGTGAGAGAAAATTTCCCCCTAAACAAAACTTCTAAACGACTACATTGTGAATGTTATTGTGTTGTGATATGAAAGGAGGGGTCTTCAGGTTCAAAATCTTTCTTCCAATAAAAAGGTTAACTAATTATGGAAAATATCTTTTCCTATAAGGAAATATTTTCCACAAAGAAAATCATTTTAAAATAAAACATAATTATTATAAACTTTAAGTAAACTAGAAAATTTAGGACAAATCCTAACACAAGTAGTACTAATAGAATCTCCATGTTTTGGAACGCATGCCAGCGGTGTTGGATAGTATGCAAGAACTTTATGTTAGTAGTAAAGTATCTAGTAATGCTTGTAGAAGTTTAGCTAAGCTAGGTAACCCATAACCCATGTGTTATCGCCCCTCCAAAAATAAAAATAAAAATTTCTCCTTAACTTTGTTTTGATAATTGTTACGTATTGTTTCATAATGTATCGTATTGTATTGTGTTGTACTATATCGTGTTGTATTGTTTTAATGAATACAACATTTTGATAGATTGCATTATTTTGCGTCGTCACATAATCTCATACATCAATAATTTGAAGATAAACCTACTAGAAAAGTAGGGTGTTGACACCCAATTTTGGCTCGTCTTTTTTCTTTAATTAATTTTTTTTGCTTCTCGGTCCTAAATAATTTTCTAAAATAAATTTGTATTTTTAATTTCTATGAAATTTTTGAAAGAACGAAAGAAGAGTGTTCATTTCCCCCTATCATGTTGACTAAGTATAATTAGTTATTTAATATTAAAATCACATAAAAAATATTTTTTTTTGATACTCGCATTCACATTTTTCTAATTGTATTTTTTTATAATATATTATTATATATTTTTCTTATTTTACTTATTAAAAAATTATAAAATTTAAATACGTATGCTAAGTTATTTGTATAATTTATATACGTATACTTTAAAATTTAGGACAAAAAGAAGCATTGCTAAAGTTAATTTTAGTAGAAAAAAGAATGTTTGGGTCAAATTTAATTTTAAAATTTATTTTTTTTGTTGACTTTCGAAAAAGATAACATATGTTATGTGTAATTTAAGTAAATTAACATTTTAAAAAATAAAAATAAAATATTTGATCGATTTTAAATTTTATTTATGTCACATAAATTGAAACAAAAAGAATAACATATATTGAGTCGTGCTACCACGGGACTTTGTGCCTAGTATAATAGATGAGCAATGTGAGCAGCTTGGGTTTTCATAGGGGCTTTTTTGAAATTTCACAAATTAATTGTTTCTTGGCTTATGATGACTTTCATGAAACATAGTACAATTGTGGGGCTCATGTCAATTATAATTATTTTGGTCCTCTAATTTGCAGCTCCACACACAGCTGCTTTCATTGGGCCTTTTTTGAAATTTCACAAATTAAATTTGTTTCTTGGCCATGACGACTTTCATGAAACGTAGGACAATTGTCGGGCCCATGTCAATTTACTATTATTTTGGTCCTCTTATTCGTAGCTTCACACGCTATTGTATTACCTTTGAGTTCTTGACACTCAGGACCCGTTAGGCGAAAATAAAAAATATATTCATTTTATTTAATATTTTTAAAGTTAAAAATAGAGTTGAAGTTGTGTTTGACTATAGTGTTTTAGAAATAAGGTATTTTTAAAATTAAAAAATATTAAAAGTGAAAGTAATTTTTTTTTTTTATAGTTTTATGAAAATTGAGTTATTTTATGAAAATAAAAAATTTAGATTTTTTTTGGGAAAAAATAACTTAAAAAATTCAAAAAGTGAAAGGTGCTTTTTAAAAATTCAAAAATAGTGAAAATGTAATCTGGAATATTTATGGCCAAACAAGTATTTCGCAATAAAGTGAAAACTTATTCCAAAGTATTGTGAATAATATTCATGGCCAAACGCCTAATTAGTTGTTGATTGGTATATTTTACTCAAAAATGTATATAGCTTAAATATTTCAATTAATGAAGTTTTGTTTAGTTTTATATTAATTTATTATAAATTTCAATAATTAACAATTTAAAATATTTAAAAATCATATAAAAAATTTAATCGACACTTAAAATTTCATATGTGCCACATAAATTGGGAGAGGGAGTAACATATATTATTTGAAAATAATGTAAAAATTACTATAGAAATCACAGTAATTAACAATAATTGGGATAATTTCAAATATATACAAAAAAATATTTAGTTTACAATAAATGTAGCCAAGTTTTCTTTACTAAAAAAATACCACTGAGAAATATGCATGGCTTTCATGACTGCAGCCAACACATTTGTGCTCCAGCTTATTGAAGGGTTTTCTTACTCTTTCCTATTTATGTTTTTTCCCTTGATTGTACTTCAAAGTTTCAGGTTAGCTAATTCAACTTTTCGTCAAATCTTGTTTGTATGAAACAGTTAGAAATGGCTTTTTTCTTGTCCATTTGACTTGTCATGTTATTTGAATATTATTTTTCTGTAGCATGCTCATTAAATGTATATTATGTGACGTCATGCAATATGAATAAGTACTGTATAAATGGTATATAAATCGTGTATCGATGTTATATAATGTCGAATGTATATGTAATGTAGATGTAATATATCGATATTGTATAAAAGTTATGTAATGTATCATTGCGTAACTCTAAACTACTATAATGCCTCCTGGTTTCCTTAGCACACGATTCACAATCGAGTAGAACTTGTTGATATACGGGTAAAAGGTTCAAATTTAACCTTATACTATACAAAATATTTGAATTTTCACTCTTCGTTATTATTTTGGCTTCAAGGAGCCAAAATATTTAAGAAAAAAGGTTCAGTACTTTTACCGCTCTACTTTTGAATATGATTTAGCATTACCATACGTTACACTTCAGGTTGAAGGTCCGTTAGGTTAATGTCATAAATACCTTTACTAACGATAAGGCTGTGAATGACCCAAAAAATAATGTTAGGTAAATTACATTAATGATCAACTAGCAAACATCCTTGAGGCCTTGATAATTCGTTTCCTCATCAACCAAGCGACAACCGACAAGCCATGCAAGGAATATCCATGGATTTCGTGTTCCTGTTTGAAGACACAAATAAAAAAGAGAACAATAGATAATGATAAAATAGGAAAATGGGCATCTCAATAAAATTAGTGGTTTAAAGTCTTAAATATATACACATATACCAAAAAAAAAGTAATGATTTACAGTTATCTTCTTTTTATTCTTACATACTATTCATTTTTAGTGTAGTATTGTTAAAAGACATAAATTATTTAACTTCAAATAGTCATATTATTATTTATAATGTAAGAATTAATTTTAGTTAGTAAGATGTTAGCCACCTATTAGTAATACATTACCTTGGATGTTATTGTATAAACTTTATTTATTAATATGAAGATTTGAGTATTTTAATTCAAAGTTCTAAATATTTCTGATAAAAAAGTAGATATTTTTTCTTTTTTTATATATAATTTTTGTATCTTTTTTTTTCTTTTTCAATTTTCTCAATATTGCTACAAGTGAAAATTCATTTTTGAATAAAAATTTGTAGGTTTTCTTAATAATCTTCAATATTATTCTACGTGAAAATAAAATCATAATTAAAACTCAATTTAAGGTCCTAAAATAAATATTTTACCAGCCTTACTCTTGAACCACTCAAGGGTGTGATACATACATCCCGAGAGTTATAGTGAGAGCTTTGGATGAAATAAGGATTATAGAATAAGGTTGAACAGTTTAGAATTTAGACTACCGAGCTGTAAATAAGGAATGTCAAAATTGCTTTTTGCACTTCAATGATCAATGAAAGAAAATATTAAATAAAAATAAAGAAATGATAGGATTAGAATTGAAATTTTAAAAGTGGAAACAATGCTTGAAGGCTGAAGTTAAGTTCAATAGGTTAATTTATATTCGTTTGAAAAACAGTTATAATGCTTGATGTTTCACATATATATACACATTGATAGTAACAAGAGATCAGGTGTCACACGATACTGCTTTGCTGAAAAATATTTTCAAAAAAGAAAAGAAAAAATATACATACTTAATAATCGTTTAGATAAATATGAAATAACATGACTTATCAAAAATTCTACGTACACCACTGACCTGACATATTAATGGTATTAACCTATTTTAGAATTAATCAGATGAATTAGAATGGGTGGTTGAGGGTATGCAATTTGGGTCAAATATGAAGCAATTAATCTTGTTCTTGCCATATATTAAATCGTTTTTTCCAGTTCTTATTTGTATATCACCTTTCTTCTATATCTGTTGCTATACTTATTTTATGCGTTGATATTTCATTGTCATTTTTATTCTTATTTTTCCTATGGCGGTTATTATTATTTTTTTAATTGGGGATCTATCGAAAACATCTTCTCTATCTCATAAAGGTAGAGATAAAGTTTGTGTATATCTGTACAAATATGTTATTGTTGTATCTTTCGTCTTTTCCTCTTAAATCTAGTAATAGGTCCTAGATGCAGTCAAAGATTCTCTTGATATACTACTCCTATTATAGATCCAATTTTCTGAATTATATCTAAAAAAGGAAAAGTTACTCTATAAGTGCTATATTCTGAATAAATAATTAGGAAATTAAAGGTTAGAGATGTAGTGACGAATGATGAATTATAATGAAACAAATGAGCAGTCATAGAGTGCACAAAGCAAATTAGTAACTTTTCCAACTTTCTTGGAGCAAGTTACATGCCAATGATTCATTTAGATAGAAACGGCACGACCTAACAAATTGTACGTATACGTATCTAACGGGTTGATTTCTAATAGAGATGTACATGACCGGGTTGATTCGAATTTTTAAAATACCAAATAAATTATTTGCATCGGATTTTTAAATCTACTAATTAAGTGTACGTGCTTTACACATGTCTTTTACTTCATTTTATAATAAATATATATACAAGAAGATAAAATTTAAAATAAAATATGTACTTAAAAATATATTCCTTCTTAATTTTACATATGTTCCTCTTTAAGTTAAAAAGTTCTACTTTACTAGTAAAAGAACGTAAAAGTATACTTTGAAAATATTTTAATTCTATTGATAATATTACATTAAATAATTAATAAAAATTACGTAATTTGAAAGATATATAAGAGAGTTACACAATAATCAATCTATGGTTAAAAAATAATATTAATTTACAGAATTACACACCTAATAACAAAAAAAGAGGAACATATCACAGATGAAAAGAAAATTTCAATGTTTTTTACATATATATTTCATAACCTACCTCGCGATCTGCGTCATCCAGTGAGTTCGAGTTCTTAATTTATCCGGAATGGGATTGTACTCAAATTATGAGCATGTTGTAGGGATCGAATTAACATGACGCCTAGCGGAAGATAACAAAAAAACTTGTTGTAACATGTTGTAGAGCATGTTCTTGATAGACAATTGTATCATTTTCCGTCATTACATAATCTCACACATCAATAATTTGAAGAATAAACCTACTAGAAAGGTGGAATATGAGGTAGGACTACTATAAAAAGGTAATAAAGGATAGTAGAATTATTAAATACTCCATAAACGACGCAATACCACCAAATCGGCCGTTACATTGAATGAGACTTTTCTTCCTTACATAACAATGGAACTTGACGTTACGATACAATGAAATTTAAGCAACAAATAAAATAAACATGATACTGATAGTAACAATACAACGCAATACAACACAAGACTATGGGTAACAACCATCCAAACACACTTAGCCTTATTCTAGTAATAAACAACAAAAACTCACTTAAATTTTCATACCTTACCAACAAGCATAAAAGCATTGTAAACAACAGATCTAACCAATTTATGCCCTCCCCATGCTTCCTCAATTTCTTTGACCAATTTTTCTGGTAACAAATCAACTCCTTTTTCCTTAGCAGTCATAGTTGCTGACCAAGATTTGAGCCATCCCAAAAACCCTTCAAATGAAATCTCTTTTTTTATCTTAAGTTGAATTGGTTCACCTTCTGAACCTAATCCCACACTCTTAAAAGGAAATGGCAGCGTTTTGTACTCGCCAAACACGAATTTCAGTACATTTGGGTGCCAATAAGGCTGTGTTGAATCAACAAAACTCTTCAATATTGGATCAAATTCAGGGCTTACACTCATCGTTGAATAGCTCCAAACTGCTATTATGCCTTCTTTCCTTAGCACTCGATTCACAATAGAGTAGAACCTGTTGAAATACGGATAAAGGTTCAAATATATCCTTTCACTATACGAAATATTTGAATTTTTACTCTTCATTATACTTTAGGAACATTTATATTCACTCCCTTAGCTAAACATTCGTACTAGTCATTAATTGAACGAACCTTCAACGTGAATTTGATTAGCTTGCAAGGAGTCAAAATTCTTCAAAAAAAAGGTCTAGTTTTACCCCTCTACTTTTGAATATGATTTAGCATTACCATGCGTTACACCTCAGGTTGAAGGTCCTTTAAGTCAATGTCAAATCTAACTCATAAAGTATGTTTCATGATACTAATAAAGTCCAAATTGTGACCTCTTGAGTACTTAACTATCCATTTGGAGAAGTCAAAAATATTACTACTCGACTTTGGATAATATGAGTTATTCATAAATTAGTCGATCGAATCAAACCTTGGGTGGTCAAACCAGTGAACAGCAGTAGCAACGGTGATCAAATCTACAGAATTATCACCACCAGCAATAGACACAAGTTCCTCGTCAGACATGGAAAGTGGGGTGTGAAAATACTGAATCCTTGGGTGTTTTTGTGCATGCTTTAATAGAGCTTTGCCCACATCTGTTGCTATTACTTTTTTGTAATGCTCAGCTATCTGACACACCAAAAAATAAAATACTAGTAACACTTAATTCCTAAAAGAATACTATGGAGAAACTGCAAACACTCCCAAATTCACAATTTTTGTCGTAACTTTGTATTAGAAATAGATAAAGTTGTTGTCACGTGAATAGAAGATCACAAAGTTCAAGCACAAAAACACAAGATAAAACTGTATATAATAGATCCTTGTGATCCGACTTTTTCCCAGATCTTCATATAACAAAAACTTTGTACACCAAAAGCTTATTATTATTATTATTATTATTATTATTATTATTATTATTATTATTATTATTATTTTGTACTAGCAACACTATCACATAAGTGAAAGGTTTTAATTCTACCATAATTTCTTTTATTTTTCACGTTATTTTTCACTAGTCATAATTTTGAGTTTGTGGATTTTGTATTTTGAAAAGGACAGTTTATTGGCATGGGCAAATGTAGTGTTGTACAATCAAGTTTATCTGAACCCATTATCTTACGGTTGAACTTAAACTCATAGAGTATAATTAATGAGTTCACTTTTGTTTATTTAATTTTGAATAAATTATTTATACATATTTAAATAAATTTCCTAATAAAATTTTTTTTTTGATCAAAGCTATTAGATTCTTTAGAACCCATAATTAGATCTATAGTTCCGTCCCTGTATTGAAAATGAAATTAGTAATAATAAAAATAAAATAAAATAATTAAATATTTGCTATAAGTACAAGGTAAAAAATTATTTACACTATTAAATACTATTTTCTCTAGTCCATATTAACTGAATTTTTGGGATTTTTTTTATTGTTCAAAGTTATTGTTGAAATTTTTATCCATTTTTACCCTTCTTTTTAATGAGGTTCTTAAGCGCTACACACTACTTACAAAGTAATATTCATGTCTATGCTTACTTTTAAAAATAGTTTGAAAATAATCAAAAGTGTAATAGAGGAAAGTACTACGTCTAGTCCATATTAAATGAATTGCTTTAAGAAAAACATTTAAAGACATAAAATTAAAGAATATTTTCCACTATTATCCTTTTGATTATTTCCAAACTATTCTTCTAGAAAATGTAAAGCAATTAAGTACATTATTAAAAGAAAGAGTAAATATGAAAAAAATAAATCTCAATAATTTGCTTGAACTTTAAAGAAAATCACTTATTTTGAATTATGAAAATAATCTCTAACAGTTCTCCTTAAAGAGTGTGCATTACTTGAAAATTTCACTTAATATGGACTAGAAATAGTACCCTCTCCGTCCATCTTTACTAGTCCACTGTCCAAAAAATAGATGTCTCACAATACTTATCCAGTTTAGAAAATCAATGGATAATTTGTCCTTTTGTGTCCATTTTAACCCTTGCTATTAAATACTACTATTCATTACCCAAAGCATTATATTTATTATATTCAAAGAATGATATAGTAAAATTATCCTATTATTTATTATTTCTTAAGGTGTGTGTCAAGTCAACAGTAAACGAGTAAAGATTAGTGAGATAAGTTAAAGAGGAGAGGGGATTACGCCGACGGCCGCTTGGCCGTTGCCGGTGCCAACATCCCAAGCCAGAGAGTGGTGGGTGGTGTGTTTAGCCAGCATTGAATACCATTCCTTGGGATAAGTTGTGCGTCGGAGTAGAGCAGTGCATGCTTGTCGAAAACTCCCGCCATTAATTAGTTTATCTGCATGCAATATGGATTTGGAATCGAATTAGAGCTAATAATATCTATCTATCTATCTATCTATATATATATAGGATTGTTAAATAATTACATAAAGTAATTTTCAAAGTTTCTAGTTGTCTAAATATTATCAACATTGGCCAGTGGAATAAGGCTGTTGTTACTAAGTTATTTTCAAAGTTTGAGTCATGCATTTTGAACGAAAGTAATAATAATAACAACATGGTAACTTTGAATTTCTATTTGATTATATAAAAAGGCCAAACACTTTTATTGGTGAAGACTGTTGGAAAAATTAATAATTTCACGTTAAAGAACAAAAAGAAGAGAATAAGAACGTTAAAGACTATACTGTACTTTTTGAAAGAAACAACACTCAGTGCTCTCTATGGCTCTCTCTATTTTTAGTAGGTGTACATAAAACTAAAGTGGAGGACTTCTATTTATAGCCAAAGATTTCACTTTCCAATTGCAAGTTGCTTTGACATCACCACCAATTTAGGGGTGTTTATGGTTTGAGAAAAAATCGATCCAAACTGAAAATCGATCAAATCTGTTAAATAAATCAATTTTTATTTGATTGGATTTTAACATATCGATAATATTTGGTTTGATTTTGATTTTGTTTAAAAGAACTTAAGAAATAACCGAACTAAACCGATAAATATATATATATACACACATATTATATTATTTTTTATGAATAACTTTAAATATCTTATATATGTTTACATCAAAAATTTATTTATAATTTAAATATCTTTTATTAGATCTATAACATGTTACTGTATTATGTGGTAATTTCAGAATTTATTTTTTCTTTTTGAATATATTGTTGTCTTGTTTTACCCTTTTCATTGAATCGTCTCTTTTATTTTCGTGTATGGTTAATAATCGATCAAATCGAAGCCAAACAAATAACAACCAAACTGATATATTTATCTGCTTGACCATGAGAAATATTCACTTTTTTTCTGAATTTTTTTTTACTTTATTCAAAAAATGATGTTTGGTTATAAAAACTGTTTTCATTTTTTTCACTTTCACTTTTCTCACAAAAATTCAAAAACAACGTTAATCTATCTTAATGGACAGATACGACTCCAATTCCAACTTCTAAATTTTTGACTTTCATGACCAAATGCCTATATAATATATTTGATTTTATTGGGTTTCAATTGAGTATATTAATTTTATTTTGCCTTATAATTGATTGAAATGGACTCATTAATTACCCCTAACGACCTATGCTCCTCTTTGGGGCACCTGTTCCAAATCGCCTATCATGTTAGCTAAAAATGTAAGGCCAAAATCAAACATGACCCCCTTGGTATTAAGGACCTGTTTGACCATAAAAACTAAAAACATATTCATTTTTTTGGTATTTTAAAGTTGAAAAATAGAATTGGAGTTGTGTTTGGTTATAGTATTTTTAAAAATATTTTAGACTTTAAATGTATTTTTTTATAAAGTGATAGAAAAAATTGAATGCAAAATAAGTGAAATAAATATTTTGAAATAAAGTGAAAACGTATTCCGAAATATTGTGAATAATATTTATGGCCAAACGCCTACTAAAACTCGTAGATTGTCTTTGATGTTCAGTAAATTAACCAAATTTCACATGTTCTATTGCGCTTACTGCAGTTAAACATCTCTACAATGATAACTCGTTATAATAGAATTTTACTATAAAAGTGATACTCAAATATTATGTAATAATATTTTATAAAAAATATATTATATATAAAATAAAATATTTAAATATTTATGTCATAATTATTAATATCTTATACTCCCTCCGTCCCATTTTATGTGTCGCTATTTCTTTTTTGGTCCGTCCCCAAAAGAATGTCATCTTTCCTTATTTGGCAACAATCTAATGACATCATCTCCATTTTATCCTCACTGGGTCCCACTTAATAATAAAAGACAACTAAAAAAAAAATATTAAAGTGATTTTAATAGGGGTAATTTTGTAAACTTTACAAAGTCATCATTTATTTCTTAAACTTCGTGTCCGATCAAAAGGCGACACATAAAATGAGACGGAGGGAGTAATAAATTTTAAGTTTGAATATCTAACTAAAAGAAAAAAATTATACTAAATATTACACATTATTTATGTCATAACTTTACGTGAAAAAACTAGACAAAAACGATAACTATAGAGAGGTTTAACTTTATTTTTCTCTCTGAAATTATGTTTCCATTCTTCATTTCCTTCTTTTAGACTTTTCCTTTATTCTTATTTATAGCCTGTTTGACCAACCTTCTAAAATCAGCTTATTTTCAGAAGTGTTTTTTTTAAAAGTATTTTTCAAAAAAGTACTTTTGGTGAGAAACAGTTTGTGTTTGGCCAATACAATTATAAAAGCACTTTTGAGCAGCAATTAGTGTTTGGCCAAGCTTTTAAAAGTGTTTTTAAGTATATTTTTCTCATAAGTGCTTTTTTCAAAAGTGCTTTTAGAGAAAAGCTACTTTTTTTTAGCTTATGAAAAACTGCTTTTTTTACTCCCCAGAAGCACTTATTTACTTCCATAAGCTTGGCCAAACACGTCAATTTTTTAAAATAAGCACTTTTGAGAAAAAATAAGCACTTTTGAGAAAAAATAAACTTAACCAAACAGGCTATTAATTATTTTGACCCCCCACAAATGTCATGTCTTTTTTGATAGGACCACAAAAATCATGTCATCTGACACGTTTGCTTTATTTTGTTTGTACAAATTGTGTCCGTTTATTTCATTACGAGAACCGTTTTAAAAGGCGGGGGCATGAGGCAAGATGTTTTACATAGCATGGGATGAGACATAAGCTTCAAGACATGAAGCGTAAGTTTTAAGAATCTTTGAGGTGTATATCTCATGTATCTTTATTTTTATAATTTTATTAATAAAAATATAAGTAAAAGTAAAATTTTCTATAATTCTACAAATGATTTAAATAAATCACCAATAAAATTAAAAAAAAATATTACAATTATTATCTTAGAAAGGCAACAACACAAAAAATGATATAGCCAAGTATATTCCTACAAAGTGGACTGAGATAATCTCTAAGATCAAAATCAACATTCATCTCCACATCTACTGACACTTATTATTGTTTATATATTTTAAAGAAAAAGAGTGATAAAAAGTACAGTATAAGATCATTGACAAGAAATAACTAAAGTTACTTCAGGAACATAGCGCTATGGACTCTCAGTCCTATCAAATTTTTTTTTGAAACTAATAATTTCTAGAAACTTTGTTTTGTCAACTTTCAAGTATAATTATCTAAAAAATTATTTATGATTGTGTTATTTTCTATGAAACTTGTTATCATTATTTACATATTTTAGAAAAAATCACTACATTATGATAACATAAAGTATATATATCATTATATCAATAAAAAAATACAACAAAAAATACTTTTAAAAAAATAAAAATCAAATTTAACTTTCGGACGTACGTTTTTATGCCTGGGACTTACGTTTTTACTCTCGAGACTTATGTCCCAAATTCTAAAACTTCTGCCCTATGAATCTACGTTTTTTATTTGCGCCTGCAAACCGGTGGTTGGATAATTATTATGATCATTTTTGTTCATTTAATTTGAGAAATATTGCTAATATAAAAGATTAAAAAATTGCATGTTAAACGAATCGCACATTAGAATGAGAGAGAAAAGTGAAGTGTTAAAAAATATAATATAAATTCACATGATACATACGTTTTGGGAACTTGATGATGACACAGTTCAAGGGACACAATTTAGGGTCTGTGAGTCTTTTAAGCCAAAGAGGACAATATATGTCATGGGCTTAGTCCACTATGTTCAGTTTCACACTAATACTTGTCATTTATAAGTATAATTGAAACTTTAATTTTCAACTATTCTTAACTCAATATCTAATCTTCTTGTTCAGATTCCCAAAAAAAAAAAAAAAAAATTACAAACAAGGAGGGTCCAAATATAAGAAATTATATGCAGAAGTGGGTCATCAGCCTGTTGGATATACATGAAGCTGGGGGCAAATGCATATGCAATACCTGAAGTTTCTTGCAAACTTTTTTTTTTGGGGGGTCCCTTTTGATCAGTACAAATGTGAAATGTGTGTTGTCTGCTATGTTGTGATTTTTATTGCCTTGTAATAATTTGAAATAGGGAAAATTACCCCAATATTTTTGAGTCATCTAATTATAAAATATGTACACAAGATATAAATAATACTCCATATATTTCATACTAAATATATACATACACTGTACATACCTACACATAACATATACAATCAATATATAGAGAGAGTATATACTTCGATCGTATTTGGTAAACTAGATAGCCGAAGTGTACATCCACATAAGTCTCCCTTCGAAATATCTATCAATTAATCATCATATTTTTTATTATGTGTCAGTTATCTGTATTATATTACTTTCTAATATTATTACCAACATATGTTTGAATAGTCGAAAGGCAAATTTGATGTTGCCACTTTTCCTATGGAGGAAAAATAGTAAGAAGTCATATGCGTTTAATGAAAAATAAATAATTTAAAAGTTAAAGTCTCATTTGTTTTGAAATGACAAACTTCTACTTCACATGGAACACCCAAATCCAACAAAACACACTCGAAAGTTCTCAATCTGTGCAATTTAAAATATCCGCATTATCGAAATCAATATCCAGTGAAATCACAAGGCTTGTGGTGGAGTGATAAGTACCCCTTCATCCTTAATCAAAGGTCTCGAATTCGAGTCCTCTTGAGTACAGAGTCACCTTTGTTAAGGAGTGCATTATCCTTCAATGTGGGACTTTCCGGCACGAATTCGAATTTAATCGGGCTCTAATGCAGATACCGAACACCGGATGAGAAACAATAAAATATCAAATATATATGTCAGGTTGGTTTCGCAAATTTAAAACATTCTCAATTCAAAAGTCAAGGATTAGTTAACTCAAAATCAACTAGTGAAATCCCAAAATAAATTTCATGAATAACTTACATATTAGCTAGGGTGTTCAAATCTATAATCAAAATCTAGGTTTGATATCATTTACTAGTCCAAATATTCAATTTTCACCTTTAGAACTTTCTTTTTTCTCCCTCCTTTAATTAGAACATGAACAATTTTATGAAAAAGCGTGGTTTGTGTATACGTATAAAAGCTAACTAGTGTAATTTTACTGCATACCTCAACGATGATTTATAAATTGGGTGAAAGTCGTTTACACCCCCAACTTTACTTTAAAAATCAACCCCCCACCCCCTCCCCTCCTCCTCTCTTAATTTTGAAAAATAGTCATTGTCCCTCCTTTTTTCTAATTGACTTTTTAAAATGTCTATTCTGCCCTTACATTAACCTTTATTTATTAATTTTTATATCTTTAAAATCATTAACCTTCAATTTTGGTTCAAATTCAGGGCTCATGCTCATTGCGTAGCTCCAAACTGTTATAATGCCTCCTGATTTCCTTAGGATATAATTCACAATCGAGTAGAACTTGTTGATATACGGGAAAAAGGTTCAAATTTAACCCTATACTACACAAAATATTTGAATTTTCACTCTTCGTTATTATTTTGGCTTCAAGGAGCCAAAATATTTAAGAAAAAAGGTCCAGTACTTTTACCCCTCTACTTTTGAATATAATTTAGCATTACCATACGTTACACTTCAGGTTGAAGGTCCGCTAGGTCAATGTCATAAATACCTTTACTAACGATAAGGTTGTGAATGACCCAAAAAACAATGTTAGGTAAATTACTTTATTTTGTACAGTAATGTATGTTTGATGACACTATAGTTCAAATTGTGACCTCTTGACTATTGAACTGTCTCTTTGGAGGCAAAAAAAATAAAAAATACTACTAGATTTTGGATAAATATGAATTATTCAGATATTATTAGAATTGAACCTTGGGAGGTCGAACCTGTGAAGTGTAGTAGCAATGGTGATTAAATCTACAGAACTATCACCACCAACAATTGACACAAGTTCCTCATCAGACATGGAGAGTGGTGTGTGGAATTACTGAATTCGCGGGTTTTGTTGTGCATGCTTTTATTGAGCTTTGCTCACATCTGTTGCTATTACTTTTTTGTAATGCTCAACCACCTGAGACGCACGCCAAAATAATGAAATGATTTTTCAGAACAAAAAAAAATGGAGAATAACTTGTTACGATTTTTTGGAACAAAATTACAATTGTAATGCTTGGGTATTTAGTAATACTTGCATTAGTTATGCTTGTATCTTTCTTATGCAGTGTTTGGTTTGGTGTATTAAAAATAACATGAATTGCATAATTTTTTTTTTTTTTTTTTTTTTTACAAATATACCCTCCATAAATATGGTGGAAAAGATTTTGAGGGACAATTATGACTTTAACCTTACTAATGCATGCATTGGAATCCATTACATTACTAATACCATGGATTTCTATGCATTAGTAATACACTCCTTAATATCAAATAGAGTGTATAATTAATGCGAGTATTAGTAATACATAGGATGAAACAGTGTATCAAACAAGGTATTCGTAATACACAAAACTAATGTAAGCATTATTTTTCTTAATACATTCTACTAAACGACCCCTAAGGCTGTTGTTACTAAGTTTGAGTCATGCATTTTGAACGGAAGTAATAATAATAACATGGCAACTTTGAATTTCTGTTTGCTTATATCCAAACACTTAAATTATTGAAGAGTGTTGGAAAAAATAATAATTTCACTTTAAAGAACGAAAAAAAAGAGAAGAAGAAACGTTAAAGACTATATACTATACTTTTTAAAAGAAAGAACGTTCTCTATTGCTGTCTCTATCTCTATTGCTCTCTCTATCTTTTGTGTACATAAAACTAAAGTGGAGGACTTCTATTTATAGCCAAAGATTTCACTTTGCAATTGCAAATTGCTTTGACATAACCACCAATTTAGGGGTGTTCATAGTTTGGGTAAAAATCGATCCAAACTTAAAAATTGATCAAACCTATTATATGAATTGATTTTTATTTGATTTAATTTTTAACATATCGATAATACTTGATTTGATTTTGATTTTGTTTAAAAGATCTTAAGAAATAACCGAATTAAACTGATAAATTATATATATATATATATATATATACACATACACACACACATTATATTATTTTTTATGAATAACTTTAAATATCTTATATATGTTTTCATCAAAATTTATTTATAATTTAAATATCTTGTATTAGATATACGGCATGTTACTTTATACTGTGTAATCTCAGAATATTTTTTTTTGAATAAATTGTTATCTTTTTCCCCCTTTTAATTGAATCATCTCTTTTATTTTCGTGTATGGTTAATAACCGATCCAAATCGAGCCCAAACAGATAACAACTAAATCGATAGATATATCTGCTTGACCATACAAAATATTCACTTTTTTCCCAATTTGTTTTCACTTTATTTAAAAAACAACTTATTTTCACTCTTACTTCTCTCAAAAAAATTTAAAAATAATTTCAATTTATATTCATGGCCAGACACAACTCCAACTCCAACTTCAATTTTTTTTTTGACTTTCATGGTCAAATGCCTATATAATATATTTGATATTAGGTTTCAATAATTTTTAATTTTATTATATTAATTTTATTTTGACTAATAACCGATTCAATCAGACTCATTAATTACCCCTAAGTCCTAATATCATTGCTCCTCTTTGGAGTACATGTATTCCGAATCGCCTATCATGTTTTCTAAAAATGTATGGCCAAAATCAAACACGACCCCCTTGGTATTAAAACTCATAGGTTGTCTCTGATGTGCGGTAAATTAACCAAATTTCACAAGTTCTGTTGCGCTTGCGGCAGTTAAACATCGTTATAATGATATCTCGTTATAATAAAATTTTATTATAATAATGATATTTAAATATTATATAATAATATTTTATAAAAAATATATTATATATAAAATAAAATATTTAAATATTTATGTAATAATCATTAATATTATATAATAAATTTTAAATATAAATATTTAATTAAAATAAAATATTACATAATATTACACATTAATTATGTCGTAACTTTAGGAGGAAAAACTAGACGAAGAAGGTACCCATAGAGAGGTTTAACTTTATTTCTCTCTCTGAAATTATTTTCCATTCTTCATTTCCTTCTTTTTGTCTTTTCCTTTATTCTTATTTAATGTAATTATTTTGGACCCCTCAAATGTCATGTTCGAAAAGTCGGCCTGCTTTAAAAGCCCTCTTTTCATCTTAGGAAATCTGTACACCAGTAAATTGTGTAGAGTTGCTGAAACACTAGAAAAGAATCCCTTATTCATTCATCAATTTCATTGCCTCTCATGCTACGAAAGATAGGGTCAAGTCTGATACATCAACCGTCTACTCAATATTTTTGTACGAATCCATAATAACTACATAAAATGAACCTTGATTTGGTGAATTGAAGTTGGCCTTAGGTGTAATAGGACTCTCAGTTACTGTGCGCGTTTTTTTTGATAGGACCACAAAAGTCAAGTCATCTGACACATTTGCCTTGACATCACCACCACGAGGCAAAGGGGCACTTGAAGCCGAAGATATTAGGATGATTTGGGTTCTTCGAACTTATTTAGCACACTAGAATAACAATAATGGGCTTGGCATTCATCAACAAACCCAAAAGTGTAAAACCATGAAAGTTATTTTGCATTTGGTCACTTTTCAGCGTTATTATTATTATTATTTTTGTAAAAATGAATCACCGTCATAAAATTTGAAATTTCATAGGAGAAATTCTATGACAATATCTTAAATTTCACTTGAGTATAAAATTCGTGCATTTGGGCCTAATGTACCTTACATGGCATTAAAGACATATTCATACTATGTTGTATGTAATGTCTTAAGGGCAAAAAAAAGTTATATAATGTAATGCTATAAATAAAAAAGCAGTACACCATATGATGCAGCATTATTCTGTGCTCACTAATTTAAAAGGAAAAATTACATAGCATAGATAAAAAAGGTCCTTAATTATCTACAATGGTTACTGTTTAAAATAATTATCTGATATAGTCAAAAGTTAGTTAAAGAATTATTATTTAAGTGGACCCTTATATATAAATATGATAGCTTGTATAACATGCAATTAATCTCTCTCATCTAATTAATTTAAATTTTGACCAACTTAATTGAGCACTTAATTTTATTTTTTGATTTAATTTTGAAAATTGGCCACTTTTAAGAATATGTACTGATCTATATATATATTTTCTCATTTATTTGATTTTTCTCTCTCTCTCTTCACACCTCTCTCTTCTTAAATTTTCCACCATCTTCTTCAATCTTTTTTCTTGAAAAGTAGAAATTATTGGTAGATTTTGTTATATTGACTCTTAAAGTAGACTATTGGTAGGTTTTTGATGTGTAAATGTATACAAATAACTGTCATATACAATTAGAAAGTTGTCATGTGTTGGCATATACATATATATATATATACACATATAACATATACATATAAGTTGTATAATTAGTTCTTGGTTTGTACAAAATATGTTTGTTCATATTTTATACATTACATATAAGTATATAACTATCATGTGTTTGTATATAACTCAAAGGTATTTTGTATAAATTATATTTAGTCATATAGTGAATTTTTTTTTGTATATCTCTATCAGTGTGTATGTATTTTTGTATTTATTTTGATATATTTTTTTCACATACATTTTGAATTTGTATACATTTGTACATTTGAGTTTGTATATTTGTACATATAATCTGAATTTATATCCATTTTATACATTTGAATTTGTATTAATTTGTATTTATCTTGAAAATATGAGTTGTAAGCATTTGTATTTGTATTTGAATGTTACATTTAGAGCTAATTTTCACTTGTATCAATTCTACATTTGTATTTCTATTCATAGCTAATTTTTGTGGATAAATACATTTAATGCATAAATTCATTGAAATTATATTTTAAATTCTGAAATCCTACAAAGAAATCAGAGGAATTTTAGTTTGAATTCTATTTTTGTATTTCGAAAATTAAAAGGTAAGCTATAACAATCCATGTGGAAAAGGAAGAAACAAAAGATTTGAAAAAGATATGTAGAAGAGAATAAAGGAAGTGAATCACTCTCATTTCTTTTTTATCTCTAAACATAAATGAAATAGTAATAAAATCTGTTAATTAGTTAATATTTGTATATTAGAGTTCTAAATACATTTAATCACTAACTGAAATCTATAAAATGTAATTATTAAAAACTTAAACTAAGAAATTAGTTAAGAAGTGTATAAGTTGGCTCTATGTGAAGTTAATACAGCGACAATAAAACTATACCTCAGTTCCAAACAAGTTAGAATTCGCTACATAAATCGTTACTTCTTCATTTAAGCTTATATACCAGTAAACAACAGCAACAATTACGCCTTAACTGATCTTCTTCCATGGGAATTTTATTACCCTTTTGCTCTATGGCATATATGGAAAAATAGGAACCATAACTGTTTCAATAAATCTCATCGACCCATTAATAGCCAGTACATTACCGAGAAATGTTCTAGAATATACGTACATCACTAATGCAATCCCAAGTTGTAAAATTTATAACAATATCCCCATAGGATCCCTACACACATAGGTTTCTTTAAACTTAGTGTTGATGGGGCTTTTAGAGATAATAATTCCCATGATGGAGGAGGAGTTGGAGCGTGGGTTCACGTGAACCCGGAGACTTCTACCTAGATATGCCCCCTGGGTTCATATGCCAAGAAACAGGTCTTGAACCACACGGACATCGAGCTTAAAGGCATGTTACATGGTCTACAGAAAGCCTTTGATTATGGTTATTTCGCTCTTGAAGTTGAGACTGATTCCACGGAGGTGATTAGTATAATTTACAACTTAACTATCCTGCCACTTTTCTTATATATATATATATCTCTTTGCAGTTCCTTGTTGAAGAAATTAAACTGGGCCGGGAATGCGATAATCCGCCGCAACTTTAGAGAAGCCAATAGAGTGGCCCATGTTCTTGCTCATGAAGCAATAAAGCTGTTAACTGAAGAGCAAGTAGTACTAGTAGAATCTTCATGTTTAGTAACACCAGTGGTGTTGGATGATATGTAAGAACTTTATGTTAGTAGTAATTTATCTAGTAATGCTTGTAGAAGTTTAGCTAAGCTGAGAAACCCATGTGTTATCAACCCTGATGTAATGTTCATCTAGTTTATAAATAAATCATCATCATCATACCCAGTGTATTCCCACCAGGTGGGGTCTGGGGGATAAAGTGTACGCAGTCCATACCACTACCTCAGGTGAAGTAGCCTCCCCCCCCCCAACAAAAAATTACTCCTTAAACTCATTTTGGATGGTTGTTACGTATTGTTTCATAATGTATCGTATTGTGTTGTGTTTTGTTGTATTGTATCATACTGTATTGCTTTAATGAATACAACATTTAGATAGACGATTGTATCGTTTTTGATCATTACATAATCTCACACATCAATAATTTGAAGGATAAAACTATAAAAAAGGTAATAAAGGATAGTAGAATTATTAAATACACCATAAGTAAAGGTAAAATGAGAAAAACAAATATAAGATAACGACGCAATCCCACCAAATCGGCCGTTACATAGAATGAGACTTTTCGTCGTTACACAACAATAGAACATAACGATACGATACAATGAAACTTAAGTAACAAACAAAACAAACATGTTACTGATAGTAACATTATAGTGCAATAGTACTATACAAGACGATGGGTAACAAGTAACAACCGTCCAAACACACTAATAACAACCAAAACTCACTTAAATTTTCATAATTTCACCTTACCAACAAGCATAAAAGAATTGTAAACAACAGATCTAACCAATTTATGCCCTCCCCATGCTTCCTCAATTTCTTTGACCAATTTTTCTAGTAACAAATCAACTCCTTTTTCCTTGGCAGTCATAGTTGCTGACCAAGATTTGAGCCATCCCAAAAACCCTTCAAATGAAATCTTTTTTTTGTATCTTAAGTTGAATTGGTTCACCTTCTGAACCTAATCCCACACTCTCAAAAGGAAACGACAGCGTTTTGTACCCGCCAAACACGAATTTATTCACATTTGGGTGCCAATAAGGCTGTGTTGAATCAACAAAACTCTTCAATTTGGATCAAATTTAGGGCTCACACTCATCGTTTAATAGCACAAAACTGCTATTATGCCTCCTGGTTTCCTTAGCACACGATTTACAATCGAGTAGAACCTGTTCAAACACATAAAAAGGTTCAAATTTATCCTTTTACTATACGAAATATTTGAATTTTTACTTTTCATTATACTTTAGGAACATTTACATTCATTCCCTTAACTAAACAGTTCGTACTTGTCATTAATTGAACGAATCTTCAACGTGAATTAGATTGGTTGCAAGGAGTCAAAATATCTATGCTAACTCATAAAGTATGTTTCATGACACTATCTAATAAAGTCCAAATTGTGACCTCTTGACTACTGAACTATCCATTTGGAGAAGTCAAAAATATTACTGCTACCCGACTTTGGATAATATGAGTTATTCATATATTAGTCGATCGAATCGAACCTTGGGTGATCAACCCAGTGAACAGCAGTAGCAACGTTGATTAAATCTACAGAATTGTCACCACCAGCAATTGACACAAGTTCCTCATCAGACATGGAAAGTGGTGTGTGGAAATACTGAATTCTTGGTTTTTGTGCATGCTTTAATAGAGCTTTGCTCACATCTGTTGCTATTACTTTTTTGTAATGCTCAGCGACCTGAGACGTACACCAAAATAATGTAACGATTTTTCAGAACAAAATACAATGTAGAATAACTTGTTACGATTTTTCGGAATAAAATTACGATTGTGTTTAATTTTTATATCTATATAAAAAAGTCGGGTCATCACTGAAGTAATTTGTTCACAAAAAATGAAATTAGTAGTACAATAATAACATATTTAGTTCCACATCGAATGTTGTAAAACATGACATGCATATATTATTTTTAACACCTATCACCTCACTTTAATTTTTTGATCTTCAAGGTTAATTATTTAATTAGACATAAACATTTGATGCGGGTAAGTACTTAATTAACCTATTAGATTGTATAATAAGTTAAAGATGAGAGAGGATTATTCCGATGGCAGCTTGGCTGTTTGGCCGTGCATTGGAGCAGAGCAGGGCTTGCTTATCGAACAATCCCGCCATTAATTAATTACGAAGATTGGGGTTGTTTTTATTGGTGAAGACTGAAGAGAAGAAGAGCATGCAATTAAAGAGAAAATAAAGAGTGCATGTGAGAGGATGTATAAATAGTGTGGGAAAATTGTCTGAATTATTGTGGAATGGTAGAGTTAGGATTTCGGGGAATTGTAGATTTACCTGTTCAAACACAAGAAGATTAGGTAATATAATATGAAGAGTCATGTGCTCTTAAACTCATTGAAAGATTAGGTAGACTACTAATTAATTGATGTCACGAACTAATGAATTTAAGAGTAAGTTATATAATTAAAGCACAATTGTTCTAAGAAAATGCTTTGATATGAGCAGGTTTATCAAATATTTTTTTAATAGTTAAGAGGCGGATCTAAAGACCTACATGGTGACCAAGGGATTCAAGCTCTATACCAAAAGGGCAACGTAGAATAAAAGGTTCATGTCTTGCCACTGGACCAACAACACACTTTGTTAATGAGTTTTCAATTTTCAAGTCTCTTTTATATATCTATTAAATTTTTAAACACAAATACATGATTCACGCAAAAGTTATTTTTTGGGAACTCCCATCATACCCTAAATTCGACTCGATTCATATTCCATTAGACTTGTGCAAGGTTAATCTTGGTTTGATGTTTGGAATTTCGAATTTCCACTAATTCATTAGGCTTCTGTTTTCGACCAATCATCTTTATTTAATTTGATTTATTGTAGAACATTAGTTTTTTATTCTGATCCATAATTCCTTATTTTTTCTGGTATATTTAAATATTTGAATTTCTATTTAAAAGAGTTGTTTGTATTTGCATGGTGTTTTTAACAAAAATTAAAGACATCCAAAAATAATGGATCTATTCATCCCAACAAGCAACAAATTTCAAATACGATGTGCAAATGCTCGTATTAAATCAAGTTTGGTATCTAAATTCTAAGATTTCTCATTCCATAGTACTCTAGTAAATATAAAATTTTACATCCATGATCCAACGTTGTGAAATTTCATCATCTTCATCGTCATCATCTTCTATCTATTCTCCATTTTCGAGCGAAAATGGACACTATACACACATTAACCATGCATGGTATACCAAAAACTAGACTTGTTGCATGATCTAACTCAACTAAAATCCATAACATGGTTGGTTATAATTATAAGTTGGATAAAACATTTCTCGGAGTTTATTATACTTTTCAAGATCGAAATTATAAGTCTTCATGAGCTTCTTTTGTTTCACTTTGAAACGCCTTTGGAAATACCCTTCAAATGTTGGCTCTTTTGATGTTCTTAAGAAGAACCCATAGGCAAGTGCAAAGTGAAGTGAGGTCACAAAGAAGCAAATGGGCTCCATTACATCCCAAGTCAATTCCCAAAATGTTAGCCTCATAAAGCCCAATGTTTGAAGGACTAAAAAGCCCAGCCCACAGTAAAGCTCACCTTTGACAAGTGATTGGGCTTTTTGATCAATTAGGGCCTTTTGCCTTTCCATATGTTCGAGTTCTCTTCTTCTTGGATCGTTTGGTGTTGCTATGGATTCTGAAATTATTTTGTCCATTGATTTTGCTACCTGTAGTGCATCAAGCATATCAAGAGATCAGCAAATTTGTCATATTTAAAATCGAAGAAACATTATACCAAAACCTAAATACATCTGAAATATTAATTGTTACAAGTTTTTTTTAACCCGAACTATCCTGGGTTCACTTTTCCTACCAAATTTATCATCAATCATTTATCAAAACATACATCAACTACCATTTGTTTTCTTTTGTAACAATTGATAATTGAGATGTGTCTTGATAGTTCATTTATGTAATTCAAAAAATCAAAATACTTTAAATATGTTTTTTTGACCCTTTACTCTTGAAAGTATATCACAGATGAATACATTTAAATCTTTCCTCAAGAGCCTCTCATTTGTTGAGATGGTCATATACTACTATATAGCAATATAACATGTTTGATTGTTGTTATAAAGAGATTGCATTGTACTATTAACTTTTCTAATAAAAAAGGTCGTCAACTAACAATAACAATTTAATATGCTTAAATACACAAGATATTGATATTTTTCTCTAATATTTAACGTGCATGAGTTGTAATACTAACGTAGACCTTACTCATGCATCGTAAAGAGGTTGTTTCCGAAAATAAAAATCATACCTGATGGGGCCGGAGGAAAACGACGTCACCCAAAACAATGACGCTGCCAGATTCATCCAACATTTTAGCCAACTCCAAACTCTGTTCTCTACTGTAACAAAATTCACTACAAATCTCAACAAATTCAGAAAACGAAATCGAGTTCATCGGTGTCTCTCTAAGTCTCGATTTCACTTTCTCCAATTGTGCAAATTTCAATATCTTCTTAGCATCATTCACCGTTATTCTCCCCATCGTCTCCGCCGCCGGAACGGCCGTTTCCGCCGGAGCCGGTGGAGCTAGGCTTTCGAATCTAATCCTGTCTCCAGTAATATTCATCGCCTTCAACTTCTCTCTTAATTTTTCTCCTACCGGAATTGACAAAAACTCCGGCAGTCTCGCCGCATGATTAATTTCTCTTCTTTGGAAAAATCGCCGGAGGAACTCACCGTTGACGGAATCCGGCGCCGGAACTGGCGATTTTTTGCCGGTTTTCGTTGTCGTAGAAGTATGAGAATGTTCTAGAAATGATGGAATTGGATCTAATTTTAGGCGTTTAGATATTATACGACGAAGCGCCATTGATGAATTTGAATAATGAAAGTGTGGAGAGCTTGTTATGGATGAGTTGGACGTGAAGGAAGGGGGTTTATATAGCGTCCTAAATTGGAGGAAGACGTAGAATATTACGAGAATATTTAAATGAAATTAATCTTTTTTTTTTATCCTTGCTAAGTAGAGTATTAATTTACTTTCCTTCTAAAGTTGAATATTGGTGGTTTGGTACTATGCTGTAAAAAGAAATAATGAAAATAATGGGGTAATGGCGGTCTGTGATCTTTCATTTTATATATACGGAAAACTTAAATAGGGGAATATTCTTTATATTCGGATTAATAAATGCTTGACATTAGTTTGGTACATATAATTATTGAAATTTAGTCTATTTAGCCAAACTTATAAAATCAATTTATTTTGAAAAGTATTTATTTTAAAAAATATTTTTGATGAAAAGCAGTTTATATTTGATCAATAAATTTAAAAAAAATAAATTGAGCAGCAATTAGTGTTTGACCGGGTTTTTTAAAAGTGTTTTTATGTATTTTTCAATTAAGTGCCTTTAAGAAAAAAAATAATTTTTTTAGCTTATGAAAAATTGTTTTTTTCTACTCCCCAGAATCACTTAGTATTTCTTTCAAAAGCTTAACCAAACACCTCATTTTTTTAAAATAAGCACTTTTGAAGAAAAATAAGCTTGACCAAACAAGCTATTAATCATGATAAATAAATGGTATTTGTGGTACTTTACAACTCTTAATTTTAGTACATTGAGTTTGATTTGGTACAAACAAATGATGCAGATAAATATTTGCTTTAATATATTTAGACTTTGAGTTAATGGATACATTGATAATATATAAATTGTTTTCTACTAATGTTGGATTTAAACTTGTAATAGTAGTCTATCAAATTATCAATAATGTCAATTACATAAAACGATACGTAATTATTTAATACTCCTTTTGTGCGTTTTTACTTGCGACTTTTTGACATGACACACTCATTAAGAAAACAATTATTGATATGACCATTTTATTATACTATCCCTATTAATTGATGTTTAGAATAATATATCTTAAAACGATTTGAAGAATAAACAATTGATGTTAAGGGTGAAACAGGAAAAATTCTTTATTTTTTCTTGATATGTCAAAAGTGACAAGTAAAAATGAAAATTCAATTAGAAAAATAGTGACAAGCAAAAGAGAACGAAGGGAGTAAATAACTTAACCATATAAATATTCTTTACATGAGTATAACTTTAGACTCATTATTAAGTCTTCATAAATTGCAGTAAGAAATACTCAATGTTTCCTCAAATAGTAATAATTATTTTGGAAAAAAATAGTACTATTCTTAGCTCAACTCTTTTGTTTAAATAAATCATAATTGTCTAAAGACTAAAATTACGGGATAGCGTCACGACTCATTAGCAAACTTGTATTATTCTCTATCATCATCCACTAAAGCATATATACAGTTCAAGTGTCTAATTCCTAACTATAGGAGCCGTTGAACATTTGTTTATGCTACCGGGTTTATCATGCCCAAAAAAAGGAGAAGCAAATGGATAATTGGACACTTTGAGAAGTGTTACTCTAGTTAAATTTATTAATTTAGGGGTAGGTTTTCGATATTATCGAAGTTTGATTTCAATTAATAGATGTAGTGTGGTAAAATAAATCATGTCAATCGTTATTTATTTAATGATATGTCAGTTCAAATATGACAAGTAAAAATGAACAAATAAACTGTGAAGTGTAGTACTCCACTACCTCATTTAAGCTTACTATGCTTTCATTAACTTTATACCGCATGTTTCCCGGACACTTAGGGGCCGTTTGGCCATGAATAATTTTTACTTTTTTTTGAAAAATTATTTTATTTTAGTGAAAAAAATAAAAATTTGTGGTGTTTGACCGTAATTTTTTTTTCACTTTAGTGAATTTTATTTTTTTTGAAAAGTGAACTTTTTTCACTCATATTTCTCTCATAAAAATAAAAAAGAACTTTAATTTATTTTCATGGTCAAACATAAACTCCAACTCCAAAATATTTTAATTTTCATGGCCAAATACCTACTTAAATTTTTTGCAGCCAAATAAATGGGAATAAGCATCATATATATTTTAAGATCAAATCATTCTACAGTGACAGTATCTTCTTTAATTTGCTGATGTATGGAATACAAATATGATATGGATCCAAGTCTAATAGTAACATAAAACGTGAAACTCATATGAATTTGAATATTACTATAATGGAGAAAATTCTTTAGGGAACCTTAACGATTTGGAATTGCAATTTTACGAATTTCTTTTTAAGATTTGTAGTTATCTCATTGATGCAACCAATATTTAAATAGAATATGATTCGTATTTCCAACCACAATAATCACATCTTTACGTGCCCACTCTAAGTCCAAAAATAATAAAGTAAAACTTACATAAATCCCAACTAGTTTACCACTAATTACTCCATATCTTTACTTTTTGTTAAATTACAAATAATCCTTTCTTTTACAATTTTCGGATACATAATTAGCATCCGGATACATAATTTTGAAGTTGAGATACATAATTTTGATGACTGAGATACATAATTTTGATGACTGAGATACATCTATTTCTGACACTATTTGGTCGAGATACATAATACATTAAAATTAAGTATCTGAAAATTTATGGGTTTGTTGATGTATCCGGCTGTTTCTTTTTAAAAAAAAGGGATTTAGGTAATTAATAAAAAGAGTAGGGATTTTATGTAGTTTAGTAAAGATAAGTTGTGGTGTTATGTAATTTTTTCAATAATAAAATGTAGAGAAAAGGACATCACATGACCCATTAAAAAATAAATTGTCCATGTTTGCGCTATTGGATATGGAGTGGTCAATCGGTCCAAACTAATTCCAAAAAATGGTCAGTCGGCCCAAACTATCCAAAAATGGCTAGTCGAAACTATATCAATATGGTATATGCATTGTATCAATATGGTATAAGGAGTGTATTAATATGGTACATGGACTGTATCAAAATGGTTTAAAATTATATCAATATGGTATATGAACTATATATGCATATGTTTTTCTGTATAAACTATATGAATGTGGCATGGGACTGTATCATTATGGTATATGAACTGAAAAAAAAGGCACTAGCAGCCACAAAAAGTCTTAAAATGACAACCTTTTGGAATTGCAAAATCAATGGCTATTTCGTGAAAATAATTTTGGGCGAAGTGACATTTATGACCTTTCCCCTAAAATGTATTCATATTTTATACTAATATGCAAGCACAGTAAGATATAATTTTAATATGTTTAGTAAGTAAGTTATTATTTTTATCAAATTATCAATTAAGTAATATTTATCATCAAGAAATTTATCGACATTATTTAAAAAGTTGTCTTAGCAACCTATATATCTTTGTTACTCCAATCCTCGATCAAATTTGTGTTCTCCATGCGCAGCTTGGCTTCGTACCGAGCCAAGGAGGCATTCTGGCATACGCATGCGTGTAGGAAAATCAATGATTACATAAGCTAAAAGACTATAACTACAAGCGAGGCTGGAAGCGACTTTCTTAGCTTCTATTTTGGGATTGATTAGTGTCTCTGAACTTAAATTCCATATAGAATTGACAATCTTTAGCTGAACATCAATTATATTTAGATTATTGAAGAAACAACAATATACAACAACAATGAAAATGATAAAATGATAGACTCGTTTTACGAACACTCGATCAAATATCTTAAAAATATTTAATTTGAATCGTAGTATCAGAAGTTTAAATTTTATGGCCTCGTTTAATCCAATTAAAATTTCCTTCTTTACCTATTAAAAGAATATTTTTTTAAAAAAAGGGTAAAAACAAATTATTCACACGAGTATTCATACACATATTTATTATTTAATTATTAAGAATTAAACGATATATATTTTAACTAAATTTCTTTCAAATCGTTCTAAGCTGAGGATCTATTAAAAAACAGTCTTTTTACCCACATGAAAGTAAAGATAAGATTTGTTTAGTTTTTCACCTTTCTGAGATTCCACTTATGAAATTGTACTGCTATGTTGTTGTTATTGCATTCCACCCAATTGAAAAAATTGATGTCTTTGGTATCAATTGATGGACAGCAATGGATTAGGGGAATTAGAGAATGTAAATTGGGCAGTGATTCCAATGCATCCCCATTGTATAGATAATGAATCATGTACTACTTGGAAGAATTGATGTGATATGATTCACACATTTTTTTAGAATATATAATATATGACTAAAAACTTGTGTTTTTTCAATAGAATTAGGGTGTATTTGGAAAGCCATATGGTAATTGAAATTTGTGTAATTACTAGAGTAATAATTATCAATCTAGTAATTATACAGTCTAATAATTACCATGCCCTGTTTGCTTGCCACAATGTAATTACAGTGTAATTATAAGTGTATTTTTTGATTGAACAAGTGTAATTATATGGTTATATTAAATTTTTACATAAAAGTTAATTATCAAAAACTAAAAAAAATTATATTAGATAACTAAGGGCCTTTATAAATGATATTAAATTAAATATTTAAGCTATATATATATATATATATTGTTTTTTGAAAATATATTAATTAGTAAACATATGTTATTAACTAATATTATAAAAATAATTGATTTACATTTTTCAAATTAGTATATTTTAATTAACTTAATCATAAAAACTAAAAGTACATGATTTTTAAGAACATCATGAAATGCATGTTTGAAAAGAAATTAATATTGTAAATATAATGTCATAGAATTATTAAAGTATTTGACAAAAAGATAAATTTATCGAATCTAACCAAAAAAATGAATGACTTGCAATGTGAAATATCAAATCAATAGTAGTAAAAAAAAATTAGAATTGAAAATATAACATAAGTTCAAAATTTAAAACAAAAAATGTTAAACATAATACTCTCATGTCAAATTTCAACACAACATACATAAATATGATTCAAAAAAAAAATAAAAAATAAAATAAAAAAAAAATGCAAGTCTATAACCTTATTCAACATTGAATTTTACTTTAGTTTAAAAATTAGAATACTAACAAAATAATGCTAATTGAAAAAAATAAACATAAAATAAATAAAAAATAGATAATACGGACAATTGAATGTAATCACAAGAAGTAAAGGTTGGGAAATGAGAAGGAAATGAAATATAAATAATAAAAAATAAAAAAACATATTTTTAAAAAATATTAGAATAATAAAAATAAAAAAGAATTTAAAATATAGAAATAAAAAATAAATTAAAATGAAAAAAATAAAAATATAAATAAAAGAAAAAAATTAAAAAGTATTCAGCTTGTAATTACACCATGTAATTACCAGTAATTCATAACTCTCCCTTACCAAGTAATTACATGGCCAACCAAACAGTATAATTACACCCAATTACACCAAATCTAATTCCTACTATGGCTTTCCAAACAAGCCCTTAAAGAATCCCCACCATTTTGGAGAATCAACCGAAGGTTGTAGGATTCCATACTTGGAAAAGTGTAGATATTCTCACACATCAAGTGGGATGTCTACTATATTCCCATTTTCCATCATTTAATAAAAATTGTTTCTGTATTGGAGTTGAACTAAATTTCGATTCATGTCGTGAAGCCTCAAGTGCTTCCTAAAAAGGCAATTTCATACATTCGTGGCTTGAATCTATAAACTTCTGGTTAAAGATGATGAAATATTAATCATTTCATTTCAGTATACACAAGGTTAATTAGCTAGTCCCCTAAGTATATGACCTTTTTTTTTTTTTTTTTTTTTTTTTTTTTTTTACGTTTAAATAGCGACTTGAGTAATTTGTGACACCTTTAATTAATTTGCAAAGTACGTAGACATAATTCGAGTAGTACTATTCTTTCAAGGTTGATGATTAAGTATATATATGTACCAAAAGTTTGGCTTACTTAATTGGAATATTAAGAAAAAAGATCACCAGCAAGCAATCTTATCCACTAGAAATATGTAGGCTACAAATAAATATATATTCATTTTGTACCCAACAACACCTAATTACCCAAGACATCCTACATAAGAATTGTTGTGTGCCACTATATATGTAATAGTTAGTGGTAGTGGGAATCCCCCATGCATAGAGATTAGAGAACATGCCATCTCCTCCTACACAACTATTAATATATTTGGGGCGGAGCCAAGTAGGAGCAAGGGGTTTATTTGAATTTCATTCGGTAAAAGCTACGTTGAATATTTAAGGTTAACATTATATTTTATCTATATTTAACAGATGTTGAATTCCCTTGACTTTTTTGTATAATTAGTTCTTTATATTTTGAACACCTAAATAAAAATCATGAGTCGTCACTATATTATTTATATATTGATGCTTCGTGACAAAGATTCAAATTCCTCCTCACCCAAATTGGCCTTCTTTTCTTTCCTTCATTATAATATTACTTGGTTAATCGAGGCGGATTCAGGAATTAAAAGTTCTAAATTCCTATAATGATTTTAAATTAATATAAAATAAATAATAATTAAATTTATAATCAAATATTTATAAATACTTAATTAGTAAAAAAAATTAATATATACATATACATAATCTAAACAAAAATTATTGAATTTTCATAAATCTATTAGTTGTAATCTAATAGGCGACATGAAAATTTTGGGTACAAATATAATAAAAGATGACAGCACATATAATTATAGTGATTTATTAATTTGTTCACTTTCTCAAATGTTGACACCTCTTATGAAAAAATCAATACATATGGATGCTGAATACATGCAATTAACGGTTAAAGGGATAGTTCATTTATATTTAAACGAGTTCATTTATACTCTATTTAGACAATACAATTCTCCGACGAAGAAGTTCACTTCTTCGACACATTGTGTGTCACAACTCACACACATAGCTTCGATGCTGACTAGCAACAGACATAAACAAATAGAAAGGAATTATCTAACGTTAAAATATATTAGTCGATCGTCATCATTTTATCAGTAATATTGATGGGTCTTATAATTTTTGAACTTTCATATTTTAATTCAAACATTGAATTTGTAACCCTCATGACCGGGGAGGGGCAGAAGGGGGGGGGGTCACGGAGAAGGACCGGAAGACTTCTAGGTAGGCAAACTTCTAAAGGAGTTAATATGACACCTAATTAGGTGAATTCCATACTGGAATAAGTAAGAAAAGTGAAGAGAGTTTTACAAGGGATAAAACAAGTTTACATGATAACTGTACTTTTAAACTTAGTAATTGTGAAATAGCTCAATAGACCAAATTTGTGGAGTTTTTTGGGTCAAAACATAACATAATACTACATGTCTTGAATTTGAACCTTGACCTAAAGAGTATTTACTAAACAAGAAATTTGGCTTTTTAGATCATCAAAATATCATTGGTGGGAAATGGTGGAATTCAGAATGATTTTAGGAAGTCTTCGTAAGCCCACTACTTATCACAACTTTATTTTCGTGTCTTATTTGTGGGATGATTCAACAGCGACAGGACTTTGGGGACCAAATGTTGATGACGCCACTTTTTTGGGTGCCAAAATTAAATCTTTTTTTTAGTCCGTCATTTTCCACTTACCTACTGGACATTGAAATTTGACATGTTATGACATGGTTTAATCGAAGTAGAGCCTTAGAGTAACTGGTAAAATTGCTGCCACGAATTTAAGTCGTAGAAATAATTTCTTATAGAAATGTAAGATAGGACTGTGTATAATAGAACCTTGTGATTTCGCCCTTCTCTGGACCCCGCACATAGCGGAAACTTTAAAGCATCGGGCTGTCCCTTTTTATGACGTGGAATCAAGAATTCTTGCATTTTAGATGCACAATCAATTTAACTATGCTATAACGATAGGGTAATTAGTAATGTATTCCAGATGTCATATATATATATATATATATATATATATATATATATATATATATATATATATCCTTAAGCACTAATCTTTCATAATCTAGTTGTATACTAATTACCTCTTAACTAGTTAATTAATTTTGCCTCTTTAATGACCGTTAAGGAAATAAGGAGAAAACATCACATTAATATAAACAGAAAAATTAATATAATTTGCATGTAGGATATTTATTCGAAAGATTTCGAACTCAATCATAGATGATGAAATCATTTTATCTAATAATTAGGAAATTGATCTTTTCAGTATCAATGTCTTTTGTTGGTTGGCTGAGCCTAAACATGTTCTCAAGATATAGCTATCTTAATATAAGGTTTGCCTCCTCCTACTGAATTATAATCATCTAAATTTTTTTTATTGATATTTATGGCGAGATTTATTATCACTATTTGCATGTCCTAAAACATTTAATGTATATTTTCAATTTATGATCTATCATACTACTCATCATATAAATAATTTTTCCACATATAATAGCTTCGACCAACATCTTTGCGCACACTAGAGAGAAATCCTAATAGACATAGAAAATAAACTATCTTTGAATTCCGTAAAATAAATAATATGTATGGGTTCTCTATAGTGATAATAAAATAACGTGATTGTTTCAAATTCGTATTGAAAAAAATATTAAAAAAAACATATATCCTTTTTTTTGTTGTTTTCTATTTGGCTAAAAAGTCGTAGGTTATATACAACAGTTATACATAATTTGAATTGTGATGCCACAATGTTTAACTATATTGTGATGTTCACACACCTGATCCGCCCTTTTTAATATGCCTCTTCCATAAGAACATACATTGGACGTCCAACATCATATAAAAAGACAATAACATAATCTTCCACAGATATGAGACAATTTAATTCTATAATTATGTCCCAAATTAACCTCGTGATTATTCTAACTTATACAAACAGGGATGATGAATTTGTTTTCATACTAAATCCCTTTTCCCTTCTTGAGTTGAGCTAGGGTCTACGATAGTAACTTTTTCATCCTACAAAGGTAAACGTAAACTTTGTATATACCCCACCGGTTATGTTGTACTAAATCCTTTTCCATGTCAAAATGCCAATATCCATCTTAAAAGTTGTTGGTGCTAGTAACTATATATCCTAATCCTTAAGAAAATCATGATTGTTGCAAATTTGAATATAATTAAAGCTAGTTTGAAAGGTCATTACTGTTTGCTTGTTGCTTTTTTCCTTGTATTACATGGCTTAATTAGTTGTGTTAGAGCCAAAACAGATAAAATTGACCTTGAGCCTTGAGGGAAGAATCAACAAAACTCTTAAATACAGAATAATGGGTAACTTTCATAACTTTTTAAGTGGAGAAGACGATCAATGATGCCTTCCTTGTCGCCAATCATTTAAGTTTAGTGCTGCATAACATTACAAAAAATAAAAATTAAAAAAGAATATTATGCTTAAAGAATGTCCTTTTCACAAATTCTTGAAATTCTTCTAATCTATGTTCGTTTCACTCCCTGAAATTCTTCTAATATATGTTCGTTTCACTCCCTTATCAAAGTCAAATTCAAGATTTAAATTGATTTGAATTCTAATCCTTTTTTAAGGTATTCTTAGCATTAAGCCATTTTGATGTATATTTGAATGTACGGGTTCATTAAGTAATATTCGTTGAGATTGTAATATTTTTCCACATGTATATATATTTTTATTTTGTGCGAAAATAAGGATTTCAGTTAAATATTGAACATAAACTTCATGTGCTTCTAGTAACAAGAACAACAAACTTAGTATAATTCCACAAGTGAATCTGGAAAGGGTGGTGTGTACGCAATCTTATCTTATCTCTATCTTGTGAGGTAAAAAGACGATTTTTGAAGAACCCTCAGTTCAAGTAAAACATAACAAAATCATGAGTACGAAAAGCTCCGTGTGCTTCTAGTGCTCGAATCAATGGGAATATATATGTGGCTTTTCGAGAACGTTTAAGGTTAAGAAATCTTCCTATTTTAACCATATTTAAATGTACTGGATCAATCTTCATGTAGAAGGTTATAGTGTGATCTGGGGTGGGTTGAAACTAAAATTAAGCTCCAAATGGCTCAATATTCTATAGATAAATTAAGAATCATTTTAATGGAATTAGAATCAACATCATTATTACTCTTAACTAATAAAGCTAAGAGTAATGAAAGAAGCAATAAACTTAATTTAAAATAGAAAAAGCTAATAATGTTTGGGATTTAAAGTTTAAAAGAACATTCTTTAAGCTTTTGACATTAATGTCGAATTGGATCGCATGATATTACAAATAATAAGTGGACCACTAGAATATATAGTTGGGAGATACTACCTCCATCTCAAATTATTTATCGTACTTTTTAAAAATAATTATATCAAATTATTTGTCGTTTTATAAATTCAATTCAAAATTAATTAGATTTATTCTCAATCCACCCTTGTAGCTATTATATTTTGAAGACTACAAATACCTCAATTATGGGGTGATATAATGATTGTTCAGATAAAAATGAAGGATAAAATTATTAAAAACTCTTCCTAATTAATGTTTGTTAAGGAGTCTGTAAAAGAGAATCACTAGAGATATTAATCCCTCATCTCATTTTAGCTATCATTTTAGCTCAAAAAATTTGTTCCAAAATAATTGTCACTTTAGGAATTCAAGACTAATTATAAAGTGGACAATTGTTCTCAATTAATCCTTTAACATTAAAGAAATATGCAATATATTTAATAGGAAAAGTTAGTCACCTTTAGTAAATAAGGATAACTTACGTACTAAACTATACCTTGTAATTTATTGTTTTTTTAATGGGCATAAAAAAAATCTAAACCGACAGTTAAAATGGAAGGGAGGGAGTACTACTAATTGACATGTTCACGATAGTGTAAAAAAAAAATTTGGTCAATATTTAACATATTATAGTGATAAAACATTTCATTTTTTTCAAGTTAACAATTATCAATCAATATAATTACAAAATGATTATGTGCAACCATCTTTTAACTGAACTGTGTAACTACTATACTTTATATAGTCGATATATAAAAAAAACTAAATAATTGTGGTTTAGGGATAATAATAATGAGACTTTTAAAAGTCAATGTATAATATATGGTTCACTATGAATCAGCTTCTGATTCATGAGCAAGCAAGGCCAACTTATCTTTAAGGAAATAAATGAAATACAAAATATATTTTAATAAATGAAAGTTGATAAGTACTCATGTAAACTTTAATCAACTTTATTCTTAAAATAAAAAATAAAAAATGCAATTAACTTATTTCCTATTTGCTCCCCCCCCCCCCCCCCCTCTCTTACTGTAGAAAATGGTTGTTCGACATTCTAACGTTAAAGTTATAATAGATCGAGCACTATGATATAATCCTCTTTTTCACGTTTAGAATTTGCAATCTGCCGTTCAAAAATTTTTGCGCCGATTCTTTTTGAGACGATTGTTTAGTAATCCTTTTTTTATTTCGCTAATTTATGAACCTTCTAAATCACAATTTGTATATAAAAAAATTTGAGTAAACTGAATATCTCATGTGAAAAAATTTAGACCACAACAAAATCAGTCTCATGTAACGTCTCTCTCGGTCGTTACAGTATAGTCTAGTGTGTCAAAATTCGGATTAAGATATTCCCCAAATAAAGAGTTAGAAATTTCAGGCTAGTCTCGGATGAAATTCGAGTGTGGTATGGTCTAGAATAATTTGGTAATGGATGGGTAAGTAATTATATGATTTGATACCCTATTATGATAGCTAAGATGTTAAGAAACACATAGAAATTTTCGGAAGTGAATTCGGGTTAGTAGGACTCCGAATATCGTGTTTGACATAAAGGGATTAGTTTGGGATGTCAATATTTAGAAGTGTATTGTGAAATGGGCAAATTTTTGGAGTGATCAAACTTTCTGCCTTCGCCTAGGCTGCTATAGCGGGACATGCGTTGTTTAATGCAGAAAATAACACAAAACGTTATTTTCATCTCATATTCGTCCAAGGGCTGGGATAGGTGATTTTAGGCTATTCCAACCTATTTTTCATCAAAATTCTTTGTTGAGGTAAGTAAATCCACCAGTTTAACTTGTTTTTAGAAGATTTATCCTTAGAATCACTAAGTTTTGAGTTTGGGGGAGGATCTAACTTGACCTAAGTGGAATTTCTAGTGTAATTTGAAAAAAATAGGGTGAAACCCTTAGATTTTGGTTAAAGATAGATGAATTATGGTTTCATGCTTAGAATTCATCCTTAAAATCATGAATTTGGTAGAATTAAGGTGAAATGAAGGTAGAAAAATTCTAGAATGAGGGAGTGATTAGTGTTTTGGCCTTGGGGCTTTGGAATTAGGTTATAATCCTTGAGATTATTAGGTCATTTGGTTAAATATGTGTTGTATTATTGTTTTTAGACCACAGTCAAGACGAGGTTGCAAGAAAAGGCAAGGTTTAAGTTCATTAGAGCATTGCGGGGCTTGAATTGAGGTAGGTCATGATTGAATGTAGTTGAAACTCGATTTATTTTAAGTGTGCATGTTAACTGTTTCTTTGTGTACTTGTTACAATGCATGCTGTGAATGTTGACTTGCTTGTTGCATGATATTACAAGTGTATGTATGTATAATGAGTTGTATAAAAAGACTTGTTGATGAGCAAGTGTGATTGTGTTATTTCACATTATGACTATACTTATTGTGAGATGAATTTTTAATATGAGGATTGACCGGTAAAGGTTAAGCATGACGGTATTGGTGGACTTAAGAAAGGATAGGAGGGAGGGGGAAAGTGGAATAAGGGTGGAATAATTCCATGGGGGATAAGGGGGTATAACACCAATTTGGGATAGGGATGGCGACACTTGGTGTTGGTTATTATTTAATGGCACTTAGATGTCGGTTGTGCTTTGATACATGGACAGAGCTCGTCCCCTGTAGGTCATGGCTATTGTAAAACCATAAGATCCATAGCATGTGTGTAAACGGATGGTAAGTTTGATAATTCCTTAAGCGGACCGGATTATGTTGTTGATACATTGGATTTCTTGAGTGAACTAATTGACATCATTGTTGTTATTTGAATCCATGAGTGATCTGAGATATTAATCTCCTTGAATTGTGTAAGTAATTGTTGAAGTCAAATGAAAGAGTAATTGTTGCATGGTTGAAATTGTTGTTGCTGGTCATTTTATGGACTAGGTGAATTTCTGTGTTGTTTTATACTTGCCCAAATTGTTGGTATTGATGAAAGAGACTAACTGAATATACAATTGCTAAATGTTATATGGTTGTACTTGTTTACAAAATGATGATTGTGTGTTCATAATTATTATTCTGAGTTGGGGAATGACCCTACCAGTACATAGTGATTTTGTACTGATATTACTTGTGCTCTTCTTTGTGAGTACAAAGCATATTCCAGCGCCTTCGACTAGAAGCAAGTGACTATTTTGACTCAAGGGTAAGCTACATTTTCCGGGAAGCCATGAGTCATTCTATTTACGATTCTTGTCCACTTGTTCCGGACATAGACATTTTTATTTTATCTTGATTTTTGAATTGTACCCGTACTTAACATTGTTAGATGTTCTGGCACAATGACTTTAAGTTTTGGGGGACATTTTAGATGTTTAGTATTAATGAAATTGCTAGTTCTCTTTTAAAAAAATTTGCTAAGTGTTAGCGTTAATTAAAATTGGAGTACTAAATGATTCTCCCACCGGAGAGGTAGTGTGGGTGCCACTCTCGACGGGTCTGGGCTCGTGACATCTCAAGAACTATATTTACATTATTTTTTAAAATAAAGACGACAAAATCTATAATATCCTAAAGAAATAAAATAATATTTATGTAAATCGACTTCTTCAATTATCCTCAAATTGATCATCTTTGGTGGCGAATGGAGCTAGGAAACAATGAGTTTAATTGAACTCAATATTCCTAGCACAAAGTTATCCTAAAAAGAGGATATATGTGTGTAAATAAACTAAAATTTAATTTCATGAAGAGTACTTACTTTATTATAAATATATCTATTATGAATAAATTAAGTTAAAAATTGTACTCATTATTAATTAAAATTCCGAATTCGCATCTCATTATTAAGGCAAAGCGAAAGATCCTCCACCAACTTTGTTGCACTTTGGACAAGAATATTTGTAGGAATTTTTCTTCTCTGTTTTCGATTAGGATTTGGTTTAGTTGCGTAGAATCAATATATATTCCTAAATGAGAAAAAGAGTTGACATTATGCAAATTATCGAATATAGTGTTCACTTGTGTTTTCAATTATTCCACTTCACCCAATTTATGTTATAGTTGTTTTATCAAATGAGCTACTCTTTATATGAATATTTTTTCCACAAGCAATATATAACTCTTGTTGATTTTGTTTTAAATTCTGTGTTTAAGCAAATACGTCATTTAAATTAGGATGAAAGGAGTATTATATATTGACACATCTTGACGAACAGAAAGTTATCAAATACATTCTGTAAAAGCAAAAAGAAAAAACTTTTGAGATTAAATGAACTCCAATACATGGATACTACAACCAATCAAGAACTTTGCAATACCAAACTAGTTGAACTACTACTACATCTAGCAAAACTCAAATCTTTTTCTTAGTTACTTATGATTTTGCACATAGTAAATGACCTACCAAAGAAATAACCACTCAAGTTACACTATAACACACAAAATGGTCTAACTTCAAGAGAACAAACACACCTCATAAAAAAGTAAATTCATCATCTAAAGCTTAAAAAAACAAAGAACAGAAAGAGGAAAGGCAAAATAGGAAAGGAAGAAAAAATTAAAAATTAAATGTCTTAAATTCATCACACAAAAAGATGGTAATATACCTCAAAGTTTTGAAAAAGTCAACTGAGGCAACACAGGATAACAAAGCTGACAACATTGTTTTAAAACAAAAATGGACCTCAATGCAATAATCTCATCGAATAAATCAAATTTTGAAAAAGTCAACCGAGGCAACACAACATAACAGAGCTGCCAACACTATTTCAAAACAAAAATAGACCTCATTGCAATAATCACAGCCAAACTACAAAAGGGCTTGCAATAACCTCATCCATACGGCAAATCATGACCGACCAAAGCATCAAAGACTCAATGGATGAATGCATTGGACCAATAGTTTTTCCACATTCGAATATGCCCTACTTTGTCATTTCATGCTCAACAAAATAATTCATCTATCAATATTTGTGCGGAAACCAAGCAGCGGAACCAACTTCTTATAACAATCCACCATCGACAACAACTCATCACCTTCCGTAAGATACATAACACAATAAACCTGCGTCAAAACCTGGATAGTATCCCCAACTGCAGCCAAATTTCTCTCTGGCCTAGCAGACACAACAACAACATAGCGATAGGGGTTGAACATCAACGTCTCCTCAAAAGTATACGGACGCACATGCATATCATAAAATGAACAGCGCAACGACTGGGCCACAAAAACTGAAACGATAAAATCTTAAACATAAGAAACATGTTAGTGGCCTAAAGACTTCAATATATACACATATACAAAAAACAAGTAATGATTTACAGATATTTTTTTAATTCTTACGTACTATTCATTTTTAGTATAGTATTCTTAAAAGACATAAATTCTTTAACTTCAAATAGTAATATTATTACTTATAATGTAAGAATCAATTCTAGTTAATAAGTTGTTAGCCACCTATTAGCAATACATTTCCTTGGATGTTATTGTATAAACTTTATTTATTAATATGAAGATTTGGGTATTTTAACTCAAAGTTCTAAATATTACTGATGAAAAAGTAGATAGTTTATTTTTCTTTTTTGATATAAATTTTGTATCTTCTTTTTTTTTTTTCACAATTTTTTAAATATTTCTTCAAGTGAAAATTCATTTTTGAATAAAATTTGTAGCTTTTCTTAATAATCTTTAATATTATTTTATGTAAAAATAAAATCATAAAATTCAGTTTTAAAATTTTTGAAATTTCAAAATTCAAGGGCCTAAAATAAGTGTTTTACCAACCTTACTCTCAAGTCTTAAGCCACTCAAGGGTATGATATACATACATCCCAAGAGTTATAGAGAGAGCTTTGAATGGAATAAGGATTACAAAATAAGGTTGAACGATTTAGAATTCAGCCTACCGAGCTATAAATAAGAAATGTCATAATTACTTTTTACACATCAATGATCAATGAAACCGAAGACTAAAATAAAAATAAGGGAATGTCAGGATTAGGAAAACAATTTTGAGACTTTAAAATTGGAGACAATGCTTGAATGCGGAAGCTAAGGTCAATAGGTTAATTTATATTCGTTCGAAAAACAGTTATAATGCTTGATGCTTCACATATATACATACATAGGTAGCAATAGGAGAGGTGTCAAGGTGTCACACGATACAGCTTTGCTGAAAAATATTTGGACTTAATAATCGCTTAGATAATATGAAATAACATGACTTATCAAAATCCTGTGTACACCACATCACTGACATATAGCTTGTTTGGTCAAAATTCTAAAATCAGCTTATTTTTAGAAGTGTCTTTTAAAAAAGTACTTTTGGTGAGAAATAATTTGTGTTTGACCAATACAATTAAAAAAAAACAGTTTTGAGCGGCAATTAGTGTTTGGCCAAGCTTTTAAAAGTGTTTTTAAGTATATTTTTCTCATAAGTGTTTTTTTAGTATATTTTTCTCATAAGTGTTTTTTTCAAAAGTGCTTTTGGAGAGAAGCTACTTTTTTTAGCTTATGAAAACTGCTTTTTTTACTCCCTAGAAACACTTATTTTCTTCCATAAGCTTGGCCAAACACCTCATTTTTTTAAAAAAATAATCACTTTTGAGAAAAAATCAGCACTTTTGAAAAAAAATAAGTTTGGCCAAACAAGCTAATAATAATGGTATTAACATATTTTAGAATAAATCATGATGAATTAGATTGCGTGGTTGATCGTTATGCAATCAACTATAAAGCAATCTTCCCATATATTAAATCATTTTTTCCATTTTCTATTTTTATATCACCTTTCTTCTATGTCTGTTGCTATACTTATTTTCTACATTGATAATTTATTGTCTTTTTTTTTCTTCTTATTTTTCTTATGTCGGTTATTTTTTTTTAAAAAAAAACTGAGGATCTATCAAAAACATCTTCTCTATCCTATAAAGATAGAGGTAAAGTTTACGTATATCATACCCTCCTCAGATTCCACTTATGGAATTACACAGGTATATTATTGTTGTATCTTTCGTATTTTCCTCTAACATCTAGTAAGTTAGCTATATATAGGCTCTAGATGCAGTCAAAGATTCTCTTGATATAATATTATAGATCCATTTTTCTGAATTATATCTTGAAAAAAGAAAAGTTACTCTATAAGTGCTATATTTTGAACAAATAATTAGGAAATTAAAGCTTAAAATTGTAGTGATGAATGATGAATTATAATGAAACAAAAGAGCAGTCATAAAGTGCACAAAGCAAATTAGTAACTTTTCCAACTTTCTTGGAACAAGTTACATACCAATAATTCATTTAGACAGAAACGGCACGTCTTAACAAATTGTATGTATACGTAGTAGAAAAATAATGAATTGATTTCTACTCACTCAACTAATTAATATTATCTTAGAAAGTCATTTTTCTCCTACATTTCAACAAAAAAAGAACTTTTTAAGATAAAAACTACTAGTTGAGTAAATATGAGAGAATCAACTCCAAAATTAATATGCTAAAAGTGTTGGATCATCTTCGAAATAACAAGAGTACCAAATTGGTTCTTGATCAAAATAAGTTCATCTTCGAAATAACAATAATATGCTAAGTATTTTTCAAAATAATACTTACCTAACATTTAAAAGAAATTTTCATAGCAACATGTAAAATATATTACTATTATCATATATAGTCACTAATATAATTTGAAGAAGAGTATTTAGCTTTTATTATTTTGACTTAGTTTTTCTTTTAGTTGGAGTAGTACTGTGACTATGTTAATATTGACAGATTTCGGTGGGCGGAGGATGGTCTCATATTAGCAATGTTTTGATTGCAACTAACTATTCGTTGCCAATGAATCAATCACCAAGAGAAAGTATCTCTCTAAATCTTAAGGTTTACAAGAAGTTCTCTTACGAAAGAAAGTGTAGATTTATTTTTACTCAGTAAATATTGTCAAATCTCTTACTCTATAGGAGTAAGAAGTGAAAAGGAGAAGGAGGGGGGTGGCAAATCTAGTTTTCGAATAAATCAAAATCTTAGCGAAATTAAGCTCTTCCGTTGCCAGCTATTTCTATGCAAACTACTATTTTGTCAAAGGCTAAGTTCCCTCTATCCTAAAGGGAGTAAATCCTTTCAATGATCTATATTAAAGGAATATCTATCTAATAATCCGATCGATTGCGTAAATGCTAAATAACATTACCGTCTAGTGTTACTTGATTTTATAAATATTCTCAATCATGTCGTCACCTTTTTTTAAAATGTTATCATTGTTCCCCATTTTTTAGAACTCACTAGCAAAATTCATAATTACTTAGTATATACTTTATATTTCGTCAGCCATTTCTATTTTTCTGGTCAAAGATTCAGTAGCTAGATCCCACATTTATTGGCAATCTTTTAGAACCACTTATTATAGAGGCCTACTCGATCTTATTAATCTAATTAGTTTAATCTTCATGCAAATATATTACATCCCACTAGCATTGGACGTCTTGTTTTCTTCTTTTTGTCTCTTGCACAACTTGTTCTTGCAATAGAATTCATAAGATGGATCATCACAAGTTTCTTGATTGAAGAAGAAGTTTCAATTTCACAAGGGAAGATTGGAAGAGATGGGACGTAATGAGTAATGACACGTCAATAATAATGACATATCCAGTGTAATCTCACCAAGTGGGTCTGGAGAAGATAAAATATATACATATCTTACTCCTACTTTGGAGGTAGAAAGGTTGTTTCCGGTAGATCTTCAACTCAAAGAAGAAAAAACCAGTCCAGATAAGTATGAGAAAAGAAACAAAGGGTGTTGATAATTAATTGTATCTCGTTAGGCTTAATTAGCCAATGCATATATGACCATGCACCCTGTCCAACTCACCTAAAAGTTTGAACGGGATAATGATCCACTCATTGATTAACTCAATCTATTGTGATCAACCTAATTTAGTCGATCTGAAGGTTTGATTGATTTGAACTATGTAACCCACTGATCCATGAAAAAACTTAGAATTTTTTTTTTAAAATTTCATATGTTATATATAGCAACATATAATATAAAAACAAAAAAAATATTTGTTAATTAAAAAATTATAAGAAAACCAACAAAGAAATATAACTTGGTAAGAGTTAAATATTTTGGGTTATAAATCACTGGTTAACTTGTCGAGACCCAAATCATCTTGACTACCAAGAATCAATTTGAATTCATGTTGGGGTGTTCAACTACGGAAGTTATTCATCTTAGCGAGATACGCATATTTGGGTATACTTGCTACTAAATTGAAACTCTTGCTATGTATTGTAAATCTTTTGAAGTTCGTTATTCTAACCATAAATGTTGGGCTGAATTTTTTATTTGCTCTGTCACGTAATTTTTCTAAAGAAAAATAAAATTATCCAATGATGGGCTTTGGACTCAAGGTTTCACAAAGATGCCAAGACCACTCAAATGTCTGCTCCTCCAGCAAATGAGTTATGTGTTTTACAAATTGGCCAAGAAGTTGGCATGCTCTTATATTGTACACTCTCTCTTATTAGATGTGTATAAAAGTTGTGCCTTTATGAAGTTTTCTTCGAGTATGTATTTGCTATGTTACTCTAACTCTCCAGAAATGTCACCCACTCATTTTTCAGACTCTTTTTTTTCTTGAAAAACTATTCCCACTTTTTTTTTTTACATTTTAGACAATGAGCAAAATGTTTTTACAATCTAATCAGATTTGTTTTCCTTTTGAAAAATGTAGATACGTATTTTACATTATCGATTGTTATAAACAAACATCAAACTGTATACTTACTTTTTCTATATTGGCAAAAAGTTCTTACATTTTTACCGCTATCTCAATTGTTATGTTTGTAAATTAGTTGGTTCTTCTTAGGACTGGAAGTTTATTTTTTACTTTTGACTCTGTGGTTTTTTACTTTTGACTCTGTGGCTTGTAATTCAAATTACGAAAAAAAAGTCAAAATTGTTCCTGTACTTTCTGCCAAGGAGCAATTTTTACCTCCGTTAATAGTTGGGCTGTTTTTTCCCATGCATCAAAATGTGGCATTTTTTCCGCCAACGAAATCTTAAAAACTATCAAAAAAATCATTCAAAAAAAGATGTCATATTGGTATTTTCATGCTTTCTATCATGTTTTTAAATAAATAGTCATCGTTTTAGAGTTTTACTTGTGTAATTTAGAAAATACTAGATTTTATTTTTATTTACAGGAGCTATAACTGTATGAATTTTATCCTTAATACGAGTAATAAATATCCTTAATTTTTAATATAAGAAAATTATACAATAAATTTAAAATATCTTTATAAGTAAAATGATGGAAAGACGAATATGGAATGGAGAGGATGTTAGAGGTTATATTTTGAAAAATATATTTTGAGTGTTAAAAAAATATTATGAACAAAATAGTAAAAGTCTAAGTCAAATTAAAAATGTTTATAAGCAAAATCATAAGTTAGGGGGTAACTAATTTATATGTTTTGACTGATTTTAGCAAATAAACACTCAATAAATAAGTCAAAAGATACTTTCAAGTCAAATGGGACAGTTTCCGAGAATGACGATTTGGTTGAGCAAAATGGGACCAATGAGCTCGACAATTTCTCTACTGTGGAAACATCTCTAAGTGGTAACAAAGAGGAGAAAATGATTATATGGTATGTTAGTAACAGTAAAATATTTGTTTTGATTGTTTTTTAAAAATAATGATATGATATGATTTGATTTTATGGTTAAATAATCATGAAAAATTCTCACTTTATGTAACCATCAATTTGGTGGTATCGTGTCGTAAGTCGATCGTAATCTTATAGTGTTTTCTAATGTTACCTTTACTTATTACTTCCTCTAGTCCATATTAACTTAATTTGAGAATAATTTTTTAATGTTCAAAAATAATTTAACTGTTCAATCTTCAAAAGAGCTGTTAAAAATTTCTTTCACTTTTGACCTTCATTTATGTTTTCAAATTGATGAATTCAAGAGACTTAACTATTCATATTTTCTTTTAAATTTGTCTTTAATTAAAAGGATAAAAATGAAAAGTAGTGTCCAATTTATGCCCTGATTTTTTTTCTTAAAAAGTGTGCATTGCCTCACAAATTAAGTTAATTTGGACAATTGGACTAGAGCGAGAATTTAATAATCCTATTTTATTTTTATCTTACTTTTTTATAGTAACCACATCTCCTATCCTATTTTTCTAGTAGGTTTATCCTTCAAACTATTGATGTGTGAGATTATGTAACGATAGAAAACGATGCAATCTATCCAAACGTTATATTCATTAAAACAATAGTATACAATATAATACCGTACAATACCATACATTATGAGTCGATGTGTAACAACCATCCAAAGATCAGAGTGTTGACATTGAGAACAAAGTGACTTTAACCAAAATATGATTTCAACTGCATCCACTCTCAATAGAGTTGGATGGAAAAAATAACCAAAAAAAAATAGTAAAATGATTTCAACTCTTCAGATAGAGAGTTTGAAAAGGTTGCCGCTGAAAAAACATGAAAGCTACGTCTACTTAGTGAAGGTCAAATTGGCAGGTGTTTGTTCGTTAACTAATTTTTTAAAGAACTTTTTTGTGTTATTGGAGATTATTTAAATCACATTTGGGACTTACATTTCTTCTGCTTAGGATTTTTGGTAGCCTTTCTTGAATTAAACTCTAAAGTTCCTTTTGTTCTAGTAGAATTGGTCTTTGAATTACTCTGTTGTTGTATGACCATCACTTAAATGCTCTTATGTATTTCCCTTTTTTTTTTTCCTCCTTGTTTTTGATCGTGTGATTGGAAACTGGTATATCTATCTAATGATCCGATCGATTGCGTAAATGCTAAATAACATTACCGTGTAGTACGTGTTACTTGATTTTATAAATATTCTCAATCACGTCGTCACCTTTTTAAAAATGCTATCATGCTTCTCTTTTTTTTGGAACTCACTAGCAAAATTCACAATTACTTAGTATATACTTTTTATTTCGTCAGCCATTTCTATTTTTCTGGTCAAAGATTCAGTATCTAGATCCCACATTTATTGGCAATCTTTTAGAACCACTTATTATGGAGGCCTAATCGATCTAATTAATCTAATTAGTTTCTTCATGCAAATATTATACATCCCACTAGCATTGGACGTCTTGTTTTCTTCTTCTTTTTGTCTGTTGCACAACTTGTTCTTGCAATAGAATTCATAAGATGGATCATCACAAGTTTCTTGATTGAAGAAGAAGTTTCAATTTCACTAGGGAAGATTGGAAGAGATGGGAGGTAATGAGTAATGAAAAAACTTATTCATTTTTTTTTTTAATTTCATATGTTACGTATAGCAACATATAATATAAAAACAAAAAAAATATTTGCTAATTAAACAAATTATAATAAAACTAACAAAGAAATATAACTTGGTACAGGAGCGGAGCCACAGCCGAGCAAGGGTGGTCAACCGGACATCCTTCATCGGAAAATCAAATCGTATACACAAGTAAAATATTTTTGTTTTATAAGGATATATATATTAAAATGCACACCTTTAGAACTAGTTGATGGAGACAGTCCAGCGGTCAGTATGATCATTTGCCCCTAGCTTTTTATTTCATTTTTTGTTCTTCACTTTATTGTTGGGCCTGACACACCTGCACTGTTGGGCCATATTTTACTTTAGTGTCACATAATTTTTCTAAAACAAAAATTATATTATCCAATGAAGGGCTTGGGCCCAAGGTTTCACAAAGATGTCAAGCCCATTCAAATACCTGCTCCTCTAAAAAGTGAGCTGTATGGGCTTTAAAATCAGGGAGTCCAACAATTGAATATGTTGCATTTATATCGAAAAAATTTCATGGGATATTTTATTTTGTTTACTCGCTTTATGTTTTTTTACACGAATATTCAGTAATAGATAGCTTTCAAGATAAAAGAATATGCTTCTTTTTTACTTCTGCATTCAAACACATATAACTGAAACTTTAGCTAATTTAAACATGTGTTTCAGTCATGTATGATTGAGCATAAACATAAATAAAAATCTGGAAAAATGTTAAACTGGTTTGTTAGATTTGTTGTTCTATTGACAACTTGATTAAATTTGTTCTTCATTATACATGTAACTTATATTTCAAATTTGAGCTTATTTGAAGTGTATATAGATTATATTAGAATTTAGGGGTGTATGTAGATTGGGTTGATTAAGATTTTTCAAATACTAAGCCAAATCATTTATATTTGATTTTAAATCTATAAATCAAATTAAATCAATAAAAAATAAAATTTTCAATTCCAAATTTTTTGAATTTATCCATCTTTTTATATTTTTCTATAATTCAATGGGAAAGCATATTACTACAATAACATTCACTTGACCAAAAATAAGCTATTTTGAAAGGCATTACATATACAGGCAAAGTGGATTTAAAGAAGACAAGGTGTATGCAGTCTTAAACCTATCTCGTAAAGGTCAAGTTATTTCCAATATACCATCGACAATCATCCAAATGGGTTTAAAGAATGCATGGTATATGCAATCTTAAACCTATTTCCAATAGAGCCTTTCAAGCGGGATATTTCATATATTTGAAAAGAGTCCAAAAGTTGTAATAATTATAATTTAGCACCCTCGTCTTTTTTCCCCCAAATTCTCTCTACTTTCCGCTGAAGGGTTCCGTTGTTCAATTGAATCTTCAAATCTTCTTCATGCGATTCGGCGTTTTGCTTTTTAGTTTCTCCTCCCAATTTTGGTGATTTTAAGGTAGGTGTAATTGTCTGTTGTTCAAGAAAACCCTAGATTTTAGTGCGTGTTTTTTTTTGATAAGTAGTGTAGTGTATGTGTTTATTGAATCTGTAATAAGTATTATGGAGAGGGATTTGAGTGAGAAGGGGCACCGTAGTAGGAGAAGGGATAAATCAGAGGATGATGATAGAAGAATTGATGGTGAAAGGGAGGAGAGGAGGGAGAGAAGGCGAAGAACTGAGCGTCGTGAGAGTGATGATGATGATGGTGGTGGTGAGGATAATGATAGGGATGATAAGAGGGCGAGAAGGGGACGTGGATATAGGGATGGGGGTGATGATGATGAAAGGGATGATTTGAGGCGTAAGAGGCGAGATGAGCATGAAGATGGTGGTGAAAGGGTGGAGAGGAGAAGAAAAGAAGAGTATAAGGACAATGATGATGAAAGGGATGATAGGAGAAAGAGGAGGAGAAGACATGAGGGTGAAGGTGGTGATTTGAACAATGATAAGAAGGAGAGGAGTCGAAGGAATGAAGGTGAAAGCGATGATAGGAAGGAGAGGAGGCAACGGGAAGATGATGATGAAAAAGTGCGTAAGAGAAGGAAGGATGAGCACGGATACAGGGATAGAGTTGATCGGTATAATGATGATAGAGAAGGGGATAAGAAAGGGAGGAGGGTTGATGGTGATGATGATAATAGAAAAGATACAAGGCAAAGGATTGGAGATGATAAGCATGGAAAAGAGAAAAATAGGAAAGATAATGCACAAGAGGATGGTGCTTTTAAAGCCAATGAGGATTCCAAGGTGCAAAAGCAAGATGGTAATTTGACTACGGACTTAGCAAAGTTGGGCAGGAGTGGAGGTGTTTACATCCCGCCATTCAAATTGGCTAGAATGATGAAGGAAGTTCAGGACAAGAGCAGCGTTGAGTACCAAAGGATGACTTGGGATGCTCTGAGGAAAAGTATCAATGGGCTGGTGAATAAAGTTAATGCAGCGAACCTCAAAAACATTATTCCAGAGCTGTTTGCGGAGAATTTGATCCGCGGGAGGGGTCTGTTCTGTAGATCCTGTATGAAGTCCCAAATGGCTTCTCCCGGTTTTACTGATGTATTTGCTGCTTTGGTAGCAGTGGTTAACACCAAGTTCCCAGAAGTGGGTGATCTGTTGCTAAGAAGGATCATACTGCAGCTGCAAAGAGCTTATAAACGTAATGATAAGGTTCGTATCTCTTGCTTTCATTCTTGCAGTTTTTCTGTCTATTTATTTGTGCAACATGCTGTATCGTTGTTGTAAATTATTGCTGTTTGGACGACCAAGAACAGACAACCTATTTGTATGTCACAGAGATACTTGAAAATCCTCCTATGCGAATTTGACTACAAGGGAGGGGTGAGGGGTTACTGTGCCAGTTAGTCTACTGTGCCAGTTAGTCTAATTATATCAATACATGTTCCATAATCCGAATCTTTTCATAATATGTCTTACCCTTAATCTTCCACTTTTGCAGCCTCAGCTGTTAGCAGCTGTCAAATTTATTGCTCACCTTGTAAACCAGCAAATTGTTCACGAGCTTATTGCTCTCGAACTACTTACAGTTTTGTTGGAGAAACCTACAGATGATAGTGTTGAAGTTGCAGTTGGTTTTGTTACAGAGTGTGGTTCAATGCTTCAGGACCTCTGTCCACGAGGATTGCATGGTGAGTACACCTTGAAAGACCGTTGTGTAATATCCACAACTTACATTTTTAGTTTATTTATAAAAAAAATTGCTGTGGTTTAAATACCCTTTTTGAATTTAAACAGGAATCTTTGAGCGGTTCCGTGGTATACTTCATGAAGGAGAAATAGATAAACGGGTTCAGTTTTTAATTGAAAGCCTCTTTGCATTGCGAAAAGCAAAGTTTCAGGTGAGTTTGGTCTTTAGTTGTTTTCCGAGTAAGAAGAAAATTGTTGATCCCTTATTTATAAAAGCAAGAAGAAATGTTAGATCGTTTACATGCATCCTCCACAGGGTTACCAAGCTGTGCGCCCAGAGCTTGACCTTGTTGAGCAGGAAGATCAATTAACCCATGAAGTCTCTCTCTCGGACACAATAGATCCAGAAATTGCTTTAGGTACGTCTTATGATGGATTTTGTTATAGAAGTTCTATAAAGGATTTATTTTGGTGGCTAGTTTGGTTGTGGATCAATTATTTGGAATTTTGATTTTTTATGTTTGTCCTATGTGCTCAGATATTTTCAAGCCAGATCCTAATTTCTTAGAAAACGAAAGGAAGTATGAAGAACTAAAGAAGGCAATACTTGGTGAAGAATCTGAGGAAGAAGGAGATTCAGGTGCAGAATCAGAGGATGAAGACGAAGATGAAGAGTCTGAAGAAGAGGATGAGGAGCAAATGAAAATAAAAGACGAAACAGAGACAAACTTAATCAACCTTCGGAGAACGATCTACCTGACGATTATGTCTAGTGTTGACTTTGAAGAAGCAGGACATAAGCTGTTGAAAATCAAACTAGAGCCTGGTCAGGAGGTTGGTATCATTATCTCTTTCTTTTTTTTTTTTTTTGCGTTATTCTACTCCTGTTGGGCCATGCCATTTATGGACTGTGTATTGATCTGTACGTAGATTTTCATGTGCTTTGAGTTTGGAAGGATAGCAATGTTGCTTTTGATGTGGTCTTCATTACATGAAGACGGTTAAGTTAAAACAGAAAAAGGCTATTGACTTTAAAAAATGTCTAGGAAAAATTAGTTTCTGAATACAAATAAAGAGAACAAATACCCAAAATTTGAGCTTAGTTGTATTTGATTTTTCCTCATATGTGGCGTGGATAGCAATAGGGGGCATTACCATTCAATCTTGTATCCATAGAAAAATTTGTCTGGGGTTCTGTTAAACTGATGGTGGAGGAAGAGAGGTGGCAATGGAGGCAGGGAATCATGTAAGTGGCTTGCCTTGTGGTCGATGGAGGTAGAGATTCATTTAATCAATAATGCAATTTCTAGCATCGATAATTTAAGGAATTAATCAGGTCATGGTTCACGTATAAATGTCATCGGGAGGACACAAATCACCTGATACTTCACTGGAAGGTTGCTTTGGACTAGTCCATACAGGTTCCAGCAAATATTAGTTCTTTTGTAAGGTACATAATATTATGTTGACCAAAAAAAAAAGTTACATAATATTATGAGTAATGGAAAACACTACTGTGTACGAGCAGTACACAGTACACAGTTCCAGCTAATACTAGTTCGCATGTGGAACATCCAGCACAATAGAAAAATGGGAGAGATTGTGGAAATTGCACCTTTGTTCCTGGTCTTGGACTGTTATATGGAAGGAAAATAGCATTTGAAGGAGTTGACGATTTTATTTATAGGATCAGGAGTACTCTTTTTCACCAACTTTTATCCAAGGAGAGTATTCCCAGTATATTGTTGCTTTGGCTTGATGTACTGAAGGGTGCTGAGTTTCAGTCAGATTCTCTCTCTTTCTCTCTGTCTGTTTCTTTAGCACTGCATTGGTTTCTGCTTAGTGTTAATTTCTGAATCAGTTTAAAAAGAATAGAACATTGGATCTACACATTAGTTAGGTTAATGTATTACTATTAGTACCAAATTCTCAATGATAAATTTCAGTTGTTATCCTGATTTGACTCCATTTCTTGTATGTTATGTGTGTTATCTACAAGGATTAAGGTGGTATTTTTCTTTGCTCTTCCTTTGAATCAGCACTTGCTACTTTGTGACAACTAGCATTTTTTGTCATTTCATATTCAGTGTTATCAAAGGCGCGCTTAAGCCCTAAAGCGAGGCTCAAAACATTTTGAGCGCTTCGCCTCGCTTTATGTGTGCTTCAGTGTCGTCATCAAGTTCCTAAGGCATACTTTTTCTTGCCAATGAGTCTCTTCTGAAGAGGCGACACTAAACAATTGATATTTCACTTTATCGTAATTGTTTTTCAATTTCTTTGTTCATATATTTGTCATTCATACTTATAATTACTAGTCTTGGACTAAACATAAATATTTGTATTTTTTCTCCCTTTGCGCCTTTATTAATTGAAGCCCACATTTTTATTTACGCTTTAAGCCCCAACAGAACTTAGAGCTTTTTTGCGCTTTTCGCTTTTGATAACACTGTTCATATTGCACAACGGTTTCACATATCCTAAGATCTAAGTTGCGCGGACTCTTTGCTTCCGATGCGCAAAAAAGCTGAAGGTATTGAACAGTGTTATCAAAAGCTTTCCGCTTTCCCCCAAACCACCACCACCTTAAAAAAGGTAAGAAGGTATTGAACTTTCTTATGTTGGTTCACACTCGATTTAAGGGAAATATTAGGCGATGAGTGATAATATTTGAGGACACTGGATAGAGTCAACATCAGGATAATTATTAAGGTTTTGGTATATATTAATTTTGACTTGTTTACCTCTTTGTTGTCAATAAGTAAACATATTTTGGTAGCCTGTTATTCTGACTTGGTTTCTCTGGGAGATTAAAGTGAATCATTATGGTGTTGTAATCATTTTTGTCCTGAGGCATGTTGTCTATGCTTGTATTAATGAACTACTCTTTGCTTGATTCTGCTAAAAAACCATTGTAAAAAGAAAGAAAGAAAAGAAAACTGATGTATATATATTGGTTGGTCCTTGCAGATGGAGTTGTGCATAATGTTATTAGAGTGCTGCAGTCAGGAAAGGACTTATCTTCGCTACTATGGACTACTGGGACAGCGTTTTTGCATGATCAACAAAATCCATCAGGAAAACTTTGAAAAATGTTTTGTGCAGCAGTACTCCATGATCCACCGGCTTGAAACTAACAAACTGCGTAACGTGGCAAAGTTTTTTGCTCATTTACTCGGCACTGACGCTCTGCCTTGGCATTGTTTGGCTTATATACGGCTGACAGAGGAGGACACAACATCCTCTTCTCGTATATTTATCAAGATCCTATTCCAGGTACATCTAATTGATCTCTACTTGTACACCTGCTTTATATTAATGTCCTTTCTTGTAAGTTACAGATCGCTTGATCTGTGTGGCCTAATTTTTTGAGACCCTCCCTACTATATTAAAAGAATTTGTTGTTTCCCAAGTATCTATTTTCTGTTTATCCACCTGTTAGAAATTTTTTATCACTACTAAATATATCACCACATGTCAAAAGTTGCATTTTGTGGAAGGCCATCATATTGTCTCCCTCCCTTTTCTGGGGTTTTATGCTTTTCCTTTCTTTTTTAAGCGGTGGGTGCTTGGGTGACCTTGATCAGTAGTAATACGGTATTATTCTGTTAGCTTCAAAGTCACTCTAGATGTTTCACTTATGCAGGAGATGTCAGAGCACCTAGGCATCCGCTTGTTGAATGAGCGTCTTAACGACCCCACTATGCAAGAATCCTTGGAGTCTATTTTCCCGAAAGATAATCCCAAGAATACAAGGTTTGCCATCAACTTTTTCACTTCTATCGGTCTGGGTGGAATTACCGAGAGTCTGCGAGAGTATCTCAAGAACATGCCAAGGCTTATCATGCAACAACAGAAACCTGTTTCTGAATCGGATGAGTCTGGGAGTTCATCTGGTTCTGAATCTTCAGGGTCCGAGTCCGAATTATCGTCATCCAGTTCTGAGGAAAGTGATGATAGTCGAAGGAAGAGGAGGAGGAGAAGATAGAGAGACCTTAAAGACTGCTCAGCAATCTGAATACTTCTATTTCTATTGAGAACCGGTTAGCAAGTGTTATTGTCCGCGGAAAACTAGATTTTGTTTGCTTTGTATGTTTAATCCACTACAATTTGTGCAGTTTCAGTTTTGCCTTTGCTCCAGTTTTGACTAATTGAACCTTGTAGATTTTTTCTTTCTTTTTTCGCGTCGGTCTACGAGTACAGGCTTGAACTTGTTTGTTTATCAGTGTATCGGTAACCTCGAAAATTTTAACTGATGATGCCTGCTGATACTGCTATGTTGGAAATAGACGGTAAAGAGGAATAAATGAGTGTTAAAGTTTTTTTTATGGATTTTGGTCAATCTAAGTTTAAGGATATATGCATGCATATAATGCATTTACCCATGTATTAGAATTTCTACATGTATCAACAGCATAATTTCAACGTGAAATTTGTCTACAGCTAAGTCCTAAATGATTTCTTAGATTTCCCTCCAAATTTTGCTTGCTTTACAACACTAACCTCCTAATTTACAAAGTTACGCTTACCTTCCTTATTTTGATTTTTTGTAGTATTGATAATATAGCTTTGGAATAGCTAATTTTAAAATTTAAATATCGAGTTGATCTAATAAATTTAGCTTAAAGAAATTCAAATTGACTTTCAAAAAGGGAATTATGACAAGTGACAACTAATTTGGGACAGAGAGGGTACCAACCAGTCCGTGTCGACAAAATTTCGTGATTCCAAATGTCACTTGGACCAAAGTTAAGCCACGAAAACGACGATGTATAAACTATAGTAGGAGGGGAAAATTCAACATCAGACAAAGTAAGGAAAGAAGAAATAAATTAGGACAGCTGATAATTGTTGGTGTGTCTGCTGATATGGGCATACAGCATCAGCCTGCCCCATATCTTTAGTACCAATGCTACTCTCTCAGTTGATATCTAGAAATGCTTTAGCTTCTCTGTATATACAGAAACATGTATGTCATTTAATGTAAGAATATAAACTGTGATGTGACTCAATACCAATATTTGTTAAGTTGTTGGTACTACAAGATATCTGTAAAAATTAATTAATTCGCCATGCAATAGATCAATTTCTATCAAAAGTAGAAGGTCACCCTCCCTAGATATGTTATTGTACTCTGTAGTAAATCAATTCAAGATAAAGGAGTACGTTTTTATGTAAATGTAAACTAACTATTGCCATCAATTAATCACTACCAGCGCTGCTCAGATATCACCTGGGCTCAGGTGAACCAAAAGCTAAACAATGTGTGTCATAGCCCAATCCTTTGTACTCATCCCAAGTTTAATCTCATTAGTTTCTTGTGCTACAAATTATTAAAGGGCAAAGGACATAAATCCCAACAGTTTGGAGTTTAATTACAGAAAATCTTGATATTTTGCATAATTACGGAAAATTCCAATTTTGGGTCTGTCGAGATACATAATTAGCTTCCGATATATTTTTTTCATTTTTGGATCTGTCCAGATACATAATACATCCAACGAAATACATTTTTTCCTTTGTAAAGATACATAATTAGATCCCGATATATTTTTTTTTGATTTTGGGTCTGTCGAGATACATAATTAGCTCCTTTTACATCCAACGAAGATACATAATTAGTTAGGATTTTTGTAATTACTTTGTAAGGGTGGGAATTTGTATAAATATGGTAAGTTAAGGTGTATGTTTATGTTATTTTTCCATTATTTATTAAATTAACCAAACAAAAATTATCAACTTTTTTCCTTAAGCATGGTCATATGTAACATATACTTTGACCAGGTTTTGGGCTACATATTTGCCAAATTAACTCAAGTTTTAGACCTAACTAACTTAGGCAGGTCAAAATAAGCTAAGTTAATAAATGAGCGTATCATAACCGCCCGAACTTGAACAAGTCTTTGCCACCCCTAATATCAACTGCATATTCCGAGGCAAAGCGCGTGGGGTGGGGGTGGGGGTGGATGAAGGAAGTATGAAGACCAAGACTGAACTCAAATGGAGTGAATAGCAGCTTGGTCAGTAATACCAAACCAAGATTCAGTTGGTTGAATGATGATTAACAGTTCACACATTCGACTATACATGTGAAAAAGTACATCCAACCAGAAGGATACCCCTCCAGAGTTAGTTCAGCATTTCATTTATCTACATAACTAAGACTAAAGCAAGACATAAAGGATAAACATGAGTATACATATACTACACATTTTACTGCAATAGAAAGTGGACACTAAGGTACCACTATTTGTTAGCGTTAGGAGCAGGACGACAAAAGGGGTTGCCCCGAGTCATTTGCAGACCGTCTTGAGTCTCTTGGCTGCTTGGACGAATCCCACAATTACCTGCAACTCGTCCAATTGCTTCACTCGGAAAAAAGATGACAAATGCAGCAGTTAGTAGGGCATAATTTGGAAAACCAGGAGCATAATAGAACATAAGCACAATTATACATGCAAGAAGGCCTGATATCGCAATTCGGGGGACCAATTAAGTGTCATCGTTACATGTATCAAGATCGATAACGAGGAAGAACATCATGCCAAAATCGACTAATCACTTTAGACGGTAGAGTTATCAGAAGAAGTTGACACAATACAAGCACCAGATTTCTTTGACTAAGAACATGGTAAAACATGAAATGAAAACTATGAACAGAAGTACGGAAGGATACCTAAAACTCATGTTTTATGGAAGCGCAAGGAAAATAACAACCGCAATTAACATCACATTAAAATAGACCAAATAAGGAACACAAAGCAACAGCAACATACAGATAATTAAGAAAGTACCTGGGATGTGAAGTGCCTTTGGACAACATCAATTAGTTGTTCCTTCGAGGGGTTAGGTATAGCTTCCCTCTGTCCAGATGGCCAGAAAAGAAGTTGGTAAGAAGTTAATATCACATATTAATAAAAAGGATGATCAAACTGATAATTACTGTAATCTACTTACAAGGTTAAAGTGTCGCCAATATCTCCACAGTGCAGCCATCTCGAGTTTGCTTAGGTCAACCTTCTGTTAGATGATGTAATTTTAGATGATTACAGAAATTTAAAAGAAAAGTCAATGTCCATTAAAAAAAAAGACAGCTTCAGATACTTTCATACCATGGACCCACGATGCATAGAAATAGATCCTTTCGACTGTGAGTCACACGAAAGGGAGCGGCTCATGGCCTTGTGAGATGACCCAAACGATTTATGGGCGCGATGTCTTGACCTATAAGACTTTTGTGTATCATCGGATGCTAAAGAAATAGAAAGCAAACAAATCACATTACTTTACATAAGGGTGGGCCAAATGACAATGATCATAACAAAGAAAAAAAGAACTAGCAGGAGTGAAAAAAGCAAAAAGGTTTCTGAACACAAAGAATCCTATGTAACAACTACTATAAGAATTTTACTATATAAATTCTCTTACAATAGAGGAATCAAAAGATATACTGATGGCAGGAAACCATGACATATTTTGAACTTCCATAAAAAAAATATAGCAAGCCAGAAACTAAATTACATTATAATTTTATCATAAACTAAGCGAGACTTACCCATGTCTGAACCATTCCACTGGACGTTTTCAAATTCAAGGTCATCGTCATCCTCATTACCAGTAGGAGCTTCAAGCACACTTAAAGCATTCCTCTGCAGCTTCACCTCTATGCCATTCGTAAGAACCTAAGAAATTTTCAGCGAAACCAAACATTATTAGCTGAATTCTAAAAACCAAGTAGCAATAGATCACTACATATCTCTCAGTCAATACTAAAATCCCTACCTTTAACCCCCCCCCCCCCTCCCCCCCCCCCCCCACACACACACACAAAAAACAAAAAAAAAAAAAAAAAGGGAACATTCTTGTTTTGCACTGAACAATTTCACAAAACAAAATTAGACTAATTTTTGTTAATGTGATTCTGACAGATTAAACCAACAGGAAAGACAAGAAATAAACAAGTTTATGTTTAATTCTGACACAACATATTTACAACAAAATCATCACAAGGTTATCAAAGCAAGAAAAACATTTCTAATCTGGAAGAATCTTCTAGTAACCCTCTCTTGTTTATACTTGTATACACAACAAACTAGATATGGCTGTGGATATTAGTTCTAATACTGACAGATCTGTTGAACCTTCAAGATTCAATAGAGCCCAAAAGTAAACAGAATCTCTGAGAAGTAAAATTCATAAACAAATAATCTACAGATAATACTAATAAAACAGAAATCCCTCAATATTACTATATTCTGCCACTTCTATTATTCAATCTGGAGATTCCAACACATTTGACTAGAAAAAATTGAAAATAAATAAATAAATAAAGAATCCATCACAGAGCCTCTGAAACTCAAATTAGCAATCACTCAATTTTAACTTCATTCCAGTTCCCTACTCAAATAAAACTCCTTAAAACATTAGATCTATCAATAAAAAGAAAATTACAGAAATGAACCCCATTCTTTGAGCTAAATTCAATTCCTGATATATTGGTTTATACATATCCAAGAACTTCAAATAAAGAGAAACAATGAGACTTAAAGGTAAGACATTAAAAAAAGTAGCAGAATTGAAAAGAACAAACAAAAAAATTGAAACTTTGTGAGTTGAAAACTCAAAATCATCAATCTATACACAACCCAAAACTCTAATTTTTCAGTATTATCCCACATTGCTTTAAGAATCCAATGAATGGCTTGACAAAAACCCCCAGAAAAAGCACATTAAAACCCCAGTATAAAATCCACTCACAACCCATTTTTCCTAAACATGAAAATACAAATCTAAAAATTGAAACTTTGAAAGTTGAAAACTCAAAATCACCAATCTATAAACAACCAAAGCTAGAAAAAGAAATGGACAAATCATCATACAAGGAAACATAACTCTAATTTTCAGTATTATTCCACATTTTTTCAAGAACCCAAAATTCAGATTTCAAAAACAACTCTTTTTTTCCTATACATGAATAATAAAAAAACCCAAATTTAAAACTAAAATAGAGTGAATCACTACCAGCCAATGCCAAAATCTGATTTCAAAAACACCCCATTTTCCCTAAACATCAATAACAAAAGACCCAAGCTTTAAAACTAAAATGAAGTGAATAATTACCACACAGCCCAAATTTCAAATTTCAATAACAACCCATTTTCCTAAACACAGATACCAAAACCCCCAAAAACTCAAACTTAAAAAAAAAATAAAAAATTGATAACAATAATTACCAGCCAATGCCAACCACCAAGACCAACAGCCTTCTTAACAACACCTTGTAGTCCAACTAACACTGACTTAGTCCTATTATTACCAGTCACAATAACCTTAGTATGCCTTGGTAACACTGATAATTCCTCTTCACTACTATCCCCACCACCACAACTCTGTAAATTATTACTAAACCCATTTCCATGCACTCTACTCTCCACTGCTTCCAACATTTTTTCTTTCTCCAAATTCCCAAAATACCCAAAATTCAATCAACAAAACTGATCATAATAGAAAGATCACACATTGTAGAATTCAAAAAAATGAGTCTTTATAGTGACAATAGTAGGAAAAAATGGAGAAAAATGGGAAATAAATTGAATAAAGAAACACAATTTTTTTTAGAGAGAGAAAATGAGTGTTTTTGGTTTGTTTTATTGTTTGAAAAAAAAATGGAGTAATGTTATGAATCCCGAAGAGATGAAATGGACGAATGGGAAGATGCCACGTATGAGTTAAGGGGCCGTCAATCATGCGCTTTTGCGGCATGATAGAAAATACCATTAGCCGGTTACCGGTTAACTGGGAGTGGTGGGGTGGTGGGGTAGTGGGGTTGGGGGTAAAAGGGGGGATGGGGTGAAGACTGTTGTGTTTTTCTGACGACCGTTTTTTGACTGGTGAGGAAATGGATAAAGTGGTGATGGACTGATTATGCTAAATGACAAGATTAGCCCTTTGTTTATTAGGTGATGGAGTGTTTATGGTCGTGAACAGTGTTTTAAAAGGCAGAGTCCGGACTCGCTCTTGGACTCGCCCCGAGGCGGGGCACTGGCAAAACGCCTCGGGACTCATGTGTGGGACTTAGTTCTGTGAGGCTTACGTCCTAAGCGCCCGACTATACGCCCTGAACACGCCTAACGCCCAACGCCCGGGACTCGCCTAATAGTTCTTACACAAATTATGTCAAATTCCTTAGTCAAAGCTATTGATACTCATAATTCTCTACCAATTAAATGATGCTTAGTAGTTTTTTTCATTTGTTGAAATAAGAAAATTAAAATTAACTAGCTTATGTACTAATTGAGAACGTCATGAGGGTGAATATAGCTTAACATTTCTGTTTAAAATACATATTCGAATTTTATATATTCTCTTGTCATTGATTATTATGCTTTTGTCTTATATTTCAAAATTATCATATTTTATTTTGTTATTTGAAAGTATTTTATTTTTATTCATGAAAGAGTTTATGTTTTAATTCTAATATTAATAGTTTATTGATTATTTCTTTTAGGGAGGTAAATTGTATAGTATGATAGTTATATATTTTAAGAAATTATTTATAGAATCATTGAAAATTTTGTTGTTACTTATATTTTTAGTAATCAAATTATAAAAATAAAGATAGATATACGCCCCGTAGATCTTTAGGACTTACACCCCATGTCTCGGGACTTACGCCTCGCCCCGTGCTATGTAAAACGCCTCGCCTCACGCTCCCGCCTTTTAAAACACTGGTCGTGAATGCACAGAGGTTCGAACATATATATTAACACAATATTTTAAGGTTTCATTTGGAAATCAAATCATTCAGATATCTTCTAAATTTTCAAGGGTGTTTTTTTTTCCATCTTATACTAATTTTTATACATTTCTTATAAAATTATACATGATCTACATCGGATTTAATCGTTGCCGCAACATCACAAATTTACACATAGGTTCTCCCCTGGTTACGATTTGATCGGTTTTTTTTAAAAAAAAAAATATATATATGATTTTAATCTTGTAGTTATTTATTTTATATAATAAAAATAGCCCTTTTAAAATTGTTTCTTCATATTGAGTTTATGTTCGATATTATTATATGACAACAATAATAATAATATACTCAGTATAATCCCAAAAAGTCGGGCCTAAAAAAAATATAATATACGCAGATCTTACATCTACCTTATCTTCGATATTAATGTTGTTCGGTTAATTTTTGGCTTTTTTTTTTTTGTAAAACATTGTGTAACATGATAGTATGCATATATACTTTCGTAGAACTTGGACAAACATTTTTATAGATTTTTTTACTCCCTTAGTTCTTAAATACATGTCATATTTTTTATTTATACATCCCTTAAAAAATATATATATTTATTATTCATTTCTATTTAATACTGCTCTCTTTTCCACCATATTAATATCTCTCTATAATTATGACTAAGGATAAAAATAGAAATAATAATTAATTATATCTTGATTTTCTAAAATAATAAGTATTATGAAATATCTATTTTTAGTAAGAATGACAAATATTTAGAAACAAATAAGTAATATTTAAAAGATAAAAGATGACACTTTTTATTATTTTATAGTAGTATTAATAAAATTAAATAAACTTTAAAAGCCTAAACTACATGAGTGGAAAAAATTAATCTCCGTGTAATTGTTGTGAACTTTACTAATAGAGTAAGGCAAAGAAAATAAAGAAGTGCCAACATTAATTGTGGTGGATGGTTAGGAATTTTGGGGGGGTTTCAAATTTAGGATCCGTTTGGTCATAAATTTTTTTTACTTTTTTTTGAAAATTTATTTCATTTTAGTAAAAAAAATAAAAATAAGTGGTGTTTGAAAAAAAAAAATTCGAAAAAGTATTAACAAGTTTTTCTTGTTTTTACTCCTATTTCTCTTACAAAAAATCAAAAAAAACTTTAATTTATTTTTATGACCAAACATAACTCCAACTCCAACTTTAATTTCAATTCTAAAAAATTTAATTTTTATGGCTAAACGCCTACTTAAATTTTGAATTGAAAATTACTTTTAAGCATGAGTCTTGAAATGTTTGAGTTCAAATTTAATCAATCGTGGATATCGAATATTGTGGTAAAAAAAATAAAGTAGTAATAACGTATGAGAAGTGTGAAGTAACGGACGAAAAAACCGGGAAATGGTGAGCGGGCCCCATGTGGAAGAAGAGGTCTACCTGCCGTCGGTGTTGTCTTTATCCGACACTAACACTTCTTTTTTCTTTTCTTTTTTTCCTAAATCCCAAAAAATAAAATATTACACCTTGCTACAATTGACTGACTAATGACTACTGTTTTTTATAACTTATGTACTCTCTCCATTTTTATTTTAGGTGTCTCATTGATTGGTCACAAAAAGAAAGAAAGTAAAAGAAGACATTTTCAAATTTCGTGATTTTGACTTATTTAACTGTTCTTTTCGTATGCTTCACAATTAATTTTGTAGTGAGTTTAAAAGTAGGTTTTATTGTACCCGAGTACCCAAACAACTATTCTTTTCGATCATTTATAAAAGTTCATTCAAAATTAATAATTTTAGATAATGTCTTGACACTATTATCGTTGTTTAGCTTTATCTTTTCTATACACGATAAAAATAACTTATTAGTTTGACTTGTTTAGAAATAAGAATTTATAATTTTAAATCAGGGTTGATGTTTATAACGTATAAAAATGCTATTTGAATTTTATGGCATTTAACAACCATGTGAAATGTAGGAATACAATAGGAATTTTCTCTGTCCTATGAACTATTTCATGTGAGGTAATTTGATTTGACATAAATATTACTCCCTCCGTTTTAATTTATGTGATATACTTTGACTTGGCACGGAGTTTAAGAAATAAAGGAAGACTTTTGAAACTTGTGGTCTAAAATGAGTTATAGATATTTGTGTGGTTGTAAATCATTTCATTAAGGATAAAGTAGGTATTTTAAAGTTAAATTGTTACCAAAAAGAAAGAAAGTAAAAGATGACATTTTCAAATTTCGTGATTTTGACTTATTTAACTGTTCTTTTCGTATGCTTCACAATTAATTTTGTAGTGAGTTTAAAAGTAGGTTTTATTTTACATGAGTATCCAAACACCTATTCTTTTCGATCATTTATAAAAGTTCAACAACAACAATAATATACCCAGTGTATTCTCACAATATGAGGTTTAGGGGATAAAGTGTACGCAGTCCATACAACTATCTTAGAAGAAGTAGAAAGACTATTTTCGTCAAATCATTTATAAAAGTTCATTCGAAATTAATAATTTTAGATTATGTCTTGACACTATTATTGTTGTTTAACTTTATCTTTTCTATACACGAGAAAAATAACTTATTAGTTTGACTTGTTTAGAAATAAGAACTTGTAATTTTAAATTAGGGTTGATGTTTATAACGTATAAAAATGTTATTTGAATTTTGTGGTATTTAACAACCATGTGAAATGTAGGAATTCAATAGGAATTTTCTTTGTCCTATTTCATGTGAGGAAATTTGATTTGACATATATATTAAGAAATATAGAATTTTAAAACATGTGGTTTAAGATGAATCATTAATATTTGTGTGACTATAAATCAGTTCACCTAACTATAAAATGAGATATTTAAAGTTAAATTATTTTTAAATATAAAAATATATCATTTTTCTTAGGACAAACTAAAAAAAAATGTATCACATAAATTGAGACATAAGAAGTACTAAATCCATATATCTAATACTAAGACTAATATCCTATTAGATCACTCAATATACCGTATTAGGCTAATGAGAAGTGCAAATTAAAATGTATGTGACTCTATTTTTTTTATTGTCACTTGAATAGTTTTGACACCGAGTCCTTAAATATGCATATTAATCAGTGTTTTAAATAACATAAAGTTTATGCAAATGGAGTAGTGGTTGATTTAAATCCCATGGAGTTCAATTTATAAGGATTGAGTAGATGTTGACTTGAATATAAACAATTAATGGTGTGATCTATCTAGACATGATTTTACTTTTTTTATTTTTTTGACATATATATTTTATTAGAATGTTTTTTTTGCAAGACGAAGAAAGTCAACTTATAGGCTCAAAATTGAGAATTCAAAATAATTAAACCTTTTAATCTGAAATCGAATGTAAGAAAACCAATCCAAACAGAACTCATTTGAATTAGATTGAATTTGGATTTTAGTTTCTTGAATTTTAAAATTGAAAATTCAAACTAAAGTCTTTTTTATATATAATTATCAATATATTCCACCGTCCGACTCGTATATCTAAACCACTTTTTGAATAATGAACTTTTCTCTGTATTCATAGTCTATATTTAATACTCCCTATATAATTACATTAATTAATGCAGAGTTTCCCGCCACTACGGAGATAGAATGACCGTTGATCTAGGTTGTCGGGTCTTTGTAGCCGTCGGATAATTTCAGCGGGATTAAAAAAGGTATTCTCTCCGTTTAAAAAAGAATGATCTATTTTGACTTGGTACAAAATTTAAGAAAATAAAAAGAATTTTTGAATCTTGTGATCATAAATTAAATTTGTGTCAAATATACCAAAATATTCGTTAATTATGTGATGTTAAACATGTCATATGAAAAATTAAAATCAAAATATTGCTAAAAAGAAAAGAATCATTCTTTTTTAAATAGACTAAGAAAAAAGGTAAATCATTTTTTAAAAAATGGAGAGAGTATAGTATTAGTACATCCTCCGTCTCAAATTAGTTGTTGTATTCTCTTTTGCATGTCTCTTAATAAAATAATAGGAGTATTCAAGAAGGATCTTCTAATTATTTTATCATATTTATGTTTTAAAATATACTCTTTCCGTTACTTTTCAGTTGATATGTATATTAAAAATACTTGTTTCAAAATAGTTATCAATTAAACAATTAAGAGATAATTAATTAATATTTTTTAATTTTGTCTTTAATACTGTATTAGTTATTCTAGAATTAAGAGGCACACAATAGACAAAGATTAAAAAAATTAATGAAAAATATATTAATCAAATTGAACTCTTATTTAATGTTAACCTTATCATGTCAAATTAAAAGGAATGAAGGGAGTAAATATTTCTCATAAAATATTTATTATTTAATTAATATATTTATAGTGTTCAAGACCAATTATCACTAAATAAATAAATAATTTTATTTAAAATTTTGAAATAACAAATAATTTAAAATATTTATTTTTAAATAATTTAAGAACCGATGAAATACTAGATAAGAAGAATCGAAACAAAAAGCGAACCCGTTAAAGATCTTCCGTATAACATGTGTAATCATCACTAAAGTTGAAAGCAAAGGTTTTGTTCCTCTTTTTCTTAATAAATATACCTTAATATTAAAAAGCCAAAATTGACAGAAAGTGATAAAGCATAACCCAGTGGAATGCATAAATGTTTATTCATAATAGTCCAACTTAATGTCTCTGATTTGAACTATTTGTACATAATAATTAAAATATTTATTTGCTTATAAAATACGAAACAATAGCAATACAACAGTAGTACTATAACTTTTGACTTAACAAGTAAACATATTAATTAAGTATGATTAGGAATGTTCTTTTAGCCATATGACTCTTTTCGCCTAAAATCGGTATAAAATCACACAAGTCAATAGTAAAACATATAAATTTTAATTGCTCAATTGGTTGATTACATGAATTTCACTTTGTTGGTAAAGATTCGATTGCTCACTTCATGTAATCAAATATTTCTTACACAATTAATATTAGTTTGGACATGAATTGCATGATATATGATAAAAGTAGCACTTGAAGTTGAAATTGAAAATAATCGATTTTTGAAAGTTGAAGTTATATTTAAACATGTATTTCAATTAAAAAAAAAATATTTTGCGTAGGGTAAAAATATCACTTGAAAACTAATCAAATATGGTCCACCTTTCGATTTCAACCATTTATCCTATTACGTCTTGTACTCTACATAATTATTGTACTTGAAATGTTCTCTATAGTGGACTGCTGAACAATAGATAATAATATTGCATATCGATGAATTTTTTATTTTTTATTTTTTTGTAAGCATATTCTAGTAAACCCAAGCCTTTAATTTCCCATTTTATATTGACTAATTGAATGTCACTCCCAATGTAAAAAAAACATGAGTTTTTAGTGAGGAATTTACTGCAGAATACAAGATGTGATTCTTTTTGTTAATTATGGATTATTATAATAGGAGAAATAAGCTCGAAAACGATAAGGAATTAGTTCAAGAAATACTAAAATAAAAGGTGTTAATGACAATGAAACTCGGGTAGATAATAAAAAGCTTATAAATGAAGCCTATTTATTTTTTCCCCATCTCATTATCATTTACCACCCTTTCTTTCCTTCCAGCTATTCATGCATAAAGATTATCGAATATGTGTTAGACTTCAATTGCATGTGTTGTAATAAAAAAAATATTTTTAAGAAAGCAAACCTTTCAAGTAGGGCTTGAAAGAAGCGTGATTTGCTCCAACATACACAAGGGGGTCGTTAGACCGCGCTTACTAACCATTGGTTATAACTTACATCCAGACCAAGCAACCAAATCCGCGGATCTAGGTGAAAATAGTGAAAGAAAGAGAAGGGGAAGCAACGGAGTAGAGGAATTGGTCGACTCATTAGATCTTTTTTTTCTACTAATTGAATTTGCTAAACTCTAGATTTCTAGTGGGCCTTGACTAACTGGCCCATCCCGTTAACTTGGATGTTTGGGTCCGGCCCACATTTTACAGGCCAGGCCCAGATCCTTGGGCTTCTTCATTGAACTTTCATGAATAAATAAGTACCAAAGTGAGGTTACAAATCACTGAACTACAACTCAAAATTTTCACTTAAGTTTGTTTTAAATCTTGAACACTTCATTAGAATAGCCAATCATAATATATTTTTGGGATTAGCAATCAATGAACAAATAATCATTTGAAAGTTGAAACCAACAAAAACTGGGATGAAGCGCTAAGTATTCCTTCATCCTTGACCAAAAGCCTCGGATTTGGACCCTCGTGGTGGAGTCACCTCCCTGGTGTGGGACTTACGGTGCGAATCCGGAGTTAGTCGGGCCTCAGAGCACGTATCAGACACCGAGAGGAAAATCACAAAAAAAAAAAGAGCTATAAAAGTATAAAAAGTACTAATGTTACTCTTGATATTACAATGAGACTGCTCTAATTTTACAACTGTATTAAGGAAAACATCAGTTCTTAGACTCTTTCTACACAATTACTTTCCTATTCTAAATCTTAAACTCATCATGAAGTTCAAAATTTAGCCTAATGCACAAATATCAAATATTCAATAACTATAACTACACCCCCCACCCCCACCCCTTCTACTCTTTTTTTTTTCCTAAAAAAAGAACATTTCTACGCTGATTGCATGTTTTTGTCAACTATACTTGTGAGAGATGAAATAGCAAGGATCTAGAAAGGCATAAAACAGAGGAAGTACTCCATAAGCTTCTTTGTTCTTTTCTCCTCCCTTCTTGCAACACGTCCTGGTTCATTGCTGCTGCTGCTGCTGCTACTGCTGCTGGGAGATGTTGTCGCTCTACAAGAATGTGATGGACCTTTGTCTGTATGCTCAACCTTCAGCCTCTTAGCAGCCTGATCTGTGGATGGCTCACTGGGAGATTTGGATTTATTGTTATCAGGAGCTTGTTGAGTTTCTTCGGCTGCAGCTTCACTCCCTTTAACAAGAGACTCTGCCACGCAATGCCGATATAGAGGTTTCAGAGAGAATTAGCATAATTGAATGTGTGTACGTTTACAAGTAAAAGGACGAACTAATAGTTGCATATTCAGTCAGTGATAACAAGAAAGATGTGATGTCGAGACAACAGACATAGCAAATAACTACAAGCACCCCCAACGCCTTATTTCCGTTGATGTCAAGCACAAGTAGAGGTAAAGATCACAAGTCAACTTACTAACTCATGCAGATTTCTTAATGTAGCTTATTCATGAGTACAAGCACCCTACAGTAGTGACAATTGGAAAAAGAATATTTAAAAAGGACCAGTGTTCTCGACACCATGTGCAAGCATCAACAAATCTTTTACTTGGCAGACAAGTAGAAGCACAGGCGATGTCTTATTAAAGGTCTAAAAGTTGAAACACGGAGAAGGTATACAGAAAACTAAAGCCACAACCAAATGGAAGGAATATGAATCTTATAAGAAGGTGAGGGCAAAGACATTTACTTACCTAAAGGTGCAGGCTGCAAAACGCACGTCATTGTGTTATAACTACCAGTTGAACCGTTTCCATTCAGATCCTCTTTCTTCTCATCATCATCCAGATCCCGTAGAAGTGCCATAGGGTCAAAATATTCATCAGATGCAAAGCTCAGGCGGCTTGAATTCTCTGAACTCGACGAATGTGATGCTGCATCACCAAGGTCGTTCAATTCCAGGTAGTCGCCTCTTAAAATGCAATCATCATCAGAGTGATCTCTAGATTTGTCAACAAGTGATGACCCAACCCCCTCTGCCTGGCTGTTTACCTGAAAAAGCTTCTGCAGTGATTAGATCGTTTCAGTGACAGCATACAAACACATTACCATACCAAGAGAAACAAACTGCGGAAATATACCACATGGAGCAAAGAGAATGTTATTGTCAAAGAACACATGAATGGAATAATATTTCTAGTGATTTAAACATAAGGTTGCCAATCTGAAGATAAGAACCCAAGTATATGTACCACAAACTAGTTCCATCCCCAAATGTGAATTTAAAATGAATTTCTTATCATTAACTAATGAGCAATAGTCATCTAGGTATAATGTCCTGGATATTCAAAACAAATCCGAGACATTTGTAAACCACAAAGATGAAAAAGGGGAAAATCTGAACCTCAAACCAAATTCAAGCTCATTAAGAAATCAGAACTTGACCAGTGATTTTATTATGTCCCACAAGACAATCTACACCGACATACATAACCATATAACAATAAGACTATTTTCAAACTAGTTGGACACTAGCAGGCTGGAAATACTAGTTAGAAAGGAGAAGAAGTAGCACCAACCTGGGTTTCACCTTTGGTGTCAAGATCATAGTTTTGCTCTGGTTTCGTCTCCTTACAGCAACAGAAAACTCTACAAAGTGCAGACTCCTGCAAAATATCCAACCAAACCATTAATTCACTTGAAAGTTTGACAAGACTGAAGCAATAAATAATAAGAGATTGGAATTGAGGAAAGATGGTAGTACAGATTACCTGAGACTTGGTCTGATCATGCTGCCCTTTCAGTGTTATTGTGTACTCCTGCATCATCCATACAGTTTTCTGTTCGATAGGGGCTTGGACTTGAGAAAATTCAAAAGTGGTTCTCCAACCACTGATGGCAGAATTTGCAAATATTTCACAGGCTGAACCTTTTGCTCTCCAGAGTCCATGTTTGGTCTCTTTTTCCTCAGTTGTTTTTACAAGAAACCATGCTCCATCTATGTGTACTAAGAATGGTTAGTAAGCAAACAGATTTAAGCTGCCTCAAAGTAAATTGATTATTAAATGCAATCACCAAAAAACATAGGAAACTTGGACCATTTTGTCAACAATGTAAATGAAGAGAGACAGAAAACATGTGTACTCAACGATCTTAAACAAGAGAGGGAAAGCATGTGTAATTCATCTAACTGCCACCCTTCTTCTCCCGTCCCCTCCAAGGCTAAAAGGAGAAGAAAGATATCAGGTGAAAAGAATAAATCCATCCTATTTATCTTCTTGATAGAAGGTTGGATTTTAAAGGTTCATAAATCACATTTTTTTATCAAAACGCTTAGGAGTACTAAAGATCACGATCTGGTACTTCACAATCGACTTCAATCCAACACCTTTTATCCTTTTCTCAACACACTCTATCAAAGGAATAGTAAATGAAGCGAGGCGTTAATTAAGATCTCTTTACTCCTTCCATATAAAGCAAATCAAACTTTCAGATTTTCTAATTGGATAGAGCAATTTGAACACAGCTTAGACGATACAACAAATTCTTCCGCAAAGAGGATGGCAGGTTTTTAAGACAGAATCTATGCACGACATCTCATTGATGAATGGAGAGTAAACTGATAAATGAACTTGATGGTACCTGGCAAATTTGAAGGATCATACTGACAGGGATTATCGACAATCACATCATCAGGGATGGGTGATCCACGAATAATCTGGTCGAGGGACAAAATGATTTCATCATTAGTCCAATAGGAACTCATAAAACCTGGAGGTGGAGTTGACGGAGCCAGAGGATGCATGGTAGACGATGAAGTAGATCAAAGCTGGAAAAGCTAGCGCTCCGATCTACTTCTGTGTTAAATCAGAGACAAGAGAGTTAATGAGTCAAAGGCATTTAAACAATGACAGATACCAGTATACCACATAAACACGACTTAAATTCCGCAACAACTTTCTATATAACGACAAACATAAAGGAGAAGAAAAATCCAAAAGGTCATTCAATAGATTTATCAGATACAGCTTTTAATTACCCTCAATTTTTTATTTTTTATTTTTAATCTCGGCGGACATATCGAATCTGCTTCATTATCTAAAATAGATTACTGTTTAACTTAAGAGTAACGGCAAACACAGAAGAGCCGAGAAAAAGTGTCAACAAAGAAACAAAGCTGAACAAGTTGATCAATTCTTGATCATCAAACATGTTCATAGGTGCCATGTAAAGGAAATGAACCAAAAAATCATAGTCACTTCAATCAGCCCACTCAATTAACTTACCAGATATACCGGAAAGTGTTTGAGCAAAATTATAATTCTTTATGGAAAGATTGCTAGGCATGAAAATTTCACCAATTAAGAAATAAGCCTGTCCATTTTCAGAAGTAACTTTCATCAACTTCATAATCTAAGATAGATTACTGTATAACTTATGGGTAAAGGAAAATACAGATAGCCGAGAAAAAGTGTCAATAAAGACACAAAGCTGAACAAGTTAAACAGTTCTTGATCATCACAGATGTTCATCGGTTCCATGTAAAGGAAATGAACCAAAAGCTCAAAGTCATTTCAATCAGCCCACCCAATAAACTTACCAGATATTGAAAATTATAAAAAAAAAAAAAAAAAAAAAAAAAGGTCAGCCCGGTGCACTAAGGCTCCCACTATGTGCAGGGTCCGGGGAAGGGCCGGACCACAATACTCTATTGTACGCAGCCTCACCCTGCATTTCTGCAAAAGGTTGTTTCCACGGCTTGAACCTGTGACCTCCTGGTCACATGGCAACAACTTTACCGGTTAGAATTTGAACAAAATTAATGATGATAACTTTTTATGGAAAGATTTCTAGATTGTAAATTTTGCCAATTAAGAAATCAGCCTGTTCATTTTCAGAAGTAACTTTCATCAACCTCAAATGATAACTAAAACTGCACCCAACATTAGCCCATTGACTAAGTCTCGACTTGAAAAAGACCTTCAAAATCTCCAATTGGATATCACATACATCACACTTTTGGCACCTTTTTTTGCTACAAGTGTCATATACACATAACTGAAAAACCATCAAAACAACGGGTTGATTTCTCAGATAGTACTCAACTAATAATTATTATCGTAGAAAGCCACCTTTCTTCTTGAATGACCATCTGACAAATCCAACTCTCAATACAACAATCAGTAGAAAAAGAACAAATTCTTCTAGCTTAATTCTGAAGTTTGCATGTGCTTTCTTGGGGGTGGGGGGTGATCACCAGGTAAACAAGAACAAAACAATCCAATAATATAGGCAGGACAATGATCAAGAAAAGAGCAAAAACAGTTCAAAATGTAAAATTTTCAAGAACCCAATAATAAAAAACGAATGAGCAACATTATCATCAATGTAACATTAATATCAATCAACAATCCAAATAATTTGGACAAGCAAATTCAGAATTGAACATCCAATAATGTTAAAACAAGAACAAGGCAACATTATCCATCACCATCAATATGGAAACTTTTAACTAGGAAACAAAAAGTGAAAGCTACATAATTGAGTAAAAACAAAAATATTTACTAGTAAAAATAAGCAAGAAACTCAAAGTTCTAACCTTTCTTGACGAGTTTCTCTCTCTACAATTTCTATTTGAGTTAAAAATGGTATTTGCTTAACTACTAAAAAAAAGAGAGCTTTATATAGTGGGATTTGTTAGTGTGACCATGGTCAGTTAATTGTCCCCCGTGACAGTTTAACAATTTCTACTCTCCAAGCATACATACCTGATTTTGTATTGTAAGCTACCACCTTTATCCTTAATCATAAATTTCGTATTCATTAGGAAATGCTTTACCAAAACTATCAGGCAATTCGAATTTAGTCGGTCTCAATACAAATACTGGACACTGAGATGAGAAATCAGACAATACTAATTACAATGCTCCAATTTATGTGAAGGTGTTTGATTGGCAGAGTTTAAGATTCAAAGAAAACTTATAGAATCTTGTAGTCTAAAATAAGTCATATATGCTTATGGGGTCGTAAATTATCATATTAAGGGCAAAATGAGAAGTTTAAAAGTAAATTATTATTAAATATTAAAAGATATTATTTTTTTGAGATTGATTAGAAAAAACTTCAAATAAACTGAGATGGAGAGAGTGGTGAGTGGGCCAGGAGATTCGGGCGTGTGGACACTATTTGGTACTCCCTCCGTCTCATATTAATTGTTGATCACTTTTACTTTTGCACGTTGTTTAAGAATTCATAAATAAGAAGGATAATTTTACTACTTTATCCCTTTATATATTTTCTTGTAACTGTACAAACTTGTTTTTACACTTTCAAAGAGTATTAATTGTAAGGGTAAAATGAATTTTTTTTATTTAATTTTATTGTAAGTGGACAAGTAATTTGAGACATATACTTTTAGTAAGGTGATCAACTAATATGAGACGGAGGGACTACAGATTAGACAGGCGGGTACTTGTAAGAAAGTTCCTTTGTGCTTTAATTTTAGCCTTGAGAAATTTGACTTGGCCATTCACTTTGATTACGCAATGTGCTTATGCTTGGCTGATGCTATTCTATTATTTGTTTTATAATTATAATAATTGTGGTGTCGTGACAATAAAAGAAAATAAAAATAGAGTTCAACTTAATTCTAAAGGTGAATATTGCTTAAGAGTATATCAAGGGACCATTGGTGAAGTTGAGACGGCAGATTTTTAAATCCAGTGTTGTTTAAAGGATATAGAACAGTGCTTGAAATACATGTAGTACTACAATGATCAATCCAGTAACAACAATGCTTGAAATATATGTAGTACTACAATGATCAATCCAGTAACAACAATGCTTGAAATACATGTAGTACTACAATGATCAATCCAGTAACAACAGTGCTTGAAATATATGTAGTACTACAATGATCAATCCAGTAACAACAATGCTTGAAATATATGTAATACAATGATCAAAAGGCATGCAACGTGGTTAACTCTTCCACTACTTTCACCAAGTCCCTAAATGTAACTTCCATTTCTTTAGCAATCTCTTCCTTCTGGTTCTTGCTAAGATTCAGGAATGATTCAATCAAATCTCCGTCGAGAAAGTTTCTAAAATCTACAGTTCTTTGCCGCTGCCAGCACCAGCTCGACCTCCATTGCTCGTTGCTCAATTCTCCCACACCTTTAATCACTTTTCTCAACTTACTTTGCAGTGTTTCCAAAAAATTATACTTCTTCTGAGGAAGTGAGGCAATGACCCCTATAACACCATTCACTGTGCCAAAGACGACAGTGGGTACCATTTCTGAATCTTGTGACAATGTGACAAGAGAACCATGCCGAAACCTAGTAACGAATTCACCAAGGTAGAACATACCAACCACCTCAAGGCGTTTGTGTTGCTCATCTGTAGCACCCTCACTATGTTTAGTGACCGTGAACAGGTCTAAGTCCTTTCGAGCACCGATATAAATGTCATCACTCAGGATCTCAACAGCTGACATCCAATTTACAGCACAGTTATAGGCTAGCTCCTCTATAACACACTCCTCCTTCTCTTGCTAAACATGAAGGATATAGTGTATGTCAGCAACTCGTAAAATAAGATGAATTAGGCAAAACCATACATAGTAACAACAAATACCTTGAAAATAAGGAGAGAAATGGACATCATCATATCACCTACGACAATTAAATCACCACGTGTTTGAACAAATAAAGACAGCACACGACCATGGTATAGACATTCTGGCTGCAATTTTCGGCCTCGGCCAACCTCACAGGATGCCCACTTGTACAACTGAATATTCTCATTGATCGCAGCAAGCAATTTCCCATTGAAGGCATTCAGGGAGTAGACAGCTCCATTAGTTTCCATCTGCGCAACTAGTTGGAATTCTCCATCAAGTACAACTTGTAAAACTAATATTCGGCCCTGCAATTACTCATGAATTAAAGAATGACTTAAAACCTAACAATTAGAGAAACTTTAATCAATTTGACGTACCTTGGTCAATTCATTTTGGTTCGGCATCAAATAAGCAGTCCCAACACAATAATACACATTATTGTCATCGGAAAAGGAACAACTAAGTATGGAACAACCATACTCAAATTGGTCAAAGATGTAAGTCGATTTGCTCTGAAATGTTTGATCATCAAATAGGCGGACAAGCGTGCCGGTTTTATTTCTACCTTCATATGTAATGTTGCATGTAGCAATAGTCCAGGACTGCTCTTGATGACTGATGTGGAGCGCATGCTCCCCAAGGTGTTCTGAATGGATGATGTGAAGCTTTTGTGTTTCATCAATAGTGCAAATTGCTAACAGACCTTCTTTAGCGATTGCAAGGCTGTTGGCAATATAGAAATAACTTTAAACTCTTGAGCATAGAAAATATGACACAATTTAAAGACACTAAAACTAACAACCGCGAAGATATAATACTTCTAACACAATTTAATTGTGACATATATGGAAGATATAGCAAAAATCAACTTAAATGGTAGCTTGTCAACAATATATAGAAGATACTTTGATTATTTAACATGTCAAAAGCTAGCAATTCAAGCTCATTAAATACTTCAATCAAGAGATAATTCAAAATTTCCAACAGAGGACCACATTCAAGTTTAAGTCAAAAGACACAATGATACCAATAAAACTGAGGAAAAAGGAAACAACTTACATATTTGGAAAAGCTTCAACATTGTATGGGGACATATGGATAACACCTTCAATATTATTAACTTCATTATAAAGTATCTTCTTGCTACTGCTGTAGATAACCATGAGACTGTTGGAGGCAGCAAAAACGCGTGCAGCTTCTTTAGATAAGAAAGTACGAAGTGTTACGGGTTGGGTCCCAAAAGACACTTTTTTCCTGCCTGTCAACTCACCGGTACTCATGTTCAATTCAAAATGCATGAGATGGCCATCACTCAGGCCACACAACAAATAAGATCTCTGAAAGAAAGAAATGTTAGACGAAAATACGGACTTTAGGCCTAGAGGAATGCTAAAAAGATAAGAGGACATACCCCGTCGAAGGAACACATGAGAATAGAATGAGGAAGTGAATCTACCCTGCCCAAATTTTCGTTTCCAATGAAATCCAACTTAGGAAGTGAATATATGTTGATACTATTGTCTTCCCACATTCCAACTGCTGCAAATATACTAGAGTTTGTTTTCGCAGCAGTTGGGTTTATGTCCAAGCACGAAACATCACCACCCAATTTGACACTTGCCATTTCCTTCAAAACCCCATTACCAATTGTTAGGCATACCAGAAGATTATGGCCAGCCACATTAGTAGCCAACAGTACCTGTAAAAGGAAAAAATAACTGTATTTGAGCTAAACGGTAGAAGAGTGGAGTGACAAATAATAAAGCCATGGATAAATGCAAGAGGTGAACCTGAGTGGCATTCGCAGTTGCAACAGTCAACGGGCCTGGAGCAAACCATTCGGTTTTCATATGTTTAGAGATAGAATTGACCAATCTTACAGAGTTTGGAGTAACCTGCATGGCAATTTATGCGCAATACAGATATCATTTAATATATTTCAGCCAAAAATATGCTTGTCGGAGATGAATACTAAAAATGTTTTACCCTAGGCAATCAGTGTATGATCATTATGCACTATAGCCTATCAAAGAAATGGAAGATTACTAAACAAATGAAGACAGAAAGAAGTATAGGAGGATTCTGGTTTCTCAAATTTAATTGTCAAAATGAATCCAATGTTATTGCATCTGCATAACACACCAGAACGAGTACCAACAAAATGCAGCAGAGACAACGTAACTCCAGAGAAGGAAAGTGGTAGTTTGACAATGTAACCAACAACTGATACTCTCTTAACCTAGTCTCTGCTGGCTACTTAAAATTTAAAGATCTCATGAACTACTTATCCGCATTTCATACAGGCAAAGTCGCACTCATTAATCCTAAAAGAAAAGGCTAGAGGATACCAATTCCATATAGACCAATGAGATCTATATTATTAAATCACAAATTTGATCAAATCCTTCATAAGTAGTGAATCACTGATTATTCCATATTGTCCCCATCCACGTAGGAGCAGAAAACCAAGAAGATTGAGAGAACTAAAATATATACTCCTATTTACTTACATCTTGCACATAGGCATACCTGTACAAACTGATCATATACAGCCTGATGACAAAACAAGGTCTGGACGTCAGAGTTGAAACCCTCTATCGAGGCTTCAGCCAGCGCAATGTTTTTTAATGAAGTGAAACCCTCTCTTGAATTTTCATCCAGCACAATTTGATAAAAACGTGTCACATCAGTGAAACTAATGACCAAGAATGAATCATATGAATCATCAGTAGCTGAACGAAGAGACCACATTCCTTTGATCCCTCTTAGCTCCACAGACACCTACAAGTAGCATTGGCATATATATTGAGCTATTATAGCAATTTGAATAAACATTCACTGAACATAACTTAGACGACAAGACCTGTTCATGTATTCCAATTTTATTCTGAGCAATACGAAGCGAGCCATCCTTATAGGCTCCGGAGCAAGTCACAACCTGACGTTGACCTAGCTTCTCGCAGTCCACTATACAGAAGTCCACAATTGGTCCCAAATTGTCATACCTATTTAGAACTTCCATAGGATAGCTTTCAGCACCAGGCTGGAGACTGAACTTCACCAGCTGAATTTGAAGTGAAAAATATTAGTGGAAGAACGAAAGTTGAAACAAGGCACATATTCAGAGAGCCACATACAGAGAACAAGGCACATATTCCTTTTAAACCACAAGATGAAACGAGCAATCATACTTAAGGATAAAGTTTCAAACTAGCTTAAATTTTAAGTCAACAATTTAAAGTACCTGTGAGTCTCCATCGCTCGAGCCAATATAGATAAAAGGTTCGCACAGATATGAAATGGTTGATGCAATAGAAGTTTCTCCCAAATGATTGATTGTGAGTCCGGTAACTCTGGAAAGAACAGACTAGGTCCTTATTAAACATTTTATTCAGCAACTAAGCAAAGATCCAAACAAACATTTATGAACAACAACTCAGCAAAAGTAGAAATGACACAGTGCAGAAAAACAGACTTACTTCTCCTTTACATGAGTGATTACTAGCAGTTGAAGACCCCCGTTATGATCCCCAAGCAAATATCGATAAGCATCAATTTGATCATATGCTGTTATAGTCTTGAATGAACAAATAAAATATTAGTAAAACAATATCTCATTCAGAATTTATTTAACAACTTTCTTGATAACAGGTTTAAGAAGTTAATTCAGGTCAACTATGCTGGTTGTGTATTAGTAAATTATACCTGTAAGCCATGTTCAATTGGATAAGCAACGTTAACAGCTGAAGCGTTGCAGCAGTAAACAATCACATCTTCTCCAATAATAAGTACACCACATAGTGGCAGAGATACTGGTATTAGCAAATAGGCTCCATTATCAAGATTATTCAGAGCCCAAATCTCTCTTTGTTCAATATTAGGGCCATTCTCCATTATCAAGGGAACCTCATATGCTTTGACATGTCGGGTGTTTTTGTTATCCTGAAAGTTAACAAGCATCACAATTAAGTAATTAAAATGAAAAAACCATTTACCTAAATTAAAATGGTAAATTAAGCATCATTACTACATTATTATTTGAATCACACACCTTATATATAACAACAATTGTAGGCTTTTGGCAACCATACAAGAATTTCATGTCCAAAGCTTGAGACTCAAACCTTACAAAACCCACAAAATAATGAACTATCAGTCAAAGAAGAACAGCTCCGATGACCAACATCATGAGATCCGAGGTGAAACAGAGTCATAACCATGACTATTAAGCAATCCTCCTACATAAAGAGTAGGATATACTTCTCTTTTTGAAATTGGCAACTCAAGAGTAGGATATACTTCTTAGGATCATAACTCACATAAAGAATCACTACCAGGAGACATGTAGGTAGGTTGGTACACACAATAAGGTCACATCAGAAGTATTTTAAGCCCTTCACCATATAAAGGTAAATCTGAGGATACCTGATGCTAAAAGCTTCCTTCAGCTTGCCTTCCTCGTCAAAGGGAATAACCTGTTGACAATGAAGTCAAGGTACCATAAATCTAATCCAGCAAACGTTAAATCCTATGAAACGAAGACCATTATAGCAAATTATCTAGGAAGGACAGTACCTTAAACAGTCCATCACGGAGAAGCAGTCCAATCAATCTGCAGTCCGGGTCAATCGAACTAATCTACAAAAGATAGAAGGTAAGTGGTAAATAGGGTCTTGACACAGAGAGAATCTCATTGACAAAATGAGAAATCAGCTAACATAATAGAGTATCAGTTTGTACATTTAAATTACAATAATATTTAAGGACATTCAGAAAAAGAATACCTGATCATTATCCGTGGGATGGCTTCGACCTGAGAGATTTCCCTTTGATCTACATATAAAAGAAGAGGAGAAGTTTTGACTTTGTGAAGAAATTACCAATCAAAGAAAAACTTCGCGTGAATGACCTTTTATTGGCTAACTTTGACTGATTTTCTATGGACCAAGCAAATTGTCCTTCAAGGATACAATAAAATGGATACAAAGATAAAGTACACTACACTGAGATTCATGCATGCAGCCATAGCCCATAAAGGACCAAATACATTTTTGCAGACTGACCTTGTGATAAATTCATATGCCTTAGCATCCCACTGAAGGACACAATATTCATGTCGCTCAGTTGTGATAAAGAGAAGATCTTGTGTTTCACCCTGCCAGGAAATATAAATAATTCATATATGGCTAAAAGAAACCTTTTTTGTGCCCAATACACGTGAGGACGACATGAGCTACTCAATCGAAGGATGTCAACTCACATTAGGACGGAAAAGGTCAAGTGTTGCAATTCTCCCATATATCGGCACATCTAACAAAAGCTGCAGGCATATACACAAAGATCATATTATCAAGATTAAGAGAGTGAAGAATAAGAGTCACTAATACATGTAGGGAACATTGAGAAGTAAAAGCACCTAATAATTGAGAAGTAAAAGCACCTAATACTGCTCTTTCTATTATGACAGAAGTGAAAATATAATAGAATCTAGAACATGGTACCATATAACTGCATTAATGTTCCTAGCTTCCGTTACGCCACTCATACTCAGTTGTTCAACAACATGATTTCGAAATTGTAAATCAAAGAATCAAGTTCTGTTTGCAAGAAACAAGTGTATTGAACGGTGACCAGACACCAGAATTATTCATATTTTCTTCTTCTTCCAAACAAACAGAGAGCTCTTATTAACCTTCAATATTGGATAAGGTACCGAAATATTACAACTTCAAAAACTTAAGAGACAAGATGTGCAAAAAAAAGAAAATGTGTTCACCTCTAAACCATCGGAAGTGACTAAATGAATCTCGATTCGTGTACATTTCCTATTAAAAATCAAAAACGAGAAAAAGATTTAACATTTAGAGACCAATTTTCACACAAAAATGAATAACTAAAGAAAAGACTAACCAAAAAAAAACACTCAACGAGCATACTAACTTTAACATTGTAGAAACCTTATATATTTGAAAAATGCCAAGTTATTACGGTACAATTCATGATGTTCACATCAATCTACTATGCGCCTCTGCATCTAACATTGTGTGTGCCTCATACAATAACTATCCTAGCTCTATCATATCTTTTGTTTCATTTCTTCTGGAACAATCACAAACACTTTTTTGATTATAGATCTACTACCAGAAATTCAATGCGTTATCTCAGCATTCAATGTGTACTCGATCCTGAATAATCTCATTTTCCAATTATTCAACTATTTCATTTTACCAAATCCTATGTTATCCAGATTAGTCGAACATTTATCTCTTTCGATGCAACAACAAGATATTATTTGCAACAGATTCAATGGAAAAGAACACATACGCAATGATGAGATTGAGCTGTGAAGAAGAGGTGAAATATCCAGCACATGAATGTGTAACCGCCGTTGGCTTGTGAGCCGTAACCACGTAGTTCCATGCACTCATAACTAGTTAGTATTGAAAACTTTATTTAGAGAAAAGGAAAACTTTATTTCAAACTATTCAATTTTGTATTAAAAAAAATATTCTATTTCGATATCATAAGTCTAATAAAAATGATTAAAGTGCAAACTTGAAAAAATAATTAAAAAAAAAGGGTGCTAAATGAATTTGTTAAATTTGTTGTGTTTTTGATAAATTGATGATTATGTTCTGTTCGTTATGATGTACGGAACTTATATTTCAAATTTGAGCTTATTTAGAGTACATTTGAGTATTGAATCGTATGTTGAATTGTTGAAATTCGAAGAATAAATTATTATTTTTTGTTTACACACTCATGTCTGAAATTTCATTACATTTATTTCAGTCACGTATGATTGAGATGCAAATGTACATGAAAAGATTCACACACATGACTCAAAGCTTAACCAATTTTTGGATGCACCTCAGTCAAAAATATAAACCATACAATCCACTAAACATCACAAAATAAAATATATTTATTTGGTCACTTGATAAATTTATAAGTATCCAAATGACAAATAAGGTCAACTTTAAGGGTTATCTAGAAATTATACAAAATTCGTTTGCTACAGCTAACCAATTTCTTTTTCGATCAAAGGTTAATTTTCTCACGTTTGGACGAATTCAATTTTCTTACCACTGTCCTACTCCTAACTCTTACTTATTTCGATTAGCACTTAAATATATATATTTTTGGATAATAAAATGTGAATATTACCATAACAAAACAACTTTACACACAGCATCTAGAGTTCCAGACCACCTTCCAGGAATTGTACTCAGAATCAGCTAAACCTTAAAAAACCAGCCAAAATCAACTTACATAATTTAATTACAAAGTGTATGTATCAAAACTGGGCAGTTTCTAGTTTCCTAGAGCCTGCAAGCATACCAATCCTCTATCTAAGTTCTTTCTGTATCTGTAAAGGGTAGACGTATGAAGTCCAGGAAAAGACCGGACCACAAGGTCTATTGTACACAGCCTTACCTTACCTTGCATTTCTGCTAGAGGTTGTTTCTACAGCTTGAACCAGTGACCTCCTGGTCACATGGCAGCAACTTTACCAGTTACTCTAAGGCTCCTCTTCAGTATTTACATTTAAACCCCCAAACAGTTTCCAGTTCCTTGCCTGCAAGTGTAGTAAATCAGAGCTCCACACGTTGGGGCTGCTACTTTCAATCTAGTCATTGATCCCAACATGTCAATATAAGGACTTGGCTCCTCTCGATTTCCTCAAGTGCATGCTCGGATGGTTGACACTTGTCCCTTCTAAATTTTAAAGGTTAGATTTAGTTTACTTACTTAACGGTACAGGCTGCGCAATGCACATCAGTATGTTATAATTGACAGGTGAACCTTTTCATTCAGATCCATCATCCAGATCCCATAGAAGTGCCAGAGAGTCAAAATATTCATCAGATGAGAAGCTCAGGCAACTTGCATTCTCTGAACTAGACAAATGTAATGCTGTATCACCAAGGTCATTCAATTCCAGGTACCCTCCTCTTAAAATACAATCTAACTTAGCTACTATATCATCATTAGAGTGATCTCTAGATTTGTTAACAAGTAATAACCCAACTCCTTGGGCTGCTTCATTGAATTTTTATGAAGAAATAAGTACCAAACTGAAGTTACAATCACTGGGCTACAACTCAAAATCTTCATTTCAGTTTGTTTTAAATCTTGAACACTTCATCGGAATAGCCAGTCATAATATATATTTGGTATTAGCAACCAATGAACTAGTAATCATTTGAAACCAACAAAAATTGTGGTGGAGTGTTCCTTCATCCTTAGCTAGAAGTCTCGGTTTCGAGCCCCGGACATGGAGTCGCCTTAGGGATGTGGGACTACCCGACGCGAATCCGGAGTTTGTCGGATCCCACTGCAGGTACCGAAAACCGAGAGGGAAATCAGAAAAAAGTATTAATCATTTGAAGAGCTATAAAAATATAAAAAGTACTCATGTTTCTCTCTTAATATTACAATGAGACTTCTAATTTTACAACTGTATTAAAGAGAACATAAGTTCTTAAGACTCTTTTCTGCAGAATTACTTTACTATTCTAAATCTTAAACTCATCATGAAGTTTAAAATTTATAGCCTAATGCACAAATATCAAATATTCAATAACTTAAACTGTCTATCCACCACCACCACCCTCTAATTTCTAGGTTGCTTGCATGTGTATGTCAACTATACTTGTGAGAGTTGAAATAGCAAGGATCTAGAAAGGCATAAAACAGAGGAACTTCATGAGCTTCTTTGTTCTTTTTTCCTCCCCTCTTGCTACATGTCCAGGTTCATCGCTACTGCTGCTGCTGCTGGAAGATGTCGTTGCTCTACAAGAATGTGATGGGCCTTCATCTGTACGCTCAGCTTTCAGCCTCTTAGCAGCCTGATCTGGGAATAGCTCACTGAGGGATTTGGTTTTGTTATTATCAGGAGCTTGTTGAATTTCTTTGACTGCAGCAGCTTCACTCCCTTTAACAAGAGACTCTGCCAAGCAATGCCGGTATAGAAGTTTCAGAGAAATAGCAGAATTAGATGTGTGCAATACTTGTATAAAGAATACGAGACAGTATTCATTCTCCCAATGTCTGAATGAATCAAAGAATAAATCGTACTGTAACATTCATGTGTTACAAACGAACTCTTCATGATAATTGACTAAAACAAAGATTGTAGAACAAATTCTTCAGGAGTGAGTATTTTCTGAATACTATAGATCAAGATAAGCTAATAACCAAGAATTTAACTCATGGTAATAAACATGAAAGCATTCAGATGCATATGCATGAGTACAAGCACCCTACAGTAGTGAGAATTGGAGAGAAGTATTTAAAAAGGACCAGTGTTCTCGACACCATGTGCAAGCATCAACAAAACTTTTACTTGGCAGACAAATAGAAGCACAGGTGATGTCTTCTTAAAGGTCTAAAAGTTGAAATATGGAGAAGGTATACAGAAAACTAAAGCCACAACCAAATGGAAGCAATATGAATCTCATAAGAAGGTTAGGGCAAAGACGTTTACTTACCTAAAGGTGCAGGCTGCACATCATTTGCTATTACACACATCATTATGTTATAATTTTCAGTTGCTCCGTTTCCATTCAGATTCTTTTTCTTCTCATCATCATCCAGATCCCGTAGAAGTGCCAGAGAGTCAAAATATTCGTCAGATGCGAAGCTAAGGCGACTTGAATTCTCTGAACTAGACGAATGTGATGCTGCATCACCAAGGTCGCTCAGTGCCAGGTAGTCCCCTCTTAAAATGCAATCTGACTCAGCTACTATATCATCAGAGTGATCTCTAGGTTTGTCAACAAGTGATGACCCAACCCCTTCTGTCTGAATGTTTGCCTGAAAAAACTTCTGCAGTGATTCGATGGTTCGGTGACAGCATACAAACACATTACCAACCCAAGAGAAACAAAATGTGGAAATATACCACATGGAGCAAATAATATTTCTACTGATTTAGTCATAAGGTTGCAAATCTGAAGATAAGACACAAGTATGTGTACCACAAACTCGTTTCATCACCAAATGTTAATTTAAAATGAATTTCTTATCATTAACTAATGCGCAATAGCCATCTAGGTATAATATCCTGATTTTCAAAACAAACCGAACATCCACAAAGATGAAAAACAAGAAAATGTGAACCTCAAACAGTTGAATTCAAGCTCATTCAGAACTTGGCCAGTGACTTTATTATGGTCCACAAGACAATCTACACTGACATACATAACCATATAACAAGAAGACTATTTTGAAACTAGTTGGTCATTAGCAAGCTGGAAGTACTAGTTAGAAAGGAGAAGAAGTAGCACCAACCTGGGGTTCACCCATGGTGTCAAGATCATAGTTTTGCTCTGGTTTCATCTCATTACAGCAACTGAAAACTCTACAAAGTGCAGAGTGCTGCAAAATATCCAACCAAACCATTAATTCACTTGAAAGTTTGACAAGACTGAAGCGACAAATAATCAGAGGTTGGAATTGAGGAAAGAGGGTAGTAAAGATTACCTGAGACTTGGTCTGATCATGCTGCCCTTTCGGTGTTATTTTGTACTCTTGCATCATCCAGACAGTATTCTGTTCGATAGGGGCTTGGACTTGAGAAAATTCAAAAGTGGTTCTCCAACCACTGATGGCAGAATTTGCAAATATTTCACAGGCTGAACCTTTTGCTCTCCAGAGTCCATGTTTGGTCTCTTTTTCCTTTGTTGTTCTTACAAGAAACCATGCTCCATCTATGTATGTGTACCATGAATGATTAGTAAGCAAACAGATTTTACGCTGCCTCAAAGTAAATTGATTATTAAATGCAATCACCAAAAACATAGGGAACTCGGACCAATTTGTCAACAATGAGGGATTGAAAAAACCCAACAACGTATAAAAGAGGAGAGACGGAAAACATGTGCACTCAACAATCTAAAACAAGAGACGGGAAAGCATGTGTAATTGATCTAACCACCACCCTTCTCCTACTGTGCCCTCCAAGGCTAAAAGGAGAAGAAAGATATCAGGTGAAAAGAATAAATTTATCCTTATTATCTTCTTGAAATAGAAAGTTGGCTTTAAAAGGTTCATCAAGTCACACTTTTTATCAAACACGCTTAGGAGTATTAAAGATCATGATCTGGTACTTTACAATCAACTTCAATCCAACACGTTTTTATCCTTTTCTCAACACGCTCTATCAAAGGAATAGTAAATGAAACGAGGCATTAAAATCCCTATACTCCTTCCACTAAAAACAAATCAAGTTTCAGATTTCCTAATTGGATACAGCTATTTGAACACAACTTAAACTACAAAACAAATTCTACTGCAAACAGGACGGCAGTTTTTTCAGACAGAATCTACAAACCTCATTTTATAAATGAATGGAGATTAAACTGGTAATTAAACTTGATGTTTACCTGGCAAATTTGAAGGATCATACTGATAGGGATTATCGACAATCACATCATCAGGGATGGGTGATCCACGGTTAATCTGATCAAGGAACAAAATGACTCCATCATTAGTCCAATAGGAACTCGTAAAACCTGAAGGTGGAGTTGACGGAGCCAGAGGATGCATGGTAGACGATGAAATAGATCAAAGCCAGAAAAGCTAGCGCTCCGATCTACTTCTATGTTAAATCAGAGACAGAGAGTTAGTGAGAAGAAGGCACAAGCAATGATAGCTATAACATAACCACGACTTAAAATCCGGAACAGCTTTCTTTATAACGACAAACATGAAGGAGAAGAAAAATCCAAAAGATCATTCAATAGATTTATCACATACAGCTTTTAATTACCCTCAATTTTTAGTGTTTTTTTTTTAAAAAAAAAAAAACATAATCTCAGCGGACATATCAAATCTGCTTCATTATCTAAAATAGATTACTGTAAAACTTAAGAGTAACGGTAAATACAGAAGAGCCGAGAAAAAGTGTCAATGAAGACACAAAGCTGAACAACTTGATCAAGTGTTGATCATCAAAAATGTTCATAGGTGCCATGTAAAGGAAATGAACCAAAAACTCAAAGTCATTTCAATCAGCCCACTCAATTAACTTACCAGATATATCGAAAAGTGTTTGAACAAAATTAGAAACTAATGATGGTAACTCTAAATGGAAAGATTTCTAGGTAACTTTCATCAACTTCAAATGATAACGAAAAATGCAAGTCTGCACCCAACATTAGCTCACTGACTAAGTCTTGACTTGAAAAAGACCTTCAAAATCTCCAATTGGATATCATATACATCACACTTTTGGTCCCTTTTTTGCTATAATTGCCATATACACATAATTGGAAAGCCACCAAAACAACGGATTGATTGCTTAGATAGCCACTCATCTAATAATTATCATCCCAGAAAGTCACCTTTCTTCTTGATTCTAAATTTCTTCAACAAAGAAAGTAACTTTCTGAGATAATAACTGTTAGTTTAATGACCATCTGAGAAATCAACTCTCAAAACAACAATCAGTAGCAACTGCAACAACATACCCTACCTCAGAGGTAGAGATGTTGTTTCTGATAGACCCTCGGCTCAATTAAAAACAATAGATAGTTATGGAAGTACAAGAAGCAACAGATAATAATAAAAACAACAAAACAACAATCAGTAGAAGAAGAACAAATTCTTCTAGTTTAATTCTGAAATTTGCATGTTCTTTCTGGGGGTGGGGGGTGGAGGGTGATCACCAGGAAAATCCAACAATATAGGCAGGACAATGAACAAGAATAGAGCAAAACAAGTTCAAACTGGAAAATTTTCAAGAACCCATGAAGAAATACACATAAAGAAAGCAAATTCAGAATTGAACACCCAATGATAATTTTTTATTTAAAAAAAAAAAAAAAAAAGAATGAACAATACTATGATCAATATAACATTAATATCCATTAACTACCCAAATAATATGGACAAAAACAGTTCAAAAATGGAAAATTCAGAAGAACCCCATGAAGAATTGGACAAGCAAATCCAGAATTGAACACCTAATAATGATAAAAGAAAAACAAGCAACATTATCCATCAATATGGAAACATTATCCATCAACCAAAAGGGAAAGCTACATTATTAACAAAAATACTATTTACTAAAAAAAAAAATAAGCAAGAAATTCAATGTTCTAACCTTTCTTGATGACTTTCTCTCTCTATATACTTTCTATATGAGTTAAAATGATATGTTTGATTTTTGCTCAGTTGCTAAAAAAAGAGAGAGCTTTATATAGAAGGGGTCTGTAGTGGGATTTGTTAGTGTGACCATGGTCAGTTAATTGCCCACCCTCACAGTTAACACTTCTACTACCACTTTTCCTTTTGGTTTTTCATCCGTTCTAATATTCATATAGGGACTCGATTAAATTCATATTGTTAAGAATTTCCAGGTTGGATGTACCGCAATAAAGACGATTTCATACTCAAGAAAAATGAAATGAAAACTTTTTATTAAGAATAAAATAAAATTTAGCTCTCCGTTACATTGACATCACTCTCCAAACTTTTTTTTTTCCATCCAATCTCATATTTCATATTGATGCTCGATTAAATTTTGATTTATATCACAAATTTCCCATGTTGAACGGTAAGGGTTCCGTAATAAAGGCGATTTTAGAGTATAAGAAAACTAAATGAAGACTTCTGATTAAAAATGAAATATTACTCTCTCCGTTTTAAGAAAAATAAATTAAATTTTGTTGTCTTAAATTAAAAGTATGTTAAATATATCAAAATATCATTTAATCTTATGTTATTAAATATATCATGTAAAATATTAAAATTAAAAAGTTGCTAATAAAAAAGAAAAGAATCATTTTTTTTAAACGAATTAAAAATAAAAATGAGTCAAATAAATTGAAACTGAGGTAGTAGAATTAGCACACCACTATATTGGTACCACTCTCCAAGTTTGCCCAAAGTGAGTTTGTGAGCATTTTGCTTTGATTTCACACTAAAGGTTGACGTGGATCACTGTGATCGGTCTGATGATATGAAGTGGGTCCGGATTTGGGCGTGTGGACCCTACTTGGTACAGTCATCTGAGTCAGCATTGGCGGGTACTTCTAAGAAGGTTCCTTTCTACTTTAATTTTTAGCCTTGAGATAACCGACTTCGCCACTCACTGTGCTTACGTAATGTGCTTATGCTTGGGTGATGCTATTTCCTTTTTTTTAAGTACTCGTAATACCTGACACCTCCCACCAATAATACGTATGATAATTTTGTACTTGAATGATGCTATATCGCCATAGTATTGGTACACTGTGCGTAACATGAATTTAGTAGCGCGGCTAATTTGTGAGGATTCAACGTGTCGAGGTCTTGTGATTAAAAATAAAAATAAAAATTGTGCTTAGCTTAATTCTAAAAGTTAGCTCGAAAAATAAATATTGCTCGAGACCCAAGAGTATACATCAAGGGATGAAATGCCCTTGAACCCACTAATGTGGTGTGGCTTTCAATCGCCCCGCACATTCAACACTAAAAAATTTTAAGCATACTCAAAGTATTTGAGTCATTTACTTTATAAAATATGTGTGTATTGTATATGTAGTGACTTCGCATTAAGATAAAAATTGTCTAATGCAATACAAGAATTCTCCTTTTTGTAATCTTGTACTGAAATTCATGAGAGATTTAAAAAGAATGAAGTTAAAGGATGTAGATAATATTTGGTTAGAGTAAAAAACAGTATTTGAAAGATAGAAATTGTTTGGATATGAGCTTCACTGGAAAAAATAAAAACATTAGTGAAAATCAGTATTTCACTCTAAATATTACCAACATAACATACTTTAAATTAATATTTTAAAATTTCAGTAACACTTCAAATACTCGAGTAATATTTGATGCATAACTAGGAAATGAAATAGACACTTCCTACCCCTTTTCAAGGAAGTGAGTGACATGAATAACATGATCATGGATTCACACTTATTTCAAGAAAATTTAAGAAAAATGTAGAAAAAAGATGAAGATAAAAAGGAAACTAATGTCAAAATCATCTAATTTTGTTTAGTAGCTGACGATAGGTCTATCCAAATGCACCCTACGTTCTAACTCATTTCACACCCATTAAGAAAAATAGTACGTAAATATAAAGGATAGTTTATTAAGTTATTTCTATTTATTAATGTTTTTTCAAAATTAAGTACTACTAAGAAAAAATAATAATTTAATATAAGGATATAGTTGATGAAAAAATTAGTCTCCGGTCCCATTTTAGTACCATCTTACTAAAAATAAATGTCTCATATTAGTTGATCACTTACTAAATCAAGATAGAATTAATTAATTTTTTTCATTTTACCCCTATAATTAATTACAATTTCAATGTTCATTTTTATGCCCAATGAATATCATTAATATAGATAAAAGGTAAAATAGTAAAAATCATCACTCCATTTATGATTTTTTAATCACCATTTAAAATGAAATGTGCTCAACTAAAATAGGATGGAGAAAATACTATTGTGTCTTGAATTTCTAAAATAACGCTTATTTTGAGATAATTTATTTTAATTAAACGCCATCTATTTTAAAACATAAGGAGTATAAATTACCAATAAAGTCAAAGAAAGGGAATATCTGTAACGAGCAAAAAATGATAGAAACTCATATATATCCTTTATCATTACTGAATACAGTAGTATTTATGTAAATATAAGTAGACTTTCTCCAACCCTATAAATGTGAGATACTTTGAACCTCATATTGCTTTTTTTATTTGTCCTGCTAAAGAAATACTTTGACTGTGTCAAAGGCATAGCATTTTTTTCAAAAGTAAAAAAGGGTTTGTGGGGTGTGGAGTTTTTGTTTTTTTTTTGTTGTGGGGGGGGGGGGGGGGGGATAAGGAATAAACTTTAACTTATTCCACACAATTTAGGAGTATAAGAAATGAGTCGATGATAAAATGACGCAACATAACCAATGAATTCACTTGTATACCAAAAGTAACTATCGATTGCTTTATGTCATCCATGGATAAATTATTGAAAGTTCATTGCTTCTTGACACCCAATTAACCAAAAAAAAATGATTGAAGAAGAAAAGTTGGTGATTGATTAGTAGTAGTAAAAGATTCAATTTTGAAAAATGGGACACTTGTTATTGAATTGACCATGTGTTCTTATCTCCTTTCTCAATCACTTCATTTTTTGCTTTAATATTGTTAAGTGTTAATGTCATATACACAAACCCAAGATCTATATGGGGTCGTTTTGTTCGGAGAAAAGTTATGTTGAGATTAGTTATTTTGATGTTATTTTTTATTGATTGTTTAATTTATTATATTTATAAAAATAATATGTATCACATAGTTTATAAGAAGATGAAGTTGTTTGTTTATAAAATATCGTCCAGTCTATTTAGTAGAAAAAAGGGTTCGAGGGACTCGAAGGAATATTTTTTCTATTTTTATCATTTTATCCGAGAATAATTAATATCGATATTATTATTTCATGCTTTGGCAGGCATAAAATATTATTATTCCAATATTAGTTATGCTTTTAGAGCATACCAAGTCATAGGCGGAGCCACTTTAGGCGAAGAATGGTCCGTTGCATAGTTTTTGATGAAAAATTATGTGGTATATAAAGGTTAAATATTAAGTAGTTATTATGAATGTATATTTAATTTTGCACTCCATTAACACAACAATAAAAAAGAACTTGCACACCCTTTGCTAAATTTCTAGCTCCGCCACTGTACCAATCGTTCATATTATGTACCAAGCGTTCGTATTGGAATATGCACAAAAACAAAATCTTTTATGTACCTTTTATGTAATTTTCAAATAATATATGTTACTTCCTCTGTCCCATTTTATAGGACACTGATAGAATTTCGAGAGCCAACCAAATTTTTGTAGGAAAACTTACCTAAATATTTCATATTTAGAAAACATTTACCATTTATAACTATATAATTTTAATACATACATAATTCACTTTTAAGTTTTAATACATAGTATAATTTTTTTACCAAAATAAGCATATACATTTAAAACACTTATAATACATCTATATTGCAAGCATAATTCATTTTTAATATATAGTGCATTTTATTTTTTTACCAAAATAAGTATAATACATTTTAATACATTTATATTGCATAAATAATTCACTTTTAATACATAGTATAGTTGCTATAAATGATAAATATTTTCTAAATATGGTATATCTAGGTAAAAAATAAAAAATATAGTTAAAGTCAGTAAATATTTTATAAAAAAGTACTCAAATAGGTAATTTTATCATTTTTGTATGTCTTTTAAATATTTAAAGTTGTTAATTATTATGATTTATAACAATTTTTACGTAATTTTGAGATAATATATGTTACTCCCTCTATCTTAATTTATGTGGTTGATAAAATTTTGAGAGTGAACCAAATTTTTTTATATGAGGTGCATCATGCCTTTTTTCAAGTTTCGATCTTGCCCATACTTTATTTACTTAAATTGTCTAATATAATTTGGTAAATATATCGAAGTTTGAGATTCTTTAAAACAATTAAATAAGTCTGATGGGTGATGCTACCAACTAATAAAAACACATCATCATTCTCTACATATGTTGACTTGATTTGCTCCTTAATTTTATCTACTATTTTCAATTCATATTACTTGGCTCATGTTGATCTGACATACCCTTTAAGAAATTTTTAATTAGAGATGCATTTTACTAAATTAATCATATTAATAATTTTAAATAATATAGATTATTTCGTCTGGCTCAATTTATGTGGCACCGATGATCGAAAACTAACTAAGTTTTTTATGTCTTTCAAATATTTTGAAATTATTATTTATTGTAATTTATAGTATTATTTACGTTATTTAGAAATGTATAATAGATTAAAAGAAACAAAACAAACGAATCAAAAGATAGGCCCACAAAATAAGAAAAAGTAATCACCAAGGTAAATTTCCGGAAACAACCTTGGCTGACCCTAAGCTCCTCTCGGATTCCCTCTTAGAAATTTCATAATTTTTACGTCTAACCTCCCACTAAATCGGTTCAATCGTATAATTATGTTGTTTCCTTATTCTTTTATAAATTCTCTCTCTATTTCATATTACTTCGTCTCTATTGACCTAACATATCCCTTAAATAGTTTTAACTAAACAAGTATTTACTAAACTAACCTATTAATGATGATTTAAAACTTGGAATTTGATAACAGTTATTTTATGTACTAAAAATAGTATGAAAAAAATAATAAAATTCGCTTAATTTACTAAATTAGATAAATAAAATAAAATAATACTTACTCCATCCGATATTTGTTGGTCATCTTATTAAAAATAGCTGTCTCATATGAGTTGTCCACCTTACTAAATCAAGAAAGCATTAATTACTCCTTCCGTTTCATTTTATTTAGCTTTCTTTCTAAATATATTTGTTTCAAATTAATTGTCCATTTTCACAAATCAAGAGTGTTTTATTATTTCTTTCCCACATTATCCTCAATATTAAATAACTAAAGACAATAGTAATTGTTAGATTTAGAGTTTCAACACATCATTAATAGGGTTAATTTTGTAAAATACACTTCTAATTAATGTTTTCTTAATGGGTGTGCCAAGTCAAAAGAGGCCAAGTAAAATAGAACGGAGGGAGTAATTCTTTTTCATATTACTCTCATAATTAATTCTTTTTGAAAGTGTTCACATTTATTTGTAAAGCTCCCAAGAAGTTTTTTAAAGGGTGAATCAGTAAAATTATCTTTTTGTTTATAATTTTTTAACATGTGTGCAAAAAAATAAAATGAATAAATAATATGAGACGGAGAGAATATTTATTATTAGGCCAATTAATGAAGCTAATGAAATTGAGGCAGTAAAGATCTGCAGCTAAAGCAAAATGTAAATCAAGCAAACCCACTAAGATTTTTTTTTATAGGCCCACGTGGCCATCAAAAAGGGGAAGAAACAAAAGAAAACATAAAGCTGTAGATAAAAGGCATGGAATTAGGCCATTATTTCACACTAAATTGCGAAAATCCCATCCGATCAAGCAACTGACCCCAAGCTGCTCACATTTTCGCTTATTATTAGAAAAAAAAATATAGAGTAAAATAATATAATATAATATAATATGTAAAAAAAAAAAATAACTGTAATACTTGATGTTTGGACCATTTTGTGTACTTTGATGTTAACATAACCGACTCACCCCAACTGGTGAAAAAACAATATGATTATACACTTTTGGTATTACTAACATAAAAAATGCAAAAGAAATAAAGAAGGAAAAAAGTTAGGCATTTCGTTACATATCGTTTTCTTTTGTATAGTGTTCTTTGACCAATGGAATGACAACCAAATAATAATAATAAAGGTCCAAATAGAAATAAAGGTCAAGAAAGTGTAGAGAATAATTTGATTAAGGAAATGGCCATCGTTTTACTTTTTCTTTATTCTCTTCTCCTATGTTTGAAATTATGAAATTGATCCATCGAAAAGAAAGTTGATCAGCGATAATGAATTGATAAACGACTAAGAAGGTGACTGAAAATAACCTCTATAAACCAATAAGAAAATTGACTAGCGACCATGAGTTGATAATGATCAAAAAAAGAGATTGCCTATAAATTGATAATATAGCAAGATAATCGATATAAAAGTAATTGAAATAAAAAAAGAGTTCATTAGAAAATTATCTAAATTAATTGTGTGAAATGTAAAAGAAGATTTACATAGATAGCCCTGATTCAGTTCAAGCCATTGCGAAAAAAATTGTCAAAGTGGTGGAACAAACTTTCCTTTTAAAAGCTACTAAGTGAATTCCTAAAATAGATTAGTTCGATCAGCAAGACCCGTTTCTGCCATATCAGAATCAATATTTTGCTTGGCATAGTTATAGTACGACTTTCTTAGTCTATTTGACTAATTAAAGCTAACCAAGATCGTAAACTTTCTTATCATGCTGATGTAATTTCATTTCACGACACAATTAAAAAGAAAGAGCTTCGGTTAATTAGACTTCCTACATTGACAAATGCCACTTTTTTCTTTTCTGAAATCTACAACAAACAATTGGGAGAGGCAAAATTCGAACCTATATTGTATCGACTGAATCAAGCTTAAAGGTTGTCAAAAAAATAAAATCAAGCTTAAAGAGTAATTATTTCGGAATTAGTTATCTCATCTTCAAGGTGAGATTAAAATAACATTACAATCCTGAGATGAGTTATCTCATGCATTTCATCCCAACCAAATATAGAATAAGCACATTCTAAAATTAATCTCGAGATTACTTATTGTATCTACTATTTAATCAATCAAAAAAAGAAAAATATGTCAGTCAATTCCATTTCTTAAAACCATGTATTTTCATATTCGTATCCAATTCAGAATTTTGCAATAATCTCCTGTTTTATTAATGAAAGAAAATCAAAAAAGAAAAATTGGGGTCGGGAGGTGAAATTAGTTATTCTGATTTTATTGAAATTAGTTATTCTGATTTTATTTTTTATTGATCGTTTAGTTCTACGAAGGAATGCTGTTTGTATACAAAAATACCCTTCACCTTATTTCGTAGAAAAAAAGTTTGAGGGACCTCACGAGTAATTTTGTTATTTTCATTATTTTATTCAGAAATAACTAATCCCAATATTATTATTCTACAATTTGACAAGCATAAAATGGTCTCAACTTTGGTGTTTAAGTTATACCACGATGAACATCAAACAAGAAATAAAGCGATACTAAATTTTTTATCCCAAAATTATTTATGCTTTTACGACATAGCAAACGTTCCTAAATGTCATACTCCTCTGTTTAAAAAAAAATGACCTAGTTTGACTTGACATGAAATTTAAGAAAATAAAGAAGAATTTTGAATCTTGTGGTCCTAAATTAAAGTTATGTCAAATGTATCAAAATATCCGTTAATCTTGTGGTTTTAAATATGTCAAATGAAAAATTGAAATTAAAGTATTACCAAAAAAAAAAAGTGATCATTATTTTTGAAATAAATTAAAAAAGAGTATGTCATTCTTTTTTTAAACGAAGGGAGTAAAACACAAAAACAAGATCTCTAGATCCCTTCCTATCCACCTGTCCCTGCATAAATATGCATTTATTTTTGAGTAAAGTGTCAAAAACATACCTAAACTATCCTCTTTTTTTGAGTTTCATACCTAAACTATTGAGGGTGTGAGAAACACACCTAAACTATCACTCATTAGTTTGAGAAACACACCTCAAAAAGAATAAAAATATTTAAAAAATGAAAAAAAATAATGTGTTTGTAAAAAAAAATAAAATATGTCACGTAGACTGATTTTTAATGGCTAGACACACTTAAAGAGTTTGTAAACAAATATTTGGTATAGTCAGCTTTTAGGTGTGTTTCTCAAACTAATAAGTGATAGTTTAGGTGTGTTTCTCAAACTATAAGTTATAGTTTAGGTGTGTTTCTCAAAATAAAAGTGATAGTTTAGGTGTGTTTCTCACACTTCCATTAGTTTAGATGTGAAACTCAAAAAAATGGGATAGTTTAGGTGTGTTTTTAACACTTCACTCTTTATTTTTTTAATACTTGATGTTTGGACCATTTTGTGAACTTTGATTGATGTTAAACATAACGGACTCCAACTGGTCAAACAGCAATATGATTATACTTTTGGTATTACTAAACTTTTAAAAGGCAAAAGAAATAAAGAAGGAAAAAAGTTGTCAGTTTTCGTTACACATCATTTTCTTTTGTATAGTGTTCTTTGATCAATGGAATGACAACCAAATAATAATAACAAAGGTCCAAAAAGAAATAATCGTTTGGTAGGAGGCATAAGGTGGGATAGCCATAGAGAAGTTAAAATTATTCTATAAATAAAATTTATATCATGTTTGGTTGATGATATAAATTTATCTCAGAATTAATTTACATCATCAACCAAACATAGTATAAAACTAATATCAAAGTTAGTCTTGATATATAACCCATCAACCATGAGAATATTTTATACCACCTCCCATATGATGTAAAATAGTTCAGGGATTATTATCTCAGGATTATAATCCTGCGATAATTTAGTTTACATACCAAATGAGTGTTAGAAAATTTGTATTGGGAAATTACCATCATTTTCCTTATTCTTTATTTTCTTCTCGTATGTTTGAAATTATGAAATTGATCGATCGAAGAGGAGGTTGATTAGCTTTAATGAATTGATAAACGATTAAGAAAGTGACTGAAAATAACCTCTATAAACCAGTAAGGAAATTGATTAGCGACCACGAGTTGATAATGATCAAAAAAAGAGATTGCCTATAAATTAACAATATAACAAGATAATTGACATAAAAGTAATTGAAGTCAAAAAAGAGTTCATTAGAAAATTATCTAAATTAATTATGTGAAATTTAATTGAAGATTTACATAGATAGCCCCTATTCAGTTCAAGTTGTTGTAAAAGAATTTGTCTAAGTGGTGGAACAAACTCTCCTTTTAAAAGCTAATAAGTGCATTCCTAAAATAGATTAGTTCAATCAGCAAGCCCCGTCTCTGCAATATTGGAATCAATATTTTACTTGGCATAGTTATAGTACGACTTTCTTAGTCTATTTGACTAACTAAAGCGAATCGAGATCGTGAACTTTCTTATCATGTTGATATCATTTCACTTCACGACACAATTAAAAAGAAAGAGCTTCGGTCAGTTAGGTTTCCTACATTGACAAATGACTCTTTTTTCTTTTCTAAATTCTACAACAAACAATTAGGAGAGGCAAAATTCGAAGCTATATTGTATCGACTGAATCGAGCTTAAAGATTGTCAAAAATTCAATTTTGAAAAGTGGGACACTTGTTTTTGAATTGACCATGTTTGCTTATCTCCTTTCTCAATCACTCCAATTTTTGCTTTAATATGGTTAAGTGTCAATCAATGTGTCATATACACAAAATCAAGATATATATGGGGTCGTTGGTTCGAAGACAAGTTATGCCAATTTTGATTTTATTTTTTATTGATCGTTTAGTTCTAAGAAGGAATGTTGTTTGTATACAAAAATACCATTCACTTTTTTTAGTAGAAAAAAAGCTTGAGGGACCTCACGAGTATTTTTGCTATTTTCATTATTTTATTCAAAAATAATTAATCTCAATATTATTATTCTAAAATATGACAAGCATAAACTAGTCTCAACTTTGGTGTTTAAGTTATACCACGATGAACATCAAACAAGAAATAAAGCGATACTAAGTTTTTTATTCCAAAATTATATCCGACATAGAAAACGTTCCTAAATGTCACTCCCTTTGGTTAAAAAAAAATTACCTAGTTTGATTTGATATGGAGTTTAAAAAAATAAAAAAGACTTTTAAATTTTATGGTCCTAAATTAAAGTTATATAAAATATATCAAAATACCTTTTAATCTTGTGGTCTTAAACATTCAATATGAAAAGTTATAATTAAAGTATTGTCAAAAAAAAGAAAAGATCATTCAATTTTAAATAAATTAAAAAAGAAAAGTAGGTTATTTCTTTTTAAACGAAGGGAGTATAACACAAAAACAAAATCTCTAGATCCGTTCCTATCTACTTATGAGTATAACACAAAAACAAAATCTCTAGATCCGTTCCTATCTACTTATCCCTGCATAAATATGCATTTATTTTTTTAATACTTAATGTTTGGACCATTTTATGAACTTTGATTGATGTTAAGCATAACTGACTCCAACTGGTTAAACAGCAATTTGATTATACTTTTGGTATTACTAAACTTTTAAAAGGCAAAAGAAATAAAGAAGGAAAAAAGTTGTCAGTTTTGGTTACACATCATTTTCTTTTGTATAGTGTTCTTTGATCAATGGAATGACAACCAAATAATAATAACAAAGGTCCAAAAAGAAATAATCGTTTGGTAGGACGCATGAGGTGGGATATTCCAGAGAGAAGTTAAAGTTATTCTATGAATAAAATTTATATCATGTTTGATTGATGATATAAATTTATTTTGGAATTAAATTACACCATCAATCAAATATGGTATAAAACTAATATCAAAGTTAGTCTTGATATAACCCATCAACTATGAGACTATTTTATACTACCTCCTATATGGTATAAAATAATCCAGATATTATTATCCCAGAATTATAATTCTGAAATAATTTAGCCTGCGTACCAAATGAGTGTCTAAGATTTGGATTGGGAAATGACCATCATTTTCCTTATTCTTTATTTTCTTCTCGTATGTTTGAAATTATGAAATTGATCGATCAAAGAGGAGGTTGATTAGCGTTAATGAATTGATAAACGACTGAGAAAGTGACTGAAAATAACCTCTATAAATCAGTAAGGAAATTGATTAGCGACCATGAGTTGATAATGATTAAAAAAAAAAAAAGAAAAAAAGATTGCCTATAAATTAACAATATGGCAAGATAATAGACATAAAAGTAATTGAAGTCAAAAAAGAGTTCATTAGAAAATTATCTAAATTAAGTGTGTGAAATGTAAAAGAAGATTTACATAGATAGCCCCTATTCAATTCAAGTTGTTGCAAAAGAATTTGTAGAAGTGGTGGAGCAAACTTTCTTTTTAAAAGCTACTAAGTAAATTCCTAAAATAGATTAATTCGATCAGCAAGACCCGTCTCTACAATTTTGGAATCAATATTTTGCTTGGCATAATTATAGTACGACTTTTTTAGTCTATTTGACTAATTAAAGCTAACCGAGATCGTGAACTTTCTTATCATGCTGATGTAATTTTACTTTACGACACAATTAAAAAGAAAGAGCTTCGATCAATTAGATTTCCTACATTGACAAATAACTCTTTTTTCTTTTCTGAAATCTACAACAAACAATTAGGAGAGGCAAAATTCGATCCTATATGGTATCAAATGAATCAAGCTTAAAGGTTGTTAAAAAAATAAAATCAAGCTTAAAGAGTAATAATATTTAATCAATCAAAAAAGAAAAATATGTCAGTCAATTTCATTTCTTAAAATCATGTATTTTCATTTGCATATCCAATTCAGAATTTTGCAATAATCTTCTGTTTTACTCCCTCCGTCCAACAATGTTTATCCACTATTGACTTGACATTCAATTTTACTATATTACCTTTTGAATATAATAAATTTAATATTTTGTGAAATGAATTACATTGTGAATAACATTTAATACTAAGGGTGACATAGGCACAAATAGATAAATTATTCATTAATTTTTCAAACTGAATAAGTATTATTGGACATCTAATTTTAGTGTAGTGAACAAGTAAAGATGGACGAATGGAGTATTAATGAAAGAAAATCAAAAGAGAAAAAATTGGGGTCGGGAGGTGAAAAGAAAACATTACAGGGACTTTAACGTAAATCTGACCAAAAACAGGGATCATAATGCAAATAAAATTTCCCGCTTCCCGCCGGCATATGCCCGATCAACAAACCGAAAACCAGAACCCAATTCCCAAATCCTTAAGATGGAAGTCAATCAGTTGCCGTCGTTCATGGAATCAGGAATTTATCAGTTAAATTCAAACGCCGTTTTCATCGACCCGGTTCGAATACTCAACCGTTCTTACACCCGGTTTAGGGTTTCGCCTTGTACGTATTACTCCCGCTTCTTCGATTCCTCCAACTCAACACAGTCTCCAAAAGCTTCCGAACATTCTAGAAAACGAAAACGTAAGCAGCAGCAGAAGAAGGTTCAATCTCTCAATGAACGTGAACAAATCGCTGATCGTCGTCATCAGGTACCATTAAATTTAGATTAAAGAGTCAAAAACACACCTAAAGTATCTCGATTTTTCGAGTTTCATAGCTGAGCTACAGCTATCATCAGGTGTGCAGTTACCTAGTGAACTATCACCAAATATTTATCAAAATATGTGTAAACTATCGCACCAAATATTTATTGAAACATGCGTCTACTATAAATTGTTTTCTTCTAGCTGAACCATCACCAAATATTTATTGAAACATGCAGCAACTTTCAATTGTTTCCTTTTTCTAGCTGAACTATCACCAAATATTTATTGAAACATGCATCAACTTTCAATTGTTTCCTTTTTCTAGCTGAACCATCACCAAATATTTATTGAAACATGCGTCTACTATAAATTATTTCTTTTTTCTAGCTGAACTATCACTAAATACTTATTGAAACATGCGTCTACTATAAATTGTTTTTCTTTTTCTAGCTGAACTATCACTTAATATTTATTGAAACATGCGTCTACGGTAAGTTGTTTCCTTTTTCTAGTTGAACTATCACTAAATATTTATTGAAACACATCTCAACTATCAGTTCTTTCTTTTTTCTAGCTGAACTATCACCATATATCTATCGAAACACATCTCAACTATGGTTATTTCCTTTTTCTAGTTGAACTATCACCAAATATTTATCGAAACACATTTCAACTATCACTTGTTTCCCTTTTCCTATCCGAGTGATGGTGATATTTTAGGTAGGAAAAGGTAACTATAGTCGAGGTATGTTTTGATAAATAGTTAATGATAGTTCAGATAGGAAAATTGAACATCTGACAGTTCATGGAAAAAACTCGCAAAAACGTGAGATTTAAGAGGATTTTTGACTCAGTAATCTGAAATTTAATATTATTTTTCCATTCAAAAGTTTCAAGTTAGTGGTGAGGAGGAATACTACTGAAAGCACAGCTTGCATTACTTCCTTGTGAAGGAATAAAAGTTTCATTTTCGAAAAAAGTTTGCCTGCTATGTTTAATTTAGAGCTGTTTATTTTCTGTGCATTAAGTGTGACGTTTGGTTGTGTTGAAGGAGGTGAAGCCATTTTTGTTGAAAGCTCATGAAGCTCTGCTTGAAGCTACTGATCTTTTGAAAGTTTTGGGAAATTTGAGGAACGATGGATGTGCTGTGGGGGAATGTAAGGAGTCGTCGAAGGAAAGTAGTGAGCTTTCCTTTATGGATCTTGGAGGTGTTTGGCAAGCTCCATTGTATGAGATTGTTCTCAATTATCAGCAAGATGATAAAACTTCCGAAAAAGGAGGTATGTTTTACTTACAATAGTCTTCTGCAATGCATTTCAGGATAAAAGAGTTTAAGGGTTCACCTCGTGTACAAAATGCTCCCTGATTAGTGTGGAGATAGCAAGGACGGGTGGAACCTTACATGGTATTCCTTGCATTTCTGCAAAAGAGGCAGTGACCGTGCTTTGATCCTGTGACGTACTGGTGATCAAAGGAGCAACTCACTGTTGCGCCAAGGCTCACTCTTTTTCCATTTCGATACAATTTCAGTAAATTGTTAGCTTATTTCTTGTTGTCCTGGCGTGGTTATGTTTTCTAAATTTCTTCTGTATGGTTTTCAGGTTCTCCGCTTGCTCAGAGTATTGAGCAAAGAGTGACCCCTGTATTTAATAATCTAGTTGCCAATGAGGGAAGCTATGATATAGAGGCTGAGCTTTTTAATCACAAGTATATTATTCCCAAAAGGAGTTGTTTTTATATGGTATGATACAAAGCAGTTGCTTCTTTAGTTATTTCATTATTTACCTAATGTTGTAGGTTCATGCAAATTAAATTTGATATATGCCTTTCGGAGAAAGGCTCTTTTCTTTTCTCTCATGAAATTCGAAATCCAAAGACCTGAGTCATTTGGGTTTACTAACGGCTATCAGTTTTTTTCTTTTTCTGGTGTTGGTTTCTTTAAATCTAATTCTTCTTCATGGGATTTCAAATCTGACTTTTGCATTTTATTGGTCTTGTGGCTTGAAGTCTGATATGCAGCAGATTGACAGCTTAATCCCAGGTAATGAGCTAAGATCCTTTTTTTCGTGTTTAGCGTGAACCTGCTGTCCAGAGCAAATGCTTATTAAATTCCACTTGCTTGGACCTGCAATGTATTGAGAAGTATCCAGTTAAAGGCAGAAATCCTCATTTCCTGCCAAAAATATTAGTTTCATGGTTCATGCATAAGTTAGAATATTAAGCCGTCGGCTTAAACTCTGATTGGTGTTCTTTTTCATTCAGCTGATTCTGATTGTGGCTTCAATCTCATAGTTATAGACCCCCCTTGGGAAAATGGCAGCGCTCGCCAGAAAGTGAGGTATCCTATCTCAGATTTGTCTCTCTTGCTTCTAGATTATTAGCTAGCCTTGCCTAGCATTTATTTTCTGGGCTCCACTCTCTGCAAAGTTTTTTTTCGAAGACTGTCAGTTGAGGAACAATTAATATCATGTACGCCCTTCAGGGAAACGTTTCTCTTTGAATTATGGGGTGGGGTTGGCAGTAGATAGACATAGGAGGGTAGTTGAACAAAGATGTTGGAAGTTCTGATTTCCTCTGTTTGATTAGAACGGGTCAATATTTGTCTGACTTCTATCTTAGAAGCTCAAATTATTAGGCATGAAGGTTCGTGTTGTAGACTACTTCTATTCAATATGCAACTACATGTGGTTGCAGGTACCCAACTTTGCCTAACCGATACTTCTTATCACTCCCCGTCAAGGAACTTTGTCATACCTCTGGAGCACTTGTTGCATTGTGGGTTACCAACAGGGAGAAGTTGCGAGATTTTGTGGAAAATGATTTATTTCCCAAATGGGGAGTAACATATGCTGCTAGCTTGTACTGGTTGAAGGTATCATATCTTTCCACAATTCTGAGGTTATCTTAAAACTACCTTCTATCCTGAGTTTACCTCTTGTATCCTCAGAGAGAAGTGGGAAGGGAGAGAGAGAGGGATGATGAATTTAAAAAACATTGATGAATATCGTATATTGACTTAAAAGTATGTGCTTAGGTATCAGTGTTGATTTTTGTTACAGGTTAAGGCCAGTGGAATGTTGACTGGTGAATTGGACCTCTTTCATCATCGACCATATGAATGTCTTCTCCTAGGTTACTGTAACGGAAAGGTTAGCCTGTCCCATGCCTTGGAGTTGCCTTTGTTAAAGCTTATTCTTTTCTTTACTTTGCCATGTCTTTGCAGGATACACATTCTGGGAAATTAACTAGATTGAATCCTATACCAGATAATCGAGTGTTCATTAGTGTTCCTGGTGATTATTCAAGGAAACCCCCCATTGGAGGTAGGCTGCAATATGTCAAAGCTGCTACCCTTCTGCTCCTCATTTGATTCTTTTTCCCCCTTTTTTGAATAATGTTGTTTATCTTTTTCCACCCTTTTCAGTTGGTCTTTACATTTTTGGGTTGGGAAAGAGGGCTGGGTTCTTTTGCTGTTGGTTTTTATGATTTTTGTTTGTTATGGTTATCTGTTCTGAGCCGGGGGTCTATCGGAAACAACCTTTCTACTTTATCTGAGGTAATGGTATGGACTGCGTACACTTTATCCCCCCCCCCCCCCCCAGACCCCACCTGGTGGGAATACACTGGGTATGATGATGGAACGAGGGCTGGGCTAGGGAGGACGTATTATTGATCTTTTCTACTATTTACCCTAAGAATTGTTGTCTTATAATTTTCCTCTTACCAACATGGATTAGAGCTGCTGCTAGATTATGTGCCGGGGTCTATGCCTGCTCGTCGCATTGAACTATTCGCTAGAGAAATGATAGCTGGCTGGACTTCTTGGGGGAATGAACCTCTTCATTTTCAGGATTCGAGATATTTTGTTAGTAAGACAACAGAAATTGATGTATCCTGATAGAAACGCCTCTTACTGAGAAGTTTCAGTCCCAACGACATGGCGTCCTGACGATTTCACTTTGTAAGTGGTTTTCTCCCTCCTGTTTAAATATCTGTCGAAGATTGAGGTAAGATTGTACTTTTATCATTTTCCAAATCACTTTTCTCCATGATAATGTTTTTGTTAGATGAAGCTTTATGTGTTATTTCCTTATGTAGGGTTCATAAACTATGCGATGGACCAGTGCATTCAACGTGTTTTACCATTGTGATTGCTTGCACACAGATAGTTATAGACTTCAAGGAAGTCCCTGGTGCCTTGCTATATCAGCTGGCATTTTGGTGCGTGGATTGGCTTAATTCAGCCTGTGAATGTCTCTCTACTTTTGCATGTGATGATTTTTTGATATTTTTTTCCTTCTTTGTGTTTCTGGGTTGAGGTGTGGTATCAGTTTTCTTGAATGTGTGCTTTTCTTTAGTATGGCAGTTTAGGCATGCTAAAAGAAAAACGAATAACTCTGCTATAATTTCATATGAACTTTCTTCTCCAGAAATAAGCTGTTTCCTAAGTATAATTGTTTGATACCCTGAAAATTGCAGAGGTCTGGTTGCAACAACTATGATGAAACACTATGGAAGATGGATAGCATGGATTATGTCCTCACATTGAATGGTTGTCTGCTACAAAAATTATCCAACTCATGCTCCCTATGGAGTACATATATTCATGTCACCAACTTCTTGAGTCCTTGAATGCTCCTTGATAGCCTAGAAATCTCTTTTTTGTTTTCAATTTCTAATGTAAGAAGTAGTTCTCGAGATTGAGAGCAAAAATTGGTTCATGGTTGAACCTTTGTAATAGTAACCAGAGTTGCCAAGTTCCTCTCATTTTTAAAAGTCGAAACCTAAATCTGTTGTGCACACTGGTTTTAATGAATCTCTAGTCACCCAAATTGCAGTGCACCCAAGGGTGTGGTTTGGTGGTTAACGAAGTGGGTTGAAACTTCTGACCCATATTTATTTCTGTTTAGGGGGGACTTGCAACAAAGTTTAATTATCATATTCAATATGATTGTTGATGACTTGAGCCAGCTGCCGGGAAGGTCAGGACGCTGGTGTCACTTGCTGCTGTATCGATTCATTTATGCTTGGCCACACTATTTTAAAGGCAGCCAACAACATTCACCATAGTATTTCCACTAGCAACTCAAATTCTCTGAAAGGAGTATTTCGAAACTTTGCATGCTACAAATACCTCTGTTCAGTGTTGAACTAATTTTCCTTGAATAGTTTCTTTAAAACTTGAGCAGAGGGTCTTTTTTAAACAACCTTTCTACCTTATACCTCCACAAGATATGGGCAAGGTTTGCTTACACTCTCCTCCCCCTTTCTAGACCCCCCTAATGGTATTACACTGGGTATGTTAATATCTTTTGAAACTATAGCGTCAGTTGTGTATATGAAAGACTATCTGCATTCGACGTTGCCAAATTATTTTGACTTAAAAATACTTAAAATAAATCAATTCAAACAGGCTATAAGAGATAACATTCAATCATTCAAAAGTAGAAGCTTATATATGTCACAAAGTTTGCTTTACCAGATTTGGACTTTATCCCCTTCTTGCTAGGACAGATAATTAATACTTTTGGGTGTGGGCGGGTTGTTGCTGTTTTTTGTGTGTGTTGGGGATTTTTTTTGGGGGGGCGGGGGTGGGGGGGGGGGGGCAACTTTCCATGTTATGCAAAAAGTCTTTTTTCATAATTCATATCCATTATGTTTGGTTTTCAGATAAGATACAAGGGAATTTACCTATATGATATCTATAGTAGATAATATAAAAGAGAAACATGAGCCCGCTGATATGACTTCTTTCAATGACTAGTATTCTTATTTATTTATTTATTTTTCAATTTTTAAACTTTTTTCTCTTATATAATATCTAGAAAATCTGTTAAAAAATTTATATATTTCTTATTTATTTCATTTCTTATCATTAAGAGTATCATTTATTTCCTTATTAAGAGTATCATTTATTTCATTAACACTCATGTCCATTATCCACTCCCGATGAATACTCCCTCCATTTCATGTTAAATGAATTGTTGAGACTTTTTCTATAGTTCAAAATAAGTGAATTATTCAAAATTCAAGAGAATTGTTTGGACCTTTTTTCATATTTACGCTTTCTTTTAATGACGTTCTTAACTACTTTACATTTTTCTAGAAGAATAGTTTGGATAATCAAAAGGGTAATAGTGGAAAGTAGCCTTAAATTTATATCCTTAAATGTTTTTCTTAATATGTGTGCATTACCTCAACAATTCAATTATTTTGGACTAGAGGAAGTATCAATTATCATTAACTTAATTCTCTTTTTTTTAATACCCACGTCTTGCAGCAATTACACCCAAAAAACACACACACTAAAACTTCAAACCTATAAATATCCACGTCTTCCAGCAATTTCACCCAAAAAAGAAAATGTAAAACTTCAAAACTATAAATACAAAGCCAATATAGCATTTCGTTTCAAGCACATAGTCCTCTTCAAAAGATTTGCAATAACAACAAAATATTCCGTGAATCTGGGAAGGATAGAGAGATTGTTTTTGGAAGACTCCTTTGGCCTTTAGTAATGAACATGAGCAGCTAAAAGTTTTTAAGGACTTGCAAGAAGATAGAAAAAGAATATCATGCAAAAGATTCACCATTGTTCTCCAAAAGTCCGCCTAAAGAGTTTGTGCATCAAAGTCAATAGATCAATACAAGGATGAAAAAGAGATATTGATAATAAAAGATCTGGCGAGGAAGTTAGAGATATGTTTGATAGGATGTGGCAAGAGGGTGTATCTAACATTTTTTTTGTGCTCTGAAATTGTATATACAATATAGTTAATAAAAGAGTTTATGAATTATATTCTCTTCCTTTTCTTCTTCTCTTTTTGCAAGGGCTCCTTTATATAATATTACCTATAATAAATTTATAGGATTTATATGGAAGTATTGAGATGGTAAAGGAAAATATAAAAGTAAGAGGAAGAAGATTTTGCATAAAAAATAGAGTAAAATGAGGATTTTAGCGAAAATTAAGACAAAGAAATTAAGATAATACTTCCTCCGTTTATTTTTATTTGTCACACTTTGACTTGCACACCCATTAAGAAAAACAATCAATGACGTAGCTATTTTACCATAATACCCCTATTAAATGATGTTTATTATTGTGTCTTGAAATTAATTTGGAGAAAATACAATTAATGCTAAGGGTAAAATAGAAAAATAAAAGTTATCTTGTCTTGATTAGTGAGAAATGACAAGTAAAAGCGAAAATCAAATTACAAAATTTGTGACGAGTAAAACCGAATAGAGGAAGTATTAACAAAAGATAAACTAAAAATGGTAAGTGAAATTTTACGTATACATTAAAGCAATTAATTATATTCTCTATACTTTTTTTGGATTTCTCCCTTTTGTGTTTGATTTATCATATTTATTACATCTAATTATATATCATGGGTTACAAAAAAATCTCTATCTATTTATCTTCTCTATTTTAATAACATGTCTCATCAACTTCCTTCCATCTAATTTCAATTTTATGGCCTACCACAAACTTTACTACTATCATTCTATTAAAGTTGAAATTCATATGGCAAAATTTATGTTTGTGTTTTTGTGTGAGTCTAAACAAGTTTATCGTGCAGTTTGTGACTTTATCGAGATGTGCTAAAAGATATATGAACAAAACAAACACGAGTTTGCGGCTGGAAGTTGATAGAATTGGAAAGATATAGAAATATTAAAGGTATAAACGTCGTAAATCTAAAAAAAATGTGATTCTAGTCTCCCATGATATGATGATGGTTATGAATGGATCTAGACCCGTATTAATAAAGCAGTTCAATATCATATTAAGTAACTATGTTCGGGATTTGGGTTGATAAATAGCACTTGTTGGAGCAAAATAAGTTATGCAAATTGTGATTATACTTAGGCAAAGACTATGTTTCTCATCCTCAATTCTCTCATCCCCTTCTACTACTATTCTTGTTCTTCATATTGTAATTGCTCCTTTTCGTATTGATCAAAATTTATTAGTTTTGTTCCCTCTGTTTATTGATTGTTGAGTTGAGAATTCGGATTCATTATAATGATAGCCATTTTCTCTATTTTATGGGTTTAAATTTAATTTTAGTTCTTATTTTTAATGATCCACATAAAATGATATTCTTGGTGCTGGATGGGTTTCTATTAACTAACATATTATATACTTATGGAGTTAATTGAAAATTATATTTAAGAATGTATGTTGATACACAAAAAATTATTTTACTATGTTCTGAGTAAAGCTACAAAATGATGATATTGTAAATTTATCTTTTCATTTAATAATTGTGTGAAGCGCGAGTGAGTTACCTAGTATAATAATATTGCAGTTCCAATTGATTGATGTATAACGAATTCCGCATTTACTATGGTGTTGTACTAGTTATGTGGAGTTTAAACCTTATTAAAAAGATTTATCTCAAAATAGATGTCATTTTATAAGTTTAGGACAAACTTGTTTTTTTAGTTTTTTATTTTATCCTTAGAAGTAATTGTTCTTGAAAACTACAAACACTTCAATTGTACGCTTGTAGCACATGAATGGAGAAAATATTTGACGAAGAGATATCGTATCTTATGACATAAAAAAGAATCAAATAAGTCAAACAGTCTTTCTAATTGATGTCTTTTTAAGAGGTGTGCAAATAAAAAATACAAAAAATATGTTAAGACGGTAAAGCAAAAGTGTGAAGATTTGTATAATTTTTGTAAATAATAAAATCAACGAACTTAGAAGAACAAAGATAGTAATATATCTGAAGGACCTTCGTAGCAACAAGGTCGTTGTAGTATAGTGGTAAGTATTCCCGCCTGTCACGCGGGTGACCCGGGTTCGATCCCCGGCAACGGCGAATATATTTCTTTTTATATAAAGCCTGTTGTGTTCTTCTTGTGCTTAGTAGTGTTTGTTTAAGCCCCTAATTTCATTTACTTCAAAACTAATAATGGAGGTATTATGTGACAACAGAAAAGTTTTAAGGGCTCGTTTGGTTGGAGAATAAGTTATTTCGGGGATTGTTATTCCACTCTTAGGGTCCGTTTGGCCATGAATTTTTTTCACTTTTTTCCGAAATTTTATTTCACTTTAGTGAAAAAAGTGAATTTTGGTGGTGTTTGGCCATGAAATTTTTTTCACTAAAGTGAAATAAAATTCCGGAAAAGTGAAAACAGCTTTTTCTTGTTTTCATTTTTTTCACTTCTACTTTTCTCACAAAAAGTCAAATTTATTTTTATGGCCAAACATAACTTCAATTCCAATTCCAACTCCTACTCCAACTCCAACTCCAACTCCAACTTCAACTCCAACTCCAAAAAAATTAATTTTCATGGCCAAACGCCTACTTAATGTGTTATAAAAATAAAACTACAATCCTCAAACATGAAATAAATTCATTCTAAAATTGAATTCAGGACATCCTACCAAACGAGCCTTAAGTGTTTAACATGTTCTTAACTCTTTTAAAACATTGGTTCTTCAAACAATATTGGATATTTACATCAAATTCACCACCAAAGTCATCCCACAACCACTGCTACCATAAAAATCTACAAACAACCATCATAAACTTAACAAAATTCACCATCGAAATCACATCACCATCATTATTACTACTAAAATTGCAAAGAGCAACCACAAAATTCAACACTCATAATCAAACTCATCATCAAAATCACATCACAACCATTGTCGTCATCAAAGATTATAAAGAGCCACCACATAAATCCAACATCCACCACTGAACCCACATCAAAATCACACCAGATTAATAGATTTCAATGTTTATCAAAATTAAACCATCACTATCATTTTATAAATTCACAACAATAATCATAGCAAAATTTTATTTTCTCCCCAAATTACATTACTAAATCATTCACCACCAAATCCACCATCATTGTCACCATCAGAATTAATCACACCCATAACCATAAATTCAACATTCATCACCAAAATTCACACCAATTTCATTGTCAATTATTGAAAATAAGAGACATACCACCATCAATTTTATCAACTCATCACCAAATCCCTCACCGTTAGTAGATTAGTGAAAGAAAATGAAGTGATTTTGATAAGCAAAAAAATGGAGAAGAGAAGATTAATGGCATGAAGAAGAAAATGAATTTGGGAAGGTTGTCCATGGAGAATGCAGGAAGAAGAAGTGATTTTTCTTATTTTTTATTTTATTTTTTTTTTGGTTTTAATTTGACTCCTATACGCGCGTTTCTTCTTTTCTTTTTAGTTTTTTGCCACATCAATGAAAATAAATTCACTTTTTAATAATACAAGTGTGTTATAGATCGTCACAATCATTTGAATATGTAATCGACTTTTTGAGACAAGTATTTGATGTCTTTTCCCTTTCACCATTTTTAGTTCTTTTGTCCATACAGCCAAAGGTTCACAAACTGTAATTTCGCTTTCTATAAGAAAACCAAAAATAACGTGGCTCAAATCACTCCCCTATATCATCATGTGGTCCATCAGTTGAGCTGAATCACTCCAAATTGAAACCGAAATAAACAAAGGAAAACACTAACAATTCCCATTATAAACTTCAGCTGATTCTAGTAACTTCAAATAAACACAAAATAATCTTGATTGGCTATGCTTTATCCACCAGTACATGTGCATTTCCACACAACATCATATGAAGATAGTCTAATACATGTGCATTTCCACCAAATAACATAAGAAGATAGTTTGATTTGATGTACTAAATATTTCACGTTCCAGGGGTGGGTTGTTTGTTTGATGATTAAGAAGTGAATTACTCATGTATTAAGCAAACATGATTATAATATTTGACAGCATTTGAGTGGGGGACTGTTAGTGGGCATTTTAATATTATTATTTTTATTATATATTAAATTGCTAAATGGGTTGCTTATGCACATTACTCCTTTTTTGTTGTGTGCCTTCATTCGCAGTAAGTGGCATTAAGGGACATTAGTGGCTTAAGGTACACTGAATTTGTGTAACTATTAACCTAATTCATTCACTGTCACTATCGTGTAGCTAGCAGTAATACTCCCCATTCATTGTTGACACTTTATGCCTATTACTCCCATTACTTTGGTGGAATTATATGCCAATTACTATTATGAGTTAGTGGTAAGAATGTAGCCATAAGTTTCTTGTAACTCTTGTAACTTTTAGGCCATTCATCTACCATATTTATCTTCTCATTTATTCTCCCTATTCAATACAAGGATGAATACATCATTTATAAATAGAGGTGGTCTTGCATATTTTTTTAAGTACAAGAAAATATAGAGTGCATAAAAGAAAGTAATTATATTAGTGAAAGCGAGAGTTGATACAAAGAAAAATATTCTAAGTCTCCAACTATATTCACTATACAAAAGAGAGTAATTATATTAGTGAAAGAGAGAGTTGAGACAAAGAAAATATTCTAAGTCTTTAACTATATTCACTAGACAAAGAGAGTAATTATATGTTGAAGGAAGGTGTTTTTGTGGTGGAGCTTTGGACTCTTCAACTAATCCGGAGTTGCTTGAGTTGTATATCGTGATGGGTTGTTGTATCCTGGAGGGGACAAGTCAAGAGTTGATATTGTTGAATCGGTGTAAATTATGCCCTAGTGGGCTTGAATCTCCTTAATGAGAGTGAGATATCCGCACCTCAGTCAAGAAGAAGATTATTTATTTTCTTCATTTTTTATTATTTTACTTTTCAACTGTAATTATTGTTATTTGTGGTATATTACACCAACAAATACAATAAGTACAGTTTTTGTCTTGAGCCAGTGGTCTATCGAAAACAACCTCTTTACCTTGAATTTGAGGTATGGACCCAGAACACTATACCCTCTCCTACTGTCCAGACTCCGTTTTGTATGAATATATTGAATATATTATTATTATACTCATTACTCATTAGTGATTACCACATTCAATTATTAATTAACAATTCTGTAACTAAAATATGTAGAAGTTATGAGTCAATCTATATATGAGGAAAAACATTGAAAATAACGTGGCTCAATCACTCCGTCATCATGTGGTCCATCCATTGGTACCACCCAAAATTATAAAAGGACATTTTGTTTGGTTGTATGAAGTATTTCATCGTTTGGACATGAAAGAATCAAACACAGAAATCGATTCGTTCTTGATGGTTAGGACATTATTAATGTATTAAAGCAAGTATAACTAATACCATATTTGTTAGCATTTGAATTGTTACATAAAAAAAATCACCACACCAAGTAAAGCATTTCGTTATCACTAATCGTTCATAACTAAAACATGTACTTAAGTTATAAGTCAATTTATATATTATTGAATGAAAAATTGAAGATAGAATTACTAATGAATCTACATAATTCTAATTAGCAATCAAATGATCCTTCCTGGAATATTATAATACATGTATGCTACTTCCATCGTTTCATTTTATGTGATTTACTTTTTTTTTTAGTCCGTCCCCAAAAGAATATCACATTTCCTTATTTGACAACTTTTTAAAGATACAATTACTTTTTTATTTTTATTGATTAGTAATTAGTTTCACACATTCATTATTCGAATCACATGACAAAGTGACTAATTTCACAATTTCAAATTCATGATTAATAAAGCATCTTCATTATTCGAATCACATGACGAAGAACTACATTCAATTACTCAATAACCTTTTCCCCCAAGAAAGTCCTAATTTTCGCGATAAGCAATGTAATCAGCCAACGCAATCAACGGAGCAGATTTGCGCGTATCAAACTCCGCCAGCTGTTGCTTCGCTTCACGGTTGAGCTCCGCCGCAAATTCCTTAGCCTTTTCTAATCCCAACAATTTCGGATACGTCGTTTTATCAACCGCCAAATCTTTTCCGGCGGTTTTTCCGAGCTCCTCCGATGACTTCGTAACGTCAAGTATATCATCAACTACCTGAAATAACAGTCCAATGCATCGCGCAAATCTCCTTAACTTGTCGACTTCAGTGTCCGTACCGCCGCCGAGAATTGCGCCGAGTACGACGGCGGCTTCAAGCAACGCCGCCGTTTTGTGTATGTGAATGAATTCGAGCGTTTGTAGTCCGACATTAGGGTTACCAGTACATGCAATATCAGCAACTTGTCCAGCTACTAGCCCTTCCGTTCCGATGGATTTAGCTAATTCACCGACGGCGGCGAGGATCCTAGACGGGGGGACTCCGGTGGTGGAAGCGACGATGTGTTCGAATGCGAAAGCGAGGAGAGAGTCTCCGGCGAGGACGGCTACATCTTCGCCGTAGATTTTATGGTTAGTAGGTTTTCCACGGCGGAGATCGTCGTTATCCATACAAGGTAAATCGTCGTGAATGAGTGACATAGTGTGTATCATCTCGACGGCGCAAGCGGCGGCCATGGCGTTGTCCTGGTTGCCGCCGACGAGTTCACAGGCGGCGAGACAAAGCATCGGCCGGACACGTTTCCCGCCGGCGAGAAGGGAATAACGCATTGCTTCATGGATTACAGGTGGGTCTTTTACAATAATAGCGTCATCCAATGCCTTATTTACAGAAATAGCCTTTTCTGCTACGTAAATCTTGAAATTGAATTTTTCTTCCTCCTTTTGTGTTTCATTAACAATTCTTTCATCTTCTTTGGTGGTAGCAATTGCTGAAACACTTAGAGGAGAAAATTGCCTTTTGGGATTAATTGAGGATTTTTTCAAAGGGATTTTCATGAATCCATTGAAGGATTTATAGGATAAGGTTTGATTAAACACTAAACAAGCTTGATGAGCCCATGAATCAACAAGATTCATAGATCTCATTTTTTGAGATTTGTGGTACAATTTCTCTTTAGAAAGTAAGCTTAAATATATTAGAATATGGAAAGATGTATAAAAGTAGTGTAAATGGACTGTTATATATGCAGTGGAGAAGTTGGACCGTCATGATATTGTTTCTTATTCGGTCCATTTTAGTTTAGGTGGCATTATTTGTCTTAACATGATATTTAAGGGGAAAAAATTAAAATTTATGATTGAAATCATTTTTAAATATTTATTTGGCCATAAATAAAAGAATAATTTAAAGTTGAATTATTTTTAAATAAGAGTATAAAAGTATGATAGTATTCTTTTTGAAGTGGAGATCTTACTTAAATTGGACAGGAGGAGGAATTAGGGAATCAAAAGATACCCCATTTGTACACTAAGCATAAGGGACCATTTGGACCCAAGTATATGGCCGAAGGCAACATTTACCCAATTAATGGCGATGGACACATTTGTTTTCGTTAAGATTATAACGTCCGAATCTGGATACATATTTAAATATTAAAAATATGCATTAAAGTTTTGATATTTGAAATTAACATTAGTGATTAACGGAGGTCGGTAGTGGTGGAGGTTGATACTTATTGTAAATGACAATAATAACTAATGACGATGGTAAACGATGATGGTGGTTAGTGATATACATATATTGTGGTGGACAATAATGGTGATTGTCGATTGTAATTAGCTAATAGATGTAATGGTTAGTGGTGAAGATTGTAAATGATAGCTAATGATGGTGATGACTGATTGTAGTGATTGATGATGATAATGGTTTGTGGCTGAGGATGATGGTTGTGGGTGGTATGTCAGAGTTGGTGGTGATTTGCGGTGGCGGTTGTTACCGCTAAGGATGGTGATTGTCGGTATTAAGTGAAAGTAGTTGGAGTTGTAGTGAATCGTCATCTTTATAGAGATTTTTTAAAAAACATATAAGTAATATTAAGATTCTGTTATAGATTTTAATCATTCAAAATATCAGACCTATTAAATAATTGTAAAATAGGAAAAATAAATTAAACACACTTAATAATGATTAAAATACAAAACAAATAAACTCAATGATTGAGAATAAGGCTAAATTATTTATTAAGTGCAAATAAATAAGGTCCAAGTTATATTAGTAGGAATTAGTTTCCTATATATAAAAGTAGATTCATATTTATCAAACGTAGTCGTATTTTTTTGATTTATCAAATATTAGGGGTGGCCATTATTCGATTTAGAAAAATGACCTAATGGAATTTTTCAATTTTTTCGATTCGATCTTCTCAGTTTCTTGATTGGCTTTGATTTAGAATTTTAATTTATTTTTTTTGATATTTTGGAAAAATAACCGTACAAATCAAATGATCGAATTTATATATGTCATTAGAAATCAAAGCCCGTGCTAGCACGGGCCGGAGTCAACATAGATTAATTTTTAAATTTTATTAATTTATTTTTTTATAAAGCTCCATTTTGGTGTAATTTGAATGCGCATTTTATCCTTCACGCCAGTGTTTTTAAAGGCAGAGGCGTAAGGCGAGGCATTTTACCTGGTACGAGGCGAGGCGTAAGTCTCGAGGCATTGGGGTGTAAGTCTCATGGATCCTTTAATTTTAAATATTTTATAAATTAATAGAAATAGAAATAATTTTTTAAAAAAAGAGATAAATCACCAAAAAAAGTAAAATTACATCAAAATTATAAAAAGTAAGTGGATGATTCATCTAAACTATTTCAGCTGGAAAAAAAACTAACTAAACCCATAATATACATCCACTATATATGTCCTCAAAAGCACAAGTTTGTTGCAAAAACAGTACATGGTTAATCAACCCCATATTTGGGAATAAAATGGTTTATTCTGATTTCAATATTCAATCACTATCAAAGAGGAGTTCATCATCATCCATATCATCAGTCATATTCTCAGTATTTGTAGTAGCACATCTAACTTCATCAGCAATCTCCACATCTTGTAATTCTAACTATATGATTTATTATTCTAAATAAAATACCAGTGCATTGCATCCAGCAACATAAAAAGAATACATCAAACATCATTAGCCGAAGAATTGAAAACACAAATTAAAAAAAAAAAAAAAAAAACCCTTTTCCCCTCTATGAAGTGTGAATAATGGACCATGCAAACAACAAATTGAAAAATTCTCAACTCTCAAGTCAAAAAATTAAAAATAATTACTCAATCTAAGAATTTTACACACCTATTTATTATATATTGTATTTTAAAAAGAGAGCCAAAAAGTAAAGAACTTGAAAGTATTATGTTACCATGTAACTTATAAAGAACTAAAAAAAAAAAAAAGGAACTTGAAATCTTGATTTTATAAGAAAGGAAGAAGACAGTCAGTACCTTCTTGATTTCAAAAGCAGTGCCGTTGACTAAGGAAAGGTAGAAAAGGTTGAGGAACTTTTGATTTCACTTTTGGTAGAAGATAAAGGGTTAGAATGATTTAATAAAAATGGATCTCTAATAAAAAAGTGTTGAACAGCTGGGTACTTTAAGTTTTGATTTAAGTATTTATTATTTAATAATAATATATTTTAGTAAAGTGTTGGACAGTTGGGAAAAAATACTTAATTTGCAAAGTTTGTTGGGCTTTTGCTCGGGAAAAAAGGAGCGCCTCACGCTTAGGCGAATGCCTTGGGGCGTTTGCCTTTCGACACTTTCGCTTTCCCACAATGCCTCAATGCATTTTGTCAGCACCTCACCTCGAGATCGCCTTTAAAACGCTGCTTCACACTTTAAATATTTATATGAGTTTTAAATTTCCTTAGCAGTTACCAGTTCTTATTTATCAATTTTATGTCTATACTCAATAACGTGAGAATTAAACAAATCTAAAATATTAATGGTACATAACTCCATTTAGTTGAGATGGAAAATGAAGATCTGAAATTTATTTTTCACAAGGAAAAATTCAAACATTTTTAGACATTTCATATTACTTGATTTTATTTTTTAATTCCTATGTAAGTTTTTCACTTATATTGTATGAAGAGTAGTAAATTATGCATTCTGAAAATAAATAATTAAAACTATACAGTATCATAATATTATTTTGTTTGTGATTTTATAGCATATTTGTTAGAATAGTAATTAATTTTAACTCACAAAGAAAATAATTTAACTTATAAAAAGAATTCATATATGACAACATGAAACCGTCGCCACCAAAATAAAAGTGGTTAGCTCATAAAATAATATTGTAGCCAAAATTAATTACTACACTAACACGAAGTTATTTTCTTTTTTAACCCAATTTCAAAATTTTCACAAAATCTCACATTAAAGAATATTTTATTCGGCTTTTTGGCTTCTGTTACATTTACTATATCTATATGTTTAGCAAGAAGTTATTTCTTGCATAATGTTTATATTTTAAAAAATAAAAAATTAATTTAATATTTTTAAAAAAACTATATTTAGGCTTCAAGATATCACACACAAAAAAATTAGAGTTATGAGTTTGAAATTTGAAAAGTCCCATATCAACATGTATAAGGGTTGGAGTTTAAGTATTTTGCTTTTACTAGTTCTGAGAACGTGTGTAGCACGTTTGTCCTCTATTATTGAATAAAATTTTAATATGCCTAATCTCATGTGGATTAGTTACTTATCGCATTATATTTTTGTAAATATGATAAATCATGTATTGGTTAATATCTTTATATATAGAGCTTACTTCTGCATAAAAAAAATTAAAAGAATGATTTTAAATATAATCTTCTTGACTAAAATATCTAAACATATATATTTCTCTATATAAATACAACAGTTTTAACTAAATTTAAATTTAGTGGATTTGACTCTTGTTGAGTAGATTTAAATTTTTATATGTCCACTAGAAAGATTAAAATTCTATGAAAACATGTGTGTAATGAGCAATAAAATGCAACAATAACATATATATCTTTAAAAGTGTGACAAGAAATACCAAATGAGGGACACATTTTAATATTTAAATTAATTACTTTTAACCAATCAAGTGTAAATAATTTTAAACTTTTGTTAGTAGTTAGCAAACTTTCAATACAGTCACAAATGACTAATTTTCGCCCAAATATAAGAAATTCATAGCAACAATAAAAAACTCATAGAAAATTAAATTAAAGAAGTCTGATAGGGAGAAAACACCAAAAATAAATAGAGAAGAAAAAAAAAATACAACATACACATCCTTCTTAAGACCTTAATCATAACAATATAGATAGAAAAAAAAATACATTATCAAAACATAATTTTTTGAGTTCTTGTTGACCCCTTCTTCCATAGTCAATCAAAATTCAAAAATCTTCTTCATCAACTCATAAAAGCATGAACCACTTCACTACTTTAACTATAAATGAAAAAGATAACCTTGAATAGAGGTCTCATGAAACAAAAGAAGATGAATTTACATAGATAAAATTAGAGAAATATCAAAAGATATTTTAAAGGTTTCAATTAAATATTTGAATGTTATGAATATAAAAAAAATATAAGTATTAGCAATTAAATATGAGTTATGGAGGTGAATGTGTTTCTAAGCTAAAATAGATTACATATATTCTTTTACGGAATTTAAAAAGTTAAACTCCAGAAAATGAAAGTTAAGTTTGCAAAATGTAAAGATTTTTATATAAATTTACCCAGATAACATTAGTGCACAATTAATGTAATTTAATAAGTGCTTCAATTCCTATTCAAATCAATTAAGCGCTCTAACATTTAAGTACTTAAAAATAAAATTGAGTGATAATTTAACATGGCTTACTGGCTACTGCTGGAATCTATCGCTGCTATAGAAGTCTTATTGCTGCTACATTTGTTTACATTTTGCTAGAACATGTCCCTATACATCTATCAAGAAAAGCTGAGCAAAGAAATAATGCAGTTTATTTTGTTATCAAACAACTGTAATTTCAATATGTTAATAGTATAAAATTTATAAATCAAATTTTTTAACAACTTCTAAATCTAGTTTTTTGGAGCACTTCTAATATATGATTATAAAATAGTTCCAACTTTAACATTTAGGAGCAAGGAGAATTTATCATCATCCGACATCATACTATTTATGTACAATAGACTCATTTTTTTATGTGTAATTTTATCGTTCCACCCATTTCTTGCACCAAAAAAAATAAACCAAAAAAAATCTAGTCTGAAAGAATGTAGCTGAAAATTAGAAGACAATTTGTGCCCACTTAACGACGGAAGCATGAGTTGAATGAATAAGAAGTTGAGTAGTCCTACTCTTAAAGGAACGACTGAACACTAAACTTTCAATTAATGTAGAAGTTGAGACACATTTTGTCAATTAATGAGAAGTTGAAAGGAATCCAATTATTAGTATAATTAATAGATAATTACATTTTTGTCCATAATATTATGACTTTATAGGGGTATTTTAGTATTCTAACTTTCAACTTTAGGGCTTCCCACTTTTAGTATAAATAGCTAATTACGGCAAAAAAACTTAATAGCTAGACGTAAATTCTATGGTGAACACAGTTCTAAATAGTATATAATTTACTTTAGGTAAATCTTAATTTCTTATAAGATAAATTATGTCGTTGGAAAAAAAAAAGAGGAGTTCTAATTGAGTAAGAAAAGAATTTATATAAAACTAAAATTTAATGGACTTTAAAGTCCTAAATATTAGGAGTTCTTAATTCGAATAAGAAAAGATTTAATAGGAATATTTATTTTATTTTAAAGTATTAAATATTAGAAAAATAGTAAAAAGATAATTTTGTCTATTACAAAGACTTTTAACAAGGATAAAAAGTTCAAATAACATTTATAAGGACCTTCACACTTTTAATATAGTATAGATTTATTTATCTTCTTCGTTTAGACTTCTTTATCATTTTTGTTCTTCACTTCTTTTTACGTTTTATTTTTGAAGTTTTTAATATAAGTTAAGAATCGATAATTTTGAATTTTGGATTAAAAAAGAGCCAATAAATCTGTCTCTGAAAAAGACAACGTCATTATAAGACAATGGAAAATGTTAACTTCTCTCTTTTATTTCCACAAATAAATTTTCTTAGATAGAATTTTATTTAAAATCAAAATTCTAAAAAATAAAAAGATATCCATTTAATGATCCTCTCTATTTGATCCGACTCACTAAAAATATAATATTTATCCGTATCCATATTTTTTAAAAAATAAATTGGATTTTGTGAGTATCTAAGTTTTGTATTATTAGCTTTTTAGAATTTAGCTAATTTATAGTTAGTCAATTTTTTTAATGCCATTTTAAATATCTATTTGTGTTCTTGTTTTTGTTTTTTTATTTACTGTTAGTATTTATTTTTATCACTATTAATGGGCGGCTTAAACAGAGATACTGAAATGACATAAAAAAAAATTGAAATGCCATAAAAGAAAGTGATAAAAATTGTTCATCACTTTTAGCTAGTCAATTTTTTTTCCAGCTAATTTGCATAGTCAATTCGTAATCAAAAATAAATTATGGGTAAGGTTAAAATAAAAAAGTAAATATTATATTTTTAGCCAGTCGGGTCATTAAATGGTTTAAGTGGATATCTTTTTATTTTTTACCATTTTTTATTTTAAGTAATTTCATGTAAACAAATTTTAGTGAAAAAATCAATTAAATAGGTTGAGTGACTTTGTAAGTAAAACACTTATAGTTGAGTGACTTTTGAAGTAAAATTCAAAGTTGAGTGACTCTTCGAGTGTAGCAATTATATTCCCTCCGTCTCATTTTAGTTGGACACATTCCATTTTACATGGTGATTTATGATTGTTTTTACTATTTTATCCTTTATTCATATTAATGATATTCATTGTACATTGAAATTATAATTAATTGTAGGGGTAAAATAAAAAAAATTAACTAATTCTATCTTGATTTAGTAAGTGATCAACTATTATGAGACATTTATTTTTAGTAAGATGACCAATTAAAATAGGACAGAAGAAGTAGTTGAATGATTTTTGAAGTGCAGATCTTAAGTGGCTTTTTGAAATAAAAATTTATAGTTGAGTGACCATTTGAGTTATTAACTCAAAGCAAGATCGTGAAAAACTCAACAAATACTCATCAAAGTCATCCAATTCTCGGATAACAATTCAAGAAAAATAACATGCATCAATTTTTTACGGAGTGTGAGAGAGAGGCACAGAGTAATACAAAAACCAACTAATATCCAACTATCAAATAACCTTAAGCCCTTGATATATTTGGTTTTAAAAAATAGCGATAGATATTTTTTTGTTAAAATAACTTAAACATTCTTCGAACTGAATATTAAAAATAAGCTTATTCTTTAATTTTTTTAATAGCATCAAATTAATTCAGAACATAAACTAATTTGTGTGTTAATTTAATTTAGCATATAAATTTATTAGATAAGGTTATTTTTAATAAATATAAATTATTTATTTAGATAGCATGTAATAATAATAACCTGACCAAAAAAGTTCTTTTCCTTAAGAAAATTAATTGGAGATGTATTACTAAACTAATCTTATTAATAATGTTTTGAAACTCTAAATTTGATTATTACTACTTTATGTAGTTATTTAAATTAAGAATATTATTGAAAAATAGCAATAAAACTCTTCTTGATTTGTAAAAATGGAAAGTAAAATAAAATGAGGGAACACTTTTTTATTATTCATAATCATATTTTTCAAATAGAGATAGCAAAGAAGCGGGGTGGGACGAGTTCAATTTTTTTATTTTTTATTTTTAAAAAAATTACGCATGACAAGATGGAATTTAATTCTTTTGAATAAAAACCTGTGACGCTTAATTCATTCTTCAAGAAATCAATCGGTCCCATATAATTTTTAAAATTAACTACTCATCATCATCATCATCATCATCATCATCATCATCATCATCATAATAATAATAATAATAATAATAATAATAATATTAATAACAATAATAATAATAATAATAATAATAATAATAATAATAATAATATATCACTCCATCTTCACTTATAATGTTGTTATTAGAATTCGTTTTTGTGTATCAACTAATTTTCACATTCACTTACAATATTTTGTTCGTCAATATTTTCCTAATAAGTATTTAATAAGATTGAACTAAGAAAATAAGAAATACAATAACTAATAATCTCCATCAAAAAAATGATATATATATATATATATGAACTAAAATAGAAAAAGCTAATAATTAAAAAGAAATTAGAAAAATATTGGGATTAGAACAAACTTGAGTTAATTTGATACTTTAAAAAGCTATTGATTGAGACGACATTGAAATTTTTTTGAGTTAATGTGATACTATAAAAAATATTGAATAATAAGCTTAATTTTTAATATTTTCTAAAAATGTTTCGGTTATTTTAACAAACTTTTTTTATCACTTTTTTAAAATCAAATTCATAAACTACTTTATTATATTTGAGAGTTGGATATTAGTTCGAAATAAGAAAAATGAAAAAAAATGAAAAAAGAAGAGGGGTGAGTGGAAGATGGGGTGATGGTGGCATGTAAAGTAAACAAATAGACCCACTATCCAAGTATCAAGAAATAAATGGAGCCTCACACAACTATTGTTGGTTAAGCCTTTCCCATTGTCAAAATTTTCAGGTTTGACATAGCTAGTACTCCCTCCGTTTAAAAGTGAATAACCTAGTTTGACTTGATACGGAGTTTAAGAAAATAAAGAAGATTTTTGAATCATGTGGTCATAAATTAAAGTTGTGTCAGATGTACCAAAATGCCCTTTAATCTTGTGGTCTTAAACATGTCACGTGGAAAATTGGAATTAAAGTATTGCCAAAAAAGAAAAGGATCATTCTTTTAGAAATAGACTAAAAAGAAAAGTAGGTCATTCTTTTTGAAACAGAGAGAGTATTTTTTTGTACTTTAGTTATTCTTTAATTACATGCCTAATTATTTGTCTCCTTAAGTGCTTTCATTTGACTTTAGTGGTTCTTTTTAATTTTTTTTTTACTTTAGTTATTCTTTAATTACATGCCTAATTATTTGTCTCCTCGTAAAATTGTGAATTAAATAATTTTCTTTTGAAGTGCTTGTATGAATTTAGAGATTCCCTCTTACTGTAACCTACTTGATGAGAAAATTCATCTTAAAATAGTGTTAGGGTTTTTGCCCTGATTTTCTTACCAAATTTGAGTTTTATTTTTCTTGAAAGGAAAATAAAAGTAATATCACAATTACTTTTATTTTTCCTAAAAAGAAAATATAAAACTATTCCATATTTGGCTAACCTCTTTCTTGGAGGAAAGGATTTGAACCTCTATAAATAGAAGACCCCCCTTCTCATATCACAACGCAATAGCATCCACAATATAGTCGTTAAAAAAATCTTGTTTAGGGGGAGATTTTCTCCCAATAGATTTTAAGCTTTTTGATTTAGTTTACAATATGTAGGCTTGTTGGTCAATCATATCAAATAATATGTTTTTTATTATAGCTTTCTTTGTCATCTGAATTATCGCCTTTATGGTTTGCAACTATAAGCTTCCGCATGACGCCCTCTAGATTTCGAACCCAACAAATAGCCATGCACTGGCTCCTCTTATTATTATTTGAAGTTTGAATTTCCTGATAATATAGCAGTTCTGTGAATTAATTGTAATTTTCAATGAATTTTTAAGTAAGTTTCAATTTGAGATGTTTTTTTCGTATATGGTGAAGAATGTTTTATTTTACAAAGTACTCTCATCGTTTGTTTTTGACTACTTTTTGGCGGGTCGTTAATTTTCTTATTTTTCGTTTGGTTTATTTTGTATCTGAATATACTATTTTGCACTGTCCCAAGATAAAAAGCACGAATAAGATAACTAAGAAGAGTATTTGCACGAAAAATTAGATGTATTTATTATTGAAAATCAATAGCAGCTTATGAGATTTTTTGCAATTAGGAGTCCTTTAACGTGAACAACAGAAACTTAATTATTACACACTCAAAAATCCTAATATATCAAATTTTTAAAAATAAAATTGAAATAATTTCAAATCAATTTTGGTTTCCATTTTTACCAAACTAAAAATCAAAACATCGAACCAAAATTTTCAAAACAGAACTAATGCCCACCCCTATCAAATATAACAGGACTTTTGTTTCAATGCATATACAAAATCAGGTCGATTCATATAGATTGTAACACTCATTATATTGAAATAAGATACTATAATTATCGCAATATTCTTCAATCTTTATTATTAATTTTTATACACGAATTTTATAATCTATCACGAGTATTTAAATAAAACAATTCTCTTCGCTCACAAAAATCCAAAAAGGATTTGATGGTATACAAGTACAACATTATATGGACCATACATTCACTAAGAAAGGGCAGTCCGGTGCACTAAAGCTATCGCTATGCGTGGTATCCGAGGAAGGGCTTCACCACAAGGGTGTATTGTACGCAACTTTATCTTGCATTTCTGCCAGAGGCTGTTTTCAATAATTGAACCCGTGACCTCCTGGTCACATGACAACAACTTTACCAATTACTCCGAGACTCCCCTTCAAAGAGATCGTGACAATACATTCAGTGGATTACAAAATTTTTTTACAACGAGACAGGAGAAGGGTGTCAGTGTACGTAAACAAGTTCTGTGGTGACATGAGACCCATCATCCCCCTTGTCCCTTGATCAATTAAAAGTACAAAATGTTGTAAAAATTTAAGTTCACGAGGTGTTGTATTGGTACAATTATTGGAGCTAGCATTTTGAAGTTTTTGAGTTTGAGATTTTAATTCTTTCAAGTTATTTGAGTTTTAAATTATATAATTTGTATGTATATAATAATTTTTTTAAAAATAAATATAAGATGTGGATCAAAGTTATTGAATTCGTTTGAAGTTGTAAGTCCTATTCTAACTCCATCTTTATATATCAAGCCTATAAATATAAAATATATGCCTTGTACGTAAACTTATCTTACACCTAATCAAATAAAACAACAATGATATACTTAGAATCTGTATTATGTAGATTTTATTCCTGTCCTTATGGGGTAGATCAGTTACTTTTGATAATACCTTCACCTCAGGATACCTTTCACCAAATCATGTACCAACAAATGAGTAATCAGCACATTTTATGCATGTGCTTTGTCTTCTTTTTTTTTTTTAAAAACAATAAAATGTGTGGGGGTCGAACCCTCACTAATAAATTGAAAATTTAAATAGTCAATCAACTAAATTACTAAAAAATTTGCATGTGCTTTGTATGTGTATGCATGATTTATTTTAGTTTCGAACAAAAATTATAAGAAGTCCAAGAATACTTGAAAGTTATTAGTTTTAGTTACAAGAAGTTACATTCAAGCTAGTGACCTAACCCAGAATTAAAAATCAGCCTATTTGAAAAGCAAGAACGTGAAATTTATGTATATGGAGCTAGCGATTAAGATTAAAAAGGAGTATATTTTATGGAATCAACTTTGGTCTAAAACATTATTTACGCAATATGTATTTTTTTTTGGAACCGTGTAGACAGGGTCATATTTGGCCTCTAATCATATGCAAAATACTAAGGGAAACTTACCTAAATATACTATATTTAGAAAATATTTACCATTTATAGCTATATAATTTTAATACATGCATAATTCACTTTTAATATATACTGTAGTTTGTTTTTTTTTTAATCAAAACAAGCATAATACGTTTAAGACACTTATAATACATCTATATTGCATGCATAATTCACTTTTAGTACATAGTATAATACATCTACATTGCATGCATAATTCGTTTTTAATACATAGTGCAATTTTTTTACCAAAACAATTATAATACATTTTAATACACTTCTAATACATTGCATACATAATTCACCTTTAATACATAGTACAATTACTATAGATGATAAATATTTTTATAAATATGATATATCTAGGTAATAAATAAAAAGTACTATAATTAAAAGAAGTAGATATTTTATAAAAAGTAGTCAAATAGGTAATTTTTCCTACTAGGATGATTTGCTCATACCTTGCTTTTTATACTTGTACTAATTTAGTTGAGGCATTTGAATTTGGTATGTCTTGAAAAACACATGAGAAGGTCTGATCTTAATTATGGATTGGGCCTCAACTCACAGCCAGTCCATTACTGACCCAATGATTGGGCCTTCAAAACGGGTTAAGTTTTTTATTTTCTTTTTCCTTTTTTTCATTATTAGTTGAGCACGATTCAGGATGTGAAGTTTATGGTTCCTATCACAATCTCAAGGTAACATATAATTAGGTAAACGATAAATATTTATCGATATTTAGTGGATTTCTTAATACAAATATAAGGTCTGAACAAAAATTATTGGGTTCACGTGAACTCAATGCTTTAAGGTCAAATTCGTATCTCGTTCTACGTACAGATTCCGCATTTATGGAATATTCAGAAAGGACCACACTCCAAACAAACATAACGTAAATAATCTACCCTAACGCAATCATAACTTACCCATTTTACGCTCGATTTCAGATATCTTGTAACTTTGGGAGTTAGTTGCAAATTTGGAATTAACAAATCTTGTTTGATGCAGTGCATGTATCCTGGTTTTATGTGTGTTTTTTTCAAATAAAAATTATCATGCAGTGAGATTCGATTAGTTCAAAAGTGACCCTCTCGGAAACAAATCTTGAAGAATAGCAACACAACAAAGATAACACAGGGTTTAATACGTTTTTCGCTTGTCGGGCTTAATCTTACCAGAATATTTCATTTAGATACTCGAATTAAATTATGTTCAATTAAACACCTGAACTCATAATAAAGTGTTATAATTATACGCTTTCGATTCAAATAGTTATGTTAACCACATAAAATATGTCAACTCCTTTAATTATATGGATTAACCTCTAGAAAAAATGCCTAAAGTTTTACAACTTAATGAGGCAAATGCATATGATTAAAAAAATATATATACGTTTTATGTGGTTAACTGAACTACATAACAGACAAATGCGTACATACACAAACAGAAAATTCAATATTTGAAACAAAAGTGTCAAATTGAAACACTTTATTAAGAGTTAAGGTGTTCAATTTAATCAAAACTTAGTTTGAACATCTAAACGGAATATTCTGATAAATTTAACGAATTAATTACCTATTAAGCCTAAAAACATAATAGGAAAAAACTAATAATAATAGGAAAAAAGAGGCAATGATACAAAGAATGCATCCAATGGAAAGAATACTTTTCCACTCTCTCGTTACAAAAGTATGACACTTTTAATATTTGAAAGATCATAGTCGAATTTATCTCTTTTTATTCGAAAGAGTTGAAAAAGAAAAACACTATACCCTCGTTAATTATTTGTATAACAAAATTATTGATTAAAGTGAAAATGGTCAAAATTATTTATGTACTATATTAGAATTTGCCTTCCGTTTAATTTTTGTTTTTCCTTCATACATGACGGAATTCCATTCTAGAAGTAACTTTAAATAATAATTAAAATTTTATAGGATAAATTTGGATATTTTGACGAAGAATTTGAACACGTGAAGTCCACCATCTCATGTTAAAACTCTGTTAATGTCAAAGATTCGAATGATTTGCTAATGCCCAATGTATAAATAAATTAAATGTGAAGCAACAGATAAAATCAGATAAATCTGAACGGTAAAAAAACAAAAGATTTCAGATAATTTCGAATAGTACAAGAACAAAAGAATTCAGGTAATTTCGAATATTACAAGAGTAAATTTAAATCTTTTTTCTTTAGTAAGAATATATATATATATTAGTGTAGTGTACGTGCAAATCGCGTCAATGAATAAAAAAATATATTATTTTCTTTTACTTATCAAGTGTTTGAACTTAAATAAATATAAAATAATTGTGAAAATTCCATTTTACATACCCTCTAAAATTTCATCAAGCACAGTCATATATTCATACCATTTTGGCTATATAAATGTATAGATAATGAAAATTTTGCTACATATGCAGAAATCAAGACAACCACAAAGCGATCAAATAAGAACTAAAGACACATATGCTTCATAAAATAAATATTCTTTATACTTTATAGGTCTTCTTTTCTTTGTGCCCCAAGGATCGACCATCAATCCAAAGATATTTTTCTCTTTGATGTTATAATGGTACACTTTAGATAGCTCTATTGCTTTTCTTTGCATCCCATATATCCATGTGAAAAAAGGCATAAGAGAAAATTCAATTTTTTTAGCTTCTGAAAAAATAATTTTGGTTAGTCCCCCAAAATACTTATTTTCTCTCAAAAAATTTGCCAAATTATTTTAAGATACAATGACTACACAAACTCAACTTCACCTCAGTGGGATCTTTCGGAAACTCGTTGAATAGAATACCAAGTTTTCTATCATTATAAGCAATTTTAAGATATAACTACGCAAACTCAATTTTGCCTGAGTCGGGATCTTTCGAACAACCTCTTTATCTCCATGAAATAGGGATAAGATCTGTGTGCACTTTGCTCTCTCCTTGTTCTACAATAACTTCAAGAGTATGAAATTTTTTAAAAAATATTATCACAACTTCATCCACAAAACTATTGAAAAAGAAATAATGAGAGTTACATATTCAAATTTTAATAAAACAAATACAATTTTTTATATGAATAAAACTTAAATAATAGCCTATATTATGTGATGAGAACTTTCTAACAATGAAGTGAACTTTTCTATCATGTCATGTCATCATAGACTCTTACAAAACCACACATTGAAACAAAATAAATAAGCAAATAACATCATCAATTGACTATCAAAAAGAGAGAAGAAAATTGCATAAAGACCAAAAGACGATGATAACGAATGCAAGAAGATGACTTGAATCAAAATTAAAAGAAAAAAAGTAGAAGTAGAAGTAGAAGAAGAGGCCGTATTTTGTGGTAAAGTTAGATCAAAATATTGCTTAAATAGAATTGTAAGAATTCTTTGTTATATATAAATCCTTTTTTGATATAAGGTAAATCTCTAATTGATTTAGAAGTGTTAAATAATGATATATGTTATAACTAAAAACTATGGCAGTAAGAGAAAACGTACCTCAGTTTTTTGGGAACTTTAGTGAATTTTATTTGAGGACTATGGAAAAAGACAATTTTATGAATTTTTAAAATAAACTAATTGGTTAAAATTTAATAACAAAAAAGGACTTCTAAACATAAAATAAAAGTAATGAATAAAGTGAGTTTATTGGTTTTTTTTTTATATATATTAAAAATGACTCCTAGACAACGTGACCTTTGTTGGTCCTTTTTTTTTATTTAAAGTTTTCTATTAAATGTTTTTTTTATTCTCCTTTTTTTTTATTTAAAGTTTTCTATTAAATGTTTTTTTTATTCTCTTATCATATATTATAGGATTTTTTTTTTTACCATATATTTGAGGACTCCTTTTTCACCTATAGAAGGAAACAAAAAATTTACCATCATTAATTCTCCATATATTTTTCTCTTACCATATACTTTAGGACTCCTTGATTTTAAATATTATAAATATAATTAAATAATTATAAAAAGAAAATAGTGAAAAGACTATATCGTATATTGAGCAATCTTTTGATGAAGGACAAAAAGTTCAAATCACTTTTCTAAGGATCTTCACACTTTTAATATATTATAGATTATATATATATATATATTAATGATAAAAGTCAAGAAATCATTTGATTGGTGAACAATTTATCCCAAAATTATTAATAATAGAATTAATACGACATAATTATTTAGTAGATATTTTTCATTAATAGATATTTAGCTAAAACTAAAATATACAAAACATAATATAGAATATATGTTTTAATTTTTAATTAAATAAAAAAGAAATTAATCCCAAAATTGTAAAAAAAAAATAAAAAAATTCAAAAGTATAACCCCTTAATTGATAAACAAAATGAAGCTAAATGCAATTTTTCTTCCCTTTTTTTTTTTGTGTGGGGGGTGGGGTGGGGTGGGGGGTGGGGGTGATAACTACTCTCAAGAAATAATTCAAAACAATAAGGAAATAGGATCAATTAAGTTTCTTAAACTCATCACATAGAAAATTCAAATGAAGGATAAAAATAGAAGAAAATCCAATATTGTTCTTGAAGATTGAACAATTAAGTTAATTTGAACATTAAAAAATACCCCAATAATTCACTTATTATGGAATAGAGGGATTAAATGATATGAGTAATTTAATTATATCATTGTTTGAATATAATTAATTTAATAGAAATGTATTAGATAATAATTAAGTGTAGAATAAGTAAATTATCTAAACTAGATAAGTATTGTTAAATTTATTTTTAGTATAGTGGATAAGTAAAATGTAAGCACAAAGTGAGTTTTTTTTTTGGTAGTACATTTTGCTCAAATATAAAAGGGAAAAGGTATGAATTTATCCCCGAACTTTGATAAATGGTACATAAAACCCTTCGTCATACTTTGGGTACAATTATACCCTTGCAGTTAATGATTTGGGCTGTATATGCCCCTGGACTTAACGGCGAGACACGTGTAGCGATCTTAGCCGTTTATCCTTTTTTTAAATTTATTTTAATCCTAATAATTAAATACCCGAAATTAAACCCCACTACCCACTACCTGACCCGCCACCTACCCGATCCCATGGACTCTTGAAGAGGCATCTAAATTCACCTGAAAAATAAAAAACTTTTTCCCGAAAAAACACACACACCGATGCAACGTGGAACTACCGGTGTCGGAGGACTTTTCCGTTTCCGTTCAACTCCGGCGACATGGTTAGAAGCAATACTCGAATCCTACGATACTGAAAACGAAGTTGTACTTAACCCTTCTTCTTCCATTTTACATACACCTAATAAATCACCACCACACTCATCATCAACTGTTTCGAAGTTATCGGAGCTTAAAATGGATCCGGGTTTGTTTGAATCGGGTGATGGCAGTAGTAGTAGTTTTCTCCGGCAGAATAGTTCTCCGGCAGAGTTTGTTGTTTTGTTGTGCTCGCGTCGCCAATGGTTTGAACAGAGAAGAGAGAGTTGGTGGGGTTGGGTAGGTGACGGGTTGGTTAGTGGGTAGTGGGGTTTAATTTTGGATATTTAATTATTGGGGTTAAAATAAATTTTAAAAAGGGTAAACAGCTAAGATCGCGACATGTGTTCCACCGTTAGGTCCAGGGGTATATACAACTCAAATTATTAATGGCAAGGGTATAATTATACTCAAAGTATGATGAAGGGTATTTATCAAAGTTTGGGGGTAAATTCGTACCTTTTCCGAATATAAAAAGGTTGGACTGGCGTCCAGCTTATTTCTTCCTTTTCTCAAATTCTCTCTCTCTCATCATCAATCGATAAGAGAGTAGTAGAAGAAGAATCCCTTACGCTAACCTCAAATCACACACACAAAAAAAGCACCCTTTTCTTGTTTATGCCTTGTCACCTAAGCAGGTTAAATCTTTTTTTTTTTTGTTTCTTGATGATAACAACTCTTTTTATGTACTTATAGTTGGTGTACTTGTACACTAGATTTACTTAATTTTTGGGTGTTTTGATTGATACCCAGATCCTATAATTTATTAGATTTATTGTTAGTTGCTTTAATCTTTTTGAAACCCTTTGATTTGTTGATTGTTTTAAGCTTTTTTAATCAGTGAATTATGGTGTTTGATCTGAGCTGATTGTTTGTACTGTTTGTTTTTGTTGTATTATTGATTTTTTGATCTGGGGTTGTTGTAGTTTTGCTTTCTTGAGGCTATTTGGTTATTGATTGTCCTAAAGTTTTAGTCTTTTGACTTGGGTTGTACGTTGCACCGACTAGGTTTAGAATCTTTAGGGGTGTGTTCACTAGGAAGGAAAATAATTGGGTTTCTTACTTTTTTTTCTTGTATTCAGTTGGACTGTTTTTGTCTTGAGCCGAGGGTCCGTTGGAAACAGCCTAGCTACCTCTGAGGTAGGGGTAAGGTCTGTGTACACTCTACTCTCACAGACCTCACTTTGTGGACTACACTGGGTATGATTTTGTTGTTTCTTGTGTTCGATAAGTAAGCAAAAAATATTATCTTAAAAGTATTTGTATATAATTTAAAGAAATACTATGTAGGTGGAGGTGGAGGTGGGGAGGGGTGGTAGCAGTGGCGGAGGCAGGATTTTCATTAAGAGGGTTCGGAAAAAAATAAGCATGCTAATAGTGTTGGCAAATGAACGGGTCGGATCATATATGAATGGGTCGGACTATATATGTATGGGTCGGATCATATATAAGCGAGCTTATATACCCCTTGATTTATTTGAACTCTTTTTCAAATAATCTATAGCGAGATTAATGAATTGAAGTATTAAATGAACTACTAGAAAATTCAATAATTTTTATCGAAATGAAATATTTATATTAAAAAGCATATTAAATATATAATAATCTTTAGTTTGAAATCAATTTATTGATTGAATTTTTATTATATAGTTATTTAAAATTTTAATAAAATCATAAATTTTAAATTTTGAATAAATTTATATTATGAAGCTTTTTGAAAAAATTGACAAAGAGAGTAGTGTTTTTTTCTTTGAAAAAAAGAATGAGAAGGAAGGGAGCAGTAGGAAACACACATCCACACGGCTGAAGGAAAAAAGGCTGAGAAAATGTATTCACCAAGATTCGAACTTGGACAAAATGCGTAAATCTGACCCCCCTTGACCACTGTGCTGCGCATTTGGCTTGTGCTGAGGGGGTTCAACCTTTGATATATATATACCAAAAACAAAAATTTAACCTTATATAAACAGTATACTTTTTCGATGATGCCCCTGGGTGGTAGTGAAGACGAGGTGTGTTGGAGGATGAGGAGGATATAATCAATGTGGAATGTCGTAAGTGAAACTTGTTTTCCCTACATTTATTAGAAAAGTCATTTTCCTTGATTTTAAGGAGCTTGTTTTTTAAAGAAAATGTTTTTCAAGAACTTTTTGACCAGCCGAACATGAAAAGATTGGTTTTTCATACCGAACACTCTCTAGATGCTGGTCAGTTTTCTTATGGGTCAGCTGTTGTCTTACTTTTGTTAAAAAGTGAACTCGATAGAAACGAATTTTACTTTGATTTTGACATTTTTTTCTCATAGAATGGAATTGGTTACATGTCCCTTCTGCCAAGATCAATAGGATAATTCTTAGTGAAAAGTTTGTTTAAATGATTTTACTCATCACCAGGGATAAATAGTTGATGTTGAGAGTTAGAATATGAGAAATGAACCCCTTTTTTGTTCTTTTTACTTCAAGGTAAGTGCTCAGAAGACATGATTATGTGAATTGTTCTTTCACAATTCAGAAAGTGCTCCTGAAATCTTTATTAAACACGGAAAGAAATGATACTCTGGTCCTCATTGATATAACTGCATTAAATTTTATGTTTGCGGGTTGTTGTTGTTGTTAGGAAAGAAAAAAGATGTGAAAATAGTTTCATGTACTTCGATCGTCTTTTGTGCTCTAATTATGTTATATATTTTCTCTTGTAGGGACCATGATTAAGTTGTTTAAAGTAAAAGAAAAGCAGAGAGAACAAGCTGAGAATGAAAATGGAAAGCCACCGGTCAAGAAACAAAGTGCAGGAGAGCTGCGTCTTCATAAAGGTGATTTCTTTTTCTAGTTCTTTTTAGGGTTTCAGGTTTGCTATTGCTTTAATCGTTTATCATCTTACAAGTTGTTACTAGTGAGTGCTTGCTGCTCTCAAAAATTGGTCATTTTAAACCTGAATTGTTACGTAACCCTCTATTGTGAGATATCCTGAGTTTTGAACATGTTAGGTTAGCTAGTGTTTAGCTATTTAGCATCTTGCTACATAATTTTACTAAGTGGTTCCTGCATGACAAGTCGATCATTAGATTGTCCTGAATTAGTCTTAGATTGGACTGAAAAGTGGAAGGCTAGAGAGACGGGAAATTACATGACATGAGTGAGTGTACATTTACTTGTAATAAAGGCAAAGATTACATTTTATCTTTCAAGTTGGACTGGATGGAGGAAGTAGTGCACCTCCAAGCTTTTGAGTATGACTTATACTTGCACATCAAGTCGTAACTAGACTGATGGGAAGAAAATAATACTCAATCAGTTCCCTTTCTTCTTTCCAGTTCCTCTTGTTTCCAAATGTAGAGTTGGTTTTTGTTGGAGGAGCTCAAAAGCGCTGTGTGCCTGTGAGTGATCTTGGATGTTGTCTACATTCTTATGGAAGTATTCCTTCCAGGCCATATAACAGAAAGCTTACAGGATTGCTTTGTACCAAGTGATGATCTTAGAGTAAAAATCCAGGTAAGATGGTCACTTTCTGCTGTGAGAGTTTGAAAATGAGTTCTGCAGTAGTGATCCTAATTGAAAATAGCTGATAGGTTTCAGGATAGAATTACTGCTAAGGTTTTGGCACCCATTAAGGAGAAAGTAAGATATAGGCTCTGACGTTTTGTTGAAAAGGTTTGGGTTTTATGATGTTTATTTTCAAGGAAGTTAAATGGTTCTTTCCCTATATAACTTTTCTCAAGAATTGCGGGAAGTATATGCACAATGGAGAACTAAGTGAAGAATTGTGTGTTGGAAGTACTTGAAAAATATCTCAAACAGGAAGATAGTTCATGGAAACAATGTTGAATTCTTACATCTTCAGTTGATTTTTGTCCGAGTGGGATTGGGTGTGTCCTCCTCCTATATTCCCCCATTGTTCCTCTTCCTCACTATGCCACATGTTGTTCTTCTCCATCTTATTCAAAAGTGCGTAAAAGTACAACATTACTGGCCCATCCTATTACTTGTCAAACTTGTAAATTCAAATCCATTGTGTGTCACCCCCTCTCACCACATTCATAAAGTATCTCACTGACCAAACAGGAAAAAGGTAGGAGGTAGAGGAGGGTTAGTACAAAATTGAAGCGCCAGGCAGTGACAAAGCTGGGGGAGGACACAGAGTGGCAGAGGTGCCTTCCTTGTTTTTCCATCTTTTGGTTCGAAATAACTATAAAATTTTTAAAATCTGAATTAAGGACTTAACTCTTAGAAAGTTGAAATAAGTGTACAAAGCCAAGTTTCTGTTTTAGAAATTGTCAAGTGAATTGACAGTCTCGTGATCTCGTTTTCCTTCTCACTCTCTGAGCTAAACACAGTGCAAAGTTTTATGGTACCATCTTAATAGTTAATTACAGATCATCACTCACTTGCATCAATCAAGGTTTTCCACTAAATTGCCCTATTAAGAAACTGTTTATTACTCAGAACTTTCTGTACATCCAAGTTCTCATCTTACTGCTGTCTTCTGCATGCTATGACTATTACATATGTGCATTCAAGCAGAGGTGGACCAGCATGTTAAGGTTGGAGTGCACCGGCACCCGTGAGCTTGGCTGAAAATCTGTGTTTATATGGATAGATATTTGCCAAAATTTATCTATATAGAAAACTTGGCACCACAGTCACAAATGACCATGGGGTGCGCCGGTTGATGATGCTTGGCCATAGAAAGTCTTCTTCCTGCAGTAGACGCAGTTTGAATCCCATTTCAACGAAAAATCTTGCTTTTCTTGTTGTCATCCTTCCTTTTTTCCTTTTGGCCATGTATTTATCTTTCCTATTCTCAATTCACCTTTCTCCGAACCCTTTTTAAGGAAAATCTCAGAGTATCTCTTTAGAGTACCATCCTTCATCTTCAGATTCCATGTTAAATATTATGTCACTGTTTTTTAGGCGTCCAGTATTCTCTTTTTTATTTTTTCCCTTTTGTTCTTTTTTTCTATTTCTAGACTACTTTTGTGCAACTCTTTCTCTCTCCATGTACTGACTCTACGATTCTCTCAGGAAAATTGTTAATTCCTCTTTCCCAATTTATGTGACACTCCTTCGTTTTTAGTCGGTAACAAAATAGAATGACACATTTCTATATTTAGTAACAATTCAACTTTAAAATGCTCATTTTTTTTTTTTAAGTTACCAGTTTTTAAAAAATGCTCTTTTTTTTTAAGTTACCAGTTTAAAAAAAAAATGCTCATTTTATCCTTAATGAGATGATTTATAGCAACACAAATATGTATATCTTATTTTAGACCACAAGTATCAAAAGTCTTTCTTTCTTTCTTAAACTCCGTGCCTAGCTAAACACCATCACATAAATTGGGACGTAGGGAGTATTAAACTTGAAATTTAGAAGGAAAATATCTAAAAATTTAGAGGCAAATTAAAATTAATTAACTCTACTAGTTATTTCTCCAAAATCACAAGTAATATACAGAAAGTTGGAATAGATATTTCACCAATTATATATTTGATCAAATCACTTCCTTGATTTCTTGGTACTTCTTTCTCACATTTCTTCTAATTTTGTTAGAGGGAGTTTAAAGTGAGTAAACCCGAACTAAACCAAACTTATTTTGGTTCATTCACTAATTTGTCTTTTTTCAAGTAAAAAATTACGTAGTAAATTGAACCCAAAATTGGCCCAACCAATTGAACATGCACCTCTTTTTGGTCTCTGTCACAGGTATTATGCGCCCTGCAGCCAAATCCTGGGTTCACTTCTGCACTCAAGCATTTGTGGGTGGGGTGGAAGGAGGGGGGGTGGGGGTGTGAGAGAGAGAGGGAGGGAGGGATTCTGTTGCTTGACGTGAGACTGTAGCATGATAATTTATCAGCTTCTATTTCCTTTTATCTCTAGCTGAATCCTCTTAGGAATTGGAGAATTTCGTGTAAGATTCTCACTTGCTAGCAGCTGTCTCAGAGGGATTCTTTAACTGCTTTTATCTCTTTGGCCTAACTTTATGCATTTCGTTTCTGTAACTCGTTCTTTCAGCTATCTTCTGTCGTCTTTTGCATCTAAATTGTGATGAGTAAACCTTTGCGTCCTTTTCTTGTAGATATAAGTGAGCTAAATCTGCCCAAAACGTGTAGCATATCATTTCCCAATGGAAAAGATGACCTCATGAACTTTGAAGTCACCATTCGGCCTGATGAAGGATATTATACGTAAGTAAATTTGTTACAACAATGTCCAAGTAATTTTGTAGACCATTCTTCAAGTTTCTTACTTGTAAGAAGTAATTCATTTATATGGTGATGCCATTTACTGCTTACTTTTTCGTTGTTCCTGTATATAGGGGTGGCACGTTTACGTTCTCTTTCAGTATTTCTCCAATGTATCCTCATGAAGCACCAAAGGTTAAGTGCAAGACAAAGGTGGGTACTAGTTATACTCTTATTTTCTTCTAGAATGTGTTGAAAGTCAAGACAGTTTATCATTATCACTGGTAAGACTGTTCTTCTTAAAAATTTTGGGCAGGTTTACCACCCTAATATTGACTTGGAAGGAAATGTGTGTCTCAACATTCTTCGAGAAGACTGGAAACCTGTGCTTAACATTAACACCATTATCTATGGCTTATATCATCTGTTCACGGTATTTTTCTTAATTTTAATGTAAAGATACTTCACTCGTGCCTCATCCAATGAACTTAGCAATCAGAACTTGGTGATTCTGCAGGAGCCAAACCATGAGGATCCCCTCAATCATGATGCAGCTGCTGTATTGAGAGACAACCCAAAGATGTTCGAGTCCAATGTCAGAAGGGCAATGCATGGGGGTTATGTTGGGCAAACGTTCTTTGCACGTTGCATGTAGCGTCTTCAAATTTACTAAGATGCTGATGCTAGAAGTTTGGAATTTGGAACTCAGAGAGTCTGTAAAGTTTGGTTGGAAATCATTTCAGGTGGTCTTTCTGCTACGGATTGGGTTCAAACATCTTTAAATTTACGTCAAATTTACGTCGGACCATAAACAAATATTCTGTATGCTCAGTTTAACAGTGCAATTTGTTTTTTTAGACAAGTTCCATGTACAAGACCAATGATGTAGACATATGTTTTGATGAACTTTGTGTACAATTTGAATTGATGTTCACACATCCTATGGGAGATTCAAACATGCTAAAAGTGTCTTTTCAGTTCAGCTGCTTTCTTCCATTTTTGACATGATTCAACAAAAAAGTAAAAGGGAGTGTCTGGTCAGATTTGTTGAGTTTTTGCTAGGGCAGTGTGCTTTGTAGGCAGTCTTGTTTCTTTCATGGGTTTGATGTCAAAATGGGAAAATTGGGGCAAGTGCACATAATGGGACTGAAGTTGAAAATTCAGTTTTGTAGTTAGCCTTGGTAGTTTAAAGGGCAGCTGGTGCACTAGAGCCCCTGCCATGCACGGGATTTGGAGAAGGGCTGGACCACAAGGATCTATTGTAGTTTACATTTTACATGTACGAGTTTGAAGTTGGGGTTTGTTAATTTTTCTATATTTCTTGTGTAGTTCGAACTTCAGGCATTTAGATTTGATGTTAGGATTAACATTTCTTAATTTCAGGCCTACTATGTCTAAAATGTGAACTACCAAAACCTAATTTCAAACTCACAATGTCTGAAGTAAGAACAAACTCAACCTTAATCTGCCAAACTTTAAGTGTTTTTCTTTACCTTTCTCATAACCTTTTTTTTGATCCAATGCCTGAAGAAATTGGTGGTCCTCTAGAAAGTGTAATCATAATTAATCTCTATGTTCAAATTCCAAACTCAATTCATAATTTTAAAAGCTTTAGAGCAATTGTTACTTGCCAACAACATGATTTTAGGTCAAATACCAAATATTCTAGTAGTATAAACCTCTCCTCGAACCAACTATCTTTTCCGATACAGAGAAGATTTGCATAACCCATGCACAAGAATGATACACCAAAATTAAGAAATTGTTCAAAATATTTCATTTAATAGATGTTCACTACTTGTCCATGAGATATCAAAGAGATCTCTTTTGATACTTGCCTTGAATCTTGAAAAAATACTTTGAATGACGAAATAAGATGACAAGATACAGAGAGTTGTTTCAAAGGATCAAAATGTCCAATGCTATTAAAATTTGGGTAAACAACATAAATCCCGATAATTTGGTGCCTAATTATAGAAAATCCCGACATTTTACATATTTACAGAAAATTCCATTTTTTGGGATGTCAAAATACATAATTTGTTCCACATACATTCCGTTGAGATACATAATTACCACACTGTAATTATTTAAAGATACATAGTGTATGTATCTTTTAAACAAATCTCACACTGATATACACAGAGATACATAATTCGTTCCCGATACATTCCATTGAGATACATAACTAATAGTTAGAATTTTTGTAATTACTTTGTAATGATGAAGATTTGTGTGAATATGGTAAGTTAAGTTGTATAGTTATGTTATTTTTCCATAAAATTTCTTGTTGACTCTCTATAAAATACTTTGAATGACCAAATAAGATGTCAAGAAACATAGAGTTGTTTCAAAAGGATCAAAATGTCCCATGCTAATAAAAAAAAATTGTTGACTCTCTGTAAAATTAAGATAAATCGATAATGGTTGAGTACTGGTTTTAAACATAACCATTTATCTTGTTAAGTTTTATTTAATTTTTTTTTTTTAAAAAAAAGGTAAGAGAAAAAGAAAAGAAAAATGTGTCCGAGGTAAAGATTGACTGATCTGATCAGCTAATAATTGAGTTAGAAATGGGAGTGGGGACCACAATTACTGATGTGGCAAGTAACCATTGGCTGGTTGACTGCTTCAATAACCGAGGAGACATCTCTTTTACAAAATTGCTTTTTACCAGCAATAAAGTTTACATAAAAGCCTAAATAAAAAATAATTGTCCCCCACAATCACAAGGATAGTACACACTATATTCCTCTTGTATAATTGTATGTATTTTTTTTTTTTTGAATTTTTTGAAATTCAATATTTATATTAGAACTTGAATAATTTAAACTCACGAGAAATTTTTTTTTAATTAGTGAGTAAAATGTTCTATAGTATGATAATTTCATACCTAAGTTTGAACCTGAAACTTACTAATTTACCATGACTATTATTGGTATGAATATCACACTGTGATTGCCCTCTTTATTTTGATCTGTGCAATATTATTTGATTGGATATAAATTTACATAGTTTTAGTTTTTTGAAATTCAATATCTGTATCGGAACCTAAATAAATTCGTACTCATATGAGAAATATTAAATTAGAGTGAAAAATGTTCTTAATACGATAATTTCATATCTAAGTTTAAACCCGAAATTTACTACTTCACCATAACTGTTATTAATATGTATAACAATACAACGTCATTGCTCCTTTTCCATTGAGTTGTATTATTGTTTGATTGAATGTATAATTTTTTTTAGAAAAAATTAAAATAATTTTTTTTATTCTTATGACAGAATTTGCAGTAAAATCAAACAGTTGATTCTCTGTCTAATAAACTGATGTGATCCCCACACTCTCACTTCTCAGACTCTTTCCTCCTCATTTTCATTACAATTCAGACCACAGTGACCGACATTGTTTTAACCTTTTTGTCATAAAACAAAATTCACTACTACCTCCGCTTAAAAAAAATAATTTTTTTTTAATTTGTTTTTTAAAAAATGATCTTTTTTTTGATAATATTTTAATTTTAACTTTTCACATATCATATTTAAGACCATAAGACTAAATAAAATTTTGATATATTTGACATAACTTTAATTTAATACTTTCTTCTTCTCATATTATTTGGTCATCTTACTAAAAATAGTTGTTTCATATTAGTTGTACACCTTACTAAATCAAGAAAATGTTAATTAAATTTTTCTCATACTTATCCTTGCAATTAATTCTTTTTGAAAGTGTTCACACTTGTTTGTAAAGTTTTCAAGAAGTTTTATAAGGGGTGAATTAGTAAAATTACCTTCTTATTTATGATTTCTTAACATGCATGTAAAAAGAAAAATGACTAACTAATATAGGATGGAGGGACTACCACATGATTCAAAAGTCTTCTTTATTTTCTTAAACTCCGTGTCAAGTCAAAATATGTCATTTTTTTTAAATGAAGGGAATACTATTTACATTTTATTTACAAATAAAAATTGTAGTACCATATATTTAAAATTACATGAAATAAAAGTTTATGTCAAAAAATATTTGTTCGACTACCAAATAAGTGGTACATGTTTTCATATAGACTAATCTTGCTCCAAATAATTAAACCTTGATTAATTTACTTCTCTAATACTACTGCGTGGAACATTCTAAATCTCTACTATTAAGGTCTATTTCTGAAATATTATTGCTATTTTTATTTGCTCCAATTATTATCTTACCTCATTGGTGACTTCACAAAATCATTTTTTGTAATTTTAATGTTACAAATACTCCGTTAATTTTGTGACTTTAGATTTGACAAATGAATAAGCTTGCTCTAACAGGTTACTATTATTTAATATGAAAACCTTTATAGATAAAACTTATAATAATAACATTGCAATTACTATCCTACTTCATTAGATGTGTAAAAATTTATATTAACAATATCACCATAAACAGTTACAACTTATTGTAGTCTAATGAATTAATTAATTAATAAAATCTAAAAAAAGCAGTCAAAGTTTTTTTTGCCTTTTTTTTTTTGGGAGGAGTATACTAGTGTAAACGCTTAAACTGTTACCCATGAAAATTCTGAAAGGCAGTAACAAACTTTATCTCCTCAATTATTATAATCTTAGCTAAAAAAACAAACACCATTATCGTCATCATCATTATCACTATATATACACACATGATAAAGCAGTATGTATACACAAAACAAAAAGAAAACACACACACACACACACACTGAGATTCTTGTAGTATAAACACTTTGGAGCATATATCTCGTGAGTAGTCCCCCAAAAAATGCTTTATAGGGTGGCAGCCTAGTACTCTATACACTCTATGCAAAACCCACCTGCTGTCTGAACCCCCACCCACCCACCTGGGACCAGCTCCCTTTTTTCTTCTTCTTCTTCTTGTTCTCATTCATAATTCTATAAACCCCATTTTCTTGATTTTGTCACTGATAGAGCTATTTTTTTCTTGAAAATCATAGCTTAAAACTGAAAAAAAAAAAACAACACCATTTTCTTGATCTTAAAAGAGCAATTTTTCTTGAAAATCACAGCAAAAAACAGAAGAAAAAAAAAACCATTTTCTTGATTTTGAAAGAGCAATTTTTTCTTGAAAACCACAGCTAAAAACTGAAAAAATCTCCCATTTTCTTGATTTTGATAGAATAATTTTTTCTTGAAAATCAAATCAAAAACCCCATTTTCTTGATTTTGAAAGAGGAATTTTTTTCTTGAAAATCAAAGAAAAAGGGAAAAGAAAGAACCCCATTTTCTTGATTTTGAGAAAGGCAACTTTTTTTTTTCTTGAAAATCAAGAAACTTTAGGGGAAAATCAAGAAAATTTTGAGAAAAATGATGTGGGAAGCTGGAGGGTCGTCGGGGTCATCGTCTGCTGCAGCCGGAGGTGGAGGTGAAGGAGCTATGGGGAGTGGTGGTGGTGGTAGTGGGAGGAGGAAGCCATCATGCAGAGAAAGGGAGAATAATAGGAGGAGAGAAAGGAGGAGAAGGGCAATAGCAGCTAAGATTTATAGTGGATTAAGAGCACAAGGGAACTATAATCTTCCTAAACACTGTGATAATAATGAAGTTCTTAAGGCTCTTTGTGTTGAAGCTGGATGGATTGTTGAACCTGATGGCACTACTTATCGAAAGGTTAACAAAATATTTCTCTTCTTCCTTTACTGGCTCATCTATCCTTTATGTAAATTGTATTAATCTGGATTTGATGCACTTGAACCGAGGGTTTTTCGGAAACAGCCTCTCTACCTCCATGAAGTAGTGGTAAGGTCTGCGTACACTCTACCCTCCCCAGACCTCACTTGTGGGATTTCACCGAGTATGTTGTAGTTTTTGTATTAGTTGAATTAATGGGGTGATGGGTTTTTGCTTGAATTTTTGTTAGATCTATAGATTTGGAAAATGGGGTTGCTGAATTTGGATCAAAGATTATCTTTTTTTATTTTCTGTTTTCAGTTGTTTTTTGACTTTCTTGATCTGGGAATTGAGTATGAGCAGCTTCTGATTTTGTGTTTCTCTTGGCTACTCAGCTGGATTTGCTGAAGTCCTTTTTTCATATGTTTTTAATCTACTGTTCTTGTTCTCATTTCTGTAAATTGGTAGGAACCTATAAAGTTAATTAATTTATCAGAGAATGGAAGTTGTTTCTGAAAAACAAGAAGAAGGTAAAAAATAAGGAAGAATTTACCTTGAGAATTGACTGTTTTTGATATCGAAATGGATAAGCAGTGCCCTTTATTTTAGGTCTGTAAGGTGAGGTTTGGTGTATTTGGTTGAGGTGCTTTCTTGTTTATGAAATAGTTTTCAAGATTCCAAACTGAACTATGTTGAAGTTGTTATCTGAAATATAGAGCTTTCTATCTCAGCAAATTTTTCTTTGAAACTCAAAAACCATGGAACTTCTGTGTTGATGCCTTTTGGTTTATCTTAATTGTGTGTTTCTTGGCCTAAACAAATAAGACAATGATTTAGATGAGTACAATTGTGTCTGAGCATTTGGCATCTCCTCCTTTATACAATATTATAGTACTTGTTTGCTAACCTTTAATCGTTTATGTTCAGTAATTTGATTGAAAGTTTCTTCTTTTACTATGTTTCAGGGATGCAGGCCAACTCCAATGGAGATTGGAGGTACTTCAGCTAACATTACGCCTAGTTCTTCGCGAAATCCAAGTCCCCCATCTTCATACTTTGCTAGCCCAATTCCATCTTATCAACCTAGTCCAACATCCTCGTCTTTCCCCAGCCCAACACGTGGCGATGCTAACATGTCATCACATCCATTTGCATTTCTCCATAATTCCATTCCTTTGTCACTACCATCATTACGAATATCAAACAGTGCCCCTGTAACACCACCTCTTTCATCACCAACTAGAGTCCCTAAGCAGATGTTTAATCTTGAGACTTTGGCCAGAGAGTCGATGTCTGCTTTAAATATCCCTTTCTTTGCTGCTTCCGCCCCAGCTAGCCCTACTCGAGGTCAGCGATTCACTCCTGCCACTATACCAGAGTGTGATGAATCTGATTCATCCACCATTGATTCTGGCCACTGGATGAGCTTTCAAAAGTATGCAGCCAATGGGGTCCCAACTTCTCCAACTTTTAATCTTATCAAACCTGCTGCTCAGAGAATTCCTTCTAACGATATGATCATCGACAAGGGTAAGGGCGTAGAGTTTGACTTTGAGAATGTATCAGTGAAGGCAGGATGGGAAGGAGAAAAGATTCATGAGGTTGGTTTAGAGGATCTGGAGCTCACACTCGGAAGTGGGAGTGCTAGGATGTGATTTTCTTGATTAAAAGAACTTCATATGGATACAGATTGAGATTATCGAGTTTGCTAGCTGATGAATCACTCAGCAGTCCAGTGGATGTTCGTATATCGTCTGCAATTTCTGTTACAGAGATGAAGTTGCGCAAATGTAGATCCTGCATGTAATGCATCTTAGGATGGATTTGATGTTCTCTGTTGCTGTTGCTGTTGCTATTTCCCTTATATACAAACATTTTTTTCCCCTTAATCTGAGGAGGCCCTATAAGTTTAGTTGGGTCTTGTCATAAGCATTTAGGTATAGATAGTTGGTGGTTTCTGTCTCCTTATGGTTGAGAATTGTTTTTAAGTCATTGTAGACTAGCAGGAGTTCTCTACAAACCTGAACTATCACATTATTTTTTTCTTTTTTCTTCATTATAGTAGATCCCTTTGTTGCTGTTCAAATGGATTCTTATTTTATGATCTAGCTTCAATTTAAAATCAGTGGATGTACTATTATTTAGTCTCTTTGATGCTTTATGTCCAGATCAAAGTCCATATACAAACTGTTTCTCACAGCATTACTAGTTGTCTTCGTTTATTTTGTTCTCATTGGAGATGTACTTTGTTGTAGTATTGCTCTTGGATTTTCTTGTCCTTAGATCTGTTGCTTTCTGTTGTTTCTTGTACTTCGGTTATCGTGTTATTTTGTTATAGTTACTGCTCAATATGCTTTGTTATGCTTTCTCTTTCATTACTTCTTTCTTTTTGGTTTGTTTTTTCTTAAGCCGAGGGTCTATCGGAAACCTCTCTACTTTTGAGGTAGGAGTAAGGTCTGTGTACACTCTACCTTCTCCGAACTCCACTTTGTGAAATTATACTGGTCTGCTGTTGCTGTTGTTAGAGATGTACTTTGTTGTTTTAGTTGGTCTATAGCATGATGGAAGGGCTACACAAACCTTCACTATACCATTTTAATTCATATGCCCTTCAAGGACAGGCTATGGTGGGTCAGATCGAGTCAGAAAGACTTTGACGACTCAAGGATTCACATTAGAAAAAGGAGAAATACAGCCCTTGGAAGAGATCTCTTAAGCTCGATCATCCAATTCGCTCTAACAGACAAGCATGGCCTATGGCAAGATGAATGTCAAGAAGTTGAAACTCTTTTGACTATCAAATCAAATCAAAATTATTGAATTTTCTTTGTTCCTCTATGGCCCCATTAGTAAACTACTACTAGTAGTAATATTAATAATCATGGCATGTTCATGCACACGTTTGTTATCAACACAAGCACAGACAAACAAGAAAAATACTAAACAAATGGTGTATAACTGATTTAATGTACAAGACCACGACTTCATGTCTGGTTGTGGGGTTCTGTACTACTGTATTACACATGTTCCTCTACAGTTGCTTTAGCATTATTTTTTTCTCATAACGCGGCTACTGTCACATGTCTTGCTTGCTGTTATATTTTTGCCCTTTTGCCTCCGGGCGGAGCTAAAGGTCTAGCTACGAGTTCGATAGAATTCAATAGCTTCAGCTAAAATTGTTTACCTTTAAAATGGTAAAGTTGAATTTATATACGTAGTTAAAGGACACATGGATTAAATTGACTAATGATTAGATTGTGTAAGAAAATAAAGTTTAAGAGTAGATTAGTCTAAGTTTCGAGGAAGTTGGCTCGTTTGGAATAGCTTGATTTCGTTCCTCTGAAGCTAGGTGGACCCCTATCGAAACACTAGACACTGATGGAAACATTTCGAGCTTCCTACGAACTTAAGTGCTTCGCCTCTGACTTATGGAATGCCAGCACCTGCTGAAGCCCGACGGAGCAATGCCGCGTGGAGGTTATTTGAACCTGATTCGTTATCGATGTCACGTATCGTCTTTCAATTCAACCACCTAGTGCATCCGGATTTTGTCCTATACAAAAATTATTGTATGCGTTGTGAAATCCGTCAAATATATATAAATAATTTACCAGAATCCAGTTATCTATCTTTTCTAGAATATAGAACTCATAAACTCAAAATTCTGGATTCGACAAGATTTACCCTTATTTAGCAAAATCAAGGTACAGGACATACAATATTCTCAAACACGTGGTTATGTCAAACAGTTATCAAACAACATCAATTATGGATTTTACATATATATCAATGCAAAGCTGATGGATTTTATTGCAGCCAAACATGTAGACACTGCCAACAGGTTCCAGCATTAGTAAATTGCTGAGCAAAAAATGGGAAGGTTTGTAAAAGAAAAGGTCAAATTTGTCCTTATATTATTTGAAATTAAGCAACTTCGCCCTCCGTTGGACTTTTGGTCTAATATTACCTCCTCCTTTAGGAAAAAAGTCTCGTTTTTGCCCTTGACCCCCAACAGAGCTCTAACATAATTTTAATATCATAGTAGAAATTGAGGGGTTAAACTCGAACCTTTTTTGCGAAAGATATGGACATTTAAAGTCCACTCATTTGCGTTAGAACTCTGTTAATGACAAAGGTAAATATGATAGATTTGTTAACGGTGAGATAGATTTGTGTTAATGACAAAGGTAAATATGATAGATTTGTTAACGGTGAGATAGATTTGCTAACGGTGAGTATATAAATGGACTGAAAGTGTAATGGAGTACAAAATTTAGCAATTTAGGATAGTACAACGGCAAATTTGGACCTTTTATCGAAAAAAAATACCACCAGAATCATCAAATATTAGAAATTAGCATACACCATAAAATATAGATACAAGTACAAGCTTCAATCTCTTCATACATGAAAAATACAAAGGTTAGGAAGTTACTAAATACACACCTGAAAAAGCTGAAAAAAACTATCAATCAAAGTAACACTCTTGTAAATTAGAATCCTGCTGGTTAAAAGAGAATGTCACTATTAATACAAATCCACAGAGGATATCAGCTATTTCAAACTCAAAAGTTCATTACTCATATATGTGTTCGTTTTCAACAGGGTCCCGGCCCTCTGTATCCGTCTTTACTAACTTCATTTGTGCATTATTGTTGTTACATTCGTTGTATCTGAAGCATGTAATGAGATGATCATTAAATATCCCTGCCACTTGCATGAAAGAATACACAACTGTTGGTCCTACGCAAACGAAGCCCCTTTTCATCAGGTCCTTGCTCATAAGTTCTGATTTTGGTGTTTTAGCTGGTACTTGACGTGCATACCGAAATCCACTTTTTATTGGTTTGTGATTTACAAAACGCCAGCAGTAGTTACTAAAGGATCCAAACTCCTGCTGAATCTGCAAGACATGTTGAGAGCAGCATTAATGATTATGCATCAAATAGGCAACAGATTGAGGAAAAGATGACAACAACAACAACATACTCGGTGTAATCCCACAAGTGGGGTCTAGAGAGGATATAGATGTACGCAGACCTAACCCCGACCTTTGTGGGGTAGAGAGGCTGTTCCCGATAGACCCTCGGCTCAGAAGGAAAAGATTACTTGTTCATACAACAATTTTTCACTATTTGCTTTAGTGAAAAGGTTACACCTCTAAAGTTACCAGTTTACTCTTGGTGTGTGTTTTGGACAATAAAGTAAAATTTGAATTAGTTGTTCCTTCTAAGTCTAAAAAGTAATAATCCCTTGATTCAAGATTTGAAGCAAGTCAAAAAACCGTCTATATTAATATTTGAAAAGCTAAGTGGATTAGGATCAGTTTTGCAACTTCAGGTCTAAAGGTACTTTGATAGTTGTTCTTTTTACCTTCTGGAAATGCCTTGCATTCTCTACTATCGCACGAATCTTTGGTTCAGATAGCAATGGATTTCCACTTTCTCTTAATGAGCGCAACCTTTTTTCATTAACATTTGCAAGAGATGATGGATCAAAGTTGTCAAACAACTTCCTGCAAGATGCAAATAATAAGTAATTTCAATCTTATGACATAAGATATCTACTTCCAAAGCTTAGAGAGATGATCTGTAATAGTGGACCTGAATATGTGTCTCTTATTAAGGATTGTAGGCCACGTCATTTCTGCCAATACTTGTGACAAGGAAAGTAGTTCATATAGCTTTGTGTCATCATAAACTGGGTTTCCCCATTCTTCGTCATGGAATGAAATATACAGGGGTTCTGCCAAAAAGAATAACAGAATCAGGTTAATGAAGGTTGATTAATTATTCCTTCCACCTGGTGGAGGGCAGAATTTGGTCCAATAAAATTCTCTCTTTAAGAATTACTACAATAGCATCTCAGCGAAACTAGTGTTCATGATACAAAAGTTTTGCAGCTGTTTTGACCTTTATTTGTTCACTCTCCCGTTTTAGAAAGATAATTTTAATTATTCACCAATTAGATCCATCAAGCTTCTACTGTTTCTTGCACAAGGAAAATGTGAATCTAAGCACACGAATTTACGCCTACAATCATCATTGAAGTGGAAGGTCTTATAAAAATTATCTGCAGGTAAGATCTACCCGTAGTGTGAAAAATGCCAAACCCACCCCCTAAACCCGCTCTACCCAGGAATCGATAGCACCTTTTCACACTTCTCTTTCTTGGTGATTCGAGCTTCCAACCTCCAGGTGCAGAAGAGAAGCATAAAGTTTGTGGTCATGGCAAATCTCAACTTAGCAATGTCAGGATCACCGTGAAATTATATTTGCAAATAGGTCCCATGCTCTCTTTCATTTTTAACTTTTATATTATTCTTTATAACTATCAGTGAGCATGAATGCACTTGTGGTTGATGCCTCTTGTAGCAGAAAGTTAGTGGGAGAAATTTGCAAATGCAATAAACTAGAGAATTTTCATTGTAGATAACCTAGGAATCGCTAATGCTTGAGTCCAAAAAATATCAGCCAAGGCTAGAAGATGAAATCACCAACAAGCTTCAAGAACATAGTAATACTACAACAACCTATCTACCAAACACTAAACACACAAGATAAAAAGCAGAACATGGATTTTGTCAACACTATGTGTGTCTACCAAGTATCAAGAGTCAGAATAAGGCAGCACTATTTTTGTTCCAGAAGGAAACAAGAAATACATTTTCCAAAAGTTTGTGCTCACTGTGTTATATTATGGAAGTCCAAACTTTTTAGTTTAGCTCAATCCACAATACTTCTATAAAGAAAATAGACCTTGAGCCTAGTTCAACTGCAAAAGGTAGGTCAATTGGTGAGGATTGCCCAAGGTCATGTACTTAACCAATGTGGAATTCTAACACCTCCTCGCACACCCAAGTACAGACATCTAGAGCATTAAGTGAAAACATAGGTGGTCAAATATTAGAAAGCCACCATTAGGGATGGGTCTGCCTCTAATATCGCATAAGGGAAAAGAACCACAGGTTTCAATCAATCTCAAAAACTGCTCAAGTGAAGAATCAGCGAGTGTTTGAGCAGCAGACAATGCAAGTCGATTTCTAGCAAGAAAAATAGCCTATACCTGTAATGTTAGAGCAACTGCAGGTATTAGAGGACTAGTTCAGACTGGATGATGTAATAGTTTTTCTTTCTGTTGTAGTCTAGCTAGCGGTGGCATGTGTAGGGGGAGAGGATGTGGTGATTTTTCTAGACTGAGCTGACAGTGGCTGTGAGTGTAATTCTCATTCAGGTGATTAATATACAGTTAGTTACCTAAAAAGAAGCTTTTTCCTCGAGGCTCGAACCACACTCATTGTTTGATTTTTTTTTACTAAAAGGATAGCACTTAATCCATCTTTATAGTATAACAAATGTCATATCTATGTTCTCTAACAAGTCTAAAACCTATCATCAACTAGAAGTTATTACCTATATGAACCTTTTCTTTTAAGGATGGTAACATTAAGAACCTTTTTCTTTCATTGTGCCCTTTCTTTATCTAAGTTTGCATTGATACCAAGCATTTGTAGATCTTTCGAGACAACTTCCTTCTATGTGATTTTAGGTCTACACCATCCCCTTTTAACAACTTCACTTACCATAGTTAATCTTAATGATCTAAGCAGTTGATGGAAAAAGGATTGCAGGAATCAGAGCAAGAAAACTTTAGGAACATTCCAACATAAAGAGGAAAGTCGCTCGTTTTCCCCAGCATTGACTCCTTATTAACGGAACTTGACCAAAGAGGCCGGGGTGTATTGAAAACATGAATATATGGGCTTCAGTGAAGCTAAACTCAAAGGGTGAGCTAAACTTTGTGAAAATGGAAATCACTATTATGAATATCTGAGCATAAACTTGTAATTTGATGGTGAAGGAGTGGCCTATATTCTGCTCATTGGATGTCAGCTAACTGTCACGCCCCGAACCCCGCCAGGACGGATTGGCACTCAAAGCCGACAAGGCCCGAGAGAACCAAGCTCTGCTTACATTCATTCATACGCATGCCATAAGAAACACCCCCAACACGTAAAATCATAAAAGGCTAACATCGGAAATCATGGAACATGTAAGATATATATATGTAGACATATGAGAAACTTGGCCGACATAGCCATAGAATCAAACTACACACAACATCACCTGGCATACCCACGTACGTCTACAAAAGCCTCTAATAGAAGTGCATACATGACCAACCTACTACATAATTCATTAAATCTCTCATATTTTCAGATGTTACGGTAGTCAGCTAGACTCCGAAACGTGCGGGGTGTTACACTAACATACGAGTTGCATTTTCTGCATTAAGAAAACCATTGATCAGAATTCAGATCATCAAGTTCCTTTTATTCACTATGGAGCTGCTGGAAGTTAGTCCCCAACACCCAGTGACCTTCAAATAAAATCAATCAATCAGTCCTCAATCCCAAATCAGTTTAGAGTCCACTACACAAATAATTTGAAACATTTTGCTCTATACTGGTCCATTTTTTCTGATACTAACTAATTCACCTTATTCTGAATCTCCCGTTTATCCCTAGACGTCCCAATATTTTACATTCACACATCATAAATAAATATCAACCAGCAAACCATCCTCATTCAACTTCGAGCTATCCTGCTATGTAATAATCATTATAAACTCAAGGGTCGAGCTACAAGACTAGGTTTGGCCCAGACTTCAAATTTGAGTTTAAAAATTCACTTCAACAACCAACAACATATCCAATCCTACAAGCGGGGGTGTTTAAAAATGTTGTTTCCGGGTACAACTATCTGTATTTAAATTACAAGAACTTCAACTTTAAGTTCAAGAACAACAAAGAAGTTCAACAACTTCAAACACAAGTTCAACAACTATGAACTATCAAAATGAAGTTTCTACTATTTTCTGAAAAATAGCAAAACCATAAGAAAAAGATGAAGACAGAAATGGAGAATCAAGTCCACCGAATTCACGATGTGTCCTTAAGGAATTTATTCCCCTCAAGTACCCGAGGTTATGGATTCTTTATGTGTCCTTAAGGAATTTATTCCCCTCAAGTACCCGAGGTTATGGATTCTTTCCTCCCAGGATAAAATGATTCACTTCAGTAGAATAGTGCTACCTCAAATTCTATCGAACAACGAACTCACTCAATGATTTGATGATCACATTTGAGTTTTTCAAGAAGAAGAGAATGTTTTTTCTTTCACAAATTTCGTACCAAAATCTGAGGAGAAAGTCAGGTATTAATAGCCAAAAGGTGGTGTTTCAAAAGAGAAGCAAAGGTTCATGAAAAGAGACAACTTTCTGAAACGTCACTTGACCTGCGGACCCCACCTGCGCCCGCAGGTGGCGACATGCTGCCGCAGGTCATCATTTGACAATTTTCAGAATCTGTCCCGCCCTCTGCAAAGCTCACCTGCGTTCGCAGGTGAAGACCTGGGCGCAGGTCGTCCTTTTCGCATGAAACAGTGTGTTGCTTCCTCGAAGGGTCGTGTTCCTTCGAGTTGCATTGTGACATGCGTCCACACATGCTCGGGTGTGTCCGCAAATGGAGAAAAATATTTCTTTTCAGATTAAATTATCACTATTTTTCAAGTTTTAAATGAATTTTGTCCAAAAAGATAGTCTCTCGATCTTTCCAAATCCGAAGCTGAGCCGAGCGAGCGAAGACGACGACGGCGCGAGACTTGTCTTGTTCTTGCCTCACTATCCACATGAAGGAATTCATTTCAGTATATGCATAAAAATGTTTCTTTCTCCCACCAATGTGGGAGAACTTTACTTCTTAAAAGTGAACTCCATATTTCACTTTCCCTCCATTTTTCTTTCCTCCATTTTTCATTCACAATACACTTGGAACCCAACAAAAAATTCACTTAATATGCATAATAATTTATCCACAACCTAGTAAGTTGTTGTCATAAACTTAGTGGCCATTTGACCATGCATACTTTTCACTTTTTTACAGAGTTGGATTCCGTAAATCATGTTTGGCCGTAAAATTCAGGAATTCAACTCGGAAAACACCAAAAAAGTTGCTTTCACTTTTTTCACTCCGAATCACTCGCAAAGTTTCAAAAACAACTCCGGTTTATATTTATGGACAAACACAACTCTGATTCCAAATACCATTTTTCACATTGATAACAAAACTACGTTTTTCAAATTTCACAATTTTCATGGCCAAACGAGAAACTAAAATCCTTGACCAACCTCTGTAATAAACTTGTAACTTAGTATCTTAGGCTGCAATTGAACACAATTCATTAAACTCCAACTTGACAACACGTAAAGCATCCATCTTTGCAATTCTCTCACACGTAAAGCGTCCATCTTTGCAATTCTCTCACACGTAAAGCGTCCATCTTTGCAAGTTTTTCTTTGACCGAAATTTCTTATATGACTTTTAAATATTTTAAGTTGTTAATTATCGTGATTTATAGTATTTTTTAAGTACTCCCTCCGTTTCAAAAAGAATGACATGTTTTGATTTTGCACGAAGTTTAAGAAAATAAAGAAAGACTTTTGAAATTTGTGGTTTTAAATTAAAGTTATGTCAAATGTACTAAAATATCTTTTAATCTTGTAATCTTAACATGCCACGTGTAAAGTTAAAATTAAAGTATTGTAAAAAAAAAGAAAGGGTCATTCATCTTTAAACAAATTAAAAAGAAAAATAGGTCGTTCCTTTTTAAAGAGAGGAAGTAGTAGTTTTTAAATATCTAAATTGTTTCAAAAAATTTAAAGCTTCTATGTCCGAATTCACTGTCAAAGTTTGAAAGTTTGAATCTCGAAATTCCAATGTCACATAAATTGGGAGAGAAAGATTAGAAAATTACCCGAGTTCGGCGTTATCCAATCGCAACGTTTGATCGGAACTGGAACCACCGGAGACAAAGTTTCAGCTGCTTCAACTTCAACAACTCCATGAGGAACAACTTTAGCTGGTTTTTTCACACCATTACTCTTTGAATTCACAGCTTTTGCAATTGACGAGTCCGACGACGACGACGAGCTATCAACTGAACCATTACTCCGTACAGGCAGAATTGTCTTCTTAGGCCTAAGTAAAGCTGCTGCTGCTGCTGCTGCTGCTTTCTTACGCCTGAGCTCAGGCTTCTTCATCCCTTCCTTCTTCCTCTTCTGCTCTTCTGAATCTCTGAACCGGTTCCCTCCCGGCCCCAGTATTTTCCGAGTATCGGTGACGAGTTTTGCCTGTGGTCGGAGCTCCGGTGGCGACGACATTGTAGAGAAGTAGTGGAGTGTGAAGAGAGACAAGTAGAGAGAACGATTGTAAAACGGACGAGTTTTTTTTTTTTTTTGGAGGTTTTAAAAACGGAAAGTGTTTTGGATTTAAACGTTCGGTGATACTGTTGACGTGTCGGTTGCTTTTTACTCCCTCCGTTTATATTTACTTGTTCATATTCCATTTAAAAAATCAATGAATAATTTATTTATTTCTACCCATTTTACCTTTGTTATTAAATATTATTCATTACTCAATGAATTTCACAAAGCACTAAGAAAAATAAAAATTCAAAAAGTATTAAATTTATTACAATTGAAGGGTGATATAGTAAAATATCACGTATTGTTTATTATTTCTTAATATGTGTGTCAAATCAAATAGTGGACAAGTATTATTGAACAGAGAAAGTATAGTTTCATAAGCGAGGTCTGAAGAGAGGAGAGTGTGCACAAATCTTAAACCTATTTCGGGAGGTAGAGAGATGTTTTTTGATGCACTGTTGACTTGAGAAGAAGCTTTTCAAAGTAGATCGAAAAACGACGTATCAAGAGTGAAGAAGTCATGACAAAAGCTATAGAAAGCATGTCAAAATATTCTAGAAAAGAAAGATAGCTACAACGAAAAATAAACAAAATAGATATTTATCATGATATCACATTAATTGGTGTATTTGCTCAATAGAAGGAAATGAATTAGACAATAAATAATTAATGCTAAGAATAAAATATTTTTTCTCTTGATGTGTAAAACGTACAAATAAAAGTGATTTTTTCATATAGTATACATGTAAAAAGTGAACAGAGGGGATACATGTCAATTTTGTTCTTAGATTAGATAAGTTATAGTTAATAACAACATACGTAATGTAAACTACAAGTTTCAAAAGATTTTTTTTAAAAATTCTATATCTAATCAAACATCGTCATAGCTTAGTATTACTAAAAGAAAAGAAAATTTGGAAATGCAAATAGTGGTGAAGGGAGCAGTTGAGGTTTCTGTTGTCTTATTCAGGCGCAGAGTCACATTCAGTTAGTTCCAAAAGTGGAAGTTGGTTAAAAGAGCATTTCCTTACCGTTACGGAAAGAATCCAAAGCCCACCAGTAATAAATGGGGACCAATTTTTGGTTGCAACGGTGCTGTTGTTTAATGGGCCTAATGGGCCTGAAGTCAATCAATATTGGGCTCTTAAACTATAATGGGCCTAATGGGCCTGAAGTCAATCAATGATCCAATGGTAAGTGGTAAGTGGGCTTGTTGTACCCCTATAATTCACTTAGCTTTCTCTATAACAAAATTAAATGTGACTAGCGGTGTGCAAAAACCTAACCGACCAATAAATCGAACCGATAAAAATGTTATTGGTTTATTGTTATTGGGTTATTGAATTAACGGTTTTTTAATGATTTTATAATTTTATTTATTGGGTTATTGATTCGATTTTGGTTTTTTCTTATTAGGTTATTGGGTAATCCTATAAAGTTAAATTTTTTCAATTTCCTCTCTTATAAATCGACGGTGAGGGTTTGCGACGACGAAGGTGAGGGTGAGCGACGGCGAGGGTCAAGCGACGGCTCAGGTTTGTGAATTGTGAGTAACTATTCAACATTCAAAGCTTGAAAATTCTTGTAAATTAAAACACATCATGTATGATTTTGGTTGCAACTAAGATTTAGTTTATTTTCATGTTAGTTGCTACTATTTTTATTTTATGAGTATTTTCTTATCGGTTAAACCAAAAAATCGAAACGTTAAGTACTAAAACCTGATAAATCAAAAATCGATAAAAAACATCTTATTTGTTTGGTTATTGGTTTAGCATATTTAAAAATCGAAAATCGATAGACCGAACCGAGAATACATAAAACCAAACAAACCGACCGATGCACACCCCTAAATGTGACTTGACAAGGTATGTTCAAGCATTGTGACATTTCCTCTTGATCATCGAGTGATTTATCGATCGTAATTGTCGAGTGATCAGCTTCATTCCATGATGATCACTAGCATATCCATTATATTGAAGATCAAACCTTAACAGGCTTGCATAGGTCGCTAGTTGGCGTGATTGTCCTTCTCTCTTACGATTTTTCTTTATGGCATAATTTTAGACTTCACAAACGTTTATGTGGCTGTTCTTACATTAACTTTTCATCCATTGCTCCGTTGATCACAATCGTCAAGTAATCATCTTTAGTCTATGATTATTAATAGATTTATCATGCAATGCATTGGTATATGCAGCTATTAACCAGAGTTGCTTAAATGGAATCTCTTACCATGCTTCTAGGCTATTAGGGCAAGAAAAAATTGTTGATTATGTTTGTGTTTCTACACGTAAAAGTATTCGTTCAGGTCCAAACATTCATCGTCAACTAAAGCGCATGCATACTACATTGAATTCACTAGTCGTTGATTTTATCCTATAATTTTATCTCGATCAAATATGAGATAAACTCATCATAAAATTAATCTCGAAATTAATTATTTATTATCTTTCGCACCAAACGAGCCTAAAGGGTTACTGTCACCAGTTCCCCGGTATTGATAATTGGCACGCAAATATAGAGAAAAAAGTCAGGAGTCAGGACTGTGACGTAGTAATAATCAGCACCTTCCCGGCAAACTTTTCCCCAAATTCATCATCAATCCCCAAACATCCTTATCCTCTCCGAATTCCAATTACCTCCAATGGCACCCCAAAACCCTAACCCTAATCCCCGCGATTTCCTTCTCCATCTCGAATCCTACCTATCCAAACGTGACGGCGTTGACAAATTACTCAAAATCTCCCGTTACGCATCCAAAATCATCCTTTCTTCCTCCGTTATCCCCGAATCCCATCCGTTATCTCTCCGTCTAAAATCCTTCGAATCCAGCGTCGGCGTTAGCCGGAAAGCATTTCGTCTAGGTAAATTCGTGCAAGACGTTAACGCTTTCCGTTTAGGCAACGTTAGTTCTAAAGAAGAGTTGATTTTGTCGATTTTAGCTTATGGAGGTGAGGGGATTTACTATTTTGTTGAGCAATTTGTTTGGTTAGGTAAAGCGGGGTTAATTGATAAGAAAAATCTGAGTATTTTACAGAAAATTAGTGCGTGGTGTGAGTTTATTGGGTATATTGGAAGTGTGAGTTTGAAGGTTAAGGAATTAAGGCAAATTGGGGAGGATGAGGAGTGTTTGAATTCGACGATCGAGGTATCGATAATTAGGGGAATTGGGTATGCTGATGAAATGGAGAAATTGAAGAAATTGAGATTGAAGAAGTTGATGAAGAGGTTGTCTGTAGTTCAAGATTTTGCTGATGGGTTAATGGCGTTAGCGGATATTAGAGATGGGAAAGGGATTCTTTCTGCACCGTTGTTGTTGTCGTCAGCCGGGTTGTTGTCAGCTCTTATTAGTACTCATAAGAACTGGATTTCTTGCTGATTTTCGATAGCTGGATTTGGAGGTACTACTTGTGCTTAATTAAGTGGAAGTTTATGTTGTCTTAGGATTAGTGCCTGTTTGGATGGGCTTTTGGCTTTTGGCTTATTTTAAGCATTTTAGCCAAAAACCAAGTGCTTATAAGCACTTTTTAAATTTACCCAAACACTTCAAAAGTGCTTAAAAGCTATTTTTAGCTTAAAAGCACCTAAAATAAGTCAATCCAAACGGGCCCTAGTTTGCGATAAAGATTCGTTTTTTAAAGCAATGTAATTTGTTTTCCCCAAAAATAAGAAGGGATTGGGAGGAGGGGTATACAAGAGATGTCAAGTTATCTTGTTGCTGATAGAAAATTTATATCTGAAAGATAGTTACTTTGCTACTCATAATAATTTTCTTTGATAATGAAAGCGTCTGGCCTTTTGACAGTTCATTAACTTTTCCCGTTTCAGCTACTAGCTACTTCTATACCAGGTTTGGCAAGTTTGCTTGTACCTGCTGTTTACTATAGCACAATCTGTATTTTTCAGCTGAATTTTTTCTTCTAATATCGGTTCTTGGGGAGTTTCGAGCTGTGCGAATGAGAAAAGGCTCAAAACGATCCCTTATCTTTGAGCATAGGTTTGAAGTGATCCTTTATACATTATATGGAGCACTAACAGTTCCTTAAGTTTGCTATAATGGAGCACATTTAGTACTCCAACAGAAGCAATATAATTTTAACGGCAGATGGTGTCGTACAAAAGTGAAGCACATATTGCAAATAGCAGGCTTCAATTGAGGAACTGAAGAACTTTGTAAACTTGCTAATGAACGGACTGCATTGAAGGAATCACCTAAAACATTATATTATCTTGCTTGGTTGGTTAATGATTCTCAAAATAGAGAATTTTTTAAAAGAAGCCTTCCGTCGGACACCTCAAACTACTGGAATCACATGACCATATATATGTGTGAGAAAAGAAAGTAGCAGCTATTCCTTATTGAAAGAACTTGATGCAGTTGAAAATAGCAGGGAAAATGCATAGTGAATTTGATAAGCTATCACCGTTGGAGATTATGAATCTGGATACCGAAACAATGACTATCTTTCTTGGAAAGCTCTTAAGTCCTCCCGATTGTATAGAGTCAACAGCTCTTTCTCCCCCTTCCCTTAGGTTCCCAACTCACAGCTCATATTCTAAATCTCAACATTAGAGTTCTTATGTGGTCTAAACCTTGAGAATTGAATGAGATATTAGTTAGCATCTTGAAATGCTTGCTTATAATGACTGGATCCTTTGAAAATCCTTGAGCATCACAGATGAATCTTGCAAAATGCGTACCTTTGTCATTAGCAGCACAATTGATAAGGTATTCTATTTTCTCTTCGTATTCAATTCTTGCCCAAACCAACACACTTGTGTAAAAAAGTTTCAAATTTCAAGAAGTTGTTTGAACTTGTACAATTTTAGTATTTCAGAAAGTGAAAACAAGTTCGCTTAGTCCAGGTGAGGTGCATATCTCAAGACAAGATGAATGACTTATAGAATTCTCAGTTGATTTGGGGAAGAAGCTGAGCTTTCAGCTATATCTTAAGTTCTTAACTGTGGGTATGGCCAATTGCCGTTAAATATGACAGTTTATGTTAGTAAATACCAAATATGCTTTATTTCTGCAAACATAAAGGACTATTAGTGCCCCATGTAATACATAAAAGATCATCTTAATTCTATCGTCAAAGATAAGGGATCATTTTGGGCTTCTCCTCTGTGGGAATCAAAGTTGTCGATGCAGTTAAAATATATGTGGGCTTTAATGACAGCATTTGCTACTGCTTGAGCTGTCCTTCTTGCTTTCTTGATGCATGAAGCTCTCTTTTGGTGCTAGATATACTTTTTTCTCCGTTCAGATTAGTTGTTCTCTGATTTGGTTCTGAACCTTTTCTTTTTTTGGACTACAAAATTTCAGCTGTATCCTTACTTCATCAAAAGATGTCAGTTATATCCTAAAAGAGAGCTTAGCCCAAGAAATCAAAATAAAAAACTAAAGCTAAAAAACAAAAGAAGCTACAAGAAAGAAGAGAAGAACAACAATTGGCTGGTACCTATAAAGAATGTCCAAAAAGATAAATTATCAAGTAGTGGAACTAAACAGGCATGATGGAGCAGAACCTTAGCACTACTTGTTTATTTTTGTGGAAGGCTTATAACTCATATGCTGAAAGCATCTTTGCAATCTCCCTTGTATTTTACTGATTGAAAAAGGAAAGAACTTCTCTTTTATTTCCAATTGCATCCATTAACAAATTTGAGATGCTTCTTGTTTCTTATGTTTTTTCTTTTGACTTTGCAAGCATATAACTACCTTATCAAGAATAGGTAGAATCTTTTAATCCAACATTAGTTGTTTCTGATATTTGATGAGTAAGCCTCTTAGGGAAGCCTTACTACCCCCCTCCCTCGCTTGATTCTGGTCAAATCTCAGTTTAATCCACAACAACATACCCAGTATAATCCCACAACTGGGGCCTGGGGAGGGTAGGGCGCAGACCTTACCTATACCTTTGTGGGAGTATCAACTAATGGAGGAAATTTAACTAAATAAGAATGTCAAAAGGGAATTTGCAGCCTGCTACCGCCGTTGGCAATCATCGAAAGAGCAAATTGAGACTTGATTTCCCATTAGAAACATACCAATTTTGTGTATACTGTTTTTCCTCTGTTCATAACATAACATTGAACTTTCTAATGATATTTTCACTCAGTTTGCATGGTTGATAAACATTTTTCAGTTCTTGTATTTGAAATGTGAGGTGATCTTAGATCAATATGTAATTAATCGCCACTGTCTGCACTGTTATAGCATTGAAAGTGACAGAATAAAGTAAAACATATTTCTTGAGTTTGACATTTAGGGAATGCTTTAAGTTCATTACTTGATCTGCAGAATATGTGTTGACATTTCACCAATAACCTCTTACTTACCTCTATTTTAGGGCCTATTGTCAAAGATTTTTGTCTGATTTGATATTAGTTGTGGAATAAGGAATATCCTTTCTGGCTCCTGTTGCAAGTTTGCAAAAGGATATTCTTGAGCAAATGATTAGCAAGTGACAGACCCTAGTTGCAGAACTGTATTCACCACAACAAGATGCCATCTTTTTAGTAGATACTATATGGATTAGTTGAGGTGCCACAAGTTGGTCTAGACCCATCTGTAATGAAAAAAAATGGAATTTTATGAATTCATTCGTTCTATTAACACCATCATCCTTTTCATACTTGATTTTATTATGTGTTACTTGAGCCGACCATCTCTCTACCTTCACAAGGTAGGGGTAAGGTTGCATACACTCCACCCTCTCCCTACCCCAGGTGTGGATTATATTGGGTATGATGTTGTTGCTGCTATTAGCACCATCCATAATCACAAGTTGAGTGCTCTAAATCTGCAAGAAGTTGCTCTTCAATTAGGCCCTATGATTACTCTTCACAAAAGAGGGAATGAATATACAGAGGAAATCACACCCCAACGAGCTTGAAAATAGGCGGTCTTGAACTTTTGATCCCCCCACTTGCCTCATGGGCGAACCTTCAAGCTCAGAAGGCGTAACTCATCAAAGTTGAAGTTTTGCCACCTATCTTTAAGGTCATTCTTGTATATCACTTGAATGCACAAGTGGGAATCTGTCCATATTCTGTTGGCTGGACTGTCGAGAATATTTCAAAAAGCTTAGTATTTTATTATATTATATATTATATATTATATTATTATAAATGCGAATGATATAGTTTATGGTAGTTGCCTCTGACTGTAAGAGAATATTTCACTGAATTTTTTTCACGTTATAATTAGAGCATAGCATCTACATGTCCACTTCAACGATCAATAATAGTGGTAAGAAGAATGAGATTGGTTCTTTTTGTGCCTACCTATGTGATGACATGATAAAATTTGTTTTTTTGCGCCTACCAATGTGGTGATAATATTCAGAAGGTAATTTCCAATAGCAAATTTAAAATGGTAACATGAAAAGTAAAGTAATACAATAACAATATATTCATTCCGTGTAGTTTCACGAAGTGGAGTTTGGAGAAGGTAAAGTGCACGTAGACTTTACCCCCTACCTCAGAGGAAAAGAAACTGTTTCTGATAGACTCGAGGCTCAAGGAAAATAGTTCAAACCGGTGTTGGAAATACAAGAAACAACAGATAGTAAGAGAACAAAAATTACAACAAAAGAATATGACAATCGAGGTATAAGGAACAATATATAGTAACAAAAATCGAGGTACAAGGAATTACATGATTATGACTACTAATATGAACGAACAGTGACACAATGCACTGCTACCTTCTACCCGAATCTGTGTCTTACACCATCTCATCTGAGGTCATGTCCTTGGTAAGTTGAAATGATTTTATGTCTTGTCTAATCACCTCTTTTCAATACTTTTTCGGTCTACTTCTCTTGAAATCATTCATAGTCAACTTCTCACACCTACTGGAGCATTCATGCATCTCTTCTTCAAATGCATGAACTATGTCAACCTCACTTTTCGCATCATAAAAATTAAAGTAATAATATGCCATAATCGATTAAATCGCACTATAATAGAGGAAAATATTCTGAAAATCTATTAAATCGTACTTACTATATAGTAGAGGGAAATATTCTGAAAGTGAAAGGCTTGTCAAAACCATCCACCTAGATGTTACACTAATTGATATATTAGTACGGCTTAATGTTGATTATAGAATTCATTTGCGTTTGTGTTCCGCAATCAAAGTATTATAAAACAGGAAAAAAAGAGTGTTAAAAAAATAGTTTTGGTACTTATGATTAATACTTAATTATGTATAAGAAATACTATAATATAATATTGATAAAGACTTAAAAATCCAATTTGGAATTTGATTAGAAAGTCATGCAGTTATGGTGTTCAATTTTGAATTGGGTTAACTCTATTAAAAGTCCATAAAACGATCGCCTAATACCTTAATTACACTTGGGGATTCAAAATTTCCATTCAATAAAAACTTTCTAGTTTAACTTTCAAATTAAATATCTATTCAATTATATTATATAATAATAATAAAGAGTGATAAAAACGTTTTAAACATAAATCAACAGTAAAATCGATTTCAATGTAGATATATACAGAACCTTTGCACTAGGGAAGAAATTTGAATTACGACTCTCTTTGCCAAGTTTGTATTATAATCCATTTTTGAGATATAAATAAATATCAAACATAAATAGATCCGCACAAAATTATTTTTATCTTTAGCCGCGTGTTGTGAACATCGTGTAATCCTTTAACTAGTAGTCTTTTCGATTGACAAGCACTTACTAGTTTTAATGAAATCAAATATGATCCTAAGTAGTTCTTCCGTTCCATTTTACTTAACTTTTTTTCTAAATATATTTATTTCAAATTAGTTGTCTATTTTCACAAATTAAGAGTGTTTTATTATTTCTTTTCCATATTACCCCCTAGTATTAAATAACTAAGAAAAATAATAATAGTTAAATTTAGAATTTCAAAATGATATCATTGATAGGGTTAATTTTGTAAAATCTACTACTAATTAATATTTTCTTAATGGGTGTGTCAAGTCAAAAGAGGACAAGTAAAATGAAACGGAGGGAGTAAATGTTTTCAGTAAATTTTATTACTATGCTCCACCCTTTAACAATAAATAAAAAGATAATTTTACTCTCCATATTAATTATAAATCATTTAAATGCATGAAAATGAATACGTATTTAATAACAAAGATAAAATAAAGTCAAAATGATAAATTATTCCTTAATTTTTTCAAAATGAACAGGTAAAATTGGATAATTATTTTTATAATATATACTAGATAAGAAAGATCAATAAAGATAATACGTGTTTACATACGATACTTTGTTTTGACTTATTTTCAGTTGATTAGACAATTAGCTAATTAGCTACGTAATTAACAGAACAGTTGAATGATGACTGTAAGCCTATCTTATGGATAAATTAAGGGATAATTAATGAAATAGTCAAACATAATGGTGTTATTTATAAAACTTCCTTAATTTTAAATTAATTACAAAATATATCGGGTAAAGAAAAATCGCGTGTATTTTAGACCTGTGTATCTCAAATATACGCGAATTTGATCTGTGTATCTAGGCTTTTTTTAAGCTGTGTATCTCAAATACATCCAAAATTTATATTGTGTATTTGAGCAATTACTTCGATATGTAACAATTATGTATCTCAGATACATCTAAAACTTATATTATATATCTGGGTCAATTACTTTAATATATCTTGTAATTATAAATCAAACCTCCTATATTTCGATTGTTTGTCCTAAATTAAACAGTTGAATGACCCAAAATGGAGCAGAGCTATCAGGAAAAACAAGATACGTACCTCCATGTATTTGTTTCACTTTTATTTTTAATCTTTTTTTTTTCTTTCACACCTTTTAAAAAATTAAAAGATACTTTGATGCATTCTATATATTTTTAGTTTAAAATTATAATCTCTTCGAATCACTTTATTTGTCACATTTTTATTTACAAGCTCCTTAAAAAATCATATGTTTGGACTATTATAACCTTATTCGTAATCTTTAATCATTTAAATATATATATATATATATATATATATATATATATATATATATATATATAATAAATATTTTTTCTTTAATCTCTCTTCAATAATAATTTTTTTTAAAAAGTGTTTAGGTAAACAATCACAATATTATGTACTCGCTCCATTTCAATTTAGTTGGCATTCTTTTTAAAAATATTTGTTTTAATTTAGTTGTCCCATTTATAAAATTAAGAAAATTTTATTATGTTTTTTTAATACTACCCCTATCAATAAATGACTACACAAAATATATATACTCATATTTATATTTTCAAAACATAATTAGTAAGATTAATTTGGTAAAATAAACCCTTAATAAATAGTTTCTAACTATTTTGAAACGAAGGAGTATATGCTATTTGCTTAGGTTATGTGTTTATTTAGTTATTACTCCCCAGAATAACTTGATACTCCCTTTGTCCCAATTTATATGACACGCTTTTCTTTTTAGTCAGTTCAAAAAAGAATGACACATTTCTATATTTGGTAACAATTTAACTTTAAAATACTACTTTATCCTTAATGAAATGATTTACAACCACATAATCATCTATGACTCATTTTAGACCACAAATTTCAAAAGTCTTCCTTTCTTTCTTAAATTCCGTGTCAAGGACGGAGGGAGTACTTGTCTATAAAAACCACACCTCAGTTTCAGTTACCCTGCCACCACCTACCAATCATTTCTGCAAATACTTTGGAACAAATCATTCTCCATTTCCATTTGTTCTTGTTCTTGTTCACCATGACTATAACAGAGGAACTCCAAAAACCTCATATCGCCTTCCTCCCTAGCCCTGGCATGGGACACATTACTCCCCTCTTCGAATTCGCTAAACTCCTCGTCATCCACCATAACTTCCACATCACCTTCTTCGTCATCACCACCGATGCCTCCGCCGCTCAGAACGAACTTTTCCAACCGGAAAATCTCCCTGTAGACTTCACCGTCGTTGAAATCCCTGTGGTGGAAAATATGTCTGAGTTTTTAACCGATGATATGAGAGTACTGACGCGGTTGGCTGTCATCGTCCGCGAATCACTGAAACATTTATCTTCGTTGTTACTGAAAATAAGGCCGAAAGCTTTGGTTATTGATGTGTTCTGTACTGATGCTTTTGAGATTTGTCAGAAGCTTTCGATACCTGTTTACTCTTTCTTCACTGGTTCTACTATTTTAATGGCGTTTTCGATGTATCTACCCACGCTTGATAGGGAAGTTGATGGGGAGTTTGTTGATCTTCCTGAACCTATTCAAACTCCGGGGTGTAACGCAATATGCCCTCACGATATCCTTGATCAGGTAAAAAAGTTTCGTGAAGGAAAATTTAAGATTTGAAGTTTATAACTTCCTATATATAGCATGAAACATGATTTTAATATATATATATATGGGAACCATTAGCTTTTAATGCAACATTAAGTTTTGAACTTTTAATGATCTTGACAGTGCAATAAATGATTGATGTGCTAGCTTTTAATGAAACATCTTGGGGTCTTTTGGTTGCTGGTTGGAGTTGTGCATGTATAAGTATTACAAAAATTAGTTATGCATGCACGATTTAGTTATATATGTTCTATTAGTTATTTTATCTTTTATACTTTATAAAATAATATATAGATTCTCTCTCATAACTTATGCATGTATATACTTATGTGGGATCCTGAATTGCAAAAAAAGTGCTACCAAACATGATACTCCAAATTATACAAAATTTAACATACACATGAATAAATCACTTTCTAACAGGGGCGGAGCTACATGTAGGCGAGGGGGTCGAACCCACTTCGGTGGAAAATTACATAGTTTATACAAGGTTAAAATTGTTTTTTATGTATGTATAGTTGATATTGAACCCCCTTTGACTTCTTCGTGTGTTACTTATTCATATTTCGACCCCCCCTTAATGAAAATCCTGGCTCCGCCACTACTTTCTAACCATCATTAATCAAATGACCCCTAAGTTTTTAACTATTGAATGTGCGAAAAATTTAATAGTTATTCGTTGAATTCATCAAATTTAAATCTTAAATCGTGTTGTGCAGGTAAAAGACAGGAAAAACGACGAGTACAAATGGTATTTACATCACGTCAGCAGATTGCCATTAGCTGCAGGAATATTTGTAAACAGTTGGGATGATCTTGAACCTGTATCCCTTAGAGCTATTAAAGAAAATTTGTTTTACCAAAAAATACCAATTCCTCCTGTTCATGCAATTGGTCCTTTGATCAAACAAGATGAAGTGGTAACAGAAAAAGGTGCTGAGATTATAGCATGGCTGGATGATCAGCCACCTGATTCTGTTCTCTTTGTGGCTTTTGGTAGTGGTGGCACTTTGACTAGTGAACAACTTACTGAGTTAGCTTGGGGTCTCGAAGTGAGTCAACAAAGGTATCGATTCGATTTCTGTCCCAATTTATGTGATAATTTTTTGATTTCAAAATTTAAACGAGTCTATTCTTTAACCATACTCGACTTATATGTTTTTTAAAAATATGTTTGGTATTTGCATTTCGGCACACTGGAAAGTTTACTTTCTAACAAAAGTGACGGACCTGGAGCTCGAATTCAAAAACTCTGAATATTCTGTATTTCCACTCTATAAATCCTTTATTATTGGTAAAAGATAAATTAATTTAAAATAAAAAAGTAAAGTATTTTTTTTGGAACAAATTAATTAAAAGAAAAGGAATTGATCCCGTTGTTTTCATTTGTTTGCCTGATTACGACTTGGTACACAATTTAAGAAAGTAAAAATATTTGAATTTTTTGTCTCAAACTAAATATATGTCAAATATACCAAAATATTCTTTAGTCTTATGATCTTAAATATATAAGATAATAATTTGAACTTAAAGAGCGATGAAAAAGGAAAAAGATATTTTTTAAAAATTAAATAAAAATAAGATAAATAAATTAAAACGAACGTGAAAAATTCTTTTTCATTTTATAACTACATAATTGTACTTTCTGTCAATAGGTTCATCATGGTGGCACGTAAACCAAGTGATGCAAGTGCCTCAGCAGCTTTTTTCAACGTTGGCAGCGATGAAAACGACCCATTATTGTATTTGCCTGAAGGATTCGTTAAGAAAACAGAAGGGAGGGGCCTAGTGGTCCCTTCTTGGGCCCCACAAGTAGCAATCCTCAATCACCCATCAACCGGAGCGTTCTTGTCGCACTGTGGCTGGAATTCGACTTTAGAAAGCGTAGTTCATGGCGTGCCTATAATCGCGTGGCCACTTTATGCGGAACAAAGGACGAATGCCACCTTCTTAGCGGAGGAAGTTGGCGTGGCGATAAAGTTTTCGAAAGTTCCTGGCGAAGAGATTATTAATCAGAATGAAATTGACAAAATAGTGAGAAGTGTAATGAAAGGAGAAAAAGGTAAGGCAATGAGAAGGAGAGGCAAAGAGCTTAAAGAAAGTGCTAAAATTGCATTAAGCAAGGGAGGCTCCTCATATGAGACACTTTGTAGTGTTGTTCAGTTTTGGAAGTCTCAGTGATTATGTTGCTAAAGGGTAGTCTTGGTTCGGTCGTTCCTCGAACTCAGCATATTTCAAAAACTTTAATGCACAAAACTGCTACGAGTGATTGTGTTGTTGAAAAAAGAGATTTTTAATTATTTTGTCTTTGTTTCTATTCATGATAGTACAATTATGCATGGGGACCTAAATAGGGAAATGTTGGAAATTTATGATTCCATGCATATGAGTGCACATGACGAATTGTTGTGGATTGTGATTTGTACGTCCTTTCCTATCTATTAATGTATCAAATGAATAAAATCTCGGGAATAAACTATAATTGCTCTTGTGATATGTGAAATGGTCAATTTCTATCATTTCATTTAGCTCTCCGCTTGGTAGATTTTGAAGTTGGAATTCAAAATTTGAATTTTAAAAGCTGTGATTTTTTAAAATTTGAAGTTGTATTTGGATATATATTTTAGTTTAAAAAAAGGTGAAGTTTTGTGAATGAAAGTCCCGACAACCCAAGAGAATTTGAAAATCAAATTTCACAGTTAAACAGTTATTTAAAGATAAATTTTCAAAATTTATGGTCAGATTCAATCGTTTCCTATGGTAGTAAATCACTAAATTGATATGCTTTTGTTCTTATTTGCAAAATCTACTAACAATGTGAGGTTATGTGCTTTTAGCTAGGTATATGTACCATTCTAACTTTTTTGAAATCCCAGGAGTATCCTATAGTACTAGTACTAGTCCATTCTCTTCCCCTCCCAGCCTTGCTTTTATTCCCGTCTCAATTTTTTTTTTTTTTTCCGTTAATAACGTTGAAATATTATCATAGACAAACCAAAATATTACACCTAAAGAGCACCTAAAAATCACATCCACCTTCTAGGAAGAGTGATATGATTACGTAGGCCTCCAATAACCCAGAAACTAATTTTACCATCTTTGAATAAAAAAACTAAATCTAGCAGCTTTCCTAGACCTCTGTTAGGATAAGTGAGAGTTGCTCGAATGGTAAGCATCCTTACTTTGAACCTCAGATTGTGAGTTCGAGTTATCAAGGGAGCAAAAGGGATGAAAACTCTTAGAGAGGAATTTTATAAAAAGTGGAAAAAGTGAAAACGAGTTTCATTAAACTGAAATAATTTTTATGACCAAATACTACTATTTTCACTAAAGTAAATTAATATTTCGAGAAAAAGTGAAAAAATTTTCATGGCCAAACGCCTCCTCTATCAATGAAATTACATACTCCTATGTATAAATCTCCCTTTAGATCAAATGGATTTTCTTTTATTTAACCAAGTGCCCAATACAGTTATTTTAGTTAGTAATTTAATTTTTAGATGTATTATTTCATCGTCTTACATGAGAAAAGCCGGTTGCAATTTTACAATGCAATCATTTTCTTATAATTTCTAATACATCGAACTTCTCATGATTTGACAACTTTTACTAGGATTCCACCTATTGAATTTGTTAATGGATTACAACTGACCTGTTCTTAAAAATTCTCTACTAGTTAACAAATTAAATTGGATCACATATCAGGGCAAGAAAGGAACTTCAATAAGTCATATGTCTTGTTTTGTAGGGGTGGTCGTTCAATTCTTAAGTTCGGTTCAATTATTTATTAGTATATATAGAATAACTTCAATTTGATTACAGTTTTTTAATTCAATTTGATTTGACTCAAATTTTTAATGAGCATACGATCAATAGATTGCGGTGAAATAAAAAATTTCATCAATTCATTTTAAAATGGAAGTAGTAAATGAAACTAAACAACAATATTTTAGAAATTGTAATTGATGCAAAGTGGAGGTGGAATCAGAAAGTTTAGAAGTGGGATCAGAAAGTTTAGAAGTGAAATTTTGGGTTCATGTAATGAAAATTTCATGCCTACATGAACCCAAAATTTCGATAAAAGAATCAGGACTTTAAATTTGAGAATCGAATTAAATCAAATATCCAAAGTTTGAAAAATACTAATATCAAAATTGAATCAAAGAATCTAAACCAAAAAATATCAAAATTGAATCAAATATCCAAAGTTTGAAAAATACTAATATCAAAATTGAATCAAAGAATCTAAACCAAAAAATATCAAAATTGAATCAAAGAATCTAAACCAAAAAATCAAATTAATTCGATTTGATCTGATCTTTTATTCTGTGATATTTTATGCCTATCTCTATTGTTCCGTGCCCTTCTCAACTTGCTTTCCACGTGTATTAACTTCTTTTTGTCTTTTTAAAATTTGTTTGATATTCAGTCCTTTATTTCCTAGGCTTTCCATATATTACCCTATTGTTTCTTGTATGGTTCAATTGTCCACGGTCAGTTAATTGAATTACTCTTTTGCTCCTCCTATATATAAGATATAACAGTAGTCATCTTCCTTTCTATATTTCACTTGTTTCCACCAATAAGTAAACATCATTCTTAATGATTAATATTCAAATAAATCTCTAAACAGTATTTCAATGCCCCACTCCCCTGGCTAGTCAAGAAATCTCATGTATATTCATCAGAAGAAGAACGTTATGGAAATGAGGATATTAATATGGATGTGTGGGCATTTTAGGAGAGATAGAATTAGAAATGAAGATATTTGAGACAAGGTGGGAGTGACCTTAATAGAGAATAAGATGAGGGAGACGAGACTAAGGTGGTTTAGACATATGAAGAGGAGATACGCAAATGCCCTTGTGATGAGATGTGAGAGGTTAACGTTGATAGGTTTTAGTAGAGGCAGAAGTGAGCTCGAAGGAATAATTTGGAGAGGTGATTTAGACAGAACACACCACAACTTCATCTTACCGAGGATATTACCTAGATATGAGGTTATGGAGAGCACAAAATAAGTAGGGTTAAAGATTAGTAGATAGTTATGTGTCGCCTAACTAGCTTTCTCATTTCATACCAAAAGTATTATTTACTCTAGTAGGCTCTTATCCTTTTGTTACCATTTGAATTTTTTTTGTACTTCAATTATCTTATTTTTTTAATTATAGGCACTTTTAATTTCTTTGCAGCATGCTTTCTTTATTTTTGCTTGCCATGACTTCTTCGCTTTTTATTTTTTATTTTTTTGTCGAGATTTTATCTAAAATAACTTCTTTATCTCTCAAAACATGAGTAAGATCTGTATATACTCTATTTTATCCAAACTACACTTATAAAATTATACTGACTATGTGGTAATATAATAGTGTGTCCTAGGAGAAAAAAATATATGAAAGAATGGGGACGTAAATACAATACTATAAAGTCATGGGACATAATTTTCGAAATAACAAAAAAAGTAGTAAGAAAGTGACATTAATTTAAACTTTTAAATACTTTATTACACTGTTTTTTTTGTTTTTTTTTTCTTTTCTCATAGAGTTTGCCCAGATCTAAACACCACCACCATTATCCCTTTTTTCTGCAAAATAATAATAATAATAACATTATACAACAATGGTAATTATCCAATAGAGAAGAACAAAGAAGAAGAATATAAACAAAGCAATTCAACTTTGCTCAAAAAAAAAAAAAAGAAAGAAATTTCCCCCTGTTGAGAATCAATCAACCGGGTTAATGGAGTCCGAACTCCAGAAATTACCACCCGAAACACCTCAACCAACCCGACCCGAATCCCTCGACGAAAGCTCCACCAAAGACGACCGCCCGCTTCTCAAACCCGACCCGACTAACCCGCAACTCCAAGTTGTTCAATCCCAATCCTCTAGCCCTAGTATTGAAGAATTAGAGAAGAAGTACGGTCCATACGTGAGACATGATGTATACGGGTTAATGGGTCGGGGCGAATTACCGTGGACCGAAAAGTTGCTTTTAGGGTTTGCATTGGTAACGTTGGTACCGTTGAGGGTAATTGGGGCGACGACGGTTTTGGTATTGTATTATTTGATTTGTAAGATTTGTACAGCGTTTTCGGCACCGAATCGTGAGGAAGAAGAGGAAGAACAAGAGGATTTTGCACATATTGGTGGGTGGAAAAGAGCTGTGATGATGCAGAGTGGGATGTTTCTATCGAGAGTTATGCTTTTTGTTTTTGGGTTTTATTGGATACATGAAACTTATCGGCCTATTGACATCAATGCCAATGGCAAATCGAATAACGAGGTATTCAATTTTTGCTGTTTAGCTTTTAGACGTAAAATTCCAAGTAGTTTTTGTTGAATTTTTGTTTATTTACTTATTTTATCTTCTTGTGTTTGAGCTTACTTGGTACTCCCCCGTTCACTTTTACTTGTCATGTTTCATGAAGCACGAGAGTTAATTTGACTAATTTTTGAATTTAGCTTATCGGCCTATTGATCTCAATGCCAACTCAAATAAGGAGGTATTAAATTTTGCTGTTTAGCTTTCAGGCGTAGAATTCGAAGTACTTGTCTTGTTTTATCTTCTTGTGTGGGATGAGGGCAGGCTAGGAGCTTATTGGTACTTACCTTTGTTTACTTTTGTTTGTCATGTTTTGCTTCACGAGAGTCAGTTTGACTAATATTTGAAGCTAAGTTGAATTAGATTAATCCAGTAATTTTAATTTTAAACAATGTTTGAAAACTATACAAAAGATACTGAAGTTGCAATCTTTCTCCGAAAAAATACATCTTAAAATGTTGGTCACGGTTCATACATTTTGAATGCTGTTTTTCCTTCTTCTGGTGAGTGGTTGACCCAAAAAAGGGGGTGGGGGTGGGAGTGGGAGTGGAGGGTTTCCAAATGGAATGGATGTTGATCCATAAAGGCGACCTGTACTAGTTTAAGGTCGGTAAGTACTGATGTAGTTTTAGTTATTGAATGCTGATTGTTCTAATTCATTCTTGAGGTACATCACTTAACTTGGGCATGCATCAGTTGAAGCTACTTACTACTACTTAAAGCTTTCTTTTTTTTTTTTGAACAAAAGTATTATGCTTGTATTTCTTTTGGTTGCCCTGACATTCGGGATGGGGGATGTGTTGAGGGGAGGGAGGGTTGCATAGTGTTGGCACTGTTGGGTAAGTGATGTGGAAGAATTACTAGGAAACCTCTATATTACCAATGTGCGATTGGATGCAATTGAATAATAAGTAGAGAAAAGGAAGACTCATAAACAAATTGGATTATCTGACCCTTACTTTTGGCCGGAGTAAACTAGTTGAATCAGTTAAAGAAGGACTACCTAGAAATTTTACATGATTAAGTGCCTTATACTGTTTCATAGAGTAATGCTGTGCTGTAACCTAATTTTCTCTTATACACATGAATCTATGGATGATTAGTATATAAACTTGGTTCATCTGATCTGTAGATTTGTGAACACATGTTCTTTTTAATTTTTCTTTTAACCAACAGCAGTTGAACCAGTTAAACAAAGAACTGCTAGCAATTTTGTCAAGGTCAGTGTAAATTACATCATGTTTATCCTTCAGCTGGGTGATGGCTTATTGAAGCCTCCTGTGCTTAGTTACTGAGAAAAAATACCTAGTATTGTCATCCCCCAGCTTGGTTCATTTGATCGGTGGTTTTGTGAACAAATTTTCTTCTTAATTTGTCATTTAACTAATATTCTTGGTTTTCAATTGCTTTGACATGTGACGTGAAACAACTTTTTCTCTTTGCCAGCATGGATCAAAAGAGCAGTCTGAAGAACCTGAAAGACCAGGGGCTATTGTGTCAAATCACATTTCGTACTTGGATATCTTGTATCACATGTCTTCCTCATTTCCTAGCTTTGTTGCTAAGGTCTGTGACTTCTTTTAACATATGAGTAAAATGTGATTGAGACACTACTACTTTTTGTTCGATGGCCCCACTTCTTTACTCTTGACCTTGGAACATTTCTTTGCTTAATCTCCTGACCTTACTCCTTTTTGCTTTTATTGCTGAAGAGATCAGTGGCTAAGCTTCCTTTGGTTGGTCTCATCAGGTTAGTTATAGTATTTGTTAGTATATGGAATTTATTTATTAGTGGTTATTACATTTTCATTTATCTGCTAATATCAAATTGTCGAAAAAAAGAGAGAAAAATTAAAGAAGAGAGAGGGGATATGTGAAGTCAAATATCTTACGTCTACGTCTTTTTTATTCACACCATACAACATACATACATACGTCTACTTGATGTAGAATACTTTTATACACTATTTACCATATTACATCTACGTATAATTTTTTATTTTTACTTAAATCGTAGTTCGTTGTTTTATTTACTTAAATCGTAGTTCGCTGGAATTCTCTCAGATTCAGGAAAAAAAAACACTCCCTCACAGGCGATACATGAGTCTGATATATTGAACTTTTCACATATGCTCACCTGGCAGATACATATGCTTACTCTGAATGAGTTGATGGATCAGCATAAACTCCATACAATTGCTAGTAATTGCTGATTTTTTATTATTCTTTCTTTTACAGCAAGTGTCTTGGCTGTGTCTATGTCCAGCGGGAATCTAAATCACCTGATTTTAAAGGTGTCTCAGGTAATAAAGATATTGCACTAAATTTGGTACAACAATATAGCTCGTCTGTTTGAGGAATAAGAGAAAGTAATCTTGTCTAGAGCTCTGCATAGTTGATTTGATATTTTATTACCATTTTGATTCTCTCTTCAAATTATATTTTATTTGAGATAATTAGTAAAATACTTGAAGGGGAGCCTTGGAGTAAGTAATCGGTAAAGTTGCTGCCATGTGACCGGGAGGTCACGGGTTCAAGCCTTGGAAACAACATCTGACAGAAATGCAAGGTAAGGCTGTGTACAGTAGACCCTTGTGGTCGGGCCCCTCCTTGGACCCTGTGCATAGCGGGAGCTTTAGTGCACCGGGCTGCCTTAGTGCAATACTTGATTATTCTTAATTTTAATAGTTGGTAACCGGGTACACACATTATGGTCAATGACATATGATTATAAAATCAATACTAGGGCGGATGAAGTTTTAATATAGGCAAAAAATTTGGAAACAAATTTATTCAATTTAAAACTAAACTCGTTTCTTTGATTATTATACACAATATACTTCAGATTTTAGTAGGAAGAATTAAATATCTTATGATGAGTATGATATCTAGTGATCACTGCATGATTATCTCTGAGTTGTAATTTGTATATACTTTTGTTATGATCCAAATGAAGCCTGCATTGGCTGTTGCTCATCTCATGTGAAAGATCTTTTCACCAATGGATAACAGTTCTAACAATATGTATACATTGTGGGAGGTTGCTAGCTTGTGAAAAGTAGCAGTTCCCAAAATGACCACGGTTCAAGGTTATTTGTTGTTCATCCACATGGATTTGTTTGAGTTGACCATTCACTTTCGCACTTAATGTTTTTCTAGAACAAGTGGTTGATGTATCAATGAGATATCCGAAATGTTTGGTGCTGACTTTGGTTGAAAAATCTTTTCTTGTGCACTATGATATCAATTATGAGTGTTATTTTTAGTTCTTGTCTAAGTCACACAATTAATGCAGAAATTTAGAATGATAATTTTGTTTTGCTTTACATTAAGCAATCTTTTGCAATCTTCATGAGATGGGGGAAGGATAACTTTTTTACACCCTCTACTATATGTATGACACTTTTGTGACATTTGAAAATGTATTATTAGTGATGCATTTTACTTGTTTTTGAGAATTTAAATTGGTGAATTTTCACATTTTAACTGATGTTTATTGCATTAATCTACCTTCTAACTTCTAAACCATTGGCTTAATTCCATCACTCCTTATATAGTATACAAGTTAAATTAACATCTTAAACTTCAGTCTTAGTGAAAAGATGTTAGGTAAAATGGGATAGAGGGGCACCCAAGGGTATAGCCTTGTGGTCAATGAATTGGGTTGAGAACCGTGAGGTCTCAAATTCAAATCCCGGCAAAGACAAAAAAACTAAGTGATCTTCCATCTATCCTAGCCTTGGTGGATAGAGTTACTTGGTACCTGGTGCTGGTGGGAGGTGACAAGTATCACATAGAATTAGTCGAGGTGCGCAAGCTGGCTCGTGGCACCAAGATTATAAACAAAAAAAGGGGATAGAGGGAGTCTTTTCCAGTCAAGACAGTTGAATTTCTTTTACAAAATGATTTTGGTGTCATGGAAACATTTATCGCTTTATAGACTTGGCGTGTTCGGAAACTACAAGGTAATGACTCTTCCAGAGATGTAGTAGACCCTTTTCTTAATGGTATTTAACTTTTAGTGCTTGTCTCTGTCCGTAGGTGACTAAACACAGTAAGGATCTTATTTTCAGTGTCTTTTCTGTAGTGGTAGCACGCAAGCTGAATAGGGCAAACATATAGCCTTTTCTCTTACTTGTATTGGAATGCTAAGTAGAAAAGTCTTTGTTCATATATTTTTGACTCCTTTCCAGCTTTCCCCTTGTCCTTTACCTTCCCCGTTCTTTCATATGCAATGCATCTTTAATTTTTGTGACATCCTTAGGATTAAACTGGTAAAATTGCAGGTGTTGTAAATGAAAGGATTCGTGAAGCTAACCAGAACAAATCTGCACCAATGATGCTGCTTTTTCCAGGTGAATGTTGCTTTAGTGTGCTGCACAGACTTGTGTGTCATATTTTACTGTGCATTTCTTCTACCAATATTTTATCTTCTTAACAATGATCAGTTTATTGATGAATGCTAGTAGATACGGGGTTCTTTTGCATAGTGAAATAGAGATAAATATAGAGAGATATCACATCTTTGGCATTTATTTAATGTTATGAGTGTACCTAAAATTTCTCTAGCTGTTTGTACTTCAACAGACTATTCTTTTCCTTGTGGACATGGTCTTCTTCCATTATTTTTTATTGTGGGTACAAACTACTACTACTAATTCAATGATGTAAAGTAGTTCATTTAGCAGATAGATCAAGAATCTACTAGACTTATTTAATGAGTTCCAACATTTGTTTAGTCAATATTCTTTTTGGTCCTCTACAACAACAACAACATACCCAGTGTAATCCCACAACGTGGGGTCTGGGGAGGGTAAAGTGTACGCAGTCCATTCCACTACCTCAGATGAAGTAGAGAGGTTGTTTCTGATAGACCCTAATATTAGAGAGGTCCTCTAATATATCTAAACCTTGGGTATTAGTTGTAATATTAGACTTCTTTAATACACTTAGAAGTCTCTACCTGGATAGACTTATTTGTAATTGATGTCCAGCATTTCAAGAACTCTGTCAAAAACTTTGGAGGGTCTTTTTTGCTTCAAAGAATGAAATGAGCATTTATTATGATTCGGTGTATATTTGAAAGAGAAGCTGAAGGATATTTGGGGTTGAAAAAAGTGCAAGGGATAATAAAATAAAACACTTGGATTTTTTTTTTTCTTTTTTTGAAAAAGACACCTGGTCAAACTTAAAGAGCTTTTATACCGAGAAGCCATAAGTTGGAGGTGTTTATATTATAGCTTTTGGTTTGTGTTAGCTTGAAAGTACTTGGCTTAAAAAACACTTTTGCGGAACACCGAAATAAACCAAGAAGTGGCTAAAAGCTAGTTTGAGACCAGCTTTTAAGCTAACCTAAAGAGCTTATAATTCATCTCTTGGATTCCCTCACAAAAATTGACTTCTGATGGTTTACTATAGTTTTGATCTTTTTTCTTTTTCCTTGTAGAGGGCACAACCACAAATGGTGATTTTCTCCTTCCATTCAAGAGTGGTGCATTCCTCGCAGGAGCTCCAGTGCAGCCTGTGATATTAAGATATCCGTACCAGAGATTAAGTCCTGCTTGGGACTCGATATCTGGGGTAAGTATTTGGCGATTTGAAACTTGCTTTTATCATTTTAGGGACACTCTTCGACATGGTAGCGCTCCGTCTTCGGCGAATGATTCTGTTTCATGATACTGTGCTCTGTTGCAGGCTATATTCTTGCCCCCTCCTAGCACCATGATTGTCTTTTGTGTACATCTTAAAACATGTTATGTTGCTAGTTTTGGACTTCTCAAGGATCATTTTCTTTCATCCAGTCATGTACTAATTGTTTTCCTGTCCTTCTGCAAATGAATCCTGCACTGTAATTTTCCTGTTCTGACAGTTTGTGTAACATAATATAGATATCGATTATAGAGTTGTACAACTTTGTCAAGATCTTGGTTTCTTGACCACAAAATAGCGGAATGATAGATTTTTAAGATGAATTTTGTGGCACCAAGTTGGTCATTACAGCCTCTCTACTTCGTCTGAGGTAGTGGTATGGACTGCGTACACCTTACCCTCCCCATACCCCACTTTTTGGGAATATACTGGGTATGTTGTTGTTGTTGAAGTTGGTCCTACAAAAAGGAAAATTCAGTATCCAATACCTGAATATTTGTTCTGATATATGAAGATACTGCTGATTGCACAAAAGTTCTTGTTGGGATATGCATCTAATTAGATGGTCAATTGGTTACAATTATAATGCCATGAATCTATATGAGACTGTTTCTTACTGTTAGGATAAAATGCAATTCCTTTTTCAGGTTCGGCATGTGATTTTCCTTCTCTGTCAATTTGTAAATTATGTGGAGGCAACCTGGTTACCTGTATACTACCCTTCTCAGCAAGAAAAGGATGACCCTAAACTTTATGCTGAGAACGTTCGGAGGTTGATGGCTCATGAGGTATGATTTGCTTGTAATTTTACCTTAATGACAGCTCAATCTTCATAGTTGACAAGTAAGAACATAAAGTAAATCTGGAGACCTGTTAGGAATATGATTTGCTAGTTGTATGCCTTCCCCCCCCCCCCCCCCCCCCCCCGGGCACGATTAGAGGAACACGCTTCATTGAGCCGTTTTGTAAATTTCATTCAATGTTTCCTGCTCATAAATGTGGAATTTGTAGAAAACGGATAAATATCTCTGCAATCAGGAGATGTCAACCCATGTCCCCTATTGAGCTTATGTTGAACTTATCTTTAGAAATGACGTTTGGAAAATAGGAGTCCACCATTTGGAGAGTCGACCATTATTTCTGTGCACTTATGTTTGTATTCCTTGAAAGTGGAGAGTATTATCATGATCTCTGCACTGCAACCAACAATGTATATCTCTAGAAAGTAGTAGTCTTTTCAACCTCCTCCCCGGTGTTCTCCCAAGGCATGTAAAGTAAATAAGTGAAACTATTACAGGGTAATTTCAATCCTCTGAATACTTGTGTGCGGATTGATGATCTCATTCCTCTGTTCTTGCAGGGTAATTTAATACTCTCAGATATTGGTTTGGCAGAGAAGCGAGTATATCATGCTGCTCTCAATGGTAATAATAGCATGCCTACTGTTTTCCATCAGAAAGACGATTGATAATTTCATCGCCTGGGCACTGAAAAGATGTCTAGTCCAAGTGTGATACTAGTTGTTTTGTTTCTGAATATAATGACAGTGTGGTTGTCCTCTCTACTTTCTAAATTAGAAAACTTGGGTGTTGTGTCATACTTCTGTATCTTCATGGTATCAAGAAGCATCTGTCTTTGTTGATATCCTGAGTGGACATTTGTCGTTCAAGTTTCCAGTTTGAGAGGTTCTGTGTTGTATATCATGTGTTACATGACAATTAGGCAATGTTTTAACAAGCATCTTGGACATTTGTTTATCTGAAGCATCTCTTTGGTGTTCCTGCAGGTTTGTTTTATCAACAATAATTCGGGTTCGCCATCTGTATATTCATTCTGTGATTCTATTATTTGCAAAAGTTATATGAAGATAACTTATCCAGATGAAGCATTCTTTGTGTCTATATCAATGAAAATGGACCTATGGACAACATTCTTTGGCCACAGCCAGTGGTTACATGCTCAAAAATTTCTGTTTACTATTCATTTACCTTCCGTTTTGACAAACCCAAAAAGGTGAATTCAGCATAGCAGCTTGTGCTGCTGGCTGGGTTGAATGTAATTCCCAAGATTAGTTTAGTCTCTTCCTTCATCTTCCTGTATGTGAATAGACTCCCACCACTAATTTTCCTTGACGATTGCTCCTGAGCTAGACTTATAAGTTAACCTCTTGACCTGCTTGTTGGCTATCAGGAGTTCTAAAGGTTCTTGTTCGTTTTTGTTTTTGGCTAATGTATTCAAAGATCAGAAATCTAGTATGTTGCGAGGCATAACACTCATCAAATATCATTCCTCACATCTTGAAGTGTTTATTTCTCTTTTCGTCTCTTTTTTGTATGTTACTGATGATTTTCATTGGAGGTAGAGGCGGTTGAGGGTGGGGAGCGGGTGGGAACGGATACGATGCCATTGATGTTATCATTGCGTTTGCTTTTTGTATGCTGTTGAAGATTGTCATTCGAAAGAGGGGGTCGAGGGGGAGAGGACAGAGATACCATTGATGTTTTCATTGTGTTTTGTAAATTTAGCCAAGTAATTCTTAGCATCGCGTCTTTATTAATTTTGTCCATATGGACTAATTTGATCTATTATTGTGCTGAAACTATGGCCTGTGTGCTTCTTTGTGGGTAAAAAGTTCCAAAGTAACACTGATTCCATTTGGATTGTACGATTGAAGAAAGAGAAAGCATTTTAGTATGAGAAAGTAATTCAAGATAAAGCACCATACGTGTCCTACCTAATTTACGATGTTTTTCGGTGGACCTAAATCTAGTTTCTGAAAAATATTTGGGAATATATGGCCAAACCCAGGCTTAAAGTGTATAATGCATGCTTTTCTTATATGGTTTGGTAAGTGAAAATTATCTTTCTGCGACTGAAATAAATTTTAAATGCTCAAACTTCCTTTTTGTTTTTCCTTTTGTATACAATAGCAATATACCCAGTGTAATTACACAAATGCGTTCTGAGGAGGGTAGTGCATAATGCAAACCCTACCCCTATCTTGAGAGGTAGAAACCGTTTCCGATATACCATCAGCAACACAAGTTTTTGTGAGAACCAGCACTGACCTTTTGAACTCACCTTTTCTTCTATTTAAATCTTTAACAAGACATCTCAAGATATAAGGTCTCACATATTGCCTAAACAATTATTAACAACTTACAGTTGAAATGCTACTACAATTTTAACATTCTGCAACTTAAACTGGAAAACATCACAACTTCGTGTAACTGGACATCTCCATGTTGCAGAGGGGCATATACAATATAGCATCACAGTATATCACCAGACTTTAATAGCAGATACATTGCACCGAAGGATTGCTCATTTCTCTTGACTGAATGACTAATCAATGTATCGACATCTTTTGTTAAGAAGAGAATTCGGGATGTAGGTTCCTTTGTCTGGATGCGTACTCGTTTGATCAATCGATGGACTAGGCAGAAATTACTCAAAAGATACAAGGAGCAAACAAGGTAAATTGCATACAATGCAATGCCACACTACAAATAGTATACCTTCTTAAAGAATGTTAAATCTCATCATTTCTTGGTTTTTTGAAAACATATGGAGTAGCGTTCATAAATTTTCTTATGTGATCACAGGAGGGTACATTATGTTTACCTTTCCTTTGAAGAGCGATTCGTAGACTTCTTTGACTCCAAAGAAGGTAAGCAACCTTTAAGGGGTGACTGTATAAATAACGAAGACGTAGATAACTTCTGTTGTCTCGTTGAAATTGAAGAAAAACAACTGAATGAGCTCCTCAGTCTTCTCTTCTCACTAACGTATTCTGGGCCATTTGGTTCGTCTTCGACAGCAGCAACTTTCAAAGCCTCAGGTAACATGCAGTTGAATGCTGAACCTACGCAGACAAAAAAAGAAAGAAAAAGAACATAAGAAGCATGCATATCATACCCCCGTTTTATTTTATATCGCGGTGTTTAATAGCACTCGGAGTTTAAGATAGAAATAAAGACGTGTGTGTTTCATCACCATACCAAAAATGTTCTTAGAACTTAATGGTAATAAACACGCCATGACACTTTTATGGCTATATAAGAGCATGTCATTAAGGGTAAAATAGGAAGTAAGCGTAATGAGTTCCCGATAGAAATGTGTCATTCTTAGATGCCTAAAGCTTTTAGCTTTGATCATTTGATGCTGAGTAAAACGGTTCTTCGCTGAATAAACTACAACCAAGGCAAAAGATAGATCACATCTTGGGAACAGACAGAAAAGGAAGAAGTGCGACATGAAATGGAATAGAGGGAGAAGTTGATAAGCTTTTCTGTAGAAATGAGAACATTCAATCTCCATGTATCTTTTGAGTTAATCGTCAAAAACACACCTACTATCACTTTTTCACGAGTTTCATACCTCAATTATCCATCGTTCTCTGATAGTAACAGTTTATATGGGTAAACAAAACAATGGATAGTTGAGATATGAAACTCGCGAAAAGGTGATAGTTTAGGTATGTTTTTTACCGTTAACTCTTATCTTTTCAAATAGGACATCAAGAGGATATTTCCTTCAGGAGGTGAGACACATCCACAATGGCTAAATGGCAATATGAAGTTATCATTTATTTATGAACATCATCTCAAGTAGCATCATCATAAGCAGATCATTGCTTGAGACTGCACAAGTATACAGGACAACTTTTCCCACGGTCTGATAAAGTCCACTGACATAAAAATCTCATAGACACTTTTAACAATATTATGGAAATAAAATTGTAATTTTACTATGCTCTTAGCTATACTCTCTGCGGAAAGAAAACCAAAATATGGACAAAGATATACTTAAAGAGATGTGCATGTTCTATTTCAGGAAAGTCATATTCTATAATTGAAGAGTTATATCTCTAAGATGGAAATTCAAGATCAATTCCTTGCCGGGAATGTGCAATAGTATCATATAGAGCAAGAGAAGCCACCGAATTTGTGTACTAAAACTGAATCGATGGAAAATGGATATATGTAACTAATACTGCACCCAAGGGCTTGAGTGCCAAGATGAAGGAGGGAGAACGGATTTTAGTTGTGAAGTGGAAAGAAATAAAAGGTAGGATTTATTTCTCTATGAACCACGTAAATTGATGACGATTAAAAGCCAGAGAACATTCTGGGCAATATTAGCTGTAGATACAGCAAAATAAAGAGTTGTGGGATGGCAACGAGTACCTAATTTTGCAAGGCGGTTCACCCATTTTGGAATCTTTTTCCCGGTCAGCTTGTAGCATATATCCTTACAAAAATGGTTGCAGTTCTTCACAATCAAGTGATATGAGTCACCACTGTAGGAAGCAGCTTGATGTTCAATGAACTCTCTAACCTGACTTGGATCCAACTTTGTAGTCCCAATAAATATTGACTTCCTAAACTTAAATCCAGGACATTGTCGCGGTTCAACTTCAAAGACTCCACTGGTTGGGTAATCATGAGCTCCAAATGCATATTCTACTCCATGAACTGGGAAGTATATGTTACATTAGTTGAAGTTCAAAAAATGAGGCATGGAAGAAAGTTGCTGATGCATCCAAGATTTGCATTAGAGACATGTTTTTTCTTAGCAATAGCGTAGCTAAATGAAATATACGACAGACAAACATATGATAATGTGGTACATATCATCTTGTAGATGCAATTCCCTTGTTAATCAATTAGTAAATCGACGTTTAAAATAGGAGAAAAATCCGTATAGAACCATGTATTTACAAAAAGGATAGTTTCCCTAGGTGCACTCGGACATAAGTGTCAGTGAATGACCAAAAAGAAGTAAAGAGGAAAAATCTAAACAATGCATCTTACCTTCCACACCAGAATGGAAGATACCAAAACCAGCCCAGTAGACATAGTTATTCATAGGTGTCAAGTCATACACATTGAGACAAACTGGTGCCTCACCAGGACCAAAACGATCCGACTTAGTTTTGGGGAGCAAACAAAAATGTGCTGATGATTTGGTTTTCAGGCGGAGGGGCACGACTGATTTCCATCCTTTCTTTGATTTTAATGACATTTTCCTTTTACTATGCAAAATAAGATTCACTCAAAGCCCACCGGCCTCTTGTACATCTGCATGAACAGAAGAGAATAAGTGAAACTTGCACCAGGTGAAGTTCAATCACACCAATGAAAGAATGATAGGTCAAGAACTGAAGACACAAAGATCAATAATCATAGCTGTGTGTGCTAGCGCTTTCAGTCCAATAACAAGACCAGCCCTTTTGGGAAAATCATTAGCCCTGTTCGAGAAATCTCCTTCCCTCATTTAAAATTAGCCTTCTGCTTTCGAGAAATTTCCTTCTGTTATTAGCACTACACCTGAAATCTATCTTCTGAGTGATTTAATGCATTGTAAATGATGCTAAGAGTGCAGAACATGCCGGTAATGAAATTACAATATACTAGCTCTATCTAACTACGCGTCCATCCATCCAAAACCAACTTTTATTACTAGTGCATGAAATGTGTTGCACAATAACCAAGCCCCTCAAAACAATTGTTCTCCATTCAACTTCACATCAGATCATTAACACCATTGCACTCGAGGTACCACATTACAACCTTTGGTCATGCACTTTTAATTTCTTAAAGCAGAGATATTACACATTTGCAGGCTCTTTTTGTTTATTATTATATTAGGGAAAATACTTAGACAACAGCCTGCTTTTACTAGTCATGTTAGCTGGTCTATGATACAGCTCGATCCTTTGAGGATATTATATAAATATTGCTGTTGCCACCTTCCATTTTAAACACCTGCTGTTGCCACAAGGCTAGTATGACTTCTCAATGGAACCTTGAATTGTTCAATTCACAAATGAGTATTTAAACAAACAAAGGTAAGTGAACATTGAACAGTTGTAAGGAAGTTCCTATAAAAGATTATTGAGAAGGAATCTTCAGTTAGGAGAAAGAGGAGAGAGGAAAGTTGAGGGGAAAAAAAATATATATCCATCTCTTTCATTTCCAAGAAAGTCAACTTTGTGGCATTAGTAGGAAACAACTAACTCTAATATGTAATCCTCATTGGACTGCATCCAATATTACAGCTCTTTCTTACATCTACTTTATTTCAAAGCAAAATTGAAAGTTGAATTTTAATTAGCTTATTTAGTGGATATTTGCTAATACACTACGGGGTCGTTTGGCTGTTGATTAGGAAGGGAGTTATTCATGTATTAAAACTAGCATAGTTAATATCACGTTTGGTAGCTTTTTAGTTGCTTTGTATAAAATTCAGCAGACCAAATATGGTGTTGGTTATCATTTTACAATCCCATATAAATAAAACAAGTCCTATAATTTATGAGTCAATTTATGTATTATTTTATGGGAGATAGAAAATGGAATAACTAATACATAAATACCTAAACGTTGCATAACTAATCCCTACATAACTCTAACAAGCAACCAAATGACGCCTAGCCTCCTCATAAATCAGACAGACTATTCATTATTCATTAACCATAACTAGCCTCCTCAAACAAAACAAAAAAAGAAGGCACATTAATTATTACCTTTAACTAAGTATATAATATCAATTTCTACCTAACTTGAAAAGCAGTAAATGGAGTTCACACTTCTTCATCTTTGATGACTTGGCTACTGGTTTCAAAATGCGTACTTTAAGAAGTTCCCAATTCTCATCCTGATGACTTTTCTAGTCAAGAACCAAGTCAAAAACATCTATGTTGCTCGGACTCTTCAAAAATATCAACGGATGCGTGTCAGATACTTCAAAAGTAGTGCTTTTGTAGAGGATCCGAAACTGGTGCAACAACTTTTTTGGAGAGTCCGAGCAACATAGGTTAAAATAGAGAGGAAAAAAATGACTGTTCTAAAAGGAACTCATAAAATAGTTTGACCAAAATGTTCTTTTACATAATTATTGAAGATAATATATGATTAATAACTCCCACATTTGGAAATGCAGAGAGAAGAAAGGATTGAGAGTTCAAAAGACAAGTGAAAAACTATGAAGTAAGCAAATCCCACAAATTATTAATATCCCCAAAATAACATAATTAAAATAAATTAAACTTCTACCCTTTTTGGACAAGTAATCACCACATAGTAAAGAATAAACAGTTCACTATTCCTTCAAATAAAAAAGAGCTATTTATGTGACTCTCCTCATTAGATTCAGACATTAACAGTAAATTTTATCTGTCCCAAAAAAATAACAGCAAGCTTTATTCCTCCAAATATTTAATACAAACTCCAGTTCTGAAATACTGTTTTCCAAAGAAAAAGCCAACAAAATTCATGTAATAAACCCAAAAAAGCTGCAAATTGTAAAAGAATAAAACTGGAACTTAGAAGAAAAAAGCAGAAATTATGAAAGAATCACAGCTTCAACTTCTAAAAAGACTAGTATTATACTATTATATCAAGATCTTACAGCAAGATTGAAACTTTTATAGTGAAAAAAAAAGATTCAACCAATTCTTGAACAAGAAAGAGCAGCTTCACAAAATAGTGAAAATACCAAAGTGGCCAACAAAATGAAAAAAACTAAAATGTGGACAGAACTCAACCACAAATATTTAAGAAAAATCCGAACTTTGCAGAAAAATAAAATTCAAAAGCCACAACATTTGAATAAACATCAAGAAACTCATAAGGGGATCCAGGATATAAGCTCAATAGAATCAATCTTTAAGAATTTCAGCATTAACCTATTACACTTATAAAATTATTGGTTCATATCTACTATTTATTACTCCCATGTCCCAATTTGTCTGCACAATTCGGATTTTGAGAGTCAAACAGTTTAACTTTTGACAGTGAATTCGGGCATGGAATCTTCAATTTTTTGTAATAAAATTTACATATTTCAAAGCTACATAAAAAGATAGCCACAATAATCATAACTAAGATATTTAAAAGAAATATTAAAAGATTACGGTCAAAGAAAGACTTGTTTAAATATCAAAATCTAAAAGTGCCACATAAATTGAGACACATGTCGAAAGTACTGAATTCAGATAAATTCGATAACTTAACTGCATCCATTAGAGAAAGACAAAAATATTGGATAAAAGACTTACAATTTTCCATTAGAAGAGATACCAAAGACTCCACCTTTGAGCTTTTCTTGAACATACACACACAATACTATAATGCAATTAGTGAAGAAGAAAAAAGACAGCAACCTTAAAATGGACCTAGTTGTTGTCTGTCAATGAGTAATTGACACACATCCATGTCATGTTTTTGTGACAATGACCCACAAAAATTTACACAGAAAAAAGCTCAGAAATCATGAGAATAATGTTGTTTGAACACAATTAAAGTAAATTATGCTTTGTTTAGTATGAGTAAAAAGAACTGAAAAAAGAAGAAGAGGAGGAATTTGAAGGGACCCAAGATTTCAGAAGGTCAGCAGAAACTGACAAAAGAGAGAAAACACAGACACAACACTCTCTCTCTCTCTCTCTTCTTTACTTTCCTTAATTTTTATGGGATTAACAACTCTTTTTGTTACTCACTCCGTTTCACAATAAGTGAATTATTGAATAATACACATCTATTAAGAAATAAAAATTAAGATATAAATTAGATATAATTTTACATTTTTGGCCTTTTTAATTAATTATCAAACTACTGTTAAAAATTCAAACAATAAATAAATAAGAGCAATTAAGTTTCTTAAATTCATCATATAAGAAATCCAAATAAAGGGTAAAAATAAAATAAAAAAATCAAAATTACTCTTGAAGACTGAACAATTAACTTATTATAGAATATTAAAAAATACCTTAACAATTAACTTATTATGAAACGGAGAAAGTGCTAAATAATTGTCGTCCTTATTAAAAATATATATTTCATAATATTTATCATTTTAAAAAATCAAGATATAATTAGTTATTTTTTTCTATCTTTATCTTTAGTCAAAAATATGAAAAAATATTAATATAGTGTAAAAGAGAGAAATAATAAATAGAAATGAGTAATAAATAAGAATAATTTGACCTCTAGTTAATATATTTCTTAAGGGACGTATAAACCAAAAAGGTGATAAATATTTAGGAACAGAGCGAATAACATTTTTAATCCTTCAATTGTTGGTATATTTTTACTTTGTCCTTGTAATATTTAATTAAGTTTATTCAACTTCAAGTACTTGGACAATTCACTTTTATTCCCTTTGCTCCTGAATATTAACAAATTTGTTGAATTAATAATTGTTTCACAATTTAATTATCTAGGTATATTTCGATAAATATTTGATGATAGTTCAAATACAAAACTCAAAAAATCAGAATACTTTAGGTGTAATTTTGACCCTTCACTTCTAGATTTTCTCTCATGGATTTTTTAATATCATATATGATATCTGAGAATAAAGTATTTCTATTTTTACTCCTTTTACTGTGTGTTTTACAGCTCTTGGAATAAAGTTAAAATCACATAGGAAAGGTTGCAATAGAGTAAATCACAAGCTAAAATTGAGTCAAAAGACATGAGGAAATTTTGCAAAGAAAAAGGTTGGCTGCATTTTTGTATACGTGTGTATAGGGTAATTTTACTCTTGAACTATATGAAATAGTTTAATTTTGTCACTCGTTAATAGTTGAATTTAAATCCACTCATACGCTATCAAGTGAACTCGAATATGTCCTTATTGGTCCTAATATAGTTTTAAATATAGTGATTAACAATGTATTAAAATAAAAATAAGTATTTGCCGATATGAAAGATTGTGAACCACTCATGCTAAGCAAAAGATAGACTTAGAGCAAATTTTTCGTGTTGTTGATTTTTAGGTGTGGAAATTTCTTTTAGTCTAAATCCTTTTTTTCATAGCCTGCCATTTGAAGTAACCGAAAAAGTCTAAGATAAAGAAAGTGATAATGTTCTTTGATTGCATCTACTTGCTTGATCTTTAATCCGATTGTGCCTAAGGGCCTTTTGAATTGACGGAGTCAGTGGGTTCAATATGAGTAGCCATCTTATTATACATACTTAATATTTAATTTTTTACTTAAAATTTAAATACTTATAGGTAATTTGAGGGTAAAGCAACAGTTCATTTATAAGTTTAAAATTTTCTTCTAGCTAGCTATATTGCCTAAGATATAATAGCAAAACGTGCTATCTTGTCATGTGTATCCCTGGAAGAAGGCAACTTGGGCATAAAGAGCAGGGCCATTTGTCTCAAATCAAAGTTGGCCATTTGGCCTCTTCTACCAACCAATCCCTACTTACATTAATTTATTTGTTTGCTAGTCAGTCAATGCATTATTGGGCCGGAGGTTTTTCAAAAATAGTCTCTTTATCTTTATGATGTAGGGGTCAAGGTCTCAGGGGCGGACCTATGTTGAACTTTGTGGTGCTCCTGCACTCGTTAAACTCGGTGCAAATTAAGTATAATTATATAAGAAATACATAAAAATTGGTATAGGATATAAAAAAGCACCCTGAAAATTAAGAAAATAGCTGGGTGCTTTGGTTTCCACGGAACCTTAAAGCTTTGGGCGTCAATATGTGTGTTCAAACCTCCCGGACACCCATGACCCCTAAATCCTGGGTCCGCCACTTTCAGGTGTGCATTCATTTTATCCTCTTCAGCCCCCATCATACAAGACTATACAGGGTATGTTGTTGTTCGCTAGTCACTCGATGCCTGATACTCTAATTAAATTGAATTCGTGTTGGGCAAGACCCTTGAAAGGAAAGCACTTCCTAGCATGATTTTTTTTTCTCAAACTTCAAATTTCTGATTAACGGTGAACGTTTCTTGTCCATCTCACCACAACCCTCAATAGTACTGAGATAAGAAACCCTATTCACTTAAAGAGGAACTCTATTGTGCAAGTTGCAGAATAATAAGCACTTCTTTAAACTGTTTGTGAGCTACAAATTTTAGAAATTTTAGACAGCAAATGGTATAGACAGTGACAAGGTTATTCACTCAATCACATTCAGGTCCATTATAGAAACTATGAAGTTGATTTTTATGACTTCAGAATATGATGCTCTATCACATTAGTGGGAGGCCACTATGAAGTTGATTTTTAAGGATTTGAATTTTCTACTAGTAGTTGTTTCTTGATTTTAATATTTCACTCTATTATGTAGGACTTGAGGGTAGGAGGGAGGGGGACCAGTCTTGTAGCCAATTCCAAAAGGACGTGATCTTCCCAAGGAAACTTAAATATTTCTGTGCCATTAAGGAATAGTTTATTGCAAGTACTAGTTCTTGCTCTACTATAATAATGCAAGTCAATTTCATCATGCACATTTCACAAGATTGCCAGCTTTTTCATGAACAAGTACAGCTACTTGTGCCTCATGTTTTAAAACCAACATTAAAATCTGGTATACCAAGTAGACAAACACCAACTTTGACATGCTTGTGCCTTATTTTTAAAGTTACATTTTCGTTCTTTCCACTGATCTGATTGTAAGAAAAACTTTTACACTTCTAATGTATAGGAACTTAGAAAGTCCAACTTTTAATATAAGGATCCCTATGAAACAAAGACTTCCCACTCACTTTTAGTTTCACTAACAAACAAGTTCAATGAGGATTCAGAGTTGTGTTGATGTTTCAGAAAATGATTTATAATCCAACTAAATTCGCAGTTCCTGATGAACAATTGTTCCTTTCCCATTGAAATATTTCTAATTATGTCAGAAGGAGGGCTTTGAGAAAAGGGCAACTCGAGAGTACTTTACTCCAGTCCCAGTACTGAAAGACGCGCCTTCAGGAGTGGATTTCGGAATTACATCCACCCTCCTCCTTTTCGGGGAATGGCTGCAATCACAAGCAAAGCAAGTGAATTTTTAAGTGGGGGCCTCGAAAGCACATGTAGGATTAGCAGGTGTTTCAGGAGACGGTATAAAAGTGGTCCGGCCCACAAAGATAACTCTCAATAAAAAACTAAGCTAGAAATCTATTGACAAAGTTCATGTCACGACGATCTATATGGAAGAGCAGTTTTGTATGATAAGGCTAGCTTCCTGCTGCCTACTACCAGATGTTGTAACGACTACCACTAACTCATAACTCTGCTGTAGAAAAAAGAATATATGAACTTTGATTAAGGTCTGTCTTCTATTTTTAAGTATAGAAAAGCCAGATTTTGGTATGTTGTATGGAGTGGATATATATGACATATTTGCTTGGTATGTACACAGATGAAGAGAGTTTTTTCGTGACTGCGCCTGCTCAGATACCACATTGCATATGTGAGTTGTTATATAGGACCAAGTGAGTTGAAATGATCCCAAGCTTCCTGCATCAAACATACTCAGCACTTTTATGATTCAACAATATACGCAGAAGTAATAGTAGCAGAATTAAGAAGAACAGAACAAGCATTGACTTATATGTTTTAACTAGCATGTTCTGCAAATTTCATTTGCATCATGGTTTTGTATAGGGTTCGTATGCTACACAGAGATTGAAGGAAATGCTGCAGTTACGTTCACATGATAATAACGTTTTAATACTTGGCTTCTCAAACCAGTAACCACTGTATCCTAGATTTTACCATAAATTGAATTTAAGCCTCACCGACAACCCCTCTTCATGGGTTAAATTGAAGCACTATGAAGTACAGTTGCCGACCCCAACTTGTTTGGGATTGAGCATTAGTTGATTGATCGAACTATGAAGTACGGAGATTTTAGATGGGCTAAGAGAGTTAATATGCACTCTAGTTATAGATTTATTTTTTAAAGGTGGCCAGAGTTATCAGTAGTCAGTACGTGAAGTCTAAAACCTGCACTCGAGATGCGGGGACTTATTGCTTTGGAAAAAACTTACATGTACTAGTCCACAAAACTATAAGGTACCTGCAGGATATCAAAAACTTTTTCTGCGATGTATTTCTGGTGAGCAGCAGCACCCTTTTGTTGGAGCTTATCTGGATGTATATAGAGTAACGCTCTCTGATATGCTCTCTTCACTTGATTTCCTTCAATTAAATCCATTAAGGCCACAGGTTTCCATCCGCTCTGGGGCCATAAAACCTGTTTAAAAATGATTGTGCTTTAAGAATTAGCCATCATGGCGTTGAAAAAATCATGTTCCTTTCCACAAGATAACAACAGAAACAAATTTTATAGAACTTCAAATTATCATAATCAACTAAATCTTCCACAGAATCTGTGGAATTGAGTAAAAGAGGAAACGCTCTTACTAATTGTAACGTTGAGAGCAATGAGCGAATATTTCCTTTTCTCCCTTGTGACCATTGCCTAATTTTAGCATCTGGAGCCTATAGTTTATCGCAAACAATTACAGCCATGCTTCGGATGCTTGAATTCAACAGAGATACTGACAAAACGAAATAAATTACTTGGTTGTCCTCAGAATTTCCATTAGTTTGTGAAGCTGTGCCTTGATCTACATATAATTCCTCCACCTACGAAAAGATAAACTATCTCGTCAGTAACACAATCTTACAAACTGAGTCATTCCACAAGTATGCTATCCTGTTTGATCATCGTAAACTTTAGTTGCAACGATCTGAAGTCATACGACCCGACCTACTAAGGCATCAAACTGGTAACAAGTTGCAGACTCTAAAATTGGATTCTTCTGTTTTGTCTAATATCTTTTCCCTCTTCTAAACCTTGCATTATTATTATTTTTTGGTTGTGGTATGAAGTTTCAATGCCAAATACATGCTCACAAACAGTCAATTAGAGAAGATTACATACCTCAAAATTTCCACCAAAGAGATCATCCATGCTTCCAACAGAGGTTCTTCGATCATCTCGTTTTGACTCTGCAATAAATATAGAAGTGTGGAATTTCTTTAAGGCATAGATGCAAGCAGTTATGCTGTTAGTACCAACGATTCTGTAACACGTGAAGGGATACTGTGGAACTGAATTATTGAAATCGAAAGAAAAAGACTAATTTCATTAAATTGAGAACAGTGACGTAGTTACTTATAGTTAACCTGAAATGAATTCCCAGCTATTCCCTAGGTAATATATTTTTTCATACAATAATAGGATTGGACTTCTCTTGTCTCAAACAAGGCAGAAGCAGGTATAAGTTAGTAAAGGAACTGAAACTAGGTTCATCATTCACTAGAGTTATGATTCTTGTTTCACACAGTTAATATAACTAACCATTAGTTGATGAAGCAGACTTTTGCTCTGAATAATTTGATGGAGCAGCCTTTTGATCTGAATAATCTTTAGTCTGAGGAGTCCGTGTTTTCGTTTGGGAATATTTAGTTGTTTTCTCCTGCTTCTTAAGATTTTGGTCTACCTGCAAAAAAGCAAGAGATAGAATCAGAACTTTTACAGATAACTACCATGGAGTGACGGTGAACCTGTTGTCCCTGTGCTTCCGTTACTTGGGACCTCAAAATGGAAGTCTAATCAAGAAAGGAAGATCTTAGAAATCATAGGTGTACTAAGGATAAGTTTGGTACATTAGGGGTTGCATCCTGCGTCTTGTTAACGCTGGCCAACTGAACTTTCTCATTTGCTTTTGGCATGCTATAACTCTTTTCACTGTCAACTCCACTATTGCTGCTAGCTTTCCATTTAAAGTTTTTACTTCGACTGTCACCTTCTTGGGGCGTTGAATGAACCTCATGGTTGAACAGCTTTACAAAGTCTTGAACTTTTCCTTTAATTCCAACTTTAGTAGAATTCTCGGCTGATCTTGATGGAGAACTTTGCAGACTACTTCTGTTTACTCCTGTATGTACTACAGTTTTTTTGTCAAGACTTCGCTTCCCTTTTCTCTTAGCTTGTGAGTCTTCTTTTTGCATGTTGTCACTGACTTCAACATCACCTTTCTTCAACTTTTTATCAACCTCATCATCAATTTTCTTCACATTTTCCTTCACTTCAACATTTGATTTTGCTGCTTGCCTTGCTTTGACCATGTTACTCTCCTTTTCTGTTTCTTGTTCCATCTTAACATCGTCTGCAAAGCAACAAAAGACATTTTTTGTGTAAAACAAGCTACAATATCTGTAGTTGCCAGGTTACAAATTAGAAAGTACCTCGTTCCTCGGCCTCATTAACTAAAAATGCGCGAAGAGACTTCAACTCATCTTTTTTGGTTTCTTCCGAGTTCCTTGGAATTTCTATCTGGATTCCATCACCTAACCCTGTCTTCGGTTTGAATTGAGGTTCTTGTAATTCTCTTTCAGTTCTTAAGATAGTGACATCAACTCCAGCGTCATCTTTAAAACTCTGAACGGATTTTGACTTTGGAATGCCGAGAGTTTCCCCAATACTACCATTTGCCTTGTTACTGCTCTCAGGGTTCTTGCTTCTTGTACTGAAAGAGTGAAAATTCGCATCCCTGGAGAAGTTGGCATTTCCTACTAATGTCGAGCTGGTATCTGTATTGTCATTCTCCATCCTTCCTTTGGAGCTAGAACATCTTTCAAATTTAATCTTCTCTTTTGACTTGAAATACTTCCCTCCCTTCAGTGACACAAGCATGGGAACTCCTTTGCCTGCCCACTTGTATATGGAGAAATGAAATTGATATTCACTACTCGAATCTTCCATGCTTTCTCCACTCTTCTTCATATTCCCTCCTACATCTCGTTCATCGGATTCAGACATGTATCTTGAATCATCACTAATAACAGTATCTTCACGTGACAATGGACTTTGTCGATAAAATGTGGGAGCATCATTCTTCTTGTGTGGACTATGACTTCCCGAAGCAAACGTGGGAAGATCTGTTGCTTTCGTGTACTTGGCAGGAAGGCTGGGAAGGAAACAAACACTTACAACCAATCTATGAAGCAACAATATGACAATTGCACTACCGCACCTTAGAAAATCCGACTACTACTACTATTACTGAAGGTAGAACTAGAATTGATCGGTTTCTTTATCAGCTAGAGACAGTAGATCAAGTTGATATTGTCACATAAAGTTCATCTAAACTGAAAATTAATTTCTTCCTGTAAGAGATAGAGTTCGAAACAATTCCAATAGACATAAAATCAGAATATATGAACAACATCATACCCAGTGTAGTCCCATAAGTGAGGTCTGAGGAGGGTAAAGTGTACGCAAACCTTACCCCTACCTCATTGAGGTAGAGAGGCTGTTTTTAAACGACCCTAGTCTCAAGAGCAGCAAAATCAAAGCAGCTATGAAAAAGGAAATACGACAGTAAAGAAGACACGTCAACTAATAATAGAAACAGTACAGAGCATCCAGAGCAAAAGAACAGTAGCAACAGCAAAATAATGTGAAACAGAACAATCGGCATATACCATAGTTCACTATTAGCATGGTTCCAAAAATGGACAGCTAAATTAAAGGAGTACATATTATCTTTGATTCAATATCAAGTACATGTAAACATTCTTTCCTTACACCTAACTGAGAAGTACTTGGCCTCCAGAAAAAAAAATAGATTTATAAGCCTGCACACCTAACTGGGAAAACACAATCCATGTAGAGTTTAATTTCTATGCACGGACATATATAGATTTTTTACACTATTTAGGTTAAGTTGACTTACAACAGTGGGTAACTTTTCATAGCAAGCATGATATAACCTAAAAAAATATTGTAATAAAGCATAAAGAAAATGAACTTTGGTCCTAAGTCAACTCCAAAAGCAAGCTCGTGAGATGAGAATTGCGTAAGATCATATAAAGAGGCCAATTCTTCCTCATCTCACCGATTTGAGACTCAAATCAACGCCCCCCTCCCTCCGCCCACATGCCCAAGACTGAACATCTAGAACATGGACAATATAAGATGGAGACCCAACATCAGTTAAACAATGAATTGAGATGAGCCTAACTCTGATACCCGGATAAAAAATGAACCTTGGGCTGAACTCAACTCCAAACGCCAGCTCACATGAGGATTGCCAAAATTACATAAAATGACCCTTTTTTCCCTCATCCCACAGTTCTGGGACTCAAAATAACAACACTAATAGTGTAAAAATTCGGTACACTGACCGTGTATATAACTTAAATACTTCAATATAAAAGAAAAGAGGTACATAAAGTACCTGAACTGAGCTGGAAGTGAAGTACCAAAAGCTGCAACTTTCGGTGACAATGTTCTTACAGGGCTTGAAACTCTAGAACCAGAATTCAAGCTGTCATCAGCTCTAAATATATCATCATAGAAATCATCTCCTTGATTTCGCCTCCTGTTAACATTTTCTGCACCAAACACCGGCTTTTCATTGAATCCATTCCACGAATTACGCGATAAACCTGCTGAATCATCTTCAGACTCCATTGGATCATTGAAACTAGGCCTAGTTCTCGCTTCCTGCACTGAAAATCTCCTCGGTGGACCTCCAAAAACATCGTTAAAATCCATCTCCATGTCGTTAGATGAACTCTCAAATGATCTCTGAGGACCATAATCGACTAAAACATGTTCCTTCTGCAAAATTCTCTCCATACAACAAATCAATTATGGCGGAAAATTCAAATACAAAAATTGGCGGGAATTATTGAAACTCTGATTCGTCGGAGTTGGTTCTTGAACATATGGTGGAAGACATTAATGCAAGTTCGAGTTGTACTTTGGTTTTGAATTTTACGATTTTCGCGAAAATTATATGTGTTTTTTTTTTTTGTTAAATGCAAAACTATGAAAATTATGTGGATGGAGTTTGTTTTATTTTATTTTAATGAAGAGAAAACAGAAGACAGGTAAGTGGGGTTATGTGAATAGACAACATAACCAATACTAGAAGTTAAGCGGGAAATTGAAACCACACAGAATATGTTGGTAAGATAATGTTTTGTGGCTGTGAATAGTGGATAAGAGAAGAAAATATTGCAAAAAGAGACAAAAGGATATTGGTCTCACTGGCAATTTTATTTTTTCTCCTTTAAGTACAATTGTTTGGTGTGACAGAATTTTGAGTGTTCTTGTTTTTCAACTTTAGTGTGTGTTATTGAATTGATTAGTTTTTTGGACCACTTATTGAACATGTGAAGGAAGTTTAAGTGCCTTTATTGCATTTAGGATAAAAGAAACAATCCTAATTAGTACTTTCATCTCTTATTTCAAGCAAACATTTTTTTTTTCGACATGTAATATTTGAATCAGTTTACACACGTCTCTATATATTTCACCATGTACCGGATAACTACTCACCAAAGACCTTAGATAAATTGGAAGTAATCAGCTTCTCCCTCCCATTTCGATTTAAGTGTCTTACTTTCTTTCTTAAAAAGTGCACCTTTGTATATTCGATGGCTCTCTATTCCAATAAACATGGCATACATTACTCTATCTTAATTTAAAAACACGAGATTTAAAAGTCTATCGTATTTTTAAAATTTCGTGCCTAGTCAAACTAAGACACTTGAAGCAAAGGCAGTATATTTTTTTTTATCTCCCCTGGGAGCACGTAAATATTTTAACTAACAGTGCTTCAATTTGTCATTTAAGTTCTCTAGATCTCTCTAGCATGCAATCAATCAATCGATGTGCATCCATTTTGCCATGTAGCTTTTGTTCTCCAAAATGCTGGAATAGAAGTAGGGATAAATGCTAATGTTTATAAAGTAAACAATAATGTATGGCAACATAAGAAGGTCAGACAGTAAAACCCTACCACTACCAGCATCTGACCCAACAGGAGTGAACTATAATGTTAGGGAAAATGAAAGTACAAGTGCAACTACAAAATATTCCCATCAGTCCCACTCTGTCAAAAACTCACATGTGTTCCATCCTTTTCATTAAACTGGGATCATCAATACACCTAAGAATTCATCAATACACCTAAGAATTATAAGTTCCAGCATGATTTGCTGATATGAAAATGTAATAATCTCGAGACACCATAAAGTTCGAAACATCTCCAGGGATGTTACGTCAAAAATTAAGTTCCAGCATGATTTGCTGATACGAAAATGTAACAATCACGAGACACCATTAAGTTCGAAACATCTCCAGGGATGTTACATCAAAAATTGGCCTATGTATCTTGCAAAGAAAATGATTAAAGGGCCCTAACAAAGAACTAGGAGGGATTTAGTCTTCCAAAAAGGAATGCCGGTTGAATCTTGTAAATTATCTTAATGTCTCTTGACCTTCAATATCATACTATACTATTGACAAGAAATTCTTGTATGCAAAAGAGGAAAAATGGGATCCCATTAAACCTTTCTGCCAGGTTTGAAGAAGGTTGTTCAGTCAACCTTCTATGATGTTGAAAGATCTATAATGTTCCATAGTCTATACACTGTGACCATTTGGGTCGAGTAATTTTTGCTCATCATTTGGCTTGTCAATTGTGGAGAGTTGAATAATTGGTTTAGAGTTCGTTTTATTCCACTCATTCTCTACGCGGAAGAAAGCCCACTGGAAGCGACGGAAGATCTCAAGTGCGGTGATTGTGAACACAGTGAGATAATTGTGTCGGAGATGGGAAGAAAGCTTGTATGTCCACGTGCATCGCAGGATGAGGTTGGTTCCAATTACCCAAAAGTAGACCTGCAAGTTCCCAACGGTCAGAGAACTACATCCTCAATACTTAAAGATAAGAAATTTTATCAGAAATGCCAACTTAGAGGCTATCAAAATCTTCATCTATGCAGGGTATTATAATGTTGGTCAATATTATCAAGAAAACCTAACATCAATTCCAGCTTCAATCAGATTTATGAAAATAAAGAGACCACCAATAGAATCATCGAATTCTCCCTTGACTTTAATCTAGAAAACAAATGTCAATGTCTATAAATTGCACTCCCTCCATTCCTTTTTATATGCTCCCTTCGTTTTCCGTGAGTCAATTTGACTAAGTTTCAAAGCTAAATTAGATTAGATTAAGTTAATTTTTTAAAATTAAAATTTAGATATTCAAAAACTATATGAAAAGTACTATAAATTGCAATTTTCCTTTTTGCAATTTGATTAAGAAATACATCATAAAATGTTGGTCAAAGTTTGTATCGTTTGACTCAAAAAAAGAAAAGGAAGCATATAAAAAGGAATGCAGGGAGTATTACACAAGAAACTGGTAAATTCACCGGCCAGTAGAATGAACTTACAAAGTTATGGAAGCAGTAGTGATCAGTAAAAGGCATAGGCTTACCCATTTCCGCCCATATAACAAGTATGATAATGCATTTGGTCTGCTGAACTTGAAAATCCGAGTGAAGCAGCTAGCAGAAAGAAAAAGTATATTTGAGTTAACAAAAGTAACAAGAGAACAATCTCAAAAAGCCTCATCTAATAAAAGACATCCCTGCACATTAACAAGTGGACAAGGGAAGTGGTATTGTGGCAGACTATTATAAATGTGTGATTAAAGTAAAAAACACGGGAATTGATTCGTTATCCACTTTTTACACATCCACTCCAAGTCATCATTTCAACCATTTCTGTGACTCACGCTTCCTCCTTTAACCCTTATCTTTATCTCCTATAGTCTCTATGTAACCAAGAAATCCCGAGGGCAGCAAACAATGAGCTTTCCCCTTTATCCTTTTCCACTTAAATACCAGTTCTTTTTTCACGGCCGGCTCAACATTTGGGATGCTAATATAATAAGCATGTCAGCTGAAACAGTTGGAAGGCAGCAAAATCAAAGAAAAATAAAGATAAACCAAATCTCAGTGTGTCTCGGCTGAGCAATAACTGGGTGCAAAACAACTAAAGCATTAGTGCATGCGGTCCGAAAAATTAGCTAAATCTCTGAATAGTTAGCATGAAAAGATGTCACTGACCTCAAGTCCCAATCTCTCGTCAGATCCCAATAGAATGAGTAGAGCGAGTTCACCACACCGGACAGAAGCCATAAAGGACGATAAATACTAACCCAGTTGTCAGGGAAGACGTGATACTTAAGGGCTGAGAGAAAGATCACAGGTACTGCAGTCGAATACTTCAACGCTGAAATGAAATGTTAATGACAATTAGGACTATTAAGTATTGACCCAATGTTAAGCTGAAACCTGAAAAAGTAAAAGCAAGTTGAAGAGAGAGAGAGCTTATGTATAGAACCACCCTTAACAAATGAAGAACTTGGAACATTACTACTTTTTGTAGGATCAACAATCAAATGGAGTGACACTGAAAATTATGGGACACTCCAGGATACTTCCGAGTCGTTTTTCTTTTAGAGAGCAAAAGATGTAAGCATAGAACAAAATCAAGATGATGAAGAGCAGGGTAAATAAAGCACTAAACTATTCATCATCCTCTTTTACTCCATTGTCCCAACAGTTTCTATTCACAATGAATCAGCACAGATTTCATCCAAGGCTTCAGACTTTAATCTTCACATCGGCACTAAAACTTTCTACTAATCAAAACCCTCAAGGCAAACCAGTTTCCAAAAAAATTTCAGCCCATCAAATTCATCAGCTCTTTGAGTTTTAATGATGGTTAAAAGATAGCTAAAATGCACTATCTATTCAGAGAGAAATTATTAATTTCAAAGTCAAGCGTCAACGAAACAATCTTTTAAGCAAAAACACTCACTGCCATTTACCAACAAAGCAACTCACTCTTCCTTAGCAACCAAAAGGCAAAAGAGAAGACAGGAGTTTACCATTCAACAGGGTAGTCTTCTCTCTAGTATCCTTATATTGCCGAAGACATTGAAACAGACGGAAAAGATAAGGCAATACAAGAACAATGGGAATTGCAACAGCATGACTTCCACAAACAGAATCAGCTTCAAACCATGCAATTGTAGCAACCTGATAATGCCATTGGTTATCTTTCAAGTAATAGAGCAAGCATTCACAAAAATCTACAAGTTTGGCAAATTCTAAAAGATTCTCTATTACAGCGGCAGCAACAATCTCAGAGCCTGATTACCTACTCTTATATGTAAATACAGATATATAAACTGAAAATTATTTGCAGAAAACACTGTCCTACCATTCCTCAAACCCAGGGAAACAGCTCTCTTTGTCAATTATAGAACTCCTTTCAAAGGGAGGATAATACAGTTAAGTCTATAATTTTACAGTGATTCAACTACACGCAACACTAGTTTTTTTTTCAAATTCATAGATTTCAACGCCCCACGGACCAATAGTGGTGTTTCCCCCTAAGTGACTTGAATACCGAACTTCATCTGAGGTGGAGGGTCTCTTCCACTAGACCAACCCTCTCCTGTTGATACCACTAATTGCAAACTTGTATAATCACAAAAATAAAAAATTAAGCAATGTAATGTCAGTTATCCTTCTTAGCACCAAAAGCATAGGACAGAAAGGAACTAACCTGTCGATGAACCATTCTACAGACGGAACGCTCCAAATCTGAAAATACCTGCACAAAAGTATGAAAATATTGGGTTTTGCCACACCAGGTAACAAAAGTTACACAATAACACTCTCTACGAGAAGCTACAGCAATAGGTATGACACAAGCAGGTGAAAGTTAGTATATCTACAAGGCTTTGATCGCCAAATATGTAAATTTCCACAAAAGAATCAATACCAGGATGTATAATGGAACAGATAATCTTTAACCTACCTAACCTATTCAGATAAGTATATATGAGATTGATTTGACTGGACTCACAGCTTTGACTCATGCCCAAAGTGAAGCGGACAACTCATAAGAGCTTAAAGTTACCTGGGAATGGATCGTCAAATTGGGTTGTAAAAGGGTAACTTAGTCTAATGCTTTTCTTCAGGCTCAGTTGACAATACAAAGAACAAGGAGGTTCCAGGAGTATCAATTGTTTTAAGAAAGAATTTCTGATCAGTATATCAAACACGTTAATGTATGGGTAGATAATAAAGAATTACTTTAAACTCAGAAGAAACTATTGCGAAGAGGATGAACTAAGATGATAGAAAGTTAGCAAAGATGTCAGCTTTTAAAAGGGGTAAAGGACCAAGTCCCAGCGCATTGAAATGAGAAAATTTCTTAGGTTCCTTCTTTACTTTTGGGGTTATTGTGGTTCACTCAAGGATCAACAAATTGAGCAGAACCTAAACTCAGATCAGTTCTGTTTTCATGACATGAAATTGACCTGCTCAGGCAGTAACATCTTCTCTAAGCAAAGCCGTCGAGGACTTAGAAATTTCATGAGATATAAACTAAGAATTTTGCCTGTCCGCAACAATGATGGCACAACCTGACCAATGCATTAATATGATGATAAATCTGAAATCAGAAGTTTATGCAGCTTGGAATATGGTCCTATAGTGCTCCACTAGGTAAAATAATCATGAAATAAAGCTAAATAACAATATCAAATAACTAAAAGTACAAATAAGGAAAATGAGGAAATGTTCGCGATTTCCAAATATAGTTTTCCACCAAGTTAGTGATGAACTAATCCTAAGAAATAGATGTGACATACTAGATTGAATCGAAAAGAATGTGAACTAGAAAACAAAAGAAAAAATATGCATAATCCTACTTATGAAACAAAATGGTTCAGTTGAAAATATGAACTAAGTTATGCCACATTATACAAACAAATACACACAAACTAATGAGTTATGTGTACTCTTTTCTTCTGGGGGCGAGAAGAAGAGGATGCATACCTTGGACATGGAAGTGAATATATCAGCCAGAAAGAAGTCAGCAAATGAAATTGCCTGCATCCACACCAAAAGAAACAATTCATGACATCAGACAAATAATAATATGGAAGCCCTCCATCGAAATTAGCATGACATATTTCATTTTTTTACATTAATTTCAGGAATCTTTGCAAGCATCATCCACATGATAAGAATTTCGAAAGTAAATGGTTAATCCACTAAAAGGTGCTTCATGACATTGCAAAACTAACATGGAAATGCTCTGAGGCAGAAATATACTTCAAAAAGTCAAACAAGAATCTACTTTAGGGGAGAAGGAATATTTTTTTCCACCACATCCAAACAGATCTCTATATGGAATGATTGGCATTTGAAGACAATGAAACTCTATTTTAAAGATACCTAGTTCTCCCATATCAGCTATTGCTAAAGTATTCAATTACTTCAAAATTCTGACAAAAATACCAGTCAAAGAACACGCAAATTTGTAATAATGAAATAATTATCCATGCTGATATTAATGGTTTCAATTGAAAGAAAGTGCCATACAATATAGAAAAAAGTAAATTACATAAGTTTTTCAGGTAAAAATATATAGAGCTTCATATCATATTGATTTTGAAATTGAGAGATCAACAGGGAAATTTTTATGGCTAAAAGTCAAAAGTATTTCTCAATGTAACCATTAGATTAACAGAAACTTGCCTGGAACGGCAAAACTATCCGCCAAACAGTCCTTAAAAAAAAGTAGCGAGATGACAAATAGAATATATCAAATGGAAAAATCAGAGCCATGGCAAAAGCAGCATATAAGAGCACCTGCAATGGCATAAGATTCATTAAAATAGTAGAAAAGAAGTATCACATTTACAGGACTTATGCGGCACCTGCTGACTAAATGGAGTGATTACACTAAAGATCAGCGAGATTTTGGTACAATAACTGCCCCTAAAAATCGGCTTTCAAAATAAAAGTGTAGAAATATAAAATTTCTGATGACAAATCTTCTGGATAAGATTAGAAGTTTTGAATCCGTAACAGGATAATACTTCTGATTCAATGCAACTGCAAGACTTGAGCATTTTGTATGACAGTATGACCAAGCTGAAGAACTTGATTTTGAACTCCTCCGAGTCCGAACAGAAGTTGGGCAGTAATTACAACAACAACAACAACATACCCAGTGTATTCCCACCATGTGGGGTCTGGGGAGGGTAAAGTTGGGCAGTAATTATGAACCAAAAATGGTCCTCTTCCCTTTTGATAATTTGATCAGAAGTTTTCCCAGGAATCAAGACAACAGCTCAGATTGAATATGAATTAAATTGGATAAAGAAAAAACCATTAACAATCAAGTGGGAAGGAAGCATCTATTACACTGGTTGAGATGCAGCCAGCGAAACTTCTCCGTGTGAGTAGAGATAGAGATAGGCTGTCATGCTTGTCGGCACAATTATCGTCATCCAAGTAGCGCACTGCATTACCAAGGGACTTTTAATACATTTCTGTTTGTACAAGGGAAAACAAAATTCTAACAGACAGTTCAAGGAGAAAGAAGGGAGGCAAATATCATGCAATAGCGCTTAATTTCTCCTCCAACTTCTTTCCTTCAATCTGATTGGAATGAGGCAAACGTATTGCAGCACTCTCATCAATAATGCTGTCGTTAGACTTCACCGAACCATACCGAACCATGGCCTATCAAAGTAAGTGGCATGATGCATCACGTGAAAACAGGCAGCTTTGTTTAATACACAACATCTTATCTGATATTTAAATCTCACCATAATATTTTCGAATAGGCTGTACAATGTTCTCTAGGAAACAGGCTTATTTTGCCAAACCTTAATGCTCAAAGTTCCACAGTTAGCATACCGAGACAAAAGTAAGCCCAAATAACTTAGCTAACCATGTTTAAGATGTGGTGTAAATCCACATATTGCACTTTAAGTGGCAAATGATGTTTTCCAAGAAATTTTAGCAAGCATATTAGGAACTTAGCCATATTGCGACAGATGCATCAGCAAAAAAGCATTTAAGTGAAAAATGAGTTGGTTAACAGATGCACTCCATTGCTACTATAGGGGCTCATGACAAGTGTAAGTTACCTTCCAAATCTCTCTGTGAGAGAGATGATTCTGATCAAGATCAAAAATTTTAGCATAGTTGACATTAGCCTGCGCAAAAACCCAAAGGTTTATGCCCCAAAACCAAACCATCATGGTCTGCAGCACCAAAACCAAATAAATGCAAATAAGAGGAATGTTGTAGAACGGAGTATTGCATAACCTAGTATAATGATCTTCACTAACCACAAGAAGAAGAGGATTGTAATAAAGAAAAGCCTCATATAAGAATAGATCGCGAAGGTTTGCGCTCATTCTCATGACTGAATCCCAGCTGATCTGCAAATTAAGAGAAAATACTCATTAAATATAATACAAATATGTTCAACTCAACCAAGTACATAACCAAAAGAACTGGTCATACTAACCTTGCAACAACCGATACCCAAAATGAGGAACAGAAGTACCTGAACACAACAACATACTTAGAATCATAAGAGAACATTTCATCTTCTTCAGAGAAGCATAAGAAAATAAATCAAATAAAACAGCACCAACAACATCAAACAGAAAAGCACGAAAAGAGGCCATATGGGATGATTAAAGTTGAAACAATAACTAAGGGAAGTAAACAAACATTTTTAAGGACATATATATGTTATTAGTCAACTTACCAATCTATAAGCGACCTACTTGAAAATCACACAATCATTTTTCATGGTCAATGTTACTAGGATATTTTCTCCGATGAGCTAATATTGATGAGCCGCATTACTATGTCAAAGTAAGCCGTTAAATTCTAGATAAAGTAATAGCTAATTTCTAGAAACAGAACAGCTTCAGGGGGCAACAATTTTATAGTTCGCTGCTTTGTCCAAATTCTTAATCTATGTTCCTTCTAAGGAAACAAAGTGCTATCAAATGCAGGGACTTATGGAGAAAGCAAAGACTAAAGCATCATCCAAGTAGTGTTGAGGAGGCACTCCAAAGTTCAAACTGTTTGAGTTTTTCTATGAAAAGCCTTACTTTGGTGACGGCAAGATCCTACTGTAAGGTCAAAGTTGGTTATAAAATGTCTCAAATGTGGATTGAACTTGTTCTGATTAGCTTTTGGCTCTCCCTCAAATATTCCCTTGCATCATTTTTCTTCCTAGTTTCCACTCTTTTTCTTTTTAGTACTTCTATGAATTACTGTTATTTTTTTGTACTTCTATCCCAATTTTTTTTAATAACCGAGAAATCCCCGAGGGTCAGCTAGCGCACAGTTCAAATAGATTTCTATGAATTATCTTTGTCAATGTTGGACATCATTCTGCAAATAACATGCAAGTTTTAAAATTCAAATTCATCTAACTAATTAAATTAAAAGATGATGTAAAGTTTCCTCTACGACATAAGCTTAACTAGTACTTGCTACTTAATTTTTTTCTACTATATGTTATACACAATCAAACTGATATTTTAATGGTATGATCAAGTGGTGTCACATAAGAATTAAGATGGGCCAGAGAAAGTACTATTTATAGCAAACTTAATGCCATCAACTTTGTAAAATAGCATGCAATGGGATGTTTTCTAGGTTAATTTTTCATTATGTTGTACTGCAATTATAAATAATTTGTGCTACAAATATATTTTTTTTTCAATTGCATTTTTTTTTTTCAAATAGGAAGCTTTCTATGTTCCTTTTACATGTTGTTTAAAAACTTAAGAATATCTTCTGTTTCTTCTAAACATTCCTGCTTACACCAAAATAATAAAGGCCTAAGCAGTTCATCTTCAGCTTCTGAATATTGCTCTGCTTGTCCTCAAAACACCTCTGATTTCTCTCTTTTCATATTGTCCACCAGATGCATGCAGGGACAATCCTCCATCTGATTGAACAAATTTCCTTCTCTGTCCCAGCTGTCTAATACCTCCTTTGCCCTTGCTGGCATTACCCACTTGATTCCCTTAAGCTAATGAAGATTTTCCAAATCTGATCTGTACATTTGCAATGTAAAAAGAGATGGTTGTTTGTCTCTGTCTGTTCCCCACACCGAAAACATCTGGAGCATAGTTGGTGTCCCCTTTTTTTCAGATTTTCTTGTGTCGATACAGCTTCTTTGGCCACAAGCCAAGTGAAGCAGACAACTTTATATGGAATCTTCACCTTCCAGATCATTTTCCACGGCCAGCAGCCCCCTTGGTTATTGACCATGTTCAATTCCTTATATGCCTCATTCACCTTATATTTTCCATGAGTATTTACTTGCAATACCATGCAATCCACATTTCCAGTAATGCCCTTAAACTGAGCTAATGTGCTGTAGAACTCAATTATCCTTCTCAATTCCCAATCATTTAGATGCCTCCTAAAAGCTAAGTTCCAGCCCTGTTCAAAACATACTTCAGCCACTGTTGCCTTCTGTTGGTGGATAAATTATAAATGTCTGAAAAGGTTTGTTGTAGAACTCCTTGCCCAATCCAACTATCCTTCCAAAAGGAGACCTGCATATCATTCCCCATTTTAAACCTCGACTTAATTATAATTTTTTGCCATAGATTTCTGATGGACCTCCACAAACTACAACCATAAGGAATGTTCACGGAATTGGTAGTCCAACACCCTTCTTCTCCATACTTTGTTCTGATTACTGTCTTCCACAAAGGGTTTTCTTCAGCAGCAAATCTCCAAATGTTAAAAATTGCAAATCCAGACATATAGACTTTCCGAACTAGGGATGAATTGAATCGTAAATAATTCCAAACTATGACAAACAAATATCAAACATGAACCACAAAACTAGCTTTTGATCAGTTCCAGACCATATTAAAGATCTCGATAACTTAGGCCTGATCTTAAAATCACAACCAGAGCATAAAGATCAAATGGTCATATACTAAAATTGTCATAAAAGATCATACCTTAAATCTCCACAAAAAAACAGGAGATGGCATTATGGCTGCGCTGCTCAAAGGTGTGGTCACACCCTTCATTTCATTGACCTCTATACTATGCAAAAGGGCTTCTTCAGGACTCCCTCCAGGCTCAACCGTACCTAACAGATTACAACTATTAGCAGTTTATCTGACATAACCACTGAAAAGACGGAGAGCAAGCATCAGAAAGCACATCAAATGGACAACTTTTCTTACCAAGATCAGAAACAACCGCTCGACTTCCAGACCTCCGCAGATGTGGACTGTTGGCAGGCATCCACAATACTCCCAAACATAGATGGATGGAAGCAGAGGAAATGAGCACGATAATTTAAGCAACTAGGATCACCTTGCAACCTGCACTTACAATAAATATAGCACTTAAAGCACGAAAATAAATGGGAGATGCATAAAGCCAACCGGAATATAAAATTATGGAATGGACTTGAAACCTATCTCCCACCCACCCCACCCACCCAAACCAAAAAAAAAAAAAACCTACAAAAGATCAATTACTCAATTAAATACTCTAGCTGGCGTCAACCTGAGAGACTCACGCTCCTTTTCTTTTTCTTTGATCAGTAAATTGCAGTTCAATTAATTGCCAGCAACAAGTAGTGCTGGAAATTTACATTCCTTCGTCCGGGCATAATAGAAACTCTTTAGATCCAAACATCAAATGAATAAACGAAACTCTTGAATCACCCAAAAATTCAAAAACTCGACAGTAAGAAGAAAAAAACTAAAAGACACACGAATGTGAGCTTACCTGATGAAAGAAAAAAAATGTAGCACTGGATCTGATGAAAAATTGAGCTCCTAAAAAGCCTATGAAATTCACATGCAATGTGAAATGCATTGTTATACAGAAATCGAAGAGGAGAGATAAGAGAGAGTAGACGGAGAGCTTGTTAGGACAAAATCTGGATTGTGATACCAACACTTGATAGAGAAATAAAGGGGATTTGCTTCTAAGGAAATTCTAGTTCGGGGTTCAACCCCGCGCTAGAGCCTACAATTGGAAATACTGAAATTCTTTTACACTCTGTTTGAATTGTTGTTACGTATTATTTCATGATATATCCTATTGTATTGTATTGTTTTAATGAATACAATGTTTGGATAGATTGCATCATCTAGAACAATCTTTCTCTTCCTTTTTTTCTTTTTGGGCCTGAGAAATCTCTTCATGTCGAATCCAAGAGACCTACAATAGAAGTTCATGTTGTTATCATGTTCTCTTCTTTTTCCTTTTCTTTTTTTGTAGTCTAATCAAACAAGGAATCGACTCCTTCACTTTTAAACTCCAAACATTATCCTGTCTAAATCCCCAGCCAGAAACATTCAAAAGTAGATAAGAAAGTTAGTTGAGATGAAAACCACTGACACTTTCATTCAAGCTAAAATAATTTTCCCTTCAACCTATAAACGAATGTAAACCAACCAGAGTTGCATGAAGTAGTTGTTGGAATAAGTAAAATTCCTATTTCTTACTAAATTGAAATGATAACAAATTTGCCACTCGTATACATCTAGCCTTCCCTAGTCCTAGTGCATAGTTGTAAGTAATCTCGAGATAAGGCAACTACAAGATTACAAGAAAATTGGTGCACCACTACTGACTGGCGGAAAAGGGACGTGTCACATAAGTCCAAATCTGAGATCTCATCAATTGCCAAGCTAGAGTTTGAAAGACACAAGTGATGGGGCTTGGGGGTTGGACAAGAGATATCAGAAAATGGTAGCATTCTTGTCACAAATGAGTTCAGTTTTTTACATATTAGAAGTGTAAATGATATTTAGCCTATTAGGTTGGTTAGAAATTAATTTAGAAGTAATTTTATATAACAAGCATTTGATTGGTAACCTTCAAAGATGATATTACTAGCCTATCATAACAAGTAAAAGTATACTGATTATTTTAAGATCTTTTGAACCAATATATTATCAATATATGTGTGCTAAATCCTTTTAAGTGGAAATAGCAAACTTGGGAAAATGAAAGAAGAAAAGAAGGATTTATTTTTTTAATAACTGTGGTGTTTGAACCAACCTGCGTGCACCTCGACTAATGAAAGAAGAAATATACCGGCATCGTAAGTTTACTAAATAAGCAATCAGTGGATACATAATTACATATTTATACTGGTAATGAACACATAAACCATTTGGATGGCAACGTAGGCTTAGAAATCAGGATACATGTTTATACTGGCAGTGCTCTCGAAACCATTTCCACACATGGGTGTACAAAATAATGTGTCATCATGTACCAAAAAAATGTCTAGTAAGCAGACACGTCTAGAGCCAGAAGAATGGGTTCACAAACACCTAGTGGCCAGAGGCGAATTCAGAATTTTTGCTTTATGGGTTCAACCTTAGAGATTTTTAGCATTGAACTCATATAATCTCAAGGTTATGTGTTCAACCTATTATTTATTGCAAATTTCGTAATTTTTTACACATAAAACTATACTCCGCGTCAATATTACTGGTTCAAATTAACCAGTTACCTTTGAACTGCATCCGCCCACAGGAAGAGGAAGATGCCTTTTCAAATAAAATTTGGTAAAACTCCAAATGATCATTTCATCTTCGAAAAAGCAAAACTTTTTGGATAATAACGTATATTGCAAAATTAAAATTGACCACCCTCAAATACTGAAATAAAACAGAGCTAAGATATCAAAAAACCCAACAAAAGATCAATTAACTATGTCTCTACTCTCTAGTTGGAATCAACAATACGAATCCTCTATAGTCTGCGCCTTCCTAATTACTTCCACTATATAGCTGAAATCCCAACAAAAACCAAAACACTAGGTGATTTATTTCCATCTGTCCTAACCTTTGTGTACAGAGTTATATGTGTTGCTGGTGTGAGGTGGCAGGTATCCTATGGAATTAGTCGAAGGTGCACGAAAGCTGGCCCCGATCGAACACACCCTATGTCTCTACTCTCTAGTTGGAATCAACAATACGAATCCTCTACAGTCTGTGCCTTATTACTTCCATTATATAGCTCAAGTCCCAACAAAGACAAAAACACTACGTGATTTCTTCCCATATGTCCTAGCCTTTGTGTACAGAGTTACCTGATATATGTTGCTGGTGTGATGTGAGGTGGTAGGTACCCTATGGAATTAGTCGAAGGTGCACAAAAGCTGGCCTGGACACCATCGCTATTAAAAAAAAAAAAAAAAAAAAAAACTAGATGGCTGAATTATTCTAGCTGGCGTCAACCTACGGCACTCGATAACAGTTCAATTAATTGCTAGAAACAAGTAATGCTGGAAATTTGCATCCCTTCTTCCGGGCATAATAAAAACTCTATACATCTGTTCTAACCTTGGTGGACAGAGTTACCTAGTACCTGTTGCTGGTGGGAGGTGGCAGGTATCCCGTGGAATTAGTCGAGGTGCGCGGAAGCTGGCCGGGACACCACGGTTATCGAAAAAAAAAAAAAACTCTATAGATCCAAACATCAAATAAAATAAACGAAACTACTGAATCAACCAACAATTCAAAAATCTCCGCAAAAAAAATAAAATAAAAGAGACATTAAAGTGAGCATACCTGATGAAAGAAAAAAAAATGTAGCAATGGATCTGATGAAAATCGAATGCACATGCAATGTGAATTACGTTAGTTATACAGATCCGGATTGTGTTACGAACACTTGATAGAGAAGTAAAGGGGAATTTGGATTTGCTTCTAAGTTCGGCGTTTCAATAAGAAATACTGAAAAAAAAAATTATTAGGAAAGCAAACCCCAAATATGTGTACTATACTATAATATAGAAGAGCAATTTTTTAAAATTAGAAAAAATAAAGCACTTTAGAATACTGAAATGTTATTTAGCAAAGCAAATGCTACAGTGTACCAGTTTTTTGTTTTAAAAAAGGGGGAAAAATTGAATGTTGCGGTTATAAAATAAATATGTATAGAATGTATTAATATATTTTTTAATTTTATGATTTTAAATATGTTATGTAATATGTTGGATTAATATATTTTAATTAATATATATTAATTTCTACATTAACTATTTATTATGTATTATGTAAAAATAAATAAAATATATTATGGAGTATTTGTTTAATGCAGTAGCAAAATAATATCAGAGTAGTTTTTTAAAGAAATGTCTTTTTAAAAAAAAAAATCTGGTTTATCTTGATTGGGAATTTAAGAAGCTTCACTGAGGAGATCAAAATTGGATGTCAATATGAATTGGACTGGAAGCTCATTAACCCCGAGAACTCTCACTGGGTGAATTATTACATCCGAAAATTAACTCGTGTATTGGAGGACATAAAATTTCTCACTCTCCCACGTAAGTAGAATATCGTCGATGGCGATGACAGTTTGTGAATTGAAATAGCTGAAAGTTGTCTTGAAGAGTTTTGACATGGATCATGAGTCTCTGGCCAACATGTATTGTGATAGTCAAGTATATGGATGACCAACTATATGGATTGTCATTTATGTTTTGGATGAGTTGTAGTCTGATATAGTATTTCTCAAAGCTATGTTCCAATGAATGGATGATTAGAGACCTACTTAAGATTTGAGCGTGGAAAGGACAAGAATATCTTTAATATGGACATGACAATAGTTACTAGCTGTCGCGAGGCTTAAAAATGGAGCCTAAAGCTAGGCTCGTAAGGAGAAGTCATTTATACTTTCATGAACATAGTCATTTATACAACATAACACATGATTTTTCTCCACAATATACTCTAACTATCTAAAAAAGAGATTAACATTTTTTTTTATAAAAAAAAAGAGGTTTAACTATATTTATTCCTATTTAAGGATATACATTCATAGGGTGTGGAGGTGGGAGAGCTTCAACATTAAAGTATAAAAGACTAGCTGGAACTCTTTTAGCTGATATCAAATAATATTAGATATATAATAGGTTTAATAGAATGTTTGATCATTTAGTTATTTCTAAATTTAAATTTCAGTCTTTAATTCACAATATCAAACTAGACACTTTTAATTTTCAATTACATGACATGTGCACTTTTTGATTCTTTTGCTAGTCAATATTTATAATTTTTTAAAAATTAGTAATTGTTCTTCTATATAACTTGAAGCAATGAGAAAGAAATTTCTGTCTAATGGAAAATAATACTCCGTAAGTACTACAATGTATTCAAATATAATACTAATATTCATCAAAATAGTATGATGCATACATAATGAATCAAAATATCAAAAAACTATCCAAACAAGGTGTAAGACGTCTGAGTCAAGTTGTTAGCAGTCTCATTTGTTTGAAAGCAGTTCCCAACTTCCCTTCCCTGCAAAATTCGAAATCGGTCTCAACCAACCGGTCCTGGACTCTTCCAACCATGATGAACCTGTAATGGCTCCTAGTGCCGAGTCTTATCATTCATTATAAGAGGGTCAAACAAAGCCAAGGAAGCTCAATGATCGCTTTCCCTGCTCTACTGTCAGGTATTTTCTGTCCGAGTACATTTTTTTTGATATTATTGAGACCGAATTCCAAACAGAATTAAAAATAGAGGAAATCCTTCATTCGGACAGAAAGCAAGACGTGTTTTTTTTTAAAAAAAAGGCACCAACGCAGTGTAAAATCTTGAAAGCGAGGGCCACGTGCTCCATTTTTTCGTCTTTTCCCGCCTCTTTATCACAGAGTACTGATCACGCAAAATCACCCCGTACGCTACCCCCAATTCCTAAAATCTCAACAAGAACCCTAAGGATTCGTTTGACCATGAAAATAAAAAACGTATTCATTTTATTTGATATTTTTAAAGTTGAAAATAGATTTGGAATTGTGTTTGGCGATAAAATTTTCAAAAATATTTTAAACTTTGGATGTGTTTTTTTATAAAGCGGTAGAAAAAATTGAGTGTAAAAAAAGTGAAATTTCAAAAAATTAAAAATTGTAAAAACGTATTCCGAAATACGTTTTTGATTTTCATGGCCAAACAAGTATTCCGGAATAAAGTGAAACATATTTCGGAATATTGTGAATAATATTTTTGGCCAAACGCCTACTAAATCCTTTGCTCATTCTTGAGTATCCATTCGAATTATTCTTCTCAGAAACTAACCGCGACGCATAGCGGTAAGTAGTAATTCACAATATATATTTCCATGACCATAATGCATGTAAATTAATGCTTTGTATATTCGCAGTATTACTTTGTAGTAGTCTTGTTTCTGCTATTATCTGTCGTTTTGTTACTCCCTTTTGTTTCTTGTTCCTATATATTGTTGTTTTTATCATGAGCTGAGGAGGTCTATGAAAAACAAACTCTCTGACTCATTGCTGAGGTAGTGATCAGGGGCGGAGCTAGCTTAGTGTGAGGGTGGTTCGGATAAATAAATTATACTATTTATACATAATTAAAATTATTTTTTATGTATATATAGTACATGTTAAACCCTTTTCCACTAATTCATGTGCTCACTTATTCATATTTTGAATTCCTTTGTGAAAATCCTGGCTCCGCCAGTGATAGTGGTACGTATTACTATACTTTACCCCCCTCAAACCTAGTGGGAATATACTGAGTGTTGTTGTTGTTGTTGTAGTATATTCGTAGTAGCCGCTGGAGATATTAGATTCATCGGATTTTACATCATTGCTAATGCATTTATTTATTTATTTTTCATCTTCTCTTTTACTGTAGCTTTAATTTAGCGTTTTCGTTTATGAAAGGGGAAGTACGTACGTAGTACCGAAAATTGTTCTCAATTATGCGATTTGGAATTTCGGATGTGTTTTGAATTAGCCTGGAAGTTCTATATGTGATTATGCTGTAGATACCGATAACTAACTATTACAAGTTCTTCAGGAAAATATGGATGACCGAAAAAGGAGAAAGACGAAGCCCCTCTCTCTAGGAGCTGCAAGAGAGAGTTAAAAAGATGAAGGAAACTGAAGAACGGAAGAAGAAGGATGAAGAGGAAGAACGTCTTCGCATAGAAGAACTAGAAAGAGTTGAAGAGGAGAAGAAGCGGTTGAAAAAGGAGAGGGAAAAGGAAAAGCTGTTGAAAAAGAAACAGGAAGGGAAATTGCTTACAGGAAAGCAAAAGGAAGAAGCTCGAAGATAATGTCACAAGCTCGGGCTAATGAAAAAGCCAAGGAAACTGAGGAGGTTAAGGATATGATGAATTCGGTAAGTATAGAGGAGAAGTTAGAAGTAGTTGATGCTGAAGAAAGCGGATTTGAAGAAGATGAGGAATGGGATGTGAAAAGTTGGGATGCTGACGATCTTAATATGCCTGGGAAGAGTGTTTTCGAAGATGAAGAGATAGATTCAGATCCCCGATCTATCATTAAGAAAGAGATAAGGTCAGCTGCTAGTAATGCAGCTCCAACAATCCCCGAGAATGCTGATGGAAGTAAGAAGAGAGAGCCTGAGGTTGGGGTTTCGGAAGGAATTAGTGGCCAAAGTGAATATAATCTTCGGTCTCCTATTTGCTGTATCATGGGCCATGTGGATACTGGTAAAACCAAGCTTCTTGACTGTATACGAGGCACTAATGTTCAAGAAGGCGAAGCTGGAGGGATCACGCAGCAGATAGGTGCAACTTATTTTCCAGCTGAGAATATACGCGAGAGAACTAAGGAACTGAAAGCAGATGCCAATCTGAAGGTCCCTGGGTTGTTGGTCATTGACACACCTGGACATGAATCTTTCATAATCTGAGGTCTCGAGGTTCAGGTTTATGTGATGCTGCAATTTTGGTTGTAGACATTATGCAGGGGTTAGAAAGGCAGACAATGGAGTCACTTAATCTTCTAAAGATGAGGAATACAAACTTTATTATTGCTTTGAACAAGGTGAGGTTCATTAAAGGTTTATAGTTTTATTTTAAATTTTGATTATATTCTTTTCTTTATAGTTCTTATTTTGTTTATTTTATGTTACTCATTGCAGGTAGATAGGCTTTATGGGTGGAAAGCGTGCCACAATGCATCTATTGTGAAGGCAATGAAGCAGCAGTCCAAAGATGTTCAGTCTGAATTTCGTATGAGGCTTACTCAGGTTACTTATTACTCCCTCCATTTAAAAAAGAATGACCTACTTTCCTTTTTAGTCTGTTTAAAAAAGAATGACCCTTTCCTTTTTTGACAATATTTTAATTCCAACTTTCCAAGTGACATGTTTAAGACCACAAGCTTAAAGGGCATTTTGGTACATTTGACACAACTTTAATTTATGACCACATGATTTAAAAGTCTTTTTTTTTTCTTAAACTCCGTGCCAAGTCAAACTAGGTCATTCTTTTTTAAACGGAGGGAGTACCATTGTCGTCTCAATTCACTGTTCCCTTTCTATGTGCAACATCATCTTAACCAGCTTGTTGCAGGTCGTTATCGAGTTCAAGGAACAGGGTATAAATACAGAATTGTACTATAAAAACAAAGATATGGGAAAGGGTACTTTCAGCATTGTACCAACTAGTGCAATCAGGTGTGTGCTTTTTCTTTTGCTCAGTTATGAGACTGTTTTAACTTAGCTAATTAGCTTTATCACTCTGGACTCGATGTGACAGTGGTGAAGGGATTCCAGACTTATTGTTATTACTGGTCCAATGGACAGCAAGGACTATGGCTGAGAGACTTACATACAGCAATGAAGTCCAAGTATGATTTTCACATACCATCGTCATTTTACTTGCACGTGAAAATGAATATGTTATGATCAACTGTTGTCACTTTTCCTCAGTGTACTGTTTTGGAGGTTAAGGTTGTTGAAGGTCATGGAACAACCATTGATGTGATATTGGTCAATGGTGTGCTCCATGAAGGAGATCAAATAGTAGTTTGTGGCATGCAGGTAAGCTTCTATTATTTCTATGTCGCGTTAATATCCCTTTGGTAATTGTGTGAATGTCTGATGTTAGTTTTTTTATTGTGTGTTAGGGCCCTATTGACATCTCAATCCGAGCGTTATTGATGCCTGACCCAATGAAGGAACTCCGAGTAAAGGTAGTATGGAACACTAAAAAAACTCTCAAGAACAAAGTCATCTTCTTGATGTTTAGTTTCTGTATGTAGGATTTCATTTTCTAGTAATGTTCTTATTCAGGGATCATATGAGCATCATAAAAAAATCAAGGCTGCACAGGGGATAAAGATTAATGCTCAGGTAATGTTATTTTGCTTGTAAATCTGTGTTCTTTTTCTTTCTGTTTTAAGGTATGCTTATTTTTGTCACATTTAGAGCTTGGAATAGTTATTGGGGTAGAAAGTTGGTGCAGAGGCGAGCATGTTAAATGATATTTTCTTGCATAAAAATGATGTCTGCAATTTGAAATGGCTGTTGTTTCCGAATTTAGGATTAGATGATATTATGTTTTGGAGCCTAAGTTTCTTTCCTTTTTTTAAAAGAAAAAAAGTGACATTTTACCCCTTGGATAATCTGGGAGGTGATAGCGGTAGCAATATAATATGAAAATACTGTGTGACAACAATCAGAAGGAATTGTTGCACACAATCAATACAATAAGCAATGAAAGGAGTTGGGTGAAGTGAACACATGACGGTGTATTAAATCGGATACCTTAACAGTACTCGAACAATGAAGAAACCTATGAAACTCAATCAAGCTAAATACTACTCTCATTCTTGTCTAGGGACTTGAGCATGCAATTGCTGGCACTAGTTTATACGTTGTGGGGCCCGATGATGACTTGGAAGACATCAAAGAAGCAGTTATGGAAGATATGAGGTCGGTGATGAGCAGGGTCGATAAATGTGGGGAGGGCGTTTACGTTCAAGCTTCTACCCTCGGATCATTAGAAGCTTTACTTGAATTCTTGAAGACCCCTGAAGTAAGCATACTTGTCAGTGGAATTGGCATAGGCAACGTGCATGAAAAGGATGTAAAGAAAGCTAGTGTCATGCTTGAGAAGAAGAAAGAGTGCAACAATCTTGGCATTTGATGTGAAAGTAACACAAGAAGCTCGGGAACGTGCAGATGAAGTTGGTGTCAAAATTTGTACGGCTGATGTTATTTATCACCTATTTGATCAGTTTAAGGCCTATATTGACAAACTCAAGGAAGAAAAAAAGAAGGAAGTTGCTGAAGAAGTAGTCTTCCCCTGTAAGCTCAAGATCATACCTAATTGTGTCTTCAACAAGAAGGATCCAATTGTTTTAGGACTTGAAGTTCTTGCGGGCATTGTCAAAGTGGAGACTCCAATATGCATTCACCAGAGTCTCGTAGACATTGGTCGGATTGTGTCCATAATGAATAAGGATAAGCTATATCGACTGTGATAGCTTAATGGTCAAGGTGGGTTTTACCGTGTAGGATGGTCGTGGGTTCGAATCTCCAATCCCGAATAAGGATAAGCCTGTTGACTCTGCCAAGAAAGGCCAGCAGGTGTCTATTAAGATAATTGGGTCTAACACTGAGGAACAACAAAAACAGTTTGGCAGGCATTTTCAGTTGGAGGATGAGCTTATTAGCAAAATCTCAAGAAGATCTATTGACATTCTCAAAGCCAACTTCCGGAAAGACTTGTCCGATGAAGATTGGAAGCTAGTTGTGAAACTGAAGGCCTTATTCAACATTCAATGAGACTTCTTCGCTTGTAAATTTAAAGTTTCTTATTTCATTCTAGTTCACTGTAGACCTGTTTAGTGTAATCTTGCACTGTTTTTTGTCAATAAACTTTACTAGTTAAATATTTTTTTTTTGTTGAAGAGTTCAATTTTCAGAGAAGATATCATAAGTTCGTATGGTGATAGTATGCGTAGGGATGTACTGTAACTTGCTTGAATTTGATATATTGATGTTGAAGCAAAGAGGTGCTTCAAATATTTTTTGCATTAAAATGTTAGGAGCAATTTTTTAAATAGCTTTGAAATCCCAGCCTTGAGAAATTGACATAAATTGCAGCCCATCAAAATAATAGTAAACAAAAATATATATTTTATATATTAATATATAATTTCAAAAATAGCCTGTAATAACTCATGTCTTTTTCAGAGGGCTAAATTAATAATTTTAACCAATTACAATAACTAAGAGAGAAATAAAAAGAGTGGGCCAAGCCCATTTTCTTACTTTCCTGTTGCACGTTTTAGAGGGATTGGAGGAGTAGAAAAATTAGGGTAATTGATTCCTTATTCTTGGAAGAGGAGGAGCAAGCTACGGGGAAAAAAAAAAGGAAATTTGAAGAATGCCCAAACAACATTAGCAGGCATTACCATGAAACTTCATAGTTATAAGGTATGAGTTTTCTTCGTAATTCTTTGGCGTGAAAACTGGACATAGATTCAGTATTTAGGTAGCTTGGTACTAATGGTATTAAAGGGGTAGAATGGAAATCATTGATTAGTTAATGGTACAAAATAGTTAAGCAATGCTATAGCAAGCATTATGGGCAACTGGGATCAAAATGATGCAGTGGTGTTTAATAGGCACTCTTGAGAATCTTATACTTTAAGCATTGTTGGTCGAAGAATAGATTCATCAATTGGTTGCTGGAAAACACTGTGCATAATTTGTCTTATTCTAGATTTATTCAAGGTTGTTAATTCATATATTGATTATTATTTTGGAAATATAGTGTGTATATATTGGATAGATGATTCACAAAGTAAGTTGAGACAGCTTGTTTGAGATATTTTTCTGCCTTTGATTCATGGTTTAAGATGCGAGATATCAAGGCTTAGATTTAAACTTGAAGGTTTGGGATATAAAGTCTTGACCCCGAATAGCATAATTAATATTATTAATTAATATTTTTGATAGATTTAAGCCATTGGAGGTTGTTTGGTTGATGTTCTACCCGTTGCAAGGTCGGGGAATGTCACGTCCCGAAATTCCATTCGGGCCGGACTGGCACCCGAAGCCGACATGACCCGAGAGAACCAATCTTTGCTTATGAACACTCACATGCATCTCCTCATATGGACCTGATGAAACCCCATGCAACTATGCAAAAGTCATGGATATGGAAACGGATATGGAAACATATGCCATATATATATATATATCAACTTGGCCGTTGGGGCCAACAAACCAAAATGAGCATACATATCTTACATTCTGTTCCCACATAAGTCTACAAAAGCCTCTACAGATACATTGCTATGACAACCCTAGAGTCGGGACAACACCCCGCTCTATACTCATATACAATACCAAAATGAATGTACATAGCAACTAAGGAAGCCCCGAACCAACTGGAGCTCACCAAAAGTCGGCAAAAGATCCGCAACCTACAGTGGAGGCCTACTAGTACCTGCGCCTGCAGCAAGTAAGGTAAATCCCCGAGAGGGGTCAGTACGGAGAATGTACTGAGTATGTAAGGCCATAAGAAACTTGTTATAAAGACATCAATAGAATCAAAATGTAATAGGATAGGCAACATGAACAACTCATCGATTTGCATATGTGGAACAGTGTAGCTTACATAAATTAAGTTCTTCTCTTTATGATTTATTCCTTATTGCTCATATCATAACGTACCCGGGCCCCGACTGATCAGTGGGTAAATAACATACTATTGGGATCGTTCCAGCCAGGCTTATGCCCCTTAGATTGCGATCCATCATAGCATAATTTTTAGGATCGTTCCAGCCAGGCTTATGCCCCTTAGATTGCGATCCATTCCAACAAAACAGGTTCGTTCCGACCAGGGTGTTCACCCCTCTGGATTGCCCCCTGTGCTCAACAACAACCAATTAAGCATTACTTAATCCTTACTTTTGATTGATTGATACTTGTGAGGAATGGATTCATCCTCTTATGAGAGAGTGATACAATCAATGATGAGAGATTAACGTATGTACATAGCCACAATATTCTTGGAAACTCAAGAACACAACATGATTGAGACTTTTGGAACATGTCCATAATTATGTAACCCATGAACCACAATAACTCATGAATGAGGAGTATAGGACTCAACAATAGATAACATTATTGGAATCATGCAACACAAGTCAATGAACAAGAGGTATGTGTATAGCCACTATTGGCACTTTGGAACATAACCTTTTTGGGCTTTTGGAACATTGACTAACGAATATGAGACATACAATTCCCACGTGATCAAGGAGTAGGGAATATGTAATAATAACCATTTCTAAACGGATATAGAATACCTTAGCACATTTCGGGATAGGACTAGCATAATGCCAATGTGAATACGACGTACCGCAAAAAGATACGAACAAAGTAACCTTACATACCTTGTATTCTCAATACCAACACACAATCTTAAATGCGTATACAATCGTTCAGTTCCTTCCTTATGTTCCACTCTACAACAAAAATACACAACGGAGCCAACATTAACCACCAACTACTTAATGCATATAATAAGTAACATTCTCATGTTTGCCTTTAAACATGCCATGTCCCACTTGACACAACCATTCATGAAAGTATTATTCCAAAAATCCCACAATATTCCCAACATTGACCAACACATGAGAACCAATAGCATGTCATGCCAAGTTCACACTTTCCACTCTCCATTATCACCACATCATACTTATGCCATCAATTCACCTTAATACACTTCATAGCACATATCGGCCAAATTCCCACAATTTACACTTATAGACAAGAACAAGTTTAACAACAAAAATAACGCCATACATGTTGTTATTTCCTCCATACCATGCTTTTTCATCTAGACCACAAGTCATAAATCAAGTTACAATCCATGGATTTCACATCTTTTTCACAACACCAAAAGTGCCATGTCCAACACTTTCAACCATAACCAACATGATATACATAATCTCTCATGCTTATAATATGTTAAAGTATAAGAAGAATCACTTACCTAAGCTTGAGAAAGGATGATCTTGCTCCAAAAGTTGTCTTTGAATCTTTAGGGTTTGGAGAAAATATGTTGAGAAATATCTTAAAAAGGCATGGAACTTTGAAGGCAATAAAAATCAGCTTTCTTGCCCTTTATATAGGCCTCTAAGTCCATCCTTAGCCACTCTTAACATTTAATGTGTGTTCTAGAAGCTCTTTGCAAGAATGGGTCATTTTGACCCATTTTGGGCCATGTGTTTTCATCTCATTTTGGGCCTAATTTTGGGCCCAATAACCCATATCCATAATTCCGCATGTTTAATTCATTTCATATGCGTTACGACGATATTCCTACTCATGCTATTCATATTTGTAGCCTCAATCCCAAAAACAAGCGATTCTAGCCACGTATGACCTATTTTGCCCCAAAGGGTAAAATCGTCATTTTGACCCCAAATTTGTTCTCGAGTAATTTTATCATGACAATATAATATTTTACTCATTTCATATATGTTGTAGAAGATACGTGGCAAAAATCGGCTCGGTACGTCCCCGGATACCCTTGGGACTTAGAAATTTCCAACTTTCGAAAAAGTGGAAAACCCAAGGTGGCACGCTCCTGGGCGCGCCAACCCACTGCCTCTGGGCTAAAAATTTTAGCCCAGAGTGGCGTGGCACGGTCCCAAATGCGCCCCTCCTTAAATTTTGTCGAAAATTACATTTTTCGACTTTTCTTCGCGGGTTCGGTTAGATACTTCAAGTCCTATTCTTTAACTCACTTCTTAACCTTAATATCCTTTGTTTAGAGGTCCTCTTAACCTCGTTTTTAACCCCACAATTGTCCCATGAAAATCACAAAACACTTCCACAAAGGTTTAATCCCATATAGGCCAAATTCAATTTTTCTCATCCTTAGCATTACAAAAGACACACGTATGGCTCTCGACACCTAAATAATCATTGTTCAATGTCGTCAAGTAGGGTTAGGAAGGTACGAGGTGTTACAGGAAATTTGTCATTTGCGAAGTAAGTGAGACTTTAAGCTTTGGTGCTTGCTTTTCAAACCTGCTTTATAAAAAATGTATTTTTTCTGCCTAATTCATGTGTTGGGACAAGCGTGTGCTTGGCAGAATCGGTGGTCTTTGACTAACCACGGATATGTATTTTGTGAAGTATACTGAGAATTATTTAATGGTAATATGTGAGGGGACACTGGGGCGTTGGATATCTTTTGTTCGCTGCCGTGATATGGTTGCTAGGGGCATACATAGCTGCCGTAATATGTTAGGGGCATTGTGTATGCTGCCGTAATATGTTAGGGGCCTTCTACATGCTGCCGTAGTATACTTTTGGGGCATTGTGTATGCTGTCATGGACTTGTCGGGGTGCTAGGCTGATCACCTTCACTGCCGTTTATGACAAGCTGTGAGAGTGGATTGAGTTGAGAGATACATAGTGACTCGTGGAAACATTTATTAATTATACTTTATTGAGCATTATCTTATAAGATATATATTATGTATATCATTACTGAATTTGTTGTGCTTTATATTTTTCTAACACTTGTTCCAGGGGTATTAAAGTAGCGGGTCGAGGATCTTACTGGGTTATATTTATATATATAGCTCACTCCTTACTTGCATGTCTACAGATACTATTATCGAAGGTGAGGCTAGTGGCTGGCGGTTCGTTCGCGAGGATTCCGTTGCTAACGTGAGCCTTCACATTGTTCGTGGAGGCTGTCATTTTAGCTCTAGCTATTTTTAGCTTATATTTCATTCATTGGGTTTGCATGCCCGAATGTTGGACTCATGTAACTTTATTTAGATGCTCCATGGTCTTAGTGTGGGATTTGGGCTAGAGAATTAGTTCTCGAGTGATTGATAGATTATTAGTTTGATTATGCATTTTTGTGGATTATTATTCTCTATTTATTGATGCATTAGAGTTGCACATACCTTATCTCAATGCTTATATAATTGTGTAAGTGAATGGATGTTTGGTTAGCCCGACAAGTGGTGTTAGCTGGTGCCACTCACGTCTAAGCGGTATTTTGGGACGTGACATAGCCTCTCTATCTCACATCTGAGGTAGTGGTATGGACTGCGTACACTTACCTTTCCTATATCCTACTTAGTGAGAATTTATTGGGTATGTTATGGTTGTTGTATATCAATATATAATTACATAAAATATATATTTTTGATATAAATTATTGTATACATTTTTCCATAACTTGAACCCATAATCAAGTCACATGACAATAACTTTATCAATTATTCTAAAACTCCCACACTAGCAATGTAATTACTATATTATTTTTGACCAATCACCCAAATATGTACTTGCCCGAAGGTGGGTCTTTGTCAATCTCTCCAACTGGGCCCTCACATCCACGATTGGGCCTCTTTCCTCATACAGGTAGATATAAGTTCAGAAATGACCCTAAATGGGTTGGTCTTCGTATTTTATTCTTAGTTTTACAAAAATGACCTTATGCTTCATAAGGAGTGATTTCAATTTTTTGGCTCCACTTAGTAATTGTTGCCTATAAGACACACGTTTTAAATCTTATTCATAAGATAATCGTTTATGACATTTTAAAATAATGAACTTGTACAAATTAATCAAAAGTTTTATTTTATAGACAAATATCAGAATTTAGATATATTGTTCATAAGACAGATATTCTACTCTTGCCCATAAAACACAAATCTATCCACTCTTGCCCATAAGACATATATTCAACATATTTTAAGATCATAAACTTGCTCAATTGAGCATAAGTTTTATCTTACGGGCAAACACTAGAACTTATTTTACAGGGATAAAATTGAGGAGCAGATATGTGAGCGACAAAAATTCAAGACCTCCAACTGGGCTCTCACATCCACGATTGGGCCTCTTTCCTCCTACAAGCCTGTATACACTATAGGAAGCTCGTTTGTTCTTCAATGGCGTTGAGAAATCGGATGATTTACAAAGGGACTATGACGATGGAGTACTATAGATTGTACAGTTCGAAACCAAAAGTAGATTTGAGGAAACTAAGGCCAATGATTCTGAAAAGGATTGAAGATCGTGCTAAAGAGTATCCAGTTAAATCTATGGTTCCTGTTGCTGAAGAGGTCTTTAAGGCCCGAACAATTCTTTACCATGGCGTTTCTGCTTTAATGCAACGTTTCCCCACTTGGGCATGCAAGTAATTTCGAACCCCCCACCCCACCCCACCCCCCACCCCTTTTTTTTTTCTTTTTTTTTTTTTTTTAATTCTTGATGTGGATACAAGTTTTGTTAGCTATAGTTGATTCTATTGGTGATGTGGATACAAGTTTTGTTAGCTATAGTTGATTCTATGCGTTAGTGGGAGCTACTTTTAATGGGTTTTAGAGATGCCAATAATTTGGTATAGCTGATTATGTTTGAGATGCGTTGAAGATTATGTAGCTTTTTGAGTGTTTAGGCAGGACATAATGTAGTTTCAGGACATGACGGAGGTTGTGGATGACACAGATTAGGATAGGAGGTTAGTAGGTAGTAGTGTGTTATCTTGCTACCCACCCATACTATTTGTCGAAGTATTGTTTCTCTAGTTTCTTGTCCTTCAATTTCTGTTACTATAGGATGTTTGATCTACTTCCATTACAGTGGCGGAGCCAGAAATTTGATGAAGAGTGTGCAAATTTTCTTCTCAGTTGTGTTAAGGGTGTGCAAAATTAAGTACACATTCATAATAGCTAACATTTTGCCTATATGCACAATATAATTTTCCGACGAAGGATGTGCACCTGACCACCCTTTGATATAGGTGGCTCCGCCCATGTTCCATTATCGTATTATTTGGCTGTTGTTACTGTTCAATATACTTTGTGATGCTTTCACTTCCGCTCATTCTCTTTTTGGACTGCTTTGGACTGTTTTTCTTGAGCCGAGGCAATGGTCTATCGAAAACAACATACCTACCTCTGAGGTAGGGGTAAAGTCTTTGTACACCTACCCTCCTCAAACTCCACTTTGTGGGACTATACTGTGTATGTTTTTGTTGTTGTTGTTGTTGAAGGTAGAAATTGAGTGAAGTAGGTTATGAAAGCAACAATTAGTAATGATAGGTTTCTAAGAAGTTTATGCAGCTGGAGAAAACAAAATAGTGAAAGAACTGTGGGAACTGATTCCATAGGAGGCCAAGATTTTGCATTTGACTCGTAAATTTAAAGTTTACTGTTTCATTCTAGTTCACTGTAGACCTGTTTAGTGTAATCTTGCACTGTTTCTTGTCAATCAATTTTACTAGTTAAATATTTTTTTGTTGAAGAGTTTGATTTTCAGAGAAGATATCATAAGTTTGTATGGTGATAGTATGCGTAGGGATGTACGGTAACTTGCTTGAATTTGATATATTGATGTTGAAGCAAAGAGGTGCTTCAGATATTTTCAGGTTTTTGGCTTTGATAAATAAAAAAGGGGCATTTCAGCCTTTAAATAAGTACAAGATTAAGTGTAAGAGAGCAAGAAGAGAGCGAAGTAAATGCAACATAACCAGAATTATAAAAGCAAAAAACGAGGATTAAATCAGTACAACAAGAAGATAATGAAGGGACTTACAAAGTATTGAGATGTCTAGAACTGAAGATTTGGTTAAATCTGGGACATGCCCATGTTTATCACACCTCTTTTTAGTAGAAGCTAGGGAAAACTTGAGATGTCCCACTTGTTTCTTCATAATATTTATCTGACAATATTACCTATGGAAATTAAGGCATTATTGTTGAATATTGCTCTAATAAGATCAAGAATTAGAATTTATTTAGCAGTTGGATCATCTGTTGTGTAAATGCTGTAATTAGACTTAGCACTTTTTGGCATCTTTATGTGCAACTTTTAGTTATAAGAAGCCATCATCAGATAGAATTGCATTTGGCACAGTATTTTCTTCTTTCAGTGGTAGCTAAAGAAAGGTGGTATCTGGACGAGACTTTTTCTTACTTCCAAAAGGGTTATTTTGTTGCAGATACTGTCCAGAAGTATATATTGGCGAGAATGGTCATCTAATACGAACTTGTCATGGTTACCGGCGGCGTGCTAAGAATCAGCCTCATGAGTGGATTAGAGGAAGCTTGAATGATATTCTAGTCCCAGTAGAGGCATTTCATCTGCGAACTATGTTTCAGAATGTAATCAATCACCAAGAAAGATTTGATCATGATCGCATTCCAGCAGTTGTGGAACTGTGCTTGCAGGCAGGGGCTGCTCCTAGTGAAGAAATAGTATGCGGAAGTAGTTTGCCCTCAACTGTTCCTTTTCAAGCTGACTCTTTGTCTGATGATGATTTGATGTTGTTGGGAAGAGAAACCTTGAAAGCATGGGAAGCACTTAGATCTGGAGTTCAGAGGCTATTGTTAGTTTATCCAGCAAAGGTCTGCGAACATTGCTCAGAAGTTCATATAGGACCTTCTGGACATAAGGCTCGTCTTTGTGGCGTATTTAAATTTGAAAGTTGGCGAGGAAGTCACTTTTGGAAGAAGGCAGAAGTGGATCATTTGGTTCCTCCAAAAATAGTATGGTACCGCCGACCCCAGGACCCTCCATTACTCTTGGATGACGGGCGGAACTATTATGGGCATGCTCCTGCTGTTGTTGATCTGTGTACTAAGGCTGGAGTTATTGCTCCTTCCAAGTACTATTGCATGATGAAACTTGAAGGTCTACCAGCCCCGTCTATGTGAAAGGAATAATGGGATCTTTTCCTGCTCTTATTGGTGAACTTTACCCAACAACCAGAAGGCGGGTCTAAATTAGGTGATTCTTCTGAAGTCGGACTTACTTTTGTTATTCGGGCAACCCTAAAAATTTAATGGATAGAGACTGAAGATTGGGGTTATGTTGCACTCAGAATTGTCTCTAGCACCAAAATATTTCATGAAGACCAGAATATCTTGTTGATATTCACGGGAGATTTCTTCGTATTTTACTTGAGCAATTCTCTTCATGGAGGATTATATTTTGGTTGACTAGCCACTTAAATCCGTCTCTGGGTACTTCAAGATCCAAACAGGGATAATCGAAATGAAGTACAATGATGCAGAAGGAAGAGAATGCACCAGAAAGTGTGATGTTCTCAGGACTTAATTTCTAGTCTTCATGGTCAGGAACACTATTGATCAGGCAATAGTTCCCATTGCATAGATTCTGTATCTTTGGCATTTCTAGTTAATTATATATAATCTTTAAGAGAAAAAACAGTTTTTGGCTGATTCTTGCAGTAACTGTTCTTCAAGATAACTATTTTTGTCTGCTCGTCTATGGTGTTCTCAGTGAATACTCCTGTCTGCTTTAGTGGAATGAATTTGTAACCTAACTAGGCTTCGAAAAGTGCCATCTTGTGTTACATTCATACTTCAGTCTGCAAAACTTACTGGTGTGCATATGTGACATGATATTTGTTTGCGGTGAAATGGAAATGGATGTCCAAGGTAGAATATGTCATCTTAGTAGTGTCCAACAGGCTGCGGTTTGCATACTTCATTACTGTAGAGTTTAGAGTCAGTTTGTAATAGATATTGTCAAACCTCTGTTGTGGTCTTTGAACTGCACGAGATGTTTTGATACATATAGTAACTGTCACTATAATGATATCTCGATTCATCAGCTAAATCTGTAGTTGAGAAAGGTTGTTTTGTAACACAAAGTTATCTGAGCTCTTGATGGCAATTGGAAAGTTAAACCACCATTCATTTAAAGCAAGATTTATGAAACCCAAATAACCAGATTTGATTGTGATTTTTTGACTGTAATGACAATTCTTGAGACACTTTTTAACTTGAGGGCGGGGAGATTAGTGTCTGGATTTCCTGAGTTTTTGGACTTCTACTATCAACATTTTTTCGATTACATCTTGAAAGTTCACATTTTTTATTGAAGTTTCCATTGCATAATTTCATTCACGATGCAGTCATTTTGCAGCCAACTGCAACACAATTGACTGTCTAGCATAAGCTCATTTGATATTTGTGATACCAATCCAACAGTGTAACATGAAAGGAGATGAAATGCTCCTGCTTTAACCTGCATGAGTTGAGTTCTCACAAGTATGCTATTTTTCAGACAATGCAACTACTAAAACTCTCATGAATCCAGTTCCTGTGAAACTTCCTTCTTTATAATCCATGAAATCTCCCTCAGAACAAGCACACAACACAAAAAGAAAAACAAGCACTCAACACAAAACAAGAGATAAAAATGCAGGTGGTAGTCGAGATTATGATGGGGACAATCTTTAACGTCCAAGTAGGAAACAATGCAACAGTACAAGATTTGAAGATAGCAATACACAATCAAGAAAATGTTCCCACTGATCGCCTCATCCTGCTACTCGACATAGGTGATGATCATCTCATGATGAATGATGATCAAAAAACCCTTAATGAATACGGGGTCCAAGATGGCTCTCGTCTCTACGCGTTTTTTAAACCACTTCAAGATAGGACTGAGAGTGAAACTGAGGACGAAAGAGACAATAATAACGATGATGACAGTAGCAGCTCTTCTCCTGAAACTCCACGAGAAGATACTACTGTTGAATCACCCAAGTACATATCAATCTCAGATTAGCTATATACGAATGAACTCCTGCAGTATCCATTCCACTTTATCCAGTCTTATTTCAGTCCAAGATATTCTATTACAGCAACTAAGTTATAAAGTCTAGTATTACATCATAACCTTTTTTTTTCTTATATTAACTTAGAAACATGTATCGTGTATTCAGAAAACAGGCCTCGTATTCATAATAGTAATAACTTTTCATGTTATTCAGGTACAACAACCCAAACCACACTAATTAAGAACTTTATACTACATATATCTTAAATCCTTATGAAGTAAGTAATTGAAATGTGGATAATAGAATAACTTTTTGTTGTCTGGTCGATTGCACTAAAACATGAAGTACACATACGACCATTAAAACCATGTTTTTAATGGTAATATATTCATAAATATGTTCTACATTGAAGTACCTAATCAGGAAATAACATTTAGGAACATCGGCTAAGTAATTTGTAACTCAAGCAAATCCATGAAGTCTCATGCCAAACAGCAAGGGACAATACCAGTTTGCCTAAGAATAAGTTTCATCACAAACTAATGCTAAGGAAGTCAAGATGCCTCAATACCTAAACTAAACATTAGTCATCTAACATGTATACATACATCATAAAAAGAGCAATATCAACTAATAGCTATATGGTATTTAATAAGGAAGGTAACTAACTAATCAATCTAATGGTCATTTGATCTACTAATAGGCTTGTAGGTGATCATTTCTTTTTGCAAACAGATCCTTTACTTTAGTGCTCCTGCAACTAGAATCATGTTGTGCTTCAGTAGCCACTCAAGAGACGAGATGAACCAAAGCACATAATATGAAAGCTACATATTGTCAAGCCACTAAATAAGAAAGGAACAAATAATGCAAAATTTTCGAATAAAACTACCACTATGGTAAAAGAGATACAAGTTCTGAATGTAGTTGATAAGAGATTGCTATTACACATTGAGTTATCAGAAAAAGAGGTCGGTATTACACATTGATCCAAAAGGGGAATCAACTGAGACTACCTGTATGAAAAGACAAATAGCAAGATAGAGAATATCACTGGCCTAGATCTCAATCAAAGTTCCATTTCAACAGCTGCTACTATTCTGAACCATCTGGGAATGCATCCAGAGCATCCTGCTTGCCATTGACATAGTACTCAACAACTGCTTTCATTCTAGGAAATTTGTCCGGGTGATAGTTTACATGAACTATAACTGGTTTCAACTTCTTCAGATTAGCATTTTTTCTTACAGTCTTGAAGAGGACCTTGCTATTCATGAACAGATAGATATCCATTGTTCGCCTGGAAGCGTAAAGGCCAACATACCCAGGATGTGATGGAAAAGCCAGCTCTTCATTGAAAACTGCCTGGTCCCAGGAATTTGGCTGCTTAGTAAGCCGATCAGCAACCCGATCTAAGAGCTCGATTGAAGGAATCGTTGGCCGAATATAAAAGAAACCAGAATTATAAACCCATATCCTCATTGTATGTGCATATCGAGCCCAACCCATTGAAGGTTCATCAAAAACATCATTATAACCATAAGCTGTCATATTATTGTGACCATCTGACATTGATTCGACATCTGAATCCCGATATAAATGATCAAAAGGATTTCGTAAATACACAATATCAACATCAGAAAGGAGGACACCGTAACCAAGCTGCAAAAACTCCCTCAAAATTCGAAACTTCAACCCTGAGACAGCATGGTTGCCTCCACTTTTTCCAACAAAATCAACATTCTCATCGGGGTCTCTTTTATAAACTGGGACTTCATTTTCCTTGCAGAAATCCACTATCGTGTCATCTAAAGCCACAACCAGATAATTGGGAATACCCACCTTTTTAATACTGTTGAACCAAACCTCCAGCATGGATTTCACATTTGAATTGGCAAGTGCAACTATGACCTCTTTTCCAACTGTAATCTCTGCCAAGAGCTTTGCTAATCTTGGGTTCACCGACTCATCAGGTATAACAGGAGGGTTAGTTCTCAAACTTTTGACAGTTCCAAAAGGCCCTGCTTTCTGAGGTTGACTTGACACCACCAGTTGCTCCTGCGTACGACCGTTTCCCTGCTGAGCCACCTGAAGTTTTTGATTTAGCTCTCTCACCTGCTTCTGCAACTCAGCATTCTTCTCAGACAACTTCCTATTTTCGGATTTCAACATGTTTACCCCCTCCGTGGATTCACAATTGGATGAGTCAACCTAGGAATCAAAATCGAATCTCTAAATTAAGGAGCTATAGAAACAATTCAACAGTGATCAAGCAATATTCACACGTTATATCAGGTTCAACATAAAATCGACAACCATAATTAATGTTTGTCTTTTTATATATAAATGGGATATAGACATGCCATCTAACAAAAGATACCAGCCGAACTAAATTCCTAACAGCACCCTAATAACTTCATATCCACCACCTCAATACAATTTAAAGACAGAGTAAATAATTTACAAGAAACAACTACAATTAACCTTTACACATTATTTCAAGAAAAACAAAACTCACCTTTCCTCTTACTTAGTCTAATACAACAACATACCTAGTATAATCCCCCACAAGTGGGATCTGGGGAGGCTAGGATGTACACAAACCTAACCCCTGCCTTTGCTCTTACTTAGTCTAGTACAACAACAACAACAACAACATACCAAGTGTAATCTCACAATTAGGGTCTGCAGAGGGTAGAATGTACGCAGACATTACCCCAATATTTGTTATTAATTAGTCTAGTACGACAACCACAAACATACCCAGTGTAATCCCACAAGTAGGGTCTGGAGAGGGTAGGATGTAAGCAGACCTTACCCCTATCTTTACTCTTACTTACGACTGTTTGGAACGAGGATAATTGATAACTAATCTCGAAATTAATTTTAGGATGAGCTTATTCCATGTTTGGTTGGAACAAAATCTCAGGATAACTTATCCCGGATTGTAGTGTTATTTTTATCCCACATTGAGGGTGAAATAACAATCACAGAATAAGTTGTTTCCCAACCAAATGAGCCCATAGTCTAGTGCAACAACAACATACTTAGTCTAGTAAATTCCTCAAATTCATTGACCAATACAAGCAACTAACAAAATTCTATCATAACCCCATCTCCTATATCAATTAGCATACACAAATAACTAACCCAAATAGCCTCAAGAACTCACCTGAACATTAGATTTCAAAAGAGGCCGACTATGAGACCTCGGACCAAGAGACAAAAATCCATTAGGATACAAGAAAGCAAACACACAACCCAAGAAAACACCAATCGCAATTGCTCCAGCAATTCGAGATCCTCTTATAGATTGACCATATTTCTCTCTACGACCCACCATTTTCTCTTCTTACACTTTCAAGAAAAAATATCCCTTTTTTTTTTTATAGCATGGAGTAAAAATTACTCAAACATTAAACAAAAAAAAATAAAAAAATGCAAAAAAGATTGGATCTTGGTGATGTTTGATTATGGAAATGACTTAAAATTGTATGTAAGTACTTTGTATGTAAGAAGTGACAAAGTCGTCGGAAGGGGGTTAGTGGTACCGATGTGGTCAGAATATTTTATACAATCTGGGGGTTCTATCTGCTGTTTCGCGGACCAGAGTGTCTGTAGTGATGTTTAAGGAAAACAGGAAGAATTTTGAAATTTATGATTTAAAATGATCCTTGAATATTTGCGTGACTGTGAATTATTTTATCAAGGATAAAAATAAAATTTTAGAGTAAAACTTTTAGTAATATTATTTCTAGAATGGATTAAAAAGAAAAGTGTGTCACTTAAAAAATAAGATGGAAGGAGTAATATTCCTTTTGTTTTACAGAATTTTTTGGGATTATTATTTAGGAATGATTTTTTTTTTTTTTGGGTGATTTATAAACTTTTTAGATAAAGGTTAAAAGATTATTTTTTTATAAGCAGATTGAAAATTTTAAGAGAGAATATTAGATTTCGATCTAAAATATTATAAATGTTAAATAATGATTTCATATTTTGTCAATTTAGAACTATGTTTGCTCAGTCTTTTATGATGATTTAGAAAAAGAATATTTTCATAAATCAATTGTGGTTTTTTATTTGTTGTCTGATTAATTTAAATTCGTGTTAATAACTTCAAATTTGGGGATAAATTTTTTATTTATTTATTTATTTTTATCAAAGACGGTCATATTGCTAGCTCGGATCCAAGATATCTTATTTTGGGGTTTCTGCAAATGTTCTCCACCTAATTTCGTTGACTCTCTAATACGTATTGTAATGGAAATTATTAAATGATTAGCTAAATTTGAGGATTTGTGACGGATTTTGAATGTTTTAAGTATTATTTTAGTTCAAAATTACTTGTCACTTTTTGAATTGACACACTTATTAAGAAAATGATGATTGATATAGTGAATTTATCTTACTACCCCTATTAATTAATATTTAGTATTATATCTCGAAAATGATTTGAATAATAAACAATTAATGAAATTTTTTTTATCTTCCTTGATATGTCAAAAATGACAAGTAAAAATAAAAATTCATCTTCACACTGATATTTTACTTAAATTTCAAATAATAACATTTTTTTTTCAATCAAATATTACAATTCAGTATTTTTTAATTTTTTTTGCAATATAAATCTTGAAAATATGACTAACTATGCTATTTGAAGCTATCAATAGTGGTCCTTTCTAAAATTAGGAAGAACTGGATGTCCAAAATGTACTGAAATATGCAAACTTACAAGTAGCTCCTTCAACTTTGTAGTCGAATATCCTCTCCAACCTAATTCATATTACATGTTGAATTATTTAACGGTTTCAAAAAAAAAAAGCAGTTTGTTGCACGAAACATCTCATTTGTTGATCCCGACACAAATATATGTAGATGATTTCACTGTTCGAACCCATGACAGTTATAAATCATAAGATAATTTTACCATTTTGAATAGATATATTAATTCATTAAAGATAAGGTTGTACGTATTATTTGACTTTTAAAGTATGCATTAATATTTTATCGACTACTTAAATAGTAGTTTTTTTGTTTGGTTGGTTGGTTGAGAAACAAGTTATTTCAAGATTAATTATAGATTAGTTATCTCGAGATTAGTTATTTCACTTAATTTAGAAATGAGTTATCTCGTTCATTTTATCTCAAATATGGAATAAACTCATCTTAAAATTAATCTCAAAATTAATTATCTATTATCATTGTACCAACCGATTAGACAACTTTTTCACGACGACTTCATTGAATTGTTAATGATTTTATAAAATAAGTTCTACTTTTCATTTTAACAAATAAAAAAAAAAAAAAACTTTCAATATTGCCCGATATTATTAAGTAACTGTATAAAATATTAGTAGTCAAATTTATAAGTTTGTGAAGTAAAGATCACTCAAACATTAAACAAAAAAAAATGAATGCAGAAAATGGGTGTTGAGCAAGATTTAAGGCCAAGATGCAAAAAAGATTGGTTCTTGGTGATCTTTGATTATGGAAATGAAATTAAAATTTATGAAGTCTTTTGTATATAGTGAGCAATGACAGATCCAAAATTTAAGAGTTGTGAGTGTCTTTTGAGAGGTTCAAACATATATTAATGTTGAAACATTTAAGGTTCTTTTCGAAAATTAAATCATCCAGCTCTCTTTTTGTTTTTTAGGATATATTTTTTATTCTCCATACCAATTTATATATATTTTTATATAATTATACCTAATTTGCGTAGGATTTAATCAATTCAGAAGCACTATAAAATTATACATAGGTCAGCCCTTGATAGTGAGTCCGGAACGCGGTTTAGTGGTTGGTGGCACCAATGTGATAAGAATTTATCAAATTTATTTATGAACTTTTACTTATTTTATATAATTGTATAAGAGTTGGAGAAATTTTGATTGATTTCACTTTTCACAACTTATAAGATTTTTATGTTTATGAGAAAAAATACTGCTTAAGAAATTCAAATTATATGTCCAACAAAACTTTAATTTCATCTCAAATGATTATATATCATAATTTGAAATCATAATTTCATGTCTCATGGGTACATTTAATTTTTTTATTTTTATTTTTAAATTTTTAATTTGATTTATTCTGAATAATGCACCCATCATTTTTCTTTCTTTCTTTTTCGTTTCCAATTTCTCATTATGTCATGTCATGTTAGTAGTTGCTCAATGCCTTCCTGTCCTCCTTCATTTTCCCGTTTCATGTATTACAGCTTAGACCAAATTAATTGTCGTTTTCTTTTATTTTTCACTCAATATACAGTAAATATTTATGAGGTGTTTGACCATCAAAATCAAATACAAATTAGAGTTGAAGTTGAAGCTGGTTGGAGTTGGAGTTGGAGTTGGAGTTGGAGCTGTGTTTGATCATTAATATAAATTAAAGTTGTTTTTTGAATTTTTACGAGTAATTTAGAGTGAAAAAAGTGAAAACAATTTTTTTTGGAGTTTTTCAAATTCGGAAATTCAACTTGAATTCTCCAAAATTTTATGGTCAAACACGTTTTTCAAAATTCAACTCTAGAAAAAAGCAAATAATATTCATGGCCAAACGCCTACTTAAATTTGTAATTTGTACATGTTGAATCAACCCGACCCATACATAATCATGAAGCGTTTTGAAAATGACAATTTAAATTTATACTTCCTCCGTTTCATTTTACTAAAAATATTTGTTTCAATTTACTTGTTAAATTTTCAAAATCATGAAAAGTTTATCTTTTTTTTCTAATATTACATTTATCATTAAACGACTACATAAAATATTATAAATGAAATGATCTGTCACACACCTCAACAAACATCGATAGCTAAAAAAGGCTTGATAAGAACCACAAATACAAATAGTTTTTAACATGACCAAATACTTAAAAGACAAAAAAGGTTGCATTCATCAATAACAATACTTAGTAGCCTTCGTACTGCACATTATTCGATATAGATAAAGAAAAAAAAAAGTACATTCATCAATAAAACTTCATACTGCACATTATTCGATAAATATAGATATAGATAAAGAAAAAAAGTTACATTCATCAATTAATAGTACTTAGTAGCCTTCGTACTGCACATTATTCGATAAATATAGATATAAATATAGCTATAGATTTTCAACAGTTTTGATACAAAAGCAACGACGGATAAAGCCTTTGCATTTGCCATTAGGGAAGCCCTCAGTGCTTGCAAATAGAGGCGCAGTTGCTACTTCTCACACACAAACCATTAAAGCGCTGGCTGGCCGACTCGCAAGTCCTTGCCTCTGCCAGCTTCATTTCTGTATTTAGAAATAATTTAACTTTAAAACTATATATTAGATGGTCCAAAACTCAAAGTTGGGTTGTTGTTTCAATTTTTTTTTCTAGAAGAAACTTTATTTTTATGTTTCCAAGAGGAATTGAACCCTCAACAAGGAGGGACAAAGGTTGCAAGCTTTAATTCCGCTTAAACACCACAAGACAACGATGATATTAGGTTCCCAATAAATATTTTTTTATATATTTAATATAAATACATAGTTTGTGTGAAAGTTATTGAGTTTCCAAGATCCACCACCCTAGATTTGCCCCTGGCGGTCGATATAAGAAATATTTACAATATCAAATCACCTTTTATGTGGAATAAATGGAGCGGACACTTTACCCTCCCCAGATCTCACATGTGGGATTCCCCTGTTGTTGTTGTTGTTTATCAGATCATCTTTATTCAGTTATAGCAACTAATCTATTAAGATTGCGGATTATACATTTTAAAGAGACTTACCTATAAATAATTTTGTGTGGCGTGACAGTATAAAACATGCCTAACTATAAAAAGTTTGTGATCTTAAACATGACTATATTGGAAAAAAAAAAAAGAAGTAAAAAGGACTAGAAAAAATTAGATGTATATTTTACCAGTGGCAAAGAGAACCATAAGCAAGAGTAACAAAGTGGCAAAGGCATAGAGCGCCCCATCATTTTTGTTTTCACTCAAAGAGAATGATTAGAGAAATGTAGGCAAATAATAATTGCGAGGACCATATATGGGAAGTATAAGGTGATATATAGGAATTTATTTAGTGACTTAATACTTTAAGGATTCGTTTGGTATGAGGTATAAGGTATAATGATTTTGGATAAAATGTAGGATTATTTTATCCTGCGTTTGGTTGGAGGTATTAGTTAGTGTCGTAATTATTTATACCATAATGATGAAATAAGTTATTCCATATATATGGTGGAATAACTTATTCCGGAATAGCTAATCTCGGAATAATTAATCCCAGAATAATTTGTTCCCAACCAAACAACCCTTAAATGAGTGATTGAGGTGAAAGGGTAGAAATTATCTTTGTACTTAATACTTCCTCCGTTTATTTTTACTTATCACCTTTCGCTTTCAAGTTGAAAAAACTAAAAGTATTTAAAATTGACAAAAAGAATTATAATTAAAGTTATTGTTGGACTCAAACTTTTTTTTTCTCCACTTGGAAGAAAAAAGTCAATGAAAATCGAAGAATTGTAAAATTAAACAAGTAAGATATTATCTGAAGCTATCAATAGTGGTCCATTCTAAAATTAGGAAGAGCTAGAATTTAGTCCTGTTAGTTAAGTTTAACTTTGAATCAATTAAATGTCTTAATTGAGAAATCTTTTATCAAGATAGATTATTAATCCAAGCAATCCTCATGCCTTGGATTTTAATGTACTGGAATATGCAAAATTCTCTTTTTGAATTTCTTTGCGTATCTCCGTCCAATCTTATTTATAATTATTTGACATTTAAAAAAAAACAATAGTTTAATGCATCAATCATCTCATCTCGCGTTCATGCAAGATATTAGTAGAGCTGCATCCAAAAACGTTATACAAGCAACTTATCCTGACACAAATATTAATAAATAATTTTAGAGCTCGAACTCATGATATTTATTAATCACACGATAAGTTTACCGTTTTGACAAGTTATATTAATTTATTAAAGATAAAGTTGGTACTTATTATTTGACTTTATAAGTATGCATTAATATTTTATCAACTACTTAAAGGTATTTTTGACAAATCACATATTTGGCAGTTGTCTTTTGTACTTTCTGCTTTTAGAGTTGGGCAGCTTTTCACGACGAATTTATTGTGCTGTTTATGATTTTGCTGAGAGTCAATTAGTCAAACTTTAGTACGTAAAAAATAAATTTTACTTTTTTTACTTCTTCATTTTAACGAACAAAAAAGAAATTATTATTTTCTTTTAATATTATTTTTATTATTAAATAAATGCATAAAATACTAGAAGTCAAATTAAATTTCAAAGCGTAATTATTAAAAATAATTTAGTAAATATGCATGTATATTATAACTTTAATGAATCCAATATGTATTGTTCAAACACTAACTACAATTTTATTTATGACGAAATAATCCGCAGTTGCTACACTTTGAATGTGCACAGGATAAAATTCGCTCTAGTGTAATAATCAACAAATCAGCCCATGCGACGAGTTCGATCAAAAAAACATGTAGAGGTTTCGAACCTACGACACCCTATTTAGGAGATCCCCTTCCCAACCAATTTGACCAACCTTGTGGGTCGTATCTCAACTACAATCAGTAGGTAATGGTCACGAGAAAGTGGACGTTAATCAACAAATCTTGAACATTAAAAATTGACTATCAAGCTTGGAAAAAACCTTACCAATACCAATAAATAGATGACCTGTGCCTTTGTTTATATACACTTCTGTCACTTAATCATGATTTAATTAAAAGGCGTGGCCCAATAGGATATGTGGCCTAATGAAAAGGCAAGTCATTGACCAACTCTTTGGGACATGAAGTCCCAAGAACTTCCAAAAGAGAAGGTTGACAAACAATGACATACCCATGTATTCCCACAGGTGGGGTCTGGAAACGATAGTGTGTACATAGACCTTACCTCTACCTCATAGAGAGAGGCTATTTCCGAAAAACCCTCGAAAGGTTGACAAATTAGAATTCCAACAAAGAACAAAGCTTTATGTTGTACGCAAGATATGCTTGATTGCATTTCCAAAATGTACCAAAACATTACCAGTAAAGTAGTGACTTTATGAACCACTACAAGAACTCTTCTCTTCTTTCTACACCTCATTCAACGAACTCTTCTCTTCTTTCTACACCTCATTCAACATACATGAACACTCTTAATCTTCTTCTCCTAAAGAGGGGCAGAGAGGGCTTACAGGGTTTTGCATAGAATGTGGAATGAGGTATGGGGAGGCGCGGTAGGAAATTGCCAAAAGACAAATATATACAAGTGGAAGAGCACTTAAATGGTTAAGTCTGAACTTATCCATCACATGAAGCATCAAAACTGACCGCCAAAGCCAAGCAACTTGAATTTCACACAGACGAACCTGTTAGCCAATATAGGTGTAGAACCTCTTTAACTAAGCTTCAAGCTCTTGGAGTTTTCCTGCAGACAACATAAAGTAAGAGCATCAGGTTCCGTACTGTTTGAAAATTTACAAAAGCTGTACACAGTTAACATACAGCAAAAGATTGGCTTCTAACATTTTTGAATTCATTTGCATAGCTGTTAATAAGGAAGGAGACTAAGCCCAGGTAAACAGATAATATTCTCCCTTCAGGCCTAAGCTTGTGCGAGCGGATTCAGAAGAAAATCTCTAGCAGTACTGTATAAGTAGATAGGATTTTGTAGCCCATGACCAATGTTATCAATCAGAAAGTGAGTTTCTTCTATGCCATCTATTGGTTGAAACCAATACTCACAGTAAGTTTTGACAAAAAACACGACACAAAGAGCCGCTTTCATTCTTATGCATAGATACTATGCACTATCAAACATCCTTTTCTTTTTTAGATTAATGAATTCTTCCTAGGATTGCACTCAGCATAGAGGCTATAGTGACTAGATAAGATAGAGAGAGATACTTGTGTATCCGGCAGAAAAAACAATGCAAGCAGATAATGAACTTGAAAGAGAGGAAATGTCAGGTGTTCAGGGTATAGTCTTCTCGTACATTCTTGTCACTGGTTATGTAAGACACAACCACAGTTACGTCGTCCAACTTCCCACCATGGTAACGGAAGCCAGCTTCTTGAGCTGCAGCAGAGAAAGGGGTTTGGCTGTTTTTGTCCTGTGCTCTTTGCCGAGCCAATGCAGCTGTCTTCTGAGCTGCAACCTGAGGTGGTAAGCCAGCTCTCGTAGCATGCACCACTACTGCAGTTATATCGTTGTTATACAAATTGTCAAACAACCCATCAGTTCCAGCAATGATGACATCTCCTGGAGCAACAGGTGTTTTAAACACCTGCACCAGAAGCCAAACATTCATTTTAACAGAGAGTTAGACTACAGAATGACTGAAGGGAGAATAAAAATTAGAGCGACGGTCAACACCCCACATTTACAGTTGACACAATATTCAACTCGAGGCATAAACACATAACAATATTAGGTGAGAAACCTGCAACGGGTGTTGGAATGTCATTAGATCTTAAATTATTCAGATTGCAAGAATAATTTCAGTCAGATCATCCAAAAGTTAGGTCATCTAAGAGCATGTTAGTTCATACAAGAAACAAGGGAGAGAGCAAGAAGGGTATAACATAAGATGATTAAAAAGAATGAAAATGTTCCAGAGCATGAAAGCACCTCTCATGATTCGGCTCAATGAAGAAAATGAATAAATTTGTTTTTGAATAAGGTGTAATGACAACAACAACAACAACAACATACCAAGTATATTCCCACCAAGTGCGGTCTGGGGAGGGTAAGTGTACGCAGTCCGTACCACTACCTCAGAGGTGAGGAATAAGGTGTAATGACGAAAATGAATAATGAAAAAAATTCAGATACAAAATAGGTTTTTTCAACAACATTTGATGATCACTATTTATCACAATCCACTCCCCAGTTCACGATAAATTTTCTTTTCTTATCACTGAAAAGATTTCTTTAATTATATGACTTAGATGTCTCGCATTTCTTGAAACTGTAATTTGATTGATGAGATTTGGTAAGAGATCAAAATTCTCCACCTGACTCAGACTAACAGTTTATAATGGAAAAAATAGCTTAATAAAGACTTCTCGATTAGCATTTGTCCGAGTAGTAACTTGTCTACTCAAGACACACTAGAAAAGCAGAACCTCCATACCAAGTGTTATATAAGATAGCAAAACCACCACTTATAAACTGACCTTCCCAGAGCTTGGTGAATCACCGGCATTACCACTTTCCAGCTGATATGTAAAATTGAAATCATGCTGCTGCACTGGGGATCTGATAACAGTACATCCATCTCTAACCACCATAAATCCGCTATCTCCTAAGTTAATAGCATGGAGACCCTGAGAAGAGAGGAAAAATGATAAATTTAACAAATGCAAAGATATAAACTTTTACTTAGCTCAACAACTTCTAAATTTCTTTCCCGTTTTAATCACAAAACTGCTTCTCCACACCTGGTTCTGGTTGTAAACAATGGCTAAGAGGTCCAAAGTTTTTTCGTCTAAAAGAAACTTCATTGTTAGTGGACATTTCAGCACCTAACTGAACCAATTAAAGCGTTTAGTACTATATCTCAACTCCATCAAGTTACTCTTGTGTCCCAAAAAGGCAGCGTTACTTTCACCTTTGGGGTAGTATCCACTTTCCTTAAAGAAAGGTTTCATCACATGTACATTGCTCAAACAGTCATGATGAACCCATTATCTTTCCTTCATAAACTTTTTCTTCCTTCTATCTCAGAAACCCAAACATGTTCCCCTAACAAGGAATAGATATTTCCACTCCACAACCATTCTCTTAATAACAAGTCTGGTGCTGAAGCACAAGTACTAACTATTAAATTGGGAAATCCCTCTTGGATCTACTGAACCTTTTGGTTACTCCATGAGAAACACCTGATCTTCTATGAATATCGGAACCTCATGGGAAGGTTATTCCTCAAATACACACAGTCATTCTCTATTCTGTTGAAAGCTCTCCTGTTTCTCTCCTTCAAATAACCCACATGAGAGCTAATGGGGCAACTCCCTCACTGAATCTTTTTCTCCATCTTCTATAAGTCTAGTTGAATACCTAGTTAACACAGTTTGGCATTGTCATTGTGTCCCCGAATATTTCAAACACCACCGCAAGTACGCAGCTAGCTGGCTATGCAAAAGAATTATATATCTGTTATATAATTATACCTAATCTGCATTAGATTTAACGAGTACCGAAATACTACAAAATTGCACATAGGTCCGTCTATAATAGTGAGTCATCGGAACTCGGAAGAGGGTTCAGTGGTCAGTGGTAGGGGTGGGCGTTCAATATTCGGTTCGGTATTTTTAAAATTCGGGTTCGATAATTTGAAAATCGATAATTGAAAGTAGATACCAAATATCATACTTTTAAATTTCGATATAGTAATTCGGTAATCTATAAATTAAACTTCGGTTTGGTGTGGTATTTGATAATACGATATTCCTATTTCGTGTTAACTAAATTTCTGAAAATCAACCTACTCATTGTGAAGGCAACTACAAATGTATTCAAGTAAATAGGATTCGTCCGGTTGGATCTTTTGACTAATGCTATTATAAAGCAGAACTGAAGAACGAAGGGTGGACCTTTTGACCTTTGAACTTTGGGTTGTTAATGGGTCAATTAGATATATTATATACATACGGGATGGATTTTTATTTAATTAATAATTTGATATTCGGTAAATACCGAATACCAAACGGTATTAACATCTTGTACTAAACCCGAATCCAAATACCATAATTTTGAAATTTTACTCCCAAATACCATAACAAATACCGAATACCAAATTTTTTAGTTTGGTACAGTAATTCGGTTTTCGGTATTTTATGCCCAGCCCTAATTAGTGGCACCGTGTGATAAAAAATTTCAATTTATTTATGAAATTTTGCATATTTGATAAAATTGTATAAGAGTGGGGAAAATTTTGATTGTTTTCACAACTTATAGGGTTTTTATATTTATGAGAAAAAATATCGCTTAAAAATCCAAATTGTAAGTCCAAAGTCCAGTGTTTTAAAAGGCAGAGTCCGGACTCGCCCCGGGGCGGGGCACTGGCAAAACGCCTCGGAACTCATGTGTGGGACTTAGTTCTGTGAGGCTTACGTCCTAAGCGCCCGACTATACGCCCTGAACATGCCTAACGCCCAACGCCCGGGACTCGCTTAATAGTTCTTACACAAATTGTGTCAAATTCCTTAGTCAAAGCTATTGATACTCATAATTCTCTACCAATTAAATGATGCTTAGTAGTTTTTTTCATCTGTTGAAATAATAAAATTAAAATTAACTAGCTTATGTACTAATTGAGAACGTTATGAGGGTGAATATGGCTTAACATTTCTGTTTAAAATACATATTCGAATTTTATACATTCTCTTGTCATTGTTATTATGTTTTTGTCCTATATTTCAAAATTATCATATTTTATCTTGTTATTTGAAAGTATTTTATTTTTATTCATGAAAGAGTTTATGTTTTAATTCTAATATTAATATTTTATTGATTATTTCTTTTAGGGAGGTAAATTGCATAGTATGATAGTCATATATTTTAAGAAATTATTTGTAGAATCATTGAAAATTTTGTTGTTACTTATATTTTTAGTAATCAAATTATAAAAATAAAGATACATGAGATATACGCCCCGTAGATCCTTAGGACTTACGCCCCATATCTCGGGACTTACGCCTCGCCCGGTGCTATGTAAAACGCCTCGCCTCACGCCCCCGCCTTTTAAAACACTGGTCCAAACAAAATTTTAATTTCATTTCAAATGATTTTATATCACAATTTCAAATATAATTTCATATCGCATGAATACATTTAATTTTTTAATTTTAAATTTTAAATTTTTTATTTTTAATTTGATTTATTCTGAATAATGCACCCATCATATTTATTTCTTTCTTTACGATTTTCAATTTCTCATTATGTCATGTCATGTTAGTCGTCGTTCAATACCTTCTTGTCCTTCTTCATTTTCCCCTTTCATGTATTAGAGCTTAAACCAAATTAATTGTCGTTTTCTTTTATTTTTCACTCAATATTTAGGAGGTGTTTGGCCATGAAAATAAAATATAAATTGGAGTTGGAGTTAAAATTATGTTCGATCATGAATATAAATTGGAGTTGTTTTTAAATTTTTGCAAGTAATTTGGAATGAAAAAAGTGAAAACGATTTTTTTTCAGAGTTTTTCAAATTTCGAAATTCAACTTGAATTTTTCAAAATTTTAAGGCCAAACACGTATTTCGAAATTCAACTCCAGAGAAAAGCAAATAATATTCATGGCCAAACGCCTAATTAAATTTGTAATTTGTAAACGTTGAATCTACCTAGCCCACACATAATCACGAAGCATTTTGAAAATGACAATTTAAATTTATACTACCTCCGTTTCATTTTACTTCGTCTTTTTACTAAAAATACTTGTTTTTATTTACTTGTTTAATTTTTAAAATCATGAAAAATTTATTTTTTTCTTCTAATATTACCCTTATCATTAAATGACTATAAAAAATATTATAAATGAAATGATCTGTCACACACTTCAACAAACATCAATAGCTAAAAAAGGCTCGATAAGAACCACAAATACAAATAGTTTTTAACATGACCAAATACTTAAAAGACAAAAAAGGTTGCATTCATCAATAACAGTACTTAGTGGCCTAAGTACTGCACATTATTCGATATGGATAAAGAAAAAAAAGGTTACATTCATCAATAACAGTACTTAGTTGCCTTCGTACCGCACATTATTCGATAAATATCAATATAGATTTTTAACAGTTTTTGATACAAAAGCAACGACGACGGATAGAGCCTCTGCATTTGCCATCAGGGAAGCCCTCAGTGCTGCAAATAGAGGCGCAATTGCTATTTCTTGCACACCATCCATTAAAGCGTTCGCTGGCCGACTCGCAAGTCCTTGCCTCTACCGGCTTCATTTCTGTATTTAGCAATAATTTAACTTTAAATTACATATTAAATGATCCAAAATTTAAGTTTAAGGGTTGTTGTTTCAATTTATTTTTTTTCTAAAAAAAACTTTATTTTTATGTTTCCAAAAGGAATTGAACCCTCAACAAGGAGGGACAAAGGTTGCAGGTTCTATTTCCACTTAAACACCAAGAGACAACGATGATAATAGGTTTCCAATAATTTTTTTTATATATTTAATATAAAAACATAGTCTGTGGGAAAGTTACTGAGTTTTCAGGCCCACCATCCTAGATCTACCCCTGGCGGTCGATATAAGAAATATTTACAACATCAGATTACCTTTTACGTGGGATACAGGGAGGGGACACTTTACCCTCCCCAGATCTCACATGTAGGATTTTTCTGTTGTTGTTGTTGTTTATCAGATCACCTTTATCCAGTTATAGCAAGTAACCTATTACGATTGAGGATAATACATTTTAAAGAGACTTACCTATAAATAATTTTGTGTGGCATGACAGTGTAAAATATGCCTAATTATTAAAAGTTTAAACTTGTGATCTTAAACATGACTATATTGAAAGATAAAAAGTTAGAAAGGACTAGAAGATTAGGAGTATATTTTACCAGTGGCAAAGAGAACCATAAGCAAGAGTAACAAAGTGGCAAACAAAGGCATAGAGCGCCCCATCATTTTTGTTTTCACTCAAAGAGAATGATTAGAGAAATGTAGGCAAATAATAATTGTGAGGACCATATATGGGAAGTATAGGGTAATATATAGTAGGAATTTACTAGTGACTTATACTTTAAAAGGACTCGTTTGGTATGAGGTAATCATTTCGAATAAAATATAGGATTATTTTATCCTATGTTTGGTTGGAGGTATTAGTTAGTGTCAGAATCATTCATTACCATAGTGATGAGATAAGTTATCACATATATATGGTGGGATAATTTATCCCGAAATAACTAATTCCATAATAATTAATCCCGAGATAACTTGTTCCCAATCAATCAACCCCTAAATGAGTTAAATGAGTGGTTGAGGAGAAAGGTGAAAGGGTAGAAATATTTTTATATTCATACTCCCTCTGTTTATTTTTACTCGCTTCCAAATTTTAAAAACTAAAAGTATTTAAAATTGACAAAAAGAATTATAATTAAAGTAATTGTTGGACTCGAACTTTATTTTTTCTCCACTTGGAAGAAAAAGTCAATGAAAATCGAAGAATTGTAAAAGTAAACAAGCAAGATATTATCTGAAGCTATCAATAGTGGTCCATTCTAAAATTAGGAAGGGCTAGAATTTAGTCCTGTTAGTTAAGTCTAACTTAAATCAATTACATGTCTTAACTTAATTGGGAAATCTTTTATCAAGATAGATTATTTATCCAAGCAAATGTACTGCTCATGCCTTGGATTTTCATGTACTGGAATATGCAAAATTCTCTTTTTGACTTTCGTTGAGTATCCCTGTCCAACCTGATTTATAATTATTTGACGTTTTAAAAAATACAATTTGATGCATCAAGCATCTCATCTCGCGTCCATGCAAGATATTAGTAAGAGCTGCATTCAAAACCGTAATGCAAGCAATTTATCCTAACATAAGCATTAGTAAATAATTTCACTGTTCGGACTCATGACACCTATTAATCACATGATAATTTTATCATTTTGACAAGTTATATCAGTGGCGGAGTCAAAAATTTTAGAAAGGGTGTTCAAATATTACATAAGTTTTTTTTTTTTTGACAAATGGGTGCATCGGAAAATTTAAAATCAAACTACGTAATATTAATAATTAATTTTTTATGAATAATGTAACAAAAAAAATAAAATAAAAAATGTGTGATAATTAGCTTTAATGAGTTCATGTCTAATTCAATATGAAGTAAATGAAAAGAACAAGAGAGAGAGAGCGAGGAAAAAACTTAACCTAAAGTGAAATTATTTTGACGCTTCAAGATTTCACCGATCTCTGGTGACAACAACAATAACAACGAGATAAAAGAATCAAGAGCAAAATTAGATGAGTTTTTTTTTTTAAAAAGTTCGTGGAGCCTTTTCGCTTTTGGTAGGGTTATAGAGTTTTTATGATTTGCTTATTAACTAAACTTTTTGATTATTAAAATTTTAAGTTGTAGGTCTCTAATTAAGGATTATTTTAATAAGTAATATTAATTTTGAATTATTTCAAAAACAAAAAAATTATTAGCTATTATAATTATACCACAAAATTGCTTGCTTGTAATAAAAAAAAAATCTAGAAAATAATTAATTATCCTCATATTGAAGGATCCCGATCAATTTATTCTTCTTTACGGGCAATAAATAGGGGCTCTTCTATACTCAAATAAAAAAAAAAACAGCCGCTGGGAATCGACGTTGGGCGCGGTATGACTTGGGCCTTCCTGAATGCCCTGCACCATTGAGCTACAGCTCTTTGTTGTTTAAAGGTTGTTCAAAGCGTCATATTTAACCAAATCGAATAGCATTTTCCTTAGTATAATTTTCCGACGAAGAATATTCGCCTGACCACCCTTGATACTATGTAGCTCCCCGACTGAGTTATATTAACTTATTAAAGATAAGGTTGTACGTATTATTTGACTTTTTAAGTATGCATTAATATTTTATCGACTACTTAAGTTAAAGGTATTTTTGACAAATCACATATTTGCCAGTTGTCTTTAGTTCTGGCTGCTTTTAGAGTTAGGCAGCTTTTTATAATTTTGCTGAGAGTGGAAACTTCACAAATTTGTACTCCGTTGATTTTTTATTTTTTTTTTAAATACAAAAAATAAATTTTACTTTTTCCTTCTTCATTTTAACAAATCAAAAAGAAATTAGTTTTTTTAATTATTATCTTGATTATTAAATACTAATTACATAAAGTATTAGAAGTCAAATTTAAATTTTCAAAGCGTAATTATTAAAAATAATTTAGTAAATATGCATGTATATTATAACTTTAATGAATCCAGTATGTATTATTCAATGGAAAAATTAAATAGATATCCTATATTTAGAAAATATTTACCATCTATAACAATACTTATTATTTATTACTTACCATTTATAGCAACTGCACTATGTATTAAAAGTGAATTATATATGCAATATAGATGCATTATAAGTGTTTTAAAATATATTGTGCTTGTTAGGTAAGAAATCTGCAATTATATTAAAAGTGAATTATTGCATGCAATATAGATGTATTATAATTGTAATATCTGGAAAAAAAATTTATACTGCTATAAATGCTAAATATTTTCTAAATATAGAATATCTATGTAATTTTTCCTAGTTCCAACACTATCTAACTACAATTTTGTCTGACAAAAGATTCCGAGTTGCTCTTCTTTAAATGCACATGATAAGCTCTGCTCTAGTGTAGTAAAATCTACAAATCAGCCCATGCGACAAGCTCGACCAAGAAAACATGTAGAAGTTTCGAACCTAAGACACCCTATTTTGGAGATCCCCTTCTCATAAAATTTGACCACCACCCTTGTGGCTCGTATCTTAACTACAATCAGTAGGTAATGGTCACGAGAAAGTAAAAATCGACTATCAAGCTCGGAAAAAGCTTTACCAATACCAATAAATAGATGAGACGTGCCTTTGTTTATATACACTAATATCACTTAATCATGATTTAATTAAAAGGCGCGGCCCAATAGGATATGTGACCTAATGAAAAGGCAAGTCATTGACCAACTCTTTGGGACATGAAGTCCCAAGAACTTTCAAAAGAGAAGGTTGACAAACAATAACATACCCAGGAATAAGGTGGGGTTAAAAGATAGAGCGTACACAGACCGTATTCCTACCTCATAGAGATAGAAAGGCTATTTCCGAAAGACCCTCGAAATGATGACACAAATTAAAATTCCAACAATGAATAAAGGCTTATGCTATAAGCAAGATATGCCTTAATTGCATTTCAAAAATGTACCAAAACATTACCAGTAAAGTCCAAACTTTTATGAACCACTACAAGAACTCTTCTTTTCTTTGTACACCTCATTCAACATACATGAACACTTAATCTTCTTCTCCTTAAAGAGGGGCAGAGAACGCCTATAGGGTTTTGTATAGGATGTGGGATGGGGAGGAGCGGTAGGAAATTGTCAACAGACAAACATATACAAGTGGAGGAACACTTAATGGCTATGTCTGAACTTATCCATCACATAAAGCATCAAAACTGACCGCCAAAGCCAAGCAATTTGAACTTCACAAAGACGAACCTGTTATCCGATATGGGTATAAAACCTCTTTAACTAAGCTTCAAGCTGCTGGAGTTTTCCTGCATACAACAGAAAGTAACAGCATCAGGTTCCGTTCTGTTTGAAAATTTACAAAAGCTGTACACAGTTAACATACAGCAAAAGATCGGCTTCTAACATTTTGGAATTCATTTGCATAGCTGTTAATAAGGAAGGAGACTAAGCCCAGGTAAACAGATGATATTCTCCCTTCAGGCCTAAGCTTGTGCGAGCGGATTCAGAAGAAAATCTCTAGTAGTACTGTATAAGTAGATAGGATTTTGTAGCCCATGACCAATGCTATCAATCAGAAAGTGAGTTTCTTCTATGCCATCTATTGGTTGAAACCAATACTCACAGTAAGTTTTGACAAAAAACACGACACAAAGAGCCGCTTTCATTCTTATGCATAGATACTATGCACTATCAAACATCCTTTTCTTTTTTAGATTAATGAATTCTTCCTGGGATTGCACTCAGCATAGAGGCTATAGTGACTAGATAAGATAGAGAGAGATACTTGTGTATCTGACAGAAAAAACAATGCAAGCAGATAATGAACTTGAAAGAGAGGACATGTCAGGTGTTCAGGGTATAGTCTTCTCGTACATTCTTGTCACTGGTTATGTAAGACACAACCACAGTTACGTCGTCCAACTTCCCACCATGGTAGCGGAAGCCAGCTTCTTGAGCTGCAGCAGAGAAAGGGGTTTGCCTGTTTTTGTCCTGTGCTCTTTGCCGAGCCAATGCAGCTATCTTCTGAGCTGCAACCTGAGGTGGTAAGCCAGCTCTCGTAGCATGCACCACTACTGCAGTTATATCGTTGTAATACAAATTGTCAAACAACCCATCAGTTCCAGCAATGATGACATCTCCTGGAGCAACAGGTATTTTAAACACCTGAACCAGAAGCCAACCATTCATTTTAACAGAGAGTTAAGACTACAGAATGACTGAATGGGAGAATAAAAATTAGAGCGACGGTCAACACCCCACATTTACAGTTGACACAATATTCAACTCGAGGCATAGACACATAACAATATTAGGTGAGAAGCCTGCAACGGATGTTGGAATGTCATTAGATCTTAAATTATTCAGATTGCAAGAATAATTTCAGTCAGATCATCCAAAAGTTAGGTCATCTAAGAGCATGTTAGTTCATACAAGAAACAAGGGAGAGAGCAAGAAGGGTATAACATAAGATGATTAAAAGAATGAAAATGTTCCAGAGCATGAAAGCACCTCTCATGATTCGGCTCAATGAAGAAAATGAATAAATTTGTTTTTGAATAAGGTGTAATGACAACAACAACAACAACAACACACCAAGTATATTCCCACCAAGTGCGGTCTGGGGAGGCTAAGTGTACGCAGTTCGTATCACTACCTCAGAGGTGAGGAATAAAGTGTAATGACGAAAATGAATAATGAAAAAAATTCAGATAAATAGGTTTTTTCAACAACATTTGATGATCACTATTTATCATAATCCACTCCCCAGTTCACGATAAATTTTCTTTTCTTATCACTGAAAAGATTTCTTTAATTATATGACTTAGATGTCTCACATTTCTTGAAACTGTAATTTGATTGATGAGATTTGGTTAGAGATCAAAATTCTCCACTTGACTCAGACTAACAGTTTATAATGGAAAAAACAGCTTAATAAAGACTTCTCAATTAGCATTTGTCCGAGTAGTAACTTGTCTACTCAGACACACTAGAAAAGCAGAACCTCCATACCAAGTGTTATATAAGATAGCAAGACCACCACTTATAAACTGACCTCCCCAGAGCTTGGTGAATCACCGGCATTACCACTTTCCAGCTGATATGTAAAATTGAAATCATGCTGCTGCACTGGGGATCTGATAACATTACATCCATCTCTAACCACCATAAATCCGCTATCTCCTAAGTTAATGGCATGGAGACCCTGAGAAGAGAGGGAAAATGATAAATTTAACATATGCAAAGATATAAACTTCTACATAGCGCAACAACTTCTAAATTTCTTTCCCATTTTAATCACAAAACTGCTTCTCCACACCTGGATCTGGTTGTAAACAATGGCTAAGAGATCCAAAGGTTTTTTGTCTAAAAGAAACTTCATTGTTACCGGGCATTTCAGCATCTAACTGAAACAATTAAAGCGTTTAGTCCTATATCTCAACTCCACCAAGCTACTCGTGTCCAAAAAAGGCAGTGTTACTTTCACCTTTGGGCCGGCAGAAAGTAATATCCAACTTTCCTTAAAGGAAGGTTTCATCGCATGTACATAGCTCAAAAAGTTATGATGAATCCATTATCTTTCCTTAATAAACCTTTTCTTCCTTCTATTTCAGAAACCCAAACATGTTCCCCTAACAAGTACTAGCTATTTCCACTCCACAACCATTCTCTTAATAACAAGTCTGGTGCTGAAGCACAAGTACTAAATATTAAATTGGAAAATCCCTCCTCCCTAATGCATCCAAGGCAAAGAATGGTAGAGACAGAATCATGCATATACCTGATCTGTAAGGGCAATAATGCAGGCAGTTGAGGACCCTTTGGCTCTTGTGCGTGTATAAGCTTTCTCCAGGACCCTGGCTGGATCTACTGAACCTTTTGGTTCCTCACGAATTGCCATTACTGAGTTTGACATCAGTTCGCGAGAGTATTCTCCAGCGTCAACACCAACATCAGCCCATCCACCAACACCGTCAGCTATGCCAATTGCTTGTTCATCAATGCAAATAAAATGAGCATCCTCTCCACCTTTTTCTTCTTTATCAGGGTGAGGCAGGTAGCATGATCCTGAATTAAGCTTCAGGCTTCTGTCAATATGGATATTCCTGAAATGTGTCAAAAGATAAAATGTGATCGAGAAAAGAAAAAACACCAAGCCTTAGCTTAAAGAGCAAAGATGACACTAAAATGAGCAGCAGTACATAGTAGATTACATTTACTCAATTACTAAGTAGAAATTCTTAGAACTCCAAAGGAAGCAACACCTCAATATAGCAACATGCTCTCATTTAGTGATAGTTCTGTGGTGCTACATATAAATTGATTCTACACAGAGCAACAAAGGCAGCGAGATGTGCAGGGTTCTAGTATATGTCCAGTGTCCAGTTAAAAAAAATCAATTTGAGAAATTTCAGGATGAAACCTTTAACTCCACCTGAACTTGGCGAATGACTTGCCAATTGAAACAAATTATATTGCATCAAAACATCATATTCACTTATTTTCTTTATAAGGTAAGATAATTTCATTAATCTTGGGGAAAAACTCCTGCATAAAAGTGGTAGATCAAAAAGAAGAAACCTAGAAAAAGATATGATACTCCATGATAAACACCTGATCTTCTATGAAAATTGGAACCTCATGGGTGCACCAAAAGGAAATTAGATATAAGAAGGTTATTCCTAAAATGTACGAAGTCATTCTCTATTCTGTTGAAAGCTCTCCTGTTTCTCTCCTTCAAATAACCCACATGAGCGCTAATGGGGCAACCCCCGCACTGCGTCTTTTTCTCCATCTTCTATAAGTCTAGTTGAATAGTTAACAGTATTTGGCATTGTCATTGTGTCCCGAATATTTCAAATTCACACCACAAGTAAGCAGCTTGCTGGCTATGCAAAAGAAGTATAAAGCACCAATTAGCAGTGCCCTGAGTATCCGTACTAATAAGTGCTGGAAGCCAGATCCTTCCAAAGTAAAGGTCATTGTAATAGGACCTTACATAGAACAGTCCACTGCTCTCCACTTTTTACCTCTGCTAGTCCTATTTCTCGAACGATGTATTTCATCTATATATCACTTCAACCGGGATTTGATTTCCATTACCTGCTAGTCCTGAAGGTCCCTCCGAAACTTTAAGCCCCAGAGAGAACTCCCCCTCTGTAGCCTTGGTACCTTTTGGATTTCTTCAACTTTAAACCTGGATGAATTTCTCTACACATAAGTTTGTAAACGATGTTGCATTTAACCTTTTTCCCTTTCCAGTGTATTTTGCATACATGATTTGGGAGTATGTGAGAGAAATAGAAAAAGAGTGTCCCATTCAGATATGCTCATGATCATACAATTTCCTCAAAATTAAGGAACTAAATGAACAACTACAGCAAAGTTGAGAAACATACTGTTCAGAAGAACTTGCTGAAGTTCCAAGGTGGACCTCACGCAGAGAGTTATCAAAGGATACATCAGGAGCAGCACCAGCAGAGATACATGCAGCTGAAGAACTGTGAAAACCCTTGAACCCAAATCCTTCATAAAGATTTGAATTGCCCTTGCTTTTTGCAACATTGTATGCAAAATATCCGTAAGCCAAAAAGTTATTGGGCTGATTGTTATTTTTCAAACTCATGCTGGCTTTTCGACAATTGTCCAAATTTCTATCGTTATAGAAATTAATAGGACTATTTACTGAAAAACAAGGTTTGAGATGCCCTGAAGTCATTTTACTTGAGGAAATGCCAACAGAAGTTCTTGAACAACCGATGGTCATAGATGCTTTATGACAGTCAGTCTCTATAGAAACTTGAGTAGGCGCAGCTGACAGGCGATCAATGTGATAGCCACAAACCTGAAATGCAGGCCCCGATACAGACGGTATGGAAAATGCACGAGGAATAGCACCGACCACAGAAAGATTCTTTCTTTGATTAACTATATTCAAATTTGCCCGGGCAGCTGCTAAAGCTCCAGGCCTTACAAACACATGCAGGTCAGACAATCTTGCAGATGGTACAGAACAGAAGAACTTCCCGAACAACAACCGCTCTTCTGCAAAAATCACCACCAAATCTTGGAGCCCCCTTTCTTTCCCGAAAATGGATTTCCGGACTCCCTGTCTCAATGTACCACCTAGTCTAAAAAGATAATTACTAGGCATATTGGTTTATCAACTAGAACAAATTTGCTTGTACCCGGTTATAAGAGAAAAACAACCAGTATCACAGAACACATGAAATATCATTACTCCCCTTACATCTGTTAATACGCATCAATTTGGTCTTCACTTGAAAACAAAACAGAAACCTGCTGAACAGGGTAACCAATATTAGGACTTAGGAGGAAGAATAAGAAATCATAAAAATATAGTAGAGTATAGAGGTAGGACATTGATAAATCCTCTCTACTTCATGTCAAACAATTGCTGCTTACAGTACCAATTAAATAAGCAAAATAATCAAGAATTCTGTAATAAACACTCAGTATGAGCACATCCATGCTAGTATTGTGAACCGTCCTGGCCCCCAAGAAGCTCAAGAAGAAACTAGTACATTATTTGCACCAAAAAGAAAAACTAGTACATTATTAAGTTATTAGTCCAGTAGGCTAGAACCGAGAAAAGAGGGAAAATACAATAAATGCCTAAGCCAGTCACTCAATAGGTTGCCAGCTCTATTAAAAAGCAAATTCAAACACAATACCACATCCTTAAGGAACCCAAATACATCACATTCCTATCTTTCCAATCCACCAACATCAAGAACCACAAATTTACAAGAAGAAACTAAAAAGAAAAGATCAAAGCACATAACTTGGAACCTTAGATCAGATCCAAACCAAATAAATCTCCTAATGATCTAGGTAGCAACATTCCTATTTTTAGTTGAAAGAAATCTAATTTTACTAGAAACTAGAAATATCAATTCATATATGAATTTGACTACAAATTCTATTTAGACACTAATTGAATAAAGTAGCAAATTTCAAATTCTAAACATTACTCAGAACTTTGAATTAGCCTTCCATTACAAAAGAAAACAATAGAAAGGTTTCAAGATTGCACCTTTTTGCAGATGAAGGGCCACAAGCTTATCTAGAATCACAAGAACTCAGAACCCAAAATATAACCCTTTAATTAAAAACACTCAGCAAATGGAAAATATATTCCTATTTGAATTTGACAACAAATTCTATTTACACACTAATTGAATAAAGTAGCAAATTTCAAACACAGACACCCAAAACAAAAGAAAACAATAAAAGGGGTTTCAAGATTGCACCTTTTCAAGGGACTTGGGCTTATCGAGAATCACAAGAACTCAGAACTCCAAATGTAACCATTTAACTAAAAACACCCTAAACTGGAAAATATATTCCTCTATGAATTTGACTACAAATTCTATTTAGACACTAATTGAATAAAGTAACAAATTTCAAATTCTAACCAGTTAAGATTTCTTACTCCAACTTTTGAATTAGCCTTTCAATACAGACACCCAACAACAACAACAACAACATACCCAGTGTAATACCATAAATGGGGTCTGCGGAGAGGGTAGTGTGTATGCAGTAGAACTTACCCCTACCTCCCAAGGTAGAGAGACTGTTTCCAATATTATCCTCAGCTCAAGAAAAAGCAATACAGACACCCAAAAGTCCAAAACCCAAAAAAACAATAAAAGGCGTTTCTAGATTGCACCTTTTCAAGGGACTCCAGCTTTATCAAGAATCACAAGATCCCAAAAAAATCCAAATATAACCCTTCAACTAAAAAACACTTAGAAAATGGAAAATCTATTCCTATTTGACTTTGACTGCAAATTCAATTTTCACACCAATTGAATAACAAACAACAACAACATACTCAATATAGTACGCATACCTTACCTCTACCTCGAGCTTTATCAAGAATCACAAAAGAAAACAATAAAAGGGGTTTCAAGACTGTACCTTTTCAAGGGACTCCAGCTTTATCAAGAATCACAAAAAAAAAACACCCAGAAATCCTTCAATAAAAAACACGTAATTTTTTTTACAAATTTTGGTGGTTTGAATTCGTTAGATTTGCTTCCACAAATTCTTGAGGTTGTTAAATGGGACCCACAACACAACACACTCTCCAGATAAATTGGCTGTTGGGTTAGCTCAAACGTTAAAATCCAAAAACTTGCATTCACCAACAAAACAATACCCTGGAAACTTCTGACTTTTTCCTAGAATTCTTTTAATTGTTTGATATTAATGGGTGACCATTAAATATATGAGAATAATATGGCAAGAAAAAAGAAAGTGTTAATGTGACGATTTTGGTGCTCGTACATTCCTGGAATGTACCATTTGATGCGCAGATAATCGTCGTATGGGGAGGGGTATTTTGGTCATTTGTCACGTGTGTACAAAAATGGAGATCTTACGTTAGTAATATTTTATCCACTTACTTGTAAGTTCTAATGGATAAATGGAAACCACCTATGGCGTCATTCGTTCCCATTATATGGGACTATAATTCATGCCTAGGCGTTCGCTGGAATTTCTTTTTCATGAAATATTTTTATAATTATTTATTATCTTTTATACTTCTATAATTCATACGATCTTATCATAATCACTATTTTTGTAAAAATGGTTTTGTATATTATTTTATCATTTTTTTTCAATCTACTTAAATATGTTTTGTTTAAGCTTAAAATAATATTAAAAACAACTTTTTTATCTCTTAAAATAAAAGTAAGATACAATCTATCTTTTTCGGATCTAATTATGATACTATAATAAATATATTATTATTGTTATTGAAATTTATATGATCTTTTAATCAAAAGAAACTTACAATTTCACTTAAGGTAAATTTTTGTAAGTTTATCTATTTTAGAATAATTGAAATCAAGTTTTTACCTAAATAGTTATAGTTTTACCATTGATGCTTGAAATTTCAGTGGACAAACTTATATCCAGAAGTACTTTCATTTTCATTTCAATAATTGAACATACGATTAAATATTTGATTTATAAGCTCAAATTTAAAACATAAATTCTAAATATCATAAAGAACAACCTTCAATTATCAAATTTGTCAAAACACCAACAAATCTAATAAAACATTTACGACAATAATAATTTGCCAATATTTTAAAGCGTTCTAACAACACTCACTTCACTTACATTCATTTTTCATTGGAGGAGGAGGACCTTGTTTTGTCGATGATATTTGTCAAAATTGTGTACAGGTTAAATAATTTTTAACAATTAATTACCAATTACATGGTGGTATCCAAATAAAATATCCTGTGAAGTTTTTATATGAACTATTTTGCACCTAAAAAGCCTATTTTCAACAAGGATTAATTTTACTTGCCTACCTAGCTACTATTAGGTTGGAGGTAGACCTATTTGAAGAAAAGTTATATACATCTTCTCTTACTTTGTTTTGAAGTACTTCATTTAACTTTTTTTAATGTTAGGCTTTGGCAACATTATTATTGCACTTTCGAACTTGAGATACTTGAAGAATTTATTCTCTTCTTTTGGTCATGTCCGAAAACAATTTGAATCATAATTTTACGTGTTCAAATCTTAGTGATCTAACCAATGAAATTTTGGTCTATCGAATATATCAAGTTAACGTGAATCTATTTAGACAACTAAGTAGGCGTTTGGCCATAAATATTATTCACAATATTTTGGAATACATTTTTACTTTATTCCGGAATACTTGTTTGGCCATAAAAATCAAAAACGTATTTCGGAATACGTTTTCACAATTTTTGATTTTTTAAAAAACACCTCTAGAGGTGTTTTCACTTTTTTTTAACTCAATTTTTCCTATCACTTCATAAAAAATACATCCAAAGTCTAAAATATTTTTGAAAATACTATAGTCAAACACAACTCCAAGCCTATTTTCAACTTCAAAATAACAAATAAAGTAAATACGTTTTTGGTTTTCATAGCCAAATGGATCCTAAGTCGAGTTTAGATAATGTTAAAATGAGGATTTGTATTCAATTTATTTATTGATTATAATTTTTCCTAGGCAAAATATGTAAATAGCCCTTTATATTTGTCAGCAACTATTAAGTAGACACCTTAGTTATATCAGTACAAAAGTTCCCAGTGATCTTCTAGTCATTGTTGCATAGTTATGTCTTCCATGTTCTTTGTTAATCGTAGAAAAAAATTTCATGTAAAGTTTGGAAAAGTAATGAATAAACCAGTACCTAATTCTGAATTTTGCTCCCATGGATGGGGGTTTAGATTCCGTTTAGTCATAGATTTGGAGTTAAAACTTAAAAATTAGAGTTTTTGAAGTTGTGTTTGAACATGCATTTTACTTGAAAAATATTTAAAGTTTTGTTAGCGGAAGTTTCAAAAATTGATTTAGACCGGTTTTTGAAACTTGAAATATTTTTTTGAAACAAACTTTCAAAATCTATGACCAAACAAATATCTGAATATAAATTTTCAAAATTCGTTCCAAATTTGATGACTAAAAGCTGGCATAATGTTTGGTATTCCAAACCTAATTTTTATGTTTGGTAGTCCTAATTTTCACGTTTGAACAAATACTGATTAAAGCCAAATCATTGTATCAATTTATCTCCATATATGTTGTACTTATGGCCTATAGGAGTAATAAAGTTCAGGTGGTTCAATCAGGAAAAGATTCCGTGATAGGCCAGACAGAGACGATGCAAAAACTATAATATAACACTGTCGTTTGCTACATGGACTAAATAAATTTATCCCATCTACTAAAGGCAGTATAAAATCTTATATCATGCTTAATCCTGAAATGTCCTATCTTATCCCGTGTACCAAATGATCTTTAATAGAGTACTTTTACAGCTTTACTACATCTGCTACTAGGGGTGTTCATGGTTTGGTTTTAAAAACTAAACCAAACCGACTAAAAAAATCGACATTTGGGTTGGGTTGGTTTTAAATTTTAAAAACCGAAAATATTTAGTTTGGTTATGGTGAAAAAACCGACAAAATAACCAAACCGAACCGATAAATTATATATATAAATTTTATTATTATTTGAATATATGATATTAGTTTTTCATAAATAATTTTAAATATTTTATATCTTTTAATCATTAATTTGATTTCAGTGTACTTATTCCACATGCACTACAATATTTTTAAATCTCATTTCTTAAAAATATGTCCAAACTCAACACTCTAAGTCTAGTTATCTAATAGTATATATGTGGTGTGGTGTATTATTAGTTTTTAATTTTCTTTGCTAAGACATCCATCTACTCTTCAATGTCTTGCTCCTTTAATTTTTTTATTTTTTTTATTTTTTTTTGAGAAAGGTAAAGTTGTATTCTTCAGCATTGAGGATATGCTGGCAACCACCAAAAAAGTTACAAGGGCAAGTAATCATAATTACAGAGCACCTAAGAAATCTATTAGCTGTTCTACTTCATCTATGCCCTCTTCTTTACACCAAAAGTATTAGAGTATTAATACGGGATTCTTTAACTTTCTGCATAGGGTTAGTAATATTTTCAAAACATCTATTGTTTCTTTCTTTCCAAATGGACCACCATATGCAAGAAGGGATTATTTTCCACCATTTTTTCTAAGTTTTGCTTCTCCCTCTCCTCATCCAGCAGCTTAGAAGATCTGCAGTGTGCTCAGGCATCACCCAGGGTCCTTGACTTAGGCTGAGAAACATGTGCCATAGTTGTGCAGTGATTCTACAATGAAGAAACAAATGACTATTTGTTTCTTCTTTTTCATTGCAGAAGAAGCACCTAGAAACAATCCGAAAACTCCTCCTCTTCAGTTTTTCCTGGGTCAGACAAGCTCTTCTGCAAACCAGCCGTGTGAAACACTTCACTTTGGTTGGGATGTTACACCTCCATACTTGTCTCCAAGGGCCAGGGATGGCCCCTGGTTGTGCCAAAAGCTCTTTTATACATACTTCCTACAGTGAACCTTCCATCCTTGTCATGTCTCCATGTTATTGTATCTGGTTCATCATTAAGGCCAGAAGAATTTCTCAATCTCTGTAATAGCAAAGCGACCCTATCTTTCTACCAATCATTCAAGAGTCTCCTAAAAGTGAGATTCCATCCTTGAGGGGACCAAGTTTCAGCAATTGTTGCTCCGAGGTTGTTACAAAATGAATACAAATCAGAGAATGCATCTTTAAATGACTCCTGCCCCAACCACTTGTCCTTCCAAAAGAAGGTTTTGGTGCCCTAGGGTTGACCATTATGTTTAAAGATGTATATTGCTTCTATGGATGTTAGAAATGTGAAGTGAAAGAACCTCTATAGTTTTGCAACTTAAACTGCTAAAACGTTAAAATAGTGTTTAAAAATAATAGAAGATTTATATACAATATCTTGTGATGGTAGAGAGAATTTATTAATTCCTAACGTTCATTTGAAATAGTTGTTTCATGTCTTGTTGCTTTCCTATTATCAATTTATCATTTAATTATAAACCGAAAAATCGAACCAAACCGACAAGAACCAAACCAGTGGTTTTTATTTTTATTTGGTTTGGTTTTATTTTAGAATCTTAAAAACCGACTTAATTGGTTTGGTTATGATTTTAATCAAAAATCGACCCAAACCGAACCATGAACACCCCTATCTGCTACAACAGTCTGCTTATCGGTCAGTTCAGTTCAAGAATGTTATTTTAATAGTTCGGCTTTCGATTTAACCGATATCAACTAACCGTTATATTTTTCAAACGCATGCAATAGAATATGAGAGAACCTGTAATACTACACGATATAGTATGTAGGTGCATGATTCTTCCAAGTCTGAAGTAATTGACTACATAGGGAAGAAAGCAAGTATGTACCAATTGTGGACAATGGTGGAGAAATGGAACCAAAAGAAGAACCTTAACACATTACTATATAATCTATGTGAAACCAACAAAATATCTATATGAATCTAGTGTGAAGGAGGCAATGAAAAAATGAGTAACTAGGGTAAAAGGGTAAATATAACAAACCTAAACGGATTATTTGTTAAGGGTTATTGGTTAAACCGTTAATGGAACCGATAATAATTCCAGCTGAGGCCTATTGGCCACTGAATGGTATTCACTTGTGAGTTGTGACTGCATGTGCTTTGATTTACTTGTAAGAAAGACAAGAACATGTAAAAACCATATTGATATTTTTGGGACATGAATAGAGCGGAATGAATGATTCATATAATCGATCCAACTCGTTTGGAATTAAAGCTTAGACGAATATATCGTCGATGGACAAACAGATCACACAGGGAAGAGTAGTACATTATAACTTAAATCCTCCTAAAAAGGATAGGAGCACCATACTGGGGCTGTAAAGTAAGGCGTGTAGTTGGAGCATGAACATATGAAGGTGACAATGCAAGCGAGAAATTCTGAACTATCATTGCCAGGATGATTTTGGCTTCAACCATGGCCAAGTTTTGCCCAACACAGACTCTAGGACCTAATGCAAAAGGGAAAAATGAAGCCAAATGCTTACGAGACTCGGCAAATCTCTGAGGGTTGAATTCCAGTGCATCTTTCCCCCATATCTCAGTGTCATGATGCACAGCAGCTACTGACACGTAAAATTGAGTATTTGCAGGAATTTCAAGGTCTCCCAACTTGATATCTTTAGAAGTTCCTCTTGTCAATGCGACTATTGGTGGGTAGAGTCTCAGTGTCTCATTGAGTATCATTGTCACCTATTTGAACAAACAAAATTAGAGAACAAACATAAGCAAAATTTGCAATCCGTCACCACGGTTAGAAACTACCACTTAAAAAGTGAAATAGACGTTGAACCTAATACAACAACATACCCATTGAAATCCCACAAGTGGGGTATGAGGAGGGTAGAATGTACACAGACCTTACCTCTACCTCGTGGAGGTAAGAAAGGCTATTTCTGGAGGACCGTCGATTTGAGTAACAACATAGCCACAAGTTAAGGAAACAGTAACAACAGCAACAACAAAATAGTGCGATAACCGAAACACAATAAACACAGATGAAAGACATTGAGCCTAATATAATCCAAAAAGTCAACTCAACTCATGAGCTGAGAATTATCCAAGACCATTCATTCTTGCAGCTAATGTTGGCACACTCAACACACACGGCATGCTAAAGATTGGGCACTCGGAGCATAGATAACATACCATGGGGGCAAACGTTGGATAAAATCAATAATATGGATGAGTGTGACTCTGATGCCATGTTAAAATGAACCTTACACCTAAGTCAACCCTAAAAGCTATCTTATGAGTTGAGTTGCCAAGACTATATAAAAGGTGAGTTGCCAACTCTCAATTAATGTGTTTAGAATTATAACAAATAGATAAGAGACTCCAAATTCTGAGAGAATTGAACTTACAATCTTGAAATCATTCAGATTCTCTGCACTTGGAAGGTTGTTACCCTTACAAACTCGAAAAACTTCTTCTCGAGCTTTATCTTGCCACTCTTGATGCAATGCTAGCAGAAGAAGTGCCCAAGTTAACAAGACAGAAGTAGTTTCCTTCCCAGCAAAGTAAAATGTCTTGCATTCATTTATGACTTCTTCCACCCCAAATCCGTGTTCTTCTTCACCAGCAGATATTAGCAAACTAAGGAGATTTTTAGAATTTTCTCTTCCTTTACTACTCTCAATCATCTTCCTTACTGACTCTCGAGTTTCTTTCTCTAGTCTCCGCCTCATCATGTTATTTTTCGTGGGCAAATACCTGTTAATTTTATTAACAGATTTCGTATCCATTAAATTGATGAATAAAATCCTGTGAAGAACTAAAAAAGAGTAAAAACATTCATGCTTAAATACTCATTTCATGATTGCCAAACCAGTTCAATAGCAAAGCTTATACGATCACTAACCTAAATCCAGGAAGGTAGATGCTTCGCATTGCCTGCAAAGTAAGAGATATTTGTTGCTCTTGCAACACAAATATGCGCTTCCCCTCTTCAAAGCTACTCCCAAAAGCTGTTTTAGATATAACCTCAGCTGAGAGATCACTCAATTCTTCGAAGACGTCTACTTCAAATTCTTCCTTCTCTTCATTTTCTTTTTCCCATTTCTTCAACGCCTTGATAACACTAGTCACAATATCTGGTACCCAAGCCTGCAATTCATCAAGATTTTAGTAAAAGAAACAAAGGCTTCGACTTATAAGTATAGGTACAGTTGCTACTTTATAGTACAGTAATGAGAAGATCAAGCTATACAAATTTGAAATCAATACAAAATAAAAATAGAATGCTCAATGATGAAAAGATGACAGAAAGGTATAATGCCATGGAGTGAGCAATACACGAATTTCAAACAAGACAAGTAGACAACTAAATACACCTTGAGATGTCATCAAGGAAAGCACATAATAAGTAATTGAGAGATAAAGCTAGCCTATTCTAGAAGATCCCAATGCTTGGACAACAAATTTATACATTTTATAGTTACTTAGAAGTTTTTGCTTTTTACCACTATTTTTCATATGGTAAAGTTTGACCAAACATGGAATCTAAGAGAAAACGAATAAGACTTCTGACATAATAGCTGAACTTATATAACATGCCTAAAGTACACATAAAATCTTATGGTTAGAGGGGGAGCAAAAATTTTAAGTTTATGGGTTCTGGATTCTAGAGAAGGTTGCCTATTGGGTTCTGGATAAATTACATATACATATTAAGTGGATTTTTTAAAACACAATCCAGTATTTAGGCTAAAGCCATTAGGTTCTATCAAATCCGTAATTGAAATTGTATCTCCACCTGTTCTTATGGTATATTTTTTAAAAAAAAAGATGGCATACTATTTCCAAAAAGTGGTGGGTGTATCAAAGGTTTTAAAGGAGACATCTGAAATCAAAAAACATTGACATATACTTGTACCTTTTCTCGAAACTACAAATTACGCCTTCAAACACAACTGATTTTAACAGAAATCATGAAATGTGATTGAAGTGGAAACACAATGAAATGAATTCATACAAAATACTTATAGACTATTGAATATGCGACCACGTTTTATAAATGATATTGCTGAATATGGTTACTGAAAATCTGTGGATCGCAATAAGAATGGGAAATAATGTCTCCAGCTCTCGCAAGAATTGTATGGGAGTCTCCCTCGGAGGGACTTCCTGAATGACAGTACAGAGGAATTGAGTTATGTTTAATAGGGACTTACATCTACTGTTATATTCAAAAATAAAAATAAAAAATAATATATATATATATATATATAGAGAGAGAGAGAGAGAGGAAGATAAACTTTCCAGATAAAGAGATTCGTCCAGCATATGAATTTTAAGAAGTCACATACCTCCATAAACCATAATTGGAAGCTAAGTAAACTTCGAGTGCTATCATCGTTTTGTTTTCCCAATTGTAGTCAAGCTCTCAAGTAGTTCAATAGTGAGAGGAAAAAGAGCTTCATTTCCCATTTCCAAGATGAAATTCTGGTATCATATTAAGCAAAAAGGGACCTTCCCCTATTAACAAAAGTAGTTCTATTAGCAATGACATTGTCGCTTTATCAGCTGGGAAACCCCTCCCAACGATTTCCTTCAAAAGAGCCATTGCTTCATTAGTTTTATTACTCTTGAGAAATCCATGTACAATAAGATTGGAAGTGGCATTGTCTGGCAAACAACCATTGTCCTCCATTTTTCTTAGCAACTCTTTGGCTTCATCTACTAAACCTTCAATACAAAGTCCATTTACTGTTATATTGTATCTTATAGCATCAGGATGCAACCCTACTGAATAAAGCTTATCAAAAATAGAACGGGCTTTATCAAGCTTGTGAATTCTAAAAAATTCACCGTTGCCTGTATTGTAAACTAAAATATTAGTATCTTCCTTTTGTTTTTCCCACCTATGAAAGAGGGACATAGCTTTTTCTACATGTCCATTCTTTAAATAACCATGAAGCATAATCCCACAAGTGTAAATGTCAGGACTATGGCCTGCATTTTGCATCTCAGTAAAGAAATTTTCTGCACCCTCAACTCTACCAACTTCAAATAGGCCTTGCAAGATAGTAGAATATGTAACAATGTCAGGTTTCAAACCCTTTTGCGAGATTTCACAATATAAATGCATGGCCTCGTCCAATTTCTTTAGCTTGCAATATCCATTGACTAATATATTGTAACTAAAGATGTCAGGCTTGACGCCAGTATCAATCATAGAGTCCAAAACTCTCCTTGCTACATCTATTTCACCGCGCAAACAATACCCTTCCATTATAGCATTATAGGTAACCACATCTGGACGCTCACCTCTTTCAATCATTATCTTTAACACTTCCACAGCATCTTCAACCATCCCTTTTTTACAAAATGCATCCACCAACATGCTAAACGTGTGCACGTTCGGAGAAATACTAAGACACATCATCTCATCTAAAAGCATCTTAACCTTCTCCCACTGATCAAACTTGCACAAACCATCAACCAATGAACTATACGTAAGCACATTCGGAGTTATCCCTTTTCGCTTCATTTCATCAAAAAGGTTAAACGCAGCACCAACCATTTGATCTTTACAAAGCGCATCCACAACAATACTATACACAATCGTATTAGGTTTCGTATCCCCTTGCTCCATTATCCTCAACAAACTAAGCGCCGTTTGCGTATGCCCTTGTTTACATAGCCCATTCATAACAGTCCCATACATAACTTCATCCATTTCACAAATTTTCTCCGTCACCACCTTCCTAAACAACCACATTGCATCCTCCATCTTATTTTCTTCACAAAGCCCCCTTATAAGAGTAGTAAAAGTAACCAAATTAAACTGCACTCCATTCTTAACGAAAATACCCAACACTGAAAACCCGTGTTCAGGACAACCCATCAAGCAATAAGAATTAATCACAATAGTCAATATATAATCATCAAAAGGAATCCCTAACTTCCTCATCTCTCCAAAAAACGAAACAACTGATGAATATTTTCTCAAATTTATCAACACCCTTAACAGTTTTGCGAACTCTATAACTGAAGGAACTGGTTCTTGTCGGACCATTTGATGAAAAATATAAATAGCATCGTTTAAATTATTTATGTGTCTGAATTCCCTAAAATAAACAATTTTACGCTTTCTAGAAATAGATGGCTTTTTTCGAAACGAAGAATATTTCGAAGGAATAGCAGGGCATGAATGAAATACAGCAAAGAATTGGATTAAAGGGAGGAAATTACCTCTGTAACATAGAGGTTTTGTCCATGAATAAGAGAGCATAGCTGCTCTGTAACTCTAAGGTTAGTTTGCTCCAAGCAAAAGAGGAGCTTTCAAATGACCTTTTTGGAACGAGCTAGAAAATAAAGTGTGGTATAAAATTTGAGAGAATTACAAAAATGGTTACTTATATTTGAGGTTAGGTTAAAAATAATTTCTTTTTAAATAAATTTTTCAATTTAGTCAGATATTTTGTATTGAGCCGGGTGTCTATTGAAAATAGTCTCTATACTTTACTTCTGAGATAGAGTTACGAACTACGTATATTCTATTCTTCTCAGATCTCACTTTTGGAAATATACTGAATATTTTTTTATTATTACTGTAATTTTCGTCTAAATATTTATCAAAGGTTCATTAGATATGAGGGGAAGTATTAAAATAAAAAAGAAGGAAATTTTACATTTAGAGATATAATTTTTGTAGGTTTTTTGTTGTTTTTAATTTATTTATTATAGAGTTTGATATAATATTTTTTTTTGCTAAAAAAAAAATGCATGTCAAAATGTGTGAGATTCTCCACGTAGAATGCGCGCGTCTACTTCTTCAACTATATTACACATACTCAAAGTTGAATAACGTAAATGTCAATTTAGGTCAAATTAAAAAACATGTTTATATATTATACCAAACAGGGTTTAGTTAGAGAAATGGATCACCTTAACAATCTCCATGTTGAAAGCCTGATTTGCAATCTTCCTATGTAAAGCCCATTGTTCACCTCTCAGCCCAACAAGCCCTTGTCCAAACAACTTCTTAGATAATGGATCAAATCCAACTTTATCCACACCTTTATTCATAAAAAGCCCTTTAATCATATCCGGGTCGGATAAAGCCAACCGGGGCTTCGACCCGAACCACCACAAAAAAGTCTTCCCATAAATACCCGACCAGTTGTAATAATGAGGCGCAATTCGATGCAGCACGCTGTGATTGAATGATACTGATTTTGATTCAGCTTCGCTTATCTGCCGTTTGATTTCATATGTGTTTCCGTAGATCAGACGGTAGCTAGGGCCTCTGATTCCTTGCTTACTGAAGTGATTTTTGAATTTCCATGGAATGTAAATTGCTGAGTATGTGAACTTGAAAATGAATATTACAGAAAATAGCAAAATTGCTAGAAAAGCGAAATACATAGTAGAGGAAAAGAAAGTGGAGATTAAAATTGCGATTTGGGGAATTATTATTGTACAGGTGCATAAATAGTGGGTGATAATAAAGTAAACTAATTTTAAAAGGCTGCTGGCGGAAGAGATCAAACAAAAAAGAATAATTAGAAAACTTGTCTACTTTTGTTTAGGCATATTTATTTTTAATTATCTTCTAATTACATTAGCCATTCTCGAAGGGGTTACCAAGTTTCATTTTTTTACTAGCAATTTACATTCTTTTAATAATTGAACTATCTGAGCAGAAACAATTTATGCTTAAACTTAGTTGTGCCTATAGATATGAAGATACGCGTGGGAATATCACGAGAGATATAATTAAAAATGAAGCTATATGATATAAAGTGAGTGACTTTCGTGACAAATGATACGAAAAATAAGATTAAAATGATTCATACTTATGAACACAAGATATAGGGATGTGCAAATAAGGAGGTCGAATTAGCTATAACTTGAACTAAAACAGGTAGAGATAGACCCAAAGAACTGGAGAGGTGATCATACATGACTTAACATAATTTAAGTTTGCTAAGCACATGACCCAAGATATGAAGGCTTAAAAGTCAAGAACTAGAGAAAGATTAGTAGATAGTCGAGTATTGATACGTAGGAAAGGTGGGGTCCAACTTCCTCCTTTCCTCTTCTCACTTTTAGCAATACTCATGTTATTTAGTAATTGCATAATTTCTTATTCTTCTATATATATTATACTAGTATTTGTTATTGTATTTGCTTTGTCACTTTATTTGATTGTCATATTTTCTTATCAACTTTGATAACATTCCTAAATCTATCAGAAACAACATCTTTATCTAATAAAAATAGAAATAAAATTTGCGTATATTTTACCATCTCAAAATCAAAGGTTGTGAGATAACGTGTGAGATAACAGCGGGGTATTTTGTGGTTGTATTTAGTTGTGCATATTATTAATTTGAAATAAATGTTATGCGCATAAACTTTTGAAATTGTGTATTAGCTGGAATGTCAATGCTTCCCAATGTGTCATCCTTTTTCATCAATATCACTGAACAATCGATGTCACTGCAGGTGGGTACAGTCAAAAGAGTGCTATCATTCAATGTTATGCTCACCTGGCAATCCAACTTAAAAAAGATAAAGGCGTAATTGTCCTCTAACTTTCTTTCCATATCAATTGAAACATCTAATTTTTGAAATTATAAGGTCCTTTAGGAGATGAAATTTTTTAATTTGATTGCATATTAGAATGATTTTGTTACAAGCTTCTGAAGATAAGTGTTTCAAGTATAATTTTTATCACTCAAAAAACTACAACTTTTCTTCAAGTAAAATGTATATACAAAAGCAATTCCAATTTTCAAATATTATTTTTAATTTCAAATATCACTCGATTTATGCTGAAGTGTTACTACTCCAATGATTGTTCGAAGTGAACTCATTACGGGAAGGAATAAGGAATGTGCCGTGACAATTGCATTTCACCAAACCTGTTGATTTAAGTTACGAGTCTGCTTATGCCACGGGCAAGTCGTGGAACAACCTCTTGCAGAAATACAAGGTAAAGCCCATGAATATAATAAACCTCTGTGATTCTATCTTTTTTTAGACCTTGCGCATAGCGGACACTTTAATACATCGTACGATCCTTTTTTAATTTATTTTTCTTTAATTTCCAACATGGCCCAAACAGTCAACTACAGTAGTCTAAAAAGCTTTAAATTATATTTAAAAGATTTGACTAGGGGCAGCCCCTACTGACCAACCGGCATGATCGTCTCTGTTTAGAAGTGTTATGGTACTTTCATCATAAATGGCAATGTTTGTTGTCTATTCCCCACACTCCCATTTTCTGATTCTCCAATGTCTATTCTCCCCCATTAGCTGTCTCCGACAGCTAGGGTGGATGTACCTTGTTGGAAGAAGACATGTGCTCAAGTAGGGGTCTGTTTGTTGCTCACTAAAATTATACAGTTATTAGTAAATATACACATAAATTTATGTAGGTATTAATTACGTAAAGTTTAACAATTTGTATGTGTATTAGTTATGAGGAAAAAAACATGAATTAAATGTTATATTAGTGATGTTGTGTCTTGATATTGTTTTTGTAGCTCCTCGTTCTTCAATTTGTATTATTATCTGTCGTTTTTTGTACTTCAATTACAACATGTCCAGTGTAATCCCACAGCTAGAATCTGAAGAGAATAGTGTGTGTGCATACCTTACCTCTATAAGGTAGAGAGACTGTTTCTGGTATTTCAATTATTATAGTATTTTGCTTTGTTATGCTTTTACGTTCATTACTTGTTTTCTAGATTAGTTACCAAAAAATGATTTTCTCGTAGGAAACATACCATATGAATTAGTATCATTTATTGTCACATAAGAATAAGGACCTAAAGATAATTTGCATCCATTTTCGTCCTTGATTAGCGTCCACAACATCATCAAATCACACTAGACTTTCCTTACTACTTATGGAGACAAAAATATGATGTTCAAAAGACAAAAAAGAATGGACAAAGAAAGTAGGTGGAAAATTAAAGATTTTTCCCAAGTGAGAAATATCCACATTCTGGACTTAGTTATTCTCTCGCATAACAATTACTACTGCAAAACAAGTAGAAACATAGCTAATAGCTACTAACTAAATCCATCTACCATATTCTCCCTAAATAACTGCATGACCTAATATGAATCCAAAATAAAGTTTGGTTGAGACCAAAAGGGTGCAATATCAAAATATTATGAGCATAACTTATCTATACCTATCAACTATTGGATATGTGTAATATCAGACAAAAACTAACTCAAAAACTTTGAGAGGGATGTGATCAATAGAGCTTCATTTCAAGGTGGTTTGTACGTTCCACTGTGCGAGATGTGAGATGCAGGTTGTGATGCTCACTTTGGAACATGTGCTAAAGCCCTCGATAGGCATCCGGCTAGAGCATAGAAGGTTTTCTATCAGAAGGATCATCCCAAGGCTCTGGCACAACACCAAATCCACCTTCCATTGAGCTTAAAAAGGCTGAAAACCCATTCGATGGAGTTCCACTTGCACCATTTCCTAAACCAAGAAAATCAAGAGTCGGAGGCTTGCTTCCGAACATCATAGACTGATGAGTTATCGATGGACCCATCATCAAGTCGGTCAATCCAGAAGGACCATTAGAAGGATGCTGCATCCCTAGCCCGGGTGGTACCTCTCCAATGTTGTTCTCAAGTTTCACATGGCCGAGAGCATTAGTCCTCATGGGGTGTGAATTCTCATCCAGGGCAGATGTACACGACGACATTGCCAATCCAAGGCCACGAAGAAACGAGTTGTTTGAGGTTGAAGACCCCATTTGGGCAGCTTTTTGAAGTAAAGCAGTTGCAGATAATGCTGGTTGCATTGTTGTTGAACCGTAATGCTGACCGTGTCCGGCATGTTCTTGGAACAAAGTTGGCCCATTATTGGACAAGTAAAAAGAGGACGATAATGAGAGCGACATTGGCTCTACAATCGCCATTTGCTCGGTCTCAATAGCACGTAGAATATCCGCATAAGACGAGTGGACATGCTCCACTGACGACGATTGATATACATTAGCAAACACCTTGCTACTACTAGGATCAGTACTAGCAGTAGCAGTGGAAATTGTGGTGGCAGGAGTGATAGAAACGGGTGTTGTTGTACCTTGTGCTTGTTGTAATTGTACTCCACCATGATTTTGATTTTCTGCAGGCAATTCTGTCACCCAGAAAAGAACAAAAGAGAAAAAAAAGGGGCTTTATTTATTCAATTCAATCAAGAAAAAGATGCTATCTTTTTCAAAAAATGGAATAAACTTTTATAACTTCTGAATCTCCAATCCAATATGCATCCCACTTTAACCAGAGACCTTTCACATTCAAAAGCAGAAGCAATCATGAAAATCTCTTTATTTTACTTCACTCAATATCCATCTTTTTAAACCCTTTTTCGATATTTGAGCACGTACTAGCATTAGTTTTTTAAAATTACTGGCACCATTATATTATTCTTCTCATTCCCCGTGGTCAAAACTACATTAAATGAATAATAAATAAATTAATGGTGAAAATCACACACAAGAAGACGAAGGTTCAGAAGAAAACAAACACACTAAAGGACAAATCAGAACCTCAAAAAGACTATTAAAAAAAAAAAACAATCACATGAAAACTCACACACACCCCAAGAATTAACAATTCAAAGAATCCAAGATTTCATTCAAACGAGAGAAGCGTTTTCATTGACATACTCGTTGGCTTCTATGATACTGACAAATTGCAGATTAAAGAAGCGGATTAAGAATTAAAATTTTAGGATTCAAATTTATTAGTACATTTTAAGAATTATGAGCTTAGACATATCATTTATGACATACTATATGTTGCAATTTTGTGATTCGCATCGGAAGTACTGGGTTCAGATCACGAACCCAGTGCTTGAACACTTCATCCACCAACTATGTTGCTCGAACTAGTCAAAAATGTCAATGGATGCGTGTTGGATTTGCCAAAAATAATGTATTTTCGAAGAATCCGACACGGATGCAGCATCAAAAATGAAGAATCCGCACAACTTAGTCCACCAATGGCATATAATAATGCATGTGATATTTCTAACACAAGAAATATCCTTACTTACTGCATCTCGCATTTCAAACGACCCCAATAGAACGTAGAATTAGTTTTTTTTATTTTTTACCTGAACTTTGAATTGATAGAACTGGAGAGAGAACCCCAGTTGATGGAGTTAAAGGTTGTGGTGGTGGACTAGATAATGAAGACGACACCGTTTTGTTAACACCTTCATCAACAACCTTCAAATCCCCTTCACCATTTGTAATCCCCAATGGTTGTTGAGATCTTGCACTTTCTTGAGCCAATGCATCACAAAATGCTCTATGCGTTATGAAGCTATCCCTCCTTCACCATACAAAATTAGTTCGTATTCAAACCATTAAATCATTATTTCACTTGAAATACACGTAAAGTTCTACAATCAAAATAAGAAAATTAGTTCACGTTCAAACCACTTAGAAATCATTATTTCACTTGAATTACTAAGAAGTTCTACAATTAAAATAAGAAAATTAGTTCATGTTAGAACCACTAAATCATTATTTCACTTGAAATACTCTAGAAGTTCCACAATCAATATAAGAAAATTAGCTCACATTCAAACCACTTAAATCATTATTTCACTTGAAATACTCGATAAGTTCTACAATCAAAAGAAGAAAATTATTTCTCATTCAAACCACTAAATCATTATTTCACTTGAAATACTCGAGACGTTCTACAATCAAAATAAGAAAATTAGTTCACGTTCAAACCACTTATAAATCATTATTTCACTTGAAATACTCGGAAATTCCTACAATCAAAATAAGAAAATTAGTCACGTTCGAACCATAAAAACATTATTTCACTTGAAATACTCGAGAACTTAAGCGAATGAACATAAATCCTTTCGAATATGAGGTACCTGGAAAATAAAGTTCCACAATCACAACGATATTCTCTAGTGCCACAAGTCTTCATATGTGCTTTCCAATCAGAATGAACAGCATACTTTTTGGTGCAGCGTTCACATTTGAACTTTTTTTCACCATGTTTTCTGCAGAAATGCTTCTTAATACCCGTGAGATCACCTAATGCTCTCGAAGGATCATGATGAACACACGTTTCTTCCGGGCAAACGTAAACACGTTTTTTCACTTCGTTACTTGTTCGTTGACGGAGTTTCCATGGTAAGTTGTGACCTCTCCGATGGAGCTGTAAATTTTGATCTCTTTGAAAACCTTTGTTGCAAATCTCACATATAAAACGATTGGTTGCCATTAGAGCTTTTGGTGATAGAGCTATCACTTCCGCTTCTGGATCTACAAATAACCACAATTTTACACAACAACAACATACTCAGTGTGAGGTCCGAGGAATATGGAGTGTATACAGACCTTACCACTACCTCGAGGTAGAGAGGCTGTTGCAATTCCAAATACAATAACAGAAGCAAAACAGAAATCGAAAGAAAACAAAAGTTAGTAAAAATTGAGGTATGGGGAGGATAGAGTATAAGCAGGCCTTACTACTACCTCGTGGAGGTAGAGAGGTAGTTTCCGAAAGACCCTCGGCTCAAGTGTAGCAATTCTAAATACAATAACAGAAGCAAAACGAAATTTAAAGAAAACAAAAAGTTGGTAAAATTGTAAGATTAACTTTACCAGGATTTCCAGGAAGATTCCTTTTTCTCTTTACTGGAAAATTTAGCTGTGTGATTTTTTCTTCTAACGAACCACGAGCTACGGCCGCCATAGATGAGGATATTTCTATTTCCATTTCTGCCATATTTAGCTAAGAGAACTTGAAATTTACATATGTTTTCAGCTCCTTTTAGCTTACTTGGAAATTTAATTAACGATTCCCAAAGCTAGGAAAAATCTTCTACGTTATTTTTGGGAATTGATGTGTTTCCCAGAAAGTGGAAAAAATTGTCTTGAAGAAGAGAAAAATGGGAAGAAGCGCTTAATGTTCATACATGGCGGCGGTTTTGCTTTTTAGAACACAGAGAGAGTGAAAGAGGAGAGACTATTTTTGAAAGCTGTCATAATAGAGTTATGTAAAGTGTAAAATCATTTTCAAATGTTTGTATATTTCTTTTTTCTTAGCGGCGAGGCCGAACTGTTGGCAAAAATTTTGAAAGGCTAAAAATATTTGCTCCTCCCTTATTTTTAATGGTTATATTTCGATTTTCAAAAGTTAAATTATATCGATTTTGATTAATATTTTTTTTTTAAAAAAACTATTACTATGAGAAGTATTATGTGTATAGCAGAAATTTTAATGTATTGAGCTACATTTTTAATACGTATATAAGAAGAATCACAATTATAATCGTAATTATAATATTTTTTGTATAATTTTCAAAGATTTAATTTTAGATTTAAAATACTAATCTAATGCAATTTAACTCGAAGATTAGTTAAATTATTTTTCGTGAAGCGAAATATGACAAGTAAAAATGAATGAAGAGAGTATTTCTTAAAAAATATTTATAACTACATATTCAGTATAATTTCTTAAGTGGAGTTTAGGAAGCATGATGTATATGCAACTGTAATCTCTGCTACGTGAAGATAGAAAAGTTGTTTCCGATAGATTTTTAAAGCATATTAAAAAGAATCAAGTATGTAAAGTAAAATCGTAGCGAAGAATTTAAAGAAAAAAATAATAGCAATAATAAATAATATAATAACGAAAGTAAAAAAAAATAAAAAAATAATACTACGATTGTAGAATACAATAGTAAAAGGATGATAGAACAAAATCGATAAGGAAATTAGATAATGCTCAACTATATATTTATTCTACTCTAAACCTCGATCCCCATAACTTTCTATCTAGGATTATGTCCTCAGTAAATTATAGTTGAGCCATGTCATATCTAACTACCTATCATAAAATAAATTCAGTCTATTTCTATCTTTCCTCATATATACCCAATTTCACATACTCTTTATTACGACATTCATATATTTTCTTTGAACATATTCAAACCATCTTAATTGTCTCTCTTATCTTGTCTACCACAAAAATATTTGATTAACAAGTGAAGTATTTGATTAGACTTTTATGAGACAGTAAGTGTTTTCAGAATTACAAAAGTGTTTTTCAAAAAAACTTTTTAGAAAGTACTGTTTTTTTGGTTTTCTCCTAAAGAACTTTTTTTGAAAAAAATATGGTAAATGCAACTTTAAAAAGTTCGGTCAAATATAAACTATTTTTCACAAAAAGTATACTTTTTAAAAAAAGATATTTTTCAAAATAAATTAAATTTAGCAGTGTTTGGCCATAAAAACAAAAAAAATTAAAATTGAAATTGGAGTTGTGTTTTGTCATGAAATTAAATTAAAATTCTTTTTGATTTTTTGTGAGAGAATTTAAAGCGAAAACAAGTTTCACTTTTCAAAATATAATTTGAAAAACACTATAATTTTCACTGAAATAAAATAATTTTTTGAAAAAAGTGAAAAATTCTCATGGTGAACCGGGTTCGTAAAACTTTGTTTAAACGTGCTGTAACTAACCATTGTATAGAGTTAAAAAGTGTTAACCATGGTTAAACAAAGGGGAGGTGGTCTTCAGCTGCTTCTTTCCCAAGGATACGACTAATCTACTAAGCTCGTGCGATAAATCCAATGGTCCACGTGGCATCATCTGGTTCATTATGAGACACCCGTCGGAGGAACTCGGACTAATCAGTTCATCGTTCAGTAATTTGTCGTTTAGTGTATTTTCGCCAAAGTTTGCACCTTTCAATATTCCATGAAGACAATATTACCCCTCGTTTTGTGTCGTTTGACTAAATTTATTAGAGACAAAATCAGAATTTTAGGGCTCGTTTGGCCGTGTGAGATGAAATCATGATTTAAAATTATGATATAAAATTATATGAGATGAAGTTAAAATTTTATTTGGACATGCAATCTGAGATTTTAAGTTGTATTTTTTTCTTATAAATAAAAAAATATCTCATAAGTTGTGAAAACTATCAAAATTATCCTAATTCTATATATAATCTTATCAAATAAGTAAAAGTTCATAACAAAAGTATAATACACTATCACAAAACTATTCTTAAAAAATATAATATTTATTTATCAAATGAAAAATTTGATGAATAATAAATGATAAAGTAGGAGCTGATTTGAAGTAATAATAAATTTTGTAGGAGTTTGGCCATGAAAAAAAAAATTAGAGTTGAAGTTGGAGTCGTAGTTGTGTTTGGAGAGATTTTTTTAACTATAAAGGTGAGTTTGAAATTAGAAAAAAGTGAAAATAAGTTGAGACTTGTTTTCACTTTTTCAAATAGAACTTCAAGTTATATTTGGGGGTTTTATGGCCAAACATCATTTTTTAATAAAATGAAAAAAAAAATAAAAAAATAAAAAATTCTCATACCAAACGAGATTATATGTTGATGAGAGTAATGATTATATGAGATATAAGTGATTCAAAGATCGGTAAAAGTAATAATATGAACTATAAAATTTATTTACATATGAAATAAATGATTAGTAAATATAAATGGTGAAATTCTTTTTATAAAATATAAAATTGTGGGTTAATTTTTATAATTAAAAAATTCTAAATCATGATTTGAATTTTTCAAATCATGTTTTTTGAAAAATTTGGGATTTTATGTCATGAGATGAAATTATGAAATGAAATCTCATGACTAAACGCTAATTTAATCTCATAATTTTATATCACAAATATAAAGTCGCATGTCCAAACGCCTACTTAAGGTAGAAACAAAATTCAGTCAAAATTAGTTTTTGGTTGTAGTGATTACGAATGCAACGTATCTCTAATAAATCTTTTAAAAACTTTATTTTATAGTATATGTGGGATAATGTGTGAGTTTGCACGGTAGATAAGATGAAAGAAGAAAGATTGAAATAATTTGAATATGTGAAAGAAAGATATATAGATACTCTAGTCAAGAATTGTGAAAGGTTGATAATAATAGGTACGAAGAGAGGTAAATGTAGGTTAAATAAGTGATTAGATATGCCATGACATATTTGCAACTTACCGAGGACATGATCTTATATAAGAAGATTTGGAGGTTGAGATAAGATGAAGGGAAGAAAGGTTGAGATAATTCGGATATATGAAAAGAAGATGTATAGACACTCTAGTCAAGAATCGTGAAAGATTGACAATAATAGGTACAAAGAGAGATAAATATAGGTTAAATAAGTGATTAGACATACCATGACATACTTGCAACTTACCGAGGAAGTGATTCTATATAAGAAGATTTGGAGGTTAAAAATTAGAATAGAAGATTAAGTAGTTTAATGTTGCCTAATTACATATCAATGTTGTTTTATTACTCTCCTATTATTATCGTATTCTTCTTTTTTATTGTCTCTTATTGGTTTCGATTAGTTGTTGACTTGTTTTTTACTGTCCTTTTCTATTTTACATGATTTTTGTATTATTTTACTTGAATTTAAGGTCTATCAAAAATGATATCTCTATTTTTTCAATATAGTATTAAAATTTTATAAACAACACTCTCCTCAAATTTTACGTATGAAATGATATGTTATTATTATTGTTATATTATATAATTTGAGAGACAAAAGAGAGTACACATTGATCATGATTTGAGAACGAAATTAGCATGTAGTGTCAACCTTGCATATACGCGTATTAAGAAGTCGGGTCTATATAACGAAGAAAAAAAAAGGTAATTCGGTACATTAAAGTTTTTGATATGCGCAAATTCGAAAAAGAAAAAGTTTATTATAGGCAACATAATTCCATATTTCTGCAAGAGGCGTTTTTCATCTTGAAACTATGACCTTCTAATCATATAACAACAACTTTATCAGTTACTTCGAGGCTCACCTTCGAGTCTATATAGGGAGAATTCTGGAAATTTAATCTGTAAGGATGGATTTGCATGAATTAATTACTGGTTGATCCAAAAAGTGAATGTATTGTAGTATGAGCTTTTACCAGCGTAAGCGAGCCAGCAGTGGCTATGATTAAGGGCATGGTTTTAGGATTAATTACAGAAATGCCACTTTGTTGACGGCCACCGTAAATTGATGAGGACGGTGGAGGTTTTAAGTGTTGGGGCCAACAAAATAAAATGTGAATTTTCAATTCTTTTGGAATTTTTTAATAATAGTAGTATTGGAGTTAGTTTACACAAATATTAAAGGATCTAATTTGGTAGTCCATAAATCGAGTTAAAAATAATTAGGTCATATGTTTAAATTCATTGGAGGACTAGAACATTTTTGTTAATCTATTCGAACTTTAATGCATAGAGATATAAAATTACTCAGTATTTGTATTTGTGAAAGATAATAATTATTTCTATAAAATTGGACTTCTTATATGATGTTGAACATATCTTTCCTTTTGAGTTAATTTTTGAAGTAGAATTAGATCTAAGATCTATTTTATTTATCATAGTATCAAAGTCAAATTTACGATATGAGTCCTCGAATAAATAATTAATCGCACTTTCAGTATTGGATAATGTCTGGACGTACAGTGCGAGATGAGTAAAATTCTATATCAAAGATGGATGTATTCTTTGATTCCTTATATGATTTTGGGTAATCTCTTCTCTTAAATTAACTTTTAAAATTAAGTTAAATTTAAGATCCATTTAACAATATGTGCAAGTTAATCAAGACTATGCAATTATTTAATTTCTTTTAAAAAATCAGGGAAATTAAATGATGCAAAAAGGGTATAACAAAGTGATAAATGAATTTTGAAATTCAATCTTCAATGTAGGACAAACATATTAATATATGATGTTTTCTATTCGTTTAAGTTTATAATATTACTATATTTATGCTAATCAAAATACACATGAACTAACTCAAATATCACAATTAATATTCATCATCATCATATCCAATGTATTCCCATCAGGTGGAGACTGAGGAATAAAATGTATGCAGTCTATATCATTACCTCAAATGAAATATCACAATTAATATTATTTTTTAAAAAATGAAATGGGATACGTACAATTTTGATATTGATATAGTCATAGAGGCCTGGCCAAGTCAAATGAAGAGTCAAGGGAAAATATAATGAGAGCAGAGATACAGGCAGGACAATTGAGTGTGCCTATTTTTAGTAACTCGGTGGCAGTATGAGTAAATATAAGGGAAAAGTAGGTCCCATTATGTTGACACATCGCTGATCAAACTGTACCAAATAATATTTCTTATCTTGTAATTTATCTTATCCACCTCCTATTCTGTGGCCTGAAATCTACACACACATGTAGGAGTGATAATTGAGCGGATCAAAACGCATGAAGATAGCAAATAAATTAAGATTCAATCTTAGTTAGTATTTCTTAGTTTCAAAATTTTTGACCTTCTTTTTTAAATATATTTATTTTAAATTATTTGTCAATTTTCATAAATGAAGAGTATTTTATTATTTTTTTCTAATATTGCCCTCAGTATTAAATAACTAAGAAAAATAATAATAGTTAGATTTAGAGTTTCAAAACATCATTAATAGGGTTAATTTTATAAAATACATTTCTAATTAATGTTTTCTTAATAAGTGTGTCAAGTCAAAAGAGGCCAAGTATTTTGGAACGGAGAGAGTACTTAGTTTTGTTTGGGTCAAAATGAATTAGGTTAAATGTGTTATGTAATGAGTTATAATTCAATTTACTTAATTTTTACTATTTTAATTGTTTTATTAATTTTTTTAATAAATTTTTAGTATAGAATAAAATTATTGTTTCTTAGGTTCTAGTGAAACAGAACCAATGTTATCGAGCCAAGAGCACCTTCATTCCTACATAAAATGGTAGATGTATAAATTCACAACGAATTGTGTTTTTATTATGCTATATATAACATATTAAATTTAAAAAAATTATTTTAATAAAAAATTTAAAAATCAATTCGGGTTACATATCAATCCAGTTTTTAAAGAGTTGAAACAAATTGAATTGAAATGAATTGAGCTAATAAATGAACAGATCAATAGCCAATCTAAACTTAAAAAAATTGAACGGATTGAGTTTGATTTTGCCACCCTCCTCACATGCACTATTTAGGCATAACATGTGTATATCTCTTTTTTAGCTTCCATTTAAATTTTATCCTTTTTTGTCTTTTTAAATGTTCTCTTTAATTTATGTGAATTGTTTGATTTGTATATTTTAAAATTATAGTGTAAAACAAAACATTAAACATCTGTAATAATCAAGAGTCACTTTCATTTGTGATTCTATGAACGTATTTTTACCGTGCACGCTAAATTCATAATTATAAAATGAAGTATTTTATATACATATCTTTAGAATTGATATTTATATTTCAAGGGTTGAATGATGCATTTGATTGAATGTTAAGTTGTTTCTTTAAAAAAACTGAAATTAATTCTGCCTCTACCTGGCTCTGACCTACAGGTAACTCCACTACGCTAGAACAGATGAGAAGAAATCACCTAGTATTTTTGTCTCTGCTTAAATTTTAACCTGAAATCTCATAATTTTCACCCTGTTTATTTCATTGACCACAATGTCACATTCTTGTGTTCTTCCTTTTTTAGTTTATCTTATGTTATAGAATTTGATTAAAAAACAATACATATTATTTTATATGTTTCATAGCTTTTTTAATTCTAATACTAGTGAAATTATCCACACTTCGCGCGACTATAAAAAAAATTAATTAATTTAATTTATATATTTTTACTTCTTTATTTATATATATATATATATATATATATATATATATATATATATAATTAAATTGATAATTTCTTATTTTAATAAAGTAATATGTAATACTTATATTCATGTTTAAGACAACATAGATCTTGTCTTCATCCGGGACATGATATATTCTTTTCATATTTTTTCAACATACATAATAAAATCCTTTGCATCTTTTTAAGTACATAATTCATATATACACAGTAAAACAAAACGTTTACAGCGGTGAAGTAAATGGAATAAGAGATCACATTTTTAAATAAAATATATCATATTACTTTGAAAATATTATTCTTTGTTTTAATTTACTCTATTTTTTTGGAAGAAGTACTTGATTCTCTATACAAATTCTGATTTTTTTAAAAATAAAGCTTTTGAACTTCTTTATTATGTCTTTATCATTAAATTTGTTTATTATAATTTTTAAACATTAAATAAATATTTTTAACAATTATGAAAATAAAACATATATGAGTCATGAATAAGTAAGATAAAAAGATATGAGTTATAAATAATTTGAAAGTATAATTTTATTAGAAATTAAATACATTATCATTATGTATTAAAGAGAACAATCACATACTAACAACATATTGTTCATTATTGCGAGAATTGAAGCATACTAATTTTCTTGATCGTACTTGCTTGGAGGATGATAATATACATACATAAATAAAATATGTTTAAATTAAGAAAGCACGTTCAAGTACATAAAATGAAAAGAATGACTGAAAATAAAATATTTCTTACCTTCATATACTTCTTTTCTGTTACATGTTAGTTAATTCACAAATCAAAATGATGAAGAAGAGAAAGGAGAACCTTGAATAGGAGTCTTCATGAAATTAAATATCAATTTATATAGATAAATTAGTGGAATACCATAAGACATCATAAACTTACAAATTAAAGTTTGGGGGTTATGAATATGCAAATTGTGGGAGTTATGAATATTATTAAAAGGTAAAATTAATGAGGAGTGAATCATGGGTAATTACTCATTGTAAATATATTAATTAATAAAGAGAAAATACTTAAAATATTTTAAAAATATTGTCATTTTATAATTAGAAGAAGGTAAAAAAATATCAAATTAAAGAGGTGTAAATTATGGGCAGTGGCAGAGTTAGAATTTTCATTGAGGGGGTTCAAAAGTGCACACACGAACTAGTCGAAGGGGGTTCATCATCTACTATATATACATAAAAAATAATTTTAATCATGTATAAATAGTGTAATTTTCCATCGAAAGGGGTTCGCATGAACCCCCTCATTATATGCTAGTTCTGTCCTTGACTATGGGTAATTACTCATTGTAAATATATTAATTAATAAAGAGAACTTCAAATATTAAGTCATTTTATAATTAGAAGAAGGTCAATTTTTTTTAATTAGGAGTAGAAATTAAAGAGGTGTGGGTTATGAATATTTATTCTTTGTAGTAAATGTCCATTAATAAAATATTTATTTATAATAAATTAAGTAGTTTACTTTTATAATAAAATAATGAATTTAAATAAGAAAAAAGGGCAAAGGGAAAAAAAAGATAAATACAAACATTTTTTCATATTATATATAGATTCTATGTAACATAGATATTTAAGAACATAAAAAAAAAATTAAAAATATTTCATTAAATGAAGGACTGCCTAAACAAACAAGACGATAAATAAAATGGAGGGAATTAATATATGGGTTTAAGTTTTGTACACTGTAAGTGTATCACTTTTTTACACACTATCAGGTAATTTTAAAGGTAAATATAATAATTTGTTTAAGTGATAAAGTATGAATTATTTACTTTTTAATAATAATGTAATTTATAGAAAAGTAAATAACATTAAAGGAAAGTTGATTGCTATTTGAACTCTAGCCCAAATAAATTTCTCGTCTTGTTGGTAACGAAATATTTCCTCATCTAATACAATTGATTATAATTTTAAGTGTTTTTATTACCTTCAAAAATTGTTAACCTCATAACAAGTAATACTTCAAACGCCCTCATATATCGTGAACTTTGGAGGGCTTTTTTTCTGTTTAACAGTAAATCTTCAAATATTTCTAAAAAGAAAACAGATATTTCTTTCCGTTTTCAAGTATCTATTGGATGGAACTTCTTGAATTGAAGTATAGAATTATAAAAATAAAATTACAAATCAAACTAGAAAATAAAGCATCTAGATTACGAACTAAGAGTGAAAAAAATTAATATATATGTAATGCCAAATTTTTTTGCTTAAAATCAAACCAAATTAAAAGGTATCGGGTTTTTCTTCTTGTTTTCATTGATTTGATTTTTTGACTTGCCGCAAAAACACTAGAGGATTAGAAGATGAGGAAAAGCAAAGAGAGATTAAAAAAAATCTATGGAAGAGACGCTTCCGGCAAAAATCTTTCATGAATATGAGGGATTGAGGAAGAAATCGAAGTTTATGGTAGTAAAAGAAGCTAAGAGAGAGAAATCATCAACAATTTGAGAGCACAAAAAAGGGAGGTTTGAAGGAAAGAGACAAAAAGAATAAAGAGAAAATCAATAAGTAAATTTTAGAAAAAAAAAAAAAAAAGATTATAAAAGTTGGTAACCTGCTGTACCAGGTAAACATTACCTGATGGTATAAAAAATTAATACACCAATAATGCACAAAACTTAAACTCTATAAATATTTTAATTTTGTGATTTTATGGAAAGGCAATCACATTTTTGTTTCTCGTCCACTTTCATTTTGTGCACTAAAATCCGCATTTTGAAACCACACGTCTTTCGTTATAATTGGTGCCTACTTCAACTGTATCACTATTCAGCTATATTCCTACACATAAATATCATTTTTATAAACCAAAAAGAAAATAAAGAAGTTAGTTATCGATGCATGGGTGTGAAAGAGTATACACTACAACAAGATATTCTATATAATCTCACAAAGTTGAATCTAAGGAGAGTAGAATATACACATGCATGCATGACTCCTACATCAGGGTGCGATAGAGAGATTGTTTCTCAATAGACCCTCGACTAAGAAAAAGAAAGAATATACGCTAGAATACCTGTATACTATGGATGAGTGCGGACAAAAGGTCTAAGTGAATAATATTGTATGTTGATTTATTAATTCACTCTTAAAAAATATCAATAGTCTTCACGAATAATATTGTATGTCCTAATCTCTCCGCAGTCTTGATACTGATTGAACTGGTTAGGGAACAGGGGCGGATCTATGTGTATGGGTGAGGGTGCCACGGCACCCGATTACCTCGGTTGAAACTTTGCATATATATCTGTATATGTATAAGAAATGGTATATATTCTGCACTTGCCACCCGTAATAGAAAGTGGTTGAGTTGTGCCAGTGGCGTAGAGCATTGCATGCCACCCAAGTGAGGCGGGATCGAAACCTTGTAGCAGCTTGCTTACTTGAAATTATTTTGGCTTGCTGTAAGGGCTTCAGCCACTCTCTTTTTCATTTTTTAAATTTTGCTTTTCCATTAATTCTTTTATTTTTTTAAGTTCTATTTTTATTAATCCATATTTTTTGCTTTAGTTAATTCTTGAATTTTTTACTTTTTCTTTATTAAGTACTATTAATATCTTGATACAAGAATTGTGTGTGTATCCCATATCAATAAGTACTAAGTTCTAAATGTCACAATACTATTAATAAAAATATATTTAAATTGTAAATTGTTTCAAAAATGATGGATGTTATAATGTTTGAGTTCTTAAAATTTAAAGGTCAATTTAATCTTTCACTGATGATTCCTTCCCAACTATATATCTGCAACAAAACATAAGGGCAATGAAATATGAATATATTGAAGTAACGGTGTTAGATGATTTATACAAGTTTGAACTTTTAACATGAAAAGTCTTTTCCATTTCTCAAAGTTTTAGAGAATAAGATCTCTTATTCCTATGAAAAGAAAAATTCAACTGATTAGATATCTTTAATCTCAGAATATCTAAAAGAGAATATTACTAAATATTCATACTCGAATAATTTGTTTATAAAGATCAAAAAAGATAAATAATCTGAATCGTACCTAAAGTGAAGAAACCAACCCGTTTTTCTTATTTGGATAGTTTGGCACCCGTAACTTACAAATCCTGGATCCGCCTCTGTTAGGGAAGATCGATACTACTATATGATGGTTTACTTTGAACATTATAATATTTTATTAATATTGTTCTTAGTAATATCATGTTGCTGCATATACATTGTATAACTTCTTTTTGGTATTTAGTGGCATTAAGGGACTTTAGTGCTTTAAAGTTAAAATTTTCAGTATGCAGCACTTTAAAGTTCATCCGTTTGAACAGCCACGATGTGCAGCAGCTTACTCCTATTCTTTGGAGGCATTTTATGCCAATTACTATTATTCATTAGTGGTGGTAGAATGTTGGCATAAGTTTCTGGTAAATTCTAACATTATTCTACTTCATTACTCTTGTAACTTTTGTAACCTAAAGACCATTGATCTTTCCTCTTTACTATCCTTATTCATTCTTATTCATTACAAGGATGAATACTTCACCTATAAATAAGAGGTGGTCTTGCATATTTTTCTTAAGATAAGAATATATAGAGTGCATAAAAGAGTAATTATAGTAGTGAAAGAGAGAGTTGAGACAAAGAAAATATTCTAAGTCTTTAACTATATTTACTATACAAAGAGAGTAATTATATGTTGAAGAAAGTTGTTCTTTTGGTGGAGGTTTGGACTCTTCAACTAATCCGGAGTTGCTTGAGTTGTACATCGTGATGGGCTGTTGTATCCTGGAGGGGACAAGTCAAGAGTTGATACTGCTGGATCGGTGTAGATTATGCCGCAGTGTACTTGAATCTTCTTAAAAAGAACGAGATAGATATCTGTTGCCTCAGCCTGAAGATATTTTTTATTCATTTTTATTGTTTTTACTTTTCAACTGTAATTATCTAATTTGTGGTATGTTACACCAACATTATATATATGTGAGATTATAAATTCTTCTTCTTGATGAATTGCCTTGTTATCAGAAAACACCTTCCATTTTTCACCTTTCATCGACTCTTGCCGTCTTCCTTAATAAGCCGGCCGGCTCGAACCTCCACTGCTCGGGTGACTTCTCTTATGTTATTTGATATCAAATTTTATATTATCGATTTTCCTATGAATATTTTCATAACTACTTAAAAAAACTCATAACTATTTTATCAATAATTAAACAATTCAAATATTAATATTAGTGTCTTCTTTTCACGTAAAATTTTATACTTATGGGAGATATGTGTAATACATAAAATCACAAAAGAAGAAGGAGCTTTTTTTTTTTTTTTGGGTGCCAAATGGATAATTTTCTTCTAATTATATGATCATTTCACGTAAAATCGACAAAAATGCAACATAAGCTATCAATTACGAGTTACCTTATATATAATTAAGAAATCTACTATTCCTACAAATAAAAATATTCGGTTGCAAATCCGATTATTATTATTTATTTGAAATCACTCTAAGAATTTATAATTTTTTTATTTTGAATTCGATTGTAATAGAACATTTGTTTGGTAACACTACGCATATTCTCTTTCTCTCTCTAATGATAAAAATGGTTAAGCGTCAACTCATAATTATGTGAAATTGATGGAGTAGATAGTACCACTACTAAAGGAAAGTGCCTTTTTTAAGGGGTTAAACTGAAAATAGTACTCCCTTCGTCTCATTTTATGTGATCTTTCTTTTTAGTTCATTTAAAAAAGAATGTCATATTTACTTATTTGACAACTTTTTAAAGGCATAATTACTCTTTTACCTTTATTGGTCCCACTTAATTAAAAAGTGAATGTATTAACTTTTATTTTTGAAATAAAATTAATACAAGTATATTTTTAATTGTAAAGGACAATATAATAAACATTATCAAGTCAAACCTTGTTTCTTATACTCCGTGCCCAATCAAATTAGATCACATAAAATAGAACGGAGGGAGTACTCATTTTCACAATATCCTGCCACCAACATTTTGATTACCAAAAAAAAACATTCCCTCTCATTGGCCATTGCCACGAAATTCAAATGTGGTAATTATGCCTTCAGTGTTTATCAGAAGTATAAGTGGTAAAATTCTTCCTTTTTTTTTTTTGGTAACTTATACTAATACAACCCATCTAATTAAGTTTAGATAAAGAGGACTATGATCTGGCAAAGGCCGAAGGATAGAACATACAAAGTAGATCGTGCCCCTTCTGGGTGCTATTTGGTTAGGGCCATTTGGTTAATATAACATAACCCAATGTGTCAAAATGCTACCTAAACATACAAATCAAATTTGGAAACTACTAAGTTATATAAGTATGGGAGAATTTAAGCGAGTAATTAAAAAAAAAACATTAGTTTTTTTGTTTCTTTTTCAAAAACAAAATAATAAAAAAGGAGAGGTTTGCTAATGTTCGCAAGTTGAAGTATGATCCATTATTTGACACATATTGAACTGATCTATAGTAAATCAGACTACATTTACTAATTTAACCCGTTATAGCCCGACCAAAGTTGATTCAATCTGCTCACACCACCATTATAATTAACAATAACAACATATTCAATGTAATTTCACAAGTAAGTCTGAGAAAGATAAAATGTACTCAGGTCTTGCCCCTACCTTTGCTTTAATCGTTTCAGATAAGACCCTCGGCTCAAAAAAAGCTCACCCCAATAACTATAAATCAATATGATTTTAAACAAAATGAATGTTAAATATCACACTGCTACTGTAGATGTGGTAATAATGCAATTGATGCAAAACCCTTTTCCTGTTCTTTCATTCCAAATTATTCTTACACTGTTGAAATACAATTATTCAGGTTTTATAGACAATTATTGTGAGTACCCCAATTATTGTCACAAAGTGTTCAAAGATAGGACATCACACCAATAGAGTAATATTTGGTGTAATGTTCTAATGGTAACTCAAAAAATGATGTCCACACTAATGGAACAAATTGAAACTAGCTATTTGATCATCTTTCACTTGTATTTTTAATCACTTAACCTTGATTCATTAATTTTTTTCTGTTAACTGTGATATCCGAGCTAGTTTGCATGCACCTCAAGTAGTTCTATGGGGTTTCCACTACCTCTCACCAATACATGTATCAAATAACGTTGTTGATCGTGTTTAGACAAACGCACATTACTAGTAACAGGTTCATCTGAATTCAATACTTTTAATGTGAAACAAAATTTAATTATTCATATCTTTGAAAAGTGCAACAAATTCTGGATCTGCTTCCAGATAGATGTGACTTGTGAGGAACTCAACTAGAGTTTTTACCTCTGTTAGGATTTGAACCTCAGACTTCATAGTTCACAATCATTTCATTGACCACCTTATTAGATACTTTTACTGCAAAATATCACTTAGATTAACTAATGTGATTTGATGTTAAGTAAGTATGTGCCTTGAAATATACATAGAGCAGAAATTCAACTTCTATATACATATGGATAAGCCTGGGTGATGGACAAATGTGGCTAGCATATACACACATTACAGCTGTAACATGAACAAAAAGAGAACAATGTTCAAAAGATGGACAATGAGTGAGAGGCTAGCTAGCAATCATCACCAGTTTGATAAACTTTTGATTGCCTTTTTTTTTTTTTTTTTTGTTTCTTTTGTGATTCCAGCATCACTAGGTTTTGCTACAAAAAGTCTAGCTTGAATGAATCTTGATAGCAATAATTCCACCCCACCACCTTTCTTTCAAAACCTTTATCATATAAAAGCAGAAGAGGAGCCTTAAAATAATTGGTAAATTTGTTTTCATGTGATCAGGAGATTACGAGTTTAAGACATGAAAACAGTCACTTGCAAAAATATAAGGTGAAACTGCATACAATAGACCTTTATGGTCCAATCTTTTCCCTGACCTCACATATAGCGGGAGTTTTTAAAGCACCGGACTCTCCTTTTTAATCATGTAAAAGCAAGTGCTAAAGCCAATCCTGCTATTATGATTGAGATGGGTATATTTTATCCTATGCTTATAGTTCGTGGGGTCACATCCGTCGCATCGGTCAATGCCTACACTCATTTGTTTGCACATAAAATTCCTTCTTTTCCACCACACAGTCAGGAATTGATGTAGAAATATCATAACATAGTCTTTAGTCCATTGTGGGAAGGAAAATCATGAAGTAACTGATAAAATTATTGTTATATGATCAAGAGATTATGGTTTTAAACTGTGAAAATAGCCTCCAATAGAAATGAAGGATAAGACTGCATATAATAAACTCTTGTGGTTCGACCCTTTCCCAAATCCCACACATTGCAGAAGCTTTAGTGCACCGGACTGCCTGTTTAACCTTTAGTCATGGGGGCCCGAAGTGCACAAATTATCAATTTTGGAACCGCCATTTAAGTTGACACCCGCAGTACATAAAAATTTACATATCTATCCACTTCAAAACAACTTCAAACATGCCGCTTCTGAAGTTAGACTTGATAAAATATTTGAAGTTTCATATGACTAAAGTTCAACCACATTCTTCAGTCGTTTAGCCTGAAGTTTAGTCATATGAAACTTCAAACATTTGTCTGAAGTAACGTCGGAGAGACCACATGTCTAAAGTTGTTACGAAGTGGGTAGACATGCAAAAAGAAATGCTAAAATGGGTACAACTTAAGTAGTGGTGTCCAAATACGGTACCTCGTTATATTTTTACGTACTGGAGCCTACAAATAATAAAGATCTGATCAAATCTTAGTCTAAGTAATCTAGACAAGATGATACGATATTTTCAGTTCTACTGAAATGAATCAGCCATAATTCATCTTCAAAATACAAAACCATGTTACAGCGATACCATGCATTTACTACTACCACTTAAACATGATAATATGTACAGATCTGAGCAAACTGACTTGAAATATACTCTGTTTTGACCTAGCAAAGATGATTGAGATGTATGCTTTCGGAGGGATTCTCGAATCTACCAATATACATCATACACACCGATATGCTTGAGATGCTGAACACAAATACAAATGGGTGTCAAAACTCAAGATTCAAATCTAGGATCGGCATGTCCTGTAAACCTCACCCCTCATTATATCTATTGGTGTGTGTTCCGAAGTGTAGCGCTCAGGCCCTAGATACATTCCTGTCTTCTCCAAAAGCTTGAGGCCTTCATCCCTACCAAATCTTGAAGCATACAGCTTGAGGTACTCAATATCCTAAGAAAACCAGTCAGGAAAAAGAGAGGAGTTAATATAAGGAGGAGAAGAGAAAGTGATCAGACAATACGAGATTAAGAACAGGAAAATCATATATAGGTATCTCATTGAACAAAACGCAGAAAAACATTATAACTGAAGAAGTGTAATCCAAACAGAACAAATATCAGCAAACAATTCATATAAATGGAACAACAACAACAACAACAACATACCCAATGTAAACCCACAAAGTGGAGTCTGGGAGGGTAGAATGTATGCAGACCGTACCTCAACCCTCAGAGATGAGGTAGAGAGGCTGTTTCCAATAGACCCCCAGCTCAAGACAAAAACAGTCTAAAAAAGATGTAATGGAAGTAAAAAAGACAACAGATAGTATCAAAAACAACAAATAGTAAGTGATAACAGACAGCAAATTAAATTGAAACCAAGAAAGGATGTATTTACTAAAGGATATCCTGCAGTTAAGACATCAAAAGGATCTCGTTCAAACATGTTTTTTGATTTCGCAGAAGTGCATCAAATTTTTTGTTCTGTAAAACAGACAAACATTGCACCTTCCATCCCTAAAAGATCAAGGGACTGCATGGTTGATGCCTCTCTACATGGTTCGCAAGAAATCAGAAGTTGCAGAAGTGCAAAAATACTACCGAGAGAGGAAATGTCAATATGAAGAGTACCTGCAAGCCACTCAAGAGCCTCTCCAGTCTCAGTGAAGCAACAGGTTGCTGAGATGATGAGAACACCTGACCAGGGTAGAACAAGACTCCATCACCTGGAGGAAGGCCACGCCTGAACTTAATCTGCAGACAAATATTACTTGTCTCAGGCATGAAGAGAAAAATATAAAATATTTCACAACCTCCAACATGTAACATAATTGATCAGTTTCATGTCATGCAGAGGATGCACTAACCTCAGCACTAGGAACTGTTGCCTTCTCATAGCAGTTGGCACCCCAATATAAGAAACCTGTTCCACCTTCTTTCCACACACGCCACATCACAGCACGGTGTTGAGTGCCTCGCATCCCCAAGTGCCAGTTGGGATGAGGATCACCTGGTCCCAAGCATACATATGTCCACCATTCCTGCAAAGAACATAACAAGCACCGTGCCAACAGGTGATGTATACAAAAAGAACATGCTGACAGTCTTAAATTTTTATTTTTTTTTAATAAAGATGCTGCTAGTCTTACTTTAGCTCTTAAGAGATTAAATTCATTCATAGTTTAAGTACAGAAATAAGGAAAGGCTATAAAGGAATTTAAATAGACAAAATGTTTTTGAGATTAGTTCAAGGAGCAACATAGAGGAGGTATTGAAATGAAATGATTTCCTGCATATCATAAAACTAAACCTGAAGATCCGCATTCCTGTAGGACTCATTAATTATTGACCCATTCAAATAGTGCCAACTTTTCAGAGCACTGAATGGTTCTATGCGGAGAGAATCTCAAACACATTAACCAAGTACTAAACTTAGGGAAAGCTCATTAGCTATAAAGCTTCAGAATAACTTCTCAAAATAAGATGCCAATTTTCATTGGGAGAGAAAAAGTAAAATGCTAAAACTATCTCAGATCACTCTAATCTTCTTATGAATCAATATGTCATATACACTAGCAATTAGCCACTACTTCCATACAGACAGATCAGTAGAATGTTAACCATATAAAGTGGCCTTTGCTGAACCCATTTGGTGATAAATCATGCACATATCTTAGAACTTGGCAGGGACCACAATTTGCACAGATTCCTTAACTTATTTTTTATCCTTCCGATCAAGCATACATTCTTTAAAAAAAATGAATCCAAAAAAGACAATGACACCGAAGTCCTAAGATAGAGTGTTCTTCTCCACTAGTGAGGGAATCCATGATGAACAGTGTGCAATCTGATCTTGAAACTCAAATAGAATATCGAATATTTAGCATATTAAAGCGTGTGTTAAAACCATTGACGGCCTAGAATCTCTGATGCTAAGTTCTAGTCCTCAAAATAGAGTCAATTGTCAGCAGTGTCTGCAGGTAATAACTTATCTTACCGCATTAGAGGAAAAAAGGAAAGTGGAAAAAAAGATGAAAAGAATGTGATATCAGCAAGGAACCGTGGATCAAAAAGTAAATTAATCCAAATGACACTTCTCTGCATCTTTTTCCTTGCCTCATTTAACGAGAGTGCAACAGTAATTTAAGTGAACCCACTGTTTACTCCATAACAATATTCCATCGAAAACAAAGTACATATTTTTTTAATTACCTCACCATTTTCTGTTTGTATCTCTGCGATAATATCCTTCGCCAGATCCTCCCTGTTACCAATAACCCATTCACTGAATAAAAAAGAAAATACGTTAGAAGTCTAGTAAGTGTATCTTCGCAAACTATGAAGATTTCTGTAGTAGCCTATCAATAAGGAAGAGAATCTAGACCAGCTCTCCAGATGCAACAAGTGGAAATCACAAAACAGAAAAGGAAAGAGATTGAAAAGTATGCACAGCTAGTCTGTCTATTGGGGATTTATTCAAACAATTGTAAATATTTATAATTATCGAAAATTGATTCATGGTACTTTTATGTAATTTTAGAGATGTAAATGTCATTTAAAAACAATAAATCGACATCCGAATTCTCACCAAATTAGACGGTTTGATTGTCATAGTTCAAACTTCGTCATTCTTTATAGATAAGGAAGTAGTATATAATAGCTCGTTAATCGGATTCTTTTAAGGATTGCCTCCAACCTCCAAACGTGAAGCAAACGTGGAAAATCTGGCCTAACATTCCACTCAACGACTCTCATGAAGTATTAAAATAGACACAGGTGAAACCAATACAGGAAATATACCTTAGACATAGAGTATACAGAATTAATCCAGAAACAGAAACAGAAACAGAAATGGATAGTGTTAGACCTATAGGAAAAAGAATGCCAATAGAAGAACCAGTTACCCTTCAAGAAGGAGGAAGTAAAGGAAAAATATTAAATATATAAGCACATGATCCTCAAATATGGAATATTGTTATAGACCTATGGAAAGGTATAGTAGTAGCAGACTATATTAAAACATATAACGAAACAGACGCAGAAACAATGTATAGATATATGGAGACATTTCTAGGAGAATCAGCTAAAGAGTATGGGAAGCATATAAATCAGAATTCCCACTAGTGTGCAACAACCTTGTTTAAAAAGCAATCTCATTCAACATCAATTAGTTTAAAATTCATATAACGGTTATAAAGTAAAATAGAACAACTATAGAGCATGAGAGAAAAAGAACTAGCTACAGAAAAGGCAAACAAGATTTTTTTTCAAAAAAAATAAATTATAATATATATATAGATATAATATATAATATTCTAAAAGTGAGAAGCCCCATAGTTCAAAGTTGGTTTACAGAAATACCCTTCAAACGATGATTGACTAAATTACCCCTCATCCAAAACTCTCGGACCTTACCGTAATAAAGGAAGAACTTAAGCCTTTCTTAAGAATGAAAAGCTCATCTGTGATGAGCTAACTTGGCTTGGAGCAGGAATGGAATTACAGCAAGAAAGAAGGCTAGGAGAGATAGCGTACTTTCCTTTTTTAGGATTTCTACCCGCGGATGACTGAACTGCCTTTCCTTTCTAACTGAACTACCACGACTCTCGCTAACTGCATCGGATTCTTTGGATAAAAGAAGACTAGCTTTTAGAGTGGATTCCTTCCCTAAACTAAAGAATTTACTTACCTTCAGCCGGTCAGCCAGTATCATTTCGCTTGAGCCTGAATCTCCTGTTTATCTTACAACAGGTATTCCTTCTTATAGATATCATCGAAAAAGCGGAAGACTAGGACAAAAGAAAAAATTACACGTTTACAAAAACAAATACCTTACAACTTCTTGGCTGAATTATGTAGTATAAATATGAATGAATACTAAAAGGGGGTGTCTTATTTAACGATATCATATTAAATGCTAATTAATACCTATAATAAATGATAAATCGTTACATAGAAAGAATGCCTTTACATATTTCCAAGCTCTCTAACGTACAAAAATTTACACATTCCCAGATGAATTATAAGATTAGAAACGAAAATATTGGGACAAGGAGGGAGTGGCCCCTGTGGTAGACAAGATGAGAGAGGCGAGACTGAGATGGTTCGCGAATGTGAAAAGTAAAGGCATAGATACTCCAGTGAGGAGGTGCGAGAGGTTGACGATGGTGGGTATAAGGAGAGGTAGAGGTAAACCGAAAAAGTATTGGCGAGAGTTGATTAGTCAAGACATGACACACCTGCAGCTTACCAAGAATATGACCCTATATAAAAGAATATGGAGATCGAAGATTAAGGTAGAAGGTGAGTAGGTAATCGAGCATTGTCTAGTCTCCCTTATCAATATTAGTATTATTATTCTTCTACTATCTTATCTTCGATTTTATTCTTATTTGTTGTTTCCTTTGCTTCAATTATCGTATTATTATTGGTTGTTGCTACAATTTTTCTTCTCCATTACTTTCAACATAGCTTTTCCACTATACTAAATATCCTTTCCATACTCGTTTTTGATATGCGCTACTTGAGTCAAAGGTCTATCGGAAATATTTTATCTACCTTCACGAGGTAAGGATAAGGTTGTGTACACAACACTCTCAGCAGACCCCACTTGTGGGATTACACTGGGTATGATGTTGTTGTTCCGACGTACAAAACCTTGCACATTTCCGGATGACTTACAGGTAAGTTAAACATTAATAGTAAGAACGTGATTTGACGAAATCCTATTAAATGCTAAATAATTGCTACAAAATATAATTACTATGAAAGAACTTATAGCATCTTCTGGCGTTGTAGTTTTCCTACGCTGAGAACTCTTAGTTGTCCTTCAATTATCAGTTAGCACTAATGATGAATTTATGTTAAATTCTGCTCATTAAGCATCTTATGTAAATGGTCATCAAGAATATGCCCACCATTGGACGAAACAACTTATCAGGTACGTAACAACTTACCTTCGGGATGCCTGTTCTAATTTCATTTTATTTGCTCATTTTCACCTCAAACCAGTAAGTAATACCGTGAAGCTCTTTTGTACATGTGTAAATTTTATGAGGCCGCATTTTCTTAGTTGCTAGCTTCAAGTTCTTGTTGATTTGGTACATTTACATGTTATTCCATAGTTTCTTGTGCATCGTAGTTTCTAACTATTGAAGGGATGGTTCAAATGTTATATCAGTATTAGTGAGAGTTATAATGTTCAATCCTTTCCAATTTGAAAGTTAAAAAATGTATATCACGTATAATGCACCTAACGTGTGCGGATTACTTATATAAATTTGTCCAAAGGAATGGAAGCTAGAATAGCAACAATGCAAGTTGCAACTGATCAATCCTTTTCCTCATTCTTATTCAGAAATTTCACTACAGTTCTTAGAATCCCTTCAAATTGTTTAATCCCCTTTGATTTATTCTCCCATCACAACTTCAACTTCAATCTATGAATTAAAGAAACCATACAGATGATTCATGAAAAACTTCTCTACAGAAAAAAAACTTACACAAATTAAGAGTTGTCTGTGGTCCTATTTACTTTCAGAACTAAAGTTGGTGCTTTATAGTAAAAAACAAATTGTACTTCTGAGCCAAAAGAAGAACTGTTTTCGGTTTTGGCTTCCAAGAAACAAAAGAGAAGCCAGGAGATTGTTATAACAATAAAAGGTAGGCTCACAACAGTTACATCAGAACATTATTTTTTAATGTAATAGTTCCTCCGTCATTCTCATACGTGTACATTGGAAATAAAACAAAGGATTTCTCAAAATACTATATAACTACCTTGTGCAATATATCTGAGTATGAGGCCGTAGGAAATCGGGAACTTTCAGAAACGCCTCAAAGTTATTCGAAGCAAGAGGTGCATCACTTGGTCCTGTAAAGTAAGAACAGTATCCATTTGAAGAAAGTTAAATGAAACAGATGGAATTGTAAAACCATGCATAACTGTGATACATCTAATATTTTCACCCTAAAATTTGTCTCAACAAATAGCAGACACCAGCTACATTAGCACAACAGTTGCACATATTCAAAGAAAGCATTGAGCCATGACATCCTGAATTATGTCAGACAAAGTAATGCCCATCCAAAAATTTACTTCAGACAAAGAGCAAGAATCACCCTGTGCTCATGGAATAAGTGTGAAATATGAAATTTCTGCAAGAACTGGCCATAAACACAGGCACCAATGAGACTCACTAATCACTAAGATGAAGAACTTCTACTTTTCTTCCGCTTCTATATAAGTGTCCTCAAGAAAGAGGAGTTTCATCACTATGAACAGCTAATACTCTTCAATCAGCAGCTTATCATATGATCCAGAGTGGGTTGGCAGCCAAAATAAGCTTTTTGTTTCAACTCCACACTAGCCAGTCTATCCTTACATATTTGGCTTTTTCAATATAGAACAGTAGGTTCATTATCCAAACAGATATAGCACAATTTTATTTAGTAAGATAGATTTTTTTTGATCTCCAAAGGGAAACAAAAGACATGGAAATCGACATATAGCTACCAGGCACATCATTTCATTGAGATAAATAGATGTAGTGAAGAGAAATCTAATGCTCACCGCAATAATAAGTTGTCAGAATACGAGCATCAGGTGCATAGGCATGAATCTCACTGGCCATGCGGCGGATGGAATTATATTGCTCGATGTTAAGAGGCTGAAGAAATGCAAACAAAACTAGTTTAGAGCATAGAAACATAAAGATAGGTAGTTACCATCAACTGTCCCCTCTTGTGAAGCAGGAGAAGTGAGTGACAAGTGTAATTAAATCTAAGGAGGTAAAAGGGAAGGGATAAAACAATATACAGTACTAGTGTTTGAATAAAGAAAGAAAGGTTAGCCCAGAGCACTAAGCTCCCACTTAACACGGGCTCTGGGAAAGGGTCGGATCACATTGGGTCTTATATATACAGCCTTGAATGGAAGCAAGAAAAAAGTTAATACCAGCCCATGGTTGTCTTACCTTTTGCAAAAGACAGTTTAAGCACTATAAAGTTTATACATATAGAATATGGCTTCCCCCTTTTTTTATGAACAAAAGGATTCGGCAGTTTAAGACAGAAAATAGGATATTTACACACATATAATGTATATATGTATATATGTATATCTGTATGACCCCAAAGTTTGTTACTGAGGCATAGTTGTTTCCTTGTTGGTTTTGTTGTTGTAACGATATAAAACATATTTTAGGAAACCTATGATGTTTCTCATCTACAAGATCAAACGAAAAGAGCAAAGACCTTTCCCAGCTACAAACAGGAGAAAACGTGATTCTGGACTGCAAGTGTCGCTAGAACAATAAAAGGTCGTCACATATGCTAAAAAAACTAGCAATTCAACCTGCCTCAAACTGCTCGCTTACCTCATCCCACAGATAGAAGTATGCTTTCTTCCAATGATTTTTTGTTCTTAGTATCTCTACCTCCCTTCGTAAGTAGTCCTTCGCAGTATCGCCGCTAATGCCAAATTAAGAGGCAAAGGAAACTGATCAACTTGTACACAAAATACATCCTAGAACATTTGGCAAAAGAAGTGTCCAACGTACCAGGGGACTATCGGACCATTAGGTACAGCATATGCCGCAAGACGAGGGTCAGAGAAATACTCATCTGATTTTGGATGGTCAGCTATAACAGCATTAGAGAAAGAAATTTTAGTTTATTGTAGACATACTTGAGGTAAAAGCCAGTAGAAAATTGAACTGGAGCTGCGATGTTCTCCAGTTCAGCTACTTTACAAATTTATCTACTTAGAGTTCATGTAGATCTAAAAGTAGGAGGGTTTTGCAAGTACAAGTATACTAAGCAATAAGCATCATATACTACCTGGCCATGGCGATGTGTATGTCAAAACTCTCATGCCATTACCCCACCTGCAGAAGTATGGACTAATTCGATACTGAAGTAGCCATTTGAAATGCTGATCTAACAGCTCAAACCATTCATTGGTTCCGTGCTCAACCCCAAATCGATCTTCAATAACAGTATCAGATATCTAGAGTGAATTAAAGAACTCCATCCTCATTCGAAACTTCAGTTGCTCTATCACAGAGACCAGAACCAGCAGTCACCAGTAGGTAAGAGAGAGAAAAGGGAGAGAATTTCAGAATATTTGGTGTTTCCAGGAAACTGCTATGATATACTGTACTAGTTTACATGAAATGAATGAGAAAAAGAAAAACAGAACGACTACTACACAAAATGTAAGCAACATGTGAATAGACTCTTAAGAATACATCAGTCAATAGATATGGAGGACATTCCAAAGAAGAAGCTCGTCAATTAGGAAAAAGGAACAGTAGAATCAACTGTTCACAGGCAAAATGTTAAGTCAACAAGATGCAATAGATCATGAATTAATTGGCAATTAAACCTGACGAACCGAAAATCACATGAACTCAATTGATAGCAATTTGTTACCAGTAGCAATTCTCCACAACCAGTTAAATGGCTTGATGTAATTTCTAACCCAGTGTATAAAAAAGGATACACCAATCACAGCAGGGACAGAAGGAGTAGCTGGAAGCACAAAGTCCCAGACTGTCAAACTTATTTTCAAACGGATTGAAAAGCTAGAAATAGCATCTTCTTCCATCATATCTATGGGCCCATTATCTGAAAAGAAATCAGAAAATGATGGGGATAGAAGAACTCTTCTTAAAGATGAAGTTGCAGATTTGACCCTTTCTACCTAAAACAACAAAAAGCTCGTTATGAGCAGCGGCTTTGCAAATCCAACTTGTGAAATTATAGAAGTTCATATGAGGTATGTAATTTCAAAGAGACCAACCACTTCTTCCAATGGTCTTCCCTCTAAGGGCTCCACAACATCAAGACAGTCTCTCAGTTCTCTGTATAATTGATGCTTCTCCACTTTGGTCAGGGATTGTCTTGTAGATCTATTTCAAACAGAAAATGTAGACAAATATTTAATGAACTAACACGAAACAGTCCGCATTATCCCAAAAAGAAAAAAATTCAGGACAATATTATTGGGAAGTCGGATAATCCAAAACTGATATACAAATATTTAACTGAAGTAGAGGGGATAGACAATCACTCTGTTTCAGCTTTGGTGGCAGAAATGATGATTTCTCCCTCGTAATGCCCTGGTGTCTGTTCACTAGGGACGTCTATTGATATCCAAATTACTGTAGTTTCTCTGCAAAGCATGTATAATAAATCATGACTTCAGACTTGACTCTAATCAACATAAATGATATGAATGGGAGTGTCATGTGTATACCCAGGAAAAAGGTTCAGTTGGCAGACAGGCATATCGAGTGGAACAAGTGCATCAGGAACTCCCAAAACGGGTACTACTCTGCGCAATGTCAGCGACTGGCCAACTACCAATCTGCAACCAACCAATATCATCAGTAGTTTCACCAAAAAAGAATCAATCACTTCACATCATATCCTAGATAGGTGTGAAGGAAGCTAAGGAAATGGTTAGTGACAAACCTAGCACCACAGGGTGAGCAGAGATCAGTACACTGGACCTGCACAGTTCCAGCAATACCAGATCCACCCCAAGAAACTTTTGGGCGTATAGCAATCTGAATGCTTTCTCTTTCATTTCTTGCTGCTAATAATGATATCTACCAGATAAACTACGAGTCAAATACCAAGAAACTCTTGCGACCAGAAAGACAACAGAAATTCAAACTTCTCACCTTTTCAGAATGAAGTTTAATACTTTAAGCAACAAATGTAAGAAACTTCAGTGGTTTTCCCATTACCCCCACAAGAGAGAGAGACAGAGAGAGAGAGAGAGAGAACAAAAAGACAATCCCTACTTCCCCTTAAATATAAGAGCAATTCATCCTAAGGAAGTACTAAGAGTAACAAACAAAGAACAAAAGTGGAATAATCAGTATGAAATGCAGGGAATCATTTTCAACTATAACATCCACTAATAATGAGCTAAAAGGACAAAAGATAATTAAAAGGTCAGCCTGGTGCACTAAGCTCCCACTATGCGCGGGTCCAGAGAAAGGCAGGACCACAATGGGTTTATTGTACGCAATCTTATCTTACATTTCTGCAAATGACTGTATCCATGGCTTCAAGCCTTGACCTTAGGGCACACGGCAAAAACTCTTACTGTTGCACCAAGGCTCCCCTTCCCCTTCCCAATAGATAATTATAACAAACATTTTGGACAGTGGATGAGGACTCATTGTTTCTCAATCAAAGGGAGTGTTAAATGTCTTGAAACAGTCACTAAATGTAAGTAACACAGAAATATCATCAGCAGTTTATGTAGCGCCAGATTCGTTGTACACGTACAGGTTCTAATTCACGAGGCATATCTTGTGGTCCAACATTAGCACTGTTTGGCATGCACCATACATTCAATAACTCCAAAGACGAAACTTTCGTAGGATCAATTGCACCCCTTAATGGTCTGGGATCATTAACTCCAGTATCACTCCATCCATAAGCTGTCCCACCACCAGCAACACCTTCAACTGGAACCGCCTCCTGGTGGTCCCCTACAGAAATGTCCAAATTCAAACAAAAGAAGATATAATCTGAACCACTACCCATAACTATAATAAATTGCAATTAGAAGAGAGTTAAGCATATAAATCACAGGTAAGAAACTTTACTAGAAATGTAACAACCCCCCACCAGCCCACCACAACCCAACCCACCCCACCCCACCCAAAAAAAAAAAAAAAAAAAAAAAACTGAAAACTGTTCATCGTCCACATTTGAGACTAAATGGAAAACAAAGAAAAGCCGTTGATGTCATACATGCTTTAATTAGAACATCATCTTGCAAACTCAATACCTATGTCCAATATGCATGATGGCATTAGTGAAGAAAGGGACCCATCTAGGTTCTGTGGAATTGTAAGGTTCACTAGAGATACAGTAAAAAAAAAAAAGTCCTTACATCAAACCTACTCCAGTTTTACACAGTTACTCAACTGGTAAAGTTAGATTAATAACCATGCTGCAAATATATCAAAAACCGATATTCACAGATACGTCTCCATGAGAAGAGTTGAGAGCTTAGGTATGTTGAAAAACTTCTGTTGAATATATTTCTCTCTCTATGTTGCACATTGTAATTGTATTGGAGTGGGGTGGGTGAAATGGAGGCTTATGTCCGGAGTATTGTACATGTGCCGCTAAGGCTTAAAGGTAAGTTTTACATAGTGGTGGTTAGACCAACATTGTTGTATGGGATAGTGTGTTACCAGACAAGAACGCCCACATTCAGAAGATGAATGTAGCGGATATGGGGCTGCTCAGATGGGTGTGTGGACATACTAGGAGAGATATGATTAGGAACGAAGTTATACAAGACAAGGTGAGAGTGGCCTTCATGGCGGATAAGATGAAGGAAACAAGACTGAGATGATTCGGATATGTGAAGAGGAGCTACACTGATACAACAGTAAGGAAGTGTAGGAGTGACAGGTTGGTTGTTAGCAGGAGTTAGGAGAGGTATAGGTAATCTGAAGAAGAACTGGGAGGTGATTAGACAGCACATGGCACAACTTCAACTTACTGAGGACATGATCCTAGATAGGAAGGTATGGAGGCGGAGGATTAGGGTAGAAGGTTAGTAGATAGTTGATATCGCACTATATGTAGGAGAGACATGGGCTAACCTTCTCTCCTCTTCTCCTTATTAGTAGTGTTATTTAGTAATCGCGTAGCTCCTTATTCATCAGCGTGTATTATTTAGTAACAGCTTTCCTATGCACGCATAAATGTTATTTTACACTTTCATACAACATCTTTTCTTTTTTTTTTTTTTTTTTGCTTTTTATGTTTAATAGCCAGAACATGCAAGAATTTTTCCATGAAATCAATCGCTCAACCTTTCACTTAGGCCTCAGAACATTCTCATGTCAACAATCCACTGTACAAGTCCCTGGAAATTATATTGTGTGTGTGATTGTTATTTCCTGATACCAGGGGCGGATCTACAGTACACTTAAGGGGTTCCCGGGAACCCCCTAAATTTTTCCGAAATTCTATAATTATATTTAGAATACTGTTAACGTATAATAATTTATTGATAGAAACCCATAGCCAAAGATGGCAGATGGTCCAGCGGCTGTGAAGGAGGCAGCGAAATCCCCCAGCTCCCTTTGATGAGGGATCGCAACATCAATTGTTTTTAGCCTTTTTTCCCTTTACCTTATTTAGGAACCCACAAGTTTAAAATCCTAGATTCGCATGTATTGTGAGATTTGCTATATATAGAATTTTGTCAAAAAGTTTTTTTTTTTTTTGAACAAGGTAACATAGAATTTTGTCAAAAAGTTTAGTTCAATGTCATCAGCACTGAGATGTAAAATGTGATTTCTAACTGGTCAAAAATGGATAGGAAACCAGTAAACAATTAGGATCAGTTCATACTATATGCTAGTAGCTAAGTTCAAACAACGATTGATAGTAAAGCAGTTTGCTCGGCAAATGCTACTAATCTAACCCCGATTACCGCACTCAAAGGTGTGACCCAATGGTCAATGAAGCGGGTTGAGCACCATGAGGTCTCAGGTTCAATGACAAAAACACTAATTTCTTCACTCTATTCTAACCTTGGTGGATAAAGTTTCCTGACACTTATTGTTGATGGGAGGCAGCAGGTATCCCGTGAAATTAGTTGAGGTGCGTGCAAGCTTGCCCAGACACAACGGTTATTATTTTAAAAAAAAAATTAACTCCGATTACCATCATTTTATGTGGTAACAGTAAAATCCTACTAGAGACCATATCCAATACACGTGCACGTAATCCTTAACCAAAATACACACCCACTGCTTATACCAAGCATCCTCAAATCTCAAAACAGATCAAAACAACACGAAACTACAAACTTGTCAGTTGTCACAAAATCCTAAAGCTCCTACCGTGACAAAAATTAACACAATTCTTTCTCTTTTTTCTTTTTTTTTTTTAATAATCACGGTGTTCGGCCCAGCTTACACACACCTCAACTAATACTGCAGGACACCTGCCACCTCCCACCAACAACACATAACTCTCTCCGCTAAAGCTAGGACAGATTAACACAATTCTCAAACAACATTTCCAATAGCCAAAAAAAAAACACGTATAAAATCAAATACGAATAACGAACAAATTTCAATTTCATCAAACGGTGTAATTCGCACGAAATTGAATCGAAATGACACAAAATTTGAGCGATCGATTATGATAAACTAACTAACCGGAGTTCTCCATTAGTGTAATTGTGAAGGAAGAGATAATTTCCGCTAGCGAATTCCAGTTTCCAAATGATGATCGTAGCTTTGTGATTTTACACAGAGATGAAAATGAGAGTTGTATTGAGGTTTATGTAGCTGATGATGAACTACTCAAGGGTAGAAATGGAATATTAGTAAAAGTTGTGCAACGTGGATTCGCAACCCGGCCCGTATTCTATTTAGATCTGGGCCTGTTCCAGAGGAGAAAGATAACTTGAAGTGGAATTCCTAATAGGGAAATGGTATTCTGGACCTTATATTTATCTGAGTTTATAAAGAGTACGTTTCTACTTACACCTTTATTATTTGAATCCTTCAATCTATCATATCACAATATTTTAAACCTTTTTTTTGACATGACATCTTATGTGACATAAAATACATAAGAGCGTGTAATACAAACCAAAACGGCGCGTTAAACCTTGTAAAGGCCCCCAACAGTCAAATTAGGGCTTTTATTAGCCTACTTCTTCTTTATTTGCTTTCAATACCATTGTTGGACAAATTTGAGACTTTTTTTCCCTTCTTCTCGATCTTTTCTCTCCAAATTTCTTGTTCATTATTTTTTTTTGTTGTCGTTGTATTGCTCTCTTTTTCGTGCATTTTCAGTTCAATTTTACTCTTATTTTTTATCGCAATGGATGTTCCCTAATGATTTTTCCAGTTCAATTTTACTCTTTGTGTATTATGGGTGTGGTTTTAATGGTGGGTATTGAAAAATTAGATGGCTTCAAAAAAGAAATGTGGGTATGATTTTAATGGTGGGTATTGAAAAATTCAAAAACTCCATTGATAAGCTTGAGAAAGCTTGAATAAGAACAAATGGGTCTTGTGAATTTGTGAAAACTAATTCAAAATTGTGATTAAGATTCACTGTAATTTGTATTTATGAACATTTAGTTGAAATTTCAAGTTAAATGAGAAATATTTCACCTATTTGACATGAATTTGGTGTTCAATTTATGAACAATATATGGAAAAATGATTGTTGATAAAACACAAAATGATCTATTTATTTTTATTTATTTATTTAATATTTAATTTCTTAGGTGTCAATAAAAAATGACGTGAAAATTTCATGTGTAAACGATTATATTACACACATACTGATCAGATGAGAAAAGGGTTTAAAATATTGTGTTTTATTGAGTTTAATGGTTCAGTTGACAAGAGGTGAGTTGGAGGGTTTAAAATACAAAGAGGGCCCGAGTTTTTAAGTTCATTACACGTAATTTCCTACGTGTTAATTAAATATTTATAATTTTAATGACGTATCAGCGTTTGTGCTACACACTCAACTTATCCGACCAAAAAAGCATTTAAAAAGTTGTGTTCTGATGGATTAAAGGGTTCAGATGACAAAAAATTAAGTAGAAGTGTCCACTTTACAAACTAGGACAAGTACAGGGGTCCAAAAGGCCATTTCGCGTTTCTAATATGGTCCAACACTACTAAGTACATGTTTGGCCATGTTTCATTGTGAATATAGAAAAGGATAGTTTTTATTTTCAAAGTGAAAGTGATACTTGGAATTACATAAAGCACAGGAGTATGGTAGCGAATTACAATCCATATCAAGAGTTTTAAAAATTACAAAATCTGTCATAATTTTTTTCTATATACACATGCTAGAAACATGTATCTCATATACGTGCAAGTCAGATTTGATTTATTTTCGATGGTAAATGATTTTTTAACTGAATCACATTAATTTAGGCAAAATTTAAGGAAAACATGTATATTAGTTATGTAGCTTGATTAATTTAATTTTATTACTCTTTAAAATTTAAATCTAAAATTTATTCTTTATTAAAAATTCATCTAGTATATCAAGTACTTTAATTTGATATATATAGTATCAATTTTATACAGTGTATGCAAATACATGTATCCTTGATACTAGATACATGTATTTGATATCAAATATGCACGGATACATTCATCAAATATTTGTGTCGAAATGACTCTTTGTATATGTGTTTTCACAATGTATTTATGTTCTACAATTTCATATATCTGTTTATATTTCGTGTATTTGTATTCAAAATCAATTATATCTTGTGTATCCAGTATCAATTTCATACAATGTGTCCAGATACATGTATCTAGTATCAAAGTTGTCCTACCGAAACATTTGATATATGTATCTGTGCATAGATACGTACTTAGAAGAAGAAGAAAAAAAGATACATAAACGATACACATACATAGAACACACATATACATTCATTGCTATTCATTCTTATATACATAGATACATCTTCAATAGGTCAAAAATCAGGGGGAAAAAATCAAATCCTAATTCCAGAAAATTAAAGTCGTCAAATATGAAATTCCTTCAATTGTATCGGCGTTTTGTGTAATTTCTTTGAGTCATGTAACTGACGTCGGCCTCCGATAGAATCCTCTGGACGGTAATACCATCGAACGTGAACACTGTTGTTTGTAAAAGTCATTGGAGTCTGGTGCTACCTCCATTAGTTGTTTCTCCATTGATAGCTACCTTAGTTTTTTTATGAAGTTCTTCGAGGTCCCAATTCTGGTGAAAAAGAAAGGTAGGCGGAAATGTGGAGGTGCGCGGCAGTGGTTGAAAGAGAGAAGCGAGGGAAGATCAAGGGAGAGGATGGTGACTAAGGAAGTAGGGAATTTATTAGATTTAGAGGTTGTTTTGGTGTAAATAGAAAATATCTGATATTTTAGCCTACAATTTTGCAAAGTGCATCTAAGGCCTAGTTTTCTGAATTTAGTAGGAAATTAGGAAGTTCCGATATATATGTAATTATTTTAAAATGTTGATATGATATATAGATATAGTATGAATGTTTGATTAGTTATGTAGTTTTGCTTAATTTTAATTGGCAACTGATTTATTGGGCCATCCTCACTTTCTTATATTGAATATGCATTACTTATTGAATAATTGAAATTACAAGAAAAAAAAAAGTTGAACTCTAATTTGAAGGAGAATTCGAGGAGAAAGAAGTTAAGTTGTGTTGGGTGAGGTAGATTTGCGCAGAACAGGGCAGAGCAATTTGAAAGACAACAAATCATGTTAAGTGGAGGTGGGCATGTAAGAATAACATCTCTTTTAGAGATATTTAACATGACTCACATTCTAGGTAATAAATAATCTACCTTGTATGCTAAGTAGATAATATATGTATATGAGACAATAATTTTGGTCATGCGTGTTGGGAAGTTTCCCTGGTGGAATGAAACAAGTAATTATGAGTCCCTAAATCAATCAAATTTCATGATGAAGCCCTTAGGGTTAAATTTTTTGCCTAAGAGTCCCTAATTTCTATCTATAAATACGCTTGTGATTCAATCAGTCTGACATAGGGTAGAAGACTGTAGAATTCTTCTATTTCCTTTTAGAGTTACAAAGAATAGATGCTAGATCAAAGACGATTCTTTACGACACTTGAACAACTATGATTGAAGGTACGTTTTTGTTTAACTTTTTTGTTGCGTTTCTCTATATATGTGTTGAATTTCAACAGGACGCATAAAAGTCTTCGAGGGTTTATGCGAATTTACCACGCATCCTCCGCGTCGCACCGCGCTTACCATCCCCATTGGGTATTGTGGCGTGTTATCGATTTGATTTGAGAAAAGATCAAGTATGATAATGTCGAGTTTATTTATACCTTTTGATAAGGTAATTGCACTATCGATACTCTTGCTAATATGTGTGAAAAGCCTAAAATGTATTATATTTTTAATAAAATTGTTTTTCTTTCTGCTAAGATTAGGACTTCAGTGAAGTTAAATCTTAACGATATCTCTAATTTTAAATTCAGTCAGAAGAGGAATAAGTGTATTATATATGGCAATTAAATTTTTCTATGCTCTTCTGGTAGATGCAAACTTTGATATAGCAACATTTTACGGTGCTACAAAGATCACTAGGATTAAAATGTCATTATTGATTAACTTGTAATTTTTATGTGTACAAACGTGTAAGCTATTAGTTCTAACCAACTTCTATAATACTATCGATAATAAAATTTATGTCTTCCTCTGTGTAATTATCATTTTTTGATAAATGCATAGATTAAAGACATGCCTAATTCCTTCCTCACAGAAACAAAACAATTAAACTAAAAAAAATTATGTAAACCCCAATACAAGTATAATAAATTCCGTCTACTTAAAACTAAGAAAATATTTTATTTTTTTTAAATTTTTTTTTATATGTGCAACATTGAATGGACAAACGAGATTGCTCAGATAATAAGTAATCTTTATTGTCACCCCTAATATTATGAGTTTGAGTTACCGAAAAAGCAAAAATGAATGAGATCCAAGAAAGGGAAAAAAATTGGATATGACAACACATTTTTGACAATGAAAACAAACAACATTCCAAGGTGTATTTATTTTTCATCTAAAGGTACATATTGAAATTAATAATTTTATTGCCTTTTCTTTTTAATAAAAAATATACTTCTTTCATTCAAAATTATTTGTCACTTATTTTCTTATTAAATTTCTACTCTTACTTGTCATTTTTGATATATCAAGAAAAAATATTTTTTTTTATCATTAATATTAATGGTTTATTTTTCAAACTAATTTTAAAATATAATAATAATAATAATCAATTAATAAGGATACTATGATAAAATAACTATATTAATAATTATTTTTTGTGTCAAGTCAAAATATACAAGTAAAAGTGAATGAAGAGACCTTCGTGGAAAAATAAGGTGAGAATGCCTCTCAAGTCTCAATTAATTAAAAGAGACGAGAGAATCCCGCAATATTATTAAGTTAGAAAAAGTAAAGTCGCTCAAATAACTAGAAATAATTGTTTGACAACTGTATTAATTGTCCCAACAATTATTCAGTTGTCAAACAACTTTGCACAATTATTGAACAATTTTTACAGTTATTAAAGTAAAAATATAAAAATAAAAAGCTCAATTTTTTTTTTATATAGTTTTTACAAAACTTGAACGACCCACTTAATCGACAAATTGTCACTTTTAATCACAAATCTCTTTTTCCATGTTCAGTCTTGTTCAAGCCCATATACCCAAGCGAGCAACAGATTAATATAAAATCTGGCAAACCCCTATTTATAGGCCAAAAATTGGCTCCTAAGTTCCATTAACGCTTGGAAAAAAACTCACAAACACTCTCCAGTTACTTATTCGCGAAGATTTGGTTAGAGATAAACCCTAAAATCGCCATGGAGAGTGCCTTCGCTAGCGCCTCTGCGATCAGCGACCAACGCCAGAAAATCGAACAATATAAGCACATTCTCTCCACCGTTCTCGCATCAAGCGACATTCAACAAGCCAAACAATTCATCGATCACAGTAATTATTTTTCGCTGTTTCATCATGATTTTGCTGTTGATTTTTAGGCTGATGCAGTGTATTTATCCGCAGATGATTTTATATAGTCAGATTTTAATCGGTTTGCGATTGAGCCGCTTTTTAATCATGATTTTGCTGTTAATTTTATGTTTATGCTGTATGTTTTACAGCTGATATATATGTAGAAGATTTATTTGGTCAGATTCTGTCTGGTTTGCGAAAGAGCTGCTGTTTAATCGGAATTTTGCTCTTAATTTTAATGTTCATGTTGTATGTGTTTGCGATTGAGCCGTTGTTTAGTCAGAATTTTACTGTTGAGTTTTATGTTGATGTTTGTATGTTTTGCAGCTGATATAGATGTAGAAGATTTATATAATCGCATGTTAATTGGTTTGCGATTGAGCCGATGTTTAATCAGAATTTTGCTGTTAATTTTATGTCCATGTTGTATGTGTTTGCGATTGACTCGCTTTTGATTGAGATTTTGCTGTTAATTTTATGTTCGTGTTGTATGTTTATCAGTTGATATAGATATAGATGATTTATGTAGTCAGATTTTAATCGGTTTAGGATTGAGTTGCTGTTTAATCGGAATTTTGCTGTTAATTTTACTGTTCATGTTGCATAATTCTCAGTTGCGATTGAGCCAATGTTTAATCAGAGTTTTGCTGTTAATTTTATGTTCATGTTGTATGTTTTACAGCTGATATAGATGTAGATGATTTATATAATCGGATTTTAATCGGTTTAGGATTGAGCCGCTGTTTAATCGGAATTTTGCTGCTAATTTTATGTTCATGTTGTATGTTTATCAGTTTCGATTGAGCCGATGTTTAATCAGAATTTTGCTGTTGAATTTTATGTTCATGTTGTATGTTTATCAGCTGAAATAGATATAGAAGATTTATATATAGTCAGATTCTAACTGGTTTGCGATTGAGCGGCTGTTTAATCAGAATGTTGCTGTTAATTTTATGTTCATGTTGTATGTTTATCAGCTGAAATAGATATAGAAGATTTATATATATTCAGATTCTAACTGGTTTGCGATTGAGCGGCTGTTTAATCAGAATGTTGCTGTTAATTTTATGTTCATGTTGTAAATTTCTCAGTTGAAATAGATATAAAAGATTTATATAGTCAGACTCTAACTGGTTTGGGGTTGAGCCGCTGTTGTTTGATTGAGATTGTGTACATTATGCAGTGCTATCGGATGACGTGCCGTTGGTGGTATCAAGACAGCTACTGCAGACATTTGCACAGGAATTCAGCAGATTGGAACCGGATGTTCAAAAGGAAGTAGCGCACTACACTCTCAACCAGATACAACCTCGTGTTGTTTCATTTGAAGAACAGGTATGCTTTGATGCTTCTATATTGTTTCTTGTGAGATTCTCGACAGCTCTTTCATATCCTCTACTGAATGATACTTGGACTTAGATTAATGGCTTATATTATAAGCTCTAAATTTTGGTGCTTCAGAATGGCTCTGTTCTACTAGGGCCAGTTTAAATTGTTTTTTATTTTGCTTTATCTGTTGCATCATTGGTGGTGTATATGTATTTGTAAGGGTGTAGCATTTGGATGTTTGTAATTTCATCTCTTAGAACTTCATAAGAAACAAGAAGAATGCTCTATCAAGAAAATTTACAGAGAGGAACATGGTATGTAGAATGAGAAGTATTGAATCAGCATCTCTACTACCTAAAGAGAAGGCCAGTTTTTGTTGACTGAAATCATGTTCTTTTATTCATAATAGGATGAGGAAGTACTTATCAGGAAAAAAGGGATGGGAAGTCTCAAAATAATTGTCTTTCAGAAAGTAGCCTCTTTCTAATTGACCATAAATTTTAGCATCTTAATTTTTATTAAAATCAATTAAAATAATAATTAAAAAAAAGGGCAGCTCGGTGCACTAAAGCTACAGCTATGCGCGGTGTCTGGGGAAGGGCCCCATCACAAGGGTGTATTGTACGCAGCCTTACCTTGCATTTCTGCCAGAGGTTGTTTCCAAGGTTTGAACTCGTGACCCCTTGGTCACATGGCAACAACTTTACCAGTTACTCCAAGGCTCCCCTTCAATTAAAATAATAGGCGAAAAAAAGAATTTGAGTGTAGTACCAGGAACTCAATACATGGGCCAGATCTCACATTAAGACCGTGGAGTTGTTTGTTATCAAGTGTGTGTTTTTGAGTTGGTGTGTTGATTGGAACTATTGCATATCAACATCTTTGATTCCTTTTTGATGGAAGTGATTTAAGAACTGAATTTTGTGAGAGTGGACTAACACCAAAGTCACTGAATTATTTGTTTATCTTGTGATTAATAAGTTTTTTCCGGACATAGTCATCTTAAAATTTGATGTATCTCGAGTATTTTAGTTTTGACAAAATGGTAAAGAGGAAGGTCAATATTGGAACTCAGCATATTATCTGCTGTCATTAAGAGATCCTCCACATACGGGTTCTTTTGATCTTTTATGTTTTTAATGCCCAATTCTAAAACAAAATCCCATCTTTGCAGGTGTTGATCATCCGGGAAAAACTTGCAGAATTATACGAGTCTGAACAACAATGGTCAAAAGCAGCCCAGATGCTTAGTGGCATTGATTTCGACTCTGCAATGAGGTCTGCATTATACTTTTACTTATCTTTGCTGGCCTGCTGTGTCCTTTGACTTGTCTTTGAAACCTAAAATCTCTATCTTTGCGCCGTCTTTTATTCTGCAGAGGTATCGATGATACATTCATCTTTTCAAAATGTGTCCAAATTACTCGTCTCTATCTCGAGGTTGGATTTTTCTCTCTTTTTTTTTTTCTTCCTATTTTTTTGATGCCGAGTAAACAACTCCAAGTTAAAGATCCTTGTCTGGTGGTGCACCTTTCAACTTGCGTGACAATTGATCTCTTATAAAGAGGAAGAGGTGAAATCAATCCATTGATGTATGCGCTAGATTGACTTATCATTTTTTTTAATTTGGTAAACTGGATAGCTAATATATATTAGAGAGCAAATAATTGCATACTAGTTTGAGATATGGGGCTTCATTGTAGTCCAAGAGTATTGAATATATATTAGAGAGCAAATAATTGCATACTAGTTTGAGATATGGGGCTTCATTGTAGTCCAAGAGTATTGACTACTGGGATACTATTACAAACTGTACTCTTGGACTACTGGGATACTATTACAAACTGGTATTTGCGGGTCAAAAGTAGTTTCTAGAATGTCTGCTTCAAACTGATTCAAACACCGGAGGAACTACCAAAAGTTTGATTTTGTCAAAATAGTTTTTTCTAGTTGCACCCAAGGGTGTAACCTATAAGTGGGTTGAGAACCATGAGGTCTCAGGTTTAATTCCCAGTGGAGGCAAAAACGCTAGGTGATTACTTCCCATCTGTCCAAGCCTTGTTGGATAAAGTTATCGGTATCTATGCCGGTGGGAGGTTGCAGGTACTTGGTGGAATTAGTCGAGGTGCGTGAAGCTGAACCGAACACCACGATTATAAAAAAACGTTTCTCCTAGCTCCTTCCTTCGCAAGGAGGTCCGCAACTCTGTTCTGCTCTCGATAGCTATGTTTTATGTATCGGTTTTCCAGCCTTTGTATCAGAGACCTTCATTTGTGAATAATAGAACTTTAAGGTAGATGATCTTTGTTAATCATTCTAATTACCTTTGTAGACAGTAGCAATTTCGAATGCAGCTTTAAGTCCCTGCTGACCCTGCATAAGAGCTAGCAATTCAGATAGAATATTTGTGGTGTTAGGTATACCCTCCAATCACCATTCCTGTTTGTAATCACCCCACCCCACCGATTGCCCTTGGGCTCTGGTTTCCTGTAGACGATCCGTCAGTGTTAAGTTTGTAGAAAACTCTGCCGGGAGGTTCTCATTTAACACTGATGGTGGTCTTGGGAAAAAATGAGATAGTAAATTTTAACATCTATGAAGAATCATAATGGGAAAAAGAAAGAGGCAACGAAAGGAGTTGAGCAAGAGCTATAAGAAGAACGTTTACCTCACTGAGAATGAAATTCCGAGGCAGAATTGGTCTTCCCCACTTAGAAACGGAGTCCAGTTCTGAATCGTTAAATACTTTCAGGACATTATTTTGGCGGAGAATGAGTGGAAAATAAATATGTATGCAAGAGTAGGAAACAATCTATTTCTAGGTTTGGTAGTTTTATTTGAATTAGTTTTACAATTTGGTAGTTTTAAATTTGTTAAAATATTTCTTATTTAGCCTAGGCTTCTATGTGAGATTTTCCCGGGAAGCTGTCTGGGATTTGGAGGTATCAAAACAGAGAAAAAACTTTTATCCTGTTCGCTATTGTCCCAAATTGTTTCTTTTGCTTTATGACAATGAAAAAATGACATGAATTCTAGAAGAGCAAAGAAAAGCCTTTTTTGTTTTGGATCAATAGGAAACAAATGAGTGCGTGCTCATCTTTTTTTTAAAAAAATTAAAAGGTAACAAATGAATATGTAGTATGTAAACTCCTTTCTGTGTGGCATTTATTCTGCTAGTTGTACCAATATTGTCTTTCTTCTTGACGAGTAAAACCTTGTATGGTGCTAATGTGATTTGTTAACTAATGTGCTACGTACATCCGAAGTATCCCCTTGTTGTCCTTCAATTGCACTGTTCTGCTTACTATAAAAGGAAAATTAGAGTTGTAGATTTGTTTCCTCTACTGCTCCTATGCGTCCTGCTTTTGTGTGCTGTTAATGGATTGATCTGAGGAAGTTCAGTTTACTTCCATTATTTTGGTTCTCTTTGGCATTCTAACAGTGTCCAATGCCTTGTTTGGCAGGATGATGATGCAGTTAATGCAGACGCTTTTATACGTAAAGCTTCCTTCAAACTTAACAATGTTAAGAATGAAGTATTGCATTTGCAGTACAAGGTTGGTATTATATGATGTTTTTTTTTTCAAGTATGTCACCATCACCGGCTGATATGCCAACTTTTTCCTGAACGATTGTTTCAGGTTTGCTATGCTAGGATTTTAGATTTGAAGAGAAAATTCCTGGAAGCTGCCTTGCGTTACTATGACATTTCTCAGATTGAGAAGCGACAAATTGGTGATGAGTAGGTTTTCCAAAAAATACTACTGTGTTAAAATAATGCTTCTCTCAATGATTTTTGATTATTTAAAATTATCTTGCTTGTGATTTTTGGAAAAAGGCACCAGACACTTTAACTCAATAATTCGTTGTCAATATAATCTTCAATTTAAGCGAAACTGATAAGGTCCACGGCTTAGGAAAACTAAGAAGATGCTTAAGTTCCGAGATCAGAGGTTTATCTTTTGGCTTGAATAATGTTATACACATCATGATGTCTGTGATCTTTGTCATTGGTACTATGCCTACAATATTTAATTGAGCACAGCATGGTGCTTAATGGTTCTTTGTGCTACAGGGAAATTGATGAAGCTGCATTAGAGCAAGCTCTGGCAGCTGCTGTGACGTGCACAATTTTGGCAGCAGCAGGTCCTCAACGATCTCGTGTACTTGCCACACTGTACAAAGTAAGGATGCAATGACTTGGAGCTTTAAACGTTTTGAATGTTATTGTCAAAGAGTGCCTACTAATTGGCAGGTTGTTGGTGGAAGTTATCTTCTGTGGTTGTTGATAATAATTTAATGATATTATTTTGAGTTCTTGGGATTAATATATCATGGCTGTATCTTGAATTATTGGAGTTGGTAATGTAATTTGTAATTATGATGTTATAAGCTATATTTCTTTCTGGAAATCATGGGCTAAGTTCAATGAAGAGTGAGTGAGCTTTGCCTTCTTCCTTAAGGCCCCAGACTTTTGTGGCTTTCTGTAACTTTTCACTTTAGTAACACTGCTTGTAATAATTGTATGAATTTTCTTATTCAATGATTTGATATTTGCTCTCATTTGCCAAGAATGTGAGACCACTCACGAGAAAGGGCAGGTGCATAGCACCAAGGAAATGGTAACCACAAATAGATGATTATATTTGCAAATGTCATTCTGTTGTCTAATATCTGCTAAATTTTACTGTCACCATAACCTTTTGAAAATTTGAGGTTAATTAGTTTTCTTGGACATTTTCTAGTCTAGATCTGCCACCATGTCGTCATATTTGGATTTTTTATGGGTCTCAAATGACTGCCTAAAAGATACATTGATCCCCTCCTCTGTGCTATTTGTTCAGTTTTTGCTAAAACAATTTTTCTTTTTTCCTTATTTTGGATAACAGGATGAGCGTTGCTCCAAATTAAAGATCTACCCGATCTTGCAAAAGGTACTTCACTTTCTGCTTCATACAATTTGCATAGCTCAGTCTCCGCTCTCCTTTTCTTATGCCGAGTTGCCCTTGTGCTGTTATCTCCTCTGCATTTGAGTGTGTATCTTTTATGTGCATCTAGTGCTGTGTCAAATTTTTTTTTACCTAGCTACTAATTTTTTTAAAATTAAGTTATGTTTAATTTGAAATATTCAGGTCTATCTAGAGAGGATCTTGAGAAAACCTGAAATTGATGCTTTTGCAGAAGAGTTGAAACCACATCAGGTCCTCCCCCCCTTCTTTTTTCTTTTCAGTATTACTTTTTCAAAATGTCAAAGTACATTTTTTTATATTCTCTGTGTATCTTATTTTTAATTTCCTACAGCAAGCGCTTTTGCCTGATAACTTCACAGTTTTGGACCGTGCTATGATTGAGCATAATCTCTTGAGTGCCAGCAAACTTTATACAAATATAAGGTAGACAGGAAGCTTATCTTCTCCTTGTTTGTGGTTTAAATTTTTCATTGCTCATGCTGTGCTATTATCTAATCTAATCCCCTTTTTGATCTGTGACAGTTTTGATGAGTTGGGCACTTTGTTGGGCATTCCTCCTCAAAAGGTACCTAATGATGTTGCTAAGCTATTTTTCTTAATTTTTTTCTGTTCTTGAGCTAACATTTTGGGTTTGTTGCCAACCCACTAGCTCAGGTTGAGGCATAGTAGTTGTACTTGTGGGCTTTATTTTATAACTATCGGCTGGGCTCTGAGTGGTTGTGCTTTGTGATGTTGTAGGAATTAGAATTGGAGGTTTTAAGGTGGTAGGTGGCTCGGTTAATCTATTTGCAGTAATTCTTAGTCCCTTCTGGACCATTTGTTGGGGGACATCTAATCCTCAAAACAAATATCAAATGAAAGAAACAGATAAATTGTTTTCTCATGCTATGCTGCAAAAAGCATCGCTCTATCATCCTACTTATGCCATTGTTCTGGGTAAATCCGTAAGTCAAGTTTAAACAGTAAACGATATTGGGATGATAATGAAGGTGATATTATTTTGATTGCATTTTGAAGTTGATTCTGAGCCTATGCTGCTCGGCCTTTGAGGTCTTCAAGTAGAAATCTGTTTTTGAGATACCTTATTCAAAGAAAAAAGGAAATCTGTTTTTGAAAAAAAGGCGCTGCTTCACAGTATTTGGACATTCCTCTCCCATGCTTCACAGTAGATTTGCGTTTTTATGTACTAAGATCAATTTGCAGTTGTGCTACCATGTAACTAACTCACTCATACATGCCAAAATGTTTCCATCACTCTCTTATTGCTTTCCGTTGCTGTTTGGTGTACTGAGATCAATTAGCAACTGTGCGGCTTCATGTCCATCTGTAACTAAGTTGGTTCTAACAATTTTTTTATGCAGGCTGAGAAAATTGCTTCAAGAATGATTTTCGAAGATAGAATGCGGGGATCTATTGATCAGGTAAATTCTCAATAAATAATGCCATCTACACATTTCTTTGTCCTTAAAAAGAGGGGTAAATAATAGGGTGGTGATGACGTGTCACTAGCTAGCTTTAGGTTCAGAGTGTCCATGTATGCCATATATACATTCTCGAATTCCATGTCCTACCTGTAGTTCTGATAGTGTATGTGCCTTGATTGTAGTTTGATGTGGAAGGTATTGTTGCATATGATAAATTTGTTTATAAGCCATTTTAATATTATTTATGCTATTGACAGTACCATTTTAAAGCAAAAGGAAGGATTTTGTTGTATAATAATTCTCCACGACTATGCACATGAGATATATTTAACGAGCAATGTATGCAATATATTGTCAAGCTACGGAAAATATGGTTTAGTGACAAAATGAGTTTCATTGTAGTTTTAGCATCTAAAGTCTTTTGAAAACCGGTCAAATTTATGTCTCTGCGCGTGGTATAAGGTAGGGAGCACATGTACAGTATTTCCTCCTTTTGTCCCTATCCGCATTTAGTTAAGGCAACTACATCCTTCATCTTCTCTTCTCGACATGCTCTGCTATAAGTTGATTTTATTGTCAGGTTGAAGGCGTCATTCATTTCGAGGATGACACTGAAGGACTGCAACAATGGGATCAACAGGTGATTTAGTTTCTAAAGTAACATTTTTCATGAGAAATGACTGTTTTCATACCAAACACTGTCTTTCTTGTTTTCAAGGTTTTATTGAAATGATACTAGTGTTGACAACGGTGCTAATCTTTACAGATCATGGGTCTTTGTCAAGCTCTAAATGATGTTCTTGATAGCATGGCGAAGAAAGGCCTCCCTATTCCTGTCTAGTTTGTTCATTTTTTTGTGAATTTTGAAGAATCAAGTACAATGCTGAGGCTCCTTCCTCATACCATTTATTGTACTCGCGTCATTCTATATTTTCACTAGTTTTAAAACTTCGTTTAGAACTCTTTTTCTCTGTACATGACATACCTATTTTTGCAGCCTTAGTTACGGCTTGTAATATGAGCTTCTCAGATGTCATGTTTACTGATGTTGTTAGATCGTTGGCCGTTATGGCAGTAGTACTGAATTAAAGAGCGGCCGGGAGGGTTACTCGCTCTCTCTCCCAAGTTCAATGGTTTATTATGAATATAAATGTTAATTTAGTGGCATTTCTCTTTTCATCAGATCTATTCAAATCATAACTAGCTATTTTGTGCGGCTTCTATTCCCGGCCAGTTATGAGGCACCACTGCTTTTTTTTTTGTCTGCACTCAGTAGGGTAAATTATGTAGTCTTGGCAATTTTAGCAGTTGATTAGGTCCGGTGAAGCATTGCAAGTGGTTGTAAAATCATCCATGGCAGTTTTATTGATGCAGACTTTAACAATGTACTAGTGTAACAGATTTTAACAAGCTTTGGAAAACAACGTAACCTGCGTTTATGACCATGTCTTCAGATTGTCGACCATGTGAAAGGATATTTTCAAACTTTTTTCTATTGCATGAGATAACCGCAGAGAGAGAGAATAATGATAATCAAATCCTCAAGAATTATTCTATACAATGTGAATTCCTACAACTCCTCTCACTCTCAGGGACGGATTGAACAACTACTAGCTAGAGATCTCTATCATTGGTTCACCAGACGCCATCAAGCACAAAAGCAGCAAGGAGTGCGCTAGCGAGTCCCAACGGAAGGAGATGAGAGATTATTGTGTCATTGTTGAGAACATTGGGTTAGAATGTCTCACAGGTATAGCCAGTATCAACCACTTCTCTGCATGGAGAGAGATCTGACTAATGTCCGGGCGAATGGCGGGGTACGTCCCCCTTTACAACAACTTCAATTTAGTTCCATTTATTTGGATTTTGATGAAACTAAAAGAAGATGCGCTTATTCACTTGGACCCTTACATGGAGATGAACATCTTGACGAGTCGATACCACTTTGTAAGAGCATATCATGGTTGATGGATGCCAACTGAGACAGATTCTGCAATTAGAATACATGGTTAAAAAATCTCTCACAGATTTTCTGTTCTTGTTCCAATCATAAATCAAAAGTCAGATATAGCTCAAACGTTTTCTCTACTTCTTTTGTTTACTTATTAATGCTCCAAGAGTAAAACTATGCAAAGATTCTTTGAATACTTTTAAAAAAGTTTTAAGGTAAAAAATAAAAAACAATTCGCAACTGTTGCAAGGTAGTGATGAGTTAAAACTACTCGTTTTGGCATGGCAGCCTGCCCAGTAAGCTAGGCATAGTTCCGATTAAATGTAACAAACTAACAATATGATTGTGGTTGAGCACTCACGATAATGTAAAGTAAACACCACGGCATACCTTGAAAGAAAAATTCATCAAGGATAAATCAAGAGGAGAAGGATCAAACTGCGCAAGATCACCACATTCATCCATATTCTGCAAAAGGTAAATATCAATAGAGCCATTCATGTGGAGTAATGTAGACATGCTTTAAATTTATCATCGCGACAAGTTCATGAGGAAGGTTCTGGTATGCATATGCTAAATACTTGAGTAGGCTATGCACAGCATATGCTAAATGGCCATATGTTGGTAGGTCCTTCCCAATATGGCACGTAGCTAGCTATTAGCGATCAAGTTTTAACCATCTCTGTCCATCTAATGACCATCTATAAGTTGAACCACTATTCTCCATCCGTTTTATGTAAAGGGAAGAATAGCTTCCATAGTTGATTATGAAATGATACATGTCGATACGATGAGTATTGAGTATACTTGGACAAGTGAATGATTACATGGAGAACAAAGGTTACCTCAAGTCCAAAGTTTGAGGAGAACTCAGAGGTGTCGGAAGCAGAATCATTACAATCTTCATCATCTTGCACTCCACTTAGACCATACCGGGATACAAAATAGCTTGTGTCATCAACACCATCAGTCTGTGGTACAAAGGCCGCCTACAGACAACCAATCAGAAATCAAAGAAAAGAATCTGTGTCAAACAGAAACTAAATAATTTTCTCTCTTTCATAGCATGAGGGATCGTAGGTCAGTAAGACCTACCTTTTGTAAGGTAAGATTATCCCAATCAACTCCCCTGAAAAATTGGTGTGCTTTTACCTGTAGGAATGTTGAGTAAATGATGGAAGTTAGTACCGATCATGGTAGTTTCTTCCATATAGCTAGTAAACAAAGAAAGTATTATTCTTTAGAATATGCACAAAATAACCTCTGATGCTCCTTTTGCTCCAAGGCGCTGATTTGGATCATGAACAAGAAGCCTACAGGAAAACTCTACCACTGAATTAGATCATCCAGCAGACAAAATTGTAAACACAATATGGCTGAATTTGTAGCCCAAGTAATATAAAAACTTGCCAAGTAATTTAAACTTGTGTTTTCACGGATGAATGGAACTATTAATGCATCAAATGAAAAATAAACGGAAACAGCATCAATAATGTCCAAGGAGCAGTTTTTTGTGTGGGTTTTTCCTAGTTGAATTTCATGAAGTAATTAAGCAGGGGTAACGGAAGTGAGACGGGAGTCATTGAAGCACAAATAATCAAGGAAAAATATAAAATTGGTATACAAAAGAGCTCCTAGGCACTGGAAATATGGCACTGAGAGAGCACCTAAGAGCTGGAACACCATTTTGAGGTGAAAACTTACAATAAGAACTAGACACATTTGTTTCCAAATAATCAAATTACAGGCACCAAAATATTACCAACCAACCTAGTCTATGCAAAATCTATGTGGGTGGGTTCTTTAATACAAAATGAATATCTAGAAAGAATAAAGCAGCTTGGATCTGACCATTTGATAATCCTTTTAGAGGATGCTAGATTGCCAGTGAAATTGGTCCCCAGAGGATGTTTAATGTATAGAATTTAAAAGGTATTAGCTTACCTGTCAATCAGGTCTTGTGCTTCAAAGGACATCTCTTCTGGGACAGATGGCCAGGGAATTTGCTTGTTTAGAATATTATCAAAGATAACCTGTCAAACCAGAAATTTTAATGTGTTGAGGAGATCAAGTTCACACCTATTGCGAAACTAGAAACTCAACTGGTACTATATATTTGCTGGGTAGCTTTCTTTCTTAAATATCAGTGCAACTAACAAATAAAACGGAAAAAAAAAGGAAAACATTGTCATCTATCATTAAAGAAATTCCTGCAACTTCGGTAAAAGTGCATATATGTGAAGAATGACAGCTCATGCTAGCTGCATTGCAGTTTATATGAACTTAGAAGTCCAACTTAGCATCTGTCAACTGGAGTCAATATCTGTCTCTCAAGGAACCACATGCACACACTACAATTTTTGAACTGCAGAATGAACTTTAGTGAAAGACCAACCTCATAGTTATAAGGCCAGGTCACACCTACTTAATATTATAACTGGCAAAATTGCTACTGAAAAGAGTTGCAGATTTCCTATGATCTCAATATATGAAAAAAATAATATCAAATAATTGCAATGTGAATGGCGCTCAGCTAGGAGACTATCCAAAGAGTGCTTTGCCACCAATTATACAAGTAACAAGGAACTGTATTATAATACCTCAGGATTCTCAGCATTGAAAGGCGGAATCCCAGTGATGAGTTCAAATAAAATAATTCCAACTGACCACCAATCAGCAGCGCTACCTGTGCAAATAATCAGATAGTAAATTCAATTTCTGTTCCTTCCATTCTCACGCCTAACCATCCCTGTTTATCTTATGTTTAAATAAAGGTGACATGGGGAGGGAATATCAGAATGTCACCAAGTTTAGCATAGCAATTTCTTTCTCACCATGCTCAGTTCCAAGAAGAATTTCCGGAGCCAAATAGTCAGGGGTACCAACAGCTGACCGTTGAGATTTGTCTGATAGATCTGGATCTTGCTGACTACCAGCATCAGGAAGCACTACATCCTTTGTATCGGGTCCAGACAGATCATCTGTGCTGTTCATAAGTCCAATTTTCGACAAACCAAAATCTGTAAGCTGGTTTAAGCATACCCAAGATTAGAACATGATATCCGTCAATAAAGAGTAGAAACATAAACTCGTGCAATTAATATGGGGACACCTAGGTGGGGTAGGTGTTTTATCAATACTGGCACATTGAGAATCACTTGTCTTTCAGCAAAATACAATCTTTTAGCTTCCTCATCATTACAAGGATCCCTTATACTGAACCTACCTTTATATGCCCATCTTGTGCAATTAATATGTTGTCTGGCTTGAGATCACGATGGACGATTCCTAAAGAATGAAGGTACTCCAGAGCAAGGACCTGAAGAAGGGGAAAACACATCCTTCAAAGAGCTCGAAAGGTTGCAAAATTTCAAGACAGAGATGGTTCAGGAAAGTACCAATTCCGCGACATAGGTTCGAGCTACATCTTCCTCAAGGCAATTGACTTTTTTAAGAAGAGAGAATAGATCACCGCCATTAAGATACTCCATGACCAAATAAAGGTAGTCTTTGCTACTGAATGAATAAAAAAATCGGACCTACAACAGTGAAAGCATCTTCATGATCACATACTCGAAATAAATTAGTTAAGGAACATTAACTGCAACAAAAACCTAGACAGAAATGAGGATAATGATAGAGTAAGTCCCATCGGATACAAAGGTTGATATATCAAAGAATAGATGAAAAATTCAACTGAGAAGGAAAAATAGAAAAAAATGAAAATAAACTGTAATCACCACAAAAGGGTTTCTGACGGTAATCAATATATTACGCTCTGCCAATATGCGCTCAATATCATTCTTCCGCAACAAATCCAATTTCTTGAGCACCTAATATAAGATGAATGGCATCATGTCAGAAATCAATACCAATTTGGTCATAACAAAAAAGTTTTCAGTAACAATCTTATGGCAGAGAAATACTTTGATGAGATATATATTGATAGAACACATGCCGCATAACTAAGATAGTTTAATCTAACCACAAACTTCACCAACTTGTTCATTCTCCTATTTGCAGGATGCACTGCAAAACTGTTCAGTGACAAAAGCAGTAAATTGATTAGCATAGAAGTTACTTCCATGTCTTTCAGGTACTTATAACCAGCACACTTTGACAAAATCTGCATCTTGTTAAAGCTACAAATCCCCCCCCCCCCCCCTCCCCTCCCAAACTCCCCATTGTTCTTCAGCATGACTCTTACATTCATCATCGAAAAAGAACTCCCTATTGTATGCTAAAACTATGTGTTCCACTAGCCCACCACAGAAAAGGTCCATAATTCTTCTTTCCGAATCCACAACAAGATCCCTCAGCACTACAGTTGGGATAACTTAAGTTGTAGCCCTAAAATAAGTCATTCAAAAAAACAACCTCCTTCCACTCACAATCCCTAGAAAACAACAAACGCAAAATCTTCTTCATAAAGGAATGACAGATGCATAACTACTGGTAAACATAAACATAAGAAGGAAAAGAGTAAAATTATACCATTTATCCAAAAGCAAATATAGTTATACATTGATTGATTCGAATTTTAAGATGATCCGAAAGGTACCTTGATTGCAAATAAATCTCCAGTTGACCGCTTGCGCGCCAGAAAAACTCTGCCAAAGGCACCTCTGCTGACTGGTTTGATAATCTCAAAATCATCAATGCTTGTTCTTTCTTTGTGTGATGAACATGAAGGAGTTGACATTATACTGGAATGAGATGAATTATCCACTAACATTTTGGAACCTTCTGAATGTCCAACAAACCCATCTTTTCTATCCACAAGATCACAAGCAAGTATATATTTCTCTCTGCATGTAGTGAAAACAGGTGTCAGCTCTGGTTCATCTATAAATTCTGATATATAGATGAGCACAAAAAAGTTATACCGCAAAAGGTTCTCTATTCGTCCTCCACATGTATCTACTACAAGAGCTTTAAGCTTGCTATTTTGTAAAATATCTTGTAGGTCTTGCATGCAGGCAATTAAAAGCTCATGAGATCCTTCTTCTGAAAGATCTGCGCCCGCCACACAACGTGCTATATCTGCTAAATCAGCCATCTAAGTAGGAAAAAGAAACGGGAAGGACAAAATCAGCCCATGTAACATGAAGGAATGAGTTAAGCTTAGATCTTTATTAAAGAAACTATTGATCTACACAAGCACAGGATAGTTAATTCTGCAAAAAATAATCTAGGGAGATGGAACAGAGGTAAGCTAATACACATGAGCTATCAACTTCCGAAAAAAACCAGCATTAGCTTCACATCATTATCACTTAAAAGATATTTCATAAAATGCCAAGTTCAGACTGATTTTATTTATCGTTAAACTGAAAAACAAGTAAGAAACAAAAGAATTCCTAGAGAATTATTATTAGCTGGATTATCTTAACGAAACATAGGTAGGTCATGTGTTTCAATTGAAAAAGTTAGAAATTATACAAACTCATCCCAGTAACTGATCTGAATAGATTACTCTTATTAATTATTTAGTACTTCTCTTGTCCCACTTTATATGTCGTTCTTTCCATTTTCTTTATGAGGGTGGGGTCTTGTCCAACTCTTGTGCACCTATACTATTTCATTAGAAACCTGCATCCTCCTACTAGTATAGATATTGGATAACTATACCAAGGCAGGGCATATGGAAGAAATCACCTAATTTATTTGCCTCTCCTGGAACTCGAACCCTCGTCTCTATGGTCTTCTTGAAAACTCCATCGAATGTCAAGCCAAACTCGTGGTGCTTTATGATACCTTTACTAATTTGAAACATCTCAAAATGTTTGGCATCATCTTTATTTCTATACCTCTTTCACAACAACAACAACAACAACAATACACAACTTTAAAGAATTTCAAAAGTCATTGCCACAATACACAACTATACGTCAAGTCGCAACTAGTTGGGATAAGAATTCCAAATTCATTAAACTATCAAACTAACATTTTCAAACATTACTTCACAGTCTTCTCCACTATTACTAATATAATAGGTAAGTCAAATTAGTATCTTAAACTTTGTACAATACTGTCTCACAAAATGGGAAAAGCACCCAGGGTGTGGTCTAGTGGTTCAATGAAGTTGGGTTGAGCACCATGAGGTCTCAGGTTCAATTCCCAACAGAGAAAAACACAAGGTGATTTCTTCCCATCTGTTCTAGCCTTGGTGGACAGAGTTACCTGAAATCTGTTGTTGGTGGGAGGTGGCAGGTATCCCGTAGAATTAGTCGAGGTGCTCGCAAGCTGGCCCGGACACCACGGTTATCAAAGAAAAAAAAAAAGGGAAAAAGAGGGTATAAGAATATTAATAACCAAAAAGGGGAATAGCTGGTTAAAAGAAGTTCGGAAAAAGAATATATAGATGATACTCACAGAACATAATCATTAATGGATCTGTTTATTCTCTAAAGAAAGCACTATTTTAGCCCAAATTAATTGATTTTTGTCAATAAAGAAGTTTCTTTTTATGTAATAGCACCAATGCGCAAAATGTGTAGTGAAAAATAAGCAAACTCTTAAAAGCTCCTTTATTAGGCCATGATTTCCATGCAGATGTAAAAGGAAATGATCAAGGAAAGACTTTTAGAAACTGAAGCGTCTAGTAAGCCACCCTAGAGAAATATAAAGATCTAATACACTCAAAGGAAGACTCATCCCAATATTTGTACCTATCCATATTGCTAATGATCCCCTCCCTCCCTCTCTTTGTCTCTCTCTCTCTCTCTCTCTCTCTCTAACACCCTTTTCCTCCTCTAAGACAATAGAACTTCAAGTGGTATTTTTTTCTTTAATTGATCATTAGTATATGGAGTGAAATACTAGGATTTCAACTTCGGTGCTTCTTCACTACTAATTTGGTGGATTGCTGGAAAAAAACAACAGGTACTTCTCATTCAGAGGATAGTGACAAACCTGCTGAACATCCTCTAGCTCAGAAAGATTGTTATGCTCTAACCAGAACTCAAAATTTACTGCCCGAGGGGTATTTGTCGAGGACACTGATGTCATGCTCCCAGTTGAAGATGGTGGACCACAGTGATTGAACTTTGTACCAAAGTGACTCTTCAAATTACCGAATGCTGCTAATGGAGAATCTTCTATACTGGCAGTATCCATCTCATGAAGATCCTCAAACATTCCATCTATCCCTTTGCTTCTCCACTCACCCATATTAGGTGAATAACCTTCAGATGTGTTTCCGGAATTTTCACTTTTCAATTTTGAATTTTCTTGGATCTCAGTAGTTGCCTGAAATCCTAAATTACGTGACTCCACAAACTGTTCCAGTAAATCTGCAAATTTCGAAAGGCGCTCATCGACATCTAGAGATTTCGAATCACATTTGTCTGTATAAGCACATATATAGGAATGAGGCTCCAAGTGAATAGTGGGAACAAGTTCCTCACAAATTCTACAAATCACCAAATTAGAATCATCCGAAAACTGTTGTCTACACTCGTTTCGCAAGTCTCCACTAAATCGGTCACTGATATTGTTCAATGGTTTAATGTTAGATTGAATATCAGGAGGGTTACTAAAAGATGATGTTGGTTCAATAGACATGGAATCTTTTTTGAGCGCAGTGACACTTCCATCCAAGATAAATTCAGATTTCTGCTGATGTGAGTGAGAGGAATTTTTTGATGTTTTTTCTTCCTCCAAACTGCATTTGCCACCGGCCTTTGTGTTCAACTTACAACCTGCTCCTGTATCAGAAATCCTCCGCTTGAGAACCCAATCCGTTTTAACAGAAGGAACTCTATTTAGACATTCTTTAAGCTTGGCCAGAGATGTCTCATCAACTGGCTCGCTGTCTTTCGCAAAATGCAACACCCTTGTGCACCGTGTCAATATAAAAAGCATGCGTGTCAACAACCACTTCAACAGACCCATTTGGCATTCTTGTCTTTTCATTGTCAGGTCCTGGACAATTGATTCACACTTGGAACGAAACTCTAAGCAGGTCATCTTGATACACTCTTGAGCAAGAACAACAAGTTCTTCAGCCATCTTTTGTCCATCCAGAGGCAAGGAATCATTTTTCTGTACAATTTCTACAACCTCCTGCAAGAAACCACCTAGCTCTGTGTTCACAGCTTCTTTTGCAGCATCAAATCTCAAACGAAGAGATCCAAGCAGCTCCTGCATCTCATTCCATGGAATGAAAGTTAATACAGAACATCAAAAACCATATCCAGCCACACCAACTGACCTACTTAACTTGATCATTACACTCTCAAATGAACGTAATTCCTTCATATGCTAATCTCCTAACACCCTTAAATTATAACTGGAAGCACCAGAATCTAATTCCTTCCTATGCTTATCAGTTACCACCCTCACATAATAACTGGAAATACCAGAAACAGAAATGTCAAAAGAAATACCTTCAGATCATTATAGCTGTGAGCTCGTGGAGGTGATGGTTGAATCCCGCCTTTTGGACCTAGTTCATGTGAAAAACTTTTGAATGTTTTGTTGGCTTTACTATTAGGCATTGCTCCTTGGGAAGATTGCTTCACTGTTACATGTTTTCCCATCTTATGCACATTCCTTCCAGGTCCCTCGTTGTCAGCCCCCTAAAATTGCAAATTATGATCTAGTGAGACACATGGTATCTCCAATTATCATCAAATTAAGAGCAGAAACATAGCATAGCACATCCAGAGTAACTTAATGAAGCTAATTTTATGTGCAAGCTGAACCATTTCTTACCTTGTTTAAAGAAAAGCCATTACCAGCTTGATCTAAATCCTTAAAGAGATATGACGCAAACCAACTAGCTATCTTCCTGCCTTTACGGTGTCCTGTTAAATGAAGGGGCCAGAAATTCATTAGAACAGAGATCCAATTAGACAGAAAAAAATAGCTGCCGAGAATCAGAGAACTGATCTCCTTTGAGTGTCTGCACATTCCATCCAATTGAGAAAACACAAACTTAGGTAATCTACAATCAAAGTGAATTTAAACCTTAACAAGGAATTCAAAACTTTAGGTAATAATAAGAAATACGGAAGCATTAGCCATTAGTACAACATGGTAAAAGCGAAAATAACAGTCCGGCTGTTTAATAGCTTAAAGTATTCTTGCTCAGACTGCAATTTCAGGGAGATATATGATCAGCTTCCCCCCTCGCAAACAAGCTTCTCCATTCATATGGCATGATAGGGTGTTTGAACACTTGGTTGATAGACGTCACCATTAAACTGTGCGTACATTCATTAGGGAAGTTACTCTATATATACCAACTTTTTTCTAAAATTTTACCATACAGCGTTCAGCTGAAGGACTTTTAATTTTTGAGAAGGATCCTTCACCTGAAGGACATAAATAATCAAAAGTGAATATTAGTTCCGCAATTTCAATAATCTCCTGGTCCCAACTCTAAGAGCTTCTTTCTATCAGATCCAATAACTTCTTTAGACAGGAGACCATTAAATCCAAAGAATATCTTCTTTCATCTGAACTAAAATCTACTACTTGTCACTGACAGTTCTATAATTTAAAATCCTTATTAGAAAAAGGTTTTATCGTTAGACATGCAGATAAAATATGGCTAATACAGCATCTGGATGTCGAATGACTACATCATGTTAAGCCAAGCATGTAACTAGATCAAACAATAGAAGGGTCCTACTCCCTCCATTCTGATGCAAACTACACTCTGGTGTTCCAAAATGCTTAACACCACTCCATAAATAATAGTACTATTCCATACCAACAACAACAACAATAACAAACCTAGTGTAATCCCACAAAGTGGAGTCCGGGAAGGTAAGAGTGTATGCAGACCTTACCCCTACCTTAGAGGTAGAGAGGCTGTTTTTGATAGACGCTCAAGCTCAAGAAAATCAGTCCAAAGCCATCCAGCGAAAAAAAGTAACAGAAGTACAAAAAAATCAGCTAATATAAAAAAATAGCAAATAGTAACAGAACAGGAACTACAACAAAGCAATACGATAATCGAGGTACAAGGAATCAACATATAGAAACAGAAATCGAAGGACAAGAAACTATAGGAACAATACTACAACTACTAGTATAAACAGAAAACAAGACAACACACTGCTACCTACAAACCTTTTATCCTAATTCGTATCCTCCACACCCTCCTATCTAAGGTCAGGTTCTCGGTAAGCTGAAACTACACCATATCCAGTCTAATCAACTCTTCCTAATATTTCTTCCATCTAACTCTACCTCTCCTGAAACCATCCATAACAACCTCTCACACCTCCGTATTGAAACATCCTTGCATAATATTATTCTATACTATTTTCAAAAATTCATTTAACTATTCAACTTTCAAACTTGTATCACTTTTATCCATTACTATAACATTCCTTCCACTGCAACAAACACAATACACAAATCAAATTAAAAATCTCACAATCAAAAACTTGTCAACAACGCGAACAAATATCGCAATGCATAAAACACAACTATCAAATTTGTTCAACAGCTGAGAAAAAGCAGATTCAGCAAAATGACCTTTCCGTCCTTTAGCTGCGGCTCTTTGATCCTGCTTTAAACGAGGTGTCGTAGCTCCAGAACGAGGAGACGACGACTCATTATTCAGCTTATCGGGATCTACTACAAGCCTTGAACTCGGCCTTTCCTTATTCTCAAGCCGCCTAGTCTTAATCCGGTTCAAACCGCTAGGAATTCCGATCTCCGGCGACGACTCACCGCCGTTCCGACTCAACTCCGCCATCACAAAAAAAAAAAAAAAAAAAAAAAAAACTACAATAACTAGTTTAACAAATTTATGATGAACACGATATACAGTAAAAAAAAAAAAAATACAAAATCATTAGTTTAACAAATTTATGATGAACACGATTAGTTTAAAAATTATATGATGAATACGAATACAGTGAAAAAAACTAATGAGAAAATTCGTTAAACGGAGTTTATTGGAGTGAAGAGTTGAGTTTTGGTGAGCGGTTGTTGTTGAAGGTGTAACGGTTAACAAGTTTCAAACGGAAAAAGGGAAGGGAGAAATGGAGTGGGTGATGGCATGTATGAGATGAGAAAATTATATATATAGAAAATCAATGAGAGGTTTTTTTTGGTTTGTGTTTATTTATTGTTTTTGTTTATATTGCTTCAGGATCTGAGTTGCAACAAAGGCAAAATGTTGCAACTCTGATCCTATTTCAGAGTAGTTTGAATTGAATTCTACCCAAAATAAAAGCTCCTTTTACTTCTCTTTATTACCTTCTCCGTTTTTTATTGTTTACTGTAATGGATCTGTTTCACTTTTTTTAAACAAAAAGGGAGAAAAAACAAAAACAAATAAAACTGATTTTGTTATTTTCTCGTTTTTTGGTATAATTTTATATATGTTTTAGTATATTTTTAAAAAACTTAACTTATGTAATAATAACTTAAAAGTTGTTATTATTCATAAGTTAAGTTAAAAAGGAGGACTCTTCTCTTCTTTTGGCAATTTTAAGTTTTCACGTCTCATTTCCTCAAATAATATTTTGATGCATTTGACATTTTTTTAGTTAAAACTAAGGTTGTGTATGGTAGGTAGGAAAATTTTTTCAAGAAAATAGTGATTTATTACTTTTTCTTATGTTCGATATACAAGTAAAAACATATTATCCTAAAAATATTTGTATATACATGACATAAAACTATGAGGATGGTTGGGAGTAGGGTGAAAGAGTGTTGTGGTGGAGGAGGGGGAGGGGTTGTGGGGGTGGGGCGGAGGGTTGGGTGTGGGAGTGGTGATGGAGTGAGTAGTTGTGAGTGTCGGTGGAAATAATGTCACTTGTTTTTTCTACTTTCATTAAGAAATTTATTTTTCTTATTTTTAAAAAATTTGTTTTTCTACTCCAATTATATGCTAAATCAAAATTAAGTAAATAAATTAAAACGGAAAGAGTATGTCTTAGTATTCTCAATTCAATCAGAAATTAGCCATGCCCAAAATGGGTACAGTCGTACAGAACCATAATATCGCCCAAGGCTGTCCACATTCTGCATAAAAAAGCGTGCATGAAAAAGAAATGCCAAGCTTTTTCCGAAGAAAAGAAGCTGGTGAAAGGTCACGGTTTTATAGCGACTTTGTACTAATTTTCATGAGGCTCAACATGTAATAAATATATATATATATATATATATATAAAAAGATAAAAATAAATTTATGTATTATGTGATTTTTGACCAAGAAATTCGAATAAATCCCTTTTGTTCAGACATTTTTTATCTTGATATTATTTCATATAAGATTATAATTCCCCTAACAAACGCATTCACACAATTAAAAATAACTTAAGAGGCCGTTTGATTACTGGTTAGAGTTATGCAGGTATTACTTATTAATTATGCAGAAATTAGTTATGTGGGAATTAGTTATGCAAGTATTAGTTATGAAAGTATTAGTTATGCAGATATTAAAATTATGTAGGAATTATAATAAATGAATTAATTTGTTATTGAATTTTGGTTTGTTGTAAATTAATATACACTATTATTAAAAAAGCTGAAAAAAATTAAGAAAATCTGAAAAATGCTCTTTCAGCTGTTAAATGAGAGTGAAGAAACAATTAAAATCACGTGTACAATTTTAAAAAGTAACAACAGTGAAGAAACAAAAACAATTAATTAAGACAGTGAAGAAACAATTAGTAACAACAATGAAGAAACGGCCCCTTAAGAAACAATTAAAAAAAATTAACAACGACCATTGAATTTAAGAAAGTACACCCAATTAAAAAAAATTAAAAGTAAATTAATAGGGGTAAATGTGTAATTTTATTATGTAATCCATGTATAATTAATACCTACATAATTTTTTCCACCTTCTATTCCGCATAAAATTATACGTACATAAATTTCCTCATAAGTTATGTAAGTATTAATTATGCAGGATTACAAAAACACAACCAAACGTTGTATAAGATTAATATATAAATAAGTTTTATACAACATTTGGAACCTACCTACCAAACATTGTATAAAATTATACATGAATAACCAAGTTATTTATGTATTAGCCTTGGTCTTATCCCAGAACCAAACGGTTCCTTAAATATTTGACCATCTATACCGACAGTTAACTATATTTATTAAATTGTGTTTCTAATAAGCAATAATCGAAATATATTACGTTGATAAGAGAATTTTTAGGAGTTATTATTAGCCAGGGTACTATAAAATATAAATAAATCAAATAAGGGGTGGCAAGGAAATGAAGAATAATTCCAATTTGAAAAGGACTGATTTGGTCGTGTTTAAGCAACGGCAATTTCTCAATTTTGGATAAATATAAAAACTAAGGAGTGGTGATGGGATTTGCAACGGTACTTGTACATCATTTTCTTTTGAGTTGTTTTATTCCTATCTATGACGTTTAAACCAAACACATGGTTGAATACAAATCTTACCTCTACCTTAAAGATGAGATATATAGGTTGTTTTTGATAGATTTTCGGACTAAGATAAAAAATAGTCTAGACAAAAAAGTAATGAAACTACAAGAAATAATAGATAATAACAAAGACAATAGATAGTAGCAGAACAATACTACAACAAAATACAACTATAATCAAACTATACGAAATAATATATAGTAATAAAAATAGAAAAATAAGAAATTACAAGAGTCATACGACTACTAATGGCAACAAGACAATGCACTTCTACCTATATCTAAGGGCATGTCCTCGGTAAGTTGTAACTGCGCCATGTCTTTTCTAATCACCTCTCCCCAATACTTCTTGAGTCTACTTCCACCCCTCCTGGATCTATCTATAGCCAACTTCTTACACCTCCGCACTAGGGTATCTATTATTTGTTAAAGTATAATATTACGAATTTTTATATATAAATTTATACCATGTATCAAAAGTACTGGATTCAAAATTATATCCTTAAATATCTACTCGTAATTATCATAGTCAACCACAGACGCTACCTTTAATACAACGATCTTGATAGGATATACAAGTAGACCTCAAAAGACATAAATATATGAGTGTCTCTCCTAGACAAATATCGACTCAATACGCTTTTACTGTACGAGAGTCTCGACCGATCGATGTAACTTGATAATAATCTAATATATGAAGCTTATGCTAAAACAAAGGTTACGAGATGAATTTTACTTCTTCCCGTTGGTGAAAGTTGTGTTCAAACAGTCCTATGGCCCACACATCTTGACTTCCAGGACTAAGGCTTACAATATTTCTCTTATCAACGGGCAAACCAAAATAACATATGAACTATATCGATTTCTAACTTGTTTGGACTAAAACGTAGTGAATATTATATTGGCAATATAAGTGTGTGTTCTGTGTTGAGAAGTTCAAGAAAATTTATTGATAGATATTTTCTTCGATATATATTATTATCTGTTATTATTATATTTGTTTTGTATATTTTTATTATTTTGTTACCTCTTTTCTTATAATCCTATATCAAATACTCTTCTTTTGAGTCAGAGGTCTATCAAAAACAATCACTCTACCTCACGACGAAAAAGATAAGGTTTACATATTTCTATTCTTTTCAAATCTCACTTGTAAAATTACACCGAGTAAAGTAGTTGTTGTCGTGCATGTTGACTCGGTCAGGCATGCCAATTTTTAGCAACACGGCGTGGAACACTTCAATAGAGTAACTAGTGGAAGTTTAATTATGAGAAGGTTTAATAAAATCCAATTAGTAAACCATCACTAATAATAAGTCTAATAATAGTAGGTGACAATTAAAAGATGGCTGTTAAAGATGATGTATTGCTTACAAAAATTCAACAAAATATATATATGGTCCCCTCCACTTCGAAAGGCCAACTTTCTTACTTAAGAATGGAATGAAAACTCATCAATATGTTTAATGAGCATTTGCATTTTCTCTCTCTTTTTTTTTTTTTTTTAAAAAAAAAGGAATTTCGAAGTTTCAAAGACTATAGATTATATATCAATTTTCTAGAAGTGATGCAAAAAAAAGTCAGACTTGGTAAAGTGATAAATACTCCGAAAAATTTTCGGTTCAAGTATTGAATATAGAGTTACCTTCGCTTTACCTTATAATGTAGAACTTTTCGATACAAATACAATTTAATCAAACTTCAATACAGATATCGAACATCCTATTTAATCAAAGCCTCACTGCAGGTGTTGGACGCCTTAACGGGGGAACCAAAAATAAAAGGAAAAGAAGGTGGGCCCTCTCAAGATTTTGGAAGATTTTTGCCTTTCTGGACCTTTATCTATTTGAATTGATACCCCTTTTTGGAAAATCGTAAAGGAAATAATTTTATCCACGAATGACGAACACTTCTATAAATAGAAGATGATTGCCCCTTCACTTCTTTTTCCTAATTTGGTAGGATAGAAAGTTCAAAAATGAACCTATTTTTAATAACTTTATTTCTTCGTAAATATTTTTACAATGATTGTTTTATCAATCAGCTAAGATTCAATTTCAAACTAGCAAAGACTATTCTTATGTTATCAACAAACTGCAAACAGAAAAAAAAAGAATATTAATGATAATAACAACAGTAGAAATAAAGAAAAAAATAGTGATTGATAGAGAAACTAACTTGCAGCATTAATTTGATTTTCAGTAATACATGTGACTTTTTGTAAGTTACGTATGAATTTTTGTTTCTCTTTGATAAGTCCTAATAAAATCACCGCACACTATCAATACAACTCACCTTCCCCCACATCATGTAATGATATACTTGTGCAACTTTATGTCCAACCAAGTGTTTTTTCGATAATAGTGATCACCGGATTAGCTTGCGTGCATCTCACTTCATTTCACGTGATACTTGTTACCTCCCACTGTGGGAAAAAATCACCTAGTATTTTTATCTCTGTTGAGATTTACTTGAGATCTCATGGTTCTCAACCTACTTCATTAACCACCACGCCGCAACGTTGGGTGCATATCTCCAACCAATTGTTGATAATGATTTACACAATAATTACTATTCCATTGTACAAAGTATTACTGGTGAACAATATTTCTACAAAAACATTTACACTACAGTTTTTTTTTGGTTCCACCTGGTTTCTCCTACCCGCTTTAGGACGTGGTTAATTCAGATCTTGGGTTAAGGATGAAGAAGTATTTATCACTCTTGTCACAACCTTTTATGGTCATTGTACACTATACTTTTTTGATCATGTAAACAATTTCATTAATCACAAGGCCAAAATCAGTCGTATACAGGCAATATACCAAAAGTAAAGATCCTACAAAATGACATGGCTCTCTACAAAAGACACTCAATCCTCTGTACATCCCGGAACTACATGGGTGCACCAGAAATACGTAAGGAATCAAAGACTACTACTACTCAACTGCCCAAAACTCATTTCTACCCCTTCAAAAGCCCTCCTATTTCTCTCCCTCCAAATAATCTACATCAAAGCCATAGGAATAATATTTCATGCCCTGAACTTTCTCCTACTCAGCAAAACAACAGATCCTTCACAGATCTTGGCGTCACCCAAGACATACCAAATCAACTGAACATATCCCATTACAGTCTCGTGGTCATGCTGCAATTAAGTGGAAGGTGATCTACATCTTCGCCCACCTCCTTGCATAAATAACACCAACTAATGAAAACAACCTTTTTTCCTCCGCCGTCAGGATCACCCCCCTCTAGCAGCTAACCATTGTAAAAAACATATCTTTCTCGTCACCTTAGGAATCCAGATCGACTTTACACTATACCAACACTAAGGTTTTAAATCTAATAGAAAATATCTAGTTCATCACTATCAACTATTGCTCTGTGTAAATTTGCAGTTTCAGTATAAAGTTACTCTACTGAAATTTGCAGTAACTTCCATTTATGTGAAGAATCACATCTCACTTCTTTATAACCTTATGTTTCTTCTATATCTTGACTAACTCTGCCTAATGCTATCTTCTAAAGGTTAAATATGTTCAAGAAATACTTTTTGGTAAGCAAATGAAATAGGTGGACAAAACCTACGGCATTCTGGAAAGACAATAATAAATGGATTATCTTTTCCATTCCCAGCCACCGGAAGGAAAAGGAAAGAAGGGATTTTGACAAGATTCAGCTGATCTTAAACTAACCGAGCTCGTGAGAGAAAATTATGGTACCTATAGCACATTACTTGCACTAAACTTAAGGTTAATACTTAATTGTATATTAGAATCATCAGGATCTTTCACTGTGACACTTCTGTTCGGCATAGTAACTGCGGTAGACCACCAAGAAGATTATCATGTCTCAGTGAGAAACATGAGCAAGTCCTCACAAATTGAAGCCATAACCAAACGCTTTTTACATTGACTAGTCTACTTCAAAGCCATTAATGACCAACTGCTAGATCATGATGTACAAGATGTCAAGCAATTCACAAGTACATGAGCATAAATTAATTGCAAACAAACATGACCTTGAAAGATTATGCCTTAACCAATGATAAAATTTGAATAAAGTGTTAACTTACATGAGGAATTCAGTATTAAATGCACAAGCGAGAATTTTAAGAAGCTTGAAATTCCTGAAGGAAGTTCTCCTGTTAACCTTAGTTGCCATCGAACAGAGTAATAGAGAGAAAGATATGATGGTGACAATAACAATAAAACTAAAAGAGTTTAAGTGACAAGTACTTTACCTCAATCGTTCCCCCGAGGCTCCTTTGGCTCCATCTAAGATAAGTTAAAGTGAAGGCTATTCTACCAAGTATTATGGCCTCGGCGACCAGAACAAAGTAGTAACCAAATTCCTGTCGGCGATTATTTATGATTTAAATAAAAAGGGAAGAAATTCCGAAAACTCCTTTGAGTTCCATCGATCATGATTTCTCCTTTCCTTTTTTTCCCTTTTTTCTTTTTGGGGGTGGGGGTTCTGCTTATCTTTTTCGCCTTGACCTCAAACTCAGATATCTTCAACCACTATATGACTAATCTCTACTAGAACTGAATTTACAGCTGGGTTACAAGGATACTTGGGATAAATTTTTAGCATAAATGGAAAAGAGAGAGAGAAAAAATTGATAACAGAAATCTGCTTAACCTTGATTACTAATTCAAGGCAATCAAAAATGAAAGCTCAAAATGTTCTAATTCAAGGCAATCAAAAATGAAAGCTCAAAATGTTCTTTTTATTTCCTCTTACCAAAAGTAACCGTTTACAGCTATAGATTGTCAGCTTCCCCACGTGTCCAAATGACAGTACGGTGCTGAATTTAACACACGCACCTGGCGTGAACCACAGATTACTTGCCATCATCCACAATTTGACTGTTTACAAACAGGCTATCTCTCCTTTTTGGAAAACCTGGTGTTTCTAGATTTGACCCCCTAAATTTCAATTCCGAGGTAGTTCTAAAGTTGGGATCAACAGAGGAAGGCCTAGAATTTGCATCAGCAGAATTTGATCTATAGGCACCTGTCGTTCCACCAGAATAACGAGATGGAGAGACATACCTTCCAGATGGACCTCTGAGGCTGCTACCCCTTAGATCCATAATATCTGCATTCCTCGATGATTCAACATAAGATCTGTCACCCCTCGATGATTCAGGATAAGATCTGTCACCCTGGCTGGATCCCAACGGAGCCCCACTTGTAACACTCGCAGAAGTGAAAGGATCGTCAGGTCCCCAGGAGGTAAAAGCTTCCTTTTTCTTGGCAAAAAAATAGTATGCGAATAAAAGGAAAATGATGAAAAATAAAACAGGACTCGTCCACAGCATGGTGTTGAACTCATTTTTGAAAACTGGAAGGTTTGAGCGATATATCCCCAAGTAACCACTTCCCAGTCCAAGAATAACGAGCTTTTCTTGATCACTGGCTACTAAAGGAATAACCTTTCTACTTTCACCATTTAGTTCTGAAGATTGAGAGCTCAAAAATGACGCTACAATCTCATCATGACCAGCAGAAAACAAAAGCCTTGGTCCGCCAGACCGCACATAATGCAGGGATGACACGTTATACAGTGATACCCTCTCCTGGTTAGCAATAAGCAAATATCCTTTAATTGCCTGAAATGATAGAGGCTCTGACATCTCTAACTTCCTTTTGGATCTAACCCTGCACTTGAAGTTCATATTATCACCTAAGAGTAGCACATGAATCAAATCACCATCAGATGTAAACCCGTATGCTTTTGACCGTTCAGTTGCATCAAATACATAACTCTTAGCAATAGAATTGTTTAAACCTTCACATTCAGATTCCCTAATCTTCATGGTTCTCAAGTCTAATGACCCTGCACCAGTCTCGGTTAGAAACAGAAGCCTTTGTTTCAAGAATGCAAGTGGCCTGCTCTTTGGCGTAGTCACCCCATAAACAGTGCCATCCTCCCTAAAAACCCTGAGTTTCCCACCAAAATCTGTCGACAAGATATAACTATTTCTCCCAACATGATGTACCTCTAAACTTAAAATCGAAGACCCACCTTCCTCGATATCTGGTGAAGCAAACTTTCCTACAGTTTCCATATGAAGAGCAGCTCTGTCATCACCATCAGGCACTACTACCTCCCAAATTCTATGCATCAAAATCCCACCATTCTCATGCCCCGTAACAACCACGCTCTCATTCTTATACACGGACAAGTACGACACATAAGCTGTTATTGGTGAACTCAACGACGTCTGAAAATCAACCAAAACTTCTCCATTTCTGGAAAACGCATACACCTTCCCCCCATCATCCCCAATGGCAACATACTTACTCAGTCCTTCAACATCCCTAAATGGCAACACATTGATACTAGTTGCATCTGATCCTAATCTCACTGCTGATATAAACTGAAACCTCTCCAACCACATAGGACTATACTTTGTAACTGCCACTTTTCCCACTCTCTCCCCATCAACTACCTTATTCTCTAAACTACCCTCATCTTGATTCTTCTTTTTTTCACCCAAAACAACCTTCTTATCTTCCATGATTTGACCTTTAGGATAATCCACTAATCTTGATTCTAACTTAGATACAAGCAAACCAAGATTTTCAACAAGCCCTTCTAACTTTTCTAATTGAAGTTGGTGTCTTTTTAACACATCTAAAGCATCAACATGTTCAAATTTTTGTTCTTCAACCTCAAGATTCTCCAACTTTTCTTCTTCTTCAATTACAACTGATTCAGAACTAAAAACCCATGATACATGAAATAACAAAAGCAAAGTAAACAAGAAAATCTTGCCTTTTTGTAAACTTGCCATTGCAGAAACTGATATCAAAGCTCTGGGATCATTAGCTAACTGGTAAAGTTCAGATCTTGATTCTTGATTTATGGGTTCTTTTTCAACATGTTCAAGATTTGGAGGATCAAATGAGAAAGTAAAAAAAAAACAAAAAACTGAATATTATGCTCAGTTGTTCATGAGTTGTTGTTTTTTTTCTTTCACTATGGTACTGTGGTTTGGTGGATTTAGATTTTAGGGCTAACGAGGTTTTTTTTTCAGAATTTTTCCTTTTTTTCCTTCAGGGGAACTCCAAGATTGTCACTGTAAGAATGAGAGAGGATCTTGTACGTTGCAGTCCCATTGTATGTAGTATGTACCAGTAGAACTTAACAGGGGCTGTCTGCTAGGCGGGAAGCTAAGCGATCGTTTAATTCGCGGATTAAATTATATTAGGATTATAATTTTTGAATTAATTTATTTTGAGAAGGTGGATAAAATAATTTCAAATTTGACGAAATAAGATGGGATATTCAAGATTAAATTTGGGATAAAATTTATATTGTATTTGATTGACAATATAATTTATCCTGTAACATCAACCAAACAATATAAATTTTATCTAGAGCTTAATAGTGAGATATCTTATCTCATCATGCATACCAACGATCCCTAAATAGATTAGATTAACTAATTAAATTGTAGTAGTAACTAGAAACGTTGTTCCTTGTATTGCTTGAATGGTTGAATCTGCTTATTTTAAAAAGTATTTTTTATCTGAAAATATTATTAAAGAATAACAATTTATATTTCTAATCAATTTAAAAACCCACTTTTATCATATTAGAACAATAATATGTACAAAAATATGTCCTTGAATCATAATTAATTTTTTTACTTATTCTTTTTTGTTTGATATGTTAAAATATCTTCCTATAAATATTTATATATAATCTTAGTTACTCGCGTAAATTTTCACCTTAAAAGTTCAATCCATCACCTTGCAATCACTTCCCCATTTTTCCAACCAACCACATGGGAATATAGAGGTGACAGGATGGTAGTGGGGGTGGTGTTTGGATAAGGAATGATGGGAGGGTCGTGGGGTGGGCGAGGGTGGTTGGGAACGGTAGGCAAGTTTGAAGGTGGGTGGAGTCTTAGAGTGAAATATCATTCATGGTACTTATGTTCTCCACTCTCAACCCAAAAATTATTTTCCTAATATTTAAGAAATTTATTTTCCGAGGAAAAATGTTCTCCTAATTTACTTTCTCAATGACTATATATCTACGTTAGTCTTTCGCAGGAAAAAAATAAAATATACTCTCTTCTACAGTGACACGATCTACAATACGAATGACTAGTTTTTTATGTGAACCTCAAACATCTATAAAAATTTATTGTGAATTAAGAGTAAATCTAAAATCCATAGATTTAGATTTGTTTTATTCACATGAATAACGAGTAGTTAAAGAAACAATGTCATAGATATACTCCCTCCTTCTCATTTTACTTGTCCTTATTGACTTGACATACTTTTGAGAAAATTTCAATTAAAAATATATTTTACTAAATTAACCTTATTAATAATATTTTGAAACTCTAAATTTGATTATTATTACTTTATTAAGTTATTTACTAATATCAAGAGTAGAAAGAGAAAAATATAACAAAAATTTTCTTAATTTCATAAATTAGACAAGTAAATTAAAACAACTATTTTAGTATAAGATCCAAGAAAAACAAAACGGAGGGAGTAACTTATTATTTTTTTGATTGTCCATTCGGTGCGTGCAGCATCTGCATTAGAGCCCCATTCATCTGAAGCGCCGCATAAGACCCAAGAGAAGCGCTTCCTACCGAGAATTTTTCCATACTAAAAACTCAAAATCAAGACCTCTGATCTAGGGATGAGCAGCCCCATAGATTTAATTGAATAACGAAAACAATCAATTATAGCCTTTCTTTCGCCTTCCTGATCAGTTACTAATTCACTTAGAGAATGGTCAAAATACCTTTGCCTAGGAGAAAAATATATATATATACCTCTAGATTATGAAATGCCAACATTAGCAAAAACTTAAATGCATCTTGTCTAGAGACATCTCACTGTACTACTCTGTAGTTACCAAGATGGTCAAATGAACAAACTTGAAGCTGTTGTTGGTACTGAAGAATCGCCATACAATAAACGGGTAAAGGATTAATGCTATAATGTACCAATCACGCAGAAAAATTTGCCAGCCTTCCATGAAGATAACACGAAGTGAATGTAATTTAGACAACTACAAGAGGCAGAAGCACGAAAAGAGATCGAATATCTCAAAAGTCAAAATCACCAAATAAAGATAGAAGGAGAATCTTAGTAGCTCATTTTGTGGTTGACTACCTGAACTTTGAATTTTGTTGATGAGAGTTCGATTTCCCACCTTGTAATCCTTTACCCCATTTCCCCTTCCCTTGCCCCAAATTTGAAGGAAAAAAAAAAACTAGAAAGAAAATAACGGATCCATCATTTTGACGAAGCGTTAAAGGAGGCAAGCTTCGGGCAAAAATCAAATTTGGGTAAAGCCAAGACATCAAAACATGGAAGTGCCTTGAAAACGGACCATTGAAGAAAGCAGTTGTGGATCAATACTCATGTTGGTGACCATAAACATATTATAGTTGAGGTGTTAACCATAGCAAAATGAACAGCTCACTTGTGAATCAACAAATTGAGCTAGAAAACATTAGATGAATCCCCAATTATGATGGGTAGCCGGAAGTAGTTGTATCTGAATTATTGCAGAAGAAACAGAATCACATTTCGAAGTCCCATGAAGTCTCAGCACTTAACTTCGGCACTTTGCGTTCCTCAAGCAAACAGAGAGATGCACAAATCTGGAGACGGGAAGAAAAGCTTGAGTCAGGAGTGGTCTCAGGGAAACAAAACAAAAAATGAAACATTTCTTTAGATGCTTCACTTAGTTCACGAGGTATCAATAGACCACACCTTGAACACATGACAAGAAGCACCGGTTTAGATATAGTATATAATTTATTTATTTATTTTTAAAAAAAGGGGAGCCATGTGCATTAAGCTCCCGCAACGCGGGGTCTGGGGGACCGCATTGAATCGATTTCACAGAAGGAAAAGCAAATGACAAGCATGAAATGAGCTGCCATTAGGTTAATCTCGTCGCTGTTCTGGCCGGAACAGAACAAGGCATGAATGATACAAGGAAAGAAGAAAAAACTACACAAACAAATTTAAAAAATGAAAATAAGACACTTTCCACTTATGAAGTTCATTCTACTAGAGATGATCAGTTTTTTACCATGAAGTATCCAATATAAGTGAGTGCATGTTTTTCGGTTTGCAGCATAAGGATATAATCTAAGCTTGAAATTGATTTGTGTTCATTTTAGAAGCATCCGAAACCAGGGAACATTCAATTAGTAGTGACTCAGGTAAAAATGAAAGAAGCTTAAAAACAATTTCATTATGGTTAAACTATCAAATACTTCAACAAAGATTTTCACACAGAATGCATAATAATAGTGATGGTGATAAAATATCATGGCTATAATAGATGTTATAATTTGTGCATTTCTTGGCACGTTGTGACAGCATATCAATCACTTATAGGTGTGCATAAATGAGAACATTCTTTTTGGTTTTTACTATTAACCATTGAAGGCCATTGTTTAACTGATTCATCTGTCCAGAACAATCTAATAGAAAACACATTTATGGCAACATAATAAATCTAAGATGAATTTCCACAAAAACTATAACATAACTCCAAAAAGTTATCAAATCCAACAATGCAATGACCCTATCAAATGGCTATCAGGGAACCAATACCAACGTAGAATGACGCTTACACTTATCAGGGGGAAAATCCTTTTGTGGACCTTTATTGATGCACATCAAAATCAGACAAGTACAAACAAATGAGTTTCTGTCTATCCGAATCAATATGACATGTGAGCATTTATATTACTAAAACCACAAAATGAACATCAATTTTTTTAGGATTTTTCAACATGCAGCCTTCAACCAAACAAGAAATGACCAATTGCTAAACTTGTGACATCAGGGAGAGATTCAGACTAGACATTGCCTACTGACTCAAAATAATATCAACAAATGTGTTTAATAACTGAACAGAAATGATAAATAAAAAGTAAAAACTATAAACCTTGCAAAGAATAAACCTTGCAAAGACTCTATCCAAGTGCACTATGATCCCTTCATCACTATAAACCCTCATTAAATTACATTCCGACCACTTAAATGTTGTAAAAAAGATCGGTCATATAGAGACAGATTATCCCACATTCTATGGGTTATAAAAGGTCTGCAATGACACAGCCAACTGGCATATAGGAAGAATTTTGGCACATGGCCAATGCAAACACAAGCGGAGTAGAATGTACACCTCCAACACTTCTTTAATGTTCAGTAGAAGGCAATTTTCTGGTAAGTATCAAGTAACTTTTAAAAGAAGTGCCACCAACGATGACTTTTGTTGGCAAATGAGATCAACAAGCTACTGAGCCACCAAATTCACAAATGTTCAAAAAATATATAGTAAACAGAAATAAGCCCCAAATACATAAGCCAGTCAATTGAAATTTCAATGCCAACTATAGAATAGTTTAGCTTCGTAATTCGATTGCGATAGAAATTGGCAACAAAAATATGGATGGAAAGCTTGAAAGTTATACCTTAAACGATCCGTTTAACTTTGAACTCCTGGACCATTCGAGCCCCAAATTCCTGCTTGTCGTATGATAAGTAGCCCTAAACACATCGTCCCCATAAACTTTACGTGATACCATGAAATCCCACGCATTCTTTCCTGTATCATAGATGGGCTCGAAAGTAGTGATTCCTCCATGGACATATGTGTACTTCAATTTACAACTTCCCGAGCCCATCACGTGATTAGTCGACACCTTGTTCGCGGAATCAAACACCAAAGTTCCATCCAATATTGTTCGATTGTCTCCATGACAATGAATGTAATTCAAATTCAATGGTTTCTCCAGAACCTTGATTGAGTTCATAAACTGAAACCTAATGTCCTGAAACCACAAAACTTTAATGATTAAGAGCTAATGCCAATCTAAAAACACAAGCTATCAGTCAACTACATCTCAATCCCGTTGTATGCAACTATAGTACTTTTCACTGACGGCCTATATTGAAACCGTCCAGAAACTACAAAACTTTCAATAGCAAACATTAAAAGCTAAAGCAAATTCTAAAACACAGTTCAATCAATTAACCAGCTACATTGCAATTCCAAACTAGTTACGATCGGCTATGTAAATCAATGGTATATACTCTATTCAATTTAACTAGAGTATATTTCGTTGCAACAATATACCCAGTGTAATCCCACAAAGTGGGTAGAGTAATTTTCACTGACAGCCTAAGTTGAAACCGAATGTCCAGAAACAGCAAAACTTTCAATACTCACTCCATTCACTTTTAATTGTCACGTTTCGTTTATCGAGAGTCCAACCATGTGAATTTTGACCAATATTTTAAGATGTATTTTGTCATCATATTAATATGAGAATGATTGCAACTTATAGTATTTTTCATATATTTTTCAAACATCTAAATTTAAAATATTAAATTAATCTAATTCAATTTAGATTGATTCTCGTGAAGCAAAATACGACAAGTCAATAAAGTGGTCGAGAATCACAAGGTCTCAAGTTCAAATCCCACCATAAAGAAAAACCACTAGTTGATTTCATCCCATTTGTTTCTAGCCTTAGTGGATAGAGTTACCGTGTACGTGTTGTTGGTGGGATGTGGCAGGTATCCTATGAAAGGCGTGAAAGATGGCCGGTACACCACGAAAGATAAAAATGTGGCCAGTAAAAATGAATGGAGGGAGTAGTAAACATTTCGAGCTAACGCTAATTTTAGAACACAATCAGCCAATTAACCAACTAAAAAATCTCATTTGCAACCTAGTTAGGCTAGATTATGTAAATCATATGTATATATTCCAATCAATTTAGGACCCGTTTGGTCAAAGATTTCCGAAGTAGTTTTTGGAAAAAAAACTTGGCAAATAGTGTTTGGCCATACAATTTGGCATTATTTGGCAAATAATCCAAATTCCCAAATACTAGAAAAAACTAGTATTGGGGCCAACTTTCATTTTTTTGGAACCTTTACAAGTGATATGTTTCCCAAATACTATGGCCAAACACATGGTGAAACTTCACCAAATCTTCACCCAAAAATAACACCAAATCTTCACCCAAAAATAACTTACCAAAAATATTTCGGAATCTATGACCAAAAGCTAGCTTAACTACTCCCTCAGGCCCATTTTCTGTGGCACACTTTCCTTTTTAGTCTGTACTCAAAAGAATGTAACCCCACTATAATTAGAAAAAATTTACTTTCCTTTTTAGTCTGTACTCAAAAGAATGTAACCCCACTATAATTAGAAAAAATTTAACTTTAAAATTCTTGTTTTACCTTAATAAAATGATAAAAAACCACACAAATATTCAATACAACAACAACATACCCGGTGCATTCCCACCAACTGGGGTCTGGAGAGGGTAAAGTGTACGCACTCTATACCACTACCTCAGATAAAGTAGAGAAGTTGTTTCCGATAGACTCCGGCTCAGAACAAATAACAATAACAAACAAAAATCATAAAAACAAACAACAAAAAAGAGATAATACATCACCAGATAATAACAGAAGCAAGACACACACAAATATTCAATGGTTATTTTAAATCACAAGTTTCAAAAGTCTCGCTTGTTTTCTTAAACACCGTGTCAAATCAAAACGTGACACATAAAATGTGACGGAGAATAGCAAAATTTACAAGTGCAGAGTAGAATTTCATACCTTCTTAGGGACGTTGTAGTCGATGATGAATGAGCCGGGCTTCTCAACGGCGAGAGATAGGCCGTTTAAGCTGGGACCTTTGACAACAGTAGCATCAGTCATGGAAGCTCGGAGCTTAAAGTCGCCGGCGTTGAAGGCGACAGTAGCGGTGGCGGCGGCTTTTTCCGGCTCATATCGAGCTTTCAATGAACCCTTCATCATTGCACAGTGCAAAATTGACTTTTGACTCCCTTGCGAGCGGGATAAGATAGGGAAATTGAGGTTTAGGAATTTAGGATGACTCTAGCACTTCCGGTAGGCATTCTAATTTGTTCAATAACCAAAAAAAAAAAAAAGGAAAAATTATATAGCATAGATAAAAAGATCATTAATTATCTATTATAATTAATGTTTAAAATAACTATTTGACATAATTAAAAATTAGTTAAAAAATTATTATTTAAGTGGACCCTTATATATAAATATAATAGCTTGTATATCATATAATTAATCTATCTCATCTAATTAATTTAAATTTTAGCTAACTTAATTGAGCACTTAATTTTATTTTTGATTTAATTTTGAAAATTGACCATTTTATTTGATTTTTCTCTCTCTTCTTAAATTTTTCATTTATTTGATTTTTGTCTTTCTTCTTAAATTTTCCACCATCTTCTTCAATTTTTTTCCTTGAAAAGTAGAAACTATTGGTAGGTTTTGTTATATTGACTTTTAAATAGTATATTTTTGTAATTTTTTCAAATATTTATTACATCAAAACAAGTTTCTTCAATTATTTTTTTTTCAATTCATGCGGAAAAAAAGGTTTCAATACGTATACAATATATATATATATATATATATATATATACAACAACATACCCAGTGTATTCCCACCAGGTGGGGTCTGGGGAGGTTAAAGTGTACGCAGTCCATACCACTACCTCAGATGAAGTAAAGAGGCTGTTTCCGATAGACCCCCATATGTATGTATATATATATGTATGTATGTATGTATGCATGTATACATGTATGTACGTATGTATGTATATATTTTCTTTTTCTGTTAGTTACATACAAGTATGTATATCGTGTTAATTTTTTTATGTATATATATGTATACAAATAACCGTCATATACAATTAGACAGTTGTCATATGTTGGCATATACATATATATATATATACACACACACATATATATATATACACATATAAAATATATATATATATATATATATAAGTTGTATAATCAGTTTTTGATTTGTATAAAATATGTTGGTTCATATTTTATACATTACATATAGGTATACAACTATCACGTATTTGTATATAACTAAATTGTATATTTTTGAAGTCGATTTGTATAAACTATGTTTGTTCTTCTATTAGACATTAGGTATATCTTAGTTTGTATAATTTATTATTGGTATTTTGTATAAACTAAAGGAAAAGGAAAACAGTTTCAAGAATTCTCACTCCAAAGGGGGAGGGGGGGAAGGGAGGGGGTAACGACGTTGTGAATGACTCGAATGTATTTTGTATATACCCATATGTATATTTGTATGAATGTATATACAATAGATATACGTATGTATATATATCTTTTTTCTGTTAGTTACACACAAGTATGTATACCAAGTCATTTTTTAATGTATATATGTATACAAATAACCGTCATATACAACTAGACAGTTGTCATGTGTTGGTATATGCATATATATACATATATAAAATATACATATAAGTTGTATAATCAATTTTTGGTTTGTATAAAATACGTTGGTTCATATTTTATACATTACATATGGGTATACAACTATCATGTGTTTGTATAATTCAAATGTATTTTGTATAAATTATATTTAGTCATAAAGTGAATTTGTTTGTATATTTCTATCAATGCGTTTGTCTTTTTGTATTTATTTTGTTATGTTCCTTCACATACATTTCGAATTTGTATACATTTATACATTGAAATTTGTATATTTATACATATAATCTGAATTTATATCCATTTTATACCTTTGAATTTGTATCAATTTGTATTTATCTTGAAAATATGAGTTGTAAGTGTTTGTATTTGTATTTGAATGTTAAATTCAGAGCTAATTTTCATTTGTATCAATTCTACATTTGTATTTCTATTTATAGCTAATTTTTGTGGATAAATACATTGAATGTATAAATATATTGAAATTATATTTTAAATTCTGAAGCCATACAAAGAAATCAGAGGAATTTTAGTTTGAATTCTACTTTTGTATTTCAAAAATTAAAAGGTAAGCTATAACAGTTCATATGGAAAAGTAAGAAACAAAATATTTGAAAAAAGATATGTCGGAGAGAATAAAGGAAGTAAATCACTCCCCTTTTCTTTTTTATCTCTAAACATAAATGAAATAATAATAAAATTCATTAGTTAATATTTGTATACAAGAGCCCTAAATACATCTAATCACTAATTAAAATCTATAAAATGTAATTGCTAAAACTTAGACTAAGAAGTTAGTAAAGAGGGGTATTAGTTGGCTATATGTGAAGTTTTGCCAAAAATAATTAGGAGTACATTGACATTATACTGGTACACATATGTAAAATTACACATTTATATCCTGGGGGAACTATTCATCTTTTTCCGTTTTTGTTTTTTTTTCACTTTATTCAAAAATTGGCCAAAAGTGAAAATAATTCTCAAACTGTTTTCATTTTTTCTACTCCACTTCTCTCACAAAAATTTAAAAACAACTCCAATTTATATTCATGGTCAAACACAACTCCAACTCCAAAAAGTTTTGAATTTCATGGCCAGATGCCTACTTACAATAATTATACTCAATTGTTATACAAAATAAATTTTAAAAATACCCAAATATTGTAATAATATTATAATTAAGAAATATATTATGTAAGAATAAAATATTAAACTATTAAAACGAAAAAGGAGTATTTTAATGGTGCCATCAGTTGTGGTCATAACTTCATAAGAAAAGATTATTTTGTCTTTTTTTATCATTCATAGAATTTCTATCTTTTTTGTTAAATTGATTAACAAATACATTCCTTCTATTTGGTACATAAAATCAATTAACCATTTTGCACCAAAGAGTGTGGCCTAATGGTCAATGAATTGAGCGGGAACCGTGAGGTTTCATTTCAAATTCTAACGGAGACAGAAAACACTAGGGGCCTGTTTGAAAAGCCACTATGGGAATTGAATTTGGTGTAATACACAGTTTGGCATGTTTGGTTGATCAGGTAATTACTTGGTCAGTAGGTAATTGAGTGTAATTGACAGGGATAATTACTCTCTCCAATTCACAGGGGAAGCTGTGAATTGCTGGTATATACATGGTGTAATTACAAGTTGATTACTTTTTAATTACTTCATTTATTTTTATTTTTTTGTTTTAATTTATTTTTTTATTTCTATTATTTTATTTTATTTATTTTTATTATTTTAATATTTTTTAAAAATATATTTTTCTTTTATATTATTTATATTTCATTTCCCAACCTTTACTTCTTATGATTACATGCAATTGTTCGTATTATCTATTTTATATTTATTTTATGTTTTTTTTCATTTAGCATAATTTTGTTAGTATTCTAATTTTTAAATAAAAATATAATTTATTGTTGAATAAAGTTATAGACTTACGTTTTCCTTTTATTTTGAATCATATTTATGTACGTTATGTTGAAATTTGATATGAGAGTATTATCTTAATTTTTATGTTTTGAATTTTGAACTTATGACATATTTTTCAGTTTCAATTTATTTGTTTTACTAGTATTGACTTGATATTTCACATTGAAAGCCATTCATTTTTTAGTTAGAATTGATAGAATATTTTTTGTCAAATGTTTTAATAATTTTATGACATTATATTTATAGTATTAATTTTTTTGTCAAACATGCATTTCATGATGTTCTTAAAATTATGTATTTTCGGTGTTTATTATTAATTTAATTAAAATATATTAATTTGAAAAATATAAATCATTTTTTTTTATAATATTACCTATGAACATATGTTTATTGATTAATATATTTTCAAAAGACAATGTATATATCATAAATATTTAATTTAATATCATTTATGAAGGTCATTATTTGTTTAATATAATTTTTTAGTTTTTTGATAATTAACTTTTATTTTTAAAATTTAATATAATCATTTGATTACACTTGTGCATTCAAACGGTACACTTGTGATTACACTGTAATTACCTTGTGGCAAGCAAACAGATCACCGTAATTACTAGACTGTGTAATTATTAAGCTAGTAATTACACCAGTTTCAATTACCAGGTGTCTTTCCAAACAGACCCTAGGTGATTTCTTTTCATATATCCTAGTCTTAGTGAATGTACCTAGTACATGTTGGTGGGAGGTGTTCTGTATCCCATGAAATTAATCAAGGTGCACATGAGTTGGCACAGACGCCACTTTTATAAAAAAAAAAAGTCATTAACTGTTTTTTGTGTATTTTTTATGACAGTTGAATGAGATTTAAACATCAAAATCAATACACAATAATTTTTAGCATCCGTATCTCTGTTACACTCATTTTGTGGATATGTTGAACTTTAGTCGTTTGACATTCATTACCATATAACATTGTCCGTTTCATGTATATTTTGCATAATTTACTTTTCATTTTGGTAGACATTATTTTATTGCACAAGACCAAAGTAGCACTTTTCTATTTCAACCATTCGATTTTCAATCTTTGAGTATTGTGATAAAATGCTCATGTAAATCATATTTCTCAAGAGCATGCAAGATTCAAATTGAATAAGTAAAAGTAAATAGAGGGAGTGCATTTGTTGGTTTAGTCAAAATTTGCGTACCATTAAAAAAGACATCAATGTAATCCCTTTGTTATGAATACTTAAAAATTTATCACAATTATTAATTGTTTTACTCTGCACTTAAATCGATGGTCCTTAAAAAACAATCTCTCTACCTATATAAGTTAAGAACAAGGTCTGCGTATACTATATTCTACCTAAACTCCACTTATGAAATTTTGTTGGATATATTATTGTTCTTATAAGTTTGGTACATTATACCATACTTGACAGTATAAATAGTCAAATACAACACATCTTCTTATAAAAAGTCAAAAATATGTGTTTTAATTAACTCAAAGGATAAACATTGAATCATATATTAAAAGGACCAAAAGTAAAACTTACATGTAACTTGGGGACCAAAAGTGCTATGGGTGAAAATCACAAACACCCCCCAATTTTGTCTTAAAAATCAAACTCTCTCCTCAACTTTGAAAAATAATTATTCTTCTCCCTTTTTTCTAATTGACTTTTATAAATGTCTATGCTACCCTTACATTATCCATCTTTTTTATTTTTTTATTTTTTTTTAACTTTCTTAAAATTATGATCTTTTTGTTTTTTAATCTATCTAACAAATTGTCTATAAAAATACTATGTTTTTCCAAAAAAGAATAGGAAAAAATACTGATTGAGTATAAAAGCTAATGGCGTTATATAATGAAATAAATGAACAAAATAAAAAATTAATTTTATTATTAATAATGAAAGTTATAATGTGACAACTTTATAAATATATTTTGATGCAGATAATACAAAATTAGTTAACAAAAATAAAGGTATATTTTATAACAAACTCTTAAAAGATTATTTATTTATATTATAAATAATTTAAATTATAATAATTTAAAAATTATTTTTAATGACCCAATATTTTAAGATGCTAAATATTATAACTCTACCCAATATCAAGTTATTTATAGAAAAAAAAATAATTTAGAATAGTTGGGTGAAATATGGATCATAAAAAAAAAAAGAAAAGAAAAGGATTCTTCCGTTAGTTTAAATTTTTTTTGTGACTTTTAGTTAGTTTGGAATAATTTATAGAGTTTAATGACAATATTATTCCAAAAAAATCATAAGTGACTTTAGTGAAATATTTATAATACTTGAGTGGCAATTTGAGGAATTTACTCAAATAATTTATACCCAAAGTGCTATTATCACCCTCCCCCCCCCCCCCCAAAAAAAAAAGGAATGATAGTAGCCAGTCAGCTGCGTCTTAAAGCCCAATGTAAGGAATACAAAGCCCTAGTTCCCGCCAATATTATTGGCGCGATTTCACATCTCAGCCAATATTATCCATATAAATCATTAATTCCCCGCGAAAAATTTCACTCTCCATTCTTCTCCACAACTTTCTCATTTCACTCTTGAATCTACATCCGCAACCGAAACCAACGATTCAGAATCAGGTTAGCTCAATTTGCTATTTTTTTTTTCAATCCCAGATCTGTTTTCTGGAATTGTTGATTTTTCTTTCTGTTACTGCATTCTTTGTTTATTTGGTACATTTTAAGAGGAGACAGCTGGATGTAATTGATTTGTCTTTCTGTTACAGCATTTTCGTACGATTTAAAGAAAACAGAAAATTTATAGCAAAATAGTACTTTCTCCGTTCCAATTTACGTGACACCATTTGACTTAGACACAAAGTGATACAATTTAAGAGGAAACAGCTGAAGATAATTGATTTGTCTTTTGTTGCTGCATTCTTTGTGCGATTTAAAGAAATACGAGATTTATAGCAAAATAATACTTTCTCTGTTTCAATTTATGTGTCATCGTTTGATTTGACACAACATTTAACAAAGAAAAAGATAACATTTGAAATTTGTGGTCAAAAATACTCATACATCATTTGTCTGTCTATAAATCATTTCATTAAGGTTAAAATGATAATTTTAAAGTTAAATTGTTTCGAACTATAGAAATTTGACATTCTTTTTAGGATGTACTAAATTGTACCACATAAATTGGTTCAAATGTAGTAGTTTTTTTAGTTGTTTTATTTTCATATGCCCCCATTTCTGTTTATTCTCTCTGTTTTTGATGAAGATTTATGTTTGGAACTTCGAGTAGTAGTTGTTGTTCTTCAACAATATATGCATTGATGGATTCAGTTTACTATTCGATTGGAAAAATTATGTGCGAGTATACGTTTAATAAATTGTTTTTATATAAACTCATTTGTTTTCCTTTGCCGGGGGTCTGACGGAAACAGCCTTGCTACTTCGTATGAGGTAGTAGTATGGACTGCGTACACTTTACCCCCCAGACCCCACTTAGTGGGAATACACTGGGTATGTTGTTGTTGTTGTTGTTGTTGTCATTTGTTTTCCTTTGAGAAAAAATGTGACTTAATTAATTCACTTTGTTTTTGAAGATAGCTGTTTCAAGTGATTAAATTTGTCATAATTCTAGCTTAGTTTATTGGGCATTTGATAATGTATTCTTTGAGATCTTGTGATAATTCTAGCCGAGTTTATGAGTAATTGAAAATGCATTACACTGTTTGAGATCTTGTTTAGTTGAAATGAGATCTAGTTTCCATAATTAAAGTTTTAAAGTAAAAAATTATGTTTATCAACTTGCTTGAGGTAAGGGATAGCGATAATCTCTCAAAATTGTCAAGAGAAAACATATAAGATTATCAGATAGAAACCTGTGTGCCATAATTTTTTATTTGTAATCGGCATTGCGTAAGTTCCAAATCTTCTCACTGTTCAACACTTTGCTTGCTGTTATTACGCGTTTCTGCAATTTTACTTGACAGACATTTTGCTTTCCTTTTTTTCTCATTCCAATTCAGCTCCAAGTTAATTGAAATATTGAGTTAAGGAATCTTTATTTATGTAAAAACTCAGGTGTAATGAATTTTGGATCTCACCTTATTAGACACTACTAACTAGAAAGTCGATGATAAATTGGTGAAAGCTCTTGTAGGAGTATCATTCCCCTTTTAACTTTGGGCGCAGGTGGATATTTTGATCTTTAACTTTGTGGAAGGCTCACATTGTTGTTTCTTACTACCATTCAGTCATTTGTTGAACTATTATTCAGTATTGTATTGGTTTGTGTTCATTTTCTCCATGTATTCCAACGTACTACTTTTTGCTTTCTATTTTGTTCCTCCTTATAAGAACTACAAATTGAAATAATTATGAAGTTTCGACTTCTAAGACATCCCAAAGTAAATTTTTGACTCAAAGGAGGTTACTTCAGTGAAATTGTAAGTTTTAAAGCCAATTAAGTGGAGATTTTCTTTTATTCTTTCTTTGCTTTCTTGCTACTCTACTTGTGGCCTAAGTAAGGTATCTTTCTTTTGCAGTTTCTGGAAGACTGGTGTGGCATCTTGGAGCTATAGTAAGCCTAGTGCTATATTTTATCCTTCAACAGGCGTTTGCAGTTCCCCAAATAGTTCATGAACTTGAGTCAAACCTGTTAGACAATGGAGCGAAGGAGTTGCAACAACTTTCATTTTATCCAGGTTAGGAGGAGAGGTTTGATAGTAAAAGTCCCTAATGTAGATTCTCATGGAAAGCCAGCTTTAATGTTCAAGAAGTTAAAAGACATCTATGATACTGAAAATATTAAGTGTGAAAGCGAATGTCTGCCGGTGGTAGACAGAACATTACAGGCAATAGAACCTGAAAATAACGAATTTGGTTGCCAAGCTGATGATGAAGTGATCAGTCAGTCCGATGATTATAATTCTGGAGAAATGACACTGAAACAACTTAAGGATAGATGCAAATCCAAGAAAAGGAAACTTGCTACTCCGAGTCCTACTTCTACTAGTCCAAAGCAGGCTAATGGATGTTATCTGCCAGAGGAAGATGATGATCTAAAAGTACCCCTTAGTCATTTGAAGTCGGGGATTTCCAAAAACGCAAACGGTAAAAGAAGGCACACCAACAGAAATCTCTTTGCATCTCCAAAAAAGCCTGTACAAATTAAAGTTGAAGTGGTTTTTGAGCCTGAAATTTCTCTACAGCCCATAAGTGTTTTCCCCAAAGTGGCAGAACAGACTTCTGAATCTGAGTTCTCAGTGTACCAAAGCTTAGATTCCTCCAATTACTCCTCTAATAGCGAGATGGTTAGCAAACTGCATTCTGGTACAATTACATGCAGTGAATTTCCAAATGTGGTTGACTTTGAGGAAAACACACCAGATTTGTTTGCTGAAGATCAGCAACTTTGTACTCTAAACCAGATTTCCAGTGATTACTTGGAACCTGTAGAACCTAAATATGTTTCCTCAGCTAGTGAAGTGCTTGCAGAAGTAAATCAGGTTGACGGATGTAATTCAGATAACAGTCAAAACGAGTTGCTTGCTCCAGCACGGTCCACAGAAATGGTAGCAGCAGCAAATGATCAGAGTTTAGACATGTATGACTGCCTGAAGAATTGTTCTGATACAGTCAAGAGTTCTAATCAGAGTACCAATAGTGTTGTATTTCATGTTCCTGAGGCAATGGTACCAAATAGCACTACCAGTGCCAGTCTTCATGTTGACAATTGTATCTCATCGTGGAATTTGCAAACTTGTTCAGGCAGTGACAATTGTTTGCCATCCTTGGACAAAATTAGTGAGAAGGAGCAGCAAACAGATTGTTGCTTTACTGATGCAGCGACTAGTTTGGTTTCAGCGACTAGCTTGGATGATGAAAATCAGCCTCTGAAATCTTCAAGTATTTCTGAAGAAATAAATATGACGTTGAGCAGTCCACCTCTGGATGTTGTAGATCAGATCTCAGCACCAGAGCTGTCACCGCCTCCTGAGAGACTTCTTTCGACACGAAAGGTTAGGGGTGTTTGTTGAAGATAGTTTGTTTTCTTTGTATTTCTTGAAGTGTTTTAAACAATATATTCTTATGCAGGCTATTTCTCCATCCTCTCAAGAACAACTTTGTTTGGCTATGAACTCCATAGACTTAATTGATGACCTGGAGAACTACAGTAAGTCATAGATAAAAATAGGTTTCCAATCATATGTTGGACTAATTCTGTGTTTTATCTGCTTCCTATGTAATTCAATTGACATACATGCACTGCAAATACGATCACAGTTTATATGTTGCTTCAAATTTCTGTAAGGACAACCTATCATCAGAGAAACAACTCACTAGTGCTTCAAGATAATTCAAAGTTTATTTTACCTGTATTATCTTAGGCATTTTGGTTGGTGCTTCTGGTTGAGCCCAGGAACCGATAACCAAAGGACCAAATCAAGCAGATGTTTGTGAATTTTATCTTTGGTTCTATAGTTTTTACGTTAGACAAATATGTCTTTTTTCAGTTCCGCTGTTTTCTATTTACAGTAAATCAGACAAATTAGTACAGTGTGCAAAGTTAGATGTCATCCAGATTTTATGTGCTGATAAATGAACTTGTTATGAAATGAAAATAGAAGAAAAACAGCTACTTCTTGTCAGACTTAAGTTTTACTATTCCTTACTTTTCCTACTCTAGCATTCTATCAAATTTTCAATTGCTTTTAGCTATGTCTCCTGCAAAATGGCAAAACTAGTAAGCTGGTTTTTTTATTCACCAGTCGAAGTGAATGATCTTGTCAAATGAATGATAAATTTTTGATTTCATACTTCAGCATCGCAATTCTAACTCAAATTTATCTGCCAAATTTGTTTCTGGACAATAAACTCGAATTAATCAATAGAATGGGGTGATAATAGAGTCTTTGGCTCTGAATTTCCTGGTTCTCTTACTCTTCGTGATGCTGTCCTTTTGTATTGCTTGTAATAAGATGATATAGTTTTCCCCTCCTAAATGTCCTAAACTGTCTTGGACTCTAGCTGACTTATTTTTTCTTGTCCAGAATGTAAAGAGAAGCTCACTTTTGCAGAACATGAGGATTCTAGAAGATCATCCCTTGCTGATGCTAGCACAACTAAAGAATCTGAAGGATCTCCACAGCTTACTAAGGCTAAAGTTTTTATAGGCCCCAAGCAGATCGCTAGGAGATTGAAGATAGGAAAACGAAGTTCCCCTCCAAAAGGCAATCTAGAAAAACGAAGTTCCCCTCCAAAGGGCAATCTAGAAGGTCCTCGTCTTTCTCGTTCTCTACCTCAACTTAGCACTGGGTGCACCTCAATTAAACGTTGTTCAGAGAGTGCTATAGCATTTTCACAGCGGCAGATGCATGATATTGAATCTATAGCGTTGAAGCTTATGAATGAAATGAAGTCCATGAAAGATATGATGGAAGAAAAATTACTCTTTGAAGCATATCGAACCAGTTCCTTGAAAAATGATGCTGATGAGGTATGTTCTTCCAGATATACTGGCATATTGGAGGTGCATTCTTGAGTTAAACAACCAAAGTTTATCATAGCTAACCTGTTATGTCTGGTGTAGTGAGTGATACTTTTGTTAAATATTTAAGTACTAGTGACGTTCTGAATTCTAACAACTGAAAACATATCAATTTGATCTTTATTTTGGTTCATGAGGAATGGTCACAACATAAATAGGCATTTGACAAACTGGAAAAAGGCTTAAGGAAAAAAAGGGTCATGTGATATGACTATGCTAGAACAACATGCTCGGATGAATCGCTTTGCTTGTAAGCGCATTGTTCTCAAGTGCTATATCTTTTGTTTGCCAGGTGAAGACTGCCATAAAAAGTGCTATGAAAGTTGAAGAGACAACACGAAAGTGGTTGTCCATGATGACTAGGGACTGCACCAGATTCTGTAAAATCATGGTTGGTACCTTTCATTTTTTGTATAATTCATAGTTGCTCTTCAAACTTTTCTAACGTTAAAATATGAAACCTCATGACTCATTATTAAGTCAAGTTTATTTTTCTGTGATGTAGAAATTGGGTCAAAATAGTGCGACTGATTCCAAGAACTCGGTCCACAGGGAGGGGAGGAAAATTTCTTTTGCTGATGAAGCTGGTGGTATGCTCTGTCAATTCAACTATTTTGAGGATACCGATCCAACTTTGGAATCTGATAATGTACAACAAGAAGACATCTGAGGCCTCGACTTTCATCTTCTGGAGATACCTCAACATCCTGCTTTATGATGGATTATTGTGTATCTTCCTGATTGATTGTCTCCAATAATGTAACATGAAAAATTAATTTTTTTATTGTGAAGAACCTAATACTTTTTAAAGATAATATTCTGATATCTACTTTAGATAAAACTAGTGTTAGCCGAGTCTCCGAATGCACTACTTAATTGGTATCACATCATTAATATCCCAATAATAGATGGCCCAGAGGTGATGGAGAGGTGCTTGGCAAAATTACAACTAAAATTGGACAAAGAAATCAAGTACTATTACCCGTTCAAAGAGGAAAGCAAAAGAAATACTAACCAGAATACAACAGCATATGAAAAATATGATTAAACAAATGAAAAAATAACATGTGATGTGATGCACCTCATGTAGGTTTTGGAAGTTGAACTTGAACCAACATGATGCTAAGTATGATTGTTCACTGAAAACTTGGAAGCTTTAGATCCATAGACTTCGAAGATTTGCCAAACAACTCCTCCCAAATCTCAGTGAAAGCTTCAACAATAACTGCATGATGGTGTCTTGAATTGAGACTAAGAAAACAAAGCAAAAGTTGTTCTAAATCCTCTGCTTCAAACATCTCTTTCTCCATTATCATTTCCATCATTGATCTTTTGAAATCGTCGTAAGGATCTTCTGATTTTTTCACTATAGCAAAACTCTCATTCACTTTCCCATCAGCCATACATGGCATCAGTCTCTCCACAACAGATGCCTTTGTAACAGAATCCTTAAAACTATTCGAAAGGTAACGTTTGAGCCTCCTTACTTTCGTGTTATTATTCTTTTTCCTCCTGCTCATGGTCCCGGTTAAAGGGTCTATCGGACAATCCACATCGAATGAAGATTCAAAACTTGGAGAAGAAATAAAGCTTTCAGTTTCATCATTAGGTTTTTCATCACCACATTCACTGGTGAAACTGAAACAACCACTATCACCAGAGGAAAAACTCATATTCAACCTACTGTTTCTACTTCTCCCCCTTCTCATGTTGTTATTGTCATGATCAGAATATTCAGAAATAGGCGAATTATACGTTTTATTTGCCAAGTTGTGATCTTTTCTGAATCTACAAGCAGAATAGTTATGTGGGGTTGATGGAGGTACTGGAACAGGAGAGTTATCAAGAATATTGGCAGTGGAAAAGTTGTATAGTTCAATTGGCACTGGACTTTTTGGCAAAAAAGTAGTGTTTTTGGATCGACAGAATCGAAAAGAAGGCATAGAGAGCTTGAGTTTAAATCTCCTCGTCATATCTAAGTGATGAAAAAGGCAATTCTTTTGGTAGCAAATGAGATGATGCACTTATATTGAGCCTAAAAAATTATTGAAGAAAATCGCGCTCAATACTTGAACCAAAATATTTTATTGCTATGGTTTAGTATTGAAGAAAATTGCGAGCAAAATGCCTGAACCAAAATATGTTATTGCTATGTATAATTACAGGTGGAATGGGAAGTGCCGATAAGCTAGGCACTGTGAGTTTGGAGTTCAAGAATTTGATGTTCTTTTATATAAGAAAATTTGAGGAGAATGGCCGGCTTTGGTCAGCTGACAGTAGGCTAATCTTTTTATAATAAAACTATTTCCCCCTTTATATTAGGAGTTTTCTAACTGACTAAATCTAAGTGAGGTAATGTAATTCAGATGTGAAAGCTACATAGAAATTCCTTTGAGGTCATACTAGAAGTAGAGGGGAAATGGTCACAAAAGCTTTTTTTAATGTATTGCTTCTTGAGTGTGACATCAAAGATTTTTATCTTTCTCTTGTGTATTTATCTTTTGTTCTTTCATGAGAGTTTAGGGACTGTCTATGAATATTTAGTCACTATCTAATTGTGACTGAGAAAGAATTACCTTTTAAGGTCGAGATAACTTCAAACTGAAGCATGAAAAAAGTCCAACATACGTTGTTGGAGTTTAAAATTTTGACAAGTGAAACTCTAGCACTTCAAACTCAAGGAACCTTTTCTTTAAGTTCGAACTCTAGCACAATGTGCTGGTGAAAAGCGTAGTTCTTTCGTGTTTTGTTTAGAAGGCATTTTTGTCCAAACATATATTATAAAGTGGCTAAATGTTGTTTACCTTTGAAATGGTAGCTAATTTCTCATCACCAATCTGAAAAATGTCTATTTACCCATTTTATTCGGCATTGCGTTCAATTATTTAAACCTTTTAACTTTCTAGCATTGGTAACCTCAAGCTTTTCATGCTTGTAATTATTTTAGAGGTTTAGGCCGTGCTTGGTATCATTTTTTAGAAAAATATTTTTTTATGAAGAAGCAATGTTTTTCATGAAAGACTTTTTTGATCTGACTAAGAAATAAATCTAAACTTTTAACTATATATCACTCTCTTTAACTAACATTTAGATATTATTATTCGATTAATTTTTAGGTATCAATTTTTTTATCAAAACAATCTCCAATTTACTAATATTATTTATTAATTTTTAAGAAACCACCGAAAAGTTTTTTTTTCCCATGAAAAAGGACTTTCATGGTATCAAACACAAGGTTAATGACATTAGATTTTTCCATAATATCAAATGCAAAAAATGCAAAATTTGTCAACTATTGCCAGCAAGCTCCAATGTTTATATCAGTATATTTTTTTTCTTGCTTCATTTTTATTTTTGTTATATAAAGGGTCGTCAATTAGTCATCTGAAAAAAGATTTACGTTTAAAATATCATACTATCATGTATCCAGCCGTGCGTTGAAGAATTCCTTATTACCCAATACCATAAATTTGGTCCTATGAAAGAGACCGGATATTATAGAGAATAATTTAATTGTTGAATTATGTGAACCGACTGATCTAAAAAATGGAAGGAGAGCCTTGACGTAACTAATAAAGTTGTTGTAATGTGACCAAAGATGTCACGAGTTCGAGCTATGAAAACGTCTTACAGAAATGTAAGGTAAAACTGCATAAAATAGATCCTTATAGACCGACCCTTCCCTAAATCTTGTGCATAGTTGGAGTTTTCGACTCATCTGAAAATAACAGGGAGATACTTAATTTTTTTTTATAAAAGAAAAAACATTGAGTAAATTTTACCCACCCCACCCCCCCACCACCCCACCCCCACCCGAACCTGTAGGGTGAGCTACAGAATATTAGTTATTTTACAGAGAAAAAACCAAATACAACCAAACAAAATTCAATTTTGAAGTAAAAAATCCAATTCAAAAATGAAATGGAAAAGTACAAAATGGGCCGTAAGTCTTGTAAGTTTTACCTACTATTAGATTTGAACCAACGACTCCTTCCATATGAAAGCAGTACTCTAACCACTGAGTTAAGTCATTTAGGAATTAACTTCTCCGATTCAATTGAGTCAGCTAGCACGCCTCCTTGAATTAATTTTGCCGGAGCAGTGCTTAATATGAGTTTTTTCCTGCATCAAACAACTTCAAGATTCGTCAACACTATATTCTGAAACCTTTTGGCTGCTTTTTTTTCCATGCATTTTAGCCTCTTATTTTTCCAAGCTCCACTTCCATATGTTGGCTTTTCTTCTACTTCTGAGTACAAAGAAGAAAATGCTTAATATGGGCACAGGTAACAGTGCTTGTCCATTAATGCCAACTTGTCCCCTACTAGAAGATCAAAATCTGCTAATTGCAAGAAAGGATATCTGAAGTTGAAATCGAAAAGTATTTGAAAATTGATCGAGACTAAAAGTTTTCAGAGACTTGAAGTGACAGCATTATCCAACCACAGCAAATCAGTGTAATGCCACATGTGGGGTCTGGGGAAGGTAGAGTGTACACAAACCTTTATCCCTACCTTTGAGAAGGTAAAGTGACAACATTATCCAAAACATATATTCACATAGGAATAAGGGTAATGCAAATAAGGATGGCATTGAGTCTATACATATACTTAGTCAGATAATAGTCAAAATTCAAATACACAGTAAAAAAAGATGGGAAGAGGGACAAGTTTAACAAGTTCTATGTCTCATCAACTATAATCTCATCGCCCCCTGACAATGCAAACTGGGCTTCTTCTCAATGTTGGGAGCGCGAGTCAGCTTGTTTGAGGATCCACTGACTAAAGATAACAAACCTCCATCCAGAAAAAATCACCTGAACAACAGTATCACAATAAAAAAAAGAATGTAATGTATTTTTTGACTCTACAACACCACAATATCATACCCAATGTAATCCCACAAGTGGGGTCTGGGGAGGGTAGTGTGTACGCAAATCTTACTTCTACAAGGTAGAGAGGTTGTTTCCGATAGTCCCACATTTTTTTTGACTTTGATGTTTTCCTTATTTTAAACTAATAAAGGGAAAGGAACAAATATAACCTTACCACATCCAGCAGATGAATTTCCTCCTATGTTTGTAATACTGTTAATAGCCGATGACATGTTCCTTAAAGGACAATAAACGAAATTGCAGAATGAGACACCTCCACTAATTACTGACCAGCTTTGTCCAATAATTCAAATTCTTTGGTTCCAACTGGCTATCTGAATCTCGCCAAAATTTGATAATATGAAGGCTCTCTTCTTCAGTTGATCTCTGCAGGATAATTCGAGATGCATAACCCTTTTTCCTCATCTCAAGACATATTTCTGAGGGATTGTTAGCAGTAAGCGTGACCATATATAACCAGCCCCTCTCTGACAAAAGATTGTCAGCGGCAGGCAGTATTTTATCTATAACACTTCGACCATGCTCCCCTCCAGCCCAAGCAGAAGTGATACCTTCACAACCAACTTCGTCTTCGGGTGTAGGAACATAAGGAGGGTTCACAACCATCACATCAACCGAACCTGCCAATCGCTTCTCAACTCCAGACGAAATATCTGTGTTTACCAATTCTGCATAAACCCCATGAGCATCCATTGTCTCACGAGTCACCCTTAGAGCATGAGGGTTAATGTCTGTTGCAATATAGTATGGAAAAAATCCTTCATGTCCAAGCATAACCGCAAGTGAAGTAATAACATACCCACTGCCACAACCAATTTCCATACAAATCGAAGGCTGGTGCTGTAACAAGTTAATTCGATCCGCTAATAATGCATCGACCAATGCAAATGAATCATCACATGGTTCATAAACCTCAGGATGTGAACTCACAAGATGGATTTTGGCAATTCTTGAAAGCATCTTAGATAACTCCTGCCAATTCAAAACAAGCTCATAAGGTCTTAGCAATAGGGGCTCTTGATATACCTTTCTATCATCAACAACAAATCACTTCTCCATATCACAGGGAGGCTGCAAATTAGCCAAGCCCGAGCATAGGGCCGGGTGCAGTATTGCAGCAGACGGATTTGTTCACTTGCAAAGTTGCAGTTATGTTTGGACTAAAACTGCACAATATACTACTCCCTCCGTTTCATGTTTGCTTGGCCCATATACTAAAAATAGAATTTTCAATTTACTTGTCCATTTTCACAAATTAAGAGAATTTTATTACTTCTTTCCCATACTACCAGTAGTTGCAAGTGTCAAATTACATTGGAGACAAAGTTTGCATTTTTATTCAATTTTCAAGACTGAATCAAATGCTAATTGCAGGTATCAAATTTTATGTTATGGGGTACCAAGTCTACTTGTTCTATACAACTTGAATTGACAACCATAAATCAAGATTGATTCAAATAGTAGTTGCAGTTATCAAATTGCATATACATTGGACATCAAGTTTGCCTTTTTATTCAACTTATTTCAAATTAAATAGGTAATGTGAGTGTTTTTTTACAAAAAAAAAAAAAAAAAGACCTCAAATTCTTGCAAAAAGTTAACTTTATTCAGTTCTTTTCCTTTTATTTTTTCATCATTTTAACATAAGAAAACTTTTTTTTTTTTTTTGGTTTTCCAATAGGTGGCTGGTACTCACATTGGAGCCGACTAATCAGATTCGCGCATTACAGAGCCTATTTCTGAGTAGCCCTCCCCACATAATTCTTTTCTCAGGACTCAGAACCCGATACCTCTGGTTAAATATATACTAACTAAGAACTTACTAGTTAGAGATGAAGATGAGGATAAAATGGTAAATAGCTAACCTTTCCGGCGTCTGTACAGATGTAGTTGCAGCCGTCTGTTCCGATGCGGCGAGGAGAAGAAGAAAGTTTGGGAGTCTGCTTTTGGTTAAACAGGTGGTGTGGGGATTTGGGGAAATAGCCATAAGTGAATTGTTGGGTAAATTTCACTAATTATCATTAAATTTACTTTGTGTAACAATAATTAAAAGTGATAAATTATTAAATTAACAATTCTTATTAAATATCACCATTATTCACGTAAGAAAAATAAACAATTATTAAGTTGTATTTTTATAAATAGTTGATTATAGTTTATGTAGAAACTTGCAAATGTGATAATTCAAATACGAAATTCAAAAGATCAAAATATTTTTGGATGTTTTTGACCGTTAACTCATAAAGTTTTGAACCTTGAACTCCAATATTTTGTTGGAAAAAAAAAACTCCAATATTTTTATGGCAGTTAAATAATACTTATTTGTGATAGTAATACGGACGACATATATTCTATTATTTTCAGACCCTACTTTATGAAAATACAGTTGTTATTGTTAAATTGTGCTAGTTTGAAACTTCATTCCAGTCTCCATAAAAAGTCATGGACTTTTGAATTGATAAATGTTCAGCCTCCGGTTAAATCTCTTCGAATTTTCATGTTTTAATTAAGAGTATATTTATTCAAATTTTATTTCCATATTTTTTTTTTTTTGGCTAACGCTACCTAAAGCTTGATTAACTATCCCAAAAGTGACTATTGCCATTTGCCAATGTCTTCCCTATTTATTGATTTAATTTATTTTAACCCGTTCAAATTTATCCAAGCGCGCTCACTTATCTCATAAACAGTATCCATATTTATTTTATTTTATTTTTAAAGTAAGACTATTTCTCCCGCCAAAATTATACCCACACAATAGCAACTACTATATAAACACCTTTTGGATAAAAGGTGACACAGAAACTATACATTTCTCCTCAAATTTCTCTCAAAGTCATCTGCTCCATTCAAATTTCCTTCAAATGAGAGAAGAAAAAAAAAAAAGACAAACTCCATTTTCCTTATTTATCCAACAATCTTCGTCTTTCTCGTGTATAATTTTTTCTTATTTCCTTTTAAAAAAAATTGAAGAATAGCGTCGTAGTTTTTACGCGATGAGAAAATTGAGCCGAAATTTGGAGAAAGAAGATGGGTTGGATACAGTATTGGAAGTGCCTCTTCCGGAGGAAATGTTTAGCAAAACAGGTTGTGGCGGTGCAGCAATCAGGTGGAAGAATATGCTACATTTAATGCGGGCTGATAAATTGTCTGATCGATCGAAGGCTGTTAGTTCTAGAAATAATGATCAATTTATGTTCTTGTTGAAAATTGTTGGATCTGCTCTTATACCTTTTCAGGTTCAATTGGATCATGCTGTTACCTTGCCAGTTACAGATGGTTGCATTGTGAGTAATTTGTTTATTTTTCCTTCCAAATTCACGATCAAAGTTTAGAAATTTGAATTGCAAAGGGACAGATGTAGTAATAATTTTAAAAAAAGGGTAGAAACGTTATCTGTTCATGCAAGGTTTGCGGAAGGGTGTATGACGTAGGCAGCCTATCCGATTTCACGTTTCTAACCCGTGACCTATAGGCTGCATCATATTTTGTTGTCATTACTGTTCTTTCCTCTTTTTGTTGTGTTCTGGTCTCCATTTCAAATTGTTTCATTGTTGTTACAGCTCTCGTTTCTGTATTCCCTTTTTCAAACTGCGCTATATCCGAAACAACTGCTCTATCTCTACGAGGCAGGGTGAGGTCTGAATATAGTGTACCCTCGAATACTGGGGATGTTGTTGTTGACCTATAGGTCAAACTGAGATAATTTTACAGTAGCTCCAAAGCTCTCCTTTTGGAATATTTGTATTGGACAAAATAATATTTCTTGAATGAGGATGTTAGTATTTTTATATCAATCAATCACCTCTGCATCATTTTTTATCAAATTAATAGGGTCGGTTTTATGAATTCTCAGTACATATTTGGCTCTATTCCAAATGTAGCACCTGCTTTTGTGGGGTAAATGCAGAGTTGCATAGAGGCAAGGAGTTCAATTGAATCTGGATTTTTTGACATATATGTGAATTGCTAAATTCTCATGAGACAAATGAAGATTCTAGTGTGGTGAAAAATGTGGTCCAAAGATTGCTTTAGGTCATAATCTCAAATTGCAGGTGTGACATTCTTTTTTGAAATCCCATTGTTAGACTTCCTGGTTCCCTATGAAACTCATCATACTGTTATAATCTTGCAAATTCTACTAATTTTATGTTTTCAAATTATTTAAGTGTTTATGTTAAATCTTGAGAGAGTTGAGACAAACAATGTCCAGTTCCAAATTCTTTGTTGCTAATTAATAGTACTAATAGCTTTACTGTACACTGGTGCCTATGGTTTATCCGTGGCAGACTCTAGCAGGCAGCTTTTTGGTTACTAAAATGTAAATGAGAGTCCTCGCTTGCTACCGTTGAAGTGTGTGAGATCTCATCTAAGCTATTAGAGATAGCACACTTAGTTATATTCTCGACACTCTGGTCCTCACATTAGTGCTTGATTCTTTTTCATGAGCCAAACACGTGGAAATTCTTTTTGGTAATGTGTGGTGGCAAGACTCAATCCTAGGACCTATGTCCGCTTTGATACCATTTTGAAGTGTGAGACCATCTCATCTCAAAAACATAAGTTGTTAGAAAGAGCAGCACACTTTTATCTACTAACTTATATTATCAGAATACCTTAACTGATAGATTTTGCTTAAATTTCTTTAAAAAAAACATGCTGAAACCATTCTAATATTGTGGTAATCAGAAGGCTTCTTCTGCAAAATACATAGCACAACAATATCTAGCAGCTAGCGGAGGGCAGGCTGCATTAAATTCAATCAATAGCATGTACGCGGTGGGGCAATTGCAGATGGCAATGTCAGACATTCAGCAAAGTGGTAACCAAATGAATTCCAAAAGGACATGTGAGGACGGAGGATTCGTTCTTTGGCAAAAGAACCCTGATCTCTGGTTCCTAGAATTGGTCGTTTCCGATTGCAAGGTCAGTGCTGGTAGTAATGGTACAGTAGCTTGGAGTCACTCTTCCGCCAATTCTAATGCTTCAAAAGGTCCTCCAAGACCACTCAGGAGGTTCTTTCAGGTATCTTCTTTTGCTTCAGTGGTGTTCCCAGGCCTGAATGACATAATTTTTAGGATTAAAGATATATGTATTGACATTATAATTAGGTTTAGCTTGTAATAGAAAGTTACAGTATTGCTCAGATCCTCCAAAAAGGCCTCTGCTCCCATGTCGGATCTTCCAAAAGCATTTTTGGAGTATATGAGCAACAAACATGACTTACAACAACACTGGGTATGTTGTTGTTGTTGTGATGAGCAACAAACATGACTTACAATTACCATGTGAACTATTTGTGTAAATGCTTTTTAGACTGTCGAGGCATAGAACATAAACTCTTACTTTTTCTCTTGAGATGAGGGTGTATTGGAAACAGCCTCTCTACCTACGTAAGGGTAAGGTCTGCGTACACTTTATCCTCTCCAAACCACACTTTGTGGGATTACACTAGGTATATTATTGTAGTTGTTGTACTCATTATCATCCATGGATGGGCTAATGTAACATACTTCTTGTTTTTGAATAGCAAGTCACACTCTTTCCTTTGTGTTCTTTATAAAATCATACAACAACTAGATCTACTCAATTACAGTGTACATGGTTAAGTATACCATTCTGCTGCCTGCACAAGCTAGAAAGCTTATCAATGTTGATAAAGTTCAGATTCCTTCGTTGTCTTGTTTATGAACTCTTCTTGATCAACAGGGATTAGACCCCAGATCAACAGCCAATTTATTTCTGAATGCTGTTTGTATTGGAGAAAAGAAAATTAAGGATGAAGGATGCTTTATACTAAAACTTGAGGCGAGCAAAGACACGTTGAAGGCACAGAGCACGGCCAACACAGAGGTTGTTCACCACACCATATGGGGTTACTTCAGCCAACGCTCGGGACTTCTCATCCAATTCGAGGACACAAAACTAGTAAGATTGAAGTCAGCGAAAGAAAATGACAGTATATTTTGGGAAACAAGCATGGAATCTACACTTAAAGATTATAGGTATGTTGAAGGTATCAACATAGCACACTGTGGGAGGACTGCAGCAACAATTTATAGATATGGAAAGAACATAGACTATAGAGCAAAACTTGAGGAAACATGGAGGATTGAAGAGATTGATTTTAACATAAGTGGTTTGTCAATGGACTGTTTTTTGCCTCCTGCTGATCTTAACAAGGAAAATGAACATGGAGAATGGGATTCTAGAGCTCTTTAGCTGAAAATAGAATTGTATGCTAATGTGAAATGTTGTTGTATATAAGATAGATAGCCTGTTAGCTCTTCTTCTTATTGCTATGACTATGGATAATCGGTGATCCTCCCCCCCCCCCCCCAAAAAAAAAATTAAAAAAAATTGGATATTTTGATAGCAAAATAGTTCTTTCGTCTCAAAATTCAGGTAATATTCATTACTTAAAGTGGTACTTTCGATCATTCAGCGAAAGGAAAAACTTGATTTCGAATTTGACCAATTCAGATATCAGGAAACAATACAATATTCTGATTTTCCCCATTTTATGTGAATTCTCAGCCTATTATTGTATTCTTCCTAGATTAAAAAACTAACTGCCAAATCACAAAGAAAATAGATTCATACGTTGATACCTTGTGTAAAACGCGTGTGTGAGAAACATTCAATCACGTAGTGTACGAATGAGTTGATTAACATTCCTGTTTTTTTCTTTTCTGACTTTTTTCCGTTTTATCTACATTGCTCGAACTCTTAAAAAATAAAAAATGTCAATGGATGTGTGTTTGATTCTCCACAAGTAATTGAAGGATAAATCTGACACAAGTGCAACATTATTTTTGAAGAGTTCGAGCCACATAACATTTTACCAATTGAAGGTTTTTCTTTCTTGCTGCTGGACATTACTCAAACTTTTAGTAACATCAAAACAAAATGTCCTTGTACTCCTTTTGGACATCCTGAACTATTTGGTACAATTCTACTAACACTATGTGCGAGTATTGATAGAGCTTAAATCAGAATATTAAAGAAAATGAAGTAGTATCTCAATGAATACGGTTTTTTACTTTTACTTTATGGTGTTCAGTTAGTAAGCGTAAAAAATGTTATGGCAAAAGCCTTTATATATAATCAAGGCAAGGGGTGTATGGCCGGGGATATGGCCTATGGGGACGGAGAGGAGTAAATGCCACTTATTTGATCAATCAAACACAAGAAAATTGAAAAGTATCACTCTGTCATGTCAAACACACACTAATTGGAAAATAAAGAGACTTTTTTATTGCAATAAATTTCAAAGTTGAGACTGATAGCGTTTCGATCTATAATTAGATCTAATTCTCCTATCAATAATGGTTTATATCTCAATCTTTGGCGGGTCTCTAACACGACCTTGTTCATCAGGGCAAATTGACACACGATTGCAACATACGTCCATTGATTGAAGACAACTACCCTTAATTAGTATGACGGGTGCTGACATAGAGATTTGTACTTTCTATTATGGCTTTAGCTTTCATGACATCAACTCCTACCAGCTCTGGCCACTCACATTGATGGTGTATTCCACTTTTGCACAGATTTCCAGTACAAGAGCATGTTAGACAAGGAGCGTATGACATTATGGATTTGGATTGGACTAAGACCATATATTGGGAAATGAATAGAAAGCCAAAAAGAAAATATGCTATTGTTTTCTCCATGTTTAAGTTGTTTGTTGTGAATTGTGATGTTGTGCAAATGGAGGGACTTCATATTTTATAGGGCCATAAAACAAGGCTTTTTAATGGAGACTTGATAGATTAATGTAGTCTGATCAAGATTGGTGTAAAACTAATACAGTAATTAAGGAAAATGACTTTTGGGGCAGAATGGGGACATTTAAGACCAATGCATGTGGGTTATTGCGGTACTCCCTCCATTCTTAAATAAGTCATCTTTTAGCCTTTTTCATTTTGTTCCTAAGTTTTTATTTTAGATAATCAAGAAAATATTAATGATGTTCTTTCAATATTTACCCTTCTTTAAATGAAGAGTGTTTTACATAATCAAAACACTAATAAAAAGTTACATTTTTTTGTCTTTTAGGAATGAGAAGTCTAGAGGGATTTTTAATTAAGGGTGATAAAAAAGTTTGAAAATTAAAAAAAGGTGACACAAGTTTTAATTATTGAGTGGAGGTGACAATTTTGTCATTAGTTTTAATGACATGTAGCAATTGTTGTAAGTTGCTGCAGCAACTTGCAGCAAGTTGCAGCAACTTGCAGCAACTTGCAGCAATTTCGATAGTTGCTGCAGCAACTTCGACTGTTGTTGCAGCAACTTCAAAAGTTGCTGCAGCAACTTCCTAACGACTACTTAACAAAAAATTTGACTTCAGCAGGTCAAACTTGTCACCTTTTTTTAATTCAACACTTTTTTGTCACCTCCTTCTCAATTCTCTCAAGTCTCTTAAGGGTGTGCCTAAGCTAAAAAGATCACTTACTTAGAAACAGAAGAAGTATTATAGATATTTTCTACTTTTGTTTATGTCATTCATGGAAAAGTGAGATGCAAATTTTGAATTTCATTCTCTTTCTATCAAGTTAATACAAATGTTTTATGTTTTCAATGCATAAAAAAAAAATCTCTCTTTTCCTGGCACATCTTTAGCTCCCGTTTGACCATAGATTTTAAAGTTGAAATTTGAAATTTAATTTTAAAACTTGAAGTTGTGTTTCGACATACATTTTACTTGAAAAAAGTTTTAAACTTTTATGAGCGACAGTTTTGAAAACCCCAAAACTGGTATGGACCAATTTTTGAAACTAGAAATTTTTTAAGACAAAATTTTAAAGTCTGATCCAAAATCTATGGTCAACCAGATATTTGAAGATAAATTTATAAATTTTGATTCAAAATCTATGATCAAACACTAGCTTCATGAGTTTATATTAATAAAAAATTTAGCAAAAGTTGAGGATTTGAGAGATTGATTTTAACATTAATGGTTTTTCAATGGACTGTTTTCTGCCTCCTGCTGAAGTTAACAATGAAAATGAAGAATGGGATTCTAGAGTCTCTTTAGCTAATGTGAAAATGTTCTGGCATATAAGATAGATAGGCTGTTAGCTCTTCTTCTTATTGCCTTTACTATGTCTATGGGTAACCAGTGGTGTTTTTTTTTGGAAATATTGAATATTTTGATAGAAAAAGAGTTTTTTTGTCTCAAAATCCAAGTAATATTTATTATTACTAAAGTAGTTCTTTCCTGCTGCAGGATATTATTCAAACTTTTTGTAAAATCGAAACAAAATTTCCGTTTACTCCTTTTGGACATCCTGTACTATTTGGTACAATTCTACTAAGACTGTTTAAGAGTGTTAATAAAGCTTAAATTGGAATGTCGAAGAAAATGTAGTAGTATCTCAATGAATAAGTTTTTTTACTTTTCCCTTATGGTGTTTGGTTAGTAAACATATATTATTGTAAAAATATTTATATATAATCTAAGCAAAATTTTAGAAATATCAATAAATAAACTTAACTAGAAAAAAAATAACAACATTTACGTAATTACATGTCATAGCAACTCTATGCTTTATTTTCTCCTTTAATTTTCTTTCTTATAGCAACTCTCTCCTTTATTTTCTCCTTTAATTTTCTCTCTTTCTCTATCTTCTATTTCTATCATCTATTTTCTTTCTTCTTTTTATTTTTTCCTTTTTTTTCTTTTTCATTCTTTTCTCTTTTTTTTTTTATATTTTCTTTTTTTTTCTTTCTCTTTTTTTTTTTATAAAAAAAAAAATTCATCCTTTTTTTTTCTTTCTCTTTTTTTTTTTATAAAAAAAAAAATTCATCCTTTTTTTTTCTTTTGTATTTTTTTTTCGTTTTTGTTTCTTTTTTTCTTTTGTATCTTTTTCTTTTTTCTTTTTTTCTTTTATTGTCATTTTTTTTTCTTCTATTTTTTTCATTTTTTTCTTTTTCTGTTTTGTTTTCCTTTTTTTCTTTTGTATTTTTTTTTCGTTTTTGTTTCTTTTTTTCTTTTGTATCTTTTTCTTTTTTCTTTTTTTCTTTTATTGTCATTTTTTTTTCTTCTATTTTTTTCATTTTTTTCTTTTTCTGTTTTGTTTTCCTTTTTTTCTTTATCATTTTTTTATATATTTTTTTCTTTTTTTGTTGTATTTTATATTTTATATATTTTTTTCTTTTTTTGTTGTATTTTATATTTTATATATTTTTAATATTTTATATTTATTTGTATCAAATTATATATTTCAAATAAATTTATTATTTGTATACAAGCAAGTATATAGATTAATTGTATTTGCTTGAGTCTAAAATATATAAATATGTAATATATCATTTAATACAAATATACCGTTAGTATTTGTATATTAAATTTATTATTTATATTTATATATTAATAAGTATCATTTGTATGTGTATGGTTCACGTTGTATAAACATGATCATTTTATACAAATGTAACATTTGTATTTGTATGATTTATCATTTGTATTTGTATTGTTAAATTTGTATAAATAAAATACAATTCATATCAATGAATATATATATATTCAAGTGTTCATAAAAAAAAATCTTTTTCAATTGTTTAAAAATACAAATGATTCAGTCAACTACAAATTCAAATACAAACAAATGAAATTACAAATACAGATACAATATGCGATCAATTACAAATACAAATACAAAATAGTTATTTACAAATACAAGTGCATCGATGAAAATTGAATACAAATACAAATATAAACAAAATGAAACCACAAAATACAAATACAATATGCAGTTAACTATAAAATACAAATACAAAATAATTCTTTAAAATACAAGTGCATCAACGAAAATAGAATTGTATAAAAACATATCATTTGTATTTGGATGATTCCATTGTATCAACAAATACATTTGTATAAACGAATATAAAAAAAAAATAATGGTACAAATACAACTACAATAAGTGATTTGATATTTTCGTTATTATCCATGGTTTGTGCTCAACGTATCCACGTTTTCGAAAATACAAAAATAAAATAGAACCAAAAGAAAAAAATTAACTAAGACAAAAAAACAAGAAGAAAAAAAAAAAAGCGAAAAGAAAGAAATGGAAAGAAAAAAAAAGAGAGAAAAAACTAAGAAAAAAAAAAGAGAAATAAAGGCTAAAGATAGAAGAGAGAGGAAAAAAAAAAGAGAGGAAAAAAATAGGAAAAAAATCCAAAAAGAAGAAAAAAAATGTAAAAGGAAAAAATAAAGGCTAAAGAAAGAAGAGAGGGAGAAAGAGAGAAAGATGAGGGAGGATAAAAACCCATTAAAATATTGCTATTTTTGTTATGTTTGGTAATTATTTTAAAGTGTTGCTATAAGTTATAATTAAGAATTTAAGTTTGTTGTGCTGTGTAATTTTCCCCAAATATTATGGGGTAGAGGGGTGTGTGGTGGGCCAATGTCTATGGGGGATGGAGAAGAGCGAATGCCACTTATTTTGGTCATTCAAACACAAGAAAATTGAAAAATGTCATTCTGTCATAGCAGACACACTCTAATTAGGGAAAAAAAAGGAGAGATTTTAGTAATAAATTTCATAGTTACCAACATGGATTGTGGTGTAGTGGTAGGACTGCTCCATCTTTAACCAGAGGTCTCGGGTTCGAGCCTTGGGTATGGAGAGAATCCTGTTGGGACCGCCACCCCCAGAATGGGCCCTGCAGTGCGAGATCCGAATTAGTCGAGCTCCAATGCGGGCACCGAATACCGGGTGGGAAACCCCAAAAAAATAAATTTCAAAGTTGAGAATTATAGTGTTCCAATATAAACTTAAATTTAATTCTCCTATTGATGAAGTTTTATATCCCAACCTTCGGCAGGTCTCTAACACGACCTTGGTCATCGGGGCAAAGCAACACACGATTGCAACATAGGTCCGCTGGTATAAGACAACCACCCTTTAGCACAACGGCAGTGACATTGGGATTTGTACTTTCTACCGCGACTTTAGCTTTCATGACATCAACTCCTACCAACTCTGGCCACTCGCATTGATATGAAAATTCTAGACTTTTGCACTGATTTTCAGTACAAGTGCAATCTAGACAAGGAGGATATGGCATTTTGGATTGGATTATGACCATATATTGGAAAATGAATAGAAATACAAGAAGAAAATGTGCTTTTGTTTTCTCCATGTTTGAGTTGTTTGTTGTGAACTGTGATGTTGTGCAAATGGAGGGACTTCACATCTTATAGGGCCATAAAACAATGGCGATATGCTTTTTATGGAGACTTGTAGATTACTGGTTGGACCAATTTTTGAAACTTTGAATTTTTTTCATAAGACAGATTTTCAAAATCTGATCTAAAGTATATGGTCAAACAAATATTTGATGATAATTTTTAAAATTTAATTCAAAATATATAGTCAAACGCTAGTTTGATGAGTTTATATTACCAAAATTTTGAATACCAAACTTATTTTTCTTTTCTTGTTCATATCTATCATTTAAAGATTTTGCTTAAGTAAAACAATTGGCGATCTTATGAAGAAACTTATTCGGTTTGGTTTTTTAAATAGAAGGCAGGCACAGAATTTTTAGGGGTGTATGTTCAATATTTAGTTTGATATTCTAAAAATTTAATTTCTATAATCAAACTTTGGTATTTGATTTAATATTTTAAAAATTCAATTTCTAAAAATCAAACTTCGATATTCAGTTTAATATTTTAATACGATAAATCTCAATTCGATTGGTAATTCAATTTTCGATGATTTATACTCACGGCTACATGCACTCACAGGTTAAGTTGCACAAAGTTTGATTCATATGAGAACCCCTAGGTTCCATCATTTGTTGTTTAATCATTGATATTGGTAACTCACTAGCTAGCTCGACTTTTACTTTCAAGCTTGATCCAATTAGAAACTACTATCTACACTCTTTTTTTTTCTTTTTAATTATAGTTCAAATTTAAAACCTTTAATTAAGGGTGAGAAAATCTTACTCCATCTCACCACTTTCTATAACGATAATTTAAATTTCATTTCTCATAATTTTTTTCTTTGATTTCTCATCCAATGTTCGCTCCTTGCATTAGGCCCGACTAATTCGAATTCACAATAAGTAGGGCCCATTCAATAGCGCCTGATTAATCCAGATTCACTATGCGTAGGACCCATTCAATAGGTCAGACTAATCTGGATTCACTATGCGTAGGACCCATTCAATAGGTCAGACTAATCTGAATTCACAACACGTAAGCGTCATTCAATAAAAAATTATCCATCAAAGATTTATTTTTCATATACAAGACTTGAAACCAAAGTAGACGTTTGACCATGAAAATTAAATTTTTTAGAGTTGAAGTTGAAGTTGGAATTGGAGTTATGTTTGGCCATGAAAATAAATTTAACTTTTTGTAAGAAAAGTAAAAGTGAAAACAAGAAAAAGTTATTTTCACTTTTCCAGAATTTTATTTCACTTTAGTGAAAAAAATTTCATGGCCAAACACCATGAAATTTCAATAAAATAAAATAAAATTTTAGAAAAAAATGAAAAAAATTTATGACCAAACAGACCCAAAACCTCTGATTAAGGAAGGAACCACCACATACTTCTATGATATTTCTCATAGTCACACCACACACACAACCAAACACTATACTGGTTTGTTTTGGTAGCTAAAAATTAACTAGGACTCACATGTATTTTCTCAAAACTACAGTGGCAAAAATGGATATTCACCACTTTTCTCCCCCAAACGCCGCACAACCCAAACCCTAGCACTGCCCATACCCCTATTTAAACAACATTTTCTCCAAAATTTCTTCAAACAATTTGCTTTTCTTCATCAATCTAGATTACAAAACTAGTTCTATTTGTGGAGGATTATCGAAAATAATCTCTCTATCTTTATATTTATTTGGTTAATTATATTTTTTTGGTGTTTATAGCATCAAATTTACCCTCTTCTTGTACTAATTATGTGAACAAGGAGATAAAGCTGATGCATAAACTGATACGGTTGGCTTACCAGCTCATTGCATTCTTTTCCTTGTTGCCTTTGTGCCAAATGGTCCTACCGAAATTCTAAAATTTAAGATTTTTTTTCTCTAAATCTGGTGATTTTTTTATGATTTATCTTTGGTAGATGATGATACATAATGTAATTACTGAATAATCATGTCGATTATTTACTCCGCTTATTATCTGATGCCTTTTATTACTTAGATTCAGATCTACTTGTTAATTGTTAATATTTTCGATTTTTTTGGATAAGAGTTACCTGATACCTGTTGTTGGTGAGAGATGACAGGTATCTCGTGGAATTATTTTAAGTACCTGTACTTGGTGGGTAAGGTTAAGCACCTGTCGTTGGTGGGAGGTAACAGGTGTTTCATGAAATTAGTTGAGGTAACTGTGTTGGTGGGAGGTGAAATGCATTTTCGTCGAATTAGTGCTGGCCCGGACACCATAGTTATAAAAAAAATAAATCGTTTTTCCCCTTAATGTAATGATTTTTTTTATGATTCATCCTTTGGCAGCTGATGATTAACTGTAAATACTGAATAATCATGTTGATTATTTACTCCGCTTATTATCTGATGCTATTTAATTTCTTTGATATAGTTTAATTGTAGATTTTTCTTTCCGAGTTTCTTGTTTTATGTATTGATTTATTTTTTCGGTGGGAGGCAGATGATGTTAAACAAACAAAATCTTATACTACACACTGAAATTAAATGAAGAAAAATTAACTCTCAATTACTTCTCTGATGCCTCCTAATTATTGTTTTTGAATTTTTTTGTTATAATTTGTTTAATAAATTAATGTTGTTGGCTTAATGATGAGATACAAGCAGACGGGCGGTCTGAACTGATGCCATGTTGATTGTCTGCACAGCTTCCATTTATGGAATTTCTCTTAAAGCTGATTGCTACTCTTATTTACTAACAAATTTGATTTATTAATAAGTTTTCTAGTTTTATCTGGTTGCAGTGATGAACTTGCTGAAATTATGTCTGGACTTATGATAAATCCATGATTAGTTAATTGCAATTTCTGAGCAGCTTTGTCATTTCTCTGTTGGCGGTTGACGCCTTTACCTGTTTTTCAAAAAATTGCTGCTTATCGGTGCTCTCCCTTAGACATTGCTGATTTGCTTGCTTTTCTTGCCTCTTTTTGCTAGAACAACACTAACAATGACATTGTATTTTATATGAGACATGTGGATTGTATATAAAATTATTGTTGTAAGTTAGAAAGGTGTAGGTACTTTCGTTGTGGTGGTCATATTACTGGTTGCTGTTACTTGAAGCTAGAGTTTGCTTCATTCAACTTGTGTCTGCAGTGAAGGATTTTTTTGCACAAAAATTGGTTGTCCTTCAATTTTTGGGTAAAACTTTGTGCACAAGTGTTTTATGAATATTTTTTAAGGTAAAACTATTTGTGCCACAGGTTGATATTTTGTGGGTTTTTTTTTCATTCAGTTTGGAATGAAAATTATATCACAGTTATGGCATGGCTCTACCAAATTTCTGTTTGACATTTACATGTCTAAAAATCTTCAATTTGATTCGAGTCATTAGCTTTGTTAGTGTAGGTTCTATGGTGTTACACCAGTTGGTTGGAAGCACCTCCATCCCTGAATTGTACGAAAAAACTACTTCCGCAACTGACACTACACATCACAAGGATTCCTCTCTGCAATTAGTGTCATTTTGTTCTTCAAAGTAAACATTATTGTGTGATAAGTTTGGTTAAAAAAGATATGTATAATGAAATCCTTTAATGACGGGCTTCAAAAAAGAGTCTGCAGCAAGTGCCGGTTAATGGTAACTCGTCTGCCGCATGAAGCCTAAATGAATTAATATCCAAGATGAAGATCCATTTGAGTTATTGTCTACTCTCTTGACACAATATCTTGGATATATTTATATTTGTTGCTCAATTTTGTACAAGGCATTTCTCAGACAGCGGGTATTTTCTTCTTATTTCTAATAGAAATTACCCTTTGCACGGTGCCTATACATTGCTACTTATCACGATTGGAGGATGTTGTTGTTTTCCCCCAACATTCCTTCAAATTTAAAGTAGCCAAATTGTTTTAACTATCAAATTGTTTTACGGTGATGAGGTGCTAACATGTAAGGAGATCTATTTAAAGCTTGGATCTTCGATGAAATTTGCTTGTTACGCTTGGCTTCTGAGCTTTGTATCGTCAATGTACTACTTGTTTTTTGATAGAGATTTACAAAACCTGTTGAAAAAAGCAGGGATCTATTGCCTTATTTGTGAATGGGTCTCTCGAATGGGTCTCTCGTAAACTTCAGGAATATCAATAATTTGCATTGTTATTGGGTGAACCACTTGACCCTCATGATGGAATGGTTCAGTAAACGCTGATACATACTCTCTTAAGTTATAATTTATTTTATGATGTGTTTGCAATGAATAATAATTGACGGATCAGAAATTTTAGAGTTAATTCCTTAAATTGTCATTTAATTTGTAAAAGTATTTCATTAAAGTAACTATTGAATTATTTTTTAATTATATTGTCACTCAACGTGTAGAAAATTTTATTAAAGTTATTTTTGAATTTTATTGAAGAACATTTTACTCAAATTAGTCTCGCATCTACCAACCTTAAAATCTATCGTTGTTGGAATTCACTATTTAGATATATTTTTTCTTTCATTAAATTTTTTTCTATTTCAATTTTAAAATTTCGTTGTATTTAATCTCCTTGTCATCTCCGTTGTATGTATGTAGAATTTCGTTATATAACTGTAAGTTTGAATTTGTTAAAAAAATTGAAATTCGTTTTTAATAATAAATTTAATTAAATATGTAATGATTAGAACTCAAATTTCATTTGTTTGTCTTGATTTTTTTTGTTTATATATTTTTCTTAATTAGCTATGCAATCTTGTTGTTAAAGGACTATACTAAATATTTCTATGTTGCTTACCCTCTTCAAAGATTTCTGCTCATTATAATTTTCTATTAAAATAATGGATTATTGGCAAATAGCCAAAGACATAGATAGAGCTTTTCACCAGTACCGATTATTGTTAAGAGTATAAGATAATATTTGATTATTGAATTACACAAATATTCAACAAACATTAACATTTCCCAAATTATAAATGATTAATTTTAGATTTAAGTTATGCAGACAATTATTGAATTGAAAAGATGTTGGCAGTAATGAAATTATGTATGCAGGTTGTTATTAAAAATGGAGCGTGTTGTAAATCCCGATTTTGTAGTTGGTACGCTTTTTCGTATACAGGATGATCATAGGTCTGAGTGGCTTTGGAAGGGAAAAATACATATAAGAGCATGTATGAGGCCTGATCGATTGGATAAGGATTGGAAGTTATTTATTTCACACTCATTTTACGATCGTGTTGCGGAGTATTTACCTACCGTCGGATTACTTAATGTGATAAAAGTCAGTAGGATACAGTATGATCGCTCATTTTTTATTGTCATGGTTGAGCGATGAAAGCCTGAGATTCATTGTTTTCATCTATCTTTCGGTGAGGTAACTATCACGCTACAGGACGTCATGTACGCTCAATAATCTCAACGGGAGTGTCCTGTAGCGTGATAGTTATCTCACCGAAAGGTAGATGAAAACAATGACTCTCAGGCTTTTATCGCTCAACCATGGCAGTCAAAAGTGAACGATCATACTGTATCTTACTGACTTTTATCACATTAAGTGAATCGACGGTAGATAAATACTCCGCAACACGATCGTAAAACGGGTGTGAAATAAATAACTTCCAAACCTTATCCAATCGGTCAGGCCTCATACATGCTCCTATATGTATTTTTCCCTTCCAAGTCACTCAGACCTATGATCATCTTGTATACGAAAAAGCGTACCAACTACAGAATCGGGGTTTACAACACGCTCCATTTTTAATAACAACCTGCACACATAATTTCATTACTGCCAACATTTTTTCAATTCAATAATTGTCTGCATAACTTAAATCTAAAATTAATCGTTTATAATTAGGGAAATGTTAATGTTTGTTGGATATTTGTGTAATTAAATATTATATTATACCCTTGACAATAATCACTATTGGTGAAAAGCCCTATGTCTTTGGCTATTTGCCAATAATCCATTATTTTAGTAGAAAATTGTAATAAGCAGAAATCTTTGAAGAGAGTAAGCAATATAGAAATATTTGGTATAGTCCTTTAACAACAAGATTGCATAGCTAATTAAGAAAAGATAAACAAGTGAAATTTGAGTTCTAATCATTACATATTTAATTAAATTTATTATTAAAAATAAATTTTAATTTGTTTTAACAAATTCGGACTTACAGTTATACAACAGAATTCTACATACATACAACGGAGATGACAAGGAGATTAAATACAACGGAATTTTAAAATCGAAATAGAAAAAGATTTAATGAAAGAAAAAATATATCTAAATAGTGAATTCCAACAACAACGGATCTTAAGATTGGTAGATGCGAGACTAATTTGAGTAAAATGTTCTCCAATAAAATTCAATTTGAAAAAAATCAAGACAAACAAGTGAAATTTGAGTTCTAGTCATTAAATGTATTATTATAAATTAAATTTTTAACAAATTTGGAATTACAGTTCTACAACGGAATTCTAAATACATACAATGGAGATGGCAAGGTGATTAAATACAGTAGAATTCTAAAATCGAAATAGAAAAAGATTTAATGAAAGAAAATTAAAAAAAGCAAACCTAAATAGTGAATTCCAACAGCAACGGATCTTAAGGTTGGTAGATGCGAGGTCCGTAGATCTTCGAATTTCGACGAACAAGATTGTTTTTTGTCAACTTTAGTGAGGGAAGAGGGGACCGCTGCTGAGAGGAAAAAAAAAGTTAAAAAATGAAGGTTTGTTCGGTGGTGGAGCCGATGAAAGAGAAAACAATGACATATTGGAGGTTTTAGTTTTGGGTTATAAATAAAATTATTTTTTAAACTACATCGGAACTTTTAGTTCTGGTTTCCAATAAAAAAAATTTGTTTTAATTAATCCAGTATTAAAAATTTCGGGTTATAAATAATTTATAATCCGGAGTTAATTTATAACCCAAAATTATTACTTTCGGGTTATAACTCGGAGGTTTAACTCCGTTTTTAAAGTTTTTTTTATTGTTCCAAGCAGTCAACGGAGACGTTAACTAAATATCGTAAAACGAAAGAAAATATTTCGGGTAACCTATTTTGGTTACTCTTTAAATCAGTGGCTTATTTTCGTCACTTTCTTGCTACCTTGACTCATTTCGATTGCGAGTTCCATTTGTGCCAAGTACAGACCTCGGTGGGTGCAAATAGGGGTGGGCATAAAAATCAGAGAACCGAAAAACCGTACCGAACCGAATTAGTTCGGTTCTTCGGTTCGGTGTTCGGTTTAGGGGTAACGGTTCTTCGGTTTATTTATTTCTTATTTTTTTTTTTAATTTTCATTTAGCTCATGTTTGCCAAAACTTTTCAAGACCAAGCATCAAAACCCATACTCAATTACTCCATCAATATTTACCTTCCACCCTTATTACTTTTACATTTTCCTAATTTTTAATTTTAATTCCTAAAATACTTATATTTCTAATTGTAATTCCTAAAAAATTTTCACACAAATACTCCTAATTTCTAATTGTAATTCCTAAAAAAATTTCACACAAATACTACCACCGTATTGTGCTATGAAAAATAGAGCACTACAATGATATATATTTGAAGTTGTCCTCACTTGATAGTCTATTTACAATGTTTTAGATTTTTTAGTGTCTTATATTTTGATTCGGTTCACATTTTATTTTTTATTTTGCACCGAAAAACCGATTTAAAAACACCGAATTAAACCGAACCGAAGTTGAAAAAACCGAACCGAATTAGTTTGGTTCGGTGTTCGGTGCACACTTTTCCAAAACCGAAAACCGAAGAACCGAACCAAAATTTGATAAAATCGAACCGAAGAACCGAACGCCCACCCCTAGGTGCAAAGGTTCATTTGAACTCCTTTTCAATGAAAAGTTACATCCTATATATAAAATTGTAATTATCTTTTTTATGTGTATATAATAAATATTATATTTTTGTAATTCAAATTTTAAATTCTTTATAAAAATTCTGAATCCACCATGAATTCTTATCTTAAAATACTTTAAAAGATTTGACAAATCAAATGTGAAAAGGCCATTTCATTGCAACTCCGTCAAAATAGAAAGCTGTTGACATGTTTGGAATTTGTAGCATTTTCCAAAATGGATTGCTTTCATAACTACATAAATGCTAGCCAAGTGATACAACCTATTATTTCTTTTGTTAGAAATATTTTAAGTACCACATTTAGAAATGTAATCTAATTATGTTAGTGAAATTGAGTTGAGCTAAAGTGTTCTGAGTTGTACTAATTATTACATTTTTTCCTTTTAATTTTTATGACTTAGTGCATATTTCGAGATCTAAGTTTTTTATTTTGATGGTAAATTTGGACATACAATCTTTTTACATATGATAAATTACATAAAAAAGTACTATAAATTAAAAGAATTAACAATTCAAAAGGCATATGAAAAAATTGTAATAATTCTTTTATTTGACTCTCAAAATTTCTACTATAGTATAAATTGAGATAAAATATGTACAACTTATAATTGAGCTATGTATGCTACATGGATTCTCTATTTGTAAACATATCCGTTAAAAAACGAGCATCCTATGGATATTATAATATTTTCTACAAATATTAAAAATACATTTGAAATTAACAATATAGAAAAACTGCACATATCTATATCAGACATTCACATGCAGCCGAATGCCCTTTGCGAGTTCACCTAACAATACCATCGTCAATTTATACCCAAATTTAGCACTAAATTTTTTTTGTTTAACTAACAGTCTTATTAATTTGAATTTGTTAAGAGGTAAAAAGTTTTCTATCAGGAAGTTATTACTTTTAGCTAAAGAAAAAAGAAACAATCCCCACTTTACTTTTCTTGGGCAGATATTGCATAAATAAAATAAAAATAAATATTTTTATAATATACGAATTATTATTCTCTAAAATTTGCAATACAATAGTATAAAAATATAAGTACTTTCACGGCATAGCCCATGTTTCAGCTAAATAGGGGTGTTGTAGCCTAATTTTGACACATTATCATCCATAGTCAATGTATCAACTGACTGTATTCGATATAAAATATAAATACAGTGATTAATTACATGCATCAAAAAAATATTTTTTGTACTCGTTAGCTGGGCAACTGTTGTTTTACTATATTTGTATCGACGAATACATGTGTATCAATAAATACAAATCTTTTTTTTTTCTTCCTTTTTTTGTATTTTGAATTTTTATTCCTCTTTTTTTCACCTTTTTTTATTTTGTATTTTCACATCTCTCTCTCCCTCTCTCTCTTTTTCAAATGTATCAAACTTAACATTTGTATTTGCTTGAGTTTATCATATACAATTACAAATGTATCATTTGTATGGATGGTTCAATTTGTATCAACAAATACAATTTGTATTTTATAGAACAAACTACAAATACAAATATATCATGAATTATATTTAAAATGCAAATACAAAAATATCACGAGTTAGAGTATTTTATAGAACAAAATTTGATTGTATAAATTACATATAAAATACAAATATAAATTAAAAAATATCCAACTGGCATGACCAAATATCAAAAATTACTTGAATATATTTACATTTCTTTGGTCTAATATTATATCTTAAATAAATTTTTTGCACACATATGTATGTATATAATACAATCAGTATAGAAGGACCAAAAAAAAGAGCAATATAAAAGTTTACACTAATCAAAAAAGGAACAAAATCAGCAAAAATGAGAAGGGGAATAAAATAGAGAGACAGTCCAGTGGTTAAAGCTTTTCTAAAGAAGCCTTGGTGCTCGGGTTTGAATCCCAGGACAGCAGTTTTTTCCTTGTGCTATTTTTTTCTTAATAGGAGGAGGAGGGCTATAAATTGTACTATTCAATTAAGAAGTAAGGCTATAGATTATAATTAATTGAAACAACTTATGTTTACTACCTCATCTAGTTTTCTCATTATTTATGAAAAAATAAAATAAACATACATCTTAACTTACCATATTTATACAAATCTCTATTTTTATAAAGTAATCACAAAAATTTCAATTAATTATGTATCTTTGTTGAATGTATTGAGAGCTAATTATGTATCTCGAAAGACCCAAAATTTAAAAAAATGTATCGAAAGCTAATTATGTATCTTTACAAAGGAAAAAATATATCTTTGTTGGATGTATTATGTATCTTGAAAGACCCAAAATCAAAAAAAATATATTAAGAGTTAATTATGTATCTTTACAAAGAAAAAAATGTATCTTCGTTGGATGTATCGGGAGCTAATTATGCATCTCGATAAATTCAAAATTAAAATAATTATATAAAATATCAAAATTTTTTATAATTAAACTTTAAATTGTCTAAATTTATATTGTTTATACTTATTTTATGTCATAAAATATCTTCGTTGGTTTGTTGAATAACGTGTTGACGATATTCTAACTTTAGATCTCCATAAAGTCCTAATATCGTCAACACGTTAAACAGTTAGCGAAAGGATGAATGTTAGCTGACCCACCAAGTGTTGAAAGCGTATAAAGACATTGACGCCACAAAAAGTCTAATTATATTCAACAAACCCCACATGCCCTGTTTTATTATGAAAAAAAATAGGTGACACTGATAAAATATCCAAATTGTATTTATCATATAATTATAATTTTAAAAGATTCTAAAATGTGGATATATTTTGAATTTTAAAACACAGACTTCATTCTCTTATTATATAAGAGAGAGTTGAGCATCTAAAGTAGGCACTTTCGATCGACATACCTGTTTCAGTTGCTTCATTTGTGATTTTACTATATCATCTCTAAGTAATTATTATAAATCATCTAAGTATTATAAAATAATAAGAGAGAGTTGAGCAGCTGAAGCAGACAACTCTCGGTCGACATGCCTGCTTCAGCTGATTCACCTGTGATTTTATTATATCACCCCTAATTAATTATTATAAGTCATCTAAGTATTATAAAATTAATAATATTTAATTAAAAAAAAAGTAAAATAGACACAAAATAATAAATTAACTCTTAACTTGACGTCTTATATGGGGCTCATTTAAAAAAATTTCCAGAAGTAATTTTTATAGTAACTTTACTATATCACTTCTAATTAGTTATTATAAGTCATTTAAGTATTAGAAAATAAATAATATTTAATAACAAGGATAAAATAAATACAAAATGATAAATTAAAAATGGACAGATAAAGTACTTTTCAACAGTAATATCTGTATCAAAAAGGAAGTATTATTTTAAAAAATATAATAGAAAATTTCGACAACAAAAAAAAACAACTTTTAAGGAGTTGATGACAAGTCTGCTTCAGCTACTTCAACTGCTTCAATCGTGATTTTATTATATCACCCTTAATTAATTACTATAAATCATTTAAGTATTAGAATAATAATAATATTTTTAAAAAAAAGATAAAATAGACACAAAATGATAAATTAACTCTTGATGTTTTAAATTAACTTGACGTCTTATATGGGGCCAACTTGAAATTTTTTCACAAGTATTTTTTATAGTAATTTTACTATATCACATCTAATTAGTTATTATAAGTCATTTAAGTATTAGAAAATAAATAATATTTTATTTAATAACAAGGATAAAATAGATACAAAATGATAAATTAAAAATGAACGGATGAAGTACTTTTCAATAATAACATCTATGAATATTTCAAATATGAAGGAAATTATTGTTAAAAAAGGGATTATGTAAAAAAATTTAAAATTAATTAATTTTTTTTTTTAAAAAATTAATATTCTTTTTTGGTCGAATTTAAAATGAAAGTGCAACACATAAATTTTTAAAAAAATATATAAATAGTGAGCTCATACTTAGCACACACGTCCTGCCACTAGTATGTATATATGTGTGTGCTGAGATAATATGTGATATAGTTTTTCACGCATTTTTAGTTGATACAATATGTGCAGACACAATTGATGGCTGATACTTACCACATGATATAGTTAATACTTATTGTGCTGTCTGATATAGTTGATGTTCGTTGTCTGAATATAATTCTTTCGTTGATGCAATATGCATTGATGTAGCTGATCGCTGATACTCACCGCTTGATATAGGTGATATCCATCATCTAATATAGGTGATATTCATCGCATGAATATAGTTTTTTCATTAGGAAAAAGGGTCAAATTTATTTCTTTACTTAAAAAAATTGGTTAAATATATTTTTCCTCATAATTTGGAATTAAATTTATCTTCGTTGTCATATTTTGAGGTCAAATTTATCCTTGATGTTTAAAAACTCTTTACTTGTACCCCTCCTTTAACAGAAAAAACCAAATCGACGTTAAATGCCCTATTTTTTAAAAATAAAATACACCCTAATCTAACCCACCCGACCTGACCAACAAAAAAGACACAAACAAATAGACCCCTTTCTCAATTCTGTTGGACAAATTTTCCCAACGAACAAATAAACTCTAAACTATAATTATTTATCCTTTAAATTTCTAATAGCTAATCAAGCCAAAAAAAAAAAGTATTCACCTGTCTAATTTATACGCTACACTTTTTTTTTAGTCATTTTTGAAATAAATGATATATTTGATATATTCAATAATAATTTAATTTTAAAATATTTATTTTATCCTTAATAAAATAATTTATAATCATACAAAAAATTTTAACTTATTTTAAACTATAAATTTTAAAATTTTTTTTTTCTTCTAAAACTACGTATAAAATTAAACTTCAATCACATAAATTAGGACCGAGACATTAGCATACAGTGAGAACACTAATATGTTAATGGCACTGTCCCACTCTCTTTACTCTCGGTGCTTCCCTTACCTTCACCTCATCTCATTTTCTCTCTCACTTCACTTCCACACACTATTCCTTGAACTTCAAAATAAAAATAAAAAAATAAAATAAAATCCCAACATCACCTCTATTTAATCCACACATCACTTCTTAATTCTCCCAAAAAATATAAAAATAACTCTGCTATTACTTCTGCTTATATAAAGATCTCATCTTTTCTCAATTTTGTCAAAAAAAAAAAAGGGAAGAAAAATCATGAGAATATACCAAGAAATGAAAGATGAAGAAGCACAATCAAGAAATAGTAATAGTAATATTACAAATAATGTAACAACAGTTTCTTCTGCTGTTTCAGTAGTAACACCAGTGGCTACTATTGCAAAAAAAGATCAAGGAATTAATGGGCTATTTGGTAAAGGAAAATACAAATTGTGGGTGTTGGCTGCAATTCTTTTGCTAGCTTTTTGGTCTATGTTTACTGGTTCACTTACACTAAGTCTCAATTGGTCTACTGCAAATCTCAGCCGTTTATCTGATTTCTCTATCCATGAAGATCTTGATATTCTGGTATTGTTTCTTGTTCCTTTTTCTTTTATGGGTTATGTTTGCTAAATGGCTAAATTGTTAGTGGTTATGTAAAAATATTTGATTTTGGTTATTTTGCAAAAAGGCAAAGTTGTTGCGTAATTAAAGAAAAAGATATGATTTTTGCTAGATGGGTTATTTTGTTAAAAGGCAAAATTGTAAGTAATTAAGAAAAAAGATTTGATTTTTGCTAAAAGGCAAATCATAAGTAACTAGGAAAAAGATTTGATTTTTGCTACATGGGTCATTTACTAAAAGGCAAATCATTAAGAAAAAAAGATTAGATTTTTGCTGGATATAGTAATAGTATATTTAGCAGACTCAGCTTGTTTGGTATTGAAATTAGTTGATTATTGGTAGTATTAGCCTAATTAGGACTACATTTCAGGTCAATTCACCTTAAAAGTTATTTTTTTGCTTTTTCCTCTTTCTAACTTTCTCTTCCTTTTCTATTTTGCTTTTCCTCTTTCTGTTTTTTTTTTTAAAAGCTTTAGATGATGGAATTACTTTTTTTATGTGGGGGTCTTTGATCTCTTGAAATTAGACCATTTTGTGTGTTAAAATGTTAACTTTGAATAGTTATTTCTTTGGTAGGTCATTTGCTATGAGGAAAATAATAGGTAAAATTAAGAAAAAGAACTGATTTTTGCTAGATGTAGTAGTAGTACTATTATAGCTTGATTCACCTAGTTTTGTATTGAAAAGTATTTGATTGGTTGGTGTAGCCAAGTAAAGGAGTGCATTTCAGGTCAATTCAGCTTTGAAGTTCTTTTCTTTTTTGCTTTTACTCTTTCTAATCTTCTTTACGACAAACAACATACCCAGTATAATCCCACGAGTGAGTTGTTGTTGTATGGGGACATTAGGGTGAAGAGAGGATGCTTCCGATAGTCCCTCGCCTTGAGAAAATCATTTTTCAGAAAATTTCTAATCTTGTATGTTTACCTTAAATAATGGTTTTCTTTCTGATGTTTTTGATATCCTGATGTTTCAGCATTTCATGTGTTAAAATGTTGAATTGATCATCTTTGATGGGTCATTTACTATAAAGCAAATCCCAAGTTACTACTCCACTATTTTAAAAAAAGGTTGATATCTTTTGCTAGATGTAGTAGTGTAGTATAATCAAGTTATTAATGACTGGACGAAATCAAGAAATAACCCCTCACATGCGAAATTATAATCAGCTCATTTAACTAGTTTGGGTTTGAGATGTAGTTGATTGGATCAAGTAGAAGTACATTTCAGGTCAATTTAACTCGAAAGTTTTTCTTTTTTTGCTTTTCGCCTTTCCAATCTTCTTTTTCTACTCTAGAGTTTAGATGATGCGATTTCTTATAGGGGGTCGATAATCTTTTGAAAATTGCACCATTTTGTGTGTTAAGGAAGTTTAATTTATCTACTGATCTGTAGGAATTGGAGGAAAGAGAGAAAATGGTGAAACATATGTGGGATGTGTACACACAGAGCAGCAGGATCAGGTTGCCTAAGTTCTGGCAAGACGCTTTCCAAGCAGCGTACCTAGATTTGACGAGCGATTCACCTGCCACCCGAGACACTGCTGTGTCGGAGATTGCCAAGATGTCCCTTCGTTCCACTTCCACTTATGAATCACCTTCCAACAAGCAATCAGAACCAAGGTAATATTTCCAATGAAACTTGTTTTGTTGTATATATATATATATATATATATCAATCAACTACGTCTCAATTCCAAACTAGCTGAAATCAGACTGTATGAATTCTTGATATACATTCCACTCTAATGGTAAATTAGGGGGTTCTTCAATTTTTGTCCTTCTCTTTACTGTTTCTTATCGTGAGGGATGATGATTAATTATGGGATTAGCTTAGAAAACACTTTAATCTTCAGAGACAACTTAAAATTGTAAATAACAGTTAAAGGGCAACCCAAGGGTGTGGCCGGTAAAGCGGATTGAGAATTCTGAAGTCTAAGGTTCAAATTCCAACGGACGCAAAAACATTAAGTGATTTCTTCATATCTGTCCAAGCCTTAGTGGACAGATTTACCTAATACCTGTGTTGGTAGAGGTAGCAGGTACCAAATGGAAATGGTAGAGGTGCGTGCAAGCCGGTACAGACACCACACTTATTAAAAAAGTAGTTCAAAGTTTTCTTAGAACTCCAGGTCGAAACCGAATCAATAGTAGAATTCTAACAAACTACTCTTTACTGCTTTTATCATATGGGATGATCAATGATGATCTTTTATGGGGTTTACTGAGAGAGCAACTTATCTTGAAGTGGCAACCTAAAAAGTGTTAGAAGGGTAGTTCAAAGTTTTCCTAAAATAGGTACGAAGCGGAACCTAAAGTAGTATTTACTTCTCACAAGCAACTCTTTACTGCTTTTTATCATATGGGATAATGATCTTTTATGGGGTTTACTGAGAAAAACAACTCATCTTGAAGGGGCAACCTAAAAAGTGTGGAAGGGTAGTTCAAAGTTTCCTAAAATAGGTTGATAGTGAACCTAGAGTAGTATTTACTTCTAACAAGCAACTCTTTACTGTTTTATATCATTGGAGTGGTTATTTTTGTGGGGTTTCCTGAGTAAGCAGCTTATCATGAATTGGAGTGGCAAACGAGCGGGTCGAATCGGATATGGGAGGGTCGAAAATGGGTTAAACAAAAACGAATAAATATCCGACTCTCCCATATTAATAATAACGGATAAAAAATGAGTTACCCAAAATGTGGTGGTTATTTTTGTGGGGTTTCCTGAGTAAGCAGCTTATCACGAGGGGCAACCTAAAAAATGTAAAAGGCTAGTTCAAAGTTCTACTATTCTTAGGATTTGAAACTAAATCTACACTAGAATTTGTTGAAGTGTGAGATTATCTTATCTAAAAGCTTAAGGACGTCTTTTTGATAAAGGGTGGATAACCTCACAATGTAAAAGGATAGTTCAAAGTTTTGATAAAATTCCTAAGATTTGAAATTGAATGTCACTAGAATTTGTTGAAGTGTGAGAACATCTCATCTAAAAGCTTAAATATGTCTTTTGGGTGACACAAATATTTGAATCACTACTTGCTCTGATACCATGTTGAAGTGTCTGACCTCCTCATCTGAAAGCTTAAGGCGTTAGAGAAAGCATACATTATTTATTTAATTATATTTTCCACAAAATTTACGTCTAACAAACTATTGTTGGATCTGGTTGGTTATGAATGTGAACAGGGAAGCAGAGAAAGAAAAAGGATCGAAAACCCCTGCGAAGACGAAGACTACAAAGAAACAGAAATAATGGGGAGGGCAATGGTTCTGTTGAGAATTGAAATGAAGGTGGATGCAACAGAGTTGTGGTTGAACTCATTCTTCTTGGTAGTCAAAGTCTTTACTTGTATTTATACCACTACTACTAGAGCTTTATTTAGATATATCATAAGATCAAAATTTAGTGAAGGCAAAGGTCTTCCTTTTGATTTACCATTTCAAAGCCAGTTGGTTAATTATGCTGTTAACTTTAATCTATTTTTCTTATGTGGTTGCTCCAAATCATGTAATTCTCTTCATCTGATGTACTCAAATTACTTATTTTTTTAATCTTCTTCTGCTGTCCCCTCCCCCAACAAAATTGTGAAGCAACAATTGAAAGATGTTTCAAGGACCAGAATAATTTATCTTCTCTTGATTGAACTGAGATAACAATTCATTATTCAAAGAATAAAGCAAGTTAAGCGCCAAAATGCTCATAAAGAAAACATTGACAGAAGAAACCAATGGGTAAGCACGTCTACTCTTGACAACAAACGCAAAGTTGGGAGAGAGACTCAGCACATTTTCATCGCGAAAGGTTCAATTTAGCCACAAGGGTATACTTGCAACTTCACCACGGTCGAAGACCCATCACCAAATAGTCAGCAAAAGCCATGCCACAAAACTCACAGGTGATTATAACTCCTCGCATTGCTCTTTAAATGTATCACAACTCAAGAAACAGAGAACATGAAGATTTGATCCAGTCTCTTTTGTATAACTAAACAAGTATCTTTATCTTATATTTAACTACATTTCTCAAGTTTTTTTGTTTCTTAAATACGGTGCCCAATCAAAGTGTATCACATAATTTAAAAGGAACCAAGTACTAGGTTATGGGAGTAGGAACACGGAACAGCAGGCGTATCCATCAGCTCACTTCCATGGTGATTTGTTACCTCGTTCTTGATCTATTCGATCAACAACAGGCCGATCCAGTGGCGGAGCCAGAAATTTCACGTAGGGGGTTCAGGATTGAAAAAAGTAAACACACGAACTAATCGAAGGGGGTTCAACGTCTACTATATATACATAAAAAATAATTTTAACCATGTATAATTAATATAATTTTTCGCCGAAGGGGGTTCGGATGAACCCCCTGGATACAAGGTGGCTCCGCCACTGGGCCGATCCCAACGATGATATTTCTCAAATTGATGCTGCTCGTGGCTCGGGATTATCTGTCGAAGAGTTGCAAGAAATCAGTTGTTTCTAGCTCAAAGAACAAGTGAATTACTCGATGTATGCAATTTGTTTGGATGGTCTAGTTGATACAGAACTGTGCAGAAGTTTTCCAGCTTGTAACCATATGTTCCATGCTCAATGTATTGATCCTTGGTTAGCCAAAAAACCAACTTGTCAAATGCCTTTTAGACCGCGATTTTTATACTTAAAGTAAGAAATTACGCTCATATACAGACCGCCAAGGCTTACAGTCTAGTGGTATCAATGAGAGTCTTTCGTCTAATCAGTGTGAGTTTAATTCTCACTTTCTTTGCCTTTTCCCTTTTCTAATTGTTTAATCTAATATAATTTTATTTTTAGAAAAAAATAAATCTATATACTGTTACTTGGATTAGCCTTTTATCATTATTGGAGTGCCCTTGCCCTTTTTCATGATGTAAATGAAGAGTACACAATTATTTTCAACTAGAATTTAGAATCCAACTAGGTCAAATCTTGGGTCCGTCTCTGGTTACTTGCAATCGAATCCATAGAACCCGTTTTAAATCTGTCTTTGAGTGTGTGAGTTAAACAATAAACCACTGCCTTATCGACATAAACACGTGGTTACAATACCTGTTTCAATTTCCTTGAGTGAATGTGGTAAGTGAGACGGAAGTGTGAACGTTATTATCAATGATGTTACTCAACAGTCGACAACCAAAGTTATGGCATGGAGCTCAATGACTTGTTTGTATTATTTTCTTACTCCTATTTATTGTGCAAGGGCATGGAGCTCAATGATTACCTGTGCCATGTAAAGCTTCACAGAAAATCTTATCTATCCAAATGAGTTCCTCTGCAGCTGAACTCCCATCCCCTCTTTTCTTGGTTGCCATTATCATGATTGTCGTGATATATGTGGTAATTTGTTACCTTGTTCTTGATATGATCGATCAACAAGTAGATTCCAACGATGAGACTTCTCGGATGGATGCTTATGGCTCGGGATTATCAGTCGAAGAGTTGCAAGGAATCAGTTGCTTCTACCTCGAAGGACAAGCAAATTCATCGATGTGTGTCATTTGTTTGGATAGTCTTTGTGAAGCAGAATTATGCAGAAGTTTTCCATCTTGTAACCATGTGTTCCATGCTCAATGTCTTGATCCTTGGTTAGCTAAAAAACCAACTTGTCCAACATGTCGAACGCCATTAAGATCATAGTTTTCACTCTCAATCTAATTTCATGTACTGTTACTTGTATCATGTCTATCAACTGAATTCACCAGCCTTTGTCACTACTGATATGGCCTGTTTCATGATGTAAATGAAGAATGTACATTCTTCATTCTTCTAGTCAATGACACATGGAACAGATAAAATGGATAGTTACTGGGATTAAAAGGCAAGAACACATTAAACCGGGGGCATAGAGGCGTTTTGCAACAACTATTGCAACATTCAACAACATGAACGTAGGCAGATCCAGATTATAGTATCAGAGGATTCCAAAGCGAGCGTGATCCATTTGGATGTATACATAATTCGAGCCAAAAGCAATGGAACCCACAGAACTTAAACAATAAACAACCGCATTACAGACAGATATAAAGCTTCTCCAGCAAATCATGGATTCACCAATTCAAAAGCTACAGTAGAGTAATTATTGATAAGCCTCAACAAACTTTGGTGTAGCATGTAGCATATGAGCGGTAAAATAGATGATTACTGCATTAGAAGTCACAAATACGTTGGGTCCGGGGGCATAAAGGCGCTTACAACTACATCTATTACAACATTGAACAGCATGAACGGAGGCAAAGGCAAATCCAGAATGTAGAGTCACAGGATTTGAAAATGAGTGATCCTTGTATATGCATATGTTTTGTTTTGTTTTTGGCTTGTTTAGACATAGTTCAAGCGCAAATCAATGAGTTAAGTTGAACCCGTTCTAGATCAGCCTTTGTACATGAGAGTTGAACAATAAACATAACAACTGCATAACATATACAGACATAAAGCTGCTCCAGCAAATCTTGAACATAATTACTGTATAACCTCAACAACCTTAGGTATAGCATGGAGCTCAATGACTAGCTGTGCTAGGTTATCGCCAACTTTCACCTCGAAATCAACATCAGAATGGTTGAACAGTATCACGAAAACGGGATTTTTGTCTAAATCAACCACGCCACCTCAAATTGTAAGTAATAGTTGAGGTGCAACCCAAGTGTGTGGTCGATGAAGTGGGTTGAAAATTATGAAGTCAAGGTTCAAATTCCAACAGAGTCAAAAACACTATGGCCTGTTTGGAAAGCCACGCTGGGAATTGGATTTGGTGCAATTGAGTGTAATTACAGTGTAAATCGTGTTTGGTTGGTCAGATAATTACTTGATCAGCAGGTAATTGGGTATAATTAATTACAATCTTCAATTCACAGGGGAGCTCTGAATTGTTGGTAATTACATGGTTTAATTACAAGCTGATTATATTTTAATTTCTTCCTTTTATTTCTATTTTTATTTTTTTCGTTTTAATTTATTTTAAATTCTTTCTATTTTTATTATTTTAATATTTTTTAAAAAATATTTTTTATTTTATATTATTTATATTTCATTTCTTTCTCATTTCCCAACCTTTACTTCTTGTGATTCCATGCAATTTTTTTGTATTATCTATTTTTTTTATGTTTATTTTTTTCATTTAGCATAATTTAGATAGTATTTTAATTTTTAAATTAAGTAGAATTCATTGTTGAATAATGTCATAGACTTAGGTTTTCCTTTTCTTTTGAATCATATTTACATTATGTTGAAATTTGAAATAAGAGTATTATTTATTTTTTTGAATTTTGAACTTATGTTATATTTTCAGTTTCAATTTATTTGTTTTACTAGTATTAAAATGATAATTAACTTATGTTATAAATTTTTAGTTTTTGATAATTAACTTTTATTTTAAAAATTGAATATAGCCATGTAATTACACTTGTGCAACCAAACAACACACTTATAATTACACTGTAATTACATTGTGGCAAACAAACAGGTCATTGTAATTACTAGGCTGGTAATTACCACCGTAGTAATTACACCAATTCCAATTACCAAGTGACTTTCCAAACAGACCCTATGTGATTTCTTCATATCTTTCTAAGTCTTAGTTGACAGAGATACCTTATACCTGTGCTAGTGGAGGTAGCAGGTACCCAATAAAATTAGTCAAGGTGAGCCGCAAACTGGTACAGACACCACACTTATTAAAAAAAAAGTAGTTCAAAGTTTTCTAAGAACTTCAAAGGTCGAAATCGAATCTACAGTAGAATTCTAACAAACCACTCTTTACTACTTTTTATCATATGGGATGATCAATGATCTTTCATGGGGTTTACTGAGAAAACAACTTATCTTGATGGGGCAACCTAAAAAGTGTAGAAGGGTAGCTCAAAGTTTCCTAAAATAGGTTGAAACTGAATATGGAGAGTATTTACTTCTAACAAGCAACTCTTTACTGTTGTATATCACATGGGGTGGTTATTTTTGTGGGGCAAACCTAAAAAATGTAATAGTCCAAAGTTTACGTAAAATTACTAAGATTTGAAGTGTGAGACCTTTTCATCTAAATGCTTAAGAGCGTCTTTTTGATGAAGGGTGGATAACCTAAATATGTAAAAGTGTAGTTCACAGATTTCCTAACATTCCTAAGATTTGAAACTGGATCTACACAAGAATTTGTTGAACTGTGAGATCATCTCATCTAAAAGCTTAAATACGTCTTTTTGATAGAGGGTGCCACTGAGATTCTAATCACTGCATGGTCTGATGCCATCTTGAAGTGTGTGACCTTCTCGTCTTCATTTGATTATATTCTCAACAAAATTTACGTCTAACAAACTATTGTTGGATCTGGTTGGTTATGAACGTGAACAAATAAGCAGAGAAAGAAGAAAGATTGAAAAGCCAGGCAGAAGACAACTACAAAGAAACAGAAATGATGGGGAGAGCAATGGTTCTTTTGAGAATCGAGATGAAGGTAGATGCAACAGAGTTGTGGTTGAACTCATTCCTCTTGCTAGTCAAAGTTTTTACTTGTATTTATACTGCGGTTAGAGCTTTATTTAGATGTATCATAAGATCAAAATTTAGTGAAGGCAAAGATCTTCCTTTTGATTGTTTTCCCACTTAATAATACCATTTCAAAGCCAGTTGGTTAATTATGCTAACTTTGATTACTTCTGCTTTATCTCTTCCAAACCCACCCCCCACCCACCCCGGATGTTCAAGGATCATATTCAATTTCTCTTGAACTGAAATTATCTGTCCATTAATTAAAGATTAGAGCAAGATAAACTTCCACGGTTCATCCACTCTTGACAGGAGAGATGTGTAAGCACATCTGTCATTCAATACACAAGGGGTACAAGACAAACTTCCATCATCTTCGAGCTATTCCAGCTCGAGGTGAAATGGCTTAATTTTTATGTAGTGTGTCATTGAAATGAAAGAACAGGCAAAAGCCGATGAAATACTGGAGGAAGCAAGCTACCTCCCATCTGCTGCGAAGTTGGAAAAGAGTGCATTTTCATCGCAAAAGATTCAATTTAGCAACAGGTTGTTTGGTTACAACTTCACTGTGGTTGAATATCCATCGCCAAGTAACTCACCAACAGCAATTTCTGGCACTAGTGTACCACAGAACTCATGTCCTTACTTTAGTTCATTAAGGAATAGGAATTCAAAGTTATATCATCTGTAAACAGAGATTTTTTTTTGTACAAGTACCTAAGTTTTATCTTTGACATGTTTCTCAAGTCTTCTTTTCTTAAACAGCACAACATGTGAAAGTGCATCACATTAATTAGAACAAACTGAGTACTAGATTATGGGAGAAGGAACTCAGGACACCAGATGTAACCATCAGCACCACTTCCATTGGGAAACACGGTTATATTGATTCTCCTGTACAGTGTTATAGCCACAGCATCAACATAGCAGTCATTTAAAAGGCAGATTAAATTTATTGCATAAACCTTCTAAGGGTCCTGCAAAATAACTGGAGTTCACACGGCTCATAGCTTTCGACCTACAATGCAGGGAGACTAATGAACCCACATCAGCTAAAGCATCTCTCTCAGGATGCATTACAACGTTCAGTATTACAAAACAAAAAGGGTGGAGGAAAAGCACCACAAAAAGTTCTAGGTTTAATTCTGATTGAATCTGATTTAAAAGACCTAAAGTCAGAAATAGTATCACAAAAATTGCTTTGAGCAGATTAAATAGTACTGCTTCAGTTGCTGGATAATCCTAAAGCATTTACAAACATTCTCAAACACAAAGTATGTACCTTTCCTCGTTCTACCTAATCTTCCACAGTCTGAATCTCTCCCATCATTATCCGGTTACTAACCACATTGAAACCCAACTCTGAAAGGTTAACCTTCTTCCCCTTCTTACCCTTCTTCTTTCCTCCTTTTGTGGCCGAGTCCTGAAACCCTGAGCTACCCTGGTCAAAGCCAACACTGTTAGAAGTCACATCTCTGGCACTTGCACCAGTGACCTTACGATCACTTCGACCCTGGAAGGCCATGTCAAAAACATCCGCAGGCAAAAAGTCTTTGTAGTTGAGGAACTTGTCAATGAACTCATGATCAGGATCATAAGAGCCAAGATTCTCTATCAGAAGCATTTCGGCCTCTGACTTGGATTGCTTGAAACAGAAATCCAGAAAGCTGGTATCTGAATGAAAAGAATTTGGGAACACATCAGACAAACTATCAGCATGGTCTCATGTACATATTCTCAGGTTGCTCTACGTGTAAGATTAGTGCGCCATATCAAGAAAGAATAAAGTTCAAGAAATTTCACTACTACGACAAAAAAAGGACAGCCTGGTGCACTAAAGCTCCCGCCATGCGCAGGGTCCAGGGAAGGGCCCGAACACAAAGGTCTATTGTACGCAGCCTTACCTTGCATTTCTACAAGAGGCTTCGAGTTCAAAATGTATGGGATGATAATATTCCAGAAGAGAGATATCTAAATCAAATGAGAGTTTGCAGTTCTACAAAATACCTCTTGTACCAATGAGCCTATCACATTCATTCTCACACCATTCTCTGAAATCCATTGCTTCTGAAACAGTGAAGCAAATTGAGTTTAAACTCTTTTTTTTTTCATTCTTTTTCCAATGAGAAGCAACGGTTTACTTCAGATCTTGATTAGTTCTTATAAGTAACATATGGTTACCTGAATGCTTTGTTAGAGCATCCTTCTTCCCTTTCATGGACGAGTGACCTGATGCAGGAGATGAGGATAGTAAACGCTCTGCAGGCTTACCACTAACAGACTTTTGCCTGCTCAATGATCCGCCAGGATTTCCTTTCACTGGTGTGGTCTTGCTTCCCCAACTGCCTTGACTTCCAAGCTGAGGATATTCAGACCTGCAGGCATTACGACCAACAAAAAGAAAGGATTTCTCAAAAAAAAAAAAAGAGAGAGAGAGAGAGTGAGAAGGGAGAAAAGAGATAAGAGAGGACAGAAATGGCCATACTGCTTTGCCTCTTGCTTGGGGTGCTCTATTGGGCCCCAAAACAGATCGTCCTCCACTTTATTTTTTGAATTAGCGCCAGCTTGTGAGTTAATCTGAATAGGAGATGCAGCCTTGGCGGGCGATGAACCAGTGGCAGACCATGATGGACCACCCACTTTGGCAGGTGTATTTGGCACAGATTTCTGTGTCGGCACTGGTATATGCTGCTGTCCAGAAGAAACCTTCTTTTCTTGTTCCTTTAGGATGTCCCTTAAGGATGTGGGTTTAGAGAGTTTCCCAGAATCGGTGGACCATGCAGGAACAGGAATAGGAGCAGAACTTGCAGACTCACCCTTCCAAACAACAAAATCCCCTAGCGAAGGACCAGATGGTATAGCAGGTAATACTTCCTGGTCAGGTTGTACCTGACGCGAGTTCTTGACTTTGTCAATAGGACTTGATACAACAGAGGCCTCAGAAGCAGCAGTGGTCACCGAGACCTTTGCTCCTGCACCCTTAGATTTTGCAGATCTTTTGCGGCTCTTTTTAGTTTCTTTAGCTTCAATAAAGTTGTCATCATCGTTAACAGATACAGAAGGTTGTATATATGCAATATCAGGAAAATCTCTCTCTCTTTCGCCTGACTTGGCCAAAGTGTTGTCAGCCAGTACATCATGCAATTGACTTTTCTTACTCTTCTGGTTGAGAGAAACATCTGAGTTATTCATATTCAAATCAGTGGGAGCAGCATCTTGCTGAGTATCTCTAACTAATTTATGATCTGAACTAGTTACAACCCCAGCCCACGGAGTAGACACACTCAAGGAGCTCAGAGATGTGGCGACCTCTGTAATAGCTAGTTCTGCTTGTGCTCTCCTCTGCTCTTCCTCTTGTATTTCCAACAATGACTTTCGCTTGAAACCAGGGGCAGGTTTCCAAGCTCGCTGACCCGACTGTACTTGGGCGTTTAACTGTGAAACTGGTGGGTTTTGCCCTGGATATTCATCCAAAACATCAGCAATAGCTACTTCAGATATACTATCGCTTCTTTCTGGACCTACAGCGGTAGCTTTGTCAATTGAAACAGACGTATCAGAAGCAATCGCAGCATCAGATTGCAAGGGCTTTGGTGGCTGTGACTTAGAGGCTCCCTTCGCTGATTCCGAAGTTTGCCCCTTAGTGGACTTTTGCTTCTTGGACTTCTTTTCAGATGATTTTTTAACTTCCCGGGTTTCAATACTTTTCAGTTCCTTACTGACAGATAGCCCATCGTGTAGATCTCCTTCAACCTGTGGTTCTGAGGGAGCTGCAGCAGGTGATGATTCAACTTTGTTTTTCTGATGCAAGTCCTTGTCGACAGCTGCTAGTGGTGGTGGTGGTATAATGGCCTTTTCTAATTGGTCAACATGTGGAAAATAAGAGGCAAATTCAGAAGTGGTGACTGGAGGTTCGCTGTTTTCTGAGCCCTCCTCTAGGGGGTGTTTGCTGGTAAATTCTGTATGTGATGATGGGTCAATCATAGCTGATGCCATCCTTGGGATCTTCGGTTGAATATCATCAATTTGTTCCATTGAACCCCAACTCCTCTGATTGGAAGAATCTCCAAATATTCGATGTGGCAAGTGCAATGATGAGGTCTCAGAGCCACCTATTTGGCCGACATCCTGAGAAATGCTCGAGGGCAAGACAAAATTTGAGGCATGAGCTTCTTCCATAACTGGAGGTTGCATTTGTGTATTCATTGAAAACAAATTATGTGAAGGCGGAAAACGAGTAGCATCCACAGAAACATTTCCTGCAGATATGCCGGGAGTCGGCAACTTGCCATAAGGTTGTTCACCAAATCGCTGATGAGGATGCGGATCAGACAGCACTTGAGAGAGCAACTGCTGCTGCTGGCGCAGTAGTAGTTGCTGTTCCTCCTGTTTCTGCTGCTGTTGCTTGAGCATCAACAACTTGTCCAACAATGACATTTGCTGCGGTCCTTGAGCTGCATGGGACTGTAGCTGCAACAAGTACTGTTGCTGCAATAGATTTAACAGTTGTGGATCTTGAACTCCAGATGAAAGTAGCTTCTCAGTAGCCAAAACGCTGGAAGTATTATCCATGGCACCTAGTAAGTTGGTCATAGGTGGACTCTGTGGGTGTAGCCTCTGTTGTTGCATTCCAAACGCAGATTGAGGGGGCATACTCTGACCTTGATGCATCTCCATTCTTTCCTGAAGCGGTTCTAATCCCCCTTGGACGGAGAAATTCGACCAACCACTAATGCCGCTACTGATGCCTGATCTGTCTGGTATGCCCTGAAGTAGAGACAACAAATCAACATTCTGATTATGGGGCTGCTGGCGAACATTTTCAGCCATTGAAGGCAGCTGAGAATGAGGCAAAGGATCCTGAACAATATCCGCATTTGGAACAACAGATGGTGCATCTCTCCCAGGCCAAACAGGAAAGGGCTTTGGTAGAGATCTCTGTCTCTCAAGAGCCATCTTTTTAGCCAAGAGATACAGATTATCTCCACTTTCAGCTACCATTGGAGGAACAGCACCAATACTATTTGCACCATAGCCCGGAATGCCTGCTGAGCAAGAAAAGAAATCACCAATTATCAGTTGAATATTAATGCACATTCTTTCCAATTTTTGAAGCTTCAGTCATTGTTACAAAAATATGAGCATAGAAAACGATCATGCAAAATTCAGACAAATACTACTGAAAAACAAAAATATTCAAACCAACCTTCAGACTGAGCAAACTTGTCAAGCTGTGCATGGCCCACTTTGCCAGCCATCAGTGACTCCAAAAATCTATTTTCAGCCTCCGTTGTTGAGCTATGCTTGTAATTCATGTCACTCTTTACCATATCAATCTCAGTTGAACCTGCATGAAGTTTTGTGACGCTGCTCACATTCAATCCCCCTGGAGCATCTGTATTGGGTTTTGGTGCTCCAAATCCAGGTGGTGGCCGAGCCTTAGCACGCAAGTGGGGCATAACATCCCCCAGCAGGTAAAATGGTGAATCATGTGGCGCAGAAGCTAATCGAACTAGCAAATCTATGCCAAAATATCCAACCTCAAACCATCCAATAATATCACTACCTGAGAAAGGACCTTGAATTGCACCTTGTGGGTCTTTGTAATATAGAACTAGGTCCTCCGGAGATGACTGTGAAATTTTCCTCATCTCCAACTCTTTGTCCATGGCAGCAGATAATTGCCTTTTGAGAATAGGGTCATCTCCAAACTGCCATTTGGATCCTTCGTTTTGGGCATAAGAAGGATCTGCAAGATCTCTCTCCCGCTCTGTATTCTTATCCATCTGGTTCTGTAGCCATCCAACGTCGGATGTTCTTGACCTGATATCAGTTGGCATTTCTCTAGCATCATTAGCCGCCAAATGTGAACGTGCACCAAATGAAGAGGATCGCCATAAACTGCTACCATGGGGAACAGGTGAGTGTCCTGGTGTGATTGGATCTCTATTGACAGACTCCCTTTCTCTATGAGGAATACTGTCTTCTACTGAAACTGAACATTAAAAATAATAAGTCAAGACAATCTACTGAAACCCAATTACAGATAAAAAAGAAGCATAATTGATAGATCTCTTCAACAAGTACCACCATAATTCAAAAGCAACTCTCTCAGAAGACAACTCTGCTTATTGAAAGCTATGTATAACCAACAGACTAGCTTATGTATTTGGATCTCGAAATTTTAACAGGACATCCAAACCTTAGTAACATTTAAGATTTGTAATAGACTGCTTCCTGATGAACGGCACAGTACATCAGGAGACAGAGATATCCCGAAATATACCCTCAGCTCCTAATTTGGGATCAGAAAATCTCTCAAAACTATGCTTAGTCTCAGATTTAGAACTGGACCCGTAAGAATGTAGCTTTTTGAAGGAAAAGCCTTCTAGATGATTCAAATAACCACCTTTGATATTGTCATTACTTTCTTCTCTTGAATCATCAAATGATAAATCTTCTCTGCTACCTGAACATTTGAAGAAACGATGGCAATCAAAACCATAGCACAAAACATACTAATTTGAGAGATTAATAATCTAGATTTAGAAATCCCCAAAAGTTGATCTAGCGATTAGGAGTACCTAGTTTGCTGCGCCTTGGCTGCGTATATTCAGATGAGTTTCGAGCTGATGCTCCATCTTTAGTAATCTGCGGAGCTCCACTACTCAGAACATCCCCCTTATCAATTCCCTTCAAGATAGCCTATACATAAATTTGAGCAGTTACTTCATTTAAACTAATTGAACATCAGATTAAAATCCATTTCAACTAAGTAAATATCAGTTTCAAATCTCTCTGAAAATTACCAATTCCTCAGGACTGGGTGCACATAATGCGAGAGGTTCCAGAGGTTCATCTTGTGTAAGTGAGGGAACTTGCACAATCTCATCTGAAAAGTTGCTATAGGACTGCATGTCTGTCACTCTATACACATCAAGCATTTTTATCCGACTATATCGTATAGGAGAGGAAACACTTTCAGCTTTCTCTGAGAATGCCCCAAATGACGGCACATGAGGAGACCCCTTATTCATGGGATTCCCTCCAGAAAGAGCACGACCCCTACCAAAAGAAAAAGTAGCGGCAGCACCGTCTTCACGTCCACGACCATGAGAAAATGTAGGAACCTGTTTGTTTGGTGTCAAAGCCTGATGAGTAGGTTCTGACCTTCCTCGGCCGTGAGAAGTAGATCTCCATGGCCGATAGTGATCACCCTCTCTCTCATCCTTTCCATGATAGGCAAGACCTGGAGATCCCTTCTCGAGATGCATCTCAGAATCTTTGCTAGGGTTGCTCCATTTCTCACGCACAGCGTCTGCTTCCTTCTCATCAGGTCCCCAGCGAGTGTTCCATTTGCTCTCTCGACGCTGATCGTGATTGCTTTCCCTATTTCCAGAATCAGTCCATCTTTCACCTGGAACACGTCGTGCTTCTCCATGATGTCTGCCAGAGGAGTCAGACCAGCGATCCACCTTGCGGCCATCACCAATCTCCTTATCTCCCTCCCTCCAGCGGTCCCTTCGAACAGCAGAATTGGTGTCCCTTTCTTCATCGCGCCAGCGATCCCGTCGACCTGATTCCATATCAAGCACAGATGGCCTAAAAACATCTTTCTTCTTTTGATTATCATGCATATCGTCACCCATCCCTGGAAACTTCGCTAACTCTGAACGAATAGCATAACCGGGATGTGTGTTGAGATGGTTGTCCTGCATTTAAACACCAATAGATGACCAAAATCTCCGGCTAATTTATGAATTAACAATTTAATAAGAACCACGACACTATTTAAGCAGAAAACCTCAACTGCTTATGACCTAACACTAAAGTGTTTCTCAGAAGGTGGGAATGGTACAGGGTTTAAACAAGGGATCCAAAGTAATAATGAACGTACCCCGGTAACTATCCCGGCCTTACTTTCCCCTGGCTTTGGCAGGAGCCACTGCGGTGAAAGCGGAATGGAATCGTTGGGTCCTTGCACATCTACATGCATCAAAAAGAACCAGCAAAAATAAATTATTAATAAAGATTTAATCTTGCACTACGACAAATTCAAATTGGAATCAGAACACCCTTTTCATAAAGGTAAGAAATTAAAGGCTACTGCTTACTGGATTATGCTAATAAGCAAATAAGAGGTTCCACATGATCCCTAAAAGTAACATATGAAACCCCTTCCATTCATAGAAATTCCAAAGGGTCAGCATCAAAATTATTTACATGAGCAGGTTATTCGGAAATCTAGTAACTGATCAAAGGCATGTAAAATAGAGAAGCATAATGAATTAATGATACATTCAAGAAATAAGATCCCACCTTCAATTTAAGTAGTGCTCCATGAAAGCTTACCAAAAACAATTCAGCAGATTTATATAAATTAAATTTGCTTTTCAGCAACACAGGTTACCTACTTACAGGCAGTAGTAGTCACTTGTTATCTCTCATAACTACATAAATATACTCCTAGATAGCATCTGAAATCAAGGGCATCAAACGTTTATTTTAGCATTTAGATATTTCTGCTCCATTTACTTCTAAATGACATGCTTTATTCTCCTTTTTGGTCGGGCCACTTAAATCATGCCCAGGCTCATTTTCGCAGTTTTCGTATCCGAATCAAACTATCAGGACTGTAGCTAGCAAAAGAGATTAAGCTTTGTCTAACATGGTTGTAAGCATAGTTCATTAACTTATCCTTTGAGAATAAAGCATTTGAAATCTGACCCACTAAATTAGCCAATTTACAGGTATCATGAAAGGCAAGCAGAAAAGTCAAAAGCGAAAAGCACCAAAATATATTGGGGCTTCAAGTGCAAATAAAGCTTGGGTGTTAGCAAAGAAAAGTATCATATATGTATATATAATACTGTCTACTATTGTGCTCTTAAAGATTAAGCCCATTGGTGAAGATGTGCCCAAATTAGCCCCTTGATGCCTGCACTAAAGCACCAACTAAGTGGGGCAAAGTGCACAACTTTACAGAGCTTCCGGGCTTAAATGTGCTTACAGCAAGCTTGATGCCATCACTAAAGCACCAATTAAGTGACGCAAAGCGCACAGCTTGGGTTTACAGAGTTTCAGGGCTTAAATGTGCTTTAAGCAAACCTTAAAGAACACTAGTTTTCAAAATGGTTTTCAAACCAGGAATGTTATATTTGAAGTGACTTGAGTGTCTAAGGCTATCACACCAGTAAGATATATAATCGTAGAAATACATATGTTAAGATGGATATATGGTGATACAAGATTGGACAAGATAAGAACCATCACGTTCAACAAAGGTTAAAAGTATCACACATGTAGAATAAGATGAGAGTAATAATCCTCTGAGATGAGTTCACAATGTTCAGTGTACATTTTTATGTGCATTGTTCTTAGGTACAGCAATATGAGGATCAAATGTTATAAAAAAGGGGGAGATTTGCCTCCACGTATTAGTTCAAGGGTCGAAGGATGAGGGACTTGTGACTTAGGTCACAGATTTGATCAGTGCTTGATGCGAAGTTGTGAACTAAATGTGGTATTTATTAAGTGGGGAAGGGTATACAGCAAAGCCCACTATCCCGAGTCCGAAGGCTACTGTTGGTCCTAAGGTTTTCCCCAGACAGGTTTCTTAACATTGAGAAAAAAGAGAAAGAGGCAGACCAAAAACCATAAAGAGGGGATTTGTCAAAGGACATGCAACTTCATTGAATCAGCATGGACTTGACTAAAAACGAAATGAAATGGAAAGCAAAGGATCCATCTACGCAATATCTAGCTAGTTGAGCTTAAGGCTTCATTGTACTTCTTGGATTTTATCCAGCGTTTTCCAAACCCAATTTATTCTAGTAGAAAATTGCATGTTTGTTTATAATATGTGTGAAATTTAGAGAAGTTCTAGCTTTAGAGAACCCCTTAATTGTCTAAGGAATCAATTTATTTTAATTATTGAAATTAATAGGACCTGAATAGAGTGGAATTGATATAGATAATGCATATTGTGCATCCACCAAATAATGCATCGAAGCGTAATCGACAGATTTAATTGAACAAGTGTAAATAAACAAAAGGTCAACCTCAACAACCAACAAGAAAAAAGAAAAGGAAAAACCTCATCCAACCAACATTGCCATATCTCTTCTTTTTTTTATCCCTCTGGAGCGGAGGGGGTGACAGCTAACGAGTCTGATCAACATCTAACAGAAGTATCAGGAGCACGAACGTAATGCGTCTGGCGTCCAGACAATACAAAGCAACTAAACATAACTTACAACAACATGAAAACATCACCATTAAAACACTCAACCACGAGACTAGCCAATTGCTAAGCACCATTACCAGCTACCACCAAAAGTCAATCTCTCTTTCTTTTTTTTTTTTGGATAAAGACCCCAAAAGTTAATTTCTTTGAGAATAAAAGCATGGGTAGGAACAAGGGCATAGAAAAAATACAAACACACACACAAAATCTCATTTATCAGACATATAAATCACAACCTTATAACCGAGTCATATTTTATATGGTAAGAAAAACTCGAACATCAGCAGTCCTACTGCACAGTCAATTTCTTTGAGTATAAAAGTATTGGTAGGTAAAAAAACCACACAAAAAATCTCCCTATAGTATTATTTATCAAACATATAAAAAAATTACAACTTAATAATCGAGTGATATTTCCTATAAGAAAACTCGAACATCAGCATTCCTGTGCTCCCGAACACAAAGGAGGCAGGTCGAAGCTCAATCAACCAGAGAAACCCTAAACCCACAGTGGCAGCAACAGTAGAGCACACCTAAAGCTACAATCTGTTGTTTTATGCAACAGAAACATACATTTTGTCTTGTTACAATAGGAAAAACACCATCAAAACATCACCATTAACCAAAAGTTAAAACATCATTTAAACATCACCATTAGAACACGAGACTAGCCAAATTGCTAAGTAGCATAACCAGCTACCACCACAAAGTCCATTCCTTTGAGGATAAAAGTATTTGTAGGAACAAAGGTGTAGGAAAATAACAAACACAAAAATCTCCCTACCTATGCAACATAGAAAAATCACAACTTTATAACCGAGTGATATTTTCTATAGTAAGAAAACACGAACATCAGCATTCCTTTTGCAAAGTCAATTTCTTGGAGTATAAAACTGTAGGGATGTACATAGGTCGGGTTGGTTTGGTTTTTCTTTTAAAAAAAAAACAAACCAGTCATGTCGGTTTATTAAATCTATAAACCAAATCAAACCAACATAAAATCGGTTTTCTCGGTTTAGGTGTTAGTCGGTTTTCTCGGTTTTCCGGTTTTTCTCGGTTTTTTTTTTATAATCTTTAATTTTTACAATTATATTGTGATTGAAAACAAGATCAAATATGTTTTCACTCATGTGCTAGTGGAAAACCACAATTACGAAAAAACAAGGAGTGAAGAACTCTCTTGAAACTAAAAAGTAAGATGAAGAGTGAAAAGTTTTAGGTTTTAACTTTATATTGGGCCTTGGATCATTTAGTTATCAATTAATGGACAAATATTACAACTTAAAGGCCCAAATTTGAATATATATCTATATCTACTTTCTAAATATTGAAAATTAATAAAAATAATTTAAAAAATATTTAGAAAATAGATTATAATTAATATTTTTTATGTATAAGAAGTTAAAATTATATATGTATTATGTCGGTTTGGTTTGGGTTCGGTTTGACTTTTTTTTTGGTTAACACCAAACCAAACCAAGAATGTTCGGGTTTTTTTCTAACGTCAAACCAACCAAACCAAACCACGTCGGGTTTTTTTCTCGGTTTGGTTTGGTTCGTCGGTTTGGTTTGACTTGGCGGTTTGGTCTGTACACCCTAATAAAAGTACTGGTAGGAAAAAACAGACACAAAAAATCACAACTTTATAACCGAGTGATATTTCCTAAAGTAAGAAAACTCAAACATCACCATTTTTTATGCTCCCAAAACACAAAGAAGACATGTTTGAAGCTCAATCAACCATATAGAAACCCTAAACCACAGTGCTGGCAACAGTAGAACACACACAAAGCAACGATCTTTTGTTTTCTCAACGGAAACATACATTCATCTCATTACAATTATCAAAAAATATAAAAATCACAATTTTTTTGTTTGATGAAGTAAAAAGAAATCACAACTTTAAAACCGAGTGATATTTCCTATAATAAGAAAACAAGAACATCAGCATTTCTTGTGCTAGCTAGAAACCCTAAACCACAGTACCGGCAACAGTAAAACAAACACAAAACTACAACCTTTCATTTTCTCAACAAAAAAAATACATTCATCTCATTCCCAAAACATAAACAAAAGCAGAAAAATCAATGTATCAATTGACGAATTCTGAAGCTGAAAAAAGGTGCAAATGAATTAGAGCATTCTGTGCCAGAGATAGAAGCTCAATCAACCATATAGAAATCCTAAACCCAGAGTGCCGGCAACAGTAAAACCTACATAAAGCTACAATCTATCGTTTTTCTTAACAAAAACAATTTCGAAGCTGAAAAAAGGTGCAAATAAATTAGGTGCATTCCATGTCAGCATTGCTGTGCTCCAAAACACAAAGGATGCCGGCCTAAACTCAATCAAAGCTCAATCAAACATGTAGAAACCCTAAACCTACAGTACCGGCAACAGTAAAACACACAGAAAGCAACAATCTATCATTCTTCGAAGCGGAAAACATACATTCCTCTCGTTACAATAAGCTAAACACAAACGGAAAAAAATGAATGTCAAATAAATTAGAGTATTCCGTTCCAGCATTTACTGCACTCCGTAACAAAAAAGGTTGCAAGTCGAAGCTCAATCAACCATATAGAAACCCTAAACCCACAGTAGAACAAACATAAAACTGTAACGGAAACGGAAACATACATTCATCTGGATACGATAAAATAAACACAAGTGAAGAAATCAATGCACCGATTGACAATTTTTCGAAGCTGAAAAAAGTGCAAACAAATAATTAACGAAAAAAAAAATGAATGACCTTTGGAGGAGATCTGGTTAAGGCGAGAATTCTCAAATTCAGTTTTGTCACCCATGGCTGTTGATCGGAAAGAGAACAAAGAGAAAACCCTAATTTTTATGCTATGAAATTGACTGCTAAAGAGAGGTGGGAGGAAGAAAGGGAGAAGAAGCTTAGGCGGGGGGAATATAGGGCAAAACGGGGGTAGAGCCTAATGACGTGTCACCCTTCGGCGCAAGTTAGCCATATCCTCCTACTCCTATTTTTATTTTATTTTAGTAAGTAAAGTTTTTTTGGATTATTTCTGAATTTCTCTCTTTCTTCTTTTTCTTTTTTTATGCCTTCCAAAATAAAAGGCTTAGTCCAATTAATTTTTTCTTTATTTTTTAAAAATGTTTTAATTTTTATTTTTTATTTTATTAATAATGAGGTATGAATTGTTATAAACATGAGATGATTTTGTATAAATAATTAGTGTTTACTTTTAAAAAAAAAAATCAGTATTTGATTAAATAAAAGGGCAATTCGATGAACTAAAGCTCCCACTATGCGCGGAGCTTGAGGAAGGATTGAATCACAAGGACCTATTTCTGCGCAACTTGACTAGTTAGTCCAATGCTCCCGTTCAATCTTTAATTAAAAACTATAATATTAACTGAGACAGGGTTACTAAGAGTATAATCTTTTATTTAATGGCAAGGGAATCGACAATTAATATCCTTCAAGTGTTCACAGAGTAAAGACGCAAATCGTACGAGAAGTATATCGTACTAGACAAATCTCGTGTAACAAGCAAGCTCGATAGGTATAGTACTGTCTCCACATACAACATGTTTTTTGAAAATTCATAATATTGAGCCTCAATAAAACGCCCAAAAATTTCACTCACTCGAGTGAAGGATATCATAATTCTGGCTTTTCGGTTCACCTTGATGAAGACAAGCTTGTTAGGCTCAACCACCATATAAACTCCTTGAATTTTAGGGATACTAACAACATAAGTGGAGTTTGCATCATCAACATTTGTAATTATCCTTATATTTTTTTTATTCTCCGCTCCAAGTATAATGGAAAAGGAAAAATAGTTCAATCGCCTCAGACATACTCGGTATTAACGATCAGTTCATAAGTTATGTCCAACTAGCCCAGTCTCTTTCTTTATGTAACCAAGGTCACATAAGTATTAAGTGAAGTTTGTGGGGCGTATATCAATATCATCCCTAGATTACTTGTTTTTTATGGATTTACATGGCCAATACCAATAGCAAGTATATCAGCGAAAAGTTTTCTTTCATTGAGAATAGGCTATAGTCATAATTGTGGATTCAATTGTAATTGAAGACCAATAATGATGCGCAATTTCGAGCAAAGCTCAATATTGCTTAGTTGGGGCAAAGGCACTGAGATACCTGGGATAATATTAATTGTAAAATTTATGTTCTCCAAGAAGAAAAGTGATGCTAAAAGAATGTCCAATTCATGGCTGATAATATTAGACTTTATGTATGCCCAGACTTACTGAGATTGGGCCTCTAGGCAAAAGAAATGCTACCCAAAACGCATTCTTAAAGCCTATCTTTGCTCCTTTGAGATATGTCCTTATTGATCGTGGAAGATAAACTAATGTATGACTTAATCTTTTTTTCTTCAGTATAACCCAAACTAGTTGTAAGGACGTGAGTAATTTCAAAAATGATATCGCCAAGGACCTTTGTATTGATAAGATTCATGATGACATCACCTGTGTCCTTTATCGTAACGCATATCACAAGGTCGAGGAGACCAAATTAAACAATTGTTGTTCTGTCCTAAATTAGCAGTTATTTTTCCTCAAAATAAATTATTCCAAAAATAATTGTCACTTTAGAAATTCAAGACTAAAGGTAGTGATTGTTTCTAACCATACCCTTAATTGCATGATATTTAAGAGAGAAAAAAAAAGATTAATCTACTTTTATTAAATAAAGAAAACTTATATATTTTCTCACTTTCTAGTAGCGTCCTAGCTAATTTTCCCTTTCATTGTAATAAATTTTATTGACAGTAATGTCTATGTACTGCACAATTAATTTCTAAAATATACATAAATACAAATTTTTATTATTTTTATGTATAAGAACGCAATAATTTTTAAAAGATGCACGCTCTATGCACGCCTTCTCTCTCTAGTGAATATATTATATTCATTTGATTGACTTTAATTTTCCTCATATTTATTTGTTCAAATCCATTTAAACTGGATTTTATACTAATAGTAGTGAGCGGTAGCCCGTGCTGAGCACGCGCCCAACATTAACCCTAAGTTAATATTACTTTTTCCGTTTAATATTATTTGGTTCTTATATTAAAAAAAAAATTATTCTATTTGTCTAATTTAAAAAATTAAATAAAGTTTATTATTATTTTTACTATTCGTAGTATGAGTATAGTATCCATACCCTCATAAATTATTGCAGTCGCAATTTTAGAGGCCTATTAAGTAAGTAAAACAAGTAAAATTAGATTTCGCTTTCTTTATTGGATTTTAAAATCATAAGGTTAAATAAGTAAAATGTATCTATAATTAAATTTTTTTAAAGGGTGTGTTAAATCAATAGAGATCAAGTAATATAAAATGAAGAGAATATAATGATATTTTTCTTCCAATATTTCCAAGTTTCCAAAAATCAATTTTTGAATTTTTGGAAGTCACTCATAATACTTTAATTTTTTTTCAAGTAAAATACTTGTCCAAAAACATCTTTAAATTTCAAAATCACAATTTTAAAAACATAATTTTTTAAGTTTTAACTTTAAAATGTATGGCTAAACCATAGCTAGATATCACTTAAATTTTTTCCACATTTTTGCTCCAACGGTTGGCAAGTGAATTACATTTTCGTTCAAAGCAAAAAAACACATAAACGAAGCCAATGAAACGAAAAAGAAAAATGCAATTGAGAGTTGTGTGTGCAAAGTTTGAATGGGCCCATTTTTATGGAAAGTTTGTGTTCCTTCAGCAAAAATAAGAAAAGAAAAAGAAATTATGCGTGGGGACGTGGGGTGCTGACAAGGAAATTTTGATCCAAGGAAACTTGTAACTACACAGTCCAAAAGCCAATAGTAATAATTGAGAAAATTAATCCTCTTTAAGCAATCAAATCAAGTTGTTCACTTTTTATTCATAATATACAATAGGCTGCAGCACATAAAAAAGGTCAAATATCTCAAATACCCTTGTAGCAGCTGGTTAGCTCTAAGGATAGATGTGGTAATTGTTATAAAGATTTTGTTTTTTACAACTATCAAGGGTAAAGTACAATACCAAGAGATTAGATGTACAAATTAACACTGCAAAGACTAAGATGAAACCCTAAAATACCCTTGACCAAAGTTAAATAGAGAGTTCAACTCTCCTTTCTATATAAGTAGTAAAGTAATGATGCACATATTATCCTAAGTAGAACAATTTTGTGTAATAATAAAATCTCACCGTAATGATGCAATTGGATTGAAAAATGCACATGACTTGCACGTTAGTCAGAGGCTTCCATTTCAAATTTTTAATATTTTTTCTGCCTCAAATATAATGAAGAAAGAAGGATAGTTCAGCTCAACCTTAGATATACTCGACATTGACAAGCAGATCATATTTTATGCTAAATAAGCCCAGTCTCATTCTTTGTGTAGCCAAGATCACATAAGTATTGAGTGAAGTTTATAGGGTGGATATCATCTATCAGCCATAGATTATTTATTTTGATGGATTTACATGGCCAACACCAATAGCAAATACATTAGCAGGAATTTTCTTTCATCGAAGATAGATCGACCCTTGCAATTGAATTGATCAGTTGTAGTCATAATTGTGGATTTAATTATAACTAAAGACCAATCAGGATATGCAGTTTCGAGCAAAGCTCCAAAGCTCCATAGGTAGGGCAAGACTGTAACACCTCGTACCTTCCCAACCCTATGTGATAACGTTGAACAATGGTTACTTAGGTGTCGAGATGCCATGAGTATGTATTTGGTAACGTTAATGATGAGAAAATTGAAATTTGGTCTCGTACATGTGATTAACCCTTCGTAGAAGGTGTTTTGTGATTTTCGTGGAGCGTTTGTGGGTTAAAAACGAGGCTAAGAGGACCTCTAAACAAAAATCTGATTTTGGACCCTTTTTATAAGCCTTAGGGGTCATCCTTAGCCACTCTTGGCATTTAATGCAATGTGTTGCATTAGTCAATGGAAGAATGGGTCATTGACCCATGCTTTCTTCTCATTTTGGGCCCTATTTTGAGCCCAATTCACTTAACCCACTAAAATTCATAATTCCTCATGTTTAATTCATTTCATACGCGTTACGACAATATTCCCACTCATGAAATTCATACTCATAGCCTCAATTCCGAAAACAAGCAATTCTAGCCACGTATGGCTTATTTTGGCTACAAGGGTAAAATCGTCATTTTGATGCCAAATTCGTCCTCGAGTAATTTTATCATACCAATATAATAATTTACTCATTTCATGTATATTCTTATGGTTGTAGAAGAAGCGTAGCAAAAATTGGCTCGGTACGTCCCCGGGCATCCTTGGGACTTAAGAAAATTTCCAACTTTGAAAAAGTGGCAAAATCAGCGTGGCACGCCCTTGGGCGCGCCAGCTTGCTGTCTCTGGACTAAAAATTTTAGCCCAGAGCGGCGTGGTACGCCCCCCAGCGCGTCCCAGACTTAACATTTTCGAAAATTTCGTTTTTCGACTTTTCTTCGCGGATTTGGTTAGATACTTCAAATCCTATGTAAGATCTCATAGGATTAGTGAAGGAGGTGAAGTGCGAGCTAATATATCCATCCCTCACAAATTAAGGTGTTAATATCATGTAGTGTAAGAGTGAGGTAAAGCGTATTTGTGTGTTTCAAATAGTGTCATGATTCTTAATGTATTAATCTCTCATAAGTTGATATATCAATTTCTCCCACCAATAGAGTGGATGTATGTTCTCCCACCATAGAGTGGATGTATGTTCTCCCACCATGAGAGTGGATGTATGTCACCCCACCATGAGAGTGGATGTATGACTCCCCACCATGAGAGTGGATGTATGTTACCCCACCATGAGAGTGGATGTATGACTCCCCACCATGAGAGTGGATGTATGTTACCCCACCAATAGAGTGGATGTATGTCTCCCCACCATGAGAGTGGATGTATGTTGCCCCACCATGAGAGTAGATGTATGTTGCCCCACCATAAGAGTGGATGTATGTTGCCCCACCAATAGAGTGGATGTAGGTTAAAACCACCAATAGAGTGGATGTACGTTAATAGAATAAATGTATGTTATATTATTACCCCCACCACTAGAGTGGATGTACGTGGATGAGTGTTATTCTTTCTAACCAAGTAGATGAACACTAGTGGTAATGAACCTAGAAGTAAGAAAGAATCTCTTGTATATAGAAGAAGCTATTGGAGGCAAGTTTCTTGAGTGAAGGTAATTTCCCTTGAAGGAAAGTAATTATAAATGATATTATCTAAAATGATGGCTTATCCCCATTGACTATTCTCTCATATTTTATTCTATTGACATTCTCATGTATGATGCTATTTATTATGAGCCTTACATACTCAGTACATTTTTCGTACTGACCCCCTCGAGGGACTTACCTTACATGTTGCAGGTGCAGGCATTAGTAGACCTCCTCTGTAGACTGGGGATCATTTGCAGAGTTTTGGTGAGCTCCACTTGATTCGGAGCTTTCTGGATCATAGTTGTATATTTGTTTTGGCATTGTAAATATTGTATAAAGCGGGGACTTGTCCCGACTTTAAGTTGGTCTTGTAAATGCATCTGTTAGAGGCTTTTGTAGACATATGTGGGTATACGGATGTAAGATACGTACGGTCAGTTCGACGTAATGGCCCCAACGGTCAAGTTTTATTTATATATATATATGGCATATGTTTCCATGATTCATGTCTTCCGCATAGTTGAATGAGGTATAATAAGATTCATACGAGAATACATATACAAAGGTTCATGAGCAAAGATTGGTTCTCTCGGGCCATATTGGCTTCGGGTGCCAGTCCGGCTCTAATGGAATTTCGGGTCGTGACAAAGACATTGAGGTACCTGAGATAATGTTGAGTATCGAATTTATATTTTCCAAAGAGAAAGGTTATGAGACAAGAATATTCAATTCAGGGTTGATAATGTCATACTTTGGTATGATTGGACTTACAAAGTTTATGCCCCTGGACGACAAAGATGCTATCAATAGTGCATCCTTAAAGCCTGTCTTTGTCCCTTTGAAATTGATCCTCAAGGACCGTAAAGATGAGCTAGTATACGCCTTAATCTTTCTTCTTTTGTGTAACCCAAATTAGTTGCTGGAAGAATAAGAGTAACTTCAAAAATAATATCGCGAAGGACTTTGTATTGACAAGAATCATGGCGACACCACCTATAATCTTTATAGTAGCATATTATACAGCGTGTAAGTATATATTCTGCACAATTAATTTCTAAGATGTGCACAACGACATATTTTAAAAAGATGCACAGGTTATGCACGTACTCTCTCTCTCAAGTAAAAATATTATCTTCATTTAATTGACTTTAATTTTCCTCATATTTATTTGTTTAAATTCATTTTAACTAAATTTTATACTAACATGATGCACATATTATCCTAAGTAGAACAAATTTGTGCAATAATAAGATCTCGCCCTAACGATGCAATTGGATTGAAAAATGTACATGACTTGCACGTTAGTCACAAGCTTCCAATTTCAATTTTTCAATTTTTTCTCTTTTTATCTTTCGTCCCCTAAAATTAATTTTGTGATCTTAAATAAAATTTTATAAAACTTTCAGTTTAGTTTAACAAAATGTCATCCATCGGCTCAAAATAGTCATAACTTGTTATCTTATTATTTTTTTTTTCTTATTCTGAATAACCACTCGTTTGTGTTAAGTGAAAGGAAATATAATAGTATGAAAGATTGTGATAAATTGGTAAGTATTCATTCATTGTTGTAGAAGTATCAAATTCAAGTTCTGAGTATGGAATCACCTTTTGATAAGAAACACTTTATTTTCCAAAATGAACTTCCAAGTATGAATTCGAATAAGTCAAACCCCAAAGTGAGTATCGAACATTAAATGAGAACTCAAATTTTATTTATGTATTTTGGGACTAGGTACCTCAAGGTTTAGGATATAGAGACGTTAGCCATTAACATCATTTGATATTCAAGGAACAATTTTGTTTCCCTATTTCCAGGTTTATTCTTTTTGAGAAGATAATTTTTTTTAAAAAAATGAAGAAAAAGTCTTTCTTAATAAAAATAGAGAAAATAAGTTCTTCAAATGAGTTTCAGTTTAGTGTGTCCTCCATCCCTCAACATATTTCATCTTCACCCTCACCCCCGCCCCATTTTCACCTTATATAATATTTGTCTATATTACTCTATATAATATATATATATATATATATATATATATAATATTCTCTTATATTATAAGAGCGAGTTGGAACAGCTTAACCAAGCAGGAGGTCAACATGCCTGCCTGGCTAAATGAGGGCAAAACGGTCATTTTGATTTCAAAGTAACAAATTTAAGGTTCTTCCACGTGTGTTCTCTCCCATTCTTATCCATCCCTCTCGATTGTTCTGGTTTCTTCCTCAGCCACTGTTGTCATATATCTCCGCTTCATCCATTGATTTCAGGTAATGGTTTGCCGTTTTAATCATCTTTCTGACTAGATTTCACCCTGTATATTTTTGTTTTCGCTTGATAGTATCGAATTACTCCACAGAAAATTTAGTGTCGCCTTTGATGTCTAGGTGTATGAGAAAATTCCTCAAAGAAATAGGTCTTCCATTATCAGTTTGTTTCGGGTTTGATTCATGTTTTTTCCCCATATTTTTCTTTTTCCCGTTCTTGATTGTCCTTGATTTTTATTGTTCCTAATTTTTGTTATTAAAATTATTTGGTGCTGCGACTATCTGAGTTTCTTGAATTTTGTTAGTTTTGTGCTCTTTTGTTGATTAAGTACTCTGAGTTTTCTTGGAGGTTGTTGTAGTAGTCAAATATTTCAACTTCTTACATAGTTTGCAAGGTTATTCACTATTTGCTTACCCTTATACCAGGCCTTGATACGACCTAACCTACAGGTAAAAAATACAGGAAATTTCAACGTGCATAGCTCATGGATTCAAATGAACCAAACAAATATTCATACGCAACAAAAATGAAAGCTATGGCACAACTCAAGCGTCGAAATACATATAATCGCATCTGTGCGAATAGAAGAGAAGAATTGTTACTGGCACGGCGTATGAAAAAACAAGCTTCCACGAGGCGTAACCTTTTTCAAAATCGAGCTCCCATTGTCCCTTAGGAATCAACATCATCTTGGTGCAAATCTGGACTCCCAAAACAAATTGCCCTTACCATACAAGAACCATATCGGCTAACTGAACAAGGTGATATTATGATGGCCATTTTTACTGTGTTTTTTGGTGTTCTGTCTCGCACCTTCTAACAATTAATTTGCACCTCTAAACACTGTGGCTGTTCTTTGTGCCAGCAATCCCCCCTCAATCATGTATGACTATGTCGCACAATAATGCAGAAAAAGGAAAACGTATATGCAGCCCTTTTGTGATTTATGAAATAGGTAACTCTGCCTTCACATTACATTCCTTCATTGTGATGTATTATGCCTACTTTATTCTGACGGATGACTATTTTCACATAAGGGAGTACATCGAACCAACCAGCATCGTCTTCGTACAAGCCAGAGCTTCGAAAACAAACAGCTCTTATCATACGAGAACCACCTCTACTTCATGAAAGAGGTGATACTATGACACTCACATTTTTATATACCACACATTTTTAATTTGTGTAATGCTTAAATTTTAGCATTAGCAAAATTGACACCTACTTTAAACATCTTGACTATGCAATGGTACTCGACTTATTTGTAATGACCTCCAAAAACATGTTATAAGTGCTACAGTTGCAAGTGGAGACTTCAAAAATACACATGCATTTATTCCAAGAATACCGTTATTGTCATCAGCAGATGAAAAATTACCTGTTCCATTCAAAAGAACACAATATCCTTTACGATTATGTTTTGCTATGACAATAAATAAAACTAAAGGTCAAACTATGGACTTTGTTGGAATTTATTTACGAGAACCTTTTTTTTCACACGGACAACTATATGTAGCCCTATCAAGGGCAAAGAATTCCAATTGTGTAAAAGTATTAATTCGACCATCATCACCGGATGACGACGATGATCATTCAACATACAATATAGTATACAACGAAATCATTCAAAAAGCGCTGGCCTAAATAGATCCTTGAGGGCACTAAGTACTTTTCAATGCACCTCCTTCATAACAAAAAGTTGTGTTGAAGCTCAACAAAGTCCTACGGATTAATCCATTATTACACCACAGGTACTTCTACTTTTATTTGTTTACATAGGACGGGTCTATATCTCAGTGCAAATACCCAATTATCTCCATGTTATGCATAAGCTGTTCATTATTATTTTGGATTTCTTTTCTTTTTTTTGCTTTACATAACCATGACTTAGTCAATTTCTTGGCTTTCAGGAATTTTCACTGTTTTGGACTATCCTAAGATGTTTGTCTTCAGGGATTTGGTCGGGGCTAAAACCTGCACAAAAAAGGTAGGAAGATGTTCATCAAGTACTATACTAAAAGCAATGTTGTCAAAGGCATGCTTAAAGCGCACTTAAGAAGCGAGGCTCAAAACATATTGAGAAGCGCTTCACATTAGCTAATATACACTTTAGTATCGTCATCAACGTTCTAAGGCACATGTCTCCTTGCTAATGAGCCTCTTGTGAAGAGGTATCACTTTGTCTTATTTTTTTCGCAATTTCTTTGTTCATATATTTGTCATTCATGCTTATAATTATTAATATTAAACTAAACGTATAACATAATTGGAACTTTTAACAGATAGGATAAGGGAAACATGAAATTGAAACAAACATGGATATATAAGAAGAGCATGGAGGAAGCATATTTGATGTGCATATTTTTCAAGTCCTTAAAACAAGAAATATACTCTAGATCGATCTAATCTAAGATAATCATACCTGTTATTATTCACTACTAAGTTAATAACAACAGTATCAGTATTTAGTTTTTAATAATTGCAATTTTACGACCTTGTAAGAGTGAATGGAAGAGCTTTCCGTTGATGTTAATTGACGGGAAAGCCCTCGGATTTCCTTGTAAATTACAATAATTCTATTGGCTCGCTTTACATGGGGGCTGGGGCCACCTTTTCACTTGCCCTATTGGAATGCAATTAATTGCCTTCTTCAGCTCTTTATTAATTTATTAATAGTGGTAATATAATATCTTATTTTAGGTTTTTTAGCTATTTATTAATTTATTAATAGTAGTAATATAATACTTCTTTTGTTTAAAAAAGAATGATCTATTTTTCTTTTTAATTCGTTCACAAAATTAAAGGGCATTTTAGTACATTTGACATAACTTTAATTTAATACTCAAAGATCCAAAAATCTTTTTTCTTCACATTATTTTACTACTATTTTTTAAAAATATATTTTAATTACTATTACTATTTTACTAATATATAGAGAAGGGAATGAGAGGAGCTTACGGTCAGCATCTACTATAACTAACAACTTAAAATTTGATCGACTTTTGAAATTCTATTAGTGTCAACTGTCACGTAAATTGGGACAGAGGAAGTATATAGTATCTGAAAATGACATAAAAGTACTATAAATCATAATAATTAACAACTTAAAATATTTTAAAATCATATAAAAAATTTGATCGACTATCTAAATTTCATCTATGTCATATAAAATGGAGCAAATCAGAAAATTATGTAAAAAATATTACAACTCACAATAATTAACAACTTAAAATATATAAAAATTATACAAAAAATTGAATTGACTTGCTAAATTTCATACGTGTAACATAAATTGAGACAAAAAAAAAGCATATATTGGGCCGTGCCTGCACAGCTCTTTGTATCTAGTTATATATACAAGTACTTTTAAAATGGAGTAATATTTCTATTTAGTATACAACATAAAAATAAATAAATAAGAAATTCATTTATTTTCGTAGAAAACATTTCTCGGAAAACACTTAGAGGTCGTTTGATAAAGTGTATAAGAATAATACAAAATAAGGTGTATTAATAATGTTTGCATTAATTATATTTGCATTTTTTCTTATGCAGTATTTGATTTGGTGTATTAAAAATAACATGAATTCATAATTTTTAAAAACAAATATTTTTTTAAAAAATACCCTCTATATATATGGTGAAAAGAATGCAAATTTTTTTTTGAGAGATAATTATTTCTTTAATCGTTCTAATACACAGATTAAAACCATTACATTACTAATACTAAATCCGTTGACGTTACTATGAGATGAGTCAATTTCCTTTTCCTTTTTATAAATTAGAATTCTGCTGGCTGTACATAGAGTTGATTTTTTAATTCAAAAAAGGGATTAGGTTAAATTGACCATCGATCTGTACACTCTGAAATTGTAAACAATCTTCTTGTATTGTAATCTAATTTATTGATGATGGCAGAAGAAAAAAAGTTGACAAATTTTGCAGTCCGAAATGGATCAACTGATATTTGTGAAGTCATTAAGAGTTATATACCATTCTTGAATGTGAGAAGATTATCAGACAAGGCAACTTTGCCCAAAAGAATGTTCCCTCAGTCTGCAGCTTATGATCTTTTCAGGTATAATTGCTGATCTATATGCAAATTAATTACAATAATAGTTGCAGTGCTAGGCAGTTGGGCATATGTGGGCAGGTCTACTGTGGTGAAGCGGTAAGTACTCCTTCATCTTTAATCAGAGTTCATGGGTTCGAGTCCCCTACCCCCATCCTTAATAAGAGGTCATGCGCTCGAGTCCCCTACCCCCAATGTGGGACTTTCTGGCACGAATCTGAATTTAGTTGGCTCCAATGCGGATATCGAACACCGAGTGGAAAACTAAAAAATAATTGTGGGCAGGTGTAGGGGGCGGGAGGGTCGAACACTAAATTACACTGTATATATTATACATATAATATATTTTGGTAATGTAGGTAAATAGATTTTGGCTCACTGAGCGAGTTAGGGGTTAGGTGGTTCAAATTTTACCTTGAGGTTCGAACTTTAAATCCCATACACTACATCTATAAAGTGTTAATATTGAGCCCATTATATCCCTTTTATAATTATAGAATTCATATCTACTATTTTTGTTGATTTTTACCTCATAAACTTATACTTTGCATCGTAATTACTGGATCCATATGAACCCACTACCAACAAGCTAAGCTGCATCCGCCCCTGACTTGGTATTAAAGTCTTCAATCCGTGAGGAAGTAGATTACTTGGATCAGAATAGTATATACATAAATGCGCTAACATAGAGTAAAATCGAACATGAATAGATTTATTGACGAGTAAAAAGATGGGCTCCTAATTCCGATATAGAAGAGGTCTATCAGTGCAAGTTAGGTAGTAGGTGGGCCAGGTGCAGTGGCAGATCCAGTGTGTTAGCTACAGGTTCACGGAAATTCAATAGATTTTGTTCATACCTGGTATATGTATTAACATATCCGTTAGATACTTATTTATCTTAGTTATTATTGCATATTAACTTGAGTTAGATGTAGAAATCCATACACTTGAAATCCTAGATCCGCCTCTGATCAGGTGCAACTCTTGCACAATGTGAAGTATTGAGGCTAGTCTCGCCCATCCCCCGGAGTTGGAAGGCGGTCCAGGGAAGACGGGGAGAGATCTATATGTTTTATTTATATCAGTAACTGATATAAGTAATTGTCAGTCTGTCATTTTCTCCTCTTGACAGAAAAAGGATAAGGAAATGGCTCCATATGCTCTTTTATAGATAAATATGTTAAGTTTGAACACTGCTAAAAAGTATTATCAGGCACAGCAATTGCTGTCACGGATAAGATTTATATGGTCTCAAGCTGTAGCAAAACTGTTTGATCACAGGCGCGGATCTAGTGAAGAAGCTAGCGCTCTGGCATAGACCCTGTATATTTGTTAAAAACTAGCTAAATAAGTACAAATAATAGATTTGGACACAGTAAATTACACAGGAAGCACTAGAATTTTGAGTCTGAAACCATAAAGTTCAAACCATGGATTCGGCTATGTTTGAGTCAGACAATTGCAGAATTCTTTGATAATCGTTGAGCAAATGTATTTTAAATTCGTGATTGTTAATTTGTTCTTAGTGCAAGGGACATTGTGGTGCCAGCTCGAGGCAAGGCGAAAATTGCCACTGACTTAAGCATAGACTTACCTCCAGGAACCTATGGTCGTATTGGTATGCTGCAACGCTCTTATCTCAATACATTTTTCTTTTACAATGACATAATCTGTCTTTAAAGATTATGCTTTTGTGTACTATGTAGCCGCAAGATCCAGTGCGGCTTGGCGTCATTCCATTGATGTTGGAGGTGGAGTTGTTGATTTAGACAAACATCCTGTTTTTGTGATACTGTTCAACCATTCTGATGTTGATTTCGAGGTGAAAGTTGGTGATAACATAGCACAGCTAGTCATTGAGCTCCACGCTATACCTGAGGTTGTTGAGGTTTATCAATAATTACGTTCAAGATTTGCTGGAGCAGCTTTATGTCTGTGTATGTTATGCAGTTGTTGTGTTTATTGTTTCACTCTCATGCTCAGAGGCTGATCTAGAACGGGTTCTGGTTTCAGCTGAACTCATTGATTCATGCTTGAACTATGTATACATATGCCAAAACAAAATAAAAATGTATGCATATACAAGCATCATTCATTTTCGAATCCCGTGACTCTACATTCTGGATTTGCCTTTGCCTATGTTCATGCTGTTGAATGTTGTAATAGTGGTTGTTGGAAGCAACCTTTATGCCCCCGGACCCAATGTATTTCTGCCTTTTTATTCCAGTAACCATCTATTTTATCCGTTCACAAGCTACATGCTACACCAGAAGTTTTTGAGGATTATCAATAATTATAATGTAGCTTTTGAATTGGCAAATCCAAGTCCAAGGTTTACTGGAGCAGCTTTATTATAGCTGTGTCTGTAATGCAGTTGTTTGTTGTTTTCTGTGGGTTCTATTGCTTTTGGCTCGAATTGTGTATACATATACAGGGATCACACTCATTTTTGAATCATCCGACTCTACATTCTTGATGTGCCTATGTTCATGCTGTTGCATGTTGCAATAGTTGTCGTTGCAAACACCTTTATTCCCCCCTGCCTACTGAGTTTGTGCCTTTTAATCCCAGTAACTATCCATTTTATCTGTTCATTTGTCATTGACTATAAGAATCAGAAAAATGATTTGATTGAAAACATTCATCTCTTTAAAGCATATTGGAGTAGTAGAAAAGAATGTACATTCTTCATTTACATCATGAAACAAGCCATTTTAGTAGTGACAAAGGCTAGAGAATTCAGTCTAATATATATGAAATTGACATGATACAAATAACACTATATGAATGTTGAAGATACAGTTAATTTCTTACCCTTGAGGGTGAAAATTATGGTCTTAATGGCGTTCGACATGTTGGACAAGTTGGTGTTTTGGCTAACCAAGGATCAAGACATTGAGCATGGAATACATGTTTACAAGGTGGAAAACTTCTGCACAATTCTGCTTCACAAAGACTATCCAAACAAATGACACACATCGATGAATTTGCTTGTCCTTCGAGGTAGAAGCAACTGATTCCTTGTAACTCTTCAACAGATAATCCCGAGCCATAAGCATCCATTCGAGAAGTCTCATCGTTGGAATCTACTTGTTGATCGATCATATCAAGAACAAGGTAACAAATTACCATATATACCACGATAATCGCGATGATGGCAACCAAAAAAAGAGGGGATGGGAGTTCAGCAGCAGAGGAACTCATTTGGATAGATAAGATTTTCTGAAAAGATTTACATGGCACAGATAATCATTGAGCTCCATGCTCTTATAATAAATAGGAGTAAGAAAATAATACTAATATAAATAGTCATTGAGCTTCATGCCATACCTTAGGTTGCTGACTGTTGAGTAACATCAATGATAATAACGTTCACGCCTGGTCCACTGTCTGCACTTACTACATTCACTCCCAGTTGTTTATTGTTTAACTCACACACTCAAAGGCGGATTTAAATCGGTTCTATGTATACATCTATGGAAAAATCAAAATGGTCACACTAATTTTTGCCTCCCCTTAGTATGTACTTGTGCCCTTCATAACCATCTTTTACATAAATTTGAATCTATTACCCTTCAAAAATAATTGGAGTAGTTGAAAATAATTGTATACATTTCATTTACATCATGAAACAGGGCAAGGCCATTCCAATAATGATTTAAAAAAAAGGCTGAAACTCAGCTTAATATTCATGAATTTATCTTGTGAATAGAAATGCTACACGTATATGAATGTTCTTTCTGAAAGTATTGTATATATATTACATAAAAGTGTGATTAGGGAAGGGAGAAGGAGACGATGTATGAAAGACTCTCCCTGATACTACTAGATTGTATGCTTTGACGGTCCTGTATATGAACGTAGTTTCTTACTATAAGAGTGAAAATCGTGATCTAAAAGGCATTCGACAAGTAGGACAAGTTGGTTTTTTGGCTAACCAAGGATCAATACATTCAGCATGAAACATATGGTTACAAGCTGGAAAACTTCTGCACAATTCTGCATCAACAAGACCATCCAAACAAATTGCACACGTAGAGTAATTCACTTGTCCTTTGAGATGGAAACAACTGATTTCTTGCAACTCTTCGACAGATAATCCCGAGCCACGAGCAGCATCCATTCGAGAAATATCATCATTTGAATCGCCCTGTTGATCGATTAAATCAAGAACGAGGTAACACATCACCATGTACACGATGATGATCGAGAAAATGGCGATCAAAGAAAGAGGAGGAGGAAATTCAGCCGCAGGAAAGCTCATATTGATTTGATAAAATCTTTAGAAGTTGCAAAGAAGGTGAACAAAAACTTCCATATGTCATTGGCCTATAGATTGAATATGACATGTTGTATAATTATCTCTTGCGTAGATCAATTATATTTGACTTAAAATTTTAAAATTAGAAAACTTGTGCTTTTCTTTTGATTGTTCTTGAATATTTGATTTGACTTAGCTCACACATGTTTGTTTCTTCTAATGCACAAAATCTATTTCACATATCTAAAAGAAAATTAGAGAGATAACTTGTGATGACCACAACAACACACTCAATGAAATTTCACAGGTGAGGTCTGAGAAGGATGGTGTGCTTAGCTCTATGGGTAGAAATATTGTTTACGGTAGATCACTCTTAACTCAAGTAAAATATATAAAAACACGTAGAAAAAGAAAATGCAGTAAAAAAATACCAATAACTAAAATAGTTGGAGCAAAAAAAATAACAAATAATAATAAAATCAAAGTATAAAAAGTAGAAGAGTAAAAGAAGAAAAGTATCAGTATAAGGAAAACTAAACAACGCGTGACTATCGATTAGCCTTCAAGAAAGAAGGAGATAACTTGTGACGAATGACAAATAATATGATTTGACATTGAAAGCAAAGCTACCAACGTATAAAAATTAATCTATCAGAATTGATGTATGCCTTAGGAGATAATACTTCTTTTTTCTGTTTTGGGTAGTTGGGGCTCCAGAGCATTCAAGTATATTGTCTCGTCATAAATCTTGTTTATTTCAAGAAGTCTCATTTTTGAATTTAATAATATTACAAAAAATAATTATGGCATTATTGTGTTATTTTTATTTGTTATAGCAGGTACTATAGTTTACTTTTACGATTTTAAATTTATAGTTTAAGGAAACTTACATATAGATAATAAATAGCATTTGAATGATTGATAGTGTCAGAAATAATTTACCCTGACGATATAAAAAAATTGTGACATGTACGTCGTGATAAAATGTGATGTGATATGACATTTCATTTTTCGGAGCAAAAGATTTGACTTTTGGGTGATTTATATTTTTTGACAACTAAAACATAGTTTTTTGTACTGTTATAGAAACTAATTTTGTGATTTTGATGTTATAAATAGTTAGTTTAGTGATTTTACTATTGCAAAAAATAGTTTTACAATTTTAGTGTTGTACATGAAGAGTGAGTTTAGTGACCCTCGATGAGATTAATCCAAAGATAAATTTTTAAAATTTGTGGTCTGAATAAATCATAAATATTTGTGTTAATGAAAGGTCCAAAACAAATTAGTACATCTATTAATATAGAGATGTCATTTTCTAAAAATATCTAAAAAGGAATACAATTTATAAAAAACATTCCGTTACCGGGAATCGAACCCGGGTCTCCTGGGTGAAAGCCAGATATCCTAACCGCTGGACGATAACGGAACTTGTTGATATTGTTGGTGTCTAAAATATATAACATATTTTCGGCTTCGGCTTGGATTACAAGGAATTCATTTTTGCTTGGAGCGGCTCATTCTCTTGTCACTTAAAGGGCGAAGTCGCTTTGAAAATAATGCTATGCATCCTTATTCGTGTAATAATAAATTGATACGCAATTTAATTGTATATAATATACAACGAGATTATTGATATTTTGAAACAAATGGTGAAAAATAGCTGCTAGTCAAGAATGGGTTTGGAATTGATTCACACTATCACTCAGCATGTTTAAAAAATTAGGCTAAGTGTTACATACTTAAAAAGTTTATTTATTTTTACGTACAGTAACTAATTTGTTACTTCTCCCACCTACTTGGTTGCTTTATTTACTGAATGAATTAGTGAAAGAGAGATCAGAAATCTGGGCTGAGTTTGGGCCATGGCACAAAACATTTGTATCTGACCATTCACATAACATGATTTACATGATTTTGTGCAGAGGCAAACATTTAAGTCCAGTATCCTCTGAAGTACTACTGTTTTACTTTGACTACCTTTGGACTTTTAGAAATGGAGTTAAAATGAAGATATTAGCCTATGACTCTTGGATTTCATTGCCAACAAAATGTCTCTAGTCAAATCAGGATTGAAAAGTATAAAAGGGGGTTTAGTCTTTCTGCACTTGATTATTCAATCTTATTTGTGAACAAGATATAACTGTTATACATGCTCTAATCAAACTACATCCAAGAAAAAGTTTGGGACAAGTTTCAAGATATAATGACAATAAGAAAGTACTATCTAAAAAAACTAAAGCAGATATAATTAGGCAAAGGATCAATAAATATGTACTGCTACTTGACACATATGAACAGTTGACAAAATAGTACAAAGTACAAACCATAAAACTCACTAAGCAACAAACCATACAAGGTGGCTAAACATCACAATTTCTTTGACATATAGGTAAGGAATCAAATAAATTCCTTTACTAGAATTTGTATTTTGCGTGATAATTTTATTCACGCAAAATTGTGGGCAGGGGAAGGGGAAACAGGGGAGGGGATTACAAGGTGAAGAATTGGGCCTCACCAAAAAGGTGAAAATGTAGATAGCCAACCAACTGAGCTACTAAAATTCCCAACAGAAGACGATGATCAGCAGCTTACTAGGATTTGTTGATGAGAGGGATGCTGTCAGTTCAAAGGATTCTTTACTGAAATTTGGTGAAGAGATTCATCGCATATGCAGCAGCATGGGGTACCACAGTAATTGGCTCAAAACAAGCATCGCCAAGTTGATATTTGCTTGCAATTGAGCATCTGATACACCTGCCTTAACACTTTTCTCTGTCTTTGGTGACGCGGGAGTCACCGTGGTGTTTGGCATTGGAACAAGCGATGGAGTAGCCGGAGTTCCTGGTGTTGAATTTGACGAGGGAGTCACCGGAGTTCTTGGTGTTTGATCTGGCGAGGGAGTCACCGGAGTTTTTGGGGATGCTTCCGGCGAGGGAGTCACTGGAGTTTTTGGTGTTGGAACCTTCGGAAAACAAAAAATCATCTCTGACCTTAATAATCACAAAATTTACAAGAAATTATAACAATTACGCCTCAATTGAAACCTAGTCCGGGTAGCTAAATAAATCTTCACTATCCATGTCGCTCTATATAGCTCATCTCAGTCCAATATTATATATAATATAAAATAAAATTAGTAGAAGTTCTTTGTAGCTTCTATTGACATGACGACTAAGAGACTCCTAGAAAACATTGGACCTAGAATAATGTACTAACAGGAAACTTAATCCACAACTAATTGGTATGGCTTATAAAGATCTTCTGTAATTCAACCGTAGTGTATCTTTAGCTAAGTCTGTATAGATTCCATGAGATTGTACGTCTTTCCAGACAACTACATTTCAGGTGATTTTAGGTCTAACTTGTCCATGTTTAACTTCACACCTACAGACCGTAAAGAAATGGATCTTAGGCCTAACTCAACCCCAAAACTAGCTCATGAGAGGAGGATTGCCCAAGTCCATATAAAGCGACCACCCTTTCATCCAATATGGACTCTTTCAACAGATACCCGTGCAATGCATATTTTACAAAAATATTGAAAACGAGATAATTGAGTTCTTGTAGTGATTTTTCTTACCTGGTTGTTGGCTTTAGAAAGTCTTACATCATAAGTCATGGTTAAATCAGGCTTGAAAAGTCCAAAGGATCTCTCAGAAGTTGGACCTGGTTTCAGATCCTCATCGTACATGGCAAAGAGATAGGTATCTACTGATTTGCCAGGCATCAAAGGAGTACCAACCATTGACCTCAAATGAGCAATTAAATTGCCATTGTAAGCCTTTGCATTCTCGATACTTGGCCCAACTTCATTGCTGTCTCCCTTATAAGGCCACCCTGTTTCAGCAATTACAATCTCTACTTCCTTGAATCCCATAGCGTTAAGCGCTGATCTTATTGCATCCACCTGCATACATCCAACTTACTTAGGTAATTGGATCTCAAAAGCACCTACAGAATACCTTCTACATGTAACGATGAATGACATGACTGGAATTCCAAGAGTTTAAGAAATCAAATTTTTGAGTTCATCTTAGAAACTCATTCATTCATTCTTTGAAAGTAAACTTTCTATCTTCAAACATCATGTAAAATTTACTACAATAACAACATACCCAGTATAGTCCCACAAAGTGAGGTCTGGGAAGGGTAGAGTGTATGCAGACTTACCCCTACCTCAGAGGTAGGAAGACTGTTCCGACAGATCCTCGGCTCAAGAAATCAACTGTTTTTCAATCTTAAACTAGTTATATATGAATAATTTATATCCATCCTACTCTACTGGATAGTCTACTTCATTCTAATACTGGATAAGTTGTCTGTAAGATAAATTAGGAGTTCTCTAAAATTGTGTTATCGAAATCAAACACTTATTCTTACACTACCAAGTTACTAAAGAGACTTCACTAATCTGATGTAAGTGTAACAACAAGAAGTGAACTTTCCAGGATACACTTATTCTTTTATCTAAGTTCACATAGAATCCAAGCACTCTGGATACGTAGTCGCCTTTGTTAGGAAGAGCTTTACCCCCAATGTGAAACTTCCCGGCGCAAATCCAAATTTAGCTGGTCTCAATGTAGGTACCGTACACTGGGTGGAAACGAAACAAAAAATGATTCCAAGCACTCGTAAGTCTTTCTTTTAAACACAACGAACATGTTTATCTCAGTTATCTTTTCGAAAAAATTCAATCTTTACAGTGTCACATATGTGGTTATGTTGAAGTACAGCAAGTAAACATATAAAGCCTGATATACAACAACAACAACAAACATATCCCGTGCAATACCACAGGTGGATCAGGGGAGAATAGAGCGTACGCAAACCTTACCCCTACGTCATGGAGGTAGAGAGGTTGTTTCCGACCAACCCTCGGCTCAACTTGCTAATAATCAGTTAAATTGCATAGTATAAAAATTCCTTACCTGAGCATCGAACATGTTAGTGTACTTGATCTTCGTACCAGCATCAACTCGACCAGCATTAGGTTGAAACAAGCAAAAAGCTAAAGTATCAGGTCTAGGATCATCCCGATAAGCGAAAAAAGGATAAGGATTAATTGCGAAAGGAGAACCAGTAGCTTTATTAAACTCCAATAATCCTTTCAACAAATCACCAATATTTGGGTCAAAACTCCCCGAAGATGGAGGATCCGATTGCTTCATAACCGCCATAGAATGAACCGTAGAAACCTTAATTTTCCCGCCAATTGAAACTTCATTTAATGCATTTTGCAAATTTTGCATTGCAGGCAATAAATTATTCATCAAATTCTGATCATTTGTTGACATAACTTCATTTCCAACGTTGATTACTATGATTTTACTCGCTGGATAAAATGGAAGTACATTTGTAGTTAGCCATCCTTTAGCGAAGTTTTGGTCGGATGCCATTGCTGGAATATCGCCGTTGGCTACTCCGATCATGATTCCGATTCCTGTATTCGCTAAAGCTTTAATTATTGCCAGATCGGATCCGTACAACCGAACCTTTTGAATTGAAGTTGATTGTAGTAACTTTGCTGTTGCTTCCGGTGCCGGGAGATTATCCGCAACTTGGCCATAATTAATACCGATAAATGACTGTGATTCTGCAATATTAACATATAATTAGTAAACAAAGTAACAAATTTGAATGAAAATCTTATATTTTAGGCAGTTACGGAGCCAGGAATATTTGCACTCTAGCATTAAACTTTACACGAAAAATTCATGTTATAAGCAAAAAAATGCTCTCTCTGAGCAGAGTAATTTATAAATGAAGGAGATTCAATTGAACCCCTTGCATCCATCTAGATTGATGTATCAACAGGGGCGGAGCCCCATGAGTGCAAGTGGTTCATTCTTCAACGTAAAATTACATTGTATATCTAAATATATTACTAGTAGATGTTAAATCCCTCAGATTCTTCGTGTGTTTACTTCTTAATATTTTGAACCTGCTTATCTGGCTCCATCACTAGGTATCAATAACACAAGTATTTGGTATAGACAATCATATAGCTATCTATAATGAAAATTTAATTTTGGTTCTGACACTGTGTATCAATAAGACAAGTATTTGATATAGACGAATCATATAGCTAACTCTAACCAATTTAAGATCAAGACGTCTAATTAGATTGATTTATAACAACAAGAAGGCATAATTAAAGAGTAAAAGAGCTTACTCGCGATGTGTATGAGATGAAAGAGACAGAGAAGCAAAAAAGAAGAAATGAGAAGTAAATTAGCCATGGATGAGGATGCTTTGCTTTGAGTATTTTTGTTTTTGGAGGAAAAATGATTGATGGAGAAGTATATAAATAGAGTTGGCTTTTTTTGGGAGTACAAAAAGAGTATAGAAAAGAAACTTCAAAGTGTTTAGATTCTTCTACCGTTAGAGAGAAACAAGTTTGAAATTCTAAATTTTATAGAGGAAACGGTTCATGCTCAATAATTGAGTCATAAATTCTGTGGGAATAAATGAAGATTTTAAATTAAAACCAACTTTTTTCTTTTGCTAATAATTAGTGTCCGGTAAAGTTATTGTCATGTGATCAAGAGGTTATGAGTTTGAACTATGAAAATAGTTTCTTGCAGAAATGCTGGTAATGTGTACAATAAATTCTTGTGGTCCGGTTCTTTCCAGGATCCTCTACATAGCGAGAGCTTAGTGCATCAAACTGCACTTAATAATCATAGTGTCTGAATCAACTTGCTAGTTCCATGAGGTAATGTTACATTCCACCAATAGTAACTATATCCATCAAGACTTGATCGGATGAAAAGAAATCACCTAGTAGTATTTCCTCACCCACTAGATTTGAACCTAAGACCATCGTAATTCTCAACACACCTCATTGATCCTTAGGTGACACCCAGGGTTGAAGTACCTACTATTTTAACACCTAAAAGATGTGATTTAGTGATTAATAAAATAAAATGTTGAAAATCAAAGTTTAAATCCTAATTATACGTTCAATCTATGATAATGTAAGGTGGCATGTATTCTATGTAATAGTCGAGGTGCATAGCAATAGTTGAGGTACATAGAAACAAAAAGTATGCTTAACAATTTTTTCTCGTTAGCCTAAACTTTTCTAGAATAAATTATCGGTACATGTATAGGATGTATTAGATACACGATAAAATAGTTGACGTGCATGCAAGGTGCAACGAAATAAATCATTTGCCTATACATTCGACCTGATTATGCCTTAACATGTATTATTTCATGCTTGCTCAAAACATATTAATTTAAGGCTCGTTATTGATCCCTTTGAACTTTCTCCACTTCAATAACACTCTATAAAAGTGATTACTTATTGTTTTTAAACAAGAAAAATGTGGTTACTTTTTCAATCACTCTAAAAGATGATAGGTTTTGGTCAATAAATTACAACCACAAAGTGTAAATAATCACGCATCACTCTCATATTAGGCAGTCTAAATATAATCCGGGTTACCCCTCTTATATCAAAGTAATAAAACAATTCAACCTCGAAAAAACTTACTTGCACGCGATGTTTACACCAACTTAATAAATACATGATATGTATTTTTACATAAAGCTATAATTATCACTTAATCATAATCAGTTAATACATATTCTCACATTAATAATGTCACTAATCATATTAAATTAATATAATTTGATGTAAACATTAAGTATGAGTGAATTATTTCGTCCAGTCTCTAAAGGAAGGGGAAAAGATGATCATTAATTATATAATTCTTTAGGATATTTGAAAAGCTAAGTGCTTTGAATAGCTTATCCTTCTATGCTAAGGAATCACTTTTTCATCTTTAATTTGAACGTGACAACAAGTCCCTACACTATGTTTTATTTTCCTAAATGCAAGTAAAAGATAAATTAAAGAGAAGCTTTAGAATTTGAGTTTGTGGACAGCAGACACCCTACACAAAATAATAAAGTGAACTTCACTTTAGGAATTATTAGGACAAATGTAAGCATAAAGTAAAAGTAAAATCCAACTTTAGGAAGGGGGGAGCTGGTATATTTTGTTGACAAGTAATCTCTTGGCAATAAGAGAAAGTAAAAGATCAAGATTCAAACATTTCATTGCTAAGCTTTCTAAGGTTCAAATTCTTTTAAGGTTATCTAATAGGACCTTTCCTATATAGATCCAATAACTTAACTATGTGGAGAAAGAAAAGTCAAACAACACAACAACAACATACCTAGTTTAGTCTTATAAATAGGATCTAGAGAGGGTAGGATGTATGCAGACCTTACTCCGACCTTGTGAGAGACTGTTTTCGATAGACACTTGGCTCGAAATAGGTATATTTTCCTTTTGTAAAGCGTGAAACCAAAGGGATCAACAAGTGTTGTGAGCGAAGGAGTTAGTACTCATTTATTCTTAATTAGAGGTTTGAGGTTCAACCCATGAACATGGAATCATCTTTGTTAGGAATCACTTTACTTCCATTGTAAGAGTATTTTTGGACGTGTATTCGAATTTTGTCAAACCTCAATATCTATGGATGAAAAATCCATGAGAACTTTGAAACTAAAGGAAGGGTTAGTATATTGATGTTTTTGTAGAGGGCCTAATTTAATTTGTTGACAAATAATTATCTCCTCACGAATAAGGGTGCAACTCAGTTGGAGAGTTGCCCACACTTTCACTCCGGTGGTGGAGGTTCAAACCCCTGTGTATCCTCCTCCCCCCCCCCCAAAAAAAAAAAAGAAAAGAAAAAAGAAGTAAAAGTTAAAACATTCAAATATTATTCATTGCTAAGTTTTCTAAGCATTGAAGGAGAGTCTAAGAGTAACTGGTACAGTTGTTGTCATGTGTTCAGGAGGTCACGGGTTCAAGTCATGGAAATAACCTCTTGCAGAAATGCAAGGTAGGGTTGTGTACAATAAACCCTTGTGGTTCACCCTTTCACAGACTCCATACATAACGAGAGCTTTAGTGCACTAGGCTATCTTTTAAGCTTTCTAAGCATTTTTTTCTCTTTTTTTCTTTTTAATAAGCCGAGTTAGACCTTTAGTCTATATCCTATCCATTAACTTAACTATGTAGAGAAAGAAAAGTGAAAGTTGATTTAAATTGACTATGTTCATAATTGGGGACAGAGGTGGGCGACGTAAAGGTGTTCTTCTCAACTCTCTCCGTCTAAAAATTACATTATATTTATAATTTTAATTTTTTTGTTAGGTATTTGTATTTTCTTGACTACTTTCATATGTGTTTACTTCTTTATATTTAGAAAGTCCTCAATAAAAATCTTAGTTCAGCCACAATACATACTATTTTTCTTGTAATATTTTGAAACCAAAAGAAGGATTAGTAAAGTTTGGGTGAGAAGGCCTAACTATCATGTAAAGCTGGAAAAGGAGGCTGAGAACACTAGCTAGCCAATCTATTTGAGCACAAAAGTAACGTAGAAAGAGACAATTTCATTTTGTTTCTTGTTTATTCTTCTTAAGGGAAAATGGTCTGAAATATATCCAAACTTTGGAAAAATTTGTTGTTACACTCCCAAACTTTGTGGGGGTCCTATGACCCTCCTGTACTATTTATTAGTGTATTTTTGTGACGTTTATTTGCTTAGTTGGACCACTTTTTTAGTCACGCGCTCAGCGCGTGTGTATTTATATTTGGTGCCAGTTGTGCAAATAAACGTCGCAAAAATACACTAATAAATAGTATAGGGGGGGGGGGGTCATAGGACCCCCGCAAAGTTTGAGCGTGTAACAGCAAATTTCCCCAAAGTTTGGGTATATTTCGAACTCTTTACCCTTCTTCTTAATACGGGATTGAATATTGTCATAAATAAAAAATTAACTTATTGTGCTTATAACGTTAAAAAATCGGGTGAGTAATATTTCGAAATGGGGATATCACATTTGTAGTTAACAACCAGCCTAAAAAAATTTTCATCACGGGACCAACATAGTTTAGGAACTGTCTCCAACCAGGTGACACTAGATAATATACTCTCCTACTATCAAATCATTTTCGGCTTGTACGTGACCAAAGATGAGTCCAAAACCACTGAAAGCTATAACTACACCTGACAAAGAATAACCAGATAAATTTTTCTCTTTTATGTTTGTAGAACTATGAGTACAGAGATAGATACCAGAATTAATTAACACTACAACAACGAGGTTGTAAATGACACGTCTGACGTTGCATGACGATTAGCCAGATGATCAAAAGGGACGGTATACCATGGCTTCAAATTTTGGAAAGAGAAACTCATCTTTTTGTTAAGAAAATGAGTATGTGCGAGAGAGAGTAAAGTCTTTTTGTGCCATAGCTTTTTGTAATCAACAATTCCTTGTTGTGCTTGTGAGAATGTATAATCTTGATAGCAGATTTGTGCTTGATTAGCTCTTTCATATGACATACCTAATTTTGTCCTCTCGTACTAAGTTCATTTTCAAACCCTCCCCTCAGTCATCATTTTTTGTTTCAATTGGAAACATGTATTAAGGCCAAGGATATTAAACAATATCATTTGAATTAGAAGGATCTTCGTTAGCAACTATTCCTCGTAAATTAATTTATATTGTTTAGGATTATTTGAGCTAATAAGACATTGGCCATCCGTTTTCAATGCATTTCCTTGGATATATTGTTGAAAACATTATTACTAATGTGAAAATTTGAGTAGTTTAAATCAAAAACTTAAATATTAGACAAAATATTATGCTAAAAATGGAAAATTAAGATTAAAAAGAATTGGAAACATGGAATTGAGATGTAGGGCCAAATAATAATTGTAAGGAAATAGTTCTTAACACATACTTTTTTTGTTTTCTGGATGCTAGAGAACAAAAATTGAAATGCAATTTAAAAATAAAATGACCACTAAACGAGATAATGAATTTCTTATATTTCTTCCGTCCCAAAATAGTTGGCATGTTAGCTAAAAAAAAATTATCATAAAATAGTTGGCATGTTTAAAAGATCACAAAATAATTAATCATTTTTTTCCAACTCTACCCTTATTTTTTCCAACTCTACCCATATTAATTGAAGAAGATTTATGTAATCAAGATTAAATAGATAATAGGGTCATATTAGCCATTTTACACCCCTTATTAATTTTCTCTAAGTTGTGCAAAATCTATACATGTCAACTATTTTGAGATGGAGAGAGTATTAACTAAAAAGGATTTGGCTCCCCTCCCTTAGACCTTCTCTCCATTTTCTCAAGTACATAGTTGGGTGAATGACACTTGTCTTATTTAATTATTAAAGGTCTAGATTAGTTTAATTCAATTAATAGCTTAACCATAGTTAGAAAAATAGATTTTGGAAAAATACTTTTAATTTTGGTAAGAAAAAACTATTTCTCCATAAATTTTGGTACCCATAAACATCATTAATTTTATAATTATTTTTACGCATGAGTGATCTCCAAATATCAAAAATATTATATTTAACATCAACATTAGGTCGTCACCACCCCAACCCTAATAAGAAAATTGAAGTTTGGGATAGATAATTGGATTATTTTGCTCATTTGAATATTATTATGTTTAAATCTGATGTATATTGACTTGGTAATTCAACAGGTTATGTAAATTGAGAGAAAGTGTAATGGAGGGGAGCCCAATCCAATTAAAAACCTATAAAATCTTAGGCTTGCGCGCCGTCTGTGGGGATCGAACCCACGACCACGTGGTTAAAAGCCACGCGCTCTACCACTGAGCTAAGACGGCCTGTTGCTATGGTGCGTTTATTCAAGCAATAATTAAATGGAAATATACTATAATTCAATCTTGTTTTGGTTTATTTTACGAACATATCAAAACCTTTATAGCATATGAATCTATGTGAAAATTCTTCTTAAATCTAATCTACTCTACATTATTGGCGTATGTCATAGCATAATTGATTTTTTTTCATCTCGCATGATAGTCCACTTTGGAGTTAATACATTCATACCCAATGGACAATTCTATTCTCGAGATTTAAATTTTATGAGTTTTTAGGTTTTACACAACCTGAAGTTTAAACTATAATAATAGTTATATTCGCAAGTCAAACTCGAGACTTGTGATTAGGATGGAGGTGTACATACTGTTACTACACCAAAACATTTGGTAGTCTCATAGCATGATTCATTATTGCATGTACATCATGTTATTTTTTCTCTTAAGTGAGAACCGTTCTATCCATGTAACGTTTTAGGAAATTGTATCTAAACCAACACAAGGAATCGTATCTATTTTTGTAATATACTTTACCAGTAGACAAATGTTCGTAATTGTGGATGCTAAAAACTCCAACAATCACAAAGAAAGTTGTAAAGATGCTATTGGTATTGGTGGTTGTCAATAGAGGTGGCAAAATTAGCCCATGAAAACATTATCAGCCCAAAATTGACCCACCTGAGAAATTTTGTCAAAATATTTTAAGAGGACATTTTTTTTTCCATTTGACATGTTATATATAGTCATATAATAAAGGGGGAAAATAAGTTTTATTATGTACTAAAAAGTTACTCCCTCCGTTTAAAAAAGAATGACTTATTTTCCTTTTTAATCCGTTTAAAAAAGAATGACCCCTTTTCTTTTTTGACAATACTTTCCACTTAACATGTTTAAGACCACAAGATTAAAGAGCATTTTAGTACATTTAACATAACTTTAATTTAGGACTACAAAATTCAAAAATTTTATTTATTTTCTTAAACTCAGTGCTAAGTCAAACTAGGTCAATTTTTTTTTAAACAGAGGGAGTTTAAAAGAACAAATAACCAATTGTAAGAGTTGGACATGTTGAGTTATTAGCACATTTTAGCCTATTTCAGTCCAACCTGCTTATTTATTAACTCAGTTCATTGACCCCCTATTTGACACCTCTAGTCGTAATAAGTTTACTGATGTTTAAAGCTTTAAGGTGTGTTACAAGGAGAGATTGGTAATAGTGACAGCCAAGCTATAAGTAGAATTGCAAGTGAGAGATCACATGAGGAAAGATTTTTAAAAAAATTGTATAAGGGTGTTGTTTTTCACTTTTATAGTAGAATGTTTTAGCTGCTGATATGATGTTGAAAATTGTCGATTTTAGGTAATGGCCTCTTGAATCGCAATGAATGTTGGTTAGATTATCAGAATCCGTTGAGGGAAGTAGATTTGTAACTGATGAACTTGAGTTGTTCTTACGCGGATTGTGTGGAGTTGGTAGGTTTGTCACATGTGAGGCATGCCTGTTGAGTGGTAAGTCTCGTGCTCACTGAGTCTACCAATCTTGGGACTCATCTCGTGCCTTCAATCGTGATGGATGTAACGTTTGAGCTACGTGTTTAATCCAAGTTAGTATTTCTGACAAGAAATGTGTGATAAACTACAAGTTTTCAATAAATATTAGATTCTGAACCCATATTTAAAAGTATCGTGAACGTTAGAGGTCCATCCCATCAAGTCCAAATATTGGACGTGGCTTTGGCCTCAAGGTAGACTTGCTTGGCCAGTAGTAGGAACAAAACTTTTTACTACTATATTACCATATTGATCATCATTCATCTGATATTTGTACAGAAATATGAAAAAATGCTGCTTAGTTTATATTTTTCTCCCATATCTATGTTTTTTTTATGTCTTAGAATGTGTTGCCAAAGCTGTTGATGAAATGAATAAGATGATTGTAAATGAATCAGCATAGACTTGAAATCCAAAAATGTGTTACTTATAATGTTTGCCTCTTTATTTACTACTTACAAGATTTGCTTCATCAACTTTCAACTCTACTTAGACTGCACAATAATTATAATAAGGCCAAACAATCTTTTCTGAAAAATTGACTTTCTTACTCTATCAAACAATCTCAAACTGAAATGGCTATTCGTAATAAATCCATTGTGATCTCATCGATGAGTCCATTGAGCAAATGCTTCTCCACATCCTTTACAACATCATCCTTTTCAAGGAATCCAAACATTATTTGTTCAGTACTCCATCCAGAATCCCACATGGAGTTCACATCTGGATTTCTGTTCTGCATATCTTTACCGATCATGCTATGCAAATAGTCTGCCTCATCACATTCAGCACTCACATTTCCATTGCCTCCATAGGATTTTAAAGTGTCAAAATCTTTGCAGAGTTGCTTGATAAGATCGTCCAAAGACCTTGTCTTTGTATATCCGATGGATATTGTGGTATAAGGATGGACCGCTAGCTCCTGTCTTATCGCTTTCCTTTTCATTATCTCATAGCCGCAGTCTATCATAAGTTTAACGTCTTCCCCTTGGTTATTTTGATCACTGGCATGGAGAATGCTGATTGGTATATTGAGCTTGAAAAGCGCCTCTGCTGTGTTGAGAAATAGTTGATTTTTGATTACTGACTCCTTGAAGTGCTTTTCCGATTCTGTCAATGGTTCTTGTGCCACTAATGGGAGAGTTGTTTCTTGATCATTTCTAACATTGGAGATTGTTGTGCCTCCTTTTCCTGCAATATGATCAGAGGGTGAGGAACTTCTTCTATAATGTTTATCTATCTTATTACATGTAAATGAATGGAAGTAAGATTTTTATATCAGTACCTGTAAATTTGGTAGGAAAACTTTTATTTTGTTCATCATTGAAAAGCTTATTGTTCTGTGAGGCTTCTTGATGGATCCCTGCAACATCAATCGTAAGAACCAGCTTGCTGTATAAGAGCTATATTTCATCTAATGTGGTTCTATCTCCGAAAGGGTTATATTTAGCAAGGATCTCTAAACATATAGTGAAGGCTGAAGACTAGAATGATTTTTCATATAATATCAATGATATTTGATTATCGTGGTTGGAGTTTGAAAAGCGCTAACCATTGCAGTGTAGAGATAATAGGACAACTATATATACTTGTAAGAAGATATGACATACCATTAAATAGGTCCATAGCTTGTGATATTTTTGTTCTATCTTCTCTGAGTTTCTGGTCCATGGATATTTCAACTTCTTGCAGCGTTTTCTCTTGATGCTGCAGGAATCCAACAATGTTATGAAGATATATTTCACATATAGGTTTGTTTTCTAGATATAAAACTACTCCAAATCTTTAAAAACCAAATTAGATTAAACTTTCTCCTAACAGATGAACTTACATTTTCATTTGAAATCACAGTTTCTGAACCTATCAGGACGTCGCGTTCCTTTTCCATAGTTTTGTTGCAGGAGGTACTGTTTTCTATTTTACAATGTAGCTCCGTTTGCAAATTGAGTTTCTCCGTGCTCACTTCTGACTCATTAGATCCTATGTTGTCCGCTTTTGCTTCTCTTGCCTGGCTTTCAGTTAACTGTGCGCAGCTTTTGTCATCCTTTTGCAGCTTCATGTCTTGCAAAGTTGGGGACAAATGTTTCAGTGGTGCACTCTCGCCTTGGAAAATTTCGTCCCTTTTTCTCGGTAACTCATATATTTTTGGAAAGGTCTGAGTTATATGAATTTCGGTATGATGTCCCTTCCTATCTGTAGATGGCAGATTGTTTGGCTTCTCTTGCTTGGATGACTGATTGATACTGTTTACATTCTCTGCTCCAGACGATACATTTTGATTGGCATTTTTGTTCTCGATGCTTTGCATGATAGCTGCAGAGGTAGAAGAGTGTCGGTGCTTGACAAGAGCTACTTGCTTTATTCCATCCGAAGAATCTTTTGAAGGTGCTCCAGTTCTGAACTTGGTAGAGTTTTTTGTACCAAGTATGGACTGTTTCAGAGAAGTCTGCTTCTTCTTTGAACTTGCTGCACCATTCCTTGCTTTTGGTGAAGTTATGGTTTCCACTTGATTCGCTTTGTGTGTCCTTGCTTGCAGAGTTTTGTTTGAGTGTAACTGTTCTTTCTTACCTGCTTGATGCTTCTCATCTTGTCCCTCGGGGTTTTTAAGCTTCTGCACGTGGTGCACTTCATCCTTATGTAAGGCCTTCTGTTCATTACTCAAAGGAAATTTGTCTGTCTCTTTCTTTTCTTTCTGAATTGTATCTTCTTGTAACACAATATTGATCAGAGGAACCCTCGATGATTGTGGTTTTTTTGTCTGTGAGATAGTCTCCTTGATTTCGACTATTTTTGTGATTTTCCCTTTAACACTTGTCTGATTTTGTTCAGTCTGTTTCTGCTGGAAGTTAACTTGATGTCCTGGTACTTGATTTATTTGGATGTTTTTGCTATCTTGCTTATCCGTCATGTTCTTGATCATTGGCAAGCCTGAGGGCATTGGACCTGTATCTTTGTTAACCGCTATACTCCACTCCTCCTGTTGTTGAGCTCTACCAGAAGAAACCATATCATTGTTCCTGCTTGGAGATGCACGGACTTTATCAGCCTTACGCATGTATTTTGCACCCTGAACTGGTAGCATATTACTTATCATATTTTTGTCAACACTAAGAGATGACTTATTCTCAGTGTCCCTGGTGCAAATAGGACCTGAACTTCTCTTTAGCACTGGCTCTTGCTTCTTTTTGGGATCTGACCCTTTCCTAGATGCCTTGTTATCTTCCTTTTGCGGGAGTTCATCGAGTCCCATTAGTTTTGCAATGACATTCGAAATTCTTCCTTTCTCTGATCTAGATTTTGTTCCACTTGACTGGTTCTTCTGGTCCAGATTTTTGAAGTCGGGGGCACAACTAGCTGACCTTTTATGGGACACCGACTTGTTAATGCTGAGAGGTTGCTTTTCGTGCAGTTTAGGAGTTTGATCAGGGTAAGTCAGGGCCATGAGCCGCTGTTTGATGTCGTTTTTTGTTGTCCCTTTGGTGATATATGAGTTTCTAGAGGGCTTATCGAATGAAAATCTTGGCAGGTCTAGTTGCTGCTGATCAACTATCTTGACATCCTCATCCTCATCCTCGTCAAGTAATGTAATCCGGTTTTTGCTTTGAGGCTTGATCATATGATCGGAAGCTTCCTGGAGGTTCACAAGCATCCTCAGGGACTCCTCCAAATCCATAGCTCCTTTCAACAGTTCCCGCCCAACTTCAATCGAGTTCCTATCGAAATTTAGGCCATTGGAACATGCTCTTAAAATCTGGTTTAGTTTTTGTATCCCTTTTGACACTTCATTGATGTGAACATGAGAGACTGAAGGGAACTGATTATTTGGAAGATGATATGTTCTCCTTTCTGTCTTACTTATGTCCATTGATCTCTGACCAAATTGATGGAGAAATGCTAGCACAGGATTTCTGCTTGAGCCCGAGTCAATTTTAGTAAACTTTCCTCCGTTTTCAATAGCAAAAGCGAGGGCCATGGAAAGATCTCCCACTCGTTCAGAGTTCCGGACTCTCCCAGTACCATAGGTAACAATCTGTCCTGACGATTCTTCAACGCGAAATGATCTATTGCTGGTGCTACCTACTTTTGAATTAACCTGCAAAGTGTAACATGTAAGCTGAATGAGATTTATCGTTACAAATAATTTTCAAGATGTCCTGATATTGTCAAGTTAACTTACGGATTCTAGAGTTTTTGTTTGTCGAGATCCTCTGTAAGTTTGTCCTGGATTAGCACGAGCATCTGTCAGTTCAGACATATCACAAGTTTAGCTAACTCTATCATCTGTAACATATGCTTTTGCAAACTTTACAACCATGAAACTAGAGAAAGTTAGAGCTATCAAAAATAGTTGACACTTGTTTTGTTGAGTTTCTCCTTACAGAAATTTTTCTGCCTTTATGCTACACGATGTGGATCTCAGAGACGGAACTAGAGAGACAGTTACAGATTTGATAGAACTCAGAAGCTTTGGTCAAAACCTTGTATGTGTGTTAAGAAATTCACTTAATATGTATGAATAATTTATCAAAGAATCCAACAAGCTGACTTTTTTTAGAATTCAGAACTCATAAACTCAAAATTCTGGCCTGGAGAAATATTTGTTTCACCTATATGTGGAAACAATGGATTTCCTGATTGATTATTAATATTATTTTGGTGAATTGTACATACACTCCCAAGTATGTTTTCTTTAAACTTTTATAAGTCATGTGCTTCTCTTGATTTACTATTGAATCTCATGCTTCTAGTTCTTGAAGTTAAGTCTTTTCTCTTTTTCATAAGAGATTAAAGATTTGTGATATCATAGAGTAATAATAATAAAAGATCATGTAGTTCAATGAAATGTGACTAATCATCTGATAGGTTAACAACTCTTAGTAATTAACATTACAAAAGCCTCTCTATTTGCAATTCCATGATATGAGAGACTGTTTTCAATGTATGTATACTTGCAGCCTATATTGCTCGGACTCTCCAAAATGCACAGCTTTTGGAAGATCCGACACATGCACACTGATATTTTTGAAGAGTATGTGCAATATAGCTTGCAACTCTCATCAACATGACCCCAAATACTCAATGAACATACTAATTCTGTGTTACAGTCTAATTATCATAGAATTTTACACATTTCAATCTAAAAAATCACTAACTCGACGTGCAATCTCATGCATTATTCAACCATGATATCTTAAAGATATCTTAGACAATCATATAGCATTTCATTAATTTACCTCTGGATGTGGAGTATGAATAGCCTGAATTCTGAGCAGCAGCCACTCGTTCCTTACGAAGCTTAAGATCATGCAGCAGCTTCTGCGCGAAATCCGACTTCCCTGACATTATTATTTTATTTTATTTTTTGCTTATCTTACTATGGAACAGAGTTTTTGGACTAAACATCCATAAGAGGGAACTCCAAAATTCAATAAAAGCAAATAAATGTGAAAAAAGAAGAAATATTCTTAGATTGTGTTGTAGGTCAATTTGGTAAGGTATAGGAAATGTAATGTGTGTGAAGTTGTTATGTCACTTTTGGTGAGAAGGGTTTTTCAGTGTTGGGTAAGGTGGAAAAGTTGGGAAAAAGTAATAAGTAACATTTGAAGTTGAAAAATAAAATAAAATATTGTTGCAACACACCACTTTGAAAAGATTGGCTTGAAAGTTAGCTTACCTCTCACTCTGTGTTTTTCTCCATCAGAATCACTGTGGTTGCTTGGCTTTCATTCTAATCCAAGCAATGTATTGTATGGGCACCAAATAGCTTCACACAAAAGATTTCTTTATTGACAGAGAACTCCTTTTGTGTTTTATTGTTTGATTTATAGCATACTGGGGTCAAGTAAGCTTATAAAATCTGCTTATTTTGAAAAGTGTTTTCCATCAAAAGTGATTTTCGGAATAGCGTATTTGGAGATTATCAATTTGTAATTTGACTAATCTATTTGTAAATCACTAGTGTCATAGCAGTATTTGGTGCTTAGCCAATGTTCCAAAAGTGCTTTCACATAAAAACTACTTTTTTCCGCTTATGAAAAGACAGTTCTGGTACTACTCTAACACACTTACCATTTGTTTTCTTCTAAATAAGAACTTTTTTTTTAAAAAAAAAAAACACTTCCGACTTCCCAAAAGCTTAACCAAATAACTATTGGCCTGGTGGTTAATGAAAATTAGAGACAAAAAGTTAGATGATTTCTCTAACCTATGTCATCACTAGTGAAAAAAAGCTACACATAACTAAGATGGTGGGAAATAGCAGGTATTCCGCAAAATAATTGAGATACACACGAGTTAGCCCTAATATATATTTGCTTTGATTAGCTTAAAGTTGATCTCTTGTATGGGTGTAACATGGTTTGTGGCGTGATACCTTGGGTAGAAGAATACAATGGCTCTTTTTTTCCTTTATAACATCTGAAATGTTGGAGAATTTGCAGCTTTCATTTCGGGCATGGGTTGGCTACCTTTAACTAAAGCTACTTTCAATTATCCTGGAATGGAATATGATTTAAATCCAAGTATTCAAGTAAGAGATGATCTATCTTCTTTACCGCTAACTTCTGTTAGTTGTCACCACCATCGGCCATCATTGACTATTACCATACAATCACCATTAATAACTTTTTTCATACAACTATGACCACCACCATTACCTTAGAGTTGTTCCGAGCACCACTATAGTTGGCCGGTCACTGGCTCATGTTTTTTTTTTTTTTTTTGGGTACAGTGGAAAACAAAAAGCTTAAAATCGTTCATAAGTAACACCACTTTTGTCAATAAGGAGAAGAAATTTCATGTTCTTAAAATACATGACTTCAGAGCATTAATGCCTCTTCACGATTGTGTCCCTTATTTGCGAGAAAATAGACATAAATTACCTCCCTTCGTATATGTATGTCTAATTGTCACCTTGTTGACATACAACAAGTATCTCCGGTCTTCAATAATAGGTCTAAGTGGATGATGTTGATTAAGCTTGAAAATGAGTAACCAATCAATTTCCACTTCTACAGCTGCATACTCATTACTCCATTTGGTTTGTGACCTTTAGCGCTTGCTTGGTGCTCTAAAATTCTATAGTAAGGCTTGAAGCAAGTATAAATTTAGCTTATATGGACACCATTTACTTTACTTTGGTACTTTTATCACAAGAGCCTTCAATCTTCATCACTTAATAAACTAAAGAGGTAAAGAAATGATTCGGCAAACATAAATATATATCTCTAGATGACTTAAAATATCACAACGAAGTTCTTGAAAAAGTTTTCTTAATCATTAAATAAGCTCAATTTACACACAAAAAGAAGACCCATACAAATGCTATCCAAACCTAAAAACCAAATCAAAGTTATGAAAATCGATCCCAAATTTATTTCAGTTTAATTTCGATTAATATTATTACCAATATATCACTCTAAACTATGAATAGATCATCTTTAACCTATATAAATTAGATGTACTTTCATGTTATAAGAGCCCTTTAAAAATCAATGCTATACATTTCAAGTTAGTAAGGTCAAAGGATAATATATTGTCATGCTTTCACTTACTTTAATTACAAAGAAACTTCATGGAATGAAGAATTATGAATTGCATCTAGATTGGTTGTACCTTCACCTCATGTTTAATATAAAAATTGGCACATTTTGTTCAGAGCCGGGGGTCTTTCGAAAACAACCTCTCTATCTCACTTCTGAGGTAGTGGTATGAACTGAGTACACTTACCCTCCCCTCCCCCCCCCCCTTCCCCAGACCCCATGTGGTGAGAATATACTGAGTATGTTGTTGTTGTTGTTGTTTGTTCAGTCACATTCTAGCTATCGGTTCGTCACTTGACTCTATTAGGACTTGGCTCAAAACAAGGTGAAATTGGCTCATGATGACATACCATTTTATCGTGAATCTGCATTACTTACGTCAATAGTCAGTTTATAAGATGAAGGATTAAATATGGCAATATGTTTAAATATATTTAAGAAATTATGCATCACATTCTCATTCACTTTGTACAGCCACGTCCTAGCTATTGTCTCGTCCCTTGATTTGACTAGGATATTGGCTCAAAACAAGGCAAAATTTGTTCATGATAACATACTACTTCATCATGAATCTGCATTACTTGCGTGAATAGACGAATAACTAACTTATGAGATTAAGTGTGAAAATATTTTTAAATAAATCTAAAATATAAAAATTAATTACTATTCTATATATTTTTACAAAAGGTTGAGCATATTTTTGGAAAATGCGAAAATTCTGAATTATCGTTTTAGTAGACGTGTGTAGCATGTTATAACACGTTACAAAAGTTAAGATGTCCTACTCAAAATGTTACATCTTGAACCTTCTCCTTTAATTAAATAATTCCACAACAGCTGTCCATGTATTTGCGTACCCTATTCCTCGTCAACTTCTTTGCCGCCTCATTCGGTTATAACTCATCCCACCGTTAAATATCTTATCTTAATTTAATCTGAGCCGTCCGATCCTTCGAATTTCTCAATAAATTAGGTCCTCCTCCTTTCATTCATGTATACTTTTTCCTTCTGAGCTTAGCCTCCTTTTTTTCTCCAGATCTCTTGTAGCTAGTTTATCTTCTTCAATTTTCGTGTCCAGATCTGTGTAGATCGTTCTTCGATCTACGTTTTGATTATGGATTTGCCGTGCTTCTGTAATGGTTTGGCGGTTGGCCAGCTGAACGGTGTAACGGTTTGGTATCCGTTGACACAGCTGCCGGTTGATGAAGAGAAGGTAGATCTGGTGATTTTTGAGCTGGTTTGAGGTAGATAGAGTGTTAGAATTTGTTTGGTTTTCAGAGATTTGTGGAGGCTGGAGCAATAGTTTCAGCAACCGTTGTTTGGAAGAGATTTATCGGTGAGCTAACTGTGTTTTTCGTGTTTTGTTTGCTATGTAAAGATGAATTGAGCTAGTTTATGTATGTTGAAAACATGCTAATACTTTTTTACATGATGCAGATCTGAATTGAGGTCCAAGGACTATTCAATTGGATTCTTGTTGTTATTGAGCATCGGATCTGTTTAGTTTTCTGAGATTTATGGAGGTTGGAGCTGTGTTTTCAGCTTTCAGCTGCCAAGGTGTTGACGTCGCGACGATTCAGCTGTTGTTTGCATAGAGCTTTATTGGTGAGCTGAATTTGTTTGTTGTGTTCTGTTTTCCTGGTTCAAGATCAATCAATTTAACAAGTTTTAATTTTGTTGAGAAATTGCTAATCCTGTTTACGTGCTGCAGATTTGGATGCAAATTGAAGGCCTATTGTTAAGTGGTGTCTCGTTATTGATCGAACAGTTGGGACCGGTAATCATTCGATCAATCTGTGATCGAGATCAGCGCCAGTGTAATGGTTAAGTTAAATTTGTTTCCATAATTATTTGAATGTCTCATTTGCATTAGTTTTTATTTATGCATGCATATGTATGAGAGTGTAAAAGATTTGAGTGATGTTGTGCGAGGTATGAGCGAAAAAAGTGAGATTTCATTGTTAATGTCAGGCCTTTGCCATGTTGGGTGCGCTCGCATGGCAGGTCAAAAGTACCTAATAAAAATATTCAGTTTTTGGTGTTGAGGGGAGAGGCACGGGGGTTTATTTTGCCCGGCTCTCCTCTCTCTGTCTCGTGTCCGTTTTATTTTCCTGCTCTTCTCTTGTTCTTTGTTCCTGCGTTCAACGACTCTTGCATCGCTCCAGTTCTTGTTATTGAATCGGTCATGTGATTTTGACCTATTCGAGCGAAGTAACTCATGTTGATTTGGTTAACACGGAGATGGACAAAGCAACGTTTCTACTGCAGCACTCCACTAGAGGTACTATTTAAATTTTGTTCACCGACTTTACTCGCAATTTTCATAAAATCTGCTATATCTAATTCACTTGCCGTAAATTTTAATAACACTAAATGAATAAAATCTTCTAAACAATGGTTCGGAGATCGCTTCTTAATTCCGAATTGCTCAAAAATCAAATCTTTTATGTCAAAAATCTACCCCATCCAATCTATTTGAAAGACAATTTGGTATGTGTAATATCATGTCTGGTTCTAATCCGCCAGACGATATCACCATGAAAATTTTTACTACTAAAAATATTATTTCGAATTATAGCATGTTTTTACAAAAAATTGGAACTAGGAATTGTACTTTTTTTAAAAAAAATGTAGATTAAATAATCGAGTAATGAGATTAATTGGGAACTGCGGTTGGAAATTGAAATTGTCTATTATGTCAGAGCTAGTATTGTAAATTTGCTGCTAACTTAACTGTTAACATCATCCAAAGACCTGTTTCATAACTCAATCTTGAAGCTTCTGGAACGTGCTAATATAACCGTTATTTTGACACTAATAAGATAATTCAGCTATATGAAGCATACTCATGGTGTTATTTAACAAGCTGTGTCTTCTATCAAGTAATTGCGGAAGTAGGCATTGTCGTACTTGCAAACCATGGAATGTTTCTCTTTAGTCTTCTAAATGTTGTTGCCCCTTTGCCTCTTTTTTATAGTCGTATGGATTTTTCTAGTAATTAGTTCAATTCTTCATTGTTCATGGGTATGGTGTTTTTGATCACTATGGTAAGAAATTTTGCTGAACAGCCATGTTTTCCCATTCAGTTATGTAATTGATCCACAACGTTAAGAGTTGTTATGGCCCCCTTATTTGTAGCCCTTTGGGAGTTTACTTGTTTTAGTCAGGTTTGGAATTTTGACCTTGAAAACCATTCAATGTACCGGCTAGATCTGTCGTGTCGCAGTTGATGAGTGGTTTTGCTTTACTATGCCTGGAGGAGCAGTACTGTTAGACTGAAGTTCATTCTAGTGCCTGTTTAAGTCTTGCAAATGTTCAAGTCCTTGGCAATGGTGAAGCTTTCGTAACTCATGGTCTACAAGAAATGTTCGCGCTGCAAGAAATTTCGTGCTGTTGCTGCTGGAGTTGAAGATTTGTTCGCCTCGTGGTTTGCTGCTGCTGCTGGAGTTGAAGATTTGACAGCCTCGTGGTTTGCTGCTGCTTGTTGAAGATCAAGATTTGGTAGCCTCATGGTTTTACCTCATCTGCTATAATGAGGGTTTGAATACTCTGCATTGGTTTGCTGCTGCCATTCAAGTTCAAGATTTTTGATAGTCCCATGGTTTGCTGCCTCTGTTATAAATGAGGTTTGATAGCCTCATGGTTTGCTGCTGCCCTTGTAAGTTTCTAGATTTGATAGCCTCACGGTTTGCCTCAGCTGTTATAAATGAGTGTATGATAGCCTAATTGTTACTGCGTGGTGCTATGCGCAACGAAGTGATTACGTTCACACTTTCCACTAGCTTGGCGGTATAACTCCTCACATTGAGGATTACGTCTCTCAAGCTTGTTGTGATTGCTTGTTGAAGCATTGGCTGTGTAATAAGCGTCTCTTCATTGGTTCATTTGCGATTGCTTCCTGATGGTCTGTTATATTATGATGTCAGAGAAGATTTTCCAGTATCATTGTTGCACTCCAGCTCTTTTTTCAGAGATGCGGTGTTGTCTTTTGTCAGAAATATTTTGCCCCAAAAATTATTGTGGATGGGATGATAATCTCCCGACCCCGACTTTGTTATGCTTTCTGGTATTTTTGAGGCAATCAGTTGACTTCTGTTTTTGTTCCCTTCTCACTACTATTATAATTGGTTTGACGTTATTTTGCACAGTAATAATATGAATTATCGTCTTTGTTGTGTATCTATTATTGTTGTTATGCTTTCTGGTATTGTTGAGGTAATCAGTTGACTTGTCGGTTTTTGTTCCCTTCTCACTACTGTTATAGTTGGTTTGAGGTTATTTTGCACAGTAATAATATGAATTTATTGTCTTTGTTTTGTTTCTATTATTTTTGTATTGTTTTAATTAAATATTAAAATAGTCTTTTCCATGTTTTTGTAGGGCTTGATGTCTATCCGCTGACGTGGACTATACATCTCATGTGAGGAAGTGGACAAGTATTATACTTTTTACAGATTCACAGATGGTCCGTTTAATTTTTTGCTGCGAGAGTCTGGCTTTCAGCTGTGTTGTATGGGCTAAAGCTTTTTTACTGGTATATGGAAGTTATTTTTCTCTACTGTTAATTTCCCCTCCTGTAGTATTTTAGATTGGCCGTGTACTGATCCTTAAGAAAGTGCTGGCATGTTGGAAATATTATTCCAATTATCTCAAAAAGTAGGTGACTTAAAAGTTTTACAGATTATTTTATATAATTTTATTTATTTGTGGTTATTTTAGATTGTTATATTACTGTTAATTGTGCAACCTGTCATGATAGCTTTACCAATATTCTGTCCCAAGATTAAATCAATATTTTTTGATGAGATTGAGCCGATACTTTTTTCTACATGGCTGGAATTGTTGTGTTATGATTGTGTTCCTAAAAGAGCTGTTTTTATACATAAAATGTCTCTTTTATTGACAGCTAACAAGTTATTGGTAAGCTTTTTAATTATTTCATGGGAAAGAACTTTAAGACAGATCTATTATACCATGACTATTTTTCAAGAACAAATAGAAAAAGCTTAATTGAACGTCTGTTTATTTGTTTGATGTCACGACTGTTTCTGGATGGGTCTAAGAGCTCGGTTTATGGAGGAGCGCTTGATGCTATTAGCATCGAGAGGTCGGTGGTTCGAATCCACCTGGATCCCTAAGTAGGTCTGTTTTTGTGATATCAATGGTATTTGTAATTTTTTGCGTCAGGTCATTACGTGTCGGACATTGTTTAACATTGCCTTTTCTTGAAGAGGGTAATGTTAATTATGATTTGAGAATATCTCTACCCAATGGAGTTAATTATGATTTGAGAATATCCTACCCAATGGTGTTTTATCATGATCATTTCATTTTTATATTTATTCTAACAGTTTGCTATTTTCACATGCCCAACATTAGAGGGTCGATAGGGTTGCAGCATTCTCTCACATTTTCGTGTGTCGAATTAAAGATGTATAAAAAATATATCCAACTAATGTGTTTTCAAATTTATTTTTTAGTCATATATTATAGTTAATTTTAAATTTTTTGTTGTGTTACGTTATATTATTTAATCAAATAGTTATAAAAATTTATTTTTGTAAAATTTAGTGCTTTATATATCAAGTATAGTTATTTTTAAGTCCGGAATAATTAGCACCACATATAGGTCCATACACGTGAAGTTATATATTTTTAATATAAAGCCTTTTATTATCATGTGGTCCAAAGCGCTACACGCTCCATATCTGCTCAGCGCCCTTTTTTAGTCCAATTAGCGCATTTTATATATTCAATTAAGCGCATTTTACATATTTAATATTCACTATGTTTTCATTTAAAAAAGAATAATTTATATTTTTAAATTTATTTTTAAAAAAATAATTTTTTTTGATAATATTTTAATTTTAATTTTTCATGCGGTATATTTAAGATTATAAGATACTTTGATATATTTGATATAATTTTAATTTATGATTATATGATTTAAATTTTTTTTTATTTTTTTAAATTTTATATTAAATCAAATTAGGTTATTTTTTTTAAAATGGAGATAGTAGTGTGAAATTGTGGTGTTTTCAAACTTGCGTAGCATGTTATAACACGTTACCAAAAGTTAAGATGTCCTAGTTAAAATAAAACAACTTTTCCTTAAATAAATTATTCCTTTCACACCCTTGGCCGCCAAAATCTCTTTGCCGCCTTTTACGGTTAGCTCATCTACCGTTAAATATTTATTTTCAAATTTATCTCAACCGTCCGATCATTCCACATCCACTATAAATTACGATTTGATTTTCTCTTTACTTTTTCAATCATTGAACCTCTTCTCCTTTTTAGCTTTCTGTGTACGTGTTGAGTATGGATTTGATCTGCTTCTGTAGCAGCTCGTCGATTGGCTATGTTGCATCGGGCAAGTTCTATAGATATCCATGCAAAACACAGAATATGCACAAACCCACCATACAATGGCAAATAAATACAAGTTGGACTAATTGCTTGAGCAACCGTTGCGATGTTAACTTCGTTAGGATGTTATTTGTGAGCTACCTAGCTAACCTATGCTTCTCATTGTTTGTTGTACACTTAAAATAGCTGTATTAAGCTAGTTATGTTTGTTGAGAACTTTGCTAATCCTTTTAACATGTTGCAGCTCCAAATAGAGCTGCTAGGCTTAATGAATTGGTATTTAACTGTTACAAATCAAACGGTTTGGATCGCTCATCTTTCGATGCGGTTGCAATTTCAGCTGCGAAGCATGATACAGCGAGCCTACTGATGCATCTAAGGTTACATATAATTGTTTAATTTAATGTCTATATTTATCTGAATTGTTCATGTACATTAGTTATTTTAGTTTATTTATTTTATGCATGCTTATGTATGAGAGGATAAAAGATTTGAGTGAAGATGTGCGAGGTATGAGAGGAAAAAGTGAGGTATCTTATTGTTTATGTTACCAGGCCTTTGCCATGTGGGGTGAGCTCGCATGGCAGGTCAGAAGTACCTAATAAAAATATTTATTTTTGGTGTTGGAGAGGAGATGGCACGCCAGCACGGGGTTTTGCTCGGCTCTCCTCTCCTTGTGTGTGTGTGTCCTTTTTATTTTTGCTGCATTTTTTGCATTCCTGGTTAAAACAACTTTGCAACAATTCCATGGTTACTTGTCCTCGAATTGTTGCTAATTATGGGGATACTCTCCATTGGAGGTACAATCATTAATTCTCTTCTGGTATAGTTAACTAGTTGCATCATTATTCTCATACCAGCTAGCGATTCGAATTACTTGGCTTACATAATTTCACTTCACTGTTGTTTATCAATCTTCTAATTTTCTAAGCGACATTTGTAGTGAACTTTTTAAGAATTCTGAATAACTTGTGACTTAACGTCCACAACTTTCACCACGGGATGTAAGTTGCTTCCATCAGAGGCCGAGCCAGGATTAGATAAATTTTGTTAACACAATTATGGTCTTTGAGCCTAAGTTAATAGATTATGTCGAACTCATGGCTAGCTCCAAACTAGTACTGGAAAACTATTTTCATAGATGCTGTAAGTTTTTTATATAAGGTGTCCCGTAAAATTGGTACAAGGAACTTAAGATTCCTGAATTAGAAAAATTAGTAATGGAATATGCATTGCAAAATCTAGTGATGGAACATGCATTGAGCTCTCGTATACTGAGAGCGAGCCTAACTATTAATTGCATTTATTCATTTCACTTCTAATCATTTTCTAATTCTAATAATCAGTCTCACTACTTTAATAAGCTTAAGGCATCGAGATAATTAGCTTTTATTTGGTTGATATGGAGAAGCTTTTATTTTGTTATATCATCAGGGTAATGATGCATCAACCTGCTAGTGGTTTTTATATGGCACAAGTAACAGCTACACGACGGATAAGATTGATAGAAATCTATTTAGCTGGTTTCTAACAAAGAGCCGAGTTGGGAAGCAATATGTTAGGATTTGTCCTGAATTTCCTAGTTTACTTGAATTTTACCATAATTGTGTTTTATCTCAGAAAGGTTTTCTTTGTGGAAAAGGTTTCCTTGTAGGAAACGATCTCTTCCATAATTAGTTAACCTCTTTTTGGAGGAAAGGCTTTGAACCTCTATAAATAGAAGACCCTTCTTCTCAAATCAACATAATAACATTCACAATGTAGTCTTTTAAAGAGTCTTGTTTAGGGGGAGATTTCTCCCAATAGGTTTTATGTTTTTCAATATTATTTTAATTTGTTGGTCGTTTGACCAAACCATATCAATAATATGTTTTTAGTATTGTTTTATTGTGTCATCTGAATTATCACTGTTTTGGTTTGCAACTTTATGCTTCCGCATGACGCCTTCTCGGATTTCGAACCCAACACAATAGTCATATTTTCCTTGCAACCGTTTGTGGTAAATTTCGATTTTTGCTTGAGTTGAACTTTTTTACTTGGCAAATAGAGTACAAGTTATTTGTTGTTTAAGAGATGTTCTTGCTCAACTAGTAATGTACTTCTGTACACGTTTTGTGGGAGCTCGGCTGCCAGTGTTGTAATTGTCTAAATGTCAGTCAATATTGTTGTTATGGTGCTCTTCTTGTAGTCCTTGGGAGTACCTTTTGTAAGGAGGTTGGGAAATCTGGCCTTAAATAGTTCAGTGTCTAGGTTAAATTGAGACTTATGAAATTCTGGTTAATGGCTTGTGATTGTAAACAAGGGCCCGGTCATGTGGTCTGAGGTTTCCAGTAAATTCTTGATTCGTGCAGCTCTTGGTGTTCTGCTGCTCTTCCTACTTGCTGAACGTAAAGTGCTTCTCTCTCTGAATGTATCAAGAAATGTTCAAGCTATTCCTGCTGCTTATGCTCTACTGTGTTTGCGGTTGAAGATTTGATCTCTCATTTGTGCTGTGTAGCACATGCAAGAGATCGTAATGCTGCTGCTTTTGTTTGTTTGAAGCAGTTGGTTCTGTTGTATCTGGTGCCATCAAATACCTGAGGTTTTAGCACTGCTTGGTTTTACTTGCTCTGCTGCATCCTGATTAAGCCATGTCAGTCTGCTGTTTGGCATGGAATCCTCAGAAGTGCATTGTTGATTGAGCGTCATAGTCATCCTGAGCATCAGTCTATTACGAGCCTTTTGATAATTTCTGAATGGAACAGTCGAGCAGAAATGGGAGTCTCTCCTAGCTGAATGGTCCGACAATGTGTCATGGTTGACTCTAGTTCTCTCGAGTGGATTTTATCCTACTTTTTCATACTAAGGTAATGCAGTTGTCTAGCTATGTGTTGTGTTTTGCAAATTTTTGTCCCTTTTCTTTTGATTCAGTAAATTTTGTTTTCCGCATTTCTGTTATATATGCGATTGATTTCCATTTTACAGCCTTTGGGTTTGCACTTTGTTTATATACATATGACTGTTAAATCTACATGATGATATTTTCGTTAATTTGTGTTTATTTTTTTTTATTTTTTTTGGCAGATGGTGTTTGTGCAGATTTGACAGTGTTTTGTGCCGCTGCTGCCTTTTAGGGGATGAAGTTGTGGCAACGTTAACAAGTTCCTCTCTTATTCTCGGTACAATACTGAATGTTTTGTTGTTTCTTCATGAGACACTATTATTGATGACAAAAACTCTTTGCCAGCAGGTTGTGTTAATTTTTCTGGTGTCCTGATGTCTACAGTCGTGGCAGTGTATTTTTCACTATATAGTATTAGTACTGGTGGCATGATGGTGATTATTTTTGCCGAGCTTGTCAAATTTTTCTTTAATTGGATGATGTCAAATTCGAGATCATTGTTAATTTCGCCAGTCTTGGGGATAGTTTGGTTTCAAATTGGCTGCATTTATTAGAACTGGCTTGCTGGGAACTTTTATTTAGAAATGTTGTATAATGGTATGATGGTAGTATAATTATTTTTTCCAAGCTGTGGATTTAGATTCATTATTATTGCCAGTTCCATTATATTACTGATATATATAAATCTGTCATGGTAGCCGTTGTAGGTTCCCGTGAATAGCCTTTTTTGCATTGCTTTTTGTAGTTACAGCGGGTTATTCGTTGGTGTTAAATGATGTTGTTTTTGTCGATTACATGTTTAACGCGGGTGATGTCTTGGTAAAGAATGCTCCATCCTATGTGTTATTTGGGTTGAATGTTTTATTTACTTTTTCAGAAGAAATTGGCACCTTGTTATTCTTACAAATAATTGGATACTTCTGTTATTTGTATCAGACGTAATTTTTTTACTTTGCTAATCACTGCCATAATGAAATGGTATTCGTATCCTATGTTGCTCGACCTCTTGAAAATGCTGGGATTCTTTCAACATGTATGTGTATTATATATAGTTTGTGTCTGATGGATCCAAGAGCTCGGTTTGGGGGGAGCGCTCGATGTATTGCATTCAAGAGGTCGGTGGTTCGAATCCACCTGGATCCCTAGCTAATCTAGCAGTATATTGTATTTCATATCCTCCTTTACTTTGTTAGTCAAATTTACATTTCAAAGGTGAAATTATCCGATACAAGAAATGACGCACAATATCGTCATATATCAACATTTGGAGGAGGTAACTAAAATAGGGGTCAAAGAATAAGGCGGACTGTCCTTTGACTAGTTTGTAGTTACCATTGCAGGATCGTCCATGGAAGTTGGTGCTATATTCTTTATCTTGATGTCCTGTTGTTATGAGGTCATTAAACTATCTCATGTTTCAGCAGAGACATAATACATAAACATGCCTTTTAACTTGGCCTCAAATCACATTTATGACCTCCAACTTTGGATGTGCACAAGTAGACACTTAAATTTGTATAAAATTAAACAAGTAGACACAAACGTCCTATGTGGCATAATACACATAGGACGTCATGCAGGACAAGAATTGGCCATGTAGTACTCCACATAGGACATATGTGTCTACTTGTTCAATTTTATACAAGTTTAAGTGTCTACTTATGCACATCCAAAGTTGGAGGTCATAGATGTAATCTGAGGCCAAGTTAAAGGACATGTTTATGTGCTTTGAGAAATGCATTAGGTAATGAATAGTATTTAATAGCAAGAGTAAAATGAGCATAAATGGGCAAAATATCCATTGGTTTTTTAAATTGGACAAGTATTGTTGGACATCTATTTTTAGAAACATGGACAAGTAAAGATGGACGGAGGGAGTATTTTGGATAAGTTTTGTGCTTCTATTTTTTCTCTTTGTTTTTAGGTCAACTTATTTCTCATGTAGTGTTGCTTCGTTACAACTTACACGTTTCAACATTTTGTTTTGTTTGCCTCTAATTTATAGTGCTTTCTAATTTCATAAAGTTCTTAATTGATGTTTAATATGTGATGTAATTGATGCTTTCCAGTGTTGTCTCATGATAATTACTTTGTATCGCAGATAACTTTAAACGCTTAAAAAAAAAAGAGGCAAAAGATCATATATGACAAGAATGATTAAAAATTGACTTTAAACTTTTTTTCTTGGTTATCACTTACTAATACTTATGTCCTTTTTACTAGAACAAACCCACCAGCAGATTGTTCAACATCAATAGTGATGAGAGTCATAGAGATAATTCAAGTGAAGGATGATGATGATAAGAGACTCATAAGGAAAGATGATAATGGCCTATTCTATTCACTTTGAATCTGACACGAGTAACATTGCAGAAACTAAAGCTCTATAGTTTGGGGTCCAATGTTGTATTCAACAATAACATTACAAACCTAGAGCCTATCTCTTTCTCTATTTTTTTGTCTTTACTTAAATAAAAGAAGTTTACTTTGTGATGTTAGCTATTGTAGTCCTTTACCTTACATAGATAGGGGTCTCACAAAAGAAAGGGCACAAAAGAAAGGGTAGGATCTGCATATTCTTTACCATCTACTTGTGGGATTATACATTTATACTAGATATGTTATTGTTGTTGTGTTACTATTTTTAAATAATTTTGTTTTTTTTATATATAATTTTACTCATTAACGCGAGACGCACGTACACTAAAGTAGTTTAGATAAAAAAGGGAATAATGAATAGTGAAAGATGTGAAACTTTTATAAAGTAATTGTCTAAGTATATAATTAAGTCTACCAAATATTATTGAATTTACTCTAAATATGATGTGTTTTTAATGATTATTGAATTTACTCTCAATATGATGTGTTTTTAGTGATTAATTATAAGGAAAAATTACATAAGATCACAACTTATTTTTACTAAACTACATAAAATCTCTATTTTTTTATTAATTACTTAAATCTCTTTTTTTTTTTTAAAAAAAGGCCGGATACATCCACAAACCCATAAATTTTTAATTATGTATCTTCCTTTGGTTTAGTTAATGTATTATGTATATCGATCAAATAGTTTCAGAAATAGATGTATCTCAATAATCAAAATTATATATCTCAACTTCAAAATTATGTATCCGGATGTTAATTATGTATTCGAAAATTATAAAATAAAAAATTATTTATAATTTAATAAAGAGTAAAAATAAAAAGTAATTAGGGGTAAACTTATTGGAATTCATGTAAATTTTACTAAATATAAACATGGCCCATCCATGACTTTGTCGGCTACAAGGCCTAGTAATTAATTAGGTTTATTAATTGGAAAACTACATGGCATGGCATGACAAAAATAGCTATGTATTTACCTAACATAACTATACTTAGGGTTTTATAGCCTCTCCTTCTCCTCTCTATCTTCCAATCTCGCTGGCCTCTCTCCCTCCCAATATATGAAAATTAATATTTAATTTCATTTTCTACTTGTGATGAAACGATGCAGCAAGTATTGGAGGAAAATTGTAACTCTCACTAAGTATTGGAGGAAAATTACAACTCTCCCCAAGCACAAAGCACCAAACAGCCACAGGTCAGTTTATTTCCTTGAAACTTTGTAATGTTCAATTACAAATAAATTTGACACGTTTGAGCCAAAGTGAATTTTGTGGATTTTTTTTGTGGAAAGGGTGTGTGTATGTGTAAATTTTAGAAGGATTATCCAGCACATAATGTGAACATGGTGAATAATGTGGCAAATAGTACATTCATGGATTCGGTTCCACACTCACAGAGAGATTCTCACGTCCAAATTCTCAATTGTATTCGTTGATACACATTGATACAATTGTATTCATTGATATGAATTGTATTTTGTATTCGTTGATACAATTGTATTCATTAATACGAATTCTTGAATTCAATGATACGAATTGTATTAGTTGATACAACTTGAACCATTCAAATACAAATGATACATTCGTATACAATTGTATTCGTTGATACAAACTGTATTTGTTGATACAACTTGAACCATCTAAATACAAATGATACATTCGCATCAAACGATACCTTTGTATTTTTATATGATATATTCAAGCAAATACAAATGATGCATATATTTTTTATATATAAATACAAATGATAAAATTGATACATTTAAAAAAGAGAGAGGCGAAAATACAAAATACAAAGATGGAGAAAGAGAAAGGTGAAAATATAAAATACAAAGAGGGAGAGAGGCGAGAGAGTTTTTTTTTTTTTTTTTTTTTTTCTTAGCATCTCAAATAATAAGCAAAATGTAGCTAAGGAGGACTCATTTTTGCTATTTTTGAAAGTTCCTCTTATTAATTTCTGTTTCCTTCCATTGTGGCAGAGTTATGGAGACGTATCAATTTTTTTCTGATGACATAGTAATTGAGATCCTAACATTCCTTCCTGCGAAGTCTCTCATGCGATTTAAGTGTGTTTCTAAAGCTTGGAATACTCTTATACGACATCCCAACTAGTCCAGTTGCACTATGCTCGTTCTCAAGCCCGCCCCTCAGCCACCCGACTTTTATTTCAACTCATAACATATGGTGGAAAACAGTACTGTCAAACAAATAAATCCGAAGGACTTTCTTTACAGCTTGATTATTTTTGTTATGACGGGGAGATGACTATTTGTTCAAATCATTGCAACGGCCTTGTTTGCTTGTATAGCTATACAGATAGTCAAGCTTATTTATACAATGTCACCACTAGGGAGATAAAACCTTTGCCAACGAAAATATTATCATTTAATAAATCAAAGTACCCACGGTGTCCTAAATTGTTTCTGGGGTTTAATCACGTGACGGGAAACTACAAATTGCTTCATTGTTTACGAAGAGCAAAAGAGTTCCAAATTCTAACGCTCGGAGTAATCAACTCCTCTTGGAGAAAAATCCATTTGTCAAAACATGGCACATGTTATCTTTCAACGGAATGTAGTTTCCTCAATGGTGTTCTTTATTGGACTGGTAGGTTCAATTATGTTGCCTACTTCAACTTTAGTGAGGAGAAGTTTGGATATCTTTCACCCCCTCAGCCAAGTAATTTCATAGGGTTGAGTAGCAGGTCAAGTAGCATTAGAACTGCATTGTGGGGAAAATTGGCTATTTATTGTTGTTATGTTGATGGTGGACCTCCAAATCTCTTGGTATACGATGAGGCTAACAAGGTTTTTGGCCCTCCTGAGAGAACGGGGACTATTAAGGTTGTGGCTCCATTGCTTGGAGAAGAAAGGATTAATGACGAGACCAAGGCAGCACATGTTTTAGCAACGACAAGTGTAATTAGTGCCCCTGCTTCTCTGCTCTCCTCCTCTTCAATGCCTAATTCTGACATCAGACTTGTTAGCAGTTTTGTCAAGCATCATAACAACAACAATAGTAGGTTAATATTTGCTAGCAGTTTTGTCGAGAACATTATCCCGTTGACATCTTTACTAGTTTGAAGGAAGAGTTCTTACTCTAGCTTTTTCAGGAAGTATGTCTACCCATTTAATTTTGGATTGTGCACTCTTATTCAATTTCAGTTTCTATATATGAATTGTTAGCCCCAGAAAACTTGGTATTGCCTTCTTTTTTGAATCGATATCTTTTGGTCCAACTCTTCATCATTCTTAATGTATGTCCTAAATATGCAGCATAATAATTAGTTGATTGCCGGAGGGTGGAGGTTTTGATGTATACTATATTAGATTATGTATTGCCGTTCTTTCTGTATACGATGAGGCTAACAAGATCTCGGCTATGTTGCTCGAAGCAGGAAGGATTAATGACAAGACAAAGGAAGCAGTACATGTTTTAGATTTAGCAACAAGAAGTTGTACCTAGTTCCCCTGCTTCTCTGCTTTCCTCCTCAAACTTAAGATTTGGTAACATTTTTTTTTTAGCACAGCAACAACAACAACAACACGAGTTTCAGTTTTGTTGAAAACATTGTCTTGTTAACGTCTTTAGTAGTTTGAAGGTAGAATTGTAGTTTCTAGTCTACTTTTTTTTAATGGATTTTGCATTTTTGACTCAAAACGAGGGATCGAGCTGTTAAATCCAAAGAGATGTTTACTTGCAACTTACTGTAGCTATTAGAAATAGCTGGTCATTACAAGTGTTAGTTGTATTAACGATAATTCAGTTAAGAGCAATGTGGGGTGAAGGATAACAGAGTTGCTATCCAGTGGCGAAATCAAGATATTCATTAAAAAAAAATCAAAATATAATGAAGTAAATAAAGAATCTAAGAGGAGTGAATATCTATTGTATATATACAAAAAATAATTTTAACATGGTGAATATAAATGTGTCTTTCTTTGCGGTGACCCCCCAGCGCTCCTCTAGCTCCGTCCCTGCTGACAGAGATGTATCAAGGATTTGAGTTTATTAATTCTAGGTTCTACAATAGGTATTTATTGGTTTTTGATGCTACTGGATTTTTAAACACAAATACAATGTATATAAGCCAAAGTTATTGGTTTTACCAAATCTATAGACGGAATTGTATAAATAATTTATTTAGTACCCCATTAAATAAAATAATTTATGATGCAGAATTCATAAACTAAAAATCCTAACTTTGCCTCTGAATTTATTGGTTTATAACATGAATGAAAATGCCAATCAAACATGGTACAAAGTAATACATGATAGAGTTAATGATAAAAAGCACACCTAAACTATTATTTTTTCCGCAAGTTTAATAGTTCAACCATTCATTGTTCCCTTTTTATACCTTAACTATCGCTCCGTTTGTATTCAATCACACCTCGATGTTGAGTTATTGGTGCGGGTGGTACACTCTCCATTTAAGTTTCAGAACTCACAAGTTAATTATGTCATAAGAGGATAATCTATTCCTATGGAACTTATGCCCAGCAAGGTTAAAGTTCTTTTAACTTATATCAATTGAATTAGGTACTATACAACTTATGCAAGATAACTTATTTTTTATAGAAACTATATCGGACGAGTCAAAAGCTCTCTAATTTAATCTCGATCGAGATTATGTCATAGATAAGGGGGTTTTGCCATAAATTTTCACTAAAAATTAACACCAACGACAAAAGTTAAAGACCATCATATTTGAGGACAAAAATTAAAGACCGCATCGAAATGGAACAACATGGCCCATCCATGCTATATTTGACTTTATGGGCTACAATGCCTAGTAATTAATTAGGTTTATTAATTTGCATGTCCTCTCATTCTCGCAGTTGCCGCAGAGTTATGGAGACGCATCAATTTTGCTATGATGACATTGTAATTGAGATCCTAACATTCCTTCCTGCCAAGTCTCTCTTGCGATTCAAGTGTGTTTCTAAAGCTTGGAATACTTTGATACGAAATCCCAACTTTGTCCGGTCGCACTATGCTCGTTCTCAAGCCCGCCCCTCAGCCACCCGACTTTTATTTCAACTCATAACATATGGTGGAAAACAGTACTGTCAAACAAATAAATCCGAAGGACTTTCTTTACAGCTTGATTATTTTTGCTATGCCGGGGAGATGACTATTTGTTCAAATCATTGCAATGGGCTTGTTTGCTTGTATAGCTATAAAGATATTCGAGGTTATTTATACAATGTCACCACTAGGGAGATAAAATCTTTGCCAGCGAAAATATTATCGTTTAATAAGTTGTTTCTGGGGTTTGATCAAGTAAGGGGAAACTACAAATTGCTTCATATGCATCCTCCAGGAGAAGGAAGAGCAAAGAGGGTCCAAATTCTAACTCTAGGAGTGACCAACTCCTCTTGGAGAAAAATCGATTCGTCAAAACACGACTCATGTGATTTTTCTAGGAAATGTAGTTTCCTCAATGGGGTACTTTATTGGACTGGTATGTTCAATTACATAGCCTACTTCAACTTTAGCGAGGAGAAGTTTGGATATCTTTCACCCCCTCAGCCAAGTGATTTCATAGGGTTGAGTAGAAGGTCGAGTAGCATTCGAACTGCATTGTGGGGGAAATTGTCTATTTTTTGTCAATATGATAACCGTGGTACTCCAAATCTTTTGGTATACGATGAGGCTAACAAGGTTTTTGGTCCTCCTGAGAGGACGGGGACTATTGAGGTTGTGGCTACATTGCTTGGAGAAGAAAGGATTAATGAAGAGACCAAGGAAGCGCATGTTTTAGCAACAAGTAGTGTAATTAGCACCTCTTCTTCCCTTGTCACCTCCTCCTCAATGCCTAGTTATTACATAAGACTTGTTAGCAGTTTTGTTGAGCATAACAACGACAACATGAGTCGTTTTATCAAGTTAAGATTTGCTAGCAGTTTTGTCGAGAATATTATCCCGTTAACCTCTTTACTAGTTTGAAGTAGAATTTATGTCTAGCGGGTGTCTACCAATTCAATTATGGATTTTGCATTCTTATTCAATTTCAGTTTCTGATATATGAATTGTTAGCCCCAGAAGACTTGGTATTGCCTGCTTTTTTGAATCGATATCTTTTTGGTCCAACTCTTCATCATTCTTTATGTATGTCCTAAATGTATGCAGCATAATAATTACTTAGTTGATTACCGGAGAATGGAGGATTTCAATTATCCTATATTAGAATATGTATAGAATTGATGGTATGCATGCAGGGGAGATATGTTATCTCTCATGCGTTTCAAGTGTGTTTCTAAGGTTTGGAATACTATGATGCAACATCCCAACTTTGTCCGGTCACACTACGCTCTTTCTCAAGACCGTCCCTCAGCCCCCCGATTTTTGTTTCAACTCAAAATACATCTCTGGATAGTGATCAGTTGATGGATTTATCGTTACAAGCTTGATTATTTTTGCTACGATGGGGAGATGAGTATTTTCTCAAATCATTGCAACGGCCTTGTTTGTTTGTATAGCTATAGGTGTACAGAAGTTTATTTATACAATGTGACCACAAGGGAGAGAAAACCTTTGCCGCCCTATGTGAATATGGAAATTATAACAAGTAAGCAAAACGAATCGGATCCAAAGTTGTTTTTGGGATTTGACGGGAATTGCTACAAATTGCTTCATGTTTTTTATCGTCGTGGTGCTAAAGAGTGTGAAATTCTAACCCTAAGAGTAACCAACCCCTCCTGGAGGAAAATCGTCAATGTTATTAATGAGAGTAATAATTACTATAACTCGTATGATTTTTACATGGAATGTATTTTCCTCAATGGGGTTGTTTATTGGTACTCTTCCAAATCTTGTGTTGTCTATTTCAACTTTAGGGAGGAGAAGTTTGGGTATATTTTATCCCCAAATCCACCAAATTCTTTCATATGGCTGAGTAGCATGCAAACTGCATTGTGGGGAAAACTGGTTCTCTCTTGCTGTTACATTGATGATGTTGACACGTTATTTCATGTGGTATACGATGATGCTAACAAAGTTATTACCAAGATTTCTCCTAGCGAGGAGCATGATTTTGAGGTCGTGGCTAAATTGCGCTGAGCAGAAAGGATTAATGACCAAACAAAGGATGCAGCAAATGTTTTAGCAACAGCAAGTGTAAATAGTGCCTCTACTTCTCTGTTTTCCTCCTCAAGGCCTTGTTACTTAAAGATTTGTTGGCAAGTACAAGTGTCCTCTTGTTGCGTTTCAATATGTTAGTAGTTTTGTCGAGAACACTATCCCATTATCATTTTTACTAGTTTGAATGTAGAATTTATGTTTAATTTTTGCTATAGTTTTTTTTTTATGGATTAGTGCATTCTTAGTCAGTTTCAGTTTCAACCAGTTTTTGTTCTAGATTGATATATCATGGCTTACCAACAATATACCCAGTGTATTCCCGCAGAGTGGGGTTTTGGGAGGGTAAAGTGTACGCAGTCCATACCACTACCTCCGAAGAAGTAGAGAGGTTGTTTCCGATAGACCCCCGGCTCAGGACAGAAAAACAGTATACAAAAACATAATAAAACATAAAACAAGATGAAATAAACACACACATAAAGAAAAACAGAAACAAGACACCCACATAGTAGTACTATACATGATCTAACCGAAAGCACCCAAACTCCATGAACAAAGAATGCAAAACACTGCGACTACTTGCCTGGCTACAACCAAGCAACCCTATCTACTAGCTAAGCCTCACTCCAATGAACTAGCCCTCTACCCTAATCCGCGTCCTCCACACCTTTCTATCTAGGGTCATGTTCTCTGTAAGCTGTAACTGCTCTATGTCATGTCTAATCACCTCCCTCCAATACTTCTTCGACCTACATCTACCCCGCCTGAAACCATCCATAGCCAACCTCTCACACCTCCGAACTGGGGCATCCGTGCCCCTCCTCATCACATGCCCAAACCATCTCAACCTCCCTTCCCGCATCTTGTCTTCCACCGAAGCCACTCCCACCTTCTCCCGAATAGTCTCATTTTTAACCCTATCTCCCCTAGTAAGTCCACACATCCAACGCAACATTCTCATTTCCGCCACCTTTAACTTTTAGATGTGGGTGTTCTTAACTTGCCAACACTCTGCTCCATACAGAATGGCCGGTCAGACTGTCACTCTATAGAACTTGCCTTTAAGCTTAGGAGGCACCTTCTTATTACACAGAACTCCAGATGCGAGCCTCCATTTCATCCACCCTGCCCCAATACGGTGTGTGACATCCTTATCAATCTCTCCATTTTCCTGAATCATATATTGAGAATAATATTTAACTTGAGGCGAATCAAGGGACCTTGACACTTGGATCATGCCTCGCGTTTATATCCAATGCCATGTAGCCCAATATTTTTGTGTTCGTGAGCCCAATCCATTTTATTACTCATTACTAGCCGCTAGAAGATGAAAAAATGAGTTCTTCCTAATCAACGAGGGACACACTCTTTTGAGTTAACCACTAATTTCTTCTGACAAATGGATAATTTAAGGAGAAGAAAGAGGCGATGCTGATTGAAAATTGTTGAAGATTTGTTGACAAATGGCAACAACACAAGGTCAAAATTATTACTAGCAGTTTTTGTTGAGAACATTATTCCTTTAATGTCTTTCCACCGGGTTTTTTTCCACATTAGATAAATGGTCTAAAATTATTAGTATAGCAAAATACATGTCTTAAAACAAAAAAAACAAAAAATTATTTCTAGCATGTACTTCTGTACTGGGGAAATCTTAGATATTTGTTATACCGTTGCTCATTGCTGAACCCGAGAGAGGCTATATTCTAACAGCCAACCGATTCATTATCCTTGACCGCAAGAATTAAGAAATAACATCGTATCAGGGGTTGAGCATTCCTTCAAATAATTTTAAAATTGGTTGCTTTACTTCCGTTAGCCGAAAAGAGGAAATCCGATCTATTTATGTAACAACCGGGGTATAATCAGGCCAATTTTTTAGCGGAGGATAAATTTGCTCTAGATCATAGTACAAGGGTATATATGGATCTTTCTCTATGAATGACCCCCAAAAAAAATTAATTATATTATTTTAATCCCTAGAGTTTTTTGGTCCAAAAATAAATAATTCCGCAAGAATGTTTTTACTTTTTTGGTTCACTTTTGGGTCAAAGGATTCTCTTTTTAATTCAAATTCAAAAGGTGAAAGTATATTATTTCGTAATCCTAAATTATTAAGGTAGGTGACTAAAGGTAATAATTATGCTTTTAATGACCAAAGGCAATTAATCCTAGTGTTAATTATATATGTCTTGAATTTTTCTCCGGTATATCTTTGTTTAGGAATTAAGGATTAGAAGAACCTTTTTCTTATAGGTTTTGTGTTACTTGGATCTATATATAGGAATTGAGGATTAAAAAAACATTGTACACTTTTCTTTTTTCACAAGGGAAAACACTCTTTGCTTTCGCTTGAAGAATTAGACTTAGCTGAACCTCATAAATTCTTATGTTACTTTTTTTCTCTATTTGCTTTGTGTGTGATTGTGTGCTAGTTAATCTACGATATTTCTGCAACCCTATTAAGTAGTATATGAGTTATAATTAAGACCTAGTAATTACATTACTTCTCATTCTTGAGCAGACTTTATGGAAAATCTCTCTGATGACATATTAATAGAGATCTTCACAACTTTATCTGTTAAGTCTCTCATGCGATGCAAGTGTGTTTCTAAAGCTTGGAACACTATCATAGGACACCCCAACTTTGTTCGATCTCGCACTGAAGCCCGACTTTTATTTCAACTCAAAGCATATCCTAAACGATCTGTGCCCTATATTATACATAATAATCCGGTAACAAGTAAGCGAGAAGTATTTCCCTTAGAGCTTAATGGTTTTTGCTATGACGGAGATCAGATGAGTATTTGCTCAAATCATTGCAACGGCCTTGTTTGTTTGTACAGCTATAGGTATACAGAAGTTTATTTATACAATGTCACCACAAGGGAGAAAAAACCTTTGCCGCACTCTATGATTCTGGGAATAAGAAGTAAGCAATACACATCGGATCCAAAGTTGTTTTTGGGATTTGACGGGAATTACTACAAATTGCTTCATGTTTTTTATCGTCGTGGTGCAAAAGAATGTGAAATTCTAACCCTAGGAGTAATCGACTCCTCCTGGAGGAAAATTGTCGATGTTATTAATGAGAGTAATAGTTACTATAACTCGTGTGGTTTGTACATGGAATGTATTTTCCTCAATGGGGTTGTTTATTGGTACTCTTCGAAATCTTGTGTGGTCTACTTCAACTTTAGGGAGGAGAAGTTTGGATATATTTTATCCCCAAATCCACCAACATCATATTCTTTCAAAGGGCTGCATAGCATGCAAAGTGCATTGTGGGGAAAATTGGTTCTCTCTTGTTGTAGTCATATTGATGATGTTGGCACATTATTTCATATGGTATACGATGATGCTAGCGAGGTTTTCACCAGGATTTCTCCTAGCGAGGATCATGATTTTGAGGTCGTGGCTAGATTGCCTGGAGCAGAAAGGATTAAGAATGACGACACAAAGGAAGAGGCAGATGTTTTAGCAACAGCAAGTGTAAATTGTGCCTCTGCTTCTCTGTTTTCCTCCTCAAGGCCTTGTTACTTAAGATTTGTCGGCAACTACAAGTGTCCTCTTGTCAAGTTTAACTATGTTAGCAGTTTTGTCGAGAACATTATCCCATTATCATCTTTACTAGTTTGAATGTAGAATTTTATGTTTAATTTTTTGCTATAGTTTTTTTTACGGATTAGTGCATTCTTAGTCAGTTTCAGTTTCAACCAGTTTTTGTTCTACCAAGTTGTGCTTGTGTAAATATATGGAGAATACTATTTATCTTTAGATTGAGGATTATAAAAGACAATGTCTTTGACACTTGGATCATGCCTCGCTTTTATATCCAATGCCATGTGGCGTAACTTTCTTTTGTTCGTGAGCCCAATCCGATCCATTTTATTACTCATTACTAGCCACTAGAGGCGAAAAGATGAGTTCTTCCTAATCAACGAGGACACTTGCCTTTGAGTTAACCACTAATTTCTTCCGACAAATAATGGATAATTTAAGGAGGAGAAAGAGAGGTGATGCTGATTGAAAATTGTTAAGATTTGTTGACAAATGACAACAACATCACGGTTAAAATTGTTAGCAGTTTTTGTTCTTTTAGGATAGGACTCGTTTGGTAGGCTGCACTAAATGAAATAGTCCTTGTATTAAAATTTAGTTCAGCTAGTACAATGTTTGGTTGCTCAATTCAATTTAATCCCACCTAATACATGAATAGCTTATACACCATAGGGGTGTATTATCTTATACCTAGGAAATCATGGGATTACTTATACCGGGTTTAACAATACATGGATAAGAGAATCAAATGACTAAACTAACCCTCAATCCTTTTTATTAAATTTCCCTTTTAGTTCCATTTTAAATTTGATCTCTACAAGTTTGGTTGTTATGCTACATTAAATTTGCCAGCCTCCTCTTTGCCTATGCGGATCAATTGCTTAAAAGGTAATACCATTTTCTCCCTTATGTTGGTTGCTAGCTTCGAATGTGAGCTAACATTTATGCTATTTTGTAATTGTTCAATTTGCAGGCGGATCAATTTAAATAAAAGAAATTATTGTCAAATAAATATATAATTTGAAAATCTGAAACTATTTTATCAATAGTCTATGTTGTTCTTACATAGTGTGCTTTACATTTTTTTTGTTCTTTTCTGTGTAATATTTCAATTATTTGTTGTTTAAATTTTTTTTTAAAATCAAATAGGCCCAATTTAAGAATAAGATAAAGTAAATGATCAACCAATCGGAGTGAGAATTACCAATCGGAGTGAGAATTATTATTTTTCTAAGATCGTGCGAAGGGTGAGCAACTTGACTAGTTAAATGAGGTAGAAAATCCCACAAAAATTCAAGGGTATAATTGTAAAGAAGATTTTAAATCCAAACACAATACATGATATATCTAATTTTTAATACATTGAACCAAACACTTGATAAAAAATAATCCCAGCACTCAGTGGCGGAGCCAGGATTTTCAACAAGGGGGTTCAGAAGTAGACGTACGAACTAACCGAAGGGGGTTCAACATCTATTATATATACATAAAATCTAATTTTAACCATGTATAAGTAGCATAATTTTCCGCCGAAGGAGGTTTGGATGAACCCCCTGGAGAAAGAGTAGCTCCGCCCCTGCCAGCACTACAATCCCTGCATAACTTGTCTTTGTACCAAGCGACCCTTAATATCTTCCCATCAGTTTTTTTTGTTTTTTTTTTTTTACATTAGATTAAATGGTCCACATTATTAGTATAGCAAAATACATGGCTTAAAACGAAAAAAAATAAATAATTATTTCTAGCATGTACTTGTATACTGGGGAAATCTTAGATATTTGTTATAGCGCTACTCATTGTTGAACCCAAGAATTAAGAAATAACATTGTATCGGGGGTTGTGCATACAACAAAAACATACGGTGAGGTAGAGGGGTTGTTTCCTATAGACCCGCCGGCTCAAGACCAAAATAGTATAGAAAAAAGATATAATATACGAACAAAAAACAATAGGTAGTAACAAAACAACAGACATGAACAGAAACAAGACTATCACAAAATAATACTACCATTAATCTACCCGAAACAACAAACATCACCAAAACCGATCTATTTGGTGTAACAATAGGTGCATAAGTAGGCCAATTTTTAAACAAAAGGATAAATTTGCTCTAAATCATAGTACAAGGGTATATATGTACTTTCCTTTCAAATAATGATTACAAAAAATAATGGTATTTTAATGACAATTAATCCTAGTGAACCCTAGGAAGTCTCTCAATTCGTTAGAAGTGGACTTAAACATGGAGACACATTAGGTTTGCTTCGTCAACATCGTTATGGAGGCGCATCAATGTTTTTCTGATGACATACTATTAGACATCTTAACAATTCCCTCCGCCAAGTCTCTCATGCGATTCAAGTGTGTTTCTAAAGTTTGGAACACTTTGATACGACATCCCAATTTTGTTCGATCCCACAATGCTCGTTCTCACTTTTATTTCCACTCGTAGCAAATCCTAAAGAATGTTGCGGGTCCTATAATCCGGAAACAAGTGAATCTGATGTATTTTCTTTAGAGCTTAATTGCTTTTGCTACAATGGAGATCAGATGAGTATTTGTTCAAATCATTGCAACGGACTTGTTTGTTTGTATAGCTATAGATATATGGAAGTCTATTTATACAATGTCACCACTAGGGAGAAAAAACCTTTGCCACCCTCCCTTAATCGAGAAATAATAACAAGCAAGCAATACCAATTGGATCCAACGTTGTTTTTGGGATTTGATGGGAATTACTACAAATTGCTTCATATTTTTGATCGTCGAGGAGTAAAAGAGGGCAAAATTCTAACGCTAGGAGTAACCAACTCGTCGTGGAGGAAAATCGACATGTTTAATAAGAGTAACAAGTACTACAACACATGAACTTTTTCTATGGAATGTATTTTTCTCAATGAGGTTCTTTATTGGGATTCAAATACATGTGTTGTATACTTCAACTTTAGGAAGGAGAAATTTGGATATATTTTACCACCAAAATCACGTAGAAATTCTTTCAGAGGGTCGAATAGCATACAAACTGCATTGTGGGGAAAATTGGTTATGTATTCCCGTTTTCCTGACGGGCATTGTCTTTTGGTATACGATGATACTAACGAGGTTTTCACCGAGGTTTTTGGGAGCAGGGAGATTGCTATTAAGGTTGTGGTTACGTTGCTTGGAGCAGAAAGGACTAATGACAAAACAAAGGATGTAGCACATGTTTTAGCAACAGCAAGTGTTGTTGTTAGCAGTTTTGTTGGACACTACAAGAGTCCTAGTGTCGAGTTTAACTATGTTAGCAGTTTTGTCGAAAACATTATCCCGTTATCATCTTTACTAGTTTGAATATAGAATTTATGTTTTGTTTTCACTAAAGTTTTAACATGGATTGTGCATTCTTGTTCTAGATTGATATATCACAACTTACCAAGTTGCACTTGTGTAAATATATGGAGAAATATATTTAGGTTGAGGTGAATGACACTAGGATCATGCCTCGCATTTATATCCAATGTATTGTGGCCCAACTTTCTTGCGTGTGTGAGTCCAATCCATTTTATTACTCATTACTAGCACTAGAAGGTGAGAAAAATGAGTTCTTCCTAATCAACGAGGACACTCTCTTTTGAGATTAAAAAAGAAAATTTATTTCTAGCATGTACTTCTATCCTGAGGAAATCTCAGATATTCTCGATAATGAGATCTTTGTTATATTATCATGACCCCCTTTTTGGTTATAGCACTACTATCGCTGAACGTGAGAGAAGATATATTCTTACAATCAACTGACTCATTATCCTTGATCGTGGGATTTAAGAAATGACGTTGTAGTTGGGGTTGAGCAAATGGAACAAGAAATGGAGCCTATAAGTTAAGGTGTTGCTTTTCTTTTTCTAGCTCTTTTATATCATGGCGGAGCCATAGTGCTATCGCAGCTATCGATTTGGCGAACCCTAATAGTGGACAAGTATTGTTGGAGGGAGGAAGTACTCCTTCCATCCATCTTTACGTATCCTTGTTTGACTTGACAACACTTTTTAACAAACAATACATAAAAAGATAATTTTATTATATCACCCCTATTAATTATAAGTCATTTAAATATTGAAAAACGAATAGTATTTAATACCAAATGTAAAATAGACACAAGATGGTAAATTATCCCTTGATTTTTCAAATTGGATAATTATTTTTAATATGTTGCCACCAGAGGCGAACCCAGGATTTGAGCTTGACGGGTGCACACCTATATTTAAATATAGTAATTAGTAGTGCCAAAGTTTGACATGTTGGGTTCGAAATCAAGAGGGCGTCATGCGAAAGCTAATAGTTTGCAAACCATTGGGGCGATAAATCAGATGACACAAAACTAAACTAAAAAGCATAATCTTATTATATGATTTGGCCAATTGGCCTACATATAAAAACTAATATTTAAAAAGAAAGCATAAAACTATAGAGAGAAAATTTCCCCCTAAACAAGACTCTTAAACGACTACATTGTAGATGTTATTGTGTCATTGTATGAGAAGGGGTGTTTTCTATTTATAGAGGTTCAAATCCTTTCCTCCAAGAAAGAGGTTAGCCAAATATGGAAGAGTTTTATATTTTCCTTCTAGAAAAAGTAGAAGTAATTATGGTATTACTTTTATTTTCCTTTCAAGAAAAATAAAACTCAAATTTGGTAAGGAAATCAGGGAAAAAACCCTAACACGACATACAGTTCCTTGAAAACTTTTTAACTATGGTATTTTATAAGCAAAATTCTAATATTGTTGAATATCATTAATTAGATTTAATATGAAAAAAGTGTGTTATCTACCATACTTGAATTTGATACATTTTTATATTTTGAACAATAATAGAAAGTTTTTGAAAAATATGAAATCAGAGATATTTGTTTGCTAGATGGTTGCTAGGGGAATACGTTTGATTTAAACCTATTTCAAATTTTAAATTGCTAATTTTTTAAATAAAAAATAAGTCGGTGATTAAAAAATAATACTCCCTCCGTCCCAATTTATGTGATGTACTTTGACTTGGCACGGAGTTTAAGAAAGAAAGGAAGACTTTTGAAACTTGTGGTCTAAAATGAGTCATAGATATTTGTGTGGTTGTAAATCATTTCATTAAGGATAAAGTGGGTATTTTAAAGTTAAGTTGTTACCAAATATAAAAATGTGTCGTTCTTTTTGGGACTGACTAAAAAGGAAAGTGTGTCATATAAATTGGGACAGAGGGAGTAATATAAACATTATACAGTATAAGATAGAGAGAATATCTATCTTTTGAAGTTGGAGGGAAGCTTGTATTTTTGAAATAAAAGAACAAATACGTAAAAAATGTCCACAATATATTAAAAAAAAAAATTAAAAAAAAAAATTAAAAAAAAATAATTGACTACTAAGTAGTAATTTTTTTTTTTTTTAATCAAAGGATATAATATATGTGTGTATATATATTTGCATTTAAAATTCCAATAGATCGAAAATTTAAAATATAATGTAGTTAATGTTGTTTGAAGTGGGAAAACATAAAAAAAAACCAATAATGCTTAACATGTATTTGGAAAAAGGAGCAATAAATAATCGTTGTTGCTGGAGTTCAAACCCAAGTCATCACATGATAACGGAGACTTTAGGCAACATGCTCAACCATCTCGCTTACCAAGTCAATTGTTCTTGCGGGTGCACTACATCTATTTAATTAAACTCCCTGATATATATACAGATATACAAACCATATATACAAAGTTTTTCTCGAAGCTAGCGGGTGCACGTGCACCCCCTACTGTCAAGTTAGGTTCGCTTCTGGTTGCCACAGCAACAACAACCACAACGATAACGACAACAACAACAACAATATAAACATATCCTATATATTCTCACAAAATGGGGTCTGAAAAAAGCAAAGTGTGTGCAGTCTATACCTAACCTTAGAAATGAAATAAAGACATTATTTTTTATAAACCCTGATAATTAATATATTGGACATGTAAAATAAACGGAGGGAGTACTTCTTATTTCCAGAAAAGGAAAAGAATAATAAATAATAAATAATAAATAAATGAAATAAATGAAATAAACGGAGGGAGTACTTCTTATTTCTAGAAAAGGAAAAGAATAATAAATAATAAATAAAGAAATAAATGAAACGTGCATTTAATTTGGAGTCATTGTAATAAAATGATAAAGGTAGAGACACGTAAGCTTATTTATTCTCTTCCACAAATTTCCAACTTGTCTGTTATAGCATGTCTACTTTCATTTGCCAGTTTAGGGCCCCTCATGTCTTTTATTTCTTCCCCTTTCATGAATTACATGTGTACATTAGGTGGAAAAAAAAAAAAAAAAGACAAATTAATTATAGTAGTGCATGAGCAAGTTGTGTACTTTTGTTCGTTTTACTTATCCTCTTATCGGAAGTAATTATTTCATTTACTAGTGTACTTGATCGCGCTTCGCGCAATCACAAAAAAAATTCTTTTACAAATACAGAGATCATAGATTAAATTTTTTAAAAAAATAAAAATATATTTTTAAAAAAATAATGACAATAAGTAAAATGAAAGGTAAAAATAATGATTCACACAGTTAATTTAAAATATATGTTTTTACCAAAGAAATAAAATTTTACAATATAAATGCAAAAGGTAAACTAATATGCTAATAAGCATAGCAATTATAAATCTACCGAAAAGAATCAAAGAAATATAAAGAAAAAGAAAAGGATAATAAGACCATAACACATGATTGTGAGCCTTAAGTCTCTCACTGAGAGCATCAATTTGATACACGAATAGAAAACCCCCAAAATCAGAAAGTAAAGAAATTTAAGAAAAAATTTATAAAATTTACATGCTAATAAACATAACAAATAATAATAATAAAAATAAAAATAAAAATAAGACACTAAAATCAGTCCTACTCACTAATGACTAAAGAATGACTTTTGAATATGTCAAATTTCTTGAAAATTCTGATGATACTTAAATAGAGCAAGCTCGCAGCCGCATATTCCGTTATTTTTTGTGTGCTTACTTCTTTGTATATTGACATCTTCAAAGAAAATTTTGGCTCCGTCACTGCTCCTATCCACAAGTTTCATTGACAACCTTGACCAACATAATAATTGAGACGATGCATGAGAAAATAAGGATTTCTGTAAAAGACAAATTGAAGTCAATTAGTGTATTCATTATAGAAGGAAAACCATTCTCTCTTTTCAATATTCATTCCATACAAATTAAACAGCCACAAAGAAGAGCAAGGAGGTAATCTTTTTATATTTAAGATAATTTAATGTGAGTTATGAATAATATTTAATTAAGAGTAGAAGTTATGAAGATGAAAAGACGTGAGTTATGGAGATGAGGTTTTAACATAAAACAATGAATAATAATGAGAAAAAAAGCCAAAAAAGAAAAGATGATAAAGAAGGGGAATAAAGATAAATAAAATCCTTGGCAAAAGAAATACACATCACCTATATATAATTTTTTCTAAGAATGATATCCAGAAATTTACATCATTAAAAAGAACACAAAGCAGAACAACGTGTAACAATGCATTTATTAACAACGGAAAAATCTTAATTTGTCATATTATTAATTATGTTGCTAGTGGGAGGTGGGAGGTACTCATGAAATTAGTCAAGATGCCCGTAAGCTGGCTTGGACATCACGATTATTAAAAAAAAAAGGAGAGTTGCAAACACTATTTGGTCACCTGTTAGATCACCTCTTGATCAAGAGAAGATGTCAAACAAATTTTCCTGTTATGACTTTTCATATTCGTCCATGTTTTTTTCATAACCGTGATGTATGAGCTAACTTGCGCACTTCGACTAATTCAATGGGACACCTGAGCAAATCAAAAATTACTTCAATTACTCGTTCAGAATTTTGGTAACATCTGAAGGTGAAGTTTTTAAAAAGTTTACTATTAAAACTAAAATTCGAAAGGACTTTGTGAAGTCCAATATCAATTGTACCTGGACATTGTAGTCCTTTTTATTGGAGAAGAATGGTTTAAGATTCACTCACTATACAAATGTGCAAATACCGACTCAATTAAGAAAAAGTGTTGAGCTTTAGGGTTTTCCACGAACTACTGATTTCTATCAATTCAAAAAAGAGCCAAAAATGCGTATTTATTTTTATTACAAAAATCGTGAAAAGAAACTAATTTTTATAGATATAAAGGAACTGATAAAACAACAAAATCATCACTAACTAATGTATCGATTTCAAAGATAAAGGAGGAGAATGTTGTGATACCTCAATCTCGTCTGTGAGGCCTGATAAAAACTCTTTCCACTACACCAATTTTTGTTGAAAGAAATCCGATAATTTATTGAGGAAAAAGAAAAGTGAGAAGTTGTATAGATTGTCCGTTAGAATTCAGAAACTGTAGGTTTTATTTAGGTTTATTGTGGAGCTACAATCAAAGAACAGAAACGGCAGGTTTTATTGTGAAGTTATTTCTTAGGTTTTATTGTATTTTTGTCAAGAAATAAATATCATAAAATGAAGAAAAAATTACAAAAAAAGAAGAAAATAGATAAATCTAATTGTTGCTCATTGGAAGATGCCACATCAGCTTTTTTGTAACCTTCCTTTATATATATATATGATTGTTCATATTATAAAATTAAGAAAGTTTTATTAATTTTTTTTATACTATGTTTAATATTAATAACTATATAAGTTAGTAATAGCAACTTATATAGTTACTATTAAGTTAAGTTTCTTGGAAACAGTCCCTTGCAGAAATGTAAGGTGAGGCTGTGTATAATAGATATTTGTGGTCGGATCCTTCCCCGGACCTTATATATAGCGGGAGCTTAATGCAGCGAGCTGCCCTTTTTTGAATGCCATGTGACCAGGAGGTCACGGGTTCAAGCCTTGAAAACAGACTCTGGCAGAAATACAACATAGATGATTTATTATTAATTAATTAATTAATCTTTATTTAATTATATTTCATGTTATTATAGGCAACAATGTCCTCTGCAGGAACTTCATTGTATTAGTTCTGACAACATGTAAGATGTCATTTTTTGATTTACATACTTCATTGTATTTGTGGTCATAAATAATCTTACCATTAAAAATAATTTTTATAGGTTGTTATTAGAGAAGATGGACTTCGAAGATCAACCAGGCCACACGTACCAACTTATTGTGGTACGGGTAGTCGTCACAATGACGTTGCGGAACACTGATGAAGAATATTTTTTATTGTCTTGATTTATATTAGTATGTTTAATGTATTACCTTTCTGTTTTATGTGTATAAAAATTGCAATAGAATTCTTGAATTTAAAGTCATTTGCCTTTTGAATAATTCCATAACAACAGGGGCGGATTTAGGGGGATAGGTGGGGGTTCCCAGGAACCCAGTAACTTTCGGGCGGATCTTGTATTTATATTGAGAAATCTAGTAAATATATAAGAATTTTAAGTTCGAAACCCATAGATGAAGTGTGTAATTGATCTAGTGGTAGAAAAGGAGCTTGCAAAAAGTTTTGTAGGCCCTTGGTTGTGGGTTCCAACCCTAACAGCCATTATATTTGATTTTTATTTTGCCCAAGGAACCCACAAATTTTAAATCCTAGATCCGCCTCTGCATAACAACACATAGAAGTTATAATATTTATGTTGAAAAATTAACGGACTATCTAGTCCATTTCTAACTCCCAAAAGGGTAAAAGATTAGCTAAAGTAGTTTGAATGAGACTCCTTTATGCAACTAACAAAAATTTCATGTGGATAGTTAGAGAATAAAATTACTTTTATTTCATTTAGGACTATAATATCACCGAACTATTTTACACACAGCGACTTGTAAGTCGCTGAACACCCAGCGTTTTGTCCCCTTTGATTTTTTTGAGAATCCATTGTCCCCTTTGAAATTTTTGGCCAAAATATTAACCCTTTATGCTCCGGACTCGAGAAATAACATATTTCTTCGTAATATTCATTTTCAGTATTTATTCAAGATTAACATGCACTCATGTGTTTTGTCTGTCTGTTTACCGCATGGCTTCGTTTACGAAAGACTCTTTAAATTATGTCCTCTTTTAATATAGTAGATTAAAATTTTCGTTTTAAAAATAATTGAATGAATTATTTTATTTATTGAATATGAAAACTTTTTCTTTTTAGCCCACTAGAACAGGTGTGGCAGATACGACATTAGTGAAATGTCTCAATTTGCAACCACTTTGGTTACCTTTTCTGCCATTTCTCGATTAATTTAAAGTTTTTTTTCTCGTATTCGATATTCGTATTAGGTGGAGGGATCCCAACAATATATCAAATCACATTGTTATAAGGTGATTTGGTTCGATTTTGAATGTTATCGACTATCGATTATTGGTTTACAAATATGCTAAACCATTGCAAAATCATTAAAATATCGAATATCGGTTATCGATTTATCAATTATTGCTCATTAACATCAGTCATCAATTTAAATATTATAAATGATGAACAAAGGACTAGAAGATTGTTTGAGGCACTAACAGATGATGTTTGCAATTAAGTCATTTTTATTATCGGATTATTGATTCATTTGTTAAGAAAGTTAGACCATTTTGAGTCTCAAGCTAATAATTCAGTAAAAATAAAATCTAAATTAGTATTGAACTGTTAAATTAAAAATCATTATTGATAAATTATTAATATTTTTTAAATTCAAATTATCAATTATGATTCGATTTCAATCCGCCATAGATATTTTCCACGTTCACTTCTCAACCATTCATATGAAAAACTACAGTAATAAGCCATATCTACGAAAAAATAAAGGGGAAAAACTGTCAAGGAAGTCCCCCACTTATTTAATATCTTTTTGACTTTTTTTCAAAAGATTGTGGAAATTATTTAATTACAATTAAAAGCCATTATGATATTAGGCTCTTAGGCGACGAATTTGACTTAAGAAACTAATTTCAATTCTAATGTGACATCTGAAATTTTTTTCTACCTTTGCATAATGTTGTCTAATTAAGAGAAAGAATTTGAAGTATATGCCAAAATAAATAGTTAAGTTATTGTGTCGAAACTGACAATAAACAGTTACACTAGTATGTTTTAAAGTATTTTCATATTAAAAAAAAGAATGAATAATGGAAATGGAATAGAAATATAAGTCAATAGTTATATTTTACAGATTACAGAGATATTAAAAATAAATAATAAAATATTTTGTCAAATTATACTGCTTATAAGTCAATAAGTCATATAAACTCCTAATTTAAAGATGACCAATTTGGCTCATAAACTCCATAATAATCTGTTTTGATTATTAGCATCCACTTCATTTCAATTCTAAATTAGTTAATTTGACATATAAATTAAGAGTATACATTATATTTAAGATATTTTTACAATGATCGTCAACTTATCACAATTCTTCCTCATTTTTTTCTTTCTTTCCAATTGAAATGCTAACGCACCCATAATGTGAATATCAGAATCCTTTTTATTTATCTAATTTGATATTAATTATGCTTCAGAAAGGTCACACATGCAAAATTTAAATTGTATGAATTAAAGTAAACAAAAATGAGCATCTAATCAAAGATTACAATAATAAGGGATCCAATCTTTAAGTGGAGGATTCCAAATTTCTTGGCTTCTTGCATTAGCATATCACTTAGCATCTTCCTTTTAGTAAAATAAATTAAATCAAGCAGCTAGATCCAACGTGCAGTATTAGGTGGGTATTTATTAAATAATGTATCAATTAAGGTAACGCTTGGTCATAGATTTTGAAAATTTATCATCAATACTTATTTGATCATGAAATTTGATTAGATTTTAAAAATCTGATCTTCAAATATTCCCAAATTCCCAAAAATTGCTCAGACTAGTTTTTTGGATTTTTGGGACTTCAACTCACAAAACTTTGATTTTTTTTCAAGTAAAATACAAGTCCAAACACAATTTCAATTTCAAAAACTCAATTTTCAATTTCCAAACAGAAGCTAAACCTGAGTAATAACAAGCTGTACTTCTAGAAAAAACGGAGGAGAAAAATCATGTCTATTTCTACTAGTATCATTTCACACCCAATCTTACCAAACAAATAAATTTTGCAACATTTCTAGAAGATTTATGTCCCTTGAAATGTTTTAAATAATTAGCAGTGTGTTCCATCTTTATTTGGTGGGCAATTAATTTCAACATAAGAAATCCTACATTATTTGATTGATTGCATAAGCAAAAGCTAATTATCACATAATTAGTGGAATATTTAGTTAACATACTAAATAAATATTAGAATTAAGTGTACATTAAAAATAATTTATAATTTATCAACAACATATCCAGTGAAATCTCATTAGTGAGACTTGAGGAGTGTAGAGTGTATGTAAATTTTACCACTACCTCAGAGAGGTAGAGAAGTTGTTTCTTAAAGACCCTCGGAATAATAATACATTACAAATACAGCAATAACTATTAACTAAACAATCCCTTATAATTATTAAGTACTAATTAAGTAAAATATTAAGCTTAAAAAAATAGAAAGAAATCAGATGGATCCGGGGTCAGCGGGTCAACAAAATGCATCTGTAACGCACGGCAAATTTGACTAACGTGACAGATCTCAATACACATGGCACTCGCTCAAGAGAAAATCAACGGTGGATATTCACCGTAGAGACTCAACAACATAGATCTAAATGCCACGTGGCGGTTGTGACAAACAAAAGTATCACCTGCCAGACCAATATAGCACAAAATCATTAAAGAAACGACCAAGAGAGTCGTACAAATGACTTATTTGCTCAAAACAATTTAATAACCAAATTGCCGAACATATCACAAATTTGAGGCTCATGTGTCAAGTAAATACTTCAATTTTGAGAGTATGCGTTTAGATATATTAACTTAATTTCAATTGATAATTAAATACTTTAATCTCTAATGCGTCTTGAGAATATTTGATACTAAATATATAAAAATTTGAAAATATTTAGATGATCATATTATAAATGAAAGTGATCAACTAACGTAGCGTAGACGAGTTAATATGTCTAATATATATACTCAAAATTAAAGAATTTAATTACCAGCTAAAATCAAGTTAAACCGTTTATCTATGTACATTTGCCACGAAATTTAATCAGATTTCAAAAATCTAATTTGCAAATATTTTCAACTTCATCCAATTTTTAAAATTTTCACTTATAAAATTAATTCTTTAAAATAACATATATGTCCAAATACACGAAAAATCACAAACTTTAAAAGCTTCAATTTCAACTTCAAAATTTATGATTAAATGATAGCTAAATTTAGTCAACTTTAATATGGATATACGAAGGAAAGCAAAATTGCCGAACAGCTATTGAAAATAAAAAATATCTTAGGGTCCTTTATTTCTATTTTTTTTTAATTTGGCATAGAATTTTTTTTGACATATATATGAATGAGACTATAGGTACATTTAGAGAGAGAAAAAGGTGTGTGTACTCGTAATTCATACATAGCTCTGACTCTGCTCCTGAGAGAGAGAGTAAGTAAATTGCAAGTAGTGTATCATGAATTAATTTCCTTTCCTTTTTTTCCTTTTGGCAGAATTTGCATGACATTCTGTTGATAAAACGTACGCCCCCCCCACTCCCCACGCCCCCACCCCAAAGCTCACTTTTTGGTTCTGCTTCTCCTTCCGTTTCTCCTAAGTCTGAGACAGCCGCCGTGGGTGGCGGAGGGTTCACTTCTAACTTTCCCTTGTCTGCTGTAAGAGTGCATATAATTGACTCTTGTGGTTCAGCTTTTCCCCGGATCCCCATAGCGGGCATGTGTTTTTGTTTTTTGTTTAATTCTGTAAGCCTGTGTATAATTGACTCTTGTGGTCCAGCTTTTGCCCCGGACCTCATAGCGGGCGTGTGTGTGTTTTTCGGTAAGGTTGTGTACAATTGACTCTTGTATCCGGCCTTTTACGGGCACCATATAGCTGTAACTTAGTACAGCGAATTGAACTGCCTTTTTTAAAAGAGAGTTGGTTCTTTTTCTGATTTTTTTTGGTACTTCAATTTTTTTTTGTGTGTTTGCTATTGCTAATGGGGTTGTTGGATCTGTTGATTGTTTGTTTTATGGATTGGTGATTTTTTATTATTTTTTTTGGTTGACTAATTTTTTTGTGTTAATCTAATGCTAAATATTAGTACTTGATTTGGGATTTTTCCGAGTCTATCGGAAACAGCCTCTCTAACTCCCGAGATAGGGTAAGGTCTGCATGCGCTCTATCCTTTCTAGACACGGACCCCACTTGCAGGATTTGACTGGGTGTGTTGTTCTTGTAGCTGAAATGAACCTGGATAGAACTGATTAGATACAGATGATTCTGACCTAGCTAGACCAGGATTGAAGTGTAGTCAGATTGACTGACAGCAGATTACTTTGGACAGGGGTGTGTTAATTTTATAGTTAAATTTATGATGGCTTAAGGAAAGTTAAGTATTTTTGTTTTTGTTTGTCAGTATTTTCAATCTTGTGGTATCTAATTGAAGTAATAAATTACCAAAAGATTGTTCTTTTAGATGAATCACCTCTCTGTTGTAGGTAGATCATGAGTCAAGCAGCCGGTGACTAGCTCTGCTAAGATTATCTTTGGTGTTTTTTGTTGGTCTACCACCTTAGCTTAACACTTCTTCTTGACTTTGACCTTAAGATAGTTCTTTCATTTTTGTTTTAAATGATGATTTGAGCTACACAGGCTTATACTCAAAAGGATGAATTTAGTACTTGAAAAACAAGAAATCAACAACAACATACTCAATGTAATCCCACAAGTGGGGTCTAGGGATGTTGGTGTGTACGCAGCATTGTCAACAATGTTTGCAGTTTATTCAGAGGATGAGTTGAATGCTTGATAACCAAGAAAAATAAAAAAAAAGTTATGTTTTGATAAGTTATAATCAAATAAGTTTGCAACAGAGTTTACTTATCAAAAAGAGTTGCAAATTCTTTTGTGTGTGAATTATTACTTGATAAAAAAAAGTTCCTTTGTGCTTGAAAGCTAGTGAGGGCAATGTGATTATACAGCATAGGCTTGAAGTATGGAATTGAAGACAATATTTAGTTATTTACCTTACTTTAGTTAGTGAAGGTGATGTTCAAAGTCTTCTTTTTGTGTGTGTAATATGCCTTGGCACTAAAAGTCTAGTTTGGCTCAAATCACTAGAAGTCTTGGGCAATATTTTATTTGAGGCTTTGGTCGCATTCTTAAGAAAACATGGCAAACTACAAGTACTACAATGCAAACATATGTGCTTGCAGTAAAAGTTGATCCCATTCTGGTCGGGAGTCTTGATGGTTGAATGCTATATGCTTTGCAAGCTTTTCTGATAGGAAGTGCAATATGCTAGGTCAATTTTTGTCCTAGTGCTTCTCCAATATGCTTTCACAAATTTAGCTGGTAGGGGTTTCTAGACCCCGTAACGCAGTTGCCTTTAGAAGTTTACTTTAGGCAAGTTCTCTGCCTCTCAATTTCATCATCCTCTTTGACTTTGCATACATATGTTGAAAGATGCAGTAAATTGTTCTCTGCTTCTTTATTAGACTGCGACATTATCTTTCCTTTGATATCAAAAGTAAATTGTTTTGCAATTGTGAAAAGCCTATCTGGGATTAGGCAATAATTCATTTGCCTTTTGCCTTATGGTGTCTCTTTTAGGAGCAATAAGCTGCTTGTAGGAAGTTTTATTGCAAATTGTACGCCTTTTGTTCAAATAAAAGGCCCGTTACAGCAAATGTGTTTTTCTTGCTTGCTAAAGCCAATACCCATTGTCTATTTGTGTGGCCATTTCATCTGTGAAAAAATATTTGCTTTGTCACATGGGTAATTTCAATATTAACAGTGTTTTATTAGCTGAAAGTTACTCATTTATATGCATCGTTCTGTCAGGTAAAGCTCAAGTGAGAGACCAATTATAGTAGTATTGACCATGTTTCGTCGCAAGAACCATTCTCATAGTGAACAGGAGGGTGAGGACCAGCAGCACAAGGTAACCAATAGTGCTAATGTTTAGATTTGTATATTATATTCTCCTGCTTTCAATTAGATTATAGTTGATTCGGGATTTCTTAATGTACTTATGATTCACTTTTACTGGATTTGCTTTCTTTCTTTATATGTTAATTTTGATTCTTACGTTGGAAGAGGTGTCGTGTTCTGTGGGTGCATAGTTGTTGCATATTGATGCTTATCCTACAAAAGTTTCACAGAGGATGATTGAATGCTCTTGATGCTTCATGGCAAGGATGATAAAATAGAGTGAATTTTTAAACATTGGCTTATGTTAGCTTGTTATCCTGTACGATCTCTCAGAATTGTGGCTTTTTTTAATAGGTGAAGGAGCTTAGGGCTCCCCTGGGGCAACTCTCAGGGCGCAACGCACTGTACTGCACCGATGCATGTTTAAAAAGGTATTTGGAAGCACGGAACTGGAATGTAGATAAATCAAAGAAGATGTTGGAGGAGACGCTTAAATGGAGATTATCGTTTAAACCTGAAGAAATTCGCTGGGTAAGGGAACAATATATTTGCACTAATGTGGTTATCTTTTGTTGATAAATAACATGCCTGTTTATCAGAGCTACCTATCAAACCAAAAAAAATTCTGGTTGGAAGTAGGTGATGATCGATTTATCTTACCATTCAATGCCCTGCGAATATTATATGTACACCTCTGCAGATAAAATTTCCTGTAAATATTATTTTACTTTACAATTGCTTCTACTGAGAATGAAATGTTGTTTGCATTGTTAGACTGAAGTAGCAGTAGAAGGTGAGACTGGGAAGGTGTATAAAGCAAATTTTCATGACCGCTATGGTAGGACAGTCCTTATATTGCGACCAGGAATGCAGGTAATGTACAAGCAAGTTGATGTCTTCCAAAGCCATCCTTTTGTCATTTTTAATTCGTGTTCCATTTTGCAAAATTCTTAAAAGTTCTTGCTCATATTTGCAGAACACATCATCACTGGACAACCAGATGAAGCATTTAGTGTATCTGATCGAGAATGCCATTTTTAATCTGCCAGAAGGTCAAGAACAGATGGCTTGGTTAATTGACTTCACTGGATGGTCTATAACCAATAATGTTCCCGTAAAATCTGCTCGTGAGACCATCAATATTTTGCAAAACCACTACCCTGAGAGACTTGCTGTAGCATTTTTGTACAACCCACCGCGGATTTTTGAAGCATTTTGGAAGGTTTGCTTTTATTCCTCTTTGTTTTTTCTTACCTCCTCCCTGCTAGTTGAACAAACCTAGCTTAATGTTAGCTATTTCAAAGACCACAGAATACATCTAAGCTATCTGGCATGGTGATATCATTTACTCAAATTAATATTGTTCAATCATCAGCCATCGCCTTAATGTTATTTTCTTACTTTCCAGATTGTCAAATACTTTATGGATCCCAAAACATTTCAGAAGGTCAAGTTTGTGTATCCAAAGAACAAGGATAGTGTGGAACTGATGAAGTCATACTTCGACGTGGATAATCTTCCTACTGAGTTTGGAGGAACAGCGACTTTGAACTATGATCACGAGGAGTTCTCAAGGCAAATGGCTCAAGATGATGTGAAAGCTGCCAAGTTTTGGGGTTTGGACAAACACTCCGCTGGTGCTAATGGTTACTCTGCGGTAGAGGTTGCTCCAGAACCTGAATCTCTTGCTCTACCAGCCACTGCCTGAGCTTAAATGTTTGCTCCACTGACAAAGTTTGATTCCCTTATATGCCTAACTAAGTTTAAATAAATAATGAGGAATGTAAGATTATGTTCTCAGAGACTAGAACACTTCGTGAGAGGTTATTTCAGCTAAACTTTAATTGTAGGTTGTATTTTTGCTATATGCAGAAATCAAAAAGTACTACTAGCTTTTTAAGGCTTTATTTTCCCCTCTACTCTCTGTAACAGTTTTTTTTTTTTTCTTTCGTTTTTATCAGCTACGAGAAAGTTGTCCATAAAATACTGCAATCGTCTTGTGAGAGTAGGTTTGATATCCCAGGCTAGGATTCACCCAGGCTTTACCCCTGGTAAAGAAGTTGTTTTCAATAGACCCTCGATTCAAAAGAAATATGACAACAAAATAGCAACATATAAAACAAATGAAGCAACGGGTAATAATACACATTGAAGGAAAAGAGACTACGCAATCTCTCATCTCTCACACAAAGTGAGACGATACTTGGCTATTTACTAGCCTTCTAATCTAATCTTCGACCTCCAAATCTTCCTAGCTAGGATCTTATACTCAATAAGCTGAAGTTGTGTCATGTCCCGTCTCAATCTTCCATCCATAACGATGTATATTCTTTATTTGATTTAGGTCGAGTAAACATTTCCAGTACACTTCCACTATATTCATAATTCATTTTTCTTTTCTATCCAGAGGATTAAAGTTGTGTGGAACAAAATGCAAAATCACGTAGGGGAAAAGAACCAACTTGATCAATCGAATTCATTGCTAAAAGGGCACAAACACCAGGCCATAAGGTTCTCACATGAAAATCCTTTCCATTCTTTTCAAAAATAAATATTTACACACAAATAAACAAGCTCAACATGGTATAATATTACCTATACATGTCCATACAGCTTTAGCAACTGTTGCACTCCTCAGCACCAAAAGGCAGCAAACTGGAGAGGTAAAAAAGGAAACTAGGGAGGGGGAGCAGAAAACGCCGTTACACATTAAAAAGAAAATGGTTAGCAACGTCGAAAATGTCTAGGAAGTAGAATATACTCTTCAAACAAGTATCTCTGTGTTGTTAGCCTTTATATGTATGCTATGTATAATAACTACATAAGGCGCCTTCTTAAGTTTCGCGTAGTACGGACTAATAAGCCAACTCCTACTCCAACTCCTACACATATGCCAAGGCCAATCCCAACACCAACTCGAACTCCAGCATTGAACCAGGACATTTCTCCGTCTTCACCATCCATAAGTTCTGTTCGTCCCCAGTACATGTTGTTGTAGTCTTCTTCACTTTCTGGTTTGTAGTTTCTGTACTCTGTTACCTGTGAAACACAAAATTGAACTTCAGAAGATGTGTAGTTTCCATCAAGTAATCACACGTCTGAGAAGCTGCGGGATTCATCTAATTAATTGCACCTACTGAACTTACTATGTGGTTTAAAATAACTAAGTCAGACACAGAAAACTTAATAATCAGAAACTGAAGATAAAATGCAACTATGTTTTTGTCAACTTCAAAATTAAAGCAGCACATATGCAAAAGATCAACTTACGCATGAGCTGAACTTTTTTAACTTGGATTTACTTTTAACAAAAGATCAACTTGAGTTTGGAACAACGTTGATGTATAACAAGCTAACATGCCACATGTAATGGATCACCGGATATCCCAAAGAAACAAATTTCATAAAGGTCGTCATATGGAGTGGGAATAATGTATGAATAAAACTGGATGGTAGAATTCAATCACACAACAATAGCAAGGAGACGAGTGATTTTCATCAGAAGCAGAATTCATATATCATAGCACTTCTAAAGTTCATCCTGAAAGACAGATAACATGTAAATAATTCCCACAGAATCATCTGGATGAGAATATTTACACATGGAATGATAGATGGACGGCCTTAGATCTTTGCAGCTGACAAGTCAATGGTGCCCAACTGAAAGACAATTGGAAGGAAGTTGTCTCGAAAGATATACAAATGCTTGGTATCAATGCATACTTAGCTAAAGATAGGGTACAATGGAAGAAAAAGATCCATATAAGTGTAACTACTAGTTGAGGATATGTTCTAGACTCGTTAGAGAATTTCTAATATTATCAGTATTATTATTATTATTGAACTTATTTTTCAGTTTTATGTCATTTAGTACGAAGATAAAATATGAAACGAGCTCAAATGAAGAAGTGAGGATTCATACAGCTGACACCGGCTTGTTTGGGATTGAGGCGTAGTTACTGTTGTATTCCATCTGAATTCTAACAAAAAATCCATCTAATTCAAGGAGATTATAAAGGAAGAAGCTAATTAGCTCAAAATAGACACCAGAATGGTTAAGTAATCTTTGATGAGCTGAAAAGGAATGCAGATGCGAATAAGATGGTGGCCCATCCAGTTGCTATACTGATGATAACACCCCATGCACATCAGTTTCTAGAAGGATAGGGATGATTTTATTTTTTATCAGTAAAGAAAATTTAGAAGGATAGGGACAATACAACAGGAAAGAATGAAGACATGTATATATTAAACAACAACTTAAAAGTATGAGCTGCCCATACTCTCTGACATGTTTAGGTTAAGATTCTGTTTCCAGTGTCAGGTAGTTTTCCTAAAAGATGCGAACCTTTTGTAGGTCGTGACAAAAAAATAAACATGTTTCATGGTATGAAACATTATGGAGGTAGAAGCAATGGTAGAATAAAATATAGCATGATCTTTCAGTACATTCAATGTAATACCATTAATGTAGTTACATTTGGTCAGAGATATTTGAGGGTAGAAGTATATCTTGAAGGTGCCTATGCAATCAATAATATAACGATTTTGAGGAAAGAGCTGTCCAGTATAAGCTAGCATGTATTACTTCTTGACAGATCACCAACACGGAAAAGAAACATGAACATTTTAGGGCTTAAACGTATAAGAATTTTTGAAAGACAATCTGCACAAGTGAAATTGTGTATAGTATACCCCTGTTATCATTTGGAAAAGAAAGATTGTAAAACGTCTCTCAAAAAGTATCAGAAAGACACTAAACTGAAGGCAATGATGTCGATTATCTCATTCCACCTACTGGTTAACTATGTAAGCATATGCCATACCAGCAATTTTGCCATACCTAAGGCTGTAAGCATATGTCATACCAGCAAATTTGCATGGTTAACATTTCGATTACAGTGACCACTGCAGAGAATTCAAGAATACCAACTTAATACGACAATAAAAATAAGAAACGAGGTCGGAGGAACAAATAATACCTGCAGATCATGTTCAGATGAGACTTTTTTATGCTGTTCAGCTGTTTCATGCTCCGGTATGGAGTCTAACATACCCTTTCTATGGTGCTTCTTCCTGTGTTTTAGCTGCAAAGTCTTTGTTAAGATGATAGGTGTCCCAGAGAAGCAACCGGTAACGTAGACTTCAATTGTCGGCGACAATGATTCAGAACCCACAATGTGTTTTCCCTTCAGAAAGCCAGTGCCAGCGCTCAAAACTGATTCACAGATCATGCTCCATCTCCTAAGACAGTTTTTAGAATCCCCGGAAAAACCATTGATGTTCGCCATCTCCAGAACCCCAGAGAGAACAAGATCATCTTTATAGGAAACCTCAAAGTTCACACTCCCCGTCAATCTTATGCTATCTGTGCTAACAAATGTAGCTTCTTCAGCTTTCTTATCAACACGATCCCTTCGAAGAAGGCAAGAGGCTCCTTCGGAGTACATTGAGCATCTTTTACCATTTATTTCAAGCAGTGTATCGGGGCTTAGAGGGATATGGTTAAGAGTAAGACTTTCTGGGGTTGATTCATCAACCACAAAATTGCTGATTCTGATGTAGAAAATTCTAATATCAAACCAAGATAACGATAATTTCCCACAAGATTGGTAAGAAGGGTGCCTTATAATTTGCAAGCCAGGATCAGCTGGTTTTCCATTGCTTAGAAATTCACGCAAATTCTCCATGTATTCAGAGCTTATCCCTCACTAAAATCCTTCACCATGGACTGATATAAGAACATGATAGAACCGTAAATCTGGTACCTCGTAGGCCTAGGAACCGTGTTTCAATTCAAATCCCTACTCAACACGGTGCGGTGAAGAGTATCCGAATCTGACTGCCAACAGAAATCCATTTATTTCCCAATTAGACAATCAGATAATAACTTGTAAAGAAAACAAAACAGGAACCGTAACCGATAGCACTAATGGACATGAAGGTTTTGCCAGGTACCAAAGAAAACCAGAATTCTAGGAACAGAATACCTTGATTCAAGGAAGAGAAAAGACAGAATCAATTACTAAAAAGGCTATAAAAAGAAAAATAAACCACCTTACAAAAGGGTTGATGGAGAAAAAAAAGACTACCCAACAAAAGGATTAGAAAGTAATTTAATCCAAGAAGGCTACAAAACCAAACATGGAGGGGATCACCAAAAAAGAAACATAAATATTCACCCAAAAAAAAAAGAAAAGGAAGGTTAATATGACTTGGTCATACAAAATTGGCTTTACAAAAAATTACATCAAAACAACATTATCCACAAACTTATCATTAATCTTGTAAAAAAGAAAGGTGAAAACACAAAATAATCAAAATCAAACAACATCCCACCTGCAGCATCACAAATTAGATATCTAACAGGTAATCAAGATTGAATCTTTTTGCTACTTTTTCACCTCCTTCACTCCCAAAAACAATCAGCAAATTGTAATTAAAGTATCAATTTTTGGTTCGTTACAAAAACCAAACATGGAGGAGATCACCAACCAAGAAACATAAACATAAAGATTCATAAAAAGAAAAAGAAAAAAAAGAAGCTTCATATGACTTGGTTAGACAAAGTTGGCTTTATCAAAAATTGTACTCAAAACAACATTGTCCACAAATTTATCATTAATCTTGCAAAAAGAGGAAGGTGAAAACACAAAATAATCAAAATTAAACATCACCCCATTTGCAGCACAACAGATTGGAAATCTAAAAAGGTAATCAAGATTGAATCTTTTTCTACTTTTCACCCTCCTTCACTCCCAAAAAACAATGAGCAGATTGTAATTAAAACATAAAGTTACACAAAAAAGAAAGAAAAAAAAAAAAAAACCTTCATATGACTTGGTCAGACAAAGTTGGCTTTACCAAAAATTGCATCAGAACAACATTGTCCACAAATTTATCATTAAAAAGAAAGGTTAGAACACAAAATAATCAAAATCAAACACCACCCCACCTGCAGCAACACAGATTAGAACTCTAAAAGATAATCAAGATTCAATCTTTTTCTACTTTTCACCTCTTTCACTCCAAAAAACAACACCAGATTATAATTAAAGCACCATTTTTTTGGCTCCATATTAAAAAATATGCTAACAAAATTACAGCTCATCAAGAATAACAAATACAAATCTCACAAGCAGCCAATCAACACCCTCAACTCCCACCATAACCAAGAAAAAAAAACATACAGACAAAACCTCAAATCTTTTTCCACACAACAAATTTACAAAGACAAAATCTTGCATCCACAACCACAAGCTCACCTTTCAAATTACAAAAATTATCAATCAAATCACTTTCAAAATTCCAATAAAGGAGCTTCCTCCTTTTGATCTGCCTTCTCTAAATCTTGTGGACCAAAATTAAGTACACTGATGCTGCTTTTTGGAGTTTTCCTTCCAATCAAATTCTTGTTTTTTCCAATTGTATATATAATATGTATACAATGTATATTTGTCTATGGGTGTATGTATACAGACGTAAAACTAATAAAAAAAAGTTTACGTATTATTTTGACAAAAATATCCAATCAGTAATGTTCATACACATAAAAAAATATAGAAGAAGAAAAAAAAGGGAAAAAGAAAAAATATTGATGGTGATTTTAAACCTTATCTGATAAGGAAAATTATTATTATTTTTTAATTTGAGTGTTACGAGGTCGGTATATGTAATTAAATTGGAAGTGATGTTTAGGTTAGAAGATTTAAGAATAGACTAGTACCAGTTTTGACCAACTTTGAACCTAAACCATATCTACTACAATCAAAAAAAAAAAAATTGTTTATTATTAAATTGAATTAAGGGATGAAGTTTAACGAAAAGTGGTGTTTTTAGTCTGAGCATAATTATTATTCCAGATAAGAAGTAACATAATTAATTAGTACTCATTTTGTTTTATAACAAGTGATTTTTAGTTTGGACGCATATTTTTTTAAGAAAACTACTAACTTCTACAAAGTAAAAAGTATTTTATCAATTATCCTTAATTGCCTTGAAAAAAAATAGTACTAGTTATTTAATGATTTGTTAGTTATGTAAAACTCCCTTATTTAAATAAAGATAAAACTAAAAAAAAAAAAAAAAAGATTTTTTTGATTTTATGAAACACGATTTATTTTTATTATTAACCAATGCATAATTTTAGTGTCTGTTTAGCCATGAGAATTTTTTTTTCCACTTTGAAAATAAGTTTTTTCACTTTCATTTCTCTCACAAAGATTCAAAAACAACTCTAATTCATATTCATGGTCAAACATAACTCCAATTCTAATTTTATTTTATTTTTAATTTTCATGGTCAAACGCCTACTTATTTTTAAGCAACAACAACTACTATAGCAATAAAATAACATATCAATATAATCACACAAAATGAGATTAGAAAAGGATAAAGTATAAGTAGACGTTACCTCTACCTCAAAAATAGAGAGACCGTATTCAATAGACCCGGCATTTTATTAATAAGCTAAGAAGAAGAAAAAGAAAAAGATCGAAAAAATAGAAAATAACTTACATAATGTATATGTAAAAAATGATTATTGGGTGCAACATTTCTATGACGATATGGAGGGACAAGTGTTGGATCAGTTTATTGGACGTTAGCTCGAAAGTCGAAAGCCCAACTATTTTATTTACTTAGTGGGCTCCTGGCTGATGGGCTAAATAGATCATCTTCCAACCCAATCTGTTTCCCACAATGGGCTAAATTAGGGGCCTTGAATGAGTGGATTGAGCAGAGTTTAGACGACGAGTTATTGATTCGTTCAAATGTTATTTACACAAATTTCCACCCTTACAAAGTAATTACAAAAATCACAACTATCAGTTATGTATCTCAATGGAATGTATCGAGAACGAATTATGTATTGTTGTGTATATCAGTGTAAGTTTTGTTTAAAAGATACATATACTATGTATCTTTGAATGATTACAATGTGGGTAATTATGTATCTCAACGGAATATATCAAAAACAAATTATGTATTTTGACAGTCCAAAAAATGAAATTTTCTAAAATATTGAGATTTTCTGCACCAAACTGTCGGGATTTATCAATTTCATAATGATTTAGTCCTTTTTCTTAAACGAGTTAACCAATAACCTGATAATACTTATGCTGCTACTACCTGAAATCAGAATTTTGCTACTGAGTGTGCAAGTCTGGAAACACATAGATGCTTATATACATTGACGTGACAATGAAAAAAAAAATGATGGGAAAAGCTTTCACTACATCAAAAATGATCTTTAGCGACAATTAATTAACGACAATAAATTAATTATCGCTAAATATGTGTTTTAGTGATATTTACTAGTGATAATTATATTATAACTTTCTTTGTAAATGCCCCTAAAGCCTATAGCGATATTGGATCCAATGACATTTAACTAGTGCCGATAAAAAATTTACCACTCTTGTTAAATTACATATTTATTGCCGCTAAAGGTTGTTTTTGTTGTAGTGTTTACATATTTTTTTATTGTACCTAGAAAATAAAACATAGTGAAGATATACGCTAGAAAATAATTATGTTGGAAGCAGTGGCGGAGCCAGAATTTTCATTAAGGAGGTTCAAAGTGCGCATACGAATCAGCCGAAGGGGGTTCAATATCTACTATATATATATAAAAAATAATTTTCATTTTATATAAATAGTATAATTTTTCACTGAAGGGGATTCGGACGAACCCTCTGAATATATGCTAGCTCCGCCCTTAATTGGAAGTCTTTAAAGGTTACATTGATAACCAAATTGCTAGCAATCAATAGTGTGAAATGATATCTTAACGATTTTGTAATATTTTAATATATATTTATAAATTGATAATCAATAAGTAGAACTGATTGTTCAATAAGCAATCCTACCTCCAATGCAATGATAGCATACTCCTATTCAGCTACTATTTCACCGCAATCTTTATATCATAAGTATTTACTTCCTTTATTTTAAAAAAAAATGACTTATTTTTTTTTTTAGTCTGTTTCAAAAAGAATAGAATGATTCTTTTTTTTTTATAATATTTTAATTTTAACTTTCCACGTGACATATTTAAGACCACAAAATTAAAAAATATTTTGATATATTTGATATAATTTTAATTTATGACTACATGATTTAAATATTTTTTTTATTTTTTTAAATTTCGTATCAAATTAAAATAGGTCATTTTTTTTTAAACGACGAAATAATTGTTTATCAATCCAAATTCCAAGGCTGAAAAGATCATTGGTCATACACTGTCTAGCGCCTACCCCATCACTCATTTCCTGGGACCAGGACACTACAATTTATCTTAAATGGCAAATAATTGTTTTCTTTGACTAAAATATATTAATTCTTTTAATTGCAAAAAACCTGTCATAATACATACAGAAATACTAAGCAAATAAATAAATCGAAACACCTATATATGCTAATATTCGTACTTTGATAACCTTTTGCTTTTTGGTAAGGAACTACTCCCTTTATTTAAAAAAGAATAATTTATTTATTTTTTAATTCATTTAAAAAAAAATAATCTTTTTTTTTTTTGACAATACTTTAATTCCAACTTTTTACATAACATGTTTAAGACCACAAGATTAAAGGACATTTTGATACATTTGCTATAACTTTAATTTAGGACCATAAAATTTAAAAGTCTTTTTTATTTTTTTAAACTCCTTACCAAGTCAAACTATGTCATTTTTTTTGAAACGAAGGAAGTAACTTTTAAAAAATTTAGATGGACAAATTTCAAAGAATCCAAATGTTACAAACTGACAACTGGCAAGTACGATCAAACCTCTTTATAATGTCTTTTGTTTGTTTGAGTAGTTGCTGTTAAAAAAAGTACTTAATTAAAAGAATCTTCAAACTCTACTAGCTTTTGAGTTTAGGAGGATTTCAATAATTGAGACCACAAAACTTTTTAAAAAGTTACTCCAATAAACATTTTACACAAATACTTTTGGACCAAAAACTCAAACATGAATTTGCAAAGTCGAAAACAAACACAAATAAGAGTCGATTGGTAGCTGATTAGAAGATAAGTTATTTAGATATTACATTCTGCATAATTGGTATTATGTTATATAATATGATGTTTGATATGCAATTTAGAAATTCGTATAACTAATACATTTATAAGTTATAAGAGAATCTATATATATTATTTTATGTATAATGAAAGACAAATTACTAATATATGAATAACTAACGTATGTATAATTAATTTTATATAAAATAATACATAAATTTTTTTATAATTAATCTTTGTGTTACTGATACTCACGTAACTCTAATCAAATGAGAACCGTCCCATTTGTAATTACTCCCTCTGTCCCAATTTATATGACTCACTTTTCTTTTTAGTGAGTCCCAAAAAAAATAACATATTTCTATATTTGGTAATAATTTAACTTTAAAATACTCACTTTACCCTTAATGAAATGATTTACAACCACATAAATATCTATGACTCATTTTAGACCACAAGTTTTAAAAGTCTTTCTTTCTTTCTTAAACTTCATGTCAAATTAAAGTACATCATATAAATTGAAATGGAGGGAGTATGATTCATGTTTTTTCTTCTAAGTTACTATTGGTTTTGCTTTATTCTCCCACTTGCTTAATGGTACTATTTTAAATTAGGAAAAATCTTTTTTGTCCCATTGATATTTCACGTGTATGTATAAACTACAAATAGGCTCCTCTTTCGAGACTCAACTTGGCACGAAATGTTAATGAAGCAAGCAATTAAGGAATACGCAGAGAGTAGTACATAAATGAATTATTAGTATTGGTTTGGTAATAGACAATTACCTCGGGCATGTCAAATTCAAGATTTAAAGTCTACGAACTTAATATTTGAGATTTTTAATATTTTAAAATTATTGATTCGAACATACTATTCATTCAGGACTTGATGAACTTTTATACATAAATTTAAATTTTATTTCGCATCAATAATAATATTAGATTCAAATGAATTTGATGTCAAATTTTACATCCGTCTCTAATTATACCTTACCATCAAAAGTGATGGTGGGACAATAAGTGTTGCGCCAAAACAATCAAACTATACTCTTAATATGATGTTTATTCATTTTGTGTTAAGTCCGTATAATTTTTTTGCCAAAAATCTCACATCATTTCTACATGTTATAATATATATTTCTTTCTTTTCAACTATTAATATGAAATTTCTTTCATACACCTATGTACCCTTGTCCCTCGAACTAAATTATACGTGTCCATCCTTGATTCATGCTAATTCAAAGTGTTTATCGCTAAAGCCTACAAACTTTTATTTTCAATGTCTTTAAACTACAAGTAGATCTATCAGCAATCAATGTATAATGCTACTTTCTACTGATTGATGCTAGAAACAGTAATATAATGTTATAAATACTGTTTATTATGTTATTGTTTCTAGCACCAATCAGGTTGTAAATTGTTATGAATGGGCCTAGACCCATATTGACAAAGCAACCCAATATCATATTAGGTGACTATATTTGGGATCCGAGTTGATAAATACCGACTTGTGGAAGCGAAATAAATTTATGAAAATTGTGATAATTGCTTAGGCAAAGACTATGCTTCTCATCCCCAATTCTCTCTAAGTCCTCTCATCCCTTTCTACTACTCATTCTGTTCTTCATATTATCATTGCTCTTTCCGTATTAATCAAAGTTTATTAGGTTCGTTCCCTCTGTGTATTGATTGTTGAGTTAACAATTTGGGTTTGTTATATTGGCGCTTTCATCGATTCGAATTCCATGGCTAGAGTTCCCCTATCACCTATCAATGTTCCGATAATCTGTCCCAACGTTGTTATAATGGAGATACCCCATTTCAGTGGTTCTAACCCAGAAGCATGGATCTTACAAGTTGAAAGGTATTTTCAGTTTTACTCCATTGATGATGCCTATAAGTTGTCTCTCGCATCATTTTACTTGGATGGTGATGCTTTAGAATGGTTTCAGTGGCCCTATAGAAATGACCAATTTTATGACTGGAAGCATTTCACAGAGAAATTGCTTTTACGATTTCAAAAATGTTTCTGTTGTGCCCCACATTCCTCTATAATTACCTTCGTCTCTGCTTGTGATTATGGTCCCGCCCGCAAAATGTTTGATACATCTTCCTAGAAAAGCTGCAATTCTTCCTAAGGATGCACTCACTGAAATTATGGCTGGGCTTGCCGAAATTTCTGAAAAGATAAAACGTTTTATAGATGACATTTCAGCGAAGAGCACGCTATTTGATAAATTGGCCGAGAAGTCTATCCATGTAGATTCTTTGGCCAACGATTCTAATGAAAATAATAGTGCCATTGACATTCTGGAAGACATGGAAGCCCATAATGCATTGAAATAATATTAATGCATTGTTTGATGGAAGTCTCCATCCCAATAAGTTCAACCTACAATGCCAATTTGCACATCTGAAGGTTGTTGTGATCGAAAAATCTGTTTTCCATGAGATTTTGCCTTCTGATTTTGATAGACCAACAGGAGTTGAGGGACAGGCCTCCCTTATCCCTCATGTTGACAATGCTGAGATTACTGATTTTTTTCAGGCCTGTTCAACCAGGCATCCTTGGGCGATTTTGGGAATTTAGCAATGTATGAGAGCATGAAAAATGGCTTACCCACTCGCTATTGGTTCGACACTGGGCAACTCTTATCTCAGCCCATTTCCTTCGTGTTCCAGCATAAGAAATGTGGTCATATTTTTTTCCGTATTGGAATTTGACAAGAATGGTGATCGTCTTGCTACTTTTGATGCTCAATGTGGTGGTGTCTTGATCTTTGGCCATGATGAGACCTTCCTTTCTGGGGATACCCATAGGAAATACATGTGGTGCATTGAGTTCGTTTCCATGAGGCAATATACTCACAGTGCACAAACTCGTCCTAGGTACTCCCTGTTAATTTCTGATATTCTAGAGAGATGTGTTGTTTGTTGGATTGGATGGATCGAGGCTTATGAACGAGCAGAAAACTGGATGCAGGTTATTAATATTGGTGTCGCCACATATGAATTCGCAAGCTCAAATTTATGGATGGAGATTGTCAATCTTGTCGGGCCTTTTAGAGTTACTTTTACTGCTCACTCTTATGTAGGGTGTTCTCCAACTATGCCCTTGTTTTTACCAATAACTCTGACATTATTCCTTGGTCATCCTAAAGAGGAAATGGAATGCTATCTTGCTCAAAATGTCGCCTTCCGTGAACACGTGCTAGTTGGCTCCTCGTATAACTTGTGGGAGATTTTCTCATTCTATGGTGCTTGGTTTGGGTTACTTGGCTTGCTTGCTGGAAGGAGGCACTTGGTTTAGGTTACTTGGTTTGATCAATTTGTACCTTGCAAAACTTGGTTTGGTTTACTTGGTGTAAATAACGTAACAGTAAGGGAACACAATCAAGTAGCGTCAAATATTTTGCCTTCTCATGTGGAAATACTACAATGGGTCCATCAAGAGAGCGACAAACTTATGCAAACATCTACAACTCTTTGTGAGGCTAATGGAGCCAATGTTGCAGTAGTAGCAGGCTACAAGACTCATCTTCTGAAATTTCTTTATAGGACATCCCTAAGGGGATTCTTTGGGCACCAATGTAGTGTCGCAAGGTCTGTCAAGGATTCAAGGCACGTGAGGAAGTTCTTTGTCTATGTTCAGATGTGGGCTTTCGGCAATGATGTTGTTAATGTAAGACTTTACTACTCGAACCTTGAGGACAAGGTTCTTATCTAGGCCGAAAGTATTGTTATGAATGGGCCTAGATCCATATTGACAAAGCAACCCAATACCATATTAGGTGATTATATTTGGGATCCGGGTTGATAAACACCGACTTGTGGGAGCGAAATAGATTTATGAAAATTGTGATAATTGCTTAGGCAAAAACTATGCTTCTCGTCCCAAATTCTCTCTAAGTCCTCTCATCCCCTTCTACTACTCATTCTGTTCTGCATATTGTCATTGTTCTTTCCGTATTAATCAAAGTTTATTAATTTCGTTCCCTTTATGTATTGATTGTTGAGTTAACAATTTGAGTTCGTTATATAAATACTGTAGACACTACTACTATAGGCTATAGCTACTTTATCCTTGACTAGTACTCTTGTAGTGGCTGAGCCACATGCTTTGTTCCTGTGACATGTTTGTTTATAAATAAAAATCTGTTTGACCAAAAAAAAAAAAAAAAAAAAAAAAAAGGTGTTTATACCAACCAACCTAAAGATGAGCAAAGATAGTAAATTGGACTTCATGTCGTCACTTTGCTATGTTTCATAATCGTCTCACCAAATTATTGGTTTTGTCACTTCCTCCGTTTCAAAAAAAATAACTTACTTTTTTTTTTTAGTCTGTTTCAAAAAGAATGATCTTTTTCTTTTTTGACAATACTTTAATTTCAACTTTCCACATGATATATTTAAGACCACAAGATTAAAGGGTATTTTGATATATTTGACACAACTTTAATTTATAATCACAAGATTCAAAAGTCTTCTTTATTTTCTTAAATTCCGTGTTAAGTCAAAATAAATTATTTTTTTTTAAATGGAGGGGTATCAATTGTTGAGCTAAAATAATTTAAAGATACTTTAATTTTAACATTTTGTGCTATTTTTCTACTTAGGGACAAACATGCAAGGTTTTTTATTAAAAGATCTCATACTATTAAAATCATATTTACACGTTCCATCTAACGTATTTTTCTTTTATCAATATGACCTTATTCAATGAAAGGTATTGAGTTCAAATATTTGAAATAGTTTTAGACCTATCTTAAATTTTACCCATTTGTGCTGTCAGTCTTAAATTGAGAGGAAATAACTAAATTGTGCCTTAGATTTTTTTTTAATAACAGCACATCATGTTTACGTCAAGTCAATAGACGCATGAAATGAAATGTATTTCTATACAAACTTTTAGTACTTAATATGATTAATAATGTATACTTTTCTTTCATTAAATTATTTAAGTATAATAAATTATAATTTAATAAAAAAATATTCAATACAAATAAATATTTAACATAATTCCAAATTTTAACCTATTTCTTACTCATGAGGACAAAAAGATAAAATACCCAAACCCCACATGCGCCAAAGGAGACAGAAATGGTTAGACTGTGACACTGATCACCAACAATACCCCACCCCACTCACCACTTTTTTTTAAAAAAATATTATGTGTCTGAAATTATTAATTTAATTAATTAATTTAGATTATATTCTAAAGAAATTATGCCGTTTGAGATTTTAGCACTTCATTCTAATATATAGATGCGGCATGTTAGACCTGGGTCAACATGACTGCTTCATCACAAGCAGCAAAATGACCAATTCGCCCTTACATTAAATTTCATATTTGAATTTAATTAAAATTTCTACACGTATTACTACGGTAGGGAAAATGGGCCCCACACGAATAGCTTTTCTACCTGCAAAAATTTACCGCCATTATATAGCAGTAAATATATGTGGGTCCACTTGATATGAGTATTTCAGGTGCTACGTTGCGTCACTTTAAAATCATCCGCTATTCATAAAATAATGTTAAATATATTTATTTTTTTTAAAAGTAAAAAATAAAATATTACTAAGAAAATTAGCAAAAAAGTAGTGTTATAAATCGTAATAATTAACAACTTCAAATATTTTGAAAATAAGAACAATTTGGTGACTCTCTAAATTCATTTGAACCACATAAATTGGAATTGAATGAGTAACATATATTATTTAAAAATTACGTAAAAAGTACTATAAATCACAATAATTAACAACTTAAAATATTTAAATACCACATAAAAATTTGGTTGACTCTTCTAATTCCACTTGCGCCACATAAATTGAGACACAGAGAGTAACATACATTATTTAAAAATGACGTAAAAAGTACTCTAAATCACAATAATTAATAACTTAAAATATTTTTAAAAATGTATAAAAATTAATTAACTCTCCAAATTTCTGTTGTGTCTTGTATAAGACAAGAAAAAGTAACATATATTAAACCCGTACTGACACATACTCTTAAATCTAGTATGAAAATGAACTTCAAATCATAAACTTGAAAGCCCTAGTTAAAAATGAATTTGTTTGTAATTTTATTTCATCCCATGGTATTTTTCAAAGCTTTTACTAAACCTGTATATTGTGAAATTGATAACTTTGAAAGTTTGACAAGAAATCTGTTGTAACTATCAATAATGTAAAACTTTGTTAACAATATTTATTTGGTATACAATAAGTAAAAAAGATAAACCATAGCCAACAGCCTCCATACTGCCTCCATCTGGTTTGAAGTTTTAACCAAAGTTCAAATTAAACCATGGTTAGTAAGATAGTAAGGGGTCGTTTGGTTGGGAAGAACTTATCCCGGGATAAATTATTCCGGGATAAGTTATCCCACCATGTAGGTGGGATAACTTATCCCATCACTAAGGAACAAAAGGTGGGATAAATAATCCCAAGGCAACTTAATAACCCCAACCAAACATGGGATAAAATTATCAAGAATTTTATCCCGGGATTATTTATCCTAATACCTCACACCAAACGAGCCCTTAAGGGTTGAAAAAAAAAATTAAGATAGTAAGGATCTGATTGATGTGTGGAATGAGATAGACGAGAATATTTTATTGGTTGAGATATCATATGACATTAGTTATTCACTTTTTATATGGAATAGTTAAGCGCACCATTTCAGTATAAATAGTGCGATAAAAAAGCTCGGGACTAACTATATATATAACCAAATGTGGATAAATAATTTATATAATTTCGCATTTTATCTCAGGATAGTTAACCAATGAATTTTTTGGTTGTTAATTAGAGTTAAACAAGTATTAGTTATGAGAGAATCTATATATTATCTTATATAGATATTAATTATTTATGTAGTAAATTATATATGTATTAGCTATTTCGCATTTTATCTAGCATAAAGAATTACATAAATCCTTCATATCCTATTCATGTATTGATTATGCGAATTTCTAAATTGAAAACTAAATATTATTAATTTCACATATAAATAACTGAGCTCCTAACCAACTATCAAACATCATATTACTTATGCAGAATATAATACCTACATATATAATTTACCTACAAATCAGTTATCAAATGACCTTTAAGGAATTATTTGGAATTATTTGGATAATATATAGATAAAAATATCTCATGAGTTGGATTCATTAAATTAGTTATCCAACCTTTATACAATGTAGCGAATCACACCATTATAGTATAAAATGTGAAATAAAATAATTTCAAGAGTAGTTCTTTTCCTTGACCATTGTACCCCCTATTTGTCTCACTTCTTTTTTTCTTCCTTCCTCTTTGTTTCCACCTCATTATCTCTTCCCTTCTCTTGCTAAACAGCTGGTCCAAGCCAATTACAATTTGTACCCTTTTGTACATATATACAAGTATATAATAGTAAGTTTTTTTCCAAATATTACTATTGTTTTCCTTTTCCATGTTGGCAGCAAGAGGGAGAAAAAGAGAGTTGAATGAGTAGATAAGTCGAGAAAAAAAGAAAAAAGGAAAGATTTGCTTTGTTGCTTCTAATATTTCATATACACACATATATAATTGAGTTTGTTTTTTTGTTCAACTCAAGTCTCTCTCTCTATGGTTTTGCTTAGCACCAAAAGAGCTAACGTATGAGTTATTTCTTATGATTATTGGCTCTTGCAACTCACAAAAGTAAGCTATTCATTTCTTTTACTTTTTTTTTTTTTTAATCATCTTTGTTATGTGTATTTTGTGTCTTTAATCTTTTGGTTGATTAATTTGGGTGGGGTGGGAGGGTGGGGGGAGGGGGGGAGGACACACTATGCAAAACAGAGCAGCACACACCTTAAAGGATTGATTTTTGCTTTTGGGTAGTTTTCAAGATTGGATTTTGTTATCATATACTCGTAAGGGATATAGATATATGTTAAAAGAGAGCACCATATACCTTAAAGATTGAATTTTTATTTTGTGGGTAGTTTTCAAGATTGGATTTTTAAGGCTATATATGCAAAAGAGAGCACCAAGATTGGATTTTTATTTTGTGAGTAGTTTTCAAGAATGGATTTTTAAGCTATATATGCAAAAAAGAGCAATAGAAACTTTAAAGATTGAATTTTTATTTTGTGGGTAGTTTTCAAGATTGGATTTTTATTTTGTGAGTAGTTTTCAAGAATGGATTTTTAGGCTATATATGCAAAAAAGAGCAATAGTAACTTTAAAGATTGAATTTTTATTTTGTGGGTAGTTTTCAAGATTAGATGTTAAGGCTATATATGCAAAAGAGAGCACCAGGATTGGATTTTTATTTTGTGAGTAGTTTTCAAGAATGGATTTTTATGGTCATATATGCAAAAGAGAGCATTAATATCCTTAAAGAGTGGTTTTTTATTTTGTGGGTAGTTTTCAAGAATGGATTTTCAAGGGTATATATGCAAAAGAGAATACTAGAATTAAAGATTGGATTTTTATTTTGTGGGTAGTTTTCAAGATTGAATTTTTAAGGTATATATCCAAAAGAGAGCACCAGAAACCTTGAGATTGGATTTTTATTTCTGGATAGTTTTTCAAGATTGTATTTTTATCATATTATACTAGAGGAGAGCACTAGAAACCTTAAAGATTGTATTTTTATATCTGAGTAATTTTTCAAGATTGTGTTTTTATCTCATATATGTTTTTAAAATGACTGAATTATTTTAGTGGATTGTCAAAAAAGATTGATGGGAAAGAAGAAAGTTGTGAAGAAGACAAAGGAGTTATCAGTAGCAATAGCAGAGTCATCAGCAATGAGTGGAGATTCCCTACAACAACAAATTACTCCTAGGAAAAGAGGAAGACCAAGAAAAATTATTGTAAAAGATGAAGAAGAAGTTTCTGCTGAATTAAAGAAACTCAAAACAAGTGAAGTTGCAGAATCAGAAGGAGAAAACAAGAAAGAAAAAGAAGAATTTCAAGAGGAAAAAAATTTACAGCCACAAAATCAGCAACCTACAAGGAGTAGAGCTAGAAGAAAAAGCAAACCAAGAAAGAGCTGCTAATTTTTTTTTCCACTTATGCGCCAACGTGACTCGAACCCTCAGTGGTGGAGGTACTTATGCTCCACAACGTGACTCGAATCCTCAATTTATCAGTAGATGGTGGAGGTACTTATGCTCCAACGTAACTCGAACCCTCAATTTATCAGTCGATGATAGAGGTGTTCAATCACTTTATCTGTTAAAAATCAATTTCAAGAATTTCCCCTTTTTCTCTTTGGTAATTTCTGAAACGAAGTATGAAAGATGAACAAGTTGATTTCATCTACTGGTTTTTGTTTCTTTCCTAGTTTAATTTCTAGTGGTGTTAGCTTTTTTTTTTTCTTTTTGGTCTTTAGTATGTCCACTTTAATTGTGAGAAACAGTTTAGTTAGGAAGGAATTGGTTAGCTTTATACTCTGGATTGAATTGTGATATGACCTGTATTGACTTTTTGTGTTGAGTGTGTTCATAGTTCAAGAAAGTTGGATAAGCTCTAGTAGAGACCAATTCATGCAACATGCACTTGAACTAATATGTGTATAATTGTATATAATAATTAGTGTATAGTTTATGTATATCAACTTTAAAAAATAAGTACTAGTTTTTTTTTGTTGGAGTTTAATTTCTATATACTAACATAACATGGGTGCTAAAAGAATCTTTACATAAAGTTTGTTTATAATAAGTGAGATCAGTAAGTTGAAAATAAAATATATAATTTATTATACGAAAAAGGATCAAAATTATTTGAAATAGAATAAAAATATTCTCAATTTATTTTTTGATTTAAAAATATCTTTTTATTTATTTTTTTGGCTCAAAAATATTCTTCAGTTTATTTTTTGGCTCACAAATATCTTTCACTTTAATGAAGTGCCACTCAGTACACCCCATGAAATTTTTTTATCACATAATCAATTCACGTCAGCATTTCATTTAATACTCAGCCCATTTAATAATCAGCCGATCCATTTAGTCATTCAACTTAACAATTCATTTAATATTCGTATCCGATTTGTTTTCAAAAAACCTGTCTCATATTTATTAGTATAGGATAAAGATAGATTGACCCTTCATTTCACTTAAACTCTCTCAAAAAAAAAAATCGATGCAGATCAGGGATTCTGAGGGAAAAGAAAGACTTGAGTACATGGGTTGAACTTTTCCATATTCTTTTACGTGATAAAGACAGGTTAAGTTTTAACCCATGTTCTAAGAGCTTTCTTTTCTCACAAAATCTCTAAGCTGCATTGGTTTATTTTTTTTGGGAGAGTTCAGGCAAAATGAAGGGTGAATCTATCTTTACCCTTTATTAATGAGGACGGATTGAGTTTTTTGAGGATATGTTGGGTACGGATATTAAATAGGCTGTTAAGTTGGATGGTTAAGTGGGTTGGTTGGGTATTAAACGGGATGGTTAAATAGTTAACTAGCCATGTGACAATTTTTTTTTTTACGTGGTGTGCTTGGTGGCACCCATTAAACTGAGGGGTATTTTTTAGCTAAAAAATAAATGGAGGGATATTTTTGAGCCAAAAAATAAACGGATGGTATTTTTGCTCTATTTCAGATAGTTCAGGGGTAGTTTTGGCCCTTTTTCGTAAATGAGATGCTGACGTGGATTGGTCATGTGGTAATTTTTTTTCACGTGGTATGCTTGGTGGCACTCCGTTAAAGTGAGGGGTATTTTTGTATCAAAAACTAAATAGGGGGATATTTTTGAACCAAAAAATAAACGGATAATATTTTTGCTCCATTTCAGATAGTTCAGATTGTTTTAGCTCTTTTCCATTTATTATAACATATTAAAATACATTAATTATACAACTCATTTTTTTCTTTGCCTATCAACATATGTAAATTAAATTATTTTGGTATGTTGCAAGTATCGTCGCATTTCAAGTGGGTGAGGTACGGGGCTAGCTATCTTTCTCCTTATTATTAGTAGTAATTTTAAATAGCTGTGTAGTTTCTTATTTTTTACTGTTCTATTTTCTGTTGCTGCATTTGTCTTATATTTTGTTATTTTTATCATACTTTCTTGCATTCATATTTCAAAAACTTCTCTTTTGAGTTGAAAGTCAATAAGAAACAATCTTTCTACTTCATAAAGATATAAATAAAGTTTGGATATATTTACCCTCTTTAAATTCCACAAAAATAAAAATAAGGCCTCCATACATCTTATTTTTTATAGGTTCATTATATAATTACACTGAGTATATTGTTATCGTTGAATATAGCAAGTATCTTGCACTCTTGTACTACTACTTATTTAGCTTATTCTTAATCTCGAGACGATGTTTATACAACAAGTTTTCTTTTATTTGCTTTTTGCTAAAGAGGAAATTTGAGGTGATATATTGTCAAAAAGTTTGTGTGGCTAGGGGATGTCCTTTTCATTTTGGTAGACGTGAGGCATTTTTCTTCTCCCCATTGTGCAGTGATAAAATAATCTCATCATTTTTGACTTCTTCTCCCCAATGAATACGAAAGATATGTTTTATGTATAAACTTGTACACTACTAATATTACTTAAATTGTAATGAATGACGTGTAATTTCACTTTAATTTGTGACTGTTATATTTAAATTTTTTACTTTGTTACAAACACAGAGTAAGAGTCTATGTAAGTAATTAAAAGGAGACCGAGCTAGCTTATATGTTAAGAAGTTAACGAGAATACAATAACTTTTATTGAGATTTTGTATATGTATTAAGAAATTCGCGAAATAACTATAAATATTTGATTATAAACTTCAATTATAATTATTTATTAACTTGTGTTTTCAATTAATGTCGACAAGCTGTCTCATTTATTTCTTTAAATGATCCTTTTTTTCTACATGCTTTTTTTTAATGAGAGTATTTCAGTTTCCAGCAAAAACTGGTTAGAATATTATTGCTTTTGCAAATTAAACAAAAACAAATATATTTAGCTAAATTTGGTAAAACAGCTTATATATTTCTGAATTCGTACTGATTTATCCTTTTATTCCAATTTATAATACATGCAAGTTTTACTCTTCTCAACAAAAGTTTTGTATTAACCCCCCCAAAAAAAAAAAACACAAAAGTTTTGTCTATGCACTCAAGTAATGAACGGACATAGAGCTATTCAGAGCCTGTCAAATAAAGCCATTTTATTTTTTTACTTGTAAAAACTTTAATCTACTTTACTACACACACACATATATATATATATATATATATATATTTTATATGTCTACATTACTAAAAATATTTATATTTAATATAGATGACGTGTAAAAGAGAAAATGGTCAAGCAAGAAGGAGGGATTAGTATTTAGATTTCCATGACTATATGTAGAATAAATTTAATATAGTGTATGGTAACAGACAATTAAGGATAGCAATTAATTAAAAACCTATAAATGAGGAAATTTCTTCTCTATTAAGGAACCAAATTGCTGGTTAAATCCAATTGCCTTCCATCTTTTGTTTTCTATGGACGATTGTGGGGGTTTTCCTGAAGACATAGCAAGGGAGATTCTTTTGAGGTGTCCTGTTAAGTCGTTGTTGCGATTCAAATGCGCCTGCAAGAACTGGTACACTCTTATCAAAATACCTGAATTCGTTCAACAACACTTGAATTGTAACAAAAATAAACCCCCACAGCTCTTGGTTTATGATTATTATTGTGATGATGATGATTCCCATTCCATAACTTTGATTTCGAAAGAAAATCCACAAGGTATGACAGACCTAATAGGTCCGTCCTATGGATGGCTTGTTTTGTGTGTTCGGAGAAATTAATAATGTCGTTTTGTGTGCATTGTGGAATCCTTCGGGTTCGGATTAGACCCCTTGACTAATGACTATAAAGTGGTTTACTTTCTTAATTAACCATTTTGGTGAAGAATATGATGCAGCTGTCTATTCCTGTTCTAAGGACTCATGGAGAATTTTCAAACCTAAAGATTTCTACAAATCACCCCCCTTCCATAAACAAGTGTTACGCACATATGGTAATGGAGCTTATTACTGGCTGCTAGATGAGAATGAGTACTGCAGCATTCTTTTATTTGACTTTGGGAGCGAGATGTTTGAAGAGATTGAAGGGCCAAATGGTCACTCTGATCATAATTTTGCGTTGGGTCTGATGTTGCTTGATGTTTCCATTGGCGTCTTGGACTGGAACCGGGATAATAGCTTTCATTACTATGATATATGGGTAATGATCCAACCAGGGGTCTGGAACAAACTTGTTACCTTTCAATGCTTCTCACAGATTAAGTCTTGCTATGATACCTCTGGGGGTGGCAATTGGGTGGGTTGAGTCAAATTTGGGCGGGTCAAAATGGGTTAAGACCCAATCCGATTCAAATTTGTTTGGGTCAAAATGGGTTGGGTTCAAACGGGTTAGGTAACGGGTTATAACCCAACCGGCCCAATTCTTATTAAAGTTTTAATTGCTTTATTTGTTCTTTTATAAATTTTTAGTACCGAATAGAATTATTATTATTTTTATTATGACTAAATTTAACATATCAAATAAAAAAAATCTCTTTAAAATATTTTAACAAGATTTCTCAAAAATCAATTTGGGTTACATATCAACCCAAATTTTAATGGGTTGAAACGGGTTGGGTTGAGCTAATAAATGGCGGGTCAATAACCAACCCAAACTTGAACGGATTGAGTTGGGTACCTCTCCCATTTTGGTGACTAAAACTTTTCGACTGATCTCCTATAGTGTTCGGACTAACAAGATGAGGCGTCTTGGGTTTCAACATTCGGGCTTGAATGGTTTTGGGGTTTATTATTATAAGGAGAGTTTACTAACAATTAAATAACGAGAGGATGGAGAGCTGGACCATTAATTTCCAAGTGCAACAGATGAATGATATGGGACCCTATCATTATATTGTAGAGTATGTAATTGAGCTTAAAAGTTCATAGTTCTGGTTGCTGTCATTGTATGCATGAAGTGTTTGTAATTGAGCTTATAAGCATATAAAATTACTTGAGCAGATGATATTGTGTATACATGTTTCTTGTATGCACACTTGTTTCTTAATCATGGTCGGTTTCGTATTTTCTCACTTAAAATTTTTGAGTTGCTTGATTTGGTGTAACATCAGGTGTGGGTAAGTTTTAACCATTTCAAGTTGGTCCTGTTCTTCCCTGTAATTAGTCTGGTTGTTTGATTTTTTCAAATTAATGTTGTGGTTTTCCATATTCTAGTGTAAAATCAGATTTAGACTTAAGATTTTCTCTAACAACAGAAAAGGGGAAAAGGAAGAGATTGAATCAACCACTTTAGGATTTCAAATTAAGCTTGATTACATGGATAATAATAATTATAACAGTGAATACTTGCTTCAGAATAATTCTTTCAAAAGGATATGCAAATCATTTTTGGAGAACTATAGTTCTACGTTGCTAATCTACTTCATTGACTGCTACACATATACTTTTCTCTCTCATCACATATGTGTGTAATGCGTTCAATTATTATATGCATGTACCTGCACGCCATATTCTTAAGTTGATGAACTTTATTTTGACACTTAAGCAGAACGACATAAACTTTATTTAACTTAGGTTGATTTAGGCCAGAGACAGACTTAGATCAAGATTTTAGTTTACTATTTAAGGTTATACTCTCATGTTCAGAAATTTATATTAACACTTGGAAGGCAACTATGATGAAGAATTAGGATAAAAATGAAATAGTGGCAGTATTATTTGCCATTACATTTGTTGCTTAAGTCATGTTTTTGACGATAATATATAGTGGCTTACTAAACATCTTTAGTAACCTTTATAATTGCCGCTAAAATGGATCATTTTCACCAACATTTTCGTGGGTATTCACAGGCAATAACAAATGCTGCTAAATTAGTTAACTAAGAAGTTACTAGATAGGTATTAGTAGCCATTACATCTGCCACTAATAAATGTCGCTAAAAGTAACAATAATTAGCGATTTAGCAAATTAAAATAATTACTTTGAAAATAGAAACATGCACACACAAAATAGCTCTCATCAATCCGTCCCCTCCTGCGCTCCATCGATCGCCTCCAGCTAGACAGAGACGGCCTACATACAAAATAAATAATTGATAAACATCGATGACTACGTACATGCTAGATTATATTAGATATATACTATACTGTAATATAATTAAGTACGTACTTACCCTCCTTGGAATCAGGACGTTCCCTTGCTTAGCCTTTCCACCACATCCTCTAGTGTCAAGGCTCGTCGGACAGTCAACGAATTTCTTGAGTGTTTTATCCAGGCAGAAGTGAATCTCCTTCAAAAACACAAAAGAGTCCTTCTTTGAAGTACAAGAGATGTACAAGTTGTGGATGTCACTCTAGCTTTATGGAGAACTATAATTATCTCTTCCCTTTTGAACCTTTTTTCATCATTATATGTAGCCCAACATATGTGCATTGGTCAGTCAAGGCGTTCCTCACGTTCCTTACAAGATTTCTTGCTTTTCCTTTTCTTTTTTTGTGCGCAACCCTCACTGCTGACAGAAAATAATTGACAGCTGGGAGTGTCTGTTTTGTGCAGTAGCCGTGGGCCTCCCATTCATGCATCCAGAATGCATCGTCTGTATTCCCGGAGTGCAAAGAGACCGTGGAGGGTGAACGAACTTGAACTTATTAATAGTAGCCTTGCAGTATACTTCTGGAAAACCTACAATACGCTGAATGACATACGTCATACGATTGTAATCGTCCTCACAAATAACTATTGGACAAGTAGCAATCAGAAACAATATAGTATAATTATGAATTCCATAGTTGTTAATATGTACTAATTGACAAAATGCACATATGACGCACGAGATGCACGCACAACACATACACGCACATAATAGCTTTATTCAACTCACTTGAGACATTTATTTAAGGATCGAATTTAGGCCACCAATTCTATTCACTTGTCTCTGTCATCATGTCCTCCAATTATAATGATGTTCCCCTTCTTAGTTGATCCACCACATCCTTTTGTGGAATGGATGTCTTGAGTGTTCTTTTATCCAGGCAGAAGTGGATCTCCTTCAAAACCACACGAGACACATTCTTTGGAATACAAGAGATGTACAGGCTTGAGTCATTGTCCTCGGTATGAGGTAGAGGAAGATCACATTTCAAACTCTGTCCGGTGCTATTGGCTGGCCAGAGGCCGTGGAGGGTGAACAATCTCCACGTATCAATAGCTTTGCAGTTTACTCCTGGGAACCCAAACAACATGGGCGGCCATTGAATGATGTATGCCATAACAATCATCAGAGACACATAAGAAATTCATTGACTGCCCGACGATCGTTGACACAAGAGGATGTAGCGGAAAGACTAAGCAGGGGGGACAACGTATTCCAAATAGGGTACGCAATTAATTATAATACTAAATCTAATATAATCTAGCATGTGGTGATCAGTGTTTAGCAGTTATTATTATTGTTAGTTTTATATGTAGGCCATCTAATATTGTTACCTTCTAATGATATCCCAAACCATTTGATTAATTACAACATTGGCCACAGTGAGGGAGCCACCAGAGAGCATAATCAAACTATGATAACTCATGTTTCTATAAAAGTTGATTAATTTGTGCAATAACTAATGCTTTACATAAGAATTCTTATTTTGATTTTGGAAGCAAAAGAGTAATTACTAGTTAGTAGTTATATCATATATATAGATATATGATGTATTCAGTTTCTTTTTAAGACGGTTTATAGAGAATGATTTTTTATTTTTTTAAATTGGAGCAGTAAGAAATAGATAAGAAGAATGAAAAACTCATGTTTTTATAGAAGCTAATTAATTCCTCAACGACTAATATTTAGATAAGAACTTCCCTAGTAATATCACCAAGTTTTGAAAGGAAAAGACTCTGAATATCTATCCGTATTGAGTATTTACATCTAACTAAACAATAATCTTGAGAATGAACAAATTAAATCAAGATGATCAAATTAAAATGCATATCATTTAATCATGTTTAGGTGCTAAAAAGTATAGTATAATCTAATAGGGGCCCATTCCGTCCCATCATATAAGGGGGTGGGACGGGACAGCTATGTATAAAGGGGACCGAAATGGTTAAAACTTACCCACACATGATATTACACTAAACCAAGCCACTCAAAATTTTAAGTGAGAAAACACAAAACCGACCATGATTAAGAAACAAGCGTGTATACAAGAAACATGTATACACAATATCATCTGCTCAAGTAATTTTACATGATTATAAGCTCAATTACAAACACTGTATGCATGCGGTGAGAGCAAGCAGAACTATGAACTTATAAGCTCAATTATAAACTTTACAATATTATAAACAAAGCAGAAAGTTTAAATAAACAGAAAAATACTGTGTGTGCATGTTTCTACTTTCAAAGTAATTATAGTAGTTTCTGTTACACCCAGTGTTAAATGAAATATCGTACGTGTTCTCTCTATATAAAATAAGATCATTTTCAATAGGATTTCATTCTTCCCCAATTTTAATTTGCTAAATTTCTCAATTATTGTTACTTTTAGCTGCATTTATTGGTGGCAATTATAATGGCTACTGATACCTATCTAGTAACTTCTCAGTTCAATAGTTTCGCAGCATTTGTTAATGCCCGTAAACACCCACGAAATCGTTGTTGAAAATGACCCTTTTTAACGTCAATTATAAAGTTTATTAAAGATGTTAGTAAGCCACTATTTATTATCGTCAAAAACATGACTTAAGCAACCAATGTAATGGCAAATACTACTGCCTCTCTTTCATTTTCATCCTAATTCTTCCTCATTGTTACCTTCCATGTGCTAATATAAATTTCTGAACAGGAGAGTAAAACCTGAAATAGTAAACTAAAATAAGTGTCAAATAAAGTTCATCAACTTAAGAATATGACGTGAAGGTTCATGAATATAATCATTGAACACATTACACACATATCTATCAACTTAACATACTTTACACTTACAATGATAAGTCGCATATCGTCCAACTGCTGCACTCGTCAGTCAAATATGTGAGGAGATTAATGGTCCAGCTCTCCATCCTCTCGTTGTTAGTAAACTATCCTTATAATAATAAACCCCAAAACGATTATATGCTGCATCGCTTTTTAAGCCCGAATGTTGAAACCCAAGACGCGTTGTGGTGTTAGTCTGGACATTATAGGAGATCAGTCGACAAGTTTTAGTTACCAAAATGAGAGAGCTATCATAGCAAGATCTAATCTGTGGGAAGCATTGAAAGGTATATAGTATGTTCCAGACCCCTGGTTGGATCATTACCCATATGTCATAGTAATGAAAGTTACTATCATGGTTCCAGTCCAAGACGCCAATGGAATCATCAAGCAACATCATACCCAACATACGATTACGCATAGAGTGACCGTTTGGCCCTTCAATCTCTTCAAACATCTCGCTCCCAAAGTCAAATAAAAGAATGCTGCAGCTGCAATACTCAAACACATATAGCAGCCAGTAATAAACTCCATTCGAATAAGCAGTACCATATGTGTGTAACACTTGTTTATGGAAGGGGGGTGATTTGTAGAAATCTTTAGGTTTGAAAATTCTCCATGAGTCCTTCGAACAAGAATAGACCGCTGCATCATATTCTTCACCCAAACGGTTTAAAAAGTAAACCACTTTATAGTCATTAGTCAAGGGGTCTAATCCGAACCCCACCCGAGGGGCATAATCAGTTGTGCGTGCTGGGAGAGGGAGGGGTCTCACCTCCCTAGTCGCAGGATTCCACAATGCACACAAAGCGACATAATTAATTTCTCCGGACATAAAAAACAAACCGTCCACAGGACCTATAAGATCTCTCATACCTAGGAACGTTTGTGGATTTTCTTCCGAAATCAAAGTGATGGAATGGGAATTATCATCATCACAATAATAATGATAAACCAAGAGTTGTGGGGCTCTATTCTTGCTACAATTCAAGTGTTGTTGAACGAATTCTGGTGTTTTGATAAGAGCGTACCAATTCTTGCAGGCACATTTGAATCGCAATAACGATTTAACAGGACATCGCACTAGAATCTCCCCCGCTATATCTTCAGGAAAACACCCATAATTGTTGTTGGCAGCCATAGAAAAGAATAGAGGGAGGAAAGGCAAATTGGTAGATTGACAATTGGATTCAACCAACAATGAACTTCCTTAATAGTGAAGAATTCCCTCATTTATAGGTTTTTAATTAAATGTTGTCCTTTATTTCTGTTACCATAGTACTATATTAAAATAATAATTCCCTCTTTCTTGCTTGACCATTTCTCTTTTACACACATAAATCATAAATAAGACATAATATTTACTAATTTTATCCTTTAATTCTTTTTAATACATTTTATTTATGTGCCTTATTCAAACAATTAATACGTCTTTTTTAACTAAATGTGTACATGAAAATTAAGGGTGATAATTGTTTACATTCTTAACTTTGATTTAAAAATTCAGTTCCCCTCAATTTGAACAATAAGCATTCTCCATTCTTTATCCTATGTAATGTCTATTTCATCCTTATTATTTTCAATCCACTATCTATGTAATACTTTTTTATATTATATATAATACTTTTATGAATTAGTCAAAAAATTAATTTTTTTTAATGATTGTTATTTCAATATTTTTTTCTTTGGCAATTAAAAGATTTATTTTATTACCAAAATAACTATTCTGTACAAGATACCAACCTATGTTGGCATAACAGCCACACAGTGAGCACAACTATTACATCATAAGAAGAAAAAAATCAAACACATCTATAAGTTGAAATTTGGAGATTATAGATAACAATTGAGCTCCGAGATTCTTCTTGCCAAGCGAGGTATCAGCGATCCTCTAAATACAACTTCCTACATTATCTTCCTTGTGAGCACTTGCATCGGCGAGCACTTGTTCTGAAATACTCTATAGTTCTTCTTGATCCACACATAATACACTACTGCTGCCAAGCACATTCTGTATATTGTTGCCTTTGCACCTTTCCTTGGCATTGGTACATGCCCAAGCCAATTTTTCTTGCCAGTTTTCCATTTGCTTTGATACCTTTTGCCATTGCAGTAATTTAGACCAGATGATACATACATAGTCACAACTGAAAAACAGATGATTCATTGACCCTAGTACATAGAACACACTTCTACTCGTCTAGGCACCCCATCTCATGAGTTTATCCTTGGTGTGCGACATCTCAATGCTGTCAATCTGAGTATAAAATTTCATTTGGGTAGACCATGGGTGTTGCAAATAACCTTGCTCCACTTAACTCTTTGAAAGTTACCCCGCATTGCAACATATACCTTTTTAATATAGTACTCCTGTATGTTAATCAGTTCAGTCTCCATTATTCCAGCAACTTGTAGATGTCATATATTCTTTTATATCTTTTATACCACCCAAGATGATTAATTCAGCGTGTATTTTCATACAGTCATGTCTTTGAATTTAACCCACAAGCTGTCCTTTTTCCTACACAGCTTACCAATAACTGCTCTATTCCACACGGTGATATCCCAGATGTTTAGTCCCCTGGCATTTCTAGGCATACAAACTTCGTTCCATGCTAGAAGGACTTTCTTTTTTTATTTCAATATTATATGCATTAAGTGTATATATGTAAGCGTATATTTTATGTTTCACCTCTCTTATTCCTCGTTGTCTATATAAATAAATAAGTTTTGTTTGTCATTGTCACACCCCGAGTTCCAACGAGGCGTGATTGGCACCCGAAGCCGATATGGCCCGAGAGAACCAATCTTTACTCATACCCAATCATATGCATACCATAAGAAACATTACCACCACGTGAAGACATTAAATGCTAAGAGCGGAAATCATCGAGCATTATATATATATAAGAAACTTGGCCGTTAGGGCCATCAAGTCAAGGTATATATGTAAGCGTATATAAATAAATAAGTTTTGTTTGTCATTGTCACACCCCGAGTTCCAACGAGGCGTGATTAGCACCCGAAGTCGATATGGCCCGAGAGAACCAATCTTTACTCATACCCAATCATATGCATACCATAAGAAACATTACCACCACGTGAAGACATAAAATGCTAAGAGCGAAAATTATGGAGCATTATATATATATATATATATATAAGAAACTTGGCCGTTAGGGCCATCAAGTCAAGGTGGACATACAACTCTTCGTTCATATACCCACATCGTTCTACAAAAGCCTCTAACAAGAGTACACACATAAACATCTTAAATTAGGGACAAGTCCCCGCCTTACACAACGCTACAGTACCAAAATAAATGTACACAAGAGACCCGGGAAACCCCGAACCAACTGGAGCTCACCAAAGATCGGCAAAAGATCCGCAACCTACTGTGGAGGTCTACTAGTACCTGTGCCTGCAACAAGTAAGGTAAATTTCCCCAAAGGGTCAGTACGAAGAATGTACTGAGTATATAAGGCTATAATAGACTATATGACACATCAATACTTCAATGGAATCAAATATAAGTAAAGAACCAACATGGATAAGTCATCACTCTATATGAATGGAAATATGTACATTAGATGGATTACTTCTTTTAGCTTTACATACATTTCATCATTCACTTCTTCATTCACAATTCATTCTTCCATTCTTACAATGCCCGGGCCCCAAGCTGATCAGTGGGTACTTAACAGCTTTCGGGATCGACCCATGCTAGGCTCTCCTTTTGCCCCTGGGATACGACCCGTAAAAGCGGGATCGACCCATGCGAGGTATGTTAACCCCATGGGATACCACCCGTAGATATTGGGATCGACCCATGCTAGGTACTTTAACCCCATGGGATACCACCCAAGAACACATCACTTCTCTTCACAACATTACTTCTTTAATCTTGAGAAAAGTTCATTCGATGATTATATCATTATTGGAAACACGTAGATGCTTACTTTATGCCTTTACACTCATGAGATTGATACTTTGTAATTGTAACATTATTGGAAGCTTTGGAACATAACATTATTGGAACTTGGAACCATGTCCATAATTATGTAATACATGAATGACAATAGGCCAAGAATAAGGTATATATGATTAACACTAGATGATAACATGAAATGAGATGCCTTAGGACACTTCGGGAATGAGTAAGTACCATAACAAGGTGTACACTATATGCTGCAGAAGGCTACGGAAAAAGGAACCTTACATACCTCGTATTCTCAATATGAATACTCAATCCTATACGTGAACACAATAGTCCCGCTCCTTCCTTATGTTTCACTCTACAACACAAATACATAACGGAATTTACATTAACCACCAACCACCTTACAAATGCATATGACGTCAATGAATTACATGTTTGCCTTTAAAATTGTCATTTCCCCCTTGACAATACCATTGATGAAATTATCATACTAATAATCCCACAATATTCCCAACATTGACCAAAATATCATAAACCATTAGCATGTCACACCAAGTTCATACTTTCCACTCTTCATCACCACAACATCACAATTATTCCATCAAATTACTTCAATACACCTCACAACAACAAATCGGCCAAAATCCCATAATTTACACTTATATATGAAATTAACAAGTTTAATAACATAATCACACCATACATGTTGATATTTCATCCATACCATGCTCTTTCATCAAAATCACAAGGCATATTTCAAGTGTAAATCCCATGGATAACACATCTTTTACAAAAAACACAAAGAGTCATATTCAACCCTTCCAAGCATAACCAACATGATTTACATACTTTCCCATGCATATAATATATTAATCCATAAGAATAATCACTTACCTAAGCTTGAAAAATGATGATCTTGCTCCAAAAGTTGGCTTAGGGTTCTTTAAGAGTTGAGAGAAATTTTGGAAAATTTCTAGAAATGTGTTGTGTATTCCTTTGAATAAAAATCAGATTTTCCTTTCATTACGTCACCAATTCCGTACACTTTTTCCATAACAACAATTTCCAAAAATGACACATAAAGAGAAATCAACTTAGGGCATAACCATATCATACATGTTGATTTTCAAACCATCAATCTCACTTCTTTCAAGACTACAAGGCCACTTTCAAGTTCAAATCACCAAATAACACAACTTGTGTCACATAAGCAAAATTGCCCCAATCAACCCTTTTACACATAACCATCAAAATCCATATCATCTCTTATGCACATAATATATTAAAACACAATAATAGGCACTTACCAACACTTACAAAGTGATGATCTTGGCAAAATAAGTGTAGTAGCCTTGGCTTGAAGAAGGGTTTCTTTTTTGGTCTTCTTGGAAAGTCTAGAAATTTCAAGAAATGGCAAGGTGTATTTTGTGATTAAAATCTGATTTTTGAGCTATTTATATATCATCCTTAGCCAATATTTAGTCAAAGATGAGGTGTCTATTTGGCCATTAATGAATGGATCAAGAATGGGTCATTTTGTTCCTTTTTGGGCCATGTCTTCTTGTTAATTTGGGCCAATTTTCAAGCCCATTCCCGAAGATGAATTAAGTCCAACAATTTAATGTAAAATTCATCAAAACTCTCATGTTTCAATATTTTCATTAATGTTACGGACATTACCTAGGTTAGGTTCGAAAACATACGGGGTGTTACAGTCATGATGGGATATTACTTCATTTTGTAATTTAAAATAATTTACAATCTAAATATCTAACAAAAAGAAGTAAAAAGAAAAGAAAAAGTTGATAATGCAAGGGTAAGATATACATTTTAAAAAGTATAAACAACATAAATTCCATTACTATGGGAGTTAATTACTCCCTATCCCATATTTTTTCAATATTATACAAAATTCTAAAAATTGCTAGTCGGATACATTACTTTTCTTCGGATACATTGTGGTTCTGATACATAATGTGTAATATCAGATACATTTCAATGTTTCATTCCCATAATTAATTCATGATACATAAGTTAGTAGGTTGGTTGTTATGTATCATGACCATAATTAATTTAGGATACATAAGTCAACTTATGCTACATCATCTCACACACAAGTTTCTTCGAATACATTATTTTTCGAATACATAATTCTTCGAATACATAACTGGTGATGAAATGCATACGTTAGGCGCATTCATGCTCACTTAGTGGTGCGATTCCAACCAAATCATGATTTTACTACTGTTTTCTAAAAAGAAAATTATTCCTACTTTTCACTTTTAAAATGGAAATCGTACCACCTTATTTGATGAAATATGAGCTTTTGGAACTAAATATGATATTTTGGAAATTAGATCGAGATTGATTTCGGTCCGTGGTTTACCCACTCTTTTACTACTATTATTTACTTCGGTCGAGAGAGATTCCATCCCTTTACACATTATTATGATGATTTAGTCCCAAACTTGATCTCAGGCAATGAATTTATGATTTACACTCTTTAGCCTCAATCCGATTTTGAGCACTTGATGCATTTATTCAGCTCCAGTTTGAGTCCAGCATGATTTATTATATATTATATATATCTCTGGTACCAGACGAAGTAGATGGATTAAGATGGTTATTAGAAGTCCTGGTTTGAGACCAGGCAGTGTATACGGATATCCTGAATCCCTTGTGGGCCCCTTCATCCATGAGCCACGGTGTCCGAGAAGGATTGTTGCCATAGGTCCTGCCTTTATGAGCTAGGTGAGTTGGAGGGGGTGTATACACTTGGTTTATTATGGTTCATGGATTGGATATGGTATTACAGGTTTATGTTGCATTCATTCACTCATGCATTGCCTATCACCAGTATAATTGTTTGACGCCTGTATCTATCGGTCTTATTCTGGGCTGCATAGGTATAGGTTATGGTTGATGTTTGTTGAGTGCTTCTGTGAAACTTCTGGGCTTATGGGGGCCCGATTAGGTATCTGTTTGCCTGGACTAGCCGGTTACTTTATTATGGTTAGTTCATGATAGGTTGGTTATGGAGTGGTACCCGAGATTGATAGTATATTTTTTACTCCCTCTTCTTTATTATGGTAAAATACGTTATTATTAGACTATCTCATATTTAGTCATCATCTGGATAGAGATCCTGGTTATGCTAGTCTCAGCTTACTTGCCTTGTATGAACCTCGAGATGTTAGGTTGACTCCCTCAGGTTTGCACCCTTGTGATTAGTTCTATATTTATATATGTATATATATGTGTGTGTGTGTGGGGGGGGGGTATTACCATATATCCCTCTCTTCCTTGTCCATTCATATTGTATACGTACTCCTTGGCCTTGTATACTATCATACATCCTTCTTTCACTTTTCTTTGGTATATTGGCTAGTGATATACGGTATTGTACTCTAGTACCTAAATATTTTTAGGATAGGATTATTTATCCTTATTACCCCATAGCTTTATTATGTTTAGTTCCTTGGATAGTTACTTGTAGTTTATATTCATACCTTACGTGTTATTTATACTTGCATTATCTTTGGAGCTCAGTTGACCAATGCCTATTGAGTACCACGTGTTTGGTACTCATAGTACACTTCTGCAGCCTGCAGATCCTAGTACGAGTTCTCACCGTTGACATGTGTATCATGCAGAACAACTATGGACCGGAGATTCAGGGTGAGCTCTTAGCGTTCAGAGTATTCCTGCTCTCCTCTTATTGATTAGACTGATCTCTATTTTGTATTCAGAGACATTTTGTACATGTATTTATTCTGTGTTTTATTTGTACTCCGGTTGTATTAGTAGCTCTTGTACTGGCTTTACCAAGTTTTGAGATTACATTGTCTCTTTATTATATTCTTTTTTGTTGCTTTCTTTATTTCTCTTGGCAGTCCGTTACTAGCTATTTCGGACTAAAGGTTGGCTTACCTACTGACGGGTTATAGTAGGTGCCATCATGATATGAGAATTTGGGTCGTGACATTGAGTCCAATTGTTCTCCATCTTGTCATTTCTATGAACGATTATTGGGTGGTGGTGGTGGTGGTGGTTTGTGAAGATGTAGCGAGGGAGATTCTAGTGAGATGTCCTGTTAAGTCGTCGTTACGATTCAAATGTGTTTGCAAGAAATGGTACGCTCTTATCAAAACACCTAAATTCGTTCAACAACACTTGAATTGTAGCAAGAATAGACCCCCACAGCTCTTGGTTTATCATTATTATTGTGATGATAATTATTCCCATTCCATAGCTTTGATTTCAAATCCACAAACGTTCCTAGGGAGGTGATACCCCTCCCTCTCCCAGCACGCACAGCTGATTATGCCCCTCGGGTGGGGTTTGGATTAGACCCCTTGACTTATGACTATAAAGTGGTCTAACTTTTTTAATCTTTTGGGTGAAGAATATGATCCAGTGATCTATTCTTGTTCGAAGGAATCATGGAGAATTTTCAAACCTAAAGATTTCTACAAACCACCCCCCTTCGATAAACAAGTGTAGACACATATGGGTACTGCTTATTCGAATGGAGCTTATTACTGTCTGCTATATGCATATGAGTATGCATACTGCAGCATTCTTTTATTTGACTTTGGGAGCGAGATGTTTGAAGAGATTGAAGGGCCAAACGGTCACTCTGTTCATAATCGTATATTGGGTATGATGTTGCTTGATGATTCCATTGGCGTCTTGGTCTGGAACCAGGATAATAACTTTGGTTACTATGATATATGGGTAATGATCCAATCAGGGGTCTGGAACAAACTTTTTACCTTTCAATGCTTCCCACAGATTAGATCTTGCTATGATAGCTCTCTCATTTTGGTAACTAAAACTTGTCGACTGATCTCCTATAATGTCCAGTCTAACACCTCGAGGCGTCTTGGGTTTCAACATTCGGGCTTGAAAAGAGATGCAGAATTTGGTGGCTTGGGGGTTTACTATTATAAGGAGAGTTTACTAACAATTAAACAACGAGAGGATGGAGAGTTGGACCATTAATTTCCGATATACGATCCAATCAATTAATTGTAAATTAAAAATATATATATAACTGAGCTTATAAAATGATAGTTCTGGTTGCTGTCATTATATGCGTAAAGTTTGTAATTGAGCTTATAAGCATGTAAAATTACTTGAGAAGATGATATATGTGATATATATAATACATTTTCTGCATGAATTCTTTGGTAATTCAATTTATATGGAGCTTTTCTTCTTTGAGTTCTGTTTAGATTGTTCAGACCAAGGAAACCAACTCAATTTCTTCTCCAAGGCACATATCCGGATCAATATTCACAATTAAAATGAAAAATTCCTAGAATACCTTTTTTGTTGTTATAAGAAATTTCAGTTCAAGATCAACAAAATAACTGAGAAAGAGAAGAGGAAAAGAAAATGAGAAGTGAAAAAGAGAAAACAAAAATAAAAATAAAAATATTAAATAAAAATGTGTCGTGGCATGCCACAGCCCACATGGCATGCATACATCTCACCTTCCATGTGGAATGTCATTTTGTTGTGTTGGAGCATTGTTAAAAGAGGGGTATTTTTATTCATTTTGATAACGATAGGAGTATATTTGGTCCTAAATTATAACGAAGGGCAAACTTAGCTATTTATTAGACCAGATGAAAATGGGAACCCAGTCTTTATGCCATGTACGTAGCTTCCATTAGTAAAAAATCCTCTAATAAATTAAATTGATATCCAATTGATTTATTAGCCGTCTTAATATTCGGCCACTATAAATAGCTAGCTAGCTTTGAATCACCACACCACAAATTCAAGCTATAGTATGGATAAGTTGAATATTTCTACTACCATTATGTTAGGGTTTTTGCCCTGATTTTCTTATCAAAATTGAGTATTAATTTTCTTATGCGGGAAAATAAAAGTAATACCATAATTACTTTTACTTTTCCTAAAAAGAAATATAAAACTCTTCCATATTTGGCTAACCTATTTCTTCTAGAAAAGGTTTTGTACCTTTATAAATAGAAGACTCCTCTTCTCAAACCATAACACAATAGCATCCACAATGTAGTCATCAAAGAGTCTTATTTAGGGGGAGATTTCTCCCAATAGTTTTTATGCTTTTTTAATATTAGGTTTTTATATGTAGGTCGTTTGACCAAATCATATAATAATATTAAGTTTTTAGTATTGTTTTATGTGTCATCTGATTTGTCACATTGATGGTTTGCAACTTATATGCTTCCGCATGACGCCCTTTCAATTTCGAACCCAACACCTTGTTCCCATAGTTACGATTAATTGTCAGCCCAATTACCATCACATGGCATATGTGATTCAGTGGCCGCCCACATTGTGTGCGTTCCGCAGAGTACAATGCAGAAATATTGATAAGGAGAGGTTCACCATCCATGGCCTTTGGCCAGGCAACAGCACCGGACACAGTGTGGAGTGCCCCCCTCTACCTCATACTGAGGACAGTGTCAAGGATGTGGTACGTAGTACGTGCATGAAATACTAATATAGATATATGTTTTTCGATAATGATGCTATTTGTATTATTTAAATGAAATATTAATTCTAATGCGTGCTTCTTGTAAATTATACTTATATAATAGTGGGAAAAGAACAACGATCTTGCAAAGGATCTCCACAATTACTGGCCTACTTTTCTGTCTTGGAATACGGATGAGGATTTCTGGATGCACGAATGGAAGGTCCACGGCTACTGCACTAAACAAACACTCCCAGCTGCCGATTATTTTCGGTCAGCGGTGAAGGTTGAGGACGAAAACGGAAAAGAACAACCAAGAAATCTTACAGGGAAAGTGATGAACGCCTTGACCATGATGTTGGGCTATAATGATGAAAAAGCTTTCAAATTGGGAGATATAATTACAGTCCTCCGTCAAAAAGTGACATCCACAAACCTGTACATTTCTTGTAATCCAAAGAATGCCTCTTTTGTATTTTTGAAGGAGATTCACTTCTGCCTAGATCAAAAACTCAAAAAATTTGTTGACTGTCCGCTGAGCCTTGACACTAGAGGATGTGGTGGAAAGACTAAGCAAGGGAATGTCCTGATTCCAAAGAGGGTACTTATGTAGTTAATTATATTACAGTACAGTATATATCTAATATAATCTAGCATATACGTAGTCATCGACGTTTATCGTTTATTTTTTTTTTTGTATGTAGGCCGTGTATGTCTAGCTGGAGGCGAGCAATGGAGCGCAGGAGGGGCCGGATTGATGAGAGTTGTCGCTGCCTGCTTATTATAAACAAAGCAAAAAGTTTTAAATAAACAGAAAAATATTGTGTGTTCATGTTTCTACTTTCAAAGTAATTATAGTAGTTTCCGTTACCCCCCGTATTAAATGAAATATCGTACGTGTTTTCTCTATTAAAAAATAAGATCATTTTCATTCTTCCCCAATTTTAATTTGCTAAATTTCTCAATTATTGTTACTTTTAGCTGCATTTATTAGTGGCAATTATAATGGCTACTAATACCTATCTAGTAACTTATCAGTTCAATAATTTAGCAGCATTTGTTAATGCCCGTAAATACCCACGAAATTGTTGGTGAAAATGACCCCTTTTAGCGGCAATTATAAAGGTTACTGATAGAATTTGTATATTAGAGCTTCAGCTCAAACTCCATTGACGGCCATTGAAGCTGAGCTTGAGCTAAGAAGAAGAGAGAATAGAAAGAATCTTATTGATCAATGAAAAATTGATAACTGCTTTGTCCTCATTGCAGTACATTTATACTACTCTGTACACAACTGTCATCTACAAAATATCTGTAACTAACTTGTACACGTGGCTAACTAACTCTTTTTACTGCATAACTAAAATATCTAATCTAGTCAGCTGCTCCACGTGCTCATAGTCATGTTATGCCTATTTCATCACTCCCCCTCAAACTGGTAGGTATGAAAATGTTCAGCATACCAAGCTTGTTCACCAGGTATTCATGTTGACATCTTGTCAATTCTTTAGTCAACACATCTGCTAGTTGATCTCTTGAACCAATATGTACTGTCTTGATCAGTTTCTCCTGAATTTTCTGTCTAATAAAATGACAGTCGATTTCAATATGTTTAGTTCTCTCATGGAACACTGGATTTGCTGCAATTTGTAATGCAGCTTGCTGTCACTATAGACAACTACAGGTGTAGCAACTTCATTATTCAGTTCTTTCAGCAAAGTTGTTAGCCATACAACCTCTGAGACTGCATTTGCCATACTTCTGAATTCAGCTTCTGTACACTACATTCTGCTTCTTAGACTTCCAAGAAACTAGTGAGTTTCCATGCTTAACAACAAAACCTGATACTGATCTTCTGGTATTTGGACATGAAGCCCAATCTGCATCACAATAAACTGATAATGTACTAGAAGTATCACTGCTTAACAAGATCCCTAAAGTTGGTTCTCTTTTCACATACTTCATAACTCTGATTGTTGCATCCCAATGTGACCTCTTAGGGTACTGTAGGAATTGGCTAAGAGTCTGTACTGAGTAAGCAATGTCAGGTCTAGTTAGTGTCAAATACAACATCTTACCAACTAATCTTTGGTATTGTGTCTTGTCCTCCAATGTCTCATCACTTGTTGTATGTGTTAGTGCATCCAGCTCTTGTGTTGTTAACTTTGAGTTGACTTCAAGAGGTGTCATAGCAGGTTTAGCTGAACCAATTCCTAGGTCTGAGATGATCTCAAGTGCATATTTCCTCTGATTCACCAAGATACCCTTAGCAGATCTGCTGAATTCCATCCCAAGAAAGAATTTAAGTGTTCCTAGATCTTTTATCTTGAAAGCCTTCTGCAATAAGGATTTGGTGTCTTCAATAAGACCAAGATTGCTACCTGTTACCAACATGTCATCCACATAGATCAAGATAATGACAATATCAGTGCCTTTTTTCTTGATAAATAGGGAATGATCCAGACCACTTTGAATAAATCCTGAAATGAGCAGTGCTTCAGAAAGTTTCAAGTTCCACTGCCTACTAGCCTGTTTCAACCCATAAAGGGACTTAGTAAGTCTACAAACCAAACCAGACTCCCCCCGACTTGGTAAGCCCTGAGGAAGGTGCATATAAACCTCATCATGCAAATCACCCTGAAGAAAAACATTGTAGACATCAAGCTGATATACATGCCAATTATGCTGAGAAACTAAAGATAAAGCAACCCTCACAGTAGCAATCTTAACCACAGGAGAAAAAGTTTCATTGTAGTCAAGGCCTTCCTGTTGATTGTAGCCTTTGGCCACAAGTCTAGCCTTGAACCTCTCAATCTCCCCTGAAGCTTTAAGCTTAACCTTATAAACCCATCTACAACCAATGACAATCTTCCCATAAGGCAATGGGACTAGATCCCAAGTGTGATTGTCCTGAAGAGCTTGTAACTCTGAATTCATAGCATCAATCCACCTAAGATCTTGAATTGCCTCTTGGTAGGAAGCAGGTTTATGAACATGGGATAAAGCACCAAGAAAAACTTGATGACTAGGAGAAAGGCGTGCATACGACAAACAAACATGAATAGGATAAAGAACATGTGCAACCTTCTTCTTAGTAACAAAGTCAACATGCCAAAGAGGTTGCTTAGATGTCCTATGAGATCTTCTAAGTGTCATAGGAGCAGGAGGTGAAGTAGATTCAGAAAGAGGTGAGGGAGAAACTGTGGAAGGAACACTAGGAACAGCTGGTAAAGCATCAAGATATGGTAGTGGTGCAGAAGAATGTGAAGGTTCAGGTAAAGGCAGTGAAGGCTCAATAAAAGGATTAGAAAAAATGTCAGAATCAGAAGACCAAGAAAACTGAGTAGGTTGAGGAGAGGAGAAAGTAGAGTTCTTGAAGGGGAAAACATGCTCACTAAAAATAACATCTCTGTTAAGAAAAAACTTCTCCTTAGCAAGATCAAACAAAATGTAACCTTTAGTGACTGTAGAATAACCCATAAAAACAGAAGGAACAGCTCTTGAAGCTAACTTGTCTATCCGGGGCAGAGCACTTGCATAACATAGACAACCAAAAACTCTCATATGAACTAGAGAAGGTTTTTTGCCAAAAAATAGCTCATAAGGAGATTTTCCTCCAAGAACCACTGAGGGGAGCCTATTAATGACATAAGCTGTAGTACATATACAGTGACCACAGAATTTCAAAGGTATATGACCTTGAAACCTTAAAGCCCTGGCCACTTCAAGGAGGTGCCTATGTTTCCTCTTAGTAACACCATTTTGCTGAGGGGTATAGGCACAAGTTCTCTGATGAACAATACCAAAACTCTTAAAGAGATCCTGCAAATGAGTACTAGTGAATTCTCCCCCATTGTCCGTCCTAATCACCTTTACTACTGCATTAAATTATGTTTGTACCATTTTAAGAAATATACCTAACAAAGATAACACATCACTCTTAAACTTTAGTAGAAAAATCCAAGTGATATGAGAATAATCATCGACCACAGTCAAGAAGAATTTATTCCCATCAAAAGTGTTAGCATGATAGGGTCCCCATATATCAAGGTTTAATAGATCAAAAGACTTAAGAGAGGTACTGGTGCTAAGAGGAAATGACTGTCTAGTATGCTTAGCAAGAGGACATACTTCACAATCAGATAAAACTGATTTACATACATCCATATTGTATCCAAAAAGTAACTTCATAGAATTGCTAGAAGGGTGAGCCAGTCTCTTATTCCACAGGGAAATATCACAACATTATAAGCTATGTTGCCTTTGTTCATCGGAGCATGAAAAATATCAGTAGCTGCATGATGAGCAGTAGGTCCACCAGGAATCCCTTCCTTCTTCTTCCCCTTGTAACCAGGTGGATAACCAACTAAACGATAGCAAATATCCATTGTATGACCTTTTAGCTTGCAAAAATCACATTGTAGATGCTAGGTTTTTTGAGGCTTATGATAAGAGTTGCCCTTTCCAGCCATCATAGCCCCTAATTCTATCCTTTCTCCAGAAGTGGATGAACTATCTATTGATCTTTGACTTTCCCTCTCGATCAATACAGAATAAGTTTTGTTGATGTTAAGAGTAGGGCTGGTCATTAAGATTTGGCTTCGTGCTTGCTCATAATTCTCATTAAGGCCCATAAGGAACTGCAAAACCTTCAAGCTTTCCATATGTCGTAGAAAACCTTTAGACATGGCACAATCACAAGGAGGAGGAATCATGCTATCAAATTCTGCCCAGAGATGCCTTAATTTGAAGAAATATATGGAAATACTATTAGATCCTTGAACCAGAGTCGCAATCTCTCGATGCAGTTGAAAAATTCTAGACATATTGACTTTGTCGAACCTCTCTTGCAGATCATCCCAAATCACTTTTGCACTTGGAGCATAGAGAATACTAGTGTGCAGTTCTTGCGACACTGAGCCTAAAATCTAACTAATAACAACAACGTCGCATCTGTCCCATTGATGAGCTAAATCAGCAGAAAAATCCCCCTTCTTCCAGGTTCCATCAACGATTCCCAACTTATTCTTACCAAGCAACTGGATACGCATAGACCTGCTCCAAGTAGAATAATTCTCAAATCCAGTCAATTGAATGGGTACAATTGGACCTTCAATTGTATCAGAAGGATGAAGAAAAAGTGGATGAATAGGATCGATTTTAGTGTTTGCCATTGCTGTGATAATGAAGCAAAAACAGTGAACGTTCTACTACAATTATCGCCCTGTGAGATCGATTAAACTGAAGCCACAAATGTGGTCAAAAGCTTTGATACCATGATAGAATTTGTATATTAGAGCTTTAGCTCAAACTCCGTTGACGGCCATTGAAGCTGAGCTTGAGCTAAGAAGAAGAGAGAATAGAAAGAATCTTACTGATCAATGAAAAATGAAAAATTAATAACTGCTTTGTCCTCATTGCAGTACATTTATACTACTCTGTACACAGCTGTCATCTACAAAATATCTGTAACTAACTTGTACACGTGGCTAACTAACTCTATTTACTGTATAACTAAAATATCTAATCTAGTCAGCTGCTCCACGTGCTCATAGTCATGTTATGCCTATTTCATCAGTTACTAAAGATGTTAGTAAGCCATTATTTATTATCGTCAAAACCATGACTTAAGCAACCAATGTAATGGCAAATAATACTGCCTCTGTTTCATTTTCATCCTAATTCTTCATCATTGTTGCCTTCCATGTGCTACTATAAATTTCTGAACATGAGAGTAAAACCTGAAATAGTAAACTAAAATAAGTGTCAAATAAAGTTCATCAACTTAAGAATATGACGTGAAGGTTCATAAATATAATAATTGAACGCATTACACACATATCTTCTTACTTAATTACCCATGTAGTCAGAAGTTTTGACCAAAATAAGCTATTATTTAAATCAATTCACCAAAATAGTATATTTTTTTGAATCTTTACAAAACTAGTATATACGTAGTTCGCAGTAACATTTTAGGCTATATTTTATTAAAAAATAATCAACAGACCAAAAAACATTGGGCTAACACCGTTAAATAGGTATACGTTACTGGCAGTAACGTTTTTGGCCTAATTCATTACCAGCAGTAACGAGACTCTACAACTCTGCCACCTCAGAATCTTTGTACAAAATCTGACGTTAACGTTGTTATCGTGACTTACGTTTTAAGGCCAAAACGTTACTCTGAGTAACGATTTTATTATTTTGTTGTTGTTGCATTTTGGTAATGTATCAATTGTGTTGCTATTTCCTTTTTATTAGCTACAGTTGTGTATTCTTCTTCCTTTCAATTAGCTACAGTTGTGTTGATGTATCAGTTGCTTCCTTTTAAGAATTCAATTTCCGCGTTTGTTTAGCCTCGGCAAAATTTTGTTTGCTCTTCGTCAGTTATTCCTGTGCATTATTGCCTTCACATTTCAGCAAAATTACTTCACTAGAACGCCTTTTGCCTATTCAAATTTGTACATTCAAATTATCTTCACTGTGTTTAATGCAATTTTAACTCCCTTAAAATTTGTACAAGTTTTATGCAGTGTCCAGGAAAACTTGAAATCTTTCCTTCCCTCTGACATTTCAAACAAACATATAACACCAAACTTGTATCATTCTTTAAACTTTCCATGCATCCTTTCATTATTCTACTTTCACATCACAAATTATGACCAAACATTTGCACGAGTTAATAAATAATTCATTTAAACATTTTCCCTTTTAATCTCCACAAGAAAACAATGGAATAGAAGTATTTCATGATCAGTGACTGAGAATACATATTTTGTCAGCTTAAGTATAGTTACAGAAGAAGCATACAAGTTTTTAGACAAGGCCATTTTCACTTATACAATCAAAGTCATTCCGTCATCACTCTTTTCGTTCTCGTGATACTTTTTTCTTTTTGGCGTGCTGGTAAAGATAGTGACTCCGTGTCAAGTTTGGGGCATTCTCAACACCACCTTTCCTCGCCTACGAACAGGGGGACATAACTGGTCAGGTTGTGCCTGATCTCTTCTATAATCGGCTGATACATGAAATCTATCAGCCTCGTGGACATATTTCAAACACTTTTCTACTTCATTCCGCACCATTGCACGAAACATGTAAAATACCTCCATTAATGGCTGATCACCAAGTGATTTTGCTTTATCAACCATCGAATGAACATGACGCACCTGGGCAAAGTAAATTAATTCATTACATTAAGTGAAATGGAATAATTCCTTAACAGCTAAATCATAACCAACAGAGAAGGCAGAACATAGCAGTTAAATAATTCCTACCACCAAACCGTATTTATCTATGGCTGGAATAGATGTAGAAAAAAGCACCTCTTCCACAAGGTATATGTAATTCTCTCTATTTTCACAATCCTTTTACTTTGTAGGTGATCCCAAGCTGTTAGCTATAGTCATTGCTGCAGATTTGAGAATGCAATCAATTGAAATAACTCTCTGCTAAGTTACGAGTAACTAACTGTGCACATGGTGACAAGATATAACATTTAATGTTTTCCGTGACTTGGATTCATAGTTTTGCTACTTGGAGACTGCTAAACTAATTTTCTACTTGATGAGCTTCTAAGTTCATCTATCCCTTTTTCTAATTATTAGTAGCCAACAAATACAGAAGATATTTTTATACTTGAAGTTACATATATTGAAGAGATTAAAGCATGCAAGTAACCATTAGTACTTCAAGTAGGTAAGTTGCTTCTGTATTCCCCCTTTGCTCATGCGTTAGAAGGAAATCTTACATTTCTCTTTGTAAATGGTAAAGTTTCTCTAATTTTTGGGTCTTTGATCTTTAAATTTTTCTTACTTGCACCTTTAAGTATATACGACCCTTCATTTTTCAAGCTGGAGGTGTATCTTCACCTTCATTTTTCACTTTTTAACTGAGCTTCGACTTGCAATGCAGGGTACAAGTGTCAGTTCTGATGCCTAATTCTTACCTTCAAGTGCCAAATCTTTTCCAAAATTAGGCAGTTTCAAAGCATTTGCATTATAATGTTAAGACGCTTGTTATCAACCCTGATAAACTGCTTACACAACTTTATTTTAGTACGCTGTAAGGACCAGCTTTCAGACATACAACTTTATTTTAGTACTCAAAATTAACCAAGAAAAAAGTCTCAAGCACTAACGAGAAGAAGTTCAAACAAGCACACAACCAACTGATTTAATCTCAAGTATAACCAACTAAATTTCAATGATAAAATGACTACTATTTAATAGAACGAAAAGAAATATGAAGCACTTACCACTGTTTCATATGCCGTTGAATTAGGCCCATAACCTTATTGTCACTGAGGACATGGAGTAGGATGACCAATAACAAGACGAGTAATGCGTCTGAACCAAGTATGATAGGGGTCATCGTACCGAAGTGGTTCATGATTGACTGGTGCATATGAAACATCAGAATATGATTTCCAAATAAACTACATGAAAAGGAAAAAAATGAGTCTTCTGCTTCGTATATCCGTGACTATACCACTAGTATTATACTTTTTAAAAGCAAACATATAATTAAGTAAAATACATAAACTGGGGTGATGATAGAAGATGAAAAAAAAATAAAAATGAGGCTTCAACATATACTCATATTGCTGTTGTTATTACTATTGTTGCTATAAATTCTATGTCAATTCAGAATTAAAGTATGATATTCACAACAATAATTTTTTGTACACACAACATCCTTACACTGTCTCTAAGCTATGTCACCTGCACCACCAATTACTCCCACCCTCTACTCATTATACGAGTCTTTTTTAGAGTTATATTTCTATTTAACAACTATTATTCTTGTGCATATGTACATTATGATCCTTAATAATAAAGTGGAATGTATGAGTCTCAAGGCGCCATCTCTCAACTAGTGAAGTGATCAAACTACGATCAATAACAGGCTGGTGAAATCTATAAACGCCGTAAAATTCCGATAACCTAATAACTTCTAAAACTCGTGGATGGATAGGATGTTTCTCTACGAGCTTCCAAAAATTTTCATCACCCCTCATCGTATTAAGAATCATATTAACAAAGTTTGCAAATAATTCTTCTCCTTTAAAAAATATCCCAAACACAATCTCAAAATTGAGATAATTTCAAACGGTCGAGTAAAGCAACAATCATGAATAGCTAAATTAAATGACTGATATGTTAAAAAAAATCCACTAGAAATACAAAGAAAAGGGTATTGCTTGATTAATTTTTTTTTCTTTACCTAAATCTCAGGAAGAGAAGAGATTCGAAAACCCAAAACGTTTTTCCGGTCGGTCTTCGCCGGAGTTGAGCTTCCATGTTGGTTGGATAGTGATGAAACTCCATCTTTTTCCGGCAGTACGTTCGAGCTAGTTGTGAAATCCGGTGAAATTGATGTCAAACTTATTTCTTCGCTTCACCAAAAAGTGATGTTTACTTTCTGGATCTGCAGATCTAGTCGGTGATTGATGACCTAATTCAAATACAAACACAAACACAATTTGTTTGTTGAATTTTTAAAATAAAATAATAGGCTAATACGTTATTCACAACTACGTTTATTCTAATTTTGTAAAATTTTTAAAAAAATATATTATTTTGATGAATTGATTTAAATAATGGGTTATTTTGGTCAAAAATTCCATGTAGTCATGTTATCATTTGAAAAGATTCAAAAATTTTGTTAAAAAATAATGTGTAAAAACCAAAAGTTACCCAGATTTAAGAAGAGAAATAGTCAAATAGATCAATAAGAAACAATTAGGAAAGCAGAAAGAAATTGCTTACGTGATAAAGCCTATTTTTTTTCTCAAGAACCCACTACCTGCCCTGCCCCGTTTGGATTTTAAGAAAAAATATTTGTCACCGCCCTGCCCTCCCCTCATTGCCATATCCCTATTTAACCGGATCAGAAAATGTATAATATATCACATATCATCTGCTCAAGTAATTTTACATGACTATAAGCTCAATTATTATGCATACAATGACAGCAACCAGAACTATCAACTTTTAAGCTCAATTACATACTTTACAATATAATGATAGGGTCGCATATCATTCATCTGCTGCACTCTGAAATTAATGGTCCAGCTCTCCATCCTCTCGTTATTTAATTGTTAATAAACTCTCCTTATAATAATAAACCCCAAAACGACCAAAATTTGTATCTTTTTTCAAGCCCGAATGTTGAAATCCAAGACGCCTCGTGGTGTTAGTCTGGACATTATAGGAGATCAGTCGACAGGTTTTAGTTACCAAAATGAGAGAGCTATCATACCAAGATCTAATCTTTGGGAAACATTGGAAGGTAAAAAGTTTGTTCCAGACCCCTGATTGGATCATTACCCATATATCATAGTAACTAAAGATATTATCCCGGTTACAGACCAAGACGCCAATGGAATCATCAAGCAACATCATACCCAATATACAATTACGAAGAGAGTCACCGTTTGGCCCTTCAATGTCTTCAAACGTCTCGCTCCCAAAGTCAAATAAAAGAATGCTGCAGTGTCCATCGTCATATGAATATAGAAGCCAGTAATAAGTTCCATTCGAATAGGCAGTACCATATGTGTCTAACACTTGTTTATCGAAGGGGGGTGGTTTGCAGAAATCTTTAGGTTTGAAAATTCTCCATGAGTCCTTAGAACAGGAATAGACAGCTGCATCATAGTTTTCACCACAATGGTAATCAAAGTAAACCACTTTATAATCACTAGTCAAGGGGTCTAATCCGAACCCGAAATGAGGGGTAGCATAATAACCCATGGGTGCAGGGGAAGGGAGGGGTCTCACCTCCCTAGTCGCAGGATTCCACAATGCACACAAAGCAATATAATTAATTTTTCCGAACATAAAAAACAAGCCGTCCGCAGGACCTAGGAGATTTGTCATACTTGTGAACTTTTGTGGATTTTCTTCAGAAATCAAAGTTATGGAATGGAAATAATCATCATCACAATAATATTCATAAACCAAGAGCTGTGGGGGTCTATTCTTGCTACAATGCAAGTGTTGTTGAACGAATTCAGGTGTTTTGATAAGAGTATACCAATTCTTGCAGGCACATTGGAATCGCAATAACGACTTAACAGGACACCTCACTAGAATCTCCCTCGCTATATCTTCAGGAAAAAACCCATAATTGTTGTTGGCAGCCATAGAAAAGAATAGAGGGAGGAAAGGCAAATTCGTAGATTGACAATTGGATTCAACCAGCAATTAGCTTCCTTAATAGTGAAGAATTCCCTCATTTATAGGTTTTTAATTAAGTGCTGTCCTTTACTTCTGTTACCATAGTACTATATTAAAATACTAATTCCCTCTTTCTTGCTTGACCATTTCTCTTTTACACACGTCATCAAAGAAATCATAAATAATAAATAATATTTTACTAATTTTATCGTTTAAGGAATGGACCACACAAGAATCAATTGCAAGAGCCTGTTATTAAGGAAAACACATATAACCTCAGTCTTTTGTTCATGTTTTTTTTATTATCTTCCTTTGACATCATGTCCTCATATCATCCTCTCAATTCTCAATTTCATCAGCATAACAATAGTATCAAGGACAAGGAAGCACCAAAGAATTTATTAATTTCACAACAACAGGATCACATAGTTTCATTAAAATTTTCAACAAAAACAACTTAGTCAATTTGTTTCACCACAATTCAAACATAAATAATTCACAACAATCATACAATTTAACAATTCAAGTTTAGCCAAATATCAAACAACAGGCAACCAAATAAGTTCACTACTTTCATACATTTTCATATAATGATATTAACACTTAACCATTATTAACAAATACCAATTGGAATCTCCTAAATTTCAATGCAAACTCACTAAGATATCAATTGGAATTAACTAGATTCTAATTGAGCTTTGTTGAGATACCAATTGAAATCATCTAGCTACAAATTGGATCCAACCCAGTAGCCAAAGATTAGTACGGCACGATGGAGAGAGAAAAAAAAGAGAACAACTTCTACATGCCTTATAGTCTCCCGAAGATTGGGTGTGGGGCCCTACACACCAATCCGCGGAACTCTATTTGATATTGCTCTTGTACTTGTGGGGCCAGTGAACCTAATGCTTTGATACCAAATGTCACGACCCAAACTAATGGACCGTACGGGCACCTACGCTATCCTAAGTAGCTAGGATAACCCTTATTACCCAACCAAAAATATGCGGAAGACTTCATTTTTTGTAAGAGAATACTGGATTAAATACAACAAAGTAAATTAAATACCAATAAATAAAATTTTCAAAAACTTCTTACAACTGTCCTTCACTACCCCAAACCTAGTCAGACATGTACAAGAGCTACCTATTACAGAATAGACTGATAATAAAATAAATAACACAAAGACTCCAACATCTGCCAGGAAGGAAGTGCAGAAGTTTAGTGTTGAATGTCACCACCCATCTAGTAACTGCAAACTAACCTGCATCCAGTCTATACCCAAGAAGAAATGTAGAAGAGTAGGGTCAGTACAAACACACGTACTGGTAGGCAGCATCGGCCGACCAGTGTTAGTCCACATAATCATAAAATAGAATCAAAGAAAAAAAATCATGACATCTTAAATAGAGTATAATTCTACTAAGGCTGTAATATCATTTTTACACTTTGCCAATATAATTTATAATTTTCCAACTCTATTAACAAGATTATATTTACCACTAGCATAGTCTAGCCTCATTAATTCACAACAGCCACCACAATCCAACACTAAACCATCATTATCACCCCTTTATTCGCATTATTACTTCCATTACCCACATCTATAGGATCAACCCAGTAATCATAGACAACTCACACTAAACTCTCAGGCTAGCAACCAAACACTCTATTATAACATTGAAGAACAATAACTAGCCAATCGAGTAAGCCACGATTACAACAAGTATAAATGAAGCAAGTCGACTAACATATAGCAAGTAAGCATAAAGTTTCAATTTTCTAAGTACATGTCACACTATCAATCTCAAGGATACAATCAAATAGGGAATACAAGTTAACTCACATCTCAGTAAAACACATAAGAGAACTCAAGTCTCATTAGCAAACCTTATAAATACTCTTGAAAAAGGATTAATTCAATTATTGGAACTTCAGGATCGTTTCTTTGGGATTATTCATTGGATTCAGCACTTTATATCACTTCATTATCAATTTCTTTATTATTAATATTACCATGCCGGCTCGTGACACCAGATCTAATCATGTCTTACAGCAATATCGAAATTTAATGTCGGCCACATTGCTTGAGAAATCAATAAGGTAGCAATACCAGAATTTAGCATCGGCCACATTGCTTGAGAAAACAATAAGGCAGCAATACCAAAATTTAACGTCGGCTACATTGCTACTAAAAATATTTCCACTTTTCAGTTCCTAATAAATATTCATCTTTCACTTTTCAATCTGTATGAAGGTATATCACAAACCTTCTTTACTCAAGGTATTCTTTTCAATCACATTATCATTATGGATCAAGATCTTTCATTTAATAATATTTTGGGCCTCTCGTGAGCATTATTTCAACAATTCATCATGATCATCAACAAGTCATTCATGACATCAATTCAAGAAGTTATCATTATCAAACAAGCCTCTCATAGGCACAATTTAATAAATCATCATTATCATCAATTTAGCCTCTCGTGGACATCCAATAGATAAAGTATGTTTATCAATACCAAATCAAGAATGTCATAAAATAAATCACAATGCAACACTTAACCATACACTATTAGAGCCTTCATTACTCATCAATTATTCAATTACCACTACCTCCTTAAATACCACAACTTGGGTTCTAACATCACCACTCATAACTAGCACATTCAAGCCTATCATTATTCTATACCTCTCTCCACTTAATACAATGATTCAAGTCATCTATCCCTTAGGCCTCACTATTCTCATGGCACACAATTTGCAATTTATTACCTTTATAACTCAACTAGGTCCATCACTAGAACAACAAAGAAACATCATGTCCACATACTTTATTCACAACAATCCCCTTTCAGGCACATAACACATGATATCATAAATATCACATAATCAATCAATAACATAGTTTTCGGGATTAAAACAAAGTTCTTACGTCTTTATCCACCTCAACTCCATGTCCGCAGGCCTAGACATGCTTTCTCCCATCAATTCTAAATTATGAAAATATGAAATAACACAGTCTTCTACTCATTAACCTAGCCTACCTGGACGCTAAGCTTTTTGAAGCAACAAGCCCTATCAAGGATGCTCCTTCCCTTTCTTCATGCTTCGGAATGATCAATCGTCTAAAAATCAAACAATCATAAGAGTAATTAATCAATTACTCTTTAAATAAATATCTTTGGGAATTCAAGCTCTATATCATTCTCCAAGGTCAATTAACTATTAACTAGTTCTTTCAAGATTAACCTACCCATCTCCATTAATGGAGTTTTTATGCAAAAAGTCTCATATTTATGGAATTCAAGATTTCCAACCAACAAAATACATAATCTAATTTACTAAGTTCATGCTAGAAATCATTAATTTATAATCTAGAATTAGTTCTAAGCGATATTAAGAACACCCATCAGTTTTCCCCAAAAATCCACCATTAAAGGTTCTAACCCAAAATTCCACCATTGAAGGTCTTTCTAATGATTTTAGGATGTTAAAGGATTAAAAAACGAAGAAGATGATGGAAAAACTTACCTCCACGAAGGACTTTCACCCTAAACCTTGGAAAATCACCTCTCTAGGGTTGGGGAATGAAGCTTTGGGGTTTTGGACCTGAAAATCGGCTAAAACTGATTTAAATACCACCAGAATTCTCGCTACCACTAAATTTCCGTTTCAGCCCGGATAGTGTTTGGTAAAATGGTCATAACTTTTTTGGATTGACAAACGGTTTGTTGTGTTGGAAAGAAGACTCAGATATCTTTGATTTGGTGGGTATTGGGTCCCCTAACTCCTTATATTCTAGGAGATATGATCGTTTGAAGTTGACCCTAGTAGAAACCCATATCGAAACTCTATCGGTAAGGAAATTTTCAACTTATCTTTGTGCTAGGGATATTGTACGACCTTAATTCATACCTAAAGAACTTCAAAATTAAAAGATTGATATTAGTACTCATGAATAATTAAATTCATTGGGATTGAGTCTATCTAGATACATCGGAAGACTAAAATCTTCACCGAAAAGCTTGAGGTGACACAATGAACAAAATGGTGGCTATTTTGGACTCAAGTTAGAATTTTCATGAATTTATCATGGACAATTTAGTAACGATGAAACGGATCGTTACATGAGTCTATCCTTGATGTGCAACCTTCTCAATGCTGCTAATCTGAGTTTAAAAATCCATTTGGGTAGACCAAGGTTGTTGGAAATAACCTTGCTCCACTTAACTCTTTGAAAGTTACCCCACATTGATACACATACCTTCTTATTAGAGTATTCCCGCATGTTAACCATTTCAGTCTCCATTATTCCAGCAGCTTGTAAATGTTTTGTACTCTTCAATATCTTTTGTACCACCCAAGATGAATGATTAAGTGTGCAGTTTCTTTGATGTAGTAGCTATGCCTCAAGCTGCTCTTGTTCCTACATAGGTTCCATAATAGCTTGCCAATAGCTGCTCTATTCCATGCTGACATTCAAGATGTTTATTTCCCCGACAGTTCTAGGCATACAAACTTTGTCCCATGCTAGAAGGGCTTTTTTTTATTATTATTATTTCAATATTATATGCATTAAGTGTATATATTTATGTTTCACCTCTCTCTTGTTCTTTGTTGTCTATATAAATAAAGAATTTTTATTTGTTATTGATGGAATATTACTTAACTTGTAATTTAAAGTAAGTTACAATCTAAATATATAATCTTTAAAAAAGAAGTAAAATGAAGAAGAAAAAAGTTGATAATGCAAGTATACATTTTAAAAAGTATAAACATTCTCCTCACTTTATCCTATGCAATGTCTATTTCATCCTTATTATTTTCAATCCACTATTTATGTAATATTTTTTTTTATATTATATATAATATTTTTTTGTAACCTAGGTATTTATAATTTCTTTTTTAAGTTCATTAACATTATAAGTAGAATATTATTTTTATAATTTTTTCAAAAATTTAATGTTATTTTTTATGATTGTTATTTTAATATTTTTTTTGGGCAATTAAAAGACTTATTTTATACCAAAATAGCTATTTTGTGCAAGAGACCAGCCTGTGTTGGCATAACAGCCACACAATGAGCACAACTAACAACTTTTACACCATAAGAAAAAAAAAAATCAAACTCATTTATAAGCTGAACTCTGGAGATAACGGATAGCAATTGAGCTCCGAGATTCTTTTTGCCAAACGCGGTACCAGTGATCATCTAAACACAACTTCCTTCCCTATCTTCATTGTGAGCACTTGTTTAGAAATACTATGTGGTTCCTTTCGATCCACACATGTTACACTACTGCAGCCAAACTCATTCTGTATATTGTAGCCTTTGCACATTTCCCTTTGGCATTGGTGCATGCGCAAGCCAGTTCATCTTGCCAGTTTTGCGGCTGCCTTGATATCCCTTGACATTGTAGTAATTTGGACCAAATGATATACACATAGTCACAATTGAAGAATAGACGATTCATTAATTCATTGACCCCAGTACATAAGACACACTTCTGTTCATCTAAGACACCCGATCTCATGAGTCTATCTTGGTGTGCAACCTTCTCAATGCTGTCAATTTGAGTATAAAAATCCATTTGGGTAGATCAAGGTTGTTGCAAATAACCAACCTTGATCCACTTAACTCTTTGGAAGTTACCCCGCAGTGCTACATATACCCCTTCTTAATAGAGTACTCCTGCATGTTAACCAGTTCAGTCATCATTATTCCAGCAACTTATAGATGTTTTGTACTTTTCAATATCTTTTGTAGGGGTGGGCGTTCGGTAATTCGGTTCGATTTTGATTTATTTATTTCGGTTTTTTTGATTTTCGGTTATGGGATTATGTGAACCGAAAACCGAACCTAACTAATTCGGTTCGGTTCGATTCGATTTTTTTAAATTTGGTTTGGTTCGGGTTCAGTTTATGGCATTCGATTTTTTCGGTAACAAATGAAACAAAATGAACTCTAAAATCCTTCTCAATTTGAGATTGCCTACTGTATCTTCACAAAGATACACATTTTGCACTATTCATGCTCAACGTGACACAGAGTAAAGAAAGACAGATAGCAACAATACCTTCTATATGTCAAACAAGAACTCAAAAGTCCATGTGACACGATCAGATCAACACAAGGGACAATAACTGAATAACAAGTTAACAACAACAACTAAACACTAAACAGTGAAGATTAGAGGCTGGTTGGAATCGCTGCTGGTATAAATCACCGTTGGTCAGAATCGTCGCTGTTAGGTTTAGGAATTTTCGTGTGAAGTGTGAATGTGACCTACGGGCTGTAGTTGGTTTAACTTTAATGGGTTGTTGTATTTGGGCTGGTGTAACTTGTAAGTGGGTTGTCCGCTATTGACTTGTATTTGTATATATATGTATAAAAATTTAAAAATATTTTTAGAAGTATATTATAAATTTCGGTTAACTCGAAACACCAAATTACCTGGACTCTATAACCGAAAATCGAACCGAAATACTGAAATTATAAAAAAATAAATTGAAACCGAACCGAAATACCGAAAAACCGAATTGATTCGGTTCGGTCCGATGTTTCAATTTTTCGGTATTTATGCCCACCCCTAATCTTTTGTACCACCCAAGATGCTTGATTAAGTGTGCAGTTCCATACAGTCATGTCTTTAATGTAGTAGTTATGTACCCATTTAACCCACAAGTTGTTCTTTTTCCTACATAGGTTCCATAATAGCTTGCCAATAGCTGCTGCTCTATTCCACATGGTGACATCCAAAGATGTTTAGTTTCCCGACAATTCTAGGCATACAAATTTAGTCCCATGCTAGAAGGGCTTTTTTTTTTTTTTTCGTTATTTCAATATTATATGCATTAAGTATATATTTGTAAGCGTATATATTTATGTTTCACATCTCTCTTATTCTTTGTTGTCTAGATAAATAACATCCAAAGATGTTTAGTTTCCCGACAATTCTAGGCATACAAATTTTGTCCCATGCTAGAAGGGCTTTTTTTTGTTGTTGTTATTTCAATATTATATGCATTAAGTATATATTTGTAAGCGTATATATTTATGTTTCACCTCTCTCTTATTCTTTGTTGTCTAGATAAATAAAGACGTTTCATATGTCATTGATGGAATATTACTTAATTTGTAATTTAAAACAATTTACAATCTAATTATGTAACCTTTAAAAAAAGAAGTAAAAAGAATAAGAAAAAAAGTTGATAATGCAAGGGTAAGATATACATTTTAAAAAGTATAAACAATATAAATTCCATTATTATAGGAGCTAATTACTTCCTATCCCATATCTTTTCAATATTACACAAAATTTTAAAAAAATTGCTAGTCGGATACATTATTTTTCTTCGGATACATTGTGTTGCTGATACATAATGTGTAATATCACATACATTTCAATGTATCATGTCCATAATTAATTCATAATACATAAGTTAGTAGGTTGGTTGTTATGTATCATGACCATAATTAATTCAGGATACTTACGTTAACTCATGATACATCATCTTACGCATAAGTTTCTTTGGATATATACAAAATATGGAATGAGATGTAATTAAATAAAAGATCTGGGATATTATGTAGATATGGTAAGATTATTGGTGCTGTGATGTAATTTTTTCTTTTAATAAGTCGATAAGGATAAAAAAGGGAAATTATCTATTGTTTGAAGGTAGGACAAATTTGATTTTTAAAGCAAAGCAGAGGAAAAAATTTCAGCGGTGTTGTTGACACTTAAAAAAAGAATTAAAATTTTAAGGACTAAATGATTTATATTTAATTAATCATATCTTGATTTTGTAAATTGGCAAGTAATTCAAAACTAATATTCTTAGTGAAGTAGACAAATAAAAAAATATGCGTAATAAAGTAGATTAAAGTTTTTACGTGTAAAAATTTAAAATGGTTTTATTTGACAGAAGAGTAAAACTTGCATGTATTATAAATTAGAATAAAGGGATAAATCAGTACCATTCAGAAATATTTAAGCTGTTTTACCAAATTTAGCTAAATATATTCGTTTTTTGTTTAATACATTCGAAAGCAATAATTTTCTAACCAGTCTTTGTTGGAAATTGAAATACTTTCTCATTAATTAAGGAAATAAATGGGACAGCTTATCGACATAAGCAAGAACAATACTGTACTCCCTCCGTCCCATTTTAGTTGGACACATTTTATTTTACACGATGATTAAGAAATCATAAATGAAGTGATTGTTTTTACTATTTTACCCCCTAGCCCTATTAATTATACTGATTGGGTATATATTTCAGGCATTGAAATTGTTGATCATATTTAATGCGATATGAATGAATATCATTTAGTTTGAGATAATATTAACTATTCCCAACGTTTATATATTACTATCCCAATTGATCACATAATTATTTCAAATCCAAATATTACTTATGGTTACAGATTGTGTCAAACTATAAATTTTTTAAAAACTTTTTAAGTGACTAAAAATTTTTGGAGACAAAATGGAATATTTTATCAAACATACAGTAACTTTTTATTTTCAAACTAAACTTGTTGAAAACTTTTCAAATTTGATTAAAAATGGAAATTATCCCAATACGTTTTGCTCAACTTGTTCAGGGATTTTGTAGTACTCCAAAGTGGTTGGAGAGTACTACAGCTATACGAATGAAAAAAATGGTAAAAAAGAGTTGTTTAACAAATTAAGTCTTGAAAAATGCAGGGAGTAATTAATTAAGTTTTGGGAACAAGAAACATTGGAATTTTTAAAATTGTTTAAACTTCCAAGAGTATACTATTAATTATAGGGGTAAAATGGGAAGAAATTAATTAATACTATCCTAATTTAGTAAGTGTCCAACTAATATGGGACATTTATTTTTAGTAATGTGCCCAACTAAAATGGAATGCATTACAATCATAATATTTTAATCATAGGCCGATCAAGAATTTGAAGTTTATAAATTTCTGTGTAACCTCAAATCAATAAATAATTATAATTGAGTTTTTTTAAAATCATATGATGGAGGAGTTTAGGCTTGACTCCAACCTGTATATTTTCCAAAAATTATAATTACACGGAGGAAGACATAAACTTTAGCCTCCATAACAATGTAAGCATTGGAATTATTCAATATGATCCATTTTTTAAAACAAAAAAATAGCTCAGCACTGAGTATACATATCAAAACATTATAGACAAATGAATTGACTTCTGGATAAGTCATACTATCATATATCACATTTAGTACGACTATCATGTAAAGAGACCACCAAAAGACATGTTTGTCAAGTTCCATTGTAGGCATATGTATTCTTTTTTGTTCTAAATCTGAAATTGAAAATAACGTCTTGTTCTAACTTCATTAAAGCTTTAACTTTTCACGGAAGAGAAACGGCTTCATTGAAGATAGTGTACTCTTTCGATTCCTCACCTATATTAGCCAAGATATCAGGAGTACAATTACCTTCCCTGAGAATGTGCTTGCAGTTGTAATTTCCTATTGCGAGAGCTTGCCAAATTTGCTCAACAATGTGAGCTACTTGTCAAGGTGATTTCATCTGTTTATTAATCATAATTATAATTGAGTTCATAATTAAATACTATATTTATTGATATGTCTAGGCCTATTAATACATTTTTGAAGTAGTGAAGTCACTTAATTATAAGGAGAGGAGCTCCAGCCACTCTACTTCCACCGTCATGTAGCCTTGCTGATATGAATATGAACCCGAAAAGAGAAGAGCACCGTTTACTAATGAATAGGAGAAGAAAATGTCTCTTCTTCCAATCTATCTATTCAATACTAGAATTTTAAATGCATTATACAAATGTTTAAACAAAAAACAATTATTGCTAATTGTAACAAGCTATGGAGGCCTATTTTTATTTGCCTACTTGTAATAAATTTTGTAATTAATTAATCTATTTACAAAAAAGAATATTTTAAGAATATTGAAGGAGATCGACAATCTGACTTGGCCTTTGAGAATATCAGTTTTACAGCACTTCCTTCTTGTTGGATATGACATCCTTTAACAATAATAGAAAATCAAATTCGGAATTAGAATGCAAAGCATCACAAAAGGAAGAGAGTCTTTTGATACGGCAAGTTGAGGACATAATTAATCAGCTCTTGAAGAAAGCTAATTGAATAATATTATTATATCATGCATTGCCTTTATGTGCTACAGATTATAATATGAATGCAATTCCATAGGGAGATTGAACTCCTTGACAACCTGATTCTACAAAACACATAACAACAAATAAATATAATATAATAAAGGACACGAATTCATTTGAGATATACAAAGTATTTTAGGATTTTTAACATTATATAACTCACACCTTTGCAGCAAGCATCAAATTCACAGATCCGAAGACCCAATAATGGCAAACAGAAAAAGTAGGCCAGATCAGAAAATGTGCTATATATCACATATCATCTGGTCAAGTAATTTTACATTATTATAAGCTCAATTACAAACACTTTATGCATGCAATGACGGGAACCAGAACTATCAACTTATAAGCTCAATTATATACTTTACAATATAACATATCATTCATCTGCTGCTCTCGGAAATTAATGGTCCAACTCTCGATCCTCTAATTGTCTAATTGATACTAAGCTCTCCATATAATAATAAACCCCAGAGCCACCACAATCTTGATCTATTCTCAAGCCCGAACGTTGAAATCCAAGATGCCTAGTCTTGTTAGTCCGAACATTAAAGGAGACCAGTCGACAAGCTTTAGTTACCAAAATGAGAGAGCTATCATAGCAAGACCTAATCGATCAGTGGGAAGCATTGAAAGATAACAAGTCTGTTCCAGACCCCTGGTTGGATCATTTCCAATATCTCATATGCATGTTCATCTGCGTTGAAGTCCAAGATGGCGATGGAATCATCAATCAACATCAGACCAAACACAAAACTATGAACAGAAAGACCATCTGGACCTTCAATCTCTTCAAACGCCTCACTCCCAAAGTCGAATAAAAGAATGCTGTAGTTATGGGTGTAGTTGTCGCTCGAATGTACCAGCCAGTGATAAGCTCCATTCAAATAATCAGTACCATATGTGTGTAACATGTCTTTATGGAATGTGGCTGGTTTGTAGAGATCTTTAGGTTTGAAAATTCTCCATGAGTCCCTAGAACAGGAATAGACAGCTGCATATTCATCCATTTTGTAAAGAAAGTAAACCACCTTATGACTCATTAGTCAAGGGGTCTAATCCGAACCCAAAGTAACGCTTACCATCTTCAATTGTTTGAAACTCAATTTTGGATGCCGCGGGGAGTTGGCAGGATTCCACAATGCACACGAAACAGCATCATCAATTTCTCCAATGATTAAAAACAATCCGTCCACAGGACCTAAGATGTCTGTCACGCCACTAAACCTCTGTGGATTTTCTTCACCATTATCGGAAATCAAAATTATGGAAGTGGATATTTCAAAATCATTGTTGTCACAAATCAAGAGCTGTGGGGGTTTATTTTTGCTACAATTCAAGTGTTGTTGAACGAATTCAGGTGTTTTGATAAGAACGTACTAATTCTTGAAGGTGCATTTGAATCGCAACAACGACTTAACATGACACCTCACTAGAATCCCCCTTGTTATATCTTCAGGGAAACCCCCATAATTGTTGTTGGCAGCCATAGAAAAGAAAAGATGGAGGAAAGGCAAATTGGATTCAACCAGCAATTTGGTTCCTTAATAAAGAAGAAATTCCCTCATTTATAGGTTTTCAATTAATAGCTATCCCTTATTTCTTTTACCATACTACTATATTAATTCATTTTACCAGCATTAGATATTAGTACCCCTTAATCCTTTGTTTGGTGTGATGGACAAGAAGATATAATCCCGGAATAAGTTTTTAGTACCCCTTAATCCTTTATTTGGTTACAAAATGTGGGATAACTTATCCCAGGATTAATAATTAGTACTGGGATAAGTTATCCCTACCTGTGGGTGGAATAGTAATACCGGAATAACTTATCCCGAGATAAAATTTGTAAAATAACAAAAGTACCCCCTTAAACCCTCTTTTATACATCACTTTTCACATTCATGTATATTGACATAATTTTTAATATCATTTATAATAACATTCACAACCTTCACTACTAGTTATTTTTTTTATAGTATATTTTTTCATTAAAAAATTAAACTATATAAATATATTTTTTATTTATGAATATATTATACATTGAATTTATTTGACTGTTTTTAGTTTTATTTAATTTCTCTTAAAATGTTGACTCCACTACTTAATTACATATTTTTAATTAAATAGTCTTTTAGTCACTTGAAAATTTGTATTTTCTATATCAATTGAAATAAAGAGAACTTTAATATTTTACAATATAAGAATGATATGTACTTAAATGAAGTGACATAAATAATAGAATATATTTTATTTTAACAAACTTAAGATGGAAGTTTTATTTTAAAAAAAATATGGCACAATCATGAGAATGCACACACAAAAATATTTAAGCTAAATAAGATGGAAATTTTATTTTTAAGAATGAATAACTAAAGCTTACAAAGAAAATATAAAAACAAAAAAGACAAAATAAGGGGGAGGATATTTTTGTAAACAAACAACTTATTCTTAGAGATTATGTAATGCATATTAATTTGAATATGTCAAACCAAACACTCAATAAGAAACAATCTCGGCATAACTAATCCCAACATTACTTATCCCAGCATAACTTATCCCAGCATAACTAATCCCAGCATAACTTGTGTTCAAACCAAACGACCATATCTGTATACTTAGACCACTTTCCCCTCATTTTTTTAAAGTAACTTTTTTTTTTAATACGCTCTATATATACATGAAAAAAAAACCCTTATCAATAGAAAAATTCTTTTGTGTTATAAAATATTACTCCCTCCGTTTAAAAAAGAATGATTTGTTTTGACTTGACACGAAGTTTAAGAAAATAAAAAAAACTTTTGAATCTTGTGGTATTAAATTAAAGTTATGTCAAATGTACCAAAATATCCTTTAATCTTGTGGTCTTAAACAAGTCATGTGGAAAGTTGAAATTAAAGTATCGTCAAAAAAGGAAAGGTTCCTTCTTTTTTAAACGAATTAAAGAGAAGAATAGGTCATTCTTTTTTAAACAGATGGATTATATTAATATGAATGTCTATTACTCTTCTCCATTATTGGATTTAACTCTCACATCCTTTAACCTCCCCATAACCTTCATGGTTAACGTTATGTTTATGACAACCTTATGTATACATCTATGTAACAGTATAACTAGTGGCATAAGAGGTCATATTGTGTATACTTGAAATACTTGTATACACTTTGATACTTGGAAGAAATAAGAATAGCCTCATCTCTTGTCTCTCTGTTTACTTTATTGTTTCATATTGTTATTCTTCTAACTTAGTCTTAAAACATTTTGGAACTTTACAATATTTGTGCCCGTGATCAAAATTGTTTACACTAAAGAATTAATTTTAAGGACAAAATGAAACTTTCTGAAATTAATTCTATCTTGATTTTCTAAAATTGACAAGTAATTTAGGACAAATTTTTAGTAATATGGACAAATAATTGTCACGACCCAAAATTTGGACCGTGATGGCACCTATCCAACCCTCCGAGATAGGTAAGCCAAGAACACAATCCCAAACATAATATCCCAAATGTATATAAGCGGAAGAAATAAGAGCAAAATAAAATCCAAATAATCTCCCAAAGTAGATTAATAGAGTAGTGTAGTCGAAATATAGATAATCCCAGGTCTGGTAGTCACAATACAAGCCTCTAAATACCGAAATCAAAGAAAAGTCTTGAGTATCTTAAAATGCGGAAAAATGCATAAAGATAAGAGTGGAGGAGATTTCAGCAGTCTCTGAAATCAATAGCAGCTACCTCGAATCTCCAAAGATGCTAACACTGAAGAAACCAAACTAATCAATGCCCAGAGGCCGTCGGATCGGTACCTGCACGGAGGGTGCAGAAAAGCAAGGGTGAGTACGAAACCACGTGTACTCAGCAAGCATCGTCGACCGACCCTAATTCAAAGTGGTGACGAGTGACACCACGTCAAACCTCTAAAACTACCATACAACCTGCACTCAGAAAGGCACCCTAACCCCACATAATAATCAAGTCTAACAGTCATAAGGATATCATAACACAGTCCAAGAATTCTTTAATACAGTGAGATCAAGAAACAGATATTCAAGTACTCATTAACTAGTACAAAATCAACATTTACACCTTACTCAATCTGAACAAGAAAAGGATGAATGCAATGCAATGCATATGCTTTGTACACACCTACCGAGCAATGGCTTCAAAGTCAGGACCCATGGGGGACTCACAAGGTCCATGTAGTGTGCAGGCGTGCACTCCGATCCCAATAAATATATTGTACAGACGTGCACTCCGATCCCAATAATAGATAATAATAATAATGTGCAGGCGTGCACTCCGATCCCATATGAAATGCAATGCATGATGTGCAGGCGTACAACTCCGATCCCAAATCAACAATAAAATAAGCAAGGCATTTCATGTCTTGTGCCCGATAGATATCAATTCCAAAATCAACTCAGCTTATCAAGTGAGAGTATTTTCATTAGCTAGCATTTCCAATCATTTATTTACAATAGCAAATTTTCCCAATCATGCTAGCAAATAGGGAAAAACAGTTCAAAACAGACAATTAACTTATTTTAACCCCTCAAATAACATCAGTACCCGCATAGATGCTCGTCACTTCATCTATACGGGACCCCCATTCCCATTACTCCCCATTACACATAATTAACACATAAGCACTTCGAAAAAGAGTCTAAGAAAGTCTCAACTTGCCTCAAATCGACCCAAGAGTCAATTTACAAACTTGCCCTTTCGTAAAGCTTCTGAATGGTCAAAACCTGTTCAATTACATAATCCCCGTAAGAATACAAATCTAATGACACCCATTTATAAATTCTTACTCTAAGAATCCTAGGCCTAAAATCTACATTTGTCAAAATAATAGTTAATAGTATCGTAAGAGATATCTGTAGAAGCTTAGGGCTAAGAATAAATTAGAAATCGTGAAGTCGAGAAACGCAACCAGTAGAGAACTATAACTAAAGGCACCAAAACTTCAATACACTCATCACAATGATTGGTTATTATTACCTTATCATAGCACTAATCCCTCCAATCATTGGCCTCAATTTCCTCCCAAAGAGTTTTCAAATTCAAAAGATTATATACAAACCCACCTTAACAGTACTAGCAATTCACGAGAATTCCTTATCAATATCACGTTTTCAACAACCCATAGTACACTAACCAACGTCATTACTATCATTAACCTAACAAAATCTCCACCAAATTGTTACTTAATTATTACGAACTATTAATTACCTACCCATTTCATCATACTCTAATTATATAATTCTTGTTGTTAGTCTACAGGCTGCTGCCTAACTTCTACCCACCCACATGCATCACTGCCACTATTTGCCATACTATTTTTGTTATAATTAAGTTATAATCAACCATTAATTAATCTTTCCAATTCTATTGCACTAGGTTTAGCTATCAATTTCCTCCAAATCTCATTAATTCACCCATATACCCACCATGTAAATCCTAATCTCCTCACATTATGATAGATATAGAAGTAGGTAGGTAAGGCAGAAACAAATTATTCACACAAATACTCTACCTGAAGATGTCGAGACACTTCTCTTCAAAACTGCGACATTGAAACTGTAGGTTCGTGCCCCTTTTCTCCCAATTTATGATGTTATTATTAATAAATATGGTAGACCCTTCCACTTAAATTCATTCTTGTATTGGCCACATAAGTAAATAAATTATGGTTTTGACCCATTAAATTACTAATTATCTAAAATACCCGAAATTTCTAATAATTTCTCGGAATTTGTTTGGAACCTCTTAGAAATACATCAAGTATGTAAATTGACTAAAAAGCACATTTCGAGCCTATTGAAAATATTGAAACACCAATTTGAGGTCGTCTTGACCTAAAGTAGTTGTATTCAAACTTAGCTATCTTAGGACTCAAGAATTCAACCAATGACTTAAATCGCTCCGGAACACCTCGAAGTCTGTACTATCCATTCCCAAAAGTCATAAATCACATCTAAAAACTACGACGAGGACCAAAATAAGAAAAATTCATCGAACGATTTGGAGGGTCGTTACATCATCCACCACTAAAACAAACGTTCGTCCTCGAACGTAAAGAGAAAGAAGTACCTGGACTGTCAAAAAGATGAGGATATTTGCTCCGCATGTCGGACTTGACCTCCCAAGTGGCTTCTGCCACAGGACGATGCCTCCACTGCACTTTCACAGAAGCTATCTCCTTGGATCTCAACTTCCTAACCTGCCTATCCAGAATAGCTATAGGCTCCTCCTCAAATGCTAGATTCTGATCCAAACTCACTGAGTCCCACTGAATCACATGCGAATTATCCGGATGGTACTTCTTTAACATCGAAACATGAAAAACCGAATGTACGGCTGAAAGGCCCGGGGGCAAAGCCAACTCATAAGCCACTGGCCCAATACGCTGAAGAATCTCAAAAGGGCCAATAAACCTCGGACTGAGTTTTCCTTTCTTCCCAAACCTCATCACACCCTTCATGGGTGATACCTTCAACAAGACCCGCTCACCCTGCATGAACTCTAAGTCACGGACCTTCTTGTCAGCATAACTCTTTTGTCTACTCTGAGCAGCCAAGAGCCGATCCTGGATCAATCTCACTCGGTCCATCGAGTCTCTCAGCAAATCGGTACCCCAAGGTCTAACCTCAAAAGAGTCGAACCACCCAACTGGGGACCTACACCTTCTTCCATACAATGCCTCGAATGGAGCCATCTGAATACTGGAATGGTAGCTATTATTATAGGAGAACTCTACCAAGGGTAAAAACTGATCCCAGTGACCCCCGAAATCCATCACACAAGCTCGCAACATGTCCTCCAACACCTGAATAGTCCGCTCTGACTGACCATCTGTCTGTGGATGAAATGCTGTACTCATATCCAACTGAGTACCCAACTCTCGCTGCAAAGTACTCCAAAAGTTCGAAGTGAACTGAGTACCTCTATCTGAAATAATGGAAACGGGCACGCCATGTAATCGAACTATTTCACGAATATAGATTTTGGCTAATTTCTCTGCATTATAGTTCATCTTCACAGGCACAAAATGGGCTGATTTGGTCAATCTGTCCACAATCACCCAAACAGAATCAAACTTCCCCAAGGTCTGAGGTAACCCAACTACGAAATCCATAGTAATACGCTCCCATTTCCACTCGGGAATGGGCATTCTCTGAAGCAAACCACCTGGTCTCCGGTGCTCATATTTCACCTGCTGGCAATTCAGACACTTAGCCACAAACTCTATAATATCCCTCTTCATCCCACACCACCAATAATATTGTTTTAGGTCATGATACATCTTCGCTGCGCCTGGATGAATGGAATAACGTGAACAATGGGCCTCGTCCATAATAGATCTAGTCAAATCACCTACTCTAGGAACACAGATCCGTCCCTTTATCCTTAAGACACCCTCCTGGTCTAAAATTGCCTCCTTAGCCTCACCTCGCATCACTTTATCTCTGATAATACACAACTTTTCATCCTCAAACTGACGATCTCGAATCTTCTCTATCAACAAGGACCTCGCTTCTACACTTGCAAGAACTCTACCTGACTCGGAGATATTAAGACGCACGAAACTGTTAGCCAACCGCTGGACCTCTCTGGCTAATGGTCGCTCTTCCACACTCAATAATGCAAGACTTCCCATACTAACTGCCTTCCTACTCAAGGCATCTGCCACTACATTGGCCTTGCCCGGATGATATAGGATAGTTATATCATAATCTTTCAACAACTCCAACCACCTACGCTGTCTCAAATTCAACTCCTTTTGCTTGAAGATATATTGAAGGCTGCGATGATCAGTGTACACCTCACAATGAACCCCATACAAATAGTGCCTCCATAACTTCAGTACAAATACAACCGCTGCTAACTCTAAATCATGGGTAGGGTAATTCCTCTCATGTGGTTTCAACTGCCTCGAAGCATACGCTATCACCTTATTTTTCTGCATCAACACACCACCCAAGCCAATACCGGAAGCATCACAAAACACAATAAAGCCCTCACCTTCCACAGGTAGAGTCAAGATAGGAGCTGAAGTCAACAGAGTCTTGAGCTTTTGAAAGCTCTCCTCACACTTATCCGACCACTGAAAAACCACATTCTTCTGAGTCAATCGAGTCATCGGAGCTGCAATGGAAGAGAAACCCTGCACGAATCGCCTGTAATAGCCTGCTAACCCAATAAAACTCCGAATATCTGAAGGTGACGTAGGCCGCGACTAATTTCGAACCGCCTCAACCTTGGCCGGATCGACCATAATACCATCCTTGGACACCACATGTCCCAAGAATGCCACAGAACTAAGCCAAAATTCACACTTTGAAAACTTGGCATATAACTTTTCATCCCTCAACCTCTGGAGTACGATCCTCAAATGTTTCACATGATCCTCCTCGCTCCTAGAATACACCAAAATGTCATCGATGAACACAATAACAAATGAATTCAGATAAGGTCGAAACACATTATTCATCAACTCCATGAACGCCGCCGGGGCATTAGTCAACCCAAAGGACATAACCAAGAATTCATAGTGGCCATATCTAGTCCGAAAAGCTGTCTTAGGAATGTCCGAAGCCCGAATCTTCAATTGATGATACCCCGACCTCAAGTCAATCTTCGAGAACACTGAAGCACCTTGAAGCTGATCAAAAAGGTCATCAATACGCGGTAGAGGATACTTATTCTTGATTGTCACCTTGTTCAACTGTCGATAATCAATGCACATCCTCATAGACCCATCTTTCTTCTTCACAAACAACACCGGAGCACCCCAAGGTGATACACTAGGTCGAATAAACCCCTTACTTAACAAATCCTGAAGCTGGTCTTTCAATTCCTTTAACTCCGCCGGTGCCATTCTATAAGGAGGAATCGAAATGGGTTTAGTGCCCGGCTCCAAATCAATACCAAAATCGATGTCTCTATCAGGAGGAACACCCGGAAGATCGGTAGGAAATACATCCATGAACTCTTTAACTACCCTTACTGACTCCAAAGAAGGTGCCTCGGTACTAGTATCACGAACATAAGCCAAATATGATAGACACCCTTTCTCAACTAACCGCTGGGCCTGAATAAATGAAATCACCTTCTTAGGATACGAACTCTGAACACCTTTCCACTCCAACCTCAGACGATCAGGCATAGCCAAAGTAACTGTTTTAGCATGACAATCTAAGATAGCATGATAGGTAGAAAGCCAATCCATGCCCAAAATCACATCAAAATCAACCATATCAAGGATAATTAAATCTACCCAGGTATCACACCCCAAAATAGAAACAACACAGGATCGGTACACCCGATCCACCACTAAGGAATCACCTACTGGTGTAGAAACACGAATAGGAACAGCTATAGACTCACATATCATATCAAGGCTGGAAGCAAAGTATGCAGACACATAGGAGAAGGTAGAACCAGGATCAAATAACACCGAAGCAGGTTGATGGCAAACTGAGACGATACCTGTAATGACTGCATCAGAAGACTCTGCCTCGGGCTTTCCTGGGAAAGCGTAACAATGAGCTCTATTATCTATCGCCTGGGTCACTCCGCTACCACCTCCCCTACCAGCTGGTGATGCACCTCTACCTCCCTGAGGTCTGCCCCGACCTCTAGCCGGAGGCGCTGTGGCTCTAGCAAGGGCCTGATGACCGTGCTGTGGGCCCCTCTGTCTGTACACTGGACAATCCCTCCGAAGATGATCCGGACTACCACACTCATAACAGGACTTGGGAGCCATCAACTGATGAGAGTGACTTGAATACCCAGTATGACCACCATGACCTGAAAACCGCTGAGATGAACCATGTGAAGCCTGTCCCGAACCATAAGAACCCCGACCTGAATGTCCATTATCTGATGCCTGCATCGCTGCCTGAACTGGTCTACCCTGCTGAGGGCGAAAATCTCGTCTGAACGAACCCCTACCTCCAGATGAGGTACTACTGAATCGACCAGAAGTGCGGAACCTCTTGTCCCTCAGATCCCCATACTCCTCACGGTGCATCAACTCAAACTCCTTTGCTGACTCAACTACCCTCTGAAGAGAAGCTCCAGACTGGGCTACAGCGAACACGGCCTCTTTAATCCTGAGGGTCAAACCTCTCATAAACCTCCTAATCATCTCAGCCTCGTCTGGTAAGATCACCATAGCATAACGGGACAAGGCATAAAATCGAATCTCATACTCAGCCACAGAAATACCCTCCTGTGTCAAATGCTCAAACTGGCGTCTACGCTCCTCCCTCAAGCTACGAGGGACAAATCTGTCAAGAAAAGCCTGTACAAACATAGCCCAAGTCATCGGTGGAGAACCTGCTGGCCTGGAATCAATATAAGAGCGCCACCACTGCTTAGCTGGACCACGCATCTGCAAGGCAGTATAATCAACTCCGTGGGAGTCAACCAATCCCACACTCTGAAGTCTCTCATGACAACTGACCAGAAATTTATAGGCATCCTCACGCTGATCACCCTGAAACTGCGGTGGGTCCATCTTCCTAAACTTCTCAAACCGACGCTGCTCATCATCAGACATAATTGCCCTAACCCCACCGGCTGCTCCTACCCCTGGTAGAGGCATACCATCATACCTCGGTACTGGATGAACCACTGGACCCTGATAAATAGGAATGGACTGCTGATCTGGGGTCTGGGCCCCCACCCTAGCGTGTGAACCCTGTGGAGTACCTAATGATCCGCCTCCCTGAGCAATACTCTCCAAAACTCCCAGAACCCGAATCAAGGTATCCTGAAGAACCGGTGTAGCAACAAATCCCGGTGGTGCCTGACCTGGGGCCATACCATCAGCTGGAACCTGAATATCATCATCACCTGCCTCAAACTCAACCTCGAGAGACCCCACCCTATTAGGAATCTGAGTGGCTCCCCGAGCTCTCTCTCTACCATGACCTCTGCCCCTACCACGTCTCCTACCCCGTCTGCGTGTCCCAGCATGGGCAGCCGACTCAGGGGCTGGTACGGGCTCCTGACCATCGTCCTGAGATGCACGAGTCCTAACCATCTGTGCGAGAATAAAACAAGAATCTCAGTATTTCAAATTAAAGGATCAATATTGCACGATAAGAAAGAAGAAATGAATATTTCCTAAAGTCCCATAGCCTCTCGAAGATAGGTAACGGACGTCTCCGCACCGATCCGCGAGACTCTACTAGACACGGCTTGTACTTGTGAGACCAATGAACCTGGGGCTCTGATACCATCTGTCACGACCCAAAATTTGGACCGTGATGGCACCTATCCAACCCTCCGAGATAGGTAAGCCAAGAACACAATCCCAAACATAATATCCCAAATGTATATAAGCGGAAGAAATAAGAGCAAAATAAAATCCAAATAATCTCCCAAAGTAGATTAATAGAGTAGTGTAGTCGAAATATAGATAATCCCAGGTCTGGTAGTCACAATACAAGCCTCTAAATACCGAAATCAAAGAAAAGTCTTGAGTATCTTAAAATGCGGGAAAATGCATAAAGATAAGAGTGGAGGAGATTTCAGCAGTCTCTGAAATCAATAGCAGCTACCTCGAATCTCCAAAGATGCTAACACTGAAGAAACCAAACTAATCAATGCCCAGAGGCCGTCGGATCGGTACCTGCACGGAGGGTGCAGAAAAGCAAGGGTGAGTACGAAACCACGTGTACTCAGCAAGCATCGTCGACCGACCCTAATTCAAAGTGGTGACGAGTGACACCACGTCAAACCTCTAAAACTACCATACAACCTGCACTCAGAAAGGCACCCTAACCCCACATAATAATCAAGTCTAACAGTCATAAGGATATCATAACACAGTCCAAGAATTCTTTAATACAGTGAGATCAAGAAACAGATATTCAAGTACTCATTAACTAGTACAAAATCAACATTTACACCTTACTCAATCTGAACAAGAAAAGGATGAATGCAATGCAATGCATATGCTTTGTACACACCTACCGAGCAATGGCTTCAAAGTCAGGACCCATGGGGGACTCACAAGGTCCATGTAGTGTGCAGGCGTGCACTCCGATCCCAATAAATATATTGTACAGGCGTGCACTCCGATCCCAATAATAGATAATAATAATAATGTGCAGGCGTGCACTCCGATCCCATATGAAATGCAATGCATGATGTGCAGGCGTACAACTCCGATCCCAAATCAACAATAAAATAAGCAAGGCATTTCATGTCTTGTGCCCGATAGATATCAATTCCAAAATCAACTCAGCCTATCAAGTGAGAGTATTTTCATTAGCTAGCATTTCCAATCATTTATTTACAATAGCAAATTTTCCCAATCATGCTAGCAAATAGGGAAAAACAGTTCAAAACAGACAATTAACTTATTTTAACCCCTCAAATAACATCGGTACCCGCATAGATGCTCGTCACTTCATCTATACGGGACCCCCATTCCCATTACTCCCCATTACACATAATTAACACATAAGCACTTCGAAAAAGAGTCTAAGAAAGTCTCAACTTGCCTCAAATCGACCCAAGAGTCAATTTACAAACTTGCCCTTTCGTAAAGCTTCTGAATGGTCAAAACCTGTTCAATTACATAATCCCCGTAAGAATACAAATCTAATGACACCCATTTATAAATTCTTACTCTAAGAATCCTAGGCCTAAAATCTACATTTGTCAAAATAATAGTTAATAGTATCGTAAGAGATATCTGTAGAAGCTTAGGGCTAAGAATAAATTAGAAATCGTGAAGTCGAGAAACGCAACCAGTAGAGAACTATAACTAAAGGCACCAAAACTTCAATACACTCATCACAATGATTGGTTATTATTACCTTATCATAGCACTAATCCCTCCAATCATTGGCCTCAATTTCCTCCCAAAGAGTTTTCAAATTCAAAAGATTATATACAAACCCACCTTAACAGTACTAGCAATTCACGAGAATTCCTTATCAATATCACGTTTTCAACAACCCATAGTACACTAACCAACGTCATTACTATCATTAACCTAACAAAATCTCCACCAAATTGTTACTTAATTATTACGAACTATTAATTACCTACCCATTTCATCATACTCTAATTATATAATTCTTGTTGTTAGTCTACAGGCTGCTGCCTAACTTCTACCCACCCACATGCATCACTGCCACTATTTGCCATACTATTTTTGTTATAATTAAGTTATAATCAACCATTAATTAATCTTTCCAATTCTATTGCACTAGGTTTAGCTATCAATTTCCTCCAAATCTCATTAATTCACCCATATACCCACCATGTAAATCCTAATCTCCTCACATTATGATAGATATAGAAGTAGGTAGGTAAGGCAGAAACAAATTATTCACACAAATACTCTACCTGAAGATGTCGAGACACTTCTCTTCAAAACTGCGACATTGAAACTGTAGGTTCGTGCCCCTTTTCTCCCAATTTATGATGTTATTATTAATAAATATGGTAGACCCTTCCACTTAAATTCATTCTTGTATTGGCCACATAAGTAAATAAATTATGGTTTTGACCCATTAAATTACTAATTATCTAAAATACCCGAAATTTCTAATAATTTCTCGGAATTTGTTTGGAACCTCTTAGAAATACATCAAGTATGTAAATTGACTAAAAAGCACATTTCGAGCCTATTGAAAATATTGAAACACCAATTTGAGGTCGTCTTGACCTAAAGTAGTTGTATTCAAACTTAGCTATCTTAGGACTCAAGAATTCAACCAATGACTTAAATCGCTCCGGAACACCTCGAAGTCTGTACTATCCATTCCCAAAAGTCATAAATCACATCTAAAAACTACGACGAGGACCAAAATAAGAAAAATTCATCGAACGATTTGGAGGGTCGTTACAATAATACAAGAGGGGGAGATTATTAGAAAGACAACATAATTTGTGGCAAATACTTTTATTAGTAAAGTGGACAAGTAATTTAATTCTTGCAAGCCAAATAATAGATATTATCAAAAACGTGTAGCTTGTTGTAGTATGAAACTATTGAAACTCACTTATAAATTTTTAAAAAAACATTGAAGAATAAAGATCATCAGTTTGATAGTACTACAAACTAACATAGGTAAATGTTTTTAACAAATATATTTCTAACATATTTTTTTAGCATCTCTAGCTCCCAAGATGCTCCTTACTATCCAACTAGCTTGTTGGGGCACAAGCACAGAGTTGAAGGGAGATGTTATGAACCCGATTAACCAAAAGACTGAGGTAAAAAGTGTGTTTGGGATATTGGAAAATTTTGTGTGGGACCCGGGGTAAGTTAGAGCAATCAAGCTATTAAAAGAGAATTTGATATTGTAAAAGGGCATGAAAATTATGTTGAAGCTTCGGCTTATGCTGTTATTCTCTCATCTCCCTTCTAAGGTCTAGTATCCCATCCCCTTCTAGTTACCTTCTTCTTCGCTTATTCTTCTCTTGTAGCATTGTTCATTATTACCTTGTTATTTCAATTCTCCATTGTAATTTGAATTTGGAAGTATAATATACATTAGATTTTGTTGAGAAATTCGAGTTGTTACAGGAGATTTAGATATTGAATTTCATAATCGACAAAATTAAAAGATTGATAACTTAATCTTGTCACTACATAAGGGGACGGGATGGAACGGGCTATGTATAAGGGACTAAAATGGTTAACACATACACATGATGTTACACTAAACCAAGCAACTCAAAATTTTAAGTGAGAAAACACAATATTGTTGTGTATACAAGAGACACGTATACACAATATCATCTAATTTTACATGCTTATAATTATAAACTCAATTACAAACACTTTATGAATACAATGACAACAACCAGAACTGTGAACTTATAAGCTCAACTATATCCTTTACAACATAATGATAGGGACGCATATCATTTATCTGCTGCATTCTGAAATTAATGGTCCAACTCTCCATCCTCTCGTTGTTTAATTGTTATTAAGCTCTCCTTATAACAATAAACCCAGCCGCCATATTCTGTCTCTTCAAAATCTGTATAACCTGGATCTGTTTTCAAGTCCGGATAATGAAATCCAAGATGCCTCGTCTTGTTTGTTCGTACATTATAGGAGACCAGTCGAGAAGCCATAGTAACCAAAATGAGAGAGCTATCATAGCAAGACTTAATACATGTGAAGCATTGAGAGGTAAAAGGTTTGTTCCAAACCCCTGGTTGGATCATTACCTATATATAGAGATCACATCTGCTAAGTCTGTTCAAGATGGCAACGGAATCATCAAGCAACATCAAACTCGCCCCAGCAAGGTCATCGTCTGGCCCTCCAATGTCTTCAAACGTCTCACTCCCAAAGTCGAATAAAAGAATGATGCATGTACAATTCCAACTTAGCAGCCAGTAATAAGCTCCATTCAAATAAGTAGTACCATATGTGAAACGCATATCTCTGTAGAGACGGGATTTGAAAACTTTAGGCTCGAAAATTCTCCATGAGTCCCTAGAACATGAATATACCGCTGCATATTCATACGGATCATAAACAAAGGAAACCATCTTATAATCATTAGTCAAGGGGTCTATTCCTAACCCAAAGCAATCAAACTCATTTTTGGCTGCAGGGATGTGTCTCACCTCCCTGATAGCAGGATTCCACAATGTATATGAAACGACATGATCAATTTCTCTAACCAAGAAAAAAACAAGCCGTTTACAGAACCTACTATGTTTGTCACACCTTTGAACCTCTGAGGATGTGAAGGGAGAAGTGATACACCATTATTGAAAATAAAAGTTATGGAATGGGAATCAGCATCATCAGGTGCACCACAATCATAAATCAGGAATTGAGGGGGATTATTCTTGCTACAATTCGAGTTTTGTTGAACGAATTCAGGTGTTTTGATCAGAGCACTAGTTCTTGCAGACGCATTTAAATCACAACAATGACTTACAGGACACCTCACTAGAATCTCCCTTGCTATATCTTCAGGAACAGCTCCACAATCGTCCATAGAAAACAAAAGATGGGACAAAGGCAAATCGGTAGGTTGACAATTGGATTCAACAAGCAATTTGGTTCCTTAATAGACAAGAAATTCCCTCATTTATAATTGCATCCTTCATTTCTGTAACCATATACTATATTAATTCATTTTACCAGCATTAAATTTTATTCTACATTTAATCATGGATACTTGTATACTACTCCCTTCATCCCATATTACTTGGTCCACTTTCCCCTTTCCACGCAAATGATAAATAAGAATAAAATTTTTACTAATTTATTTTTTAACTTTTTATACACTCTATTTTGACTAAATATATACGTGGGAAAAAAAAATTTAACAATAGAAAAATTCTTTTGGATCTTTTCAATATTTGTGCCCATGATCAAAACTGTTTTGTAAATTGATAAGTGATTTATAAAGAGTATTTTTAGTAATGTGGTCAAATATAATGAGTATGAGAAAAAGGGCATAATTTGGGACAAATATTTTTAGTAGTGTGGATAAATAATTTCGTTTTTGCAAGCTAAATAAAAGACATTATCAAACTACTTGTAGTATGAAATATGAAGCTCATTTATAAATTAAGACAGCATTGAAGAATAAAGATCATCAGTATAATAGTACCACAAACTAACATTGGTAGATGTTTTTATCAAATCTTTTAGCATCTCTAGCTCCCAAGATCTTCCTCACAATCTAACTAGCTTGTTGGGGCACAAGCATAGAGTAAACATGGCCTTCTCAGGGAGAAATGCAACTTGTAGAAAGCAAAATCTAAGTCTGACGGAACAAAATTGTAGGCCTTCCAGAGGCAACGAAAACTGCTTCACGCTTTCAAGGACCATTTTCCTTACGAGATGATTTGTGGTGACGCTCTTTTTTATAACGCAATTGCTCTGGATCAAACCCGCCTTCCTCAGCTCCGTAGACGGCCCAAGATGGCGTAAGTGTCATGTAATCCTTACTTGTAAAGGGTCTTCCAGAAGCTACCTGTAGCACCATAGGTTTAAAAAACATTGATTACGCTATTAGAATGGGAATGGTGTAGCTATAATCTAATGTGTTGAAGCTTGAACAAGAGAAGTAACCAACCAGGTTGTGGAACTTCTCGTAGTCTATCCACGTGAACCATTGACCGTCTATCTTAAACTTATCGACTTTAGCCAGAAGAACACAGCAAGAATGCACATGCTCACAAGCAACCTCATACTCTCCGTTGCTCTTTTTAGCCAAGGCCTCAGAGAATTCTTTCACATCAGAATGCCAAGGGACATTCTCCATTGTCAACTTTGATGTAGCCGACCTGTGTAAAACCCTTCTGATTACTTAACTGAACTCTTATGCAATGAGTTTTGAAATCAAATCAACCTTGCAGAAGAGCGGGAAAAGAAAAAAAGCGAGAGGGAGAACTTACGATCCACAATAAGTGACACCTTTGATTTCAATGAAATCAGGTTTTCCAATGCTGAATAAGCTAGAATATGCATCCACCTCTTCTGTATTCCACCCTTTAACCAGTGTCAAACGATAGACAGTTCTTTGCTGCTTCTCCTTGAGAGCTTTCAAGGAATCCTAATGAAATCAGAATCACAAACCAATAGTGAGCCAGTCTGAATGGTAGCATACAAATATGAAAAAACAGAGAAAATATGGCAAATTAAAATTTTGTTTCCTGTGGCAACGGAATTTTTTTAAGAACTGATAAAGTAACCCTTTTGAACTTGCCTCTCACTGGTATTTCACAAAACAACAGTTTGATACATGCTGCTATGGTTTACTAGTGTGCAGCTGATAACTCTAACTTAACTGTGTTTTTCGACTGTTTTCCCCTCCTTTTTCATAAGGGCTGTTTTCCCATTCCTTTTGATCCATCCATTAGCCTATTAGATTTTCCTTTATCTTTTTGTTTGAATCGGACAAATATCTATATATTCATGACACTTACAAGAAATCGCTCCCAGAAGTCTCCAAATAGTGGTCTGTCAACTGCTTTTAAGCTGTCCTTTGTACCAGCGTCTACACTGACATACAACTGTACATTAAAGATGAAGCGAGATTTAGATATGGAATTTGGATATTGACATACTAAAAAGATTGATAAAGAAAGACGAATACAGCATAGTAGACCTGTGTGATTGGTTTCAATAACCTAATCTTGTCAGGAAACTGTGCATTAGTTACAAGAAAAGTCGAAATCCGCCTCTTGTGCAGCTCATCTACAAGTGAATTTATCTCTGGATACATAATAGGCTCACCAACCAGTGACAAGGCGCAGTGCCTGGGAGAAAGACCCTCAGACAAACGCTCAGCTTTAACACCTGCAAGGGTGGGATATTCTGGTCAATAACAAATACGTCCTGAAGAGAAAGTTGACAATATTATTAATTTTGGGATAGCTGATACTTTCAGCCTATTTCAAATTTGGAGGGCCATACAAGCAAAAAAGTGGAAGGGCATCGGTTTTTTTAATAAAGAAAATACGTATGCAAGGTGGAAAGGACATCATGTTTATCCAGACAGATTAAAAAATTGAGAAATGTCTGCATCCGCTTCTACATATCATGTCCTTAATGAGTAGGGAAGATGCGGATGAGGAAGCAAATGGAGAATGAGCAGTTAGCAATATCAGTTTTACCATTTTTATTCAGAAATCAGAAGGCACTTGAATCAAAATTAAACATAACCCAACCAAGGTACTTTTTCTTGAATGGACACAACAAAACGACCTGACGAGCCATGTGGAATACAATCACCAAATGATTTCATCAACCAAGCACATTATTTCTCATGTGGCATTGCTCAACTTCCCTAAAAGTTCACAGAGAAACATATATGTTCATGTGTACCAAAATACAAACCTGGAACGCCTTTCATCTGTTTTATCATTTTGGTATGCAAATCTATAGCTGTGTCTACAATCTCAATAGGATCATCCATCTTCCACGTCCAGCTCTTCCCAACAGGGTTTGTGTGATGTCTCCAACAAAAAACACATTTGTTCGCACATGCTAAACTAGGAGTGGCCTCCATGCACCTATGCAGTGGAAAAATGCAAATCCAACTTTAAAATCAGCATACAAGCCAATGCAAATCCAACTTTAAAATCAGCATACTAGCCTAGGAAGTAAATAAATACCGAGCCTACTTAATGATGTACAAGAGGTCAATGCAGTAGAACTTTTTCTTGTTAGCTCCACGATCTATTTAGGCAGTAGACAAGTATGGGAGCTAGCTCTGTTTTGTACTTACTGAATCTTCTTGATACCCATCAATAACCCTCTATAAAAGCTTGATTAATTTTGTAATCTCTACAGACGGTTCAATCAGCTACTTCATAGGAGATTTTCCACAAAGGGCCTATTTGAGACAATAAAAAATGCTAGCTCATTTTCTGGTTGTTCATTGTGTAATATGGAAGGTTTCCTCAGTGAAATAATCTAATGCCAAATGCAGTAAAGCAACTTATATGCTTTAAATGCACAATTAATTTGCTATTCTACTCTTACTCCATATTACATGCCTCTAAAAACACTTTTTCTTTTGATAAGCACATTGAAACATAATCACGAGCTTTATTTTCTTATTCACTGCATACTTCATCAACTCTAAGAATTCTAGCACTCTAAAAAACTTCCAGCAAATGGATCTCATCGTAGTACCACAATGTTTCAACTTGAACACAGAGAAGATATTGTCGAAAACTCAAATACAATCATGTCAACCAAGGATCAAAAAACGACTACACAACTCATAGACAGAATACAATAGTAAAAATGTAAAAATCTATAAACAATCATCTGTACTGGAAAGAAAAACAAACAATAACCTGTGACTCTCAATGCCGTAAAATGAGTGCTTATAGCAACCTCCACGCCCTCTAAGTTGTGATTTTGTCCATCTACAAAGTTTCACACCGCTATGCGAACCAATTATTTTATATCCCTGCAATTTCATCACCAAATAAACTACCTTAAATAAATCCACCAATTAATCCAACTAATTAATTTGATACTACAGAAATTACCTGTTTCTCCAAACTCGCCCTAATAACTGGAGTTACCATCGCCTTCTCTCCATTCACAACTCCACCATTCGACTTCCCATTAACTAACCTATCATCTCCAACTCCTTTCTTTCTCGAAGGCCCTTTCCCTGCAATATCCTCAAGATCAACCATTCCTGACCCCTCGTCATTTTCCTCCAACTCATCATCATCATATTCCTCGTCATCGTCATCATCTCCCTCTTCACTAACATCACCAACTCCTTCATTCCCTCTATTCCCTCCTCCTCCATTCTCACCCCTCAAAACCCCAACAACCCTCTTACTCCACTCCCCAAAAACCTCATCCAAATTCCCCTCATCAACATCACCTTCACACACCTCCAACACCTCAACCCCACCAAGCCTCCTCAACTTCCTCGAAAAATCACGTGCCACAACATTAAACTTCTCACCATAACTCCCACTCCCAACGCCAAAGACCGCAAATTTACACTCACTAAGTAACAAACCCCCAACTCTAAAATCATCAACACTCTCATTCAACCAATCAACAAAAAACCCGCCATTTTCCGAGGCTTTCCCGCCCTCCCACGTAGACGCAACAATCAATACAAAATTCTCCTTATGTAAATCCTCGGGCTCGTATTCTTTCGGGTCAACAAGATCGAATTCAAACCCGTTAAGTTTCAACAAAATGTGAAGATTTTTCGCAAGGGTTTTAGAAGTACCCGTTTCGGATACGAAGAAGATTTTGCCTTTCGGGGTTTTGGGATTATTAGGGTTTAAGGATTTGAGGCGGCGTTGACGGCGGCGGGATTTGTAGAAGAAGTAGAGAGTGGTGGCGGAGAGGAGCGTGAGGATGGCGAGGCGCGTGGAGTAAGAAGAGATGGAGAGGGGCATTTTGGGTAATTTTAGGATTTGTTTGGTACAACGTTAGAGAGCTTTGATCTTCAGTTCATCAATGGCGGCAAATGGTTTTTGTGAGCTGAAAACGAGCTCACAAAATGGCAAGAATGGTCCCTTATGTTTAGGATAGGTTCAAAATAGTCTTTTACTTTCTGTTAAATATTTATCACTCTAATTAGTACTATTAGATTTGACAAAAATTGTGAAAAAATAAATTATTAACAACAAGGAAGTCCTATCGAATATTTAATTATGCAACACAAAACATTGTGTCAAATTCTAAAATGAATAAAAACGAATAATCTAAATAACAAAAGTTAGTATCTTGAGTTCCTACTAATTTCATAACTCGCAAAAAATTAGATGCTTCATTGAGGAGATGTGAGAGGTTGAATATGAAATATGTGAGAAGAGGTAGAGTTCGATTGATAAAGTACTAGGAAGAAGAGTTGAAGAAGTATTAGTGAGAGGTGATTAGTCATGACATGACATATTTGCAAGTTGCAATCTATCGATAACATAACCCCTAAATGGAGATCAAGGACTATTGTAGAAGATTAGTAGGCAGTCGAACATTGTTTAGTTTTCTTTATTAGCATTATTATTATTAGTCTCCTATTATCCTATTGCTCTTTATTGTTATCAATTTTTTTCTTTGTTTCGATCATCATATTATTTGTTGTTTCTAGTGTTCTTTTCTCCATTATGTTTACATGGTTTCTTCACCACTGGATTTTTTCTTAGTGATTTGGATATGCTTTATTTGAGCCAATGCTTCATGAAAAACGACCTCTATATTTTCACAAGGTTGGAGTAAGATTACTTATGCACCACTTTTATTGAATCGTATTTGTGAAATTATACTAGCATGTTACTATTGTCATAACTCCAAAAAAAGCTAATAGATATTGTTCATTAAATATGTGACGAGAGATATTAACTTTTGACAAATTTACAAGATCATAACTGTCTATAATCATTTGAGCGACTTTTTTTTTTTTAACCTAAAATTTATTTATTTCTTTTATTTAATTGAAAACTTGAGAGTGTCTTTTGGCTCATTTTTCTCGAGTAATTACAATTACATCCATTTAGGGTTTAAGGATAACCTATATAGTCCAATTCAAGAATTAAAACTTTGCTTCACCATTTTTGTATAAGTTGAAGCTTTTGCACTAAAACCATCACCCTTCTTTCCCCAAAACCCTTTCTATAAAACCCATCAAACCCAGAAGAAGATAAAGAAGAAAGTAGAGAGAAATCGGTAAGTATTTCTTCTTTCAACTAATCTTGCTGTCTATTTCAGTTTTTGAGATAAATTGATTTTCCCTTGTGTAAGAAATTTATGTTTTTCTTTTTCCGTGTATATTGGATGTATATATTTTGAATGTCTATTGTGTATAATCGAATGGGTAGGCTAAGAATGGTATGTTTTGTTACTGATTGGAGGAATAATCAGTAAATCACGGACAAGTGGTTGGGCACCTCCACCGTCGACGGGTAGGTTGAGGGTTCGAGTCACGTTGGAGGATAAGTGGGAATACTATTGGTCCTCTAAGGCTGGGGTCAAGGGTGGAGCTAGGTAGAGCTGAGGGGTTTATCTAAACCCCCTTTGGTGGAAAACTTTTTTTTTTTTAATGTATATGTAGTAGATGTTTAAGTGGAGCCTTGGAGTACCTAGTAAAGTTGGCTCCATGTGAGGAGGTCATGGGTTCAGGCCGTGGAAACAGCCTCTCGCAAAAATGCAAGGTAAGGCTGATTTACAATAGACCATTGTGGTCCGGCCCTTTCTTGGAATCCGCGCAAAGTGGGAGCTTTAGTGCATTCGGCTGCCCTTTATATATAGTAGATGTTGAACCCCTTCAGCTTCTTCGTGTGTTTACTTCTTCCTATTTCGAACCCCGTTGAGAAAATCCTGACTTCGTCACTATGTGGGGTGGGGAATAAATGAAAAAAAGGAATCAGTAAATCATGTAATGGAGATGTCTTATGACCCATAAATCTTTGCTGTGAAAAGTAGTGTTTTTGCTGCAATTCGTTTGGCATCGTAGAGGAATAATAGTATTTCTTTAATCTCCTGCAGTTTTTTCTCTAATTCAATGAATTTAGAGGATAGCGTTTTAAATTTCTCTGATGAAGACGCGAGCTTCGAGGATGATGAAGATGTTAAAATGAATGATATTGAGGAAGGAGAACTGGTTGAGAAGATTTCTAAGACTGGATTAGAGGAAACTGGTGGTGCATCTGCCAGCTCCATAAATCCTCCTTCAGGCAAAAAAGGTCGGAGATGCAGGAAGAAGAAGAAGGGGAAGAACAAACATAAGGGAGGTTCTTCAGGTCCAAAGGTCACAGACATTAACAGGTTTGTTATCCTAATCATAGCTGTTCACCAAATGCATATTATGATTACCAATGAGATCTTACGATTATTTCCATACTGAAAGCATTATTGTGTATGCACTAGTGGCATGCCTTTGGATATAACTTAACAGGATTATCAAGGGAAGATAGTTGTCTTGGATACCATATGACTGATGCATAGGTTTATTTGCTTTGTTAATCTAGCTATATGTCCCAGTTAACATTCCTTCCTTTGCTTTGGGAAGTGATCTCATGGAATTTTATATTGCTATCAACCACCTTGCTGTGGTTGTGTCAAAGGTTAATCCTTTGGTCAAAGTTGCTTAGTTTATATACCACTGTCTGTTGCACGAATTGCATCTTCTTTTGTTGTATAAGGCTCTGACTTTTCTCTCTTTGAATTTTTGACTTTAGATTCGTTTTGGATGTCGGTAGACGCTTGAAAGAGAGGAAATCTTATCTCATATGGACTGCAGTTGGTTGCCTCGGCGTATCTGCTTTGAGTGATCTTGTCAAAGAGGTATGACTTTTGTTCTATATGCTTGTTTTTTTTTTTGAAGGATGATTTTTGCTTCTGTCATATTTCTTGATGGTTTTACTGATAAACTTAATTTTGCATTTAGACAAAATGTTAGCATAACTTCACCAAACATGGGCCTCCTTCTCCATGTTGTTGCCAATAACGGTGGTCTTTTCATTATTTCTCTAGCTACCAGAAATCGGGCATTCTAGAATTACCACCCCCTTGGTCTTTGCTAGATTGAGAATTATTCAATGGTTGCTAAGAGGTGAAGGATGGGTCTGACTCTTAACATGATTTATTTACAGTCTAATGTTTTTTGTAGTTTCTGATGCTCAATGTTGTAATACACTCACAGATGCCTCCTGGTGATGCCATTTTCACTGCTTTCAGTACTATGGACCTTTCCTCCGAGATAGCTTCTGGCGGAACTACTTTGTGGTGTCTCTTTGGATTGATTCCAATGTTTTTGCCTGTCTTTGTTGTTTTACCCCATGGTATGCACATAGCAATGCGAAATGCATAAAATTTGCATCTTTTTCCTCTCTTTTTTTCGCTTCTGTTTTTTTCTTATGGGAGCTAAAGGGTTGAAGAAGTGGAGAAAGTGTTCTAGAAAGTTAGTGGGAACTCCCAAAGGGTTAACCAGGAAATGAGAACAAAGGCTGAAGCATTAGGTGGAATCTTCTAATTCCGATTTGTCCCGGTCTGCCAAATAACTCTGTCAATTAGAGCTCTCAGTTTAAGTAGTGAAAATTATTTGTGTATTACTTTGACAAAATAATGGGCATTTTGTGTTTTCCCCATGTTAGCTAGGTTATCTAGGTTAGAGAATTTCTGAACAAGTTTATCTAGGTTAGAGAATTTCCAGAACATGCTTTATCAAAATAAATAAATAAAGATTGCTTGAACTTTTGTTGCGTTGGAATTTCTTTAATTAATAAATGTTAGTAACCACTCACAAGGAGGTGCTCAAGGTAGGGTGTTGTTCATTATGGAGGGGAAGTCTTGGTGGTTCTTTTGATATATATGGTTGAATGAACTTCTAGAAATTCGTCTTTCTTCCAGGGCTTCTGGTGTAGTAAACTTATAGACAGGATTCTGTGTTTTCTCACACTAATAACTGTCTATAAAAGCGTTGGAGAGAGTTTACCTTTTGGTTTGTTGGAGTATGTGGAAGATGTTACACGTTATGTGTGTACTACAAAAAAATTAAAACCTCACTCATTCAACTGAAGTGTTGAAGGGAATCTGCGTTAGGGTATATTGGAAGACAGAAATTACATTTTATCAAATATAACCAACAAAAATTAGTGTGAGACTTCACCGTTGCTTGGCCGTCTGAAGTTACGCGTCCCACTAGACAATTCACTTGCTTACTCTTATTCTTTATCTTATAAAAAAAATCGCTTGCCTACCTCTCTCCCCTTTTCCGCTACCAGTTTACCGTATCTCCCCAATTTTCTCTCCGCTTAAGAATTCACAGACTGTTTATTTTTATAAACTTTATCTTCTTTTCCTCATTTATAAATCTGTCTATATTTTTCTCTCATCCAGGAAAAGAAGATTAAACAGAAAAAGGGAAAAGGAGAAAAAAAGAGATCAAAGATAAAGCAAAAATGATTGAAATCAACTAGTTTTTTGGTATTGAATGTTCAATAGCGGTGAGGTCGTGCTGGTATATTGTTTTTGTGAGTACTTAGGTTGGTGTGTATTCCCCTGGCCCTGGGAGTTCTCATGGTTATCAGGGTTTGTGAGTAGTTTGCTGCATAGTTCTTTTTAGGCTGAAAAGTTGGGCCAAAAAGAGAACTAAAATTCTGGACACTTAAAGAGGCAGAGCTTCTTTCTTTTTCTGTAAAGAAAGCTTCTGAGTTTTATGCTTGAAAATGAAAATCTTGCTCTGGAGCCTATTTGGCTATGCAGTTTTACACAAGGGCAAGATAAATGGGTTACGTTTTGTTTTTGATAACTAGCCACCAAAAAAAAAAAAAGAAAGCAGCTTTGCCTTTGGTTAACAAAGATGTACCTACCTATACAAGAAAGAGGACCTTTGGTTAATGAAGGATTGCATGTATGTGTTGTGGCTATGTATACTATGTTTTAAGGCATCATATCCCATGTCTGCATATCTAGTGTGAACTCAAAGAGAAAAGTTACAGTTATCTCATAAATTCACTTTCCACGGTAGTTCCCATCTTTCTATCCTTTTCCTCGAGGAGATCTTGGCTGCTGGAACCGTTTTATGTGATTCTTGAGTTCTCCAATTATGAGTCAGTTGATGATGATGCAGTAAAATTTACAGGTGGATGCAATTCAGACTTGTGGTGGCCAGAAGACTGCTGATGGCAGGCGTTACCGAACAGGTGGTGGAATATTGTGGAGCATCCTTAAAGTGCGAGATCCAAATGCATACAAAGAGATAATGACGAAAGGGAAGGAGTTTGAGGTGGGTCATAATTCTTTACATTTTATTTAGTTCATATTTATCCCCCGTGCATGTGGCACTTTTATTGCCCAACCCGGAAACTAGGTAGTCACCATCATTGATCATGAATTCCATAATCAGGATTAGTAAAAATGAATATTTTTGACAATGCTGAAGGTTTTTGTTCTGTCTCAAACAAAGGAGAAAAAATTAAAGAAGGTAACCTTAAAGAAAGGAAAGAACCTTTATTAAAATGCGTTATGGAGGTGCTTTTAGGATTTTTATATGTATTAGTTAAGTTATAGAATATGTATATGGGTTTTTTCTTCATAGTTTACTACGACTGCTGCTGTTGATCTGCTAGTTGCTTATTGTCCTATTGTGTGTCCCTATATTCCAGTGCTTCATTTCTGTATTCCTTTTTTCAAACTACTTGGAAATGTTTTATTTAAGCTGAGGGTCTATCGGAAACCACCTCTCTATCTCTACCAGGTAGGGGTAAGGTCTGCGTACACTCTACCCTCCCCAAACCCCACTTGTGTGATTACTCTGGGTATGTTGTTGCATATTACAGTGCTCACTAAGAGCGTAATTTTGCAGAAGCAGTTTAAGCAGGCTAAGATCAAGCAAGAACCGCTCCAAAATAAAGAAGCTTCTTTGGAGAGATCTATTCAGACAATGGGAGACAAGATTACAGCCAATTCTTCAGATGTTTTGTTGCAGCAAGATCCTATTGAACAGTCAAGTAGTGGAGCCAAACGTGCATCTGTTCATGATAGGATAAGGATGCCAGTCAAGTATGATGATCTATTTGATGAAGGAAAGGATTCAAAGGAGCCGTTAGCTTTAATGCCTTCGGAAAAAAGCTCATATGATGTGGAGTGAGATGATCCTAAGGGTATATAAAGTTGACGTGAGTTACAAATTACGATCAGCTAAGAATAGGAGATTTGAGAAATGAATAACTTGATTTTTTTGATATAGCCTCATATTACGGCTTGGCAGGTTGAATTTCACTTATGAACTTCTAGATGCCCTGGGCATTCACTTCCCTTTTATTTTGTTGACCATCTTATTCCGAGTAAATACATATGTTTGCAGTGGCCAGAAGTTTTTCCAGATCTAATGAAAATTTTGCAATTTTTTCAGGATCGAAGCAAATCGTATACACCATATATGGTTTTTTTATTCTGAAATTCTTTTGAATGAAACTCACCAAATCATGGCCATCCTTTTGAAGTTTTGCCTGGTGCCTAGGACTTTTTGGGTATTTTGATAACCAACCAAGTGACAATATGGCGAAGAAATGCTCAATTCTTTTCTAATTGTACCTATCGGGTGAACATGTAGTTGGCAGGCCTAGGCGGGAGGAGGTTGATAGTGGATCGGGGATCCTTATCTCATGAGCTATTTTTTGAGGCTGAGTTAGGCTCGATGTGCATCTTTTAAAACTCAATATCACCACTGTGGTAAGAAGTTTGATATAAACCTCTACTTGTATAATACATGTTGGATTGAAACAACAGGTCTGTCAATCCCAGAAATGTAAGTTACCATTTAGCGTTGGTTGCAAATGAGTGCTTATTAAATAAAGTTGCTTGCAATCACCTTTCACTGGATTGTTTACACTGTCAATGCTTTAAAACTCTAATGAAAAACAGAAATGTTACTATCAAATTTGTGATTAACGCCGCAGCAAAATAAGGAAACAACATCATGGTATAAGATTCACATAATACTCTGCCAACAGAGAGAAAGGTTGGATAAAAACGATTTCAATTTATGCACAAACATACCAGTATTCAATCAATGGTAAGAGCAAAAATATATCACTTATGCACTAGTTGCTAAAAAGTTTTCTTTTCAGCGACAATTCAACAATGACTATTAAGCTTTGGCATACATTTTCGAACCCAATCTCTCAAACTCACAACACCTAAATTCTGGATCGACCATTTCTTTTTCAATATGTGAAGAGGGAGGCCATGAAATTGGTACAAGGAGTCACAATTGTTGGCAAGAACGGCATTGTAAACAGCAGATCTTGCAACAAGATGACTGGAAATCTGGAAGTATAATGTCGCATCTTTTTATGCGGTATCCAAATAATCAAATGACTTGCCTCTGAGCATTCATCAAGGTCTCCACATTGTCTTTTGTGCACAAAGGATGCCTTCCTTATCTTTCGCAAAAGTCATTCGTATCTCCCAGTGCAAGCTTCTCAATATTTTCTCTAGTGGATCAAGTATTTCAACCTTGTCACGTATAATTCCCCAGCCACCAGGCCGTAATATACGGTCCATCTCAACCACAATCACAATGGGATGCTTGCATCTGCAATGAATGATCATGAAAACAAATCACTTAGCTCTGAAGAAAATTTAAAGTCTGGAAATGGAAAGTTTAAAACTTTATTCCCACAAACTTTAAATGTTTATTTACCATTATCATACTTTAGTAAGCATGACACAACGTTAAAGCTATACGAATTACGTAACTGAATTAATTTCTTGAGCGTTCCAAAATAGCAAGTAGAACATCAAGAAGAATGACAAGCAGAATCTTCTTCTATGGTTAGGCCCTACAAAACCCTTGGCATCCGAGGAAATATCCGTGATAGTAAATGGTACAACCGTGTATGGCTGGAAAAGATCTGGGATCTGATTCTTCTTTCATCCATATGACTCAACATAGAAAATAAAGAAAGGAGTCAAGGGAGCAACAAGAATTTTAAATGCTTATCCTAGCAAGTGAGGCGAAGGGGAGCCTTGGAGTAACCGATAAAGCTGCTGCAATGTGACCAGGAAGTCACAGGTTCAAGCCTTGGAAACAGCCTTTGGCAGAAATGCAAGGTAAGGCTGCGTACATTAGACTCTTGTGGTCGGGCCCTTCCCCGGACCCTGCGCATAGCGGGAGCATTAGTGCACCGGGCTACCCTTTTTATCCTAGTTAGTGAGGGGGGACCAAACTTTTTTTCCCTCGGGGGAGCAAAACCGCATCGATGTCCCTATGTTACAGTTATAGGAACAACAACCAAAGGATCCATATAAAATTTATGAGGGGAAAAAGTCAAACCTGTTTTTAAGCCTTGAGAAGAGATGATCTGCATGTAGAAGGTCGTATGATCTTGGATAAGTACCAAAAGCCTCACACCAGTCGTGGTACATGCCAATAAGTCCTCGTTCAAAGACTATGGGAAGGGTGTTTGGTGCATGCACAGGAATAACATTCATCACCCACACCTTCTTCTGTGCAAGAGCTGCTGCAAATCTGTGTACAATTAAAAGAAGAGAGAGATCCAACAACATATTAATGAAGTGCAAATGTTTGAGCCTCTTCCATCAAATGAACAAAAGGTAGGGGCTTACCCTCCATTGATAGCTTTCATATCCATTACATTCCGAATGTTGGACCAATCAATACCTAAGCCAACTAGGTAAGAATTGTCAACAATAGCTTTCCAATGCTCACTGTCAGCGATCAATTTCTCTCTATCGTTCATCCAGTCAGGAAAAGTTTCAAGTCTCTTTGGCCATTCCTCAGGCCATTCGGTTCCTCGTTGTTCTATGGATTCAGGAATTGTGTACAAGCAAGATTTAATTGGCACATACCTGTCGCGGATAAATTAATTGAAATTTAACATTTGAGAGGATAAAGAAAGAAGCATGACATTTTCCGAAGCCTTAATGCTGCTTCTCTTTGCAGGTAAAGACTAAAGCAATTTTAGAACTGATGCGTTTTTGACTCTTCGGTATACCATAAATCATGCTTATTCTACCACTTCTGAGCGAGTTGTAGCTTGTTTGTATAATGACATAGGATGCTTAGATAAAAGCAAGGGGAAATCCCCTTCAAGACATGCACACAAATGTACATTGAAAGCAGGCCTTGCGCTCAAAGTCTTTGCTCTCAATGTCATTGAAAATACTAAAGTATAAGACATATGATTCAACAGCTGGATCCAGCCATATCAAACCACCTGATGACTGAAACATTTTAATTGCAGACAAAAGGCACCATTTTGCAAGAGATACAATGATGAGTTGTGCACTTATTTTCTCAAAATCAGTCGTCCGTATGCAATAGCGGAAGTAAGTGCAAAAGAAATGTAAATTGACCAAAAAGAGAAAAAGAGAGAAGTGTAACAACACAAGCTTTTCCAACTCACCAGGAAGCATCTGGGTTCTCGTTTTCTTTGCATAGAGGTGGAACTTTTTTCCTTCTCCACTGATATATGTCATTTGCTTGTGGTTTTTGGTATAACTTAATCCTGATATCACTGATTTCATCAGTTTTATCAGCGAGGATGTTCCAACAAATTGATGCTGTCAGCGTGGACATAGCTGGAGAAGAAAGTTTATGTTATGAGCACGAGTACTCTAAAAAAGGGCTTTCGTAAATACGTGCTGAAAAGAAAAGTAAAGCACACAAAATTGAAAATCTTAAGACGATGAAATCAAAATGATGGCTCGTCTTTCAAGTTTCACACAGGAAAAAGACTTTATAACAATACAAAACAATTTCAAGCTACAGGCCAGTAAATGACCCACCAAAAATAAATAAACAATAAATAACTATCATTATCTTCTAGATATAAACATGCAATCACCAAATACAAGTTCAAAAATAGCTGAAGATAAGAGTTCCATTCATCCAAATCGAGAGTTGCTTTAGTGAAAGTAACATGAATTTAGTGGCAAATCTTTTGGGAATGGCATGAGAATATTAGAAGTGAGGATTTCATGATTTCATACTATTCGTGACAGTGGAGGACAAGTGTGCACAGTGAAATGGTTTTCCTGTAGGAAGATAAGGTCTGCTAAAGGCATTGTCATCATTCAGGAAAGTATTTATTCATTAAACCAAAACATGCAGAAGTGTAACGAAACAGCCGTTTTCATCAAAAAAAGAAGAAAGAAGAAAAACAGAAGCCGTTTTCCTTAACATAAATAGATGACAAACCTTCCTCAACTTCAATGCTATTGTGCTTTGAAGACAAAATAAAATAACCTCCAGGCCTCAAAATTCTGTTCATCTCTATAAGATGCTTTCCCCCTGAAAGTAGACTAAATTAAACCTCCTGATATTACAGAAACAAGAAAAAGAAGTCTCTAGCAATAACTTAACACTAACCGTTAGAATGCCAAGATGCATGGCAATCACTACAGTGAATAGTATCAAATATGCCACTAGGAAAGGGAAGCCTCCGAGTTCCGAATGGGGTAACTACTGCTGGAAAACCACGCTGAAGTGCAACTTGTGCTAGATCCACAAGGTCATCTTTTAAGCCTAGAGTAAGTGTTAACACATCTTTTTCAAGTAGAGAAGCGACAAAGCTTGAATCTTTACATCCAATATCCAGCACAACACGGATATTCTTCCCCCATTCAATGTCCGGTGCCATCTACCAATCTCCAATATCAATTCACACATCAAACACAAGGAGAGACTCACAAGTAGTATTCAACTGACAACTAAAATAATCATACTACAGTTAGCAGTATCCTCTCATACCAGCCAGGCAGTCATCTAGTTTTTGAATCTAGCAACTTCAGTAAGAGAAACATAACCAGCATTACTGCATGCTGAAAACAAGTCATCTTTCATCTTCTCTACCAAAGGAAGATCATAATACAAGAGTAAAGCAGCTCAAGATGCTTCTTGTGTCAGGAGAATGCAGAAAATATTAGCCAGCTGTTTTTACACAACTGATCAGCTTTGGCAGATTTTTTCAAGCATGACTGGTGAATTTACTCATGCCAGAGGCTACAATTGAATTTATGAAGTGCTGTAAAAAGGTGGGAGGTAGGGGAAAGCAGAATAAATGGTGTAACTCCATCCAGCTTGTACATGGTGGACAACATGGAAAGTGAGAAATGCAACGTAATTTTTGAAGACAATAGTAACTCTATATAGTCTGTGTATTTTTGGCGTAATGGAGAATATGTGGAAGATACTGAATCTTTACTAGACTTTCTGAAAGCCTGATAGTAGCCTTGTAATAAGAACCTTAGAACAAGGTTCTTCTTTTGCGTATTCTGTTTTAAGATATGGTGTCCAGCAATTTTTTTAGTGCTGATGAATATAATGTTATCACTTAAAAATATATACATATGAAGATTCATCGACAACGTGGGCACATTTGTATGAATTTTTTGTATAAGATAATCATTAGACCTTTGAGCACTGTGATTGCTAGAGAAACAAGAGTCAACAAAAGGGACTCACCTCTTCTATGAAATCTAGGTAGTGTTGAATTCCACCTTTGGGTATAGATTGGTTCGTCGGAAAAGTGAGATATTCTCCGGACTCCATCATCCAGCTCCCTTTCTTAACAAATGCCTCTAGTTTCGGGTGTGCCACATTTTTATATAGGATCTGTATATATTATGAACTTAACATAAGAAAGAACAATTAAGCTGTATTAACTGAAGACGAGCTCGATTCTCATACCTTTAACTTACTCTCAGGCCAACTTACTGGAGTCTCATAACCATCAGGAGGAAGGGGAACAAGACACATCTGAGGTGCTCTAGGACAACTTCTTTCGTGATGCCGATAATTTTGCGACTTTCCACTGGCACTTTCAAAGTCAATGCACGGAATGTAATTGTGCTTGCTTCTAGTGCTACATAAATTCCAAGTATAATGTGCTTTTGGATCAAATAATGGTCCTAAATTCTTCTTGATCTTCTTCCCATTATCTCTAGATTTCTCATCCTCATCTTCCACTTTCTCATCAGCCTCTTTATCCAACTCCTCAGTATTAACTAATTCACCATTACCTTCGTTACCATCTACTGTCCCTTCTCCTTCTTCTTCTTTATTAGTACTTTCTATTTCCTCTTTCTCATTCTCTTTGCCATCCACTCCTTCTTCTTCTCCTCCTCCTTGTTTACTATCATTTTCTGTTTTTTCTTTCTCGTTCTCTTTAACTTCAACTACTTTTTTCTCTTCTTCTTGTTTATCATTTTCCATTTTCTCTTCCTCATTTTCCTCAGATCCTTCCAAAACTTGATTCTTTACCTCATCAACCTTCTTGGGTAACATCAGATCCTCACCTTTTCTCTTCCTAACACCTCCACTTTTCTCATTTTTATGCCAACTACCACCAGATTTTGACCTATCAACACTTTTCTTTTTCTCACCAGAACTTGATCTATGTTTCAATTTTTTATGATGGGGTTGTTCTTTCTTGGTTGAAGGAACTAAAGATGTAACCTTTTTCCTATTAGCAGATGAAATAGGTTCTCTAATATCATCAAAAGTGTCCCTTTGATAAGCTACTGAATATGAAGAAGGTGAAAATACAGACCAAATGAATACAAAACAAAGACCCAAGATTACTACAGCAGCTAACTTTACACCAAGACCATAAGATTGATATGAACCTTTTACCTTTCTACCAAATCTTGTTAAAGCTGTGTTGTGCTTCCTCATTGCAAAAACATCCCAGAATTGCAAAAAACAAGAAAAGCAACAATCTTTTTTGACCCCAAACAAAATCTTGGCAGCTGAAGAGAGAATTTGACAGTGAAGTGATATTCTAACTAAAGAAACTAGAAAGAGTGAAACAAAAGCCAAGATTTATTAGTAGATTTAAAATTTGTTTTGTTCGCAGTGGCAGAATCAAAATTTTCATAACTAAACACATGAACTAGTCAAAGAAATTCAATATCAAATATATATATATATATAAATTACACACATCCCAGAATTGCAAACAACAAGAAAAGATAAAATCTCTTTTGACCCCAAAACAAAATCTTGGCAGCTGGAAAGAGAATTTGACAGTGAAGTGATGTTCTAACTAAAGAAACTAGAAAAGAGTGTAATAAAAGTCAAGATTCATTAGTAGATTTAAAAGTTGTTTTGTTAGCAAATTCAGAATTTTTATTAAGGAGTTCAAAATTAAAAGAAATAAATACATGAATTAAGAATTAACTGAAGGAGATTCAACATCAATTATATATATATATAAATAATGTTAATCATATATAACTAGTACTTTCTCTGTCCCAATTTATATGACACACTTTCCTTTTTAGTCAGTCCCAAAAAGAATGACACATTTCTATATTTGGTAACAATTTAACTTTAAAATACCCACTTTACCCTTAATGAAATGATTTAGAGTCACACAAATATCTACAACTCATTTTAGACCACAAGTTTCAAAAGTCTTCCTTTATTTCTTAAACTCCGTGCCAAGTCAAAGTACATCATATAAATTGAGACGAAAGGAGTATAATTTTTCGTCATGGGTGCTTGGATGAACCACAGGCCATAAGCTAGCTCCACCTTATTGGTGTCGTTTGGTATGCAGGATAAAGTGGACACCTCAAGAAATTTATCAGATAAATTTTCATATATTTTTCAACCAAACAGATTATAAATCTCAATCTCATTCCACCAACTTGATATTTTTTTATTTCATCTTTTAGGAGAATTATAATCTCGAAATAACTTTGTTCGCGAACCAATTTAAAAATTTAAGAAGAGCAGTCACTATCTGGACAAAAGGATAAGTTTAAACATAGAGATTAGATTACATTAGTTTAGAATTTAATTAATACTTAACATGTTGAAAAAAAAGGTCTTTAATCAGGTTTTTTTTTTTGTAAAGTATTTGTTTTTTTTGTAATTAGTGTGTGTAATTTGCTGTAAAGAAGAAGATCTTTTTGGATTTTAAAATTCCTAGTTAAGTTAGTTAGTCTGAGTCCCATTCGTGACAACTTGCTACCAAATGGAGAGTGTCATGTTGGAATTTTTTGAGATTTTTATGGTCTCAATCACCTAATTCGAGTTTATTACCAAAACGAGTAAGTAATATTTTCGATCCTTATTTGGATCCACTATATTGGACTATAAATTTGAATCCTATTAAGAGGTTTACTAGAGATTAAGAATGTTGGAAAACAATAATTTTTCTTTTATTTTTTTCTGGAGAGTGAAGAATGAATTAAATATAGATCAAATAGTGGTTAAAGTATTGATTTTATAAGATTTGGGTGGTGAAAAACTATGTAAAGTAAAAAAATATTAAAAAATTATATTATAAAATTGCTATATTCATCTTCAAAGTTAAATACGAGCAATTAATACTTTTATTTATTTAACAGTGTTAAATGGATTATTTCATTTATATATCTAAATATAATGCGAAATTGTAACTTTTACATTTATATCTCAAAGACTTGCCAGTTGCCACAATTTAATAAAGAAGGTAGGCATGTGACAATTATGTCAATTGTCAACTGATATATTTGGCAAGGTTTTTCCCATCAAGTGAAGTCACTCAAAGACTTTAATCATGTTGATTAATATCCATGACCTTATTTCAACCAAGGGCCTAATAATATTGCAAGGAGGGCTCGTTTGGCCATCGATAGTTCGCCTTTTTTCCGGAATAATTTTTTTTATAATCGTGTTTGAATCTGCTTTCGTCCACTTCCACTAAATCCATGAGACAACTGCCACCACCAAGGTTAGGATAGATGAGAAGAACCACTTAGCATTTTTTATCTCTACTGGAATTTGAATCAGACACCTAACATTTTCAACCCACTTTTTTCAGAAATTTCCAGGAAACCATTTGGGTTTCAATTAGCTAGCGTTTCACCATAGATTTTTTAATTTAATTTTGACAAATTATCTTTAAATATCAATTTGACCATAAAATTCAATTTCTCAAAAAGGGGTTCAAATCAGTTTTTGTATTTTTGGACTTACCACTCAAAAATTCGAACCTTTTTTTTTAAAGTTACATTCCAAAAAATCACAACTTCAAAAACTCAATTTTTTGAATTTCAAATTCTATGGCCAAACAGGAGCTTAGTATTCCTGTTCGAACACAACTCCAATTTTCAGATACCATTTTCAACTTGAAAACGAATACTATTTCTTTTTCAAATTTGACAATTCGTATGCCGAAACGACTTTTAACTTGTTAAAGACCTCATCAAATGACACACATGGAAACTGATCAGATTCCAGTCATTGAACTTTTCATTACTCAAACTCTAGCAATACACTGCATTACAATTTACAACCCAAACCAAGTTTCTTTTTTTGTTGAATTTGCAGCCTATTCCTCTGTATATAGGACTATAGTATAGTCACTATACTATCTACCTGAATTCGCGCTCTACGGGACCAGTCTAATCTAAGTTTAAATAATCATACAATAAGATATGCTAGAATAGATAAGCTATACATGTAACATGTTGCTATACTTGAGGTAGGTAGCTATTGAGAAGTATTAGAAGATTGTGATTGATCACAGTCAAGAGGGCCTAGAGCAGCTGAGTTGTGGAATTCTCCTCAACTGAAAAATCTTGTGAAGAATTCATGTTCACCTTTATCCTGAAAAGAGCAAGTTGATAATTCAGACACAACTGATCAATTCACAATCTCATAAAGCATGTGTACTCTTTTAAGCAACTACATAAGAATGCCCAGCGTTGTCAAAGGCAAAAAGCTCTAAGAGCGCTCCAGCCTCCAGGTCTATGAGGCGTTAACAACAACATATTAGTGTAATCCCACAAGCGGGGTCTGAGGAGGGTAGAGTGTATGCAAACCTTACGGACCTTGTGCAGGTAGAGTGTGTTTCTGATAAGGCCCTATTGGGGCTTTAAGTGCAATTGAAATGTGGGCTCTAGTTTAAAAAAAAGGCGCAATGAAGGAAAAAGAGAAAAAATGTATATGTTTCAGGAAAAAGGTAACAAATTCATTCATAATGTTTTCCTTAGCAACTAATACACTTATTTGCCTACTGCTTGCCTTCAGGATAGAATGCATGGTCAATGAGGCTTACGCCTTAGTGCCTTGCCTACACCAAAGCGCAGCTTAACCGACGAGAAGTGTACTCCCTGAGCTTTTCTGAGCCCCAGAGATTAAGCACGCCTTAAATGAGCCTTTGACAACACCAACCCCTTCCAAGGACAGATGCAAATACTGCCACGCTCAGTTGCTCTTCTTCCCTCCCATTTTCTTTAGGAGGGCCAACAATCGATAAAGATTGATCTTTAATAGTACTGAAGTAGCATAGAAGTAGTTCTTTAGCTAAAAGAGATTTACATGCCAATGCTAGACCAAATGAAGGAATATAAACTGGTACTGCTAGTCAGAAAATACCTGTTATGAATGTTGACGTATTCATCTGTTTCATCCAATATCTCCTCCTGTTGTAAAGAATAACAGTAAAGAAACTCCAAAATGAGAAAGTAATACACAGAGGAAGTACAAAACTATGTAACAAAGAAAAGATTGATATGCATATTTATGTCTGAGAGAGGGGTGGGATGGGGGGGTGGGGGGTGGGGGTATGTCTGTGTGTACAATGAAAACAATGCCACAAAAAGGACAACAATTTAAATGAAAATCAGAATCTTGTGCACCTGAAGAAGCTCCTCAATGACATCTTCCATGGTAATAACACCAACAACTTCTTGGTTGAAAGGGATCTCTGGTATTGGATTGTTCTCCAAATCCAATATGCAAAATGAGCAACCTTTGTGTCTCTTCTTAAAAGCAGGAGTAGGAGGAGTTTTCTTTGGGACTTGGTCGTCATCGACCTTATGTAATGCAGTCTTAGTGTCATGCAAGTTGGATTTTAGTGTTGCACTATCAGCATCTGCGAGTATCAGTTCATACAACACTTAAAGTTGGTCAAATCATAAATTCATCAATTTAATAGAAAACTATCAAGTTTGATCACAGAGGATCAGTTTGCTTCATTCTCTGAGATAGAGGCAATTACAAGATACGAAGGACGTGGAGGGAGCTGATTAGAAGCCATTTAGCACAAAATGAGTGAAAAGTTAAACTGGATATTGCAGTACAAGACGTCTAAGGCTCGCAATAATGATTTAACAGAAAAACTAGGATAAGTAGCTACATGTACAGCCAAGACTTGTTCAAGGTTTCAGACCTTTATCATTCAGTGGCACATCTTTCGTCTCGTCCAGATTTTTATATACAACAGCAATGTGGCTATGACCCTTCTGAAACTCATTCAAGATGTCATACAGAGGCATGTTTTCAGAAACCCTGAAAAAATACCAATGCTGCACAATTAGCTTAAAATAAGCATTGCATGCTAAATATAATCTTATTCAACTGTAATATTTTTCCCTCTACAAGTATGCCACTCATATTACAGTTTCCACAATCTAAACTGCAGGTCTATGAAAAGGTTGTGAATATCTAGGAGTCCGATAGAATAATTAGAGAAAACAAATAAATTCTAAAATGAAGCTTGACGTATAAAACCATGAAGCATGAATTATATGAGACGATATCAACTGGTTTCCCTACTCTGGCTAAATTCTACAAGTTAAAGGGCCATGGTGGAAGCTAAACCAATTGCTAACCATGGCATCCTCAATCAGTTTGTTTCAGTAACCTTCAAATTACTATGTTTAGAGAAGAGATTACATAATTGCATCAGTGAATCTGAGCTGGATGGCTTAATCATTACATGAGATTATAAATCATTGCAAGTAAGGCAAAATGGATGCTAACCTGTAAAGTTATAAGGTGATATAATGAAGAAACCATAGTACAATAGTGAAGTGCAGAAAACATAGATGCGATTGTTGTTCAATTGTTTAAATTGGCTTTACTTTCTTTTCTGAGCGTCCCATAACCATTTCCCTTGAACCAACAAATTTTCTTTAGGTGAGCTTAAGGCATAATTAATTGATTGGTTATAAACATATACATTTACGAGAGGGAAGAACAGCTGCATTTATCCTTACCTTGGAATTTTTCTTATCAACATTTTCCTCAGGGGAACTGAATCTTCTTCTGAGTGAACTGCCAAGAGATTTTTAACCTGCCCGGGAAATATTTGTAGACAAATACAGAGCATGGAACACAATATCAGTAAGTTACAGACACATACTTGTGCAGAAGTAACACAGCAAAAGAAACAAGAACTCTTGATAAATGATGTTGACAATTAAACTTCAACACAATAAGTGAAATCCACAAGAAGGTAAAAATTGACTTCGGCATGCATGAGACTTATATTACCAAAATTAGTCCAATAATATTTGTCGGATTTCTGTAGTAAACAGGAACTCTGCTATGCCCCATTGTCATTATAGCATTTAGTGTTTCCCTGCATGAGAGGAACAGAGATATGTTATAGAACATAAAAGGTTTGTGAAAGCTTGATATCAAATCGAACAGCAACTTATAAACCCACAAGTTAAGTGTTCCGTTCAGATCGAGAGAAAAAGCCTTTGATATTGGAGTCATTGCATCTTTTGCAGTTTTTTCGGTCAACTCAAGTGCTCCAGCAATTATTGTTGTTTCGTCATGTGTCAAATCCCCTCCTTTTCCAGCCTGTCCTAGCAATAAGAAGCAAACAAGCTGAGGTATACAGAAAAATGAACAAACGAATTTGAAAACGAGGTTCAGCTATAGCACCTAATCTTGGTGAGATGAACTTGTTCGTGTAAGCAACAGTGTTTCATGCATATATACATATATTGCATGTCTAAAGATATATTTACACATGCTTAAATTAGCAACAAAAACTGAGAGTGAACTGTACCTCATTGCCATGGAAATCCATAAAAGTTTTTAGCTCAGCTCTTCGCAGAAGGGCAGCGTGCCCCTTACCTAACATCCAGTCCAAGACCTAGAAGCAAAACCAAGGTTGAAGTTAAAATCCCTTTTTCTTTATCAAGCTAACTATCAGATCCTTAACAACAGAAAGTAGCATGGAGAAATTCTCCCAATTTGCTGCATGAGGTTTTGGAAAAAAAAATTTCAAAACTCAAGATGACTGTCGTTATATCTTAATAAATATGATGATGGATATTCTACATATCCAATTATTAGCATGAGAAGTTTCTCACTTGTAAATTAAAAATAAATATATATAGAGAGAGAGAAAATGGAGTAACTCTGACATTATTACTATAACCAAGTAGATAAATATAAATGCAGAACAGTATTTATATGAACTCCTCCATTCAACTATATGTCGCATTCTTTTCATTTTTTTTCCAAGCTACAGAAAAGGAACAAAGCATACAAGTTAATCGCCATAGCGTATATGAGTCCAGATCTATCTTATGAGCTGTTAGTGGATTCATGAAGTTTTATTTCTTAAACCCAGTCATTTAACTCGCATTGTGAGTACACCGTGGCAACCAAACATACAGTTGGTGGAGCATTTCTCTCTCTGGTAGCAAAAATGGAAACTTGACAACTGAACATGAGTAAACTATAGGATGTGATTGTTGCCCCTAATACCTTACTAATTGGATAAGCAATGGGGAAGAATAACCAGAGAAGAAGCTGAACAAGGGGTGCTACAGTGGCTCCAACTGTCAATCCATAGCGAGTACAGATTGCTTGAGGAATTATCTGCAAACGTAAAAGCAACAAAGCCTAGTTACAAAACAAGAGACGAGCAAAAGACATAGCTAACAAGATGAAAGATTAAGTTGATGAATAGAATAGACCACCTCTCCGAACATGAGAATCAGTGTCACAGATACCAGTATTGCTGCCCATGAAGGTACAAGCTTGTCCAAGAATATAGGAAGAGACTATAAAGGAAAAGGAGAAATGTAATAAGTAAGTCGGTAATAAAAGGATAACTATTTCCAAATAAGTGCTATACAAACCTCCATTGCTAAAGAGTTGCCGATCAAGAGTGTGCAAAGCAAAAGGTGTTGGTTTTTTACCACTGGAAGAATTTTAGCTGCAAAGAAAGGATAATACTTTAGAAAGCCGATCCAAGCAGACATACATACAACTCATAATGTGTCACAACACTGCTTCTCTTCTAACTTATCCCAGTATAAGCTCTATTCTAATATGGGTTATTATTAATCCAATTGTAGAATCATGATACGAGAAGTGGCTTAACTTTCTTAATTGCCCATTCCCGGTATGACAAGAATCATGTACCTCTTTCTCTTACTCCTTCAACTATTCAATTACCTTTCTTCGGGTACGTAGTCGACGCATCATTCCTTCACTTTATTTTAATTTCCATTGTTTACTTTGCAGTTCAACCACATCAAGGTTATTGCTAGACAATTAATTAAGTTTCAATGGACAAATTAACTCTCTTTTACTTACTCATGATTTATAGATGCCTTGCTAAGTCAAAGATTCAACCTTTTCCACAGTTCCTTTGATGTTTTGGGATAGCTAATTCTATACATCTATTTACCCAGCTGAACGATTTAAAAGAAAAAACCTGACTAGAGAATAGAATTAGAAAGAGGAAATACAACACCAAGAATTGATCATATAGAAAAGTTTACAACTTTACACCAAATTTACAAGGGTAGCAGGTAGATATTAGCCAATCAAAACTACTGAAACAATATAGCTCTAAGGAGTGGAGGCTGGATTTTCATCATCTTAAATCTCCAATATGACTTTTTGATAAAGGGGTCCGGATGACCCTTTCTACCTGCACAAGGTAGGGGAAAGGTCTGCGTACACTCTACCCTTCCCAGACTCTACTTATTGAATGACATGGGATATGTTGTTGTTGGTCCAGATGACCCCCTTCCGCCCCTCTACCTGAACACCTACTCTACTAATGAAGTAAATAGAAAATTTGATCATATAGAAAAGTTTACAACTTTACACCAAAGTTACAAAGGTAGCAGTTACATATTAGTCAATCAAAACAACTTATCAACATTAGCCGAGGCAGGATTTTCACCAAGGCGGTTCATCATCTACAATATACACAATAAAAAAATTGACCTTGCATATACCATATGAATATTTGACAGCCTCTAATTAACTCTGACCCTAGCTCTACTAATGAAGTAAACAGAAAGAATAAAGGATAAGACATCAACCTTCTACGAAAGACAACCAGACAAATAAATAAAAACCCAAATCAGCAAACTTTAGCAATTTCTAATAACCCCAATCAGAACTACTTATCAACTTAGCGGAGGCTGGATTTTCACCAATGGGTTCATCGTCTACAATATACACATAAGAAAAAGAATTTTTGACTTTGTACATATCATATGAATTATTAACAACCTCTAATTAACCCTGCCCCTAGCTCTATTTCTTTGTCTTTTTTTTTTTTTGACAACTGTGGTATCCGCTTGTCCGGAGCAGCTCTACTAATTAAGTGAATAGCAAGAATAAAGGATAAGACATCAAACTTCCATGAAAGACAAGCAGACAGATAAATAAAATCCCAAATCAGTAATCTTTAACATTTTCTCCATAATAAAGTATTTTTGACAACCTCTAATTAACCCTTCCTATAGCTCTACTTTCTTTTTTTTTTTTTTTTTTTTTTGATAACCGTAGTGTCCGAGCCAGCTCTACTAATGAAGTAAATAGCAAGAATAAAGGATAAGACATCAAACTTCCATGAAAGACAAACAAACAGATAAATAAAAACCCAAATCAGCAAAGTTTAGCACTTTCCAATAAACCCAATTAAAACTACTGATCAACTCTGCCCCTAGCTCTACTTTTTTTCTTTTTTGATAACCGAGGTGTCTGGGCCAGCTCTAGCTCTACTACTGAAGTAAATAGCAAGAATAAAGGATAAGACATCAAACTAAAAACCCAAATCAGCAAACTTTAGCACTTTCTAATAAACCCAACCAAAACTACTGATCAACTCTGCTCCTAGCTCTACTTTTTTTCTTTTTTTTGATAACCGTGGTGTCCGAGTCAGCTCTACTCATGAAGTAAATAGCAAGAATAAAGGATAAGCCATCAAACTAAAAACCCAAATCAGGAAACTTTAACACTTTCTAATAAACCCCAAATCACAATCTTTAACATATTCTTGATAATAAAATAACTATATACATATATAGAGACAGAAAAGAGTACACTTACAAGCATGAATACGATCTTGGGGTCGTCCAGATTTGCTGAGAACTTCAAGGTCGACAAGCCCAAGAGACATAAGACCAAGTGTAAGACCAGCCATCAAACCAGCAAACAAAACCAATCCTATGATTACCAAAATAAACACAAAAAATTCTGTTTCACAACAAGACACATCAGCTCCCATTTTTTTCCTTTTCCTAAGTTGAAGAAAGTTTGAAAACTTAGAAAAAGATTTGATTTTTGTTGAGCAAGAACTCAAAAAGCCATTCAAGCTACCTAACTTACAAAGTTACTTATAGTGTTTCTTTTCTTTTTTGTGTGAGCTGTTTTTTTTTTCCATTCAAGAACTGTCTTTTTCCTCCTTACCCACACCCCTCTGGTCCTTTTAAAATCAAGCTATTGTAAAGGTCACTAAAAAAAAAATGGGCAATGCCGTGTATTAAATCTTTCGCTATGTGTAAAATTTGAGAAAAAAGCTAAATCACAAGAGTTTATTATAGATAATTTCACCTAAAAAAGACTGTTTTTATGACTTAAACGCGTGACTTCTTGGTCACGTGAAGCAAGAAAAATAAAAAAAGAAAGAAGAATTTAGCATAGGTGCATGCACAATGTGATGGACAAAACAGTTATTCCCCAGAATATTATTGGGATTGGCTAATGAATGAAGAGTCCCCTTGTTTCTTCCGACTGCTAAAAGCTTTTTTTGTTTGCTTACTTTTGTAACCGTAGAGTTATATAGGCTGAATGACTAGCAACTCTCACAACACGAGACACTTGCAACTTATCATATTATCAAAGATATGACTATAAGGGGTTGTTTGGTAAGATACATAAAAATAGAACATAATAGACGGATTGTATTAATAATGTTTGCAATAGTAATGCTAATATTAGTTATGGTTACAGTAGTTATGCTGGGATTCTTTTTAAAAAAATATTTGCTTATAAAAATATCCTCCACTAATATGATAAAACGGATGTGAAAAAAGATTTTGAAGGGTAATTGTGACTTTAAACATGCTAGTTTCTTGCATTATTTTTTTTAACGTACTCTACCAAACAACCTCTAAATAGGAGAATATGAAGGTTGTTGGTTAGAGTAGAAAGTTAGTAAATGGTTGATCGTAGTCTAGTTTTCCTCGTTAATATTATTATTAATACTTGCTTACTATTCTGTTTTTTTTAATTCTATTATTGTTTGTTGTTTCTTTGCTTCTGTTATCGTATTGTTTGTTGTTGCTACTGTTTCTTTCTTCCCTGTTATTTTCTTTGCTTACGATATCCTAATTGTGAGTTTACATTGAATATGTTGTTGTTATTTTGATTTGTACCTGAAATCTCATGACTTTCAAACTCAGTTTATTAACCACTAAGTCACGCCCTTAGATGCAAGTGAGAAATAATTTCTTCATAAATATCAAATATTATTATAGGTTTAGTAAGAAATGTATACTTAAGAGTTGAAGTAAAGTAGAAATATTCTCAATTTGCTACATTAGTGAGAAGAGAAGACTTAACATGTTTGAAAATTACTATTTACTTTGACTTTCTTTTAACTTTGTAAAAGAGAAATAATTTTAATGAAATATGTGAATTCAACCCTTTTTGCTATTTTGAGAGTTGTTGATTAATAATTATTTTGAAAAATATGGCGCTTGAAAAGCATGAACAACTCTTCAAGTATGAAATAACGACGTCATGGGATTGATCTATATTACTCAAGTATAAGAAATATTAGATCTGTTGTTGTGCAAATAATCACGATTTTATCATATTAAACTATGTCATATGATATGAAATAAAATTAAAATACATTTTCTAAATGCTAGAGCTTCCATTTATTAAGATCCAAAAAATATATTTTAATTACCAATCCTTTATTTGGAACAATTTAAATGCTAGAGCTTCCATTTATTAATATCGAGTTTCTTTATTCATTTTTGAAAAAAATAAAGTTTGTTTACTCATTTTGACTTAGTTTCTTGTGTGTTTAAATCAGTTATTATTCATTGATTTGTCCTGTTTTAAATCACACACACAAAAAAAGGACAAAATAATCCACCTAGCTGTTAGCTCTTTCCAGTTTTATACGTTACCAACTTACACATTTCATGTGACATTCTCCCAAACATAATGATAATCTACCTAATAATTAACAAATGGATTTTTCTCCCTCGAAAAACGGAGTGATGGTCACAATCAATGTTTTAAAAGATAAAATTAAAATTTGTTTTATAATTTTCACGTGTTTAGTTCAGTGTCGAAGTCAGGATTTTCATCAGGGGTTCAAAAGTGCACAAACGAACTAGTCGAAGGAGGTTCAATAACATCTACTATATATACCTAAAAAATAATTTTAACCATGTATAAATAGTGTAATTTTTTTCACCAAAGAGAATTCGGATGAACTTCTTCATTGTACGCTAGCTCCGTCCCGGGTGTTTGCATAAAAAATTATGTAAAATTATAATTAAGTAATTTAAAGTGATGAGAATGCATGTTAGTTAATTAACCGTTGTTTTATAATATTCATGTGTTTACATCAAAATTATATAAATTTATAATTAAGCAATTTAAAGTGATAAGAATGCATGTTAACTAACCATAGTTAATTGCTAACAATATAGGTACAAACACATATCATACATTTATTGACTTAAACATCAAATGGGAGTAACTATTTACTAGCTACTATGTACCATGAACTATTCATATTTACAAAGTTATTTTTATCCTTCCTCAGTTTTAGTTTATTTGATATACTTAACTTGATAAGTAATTTAAGGGAAAATGAGAACTTTTGAAATTTATTTTCTTAAATTTGTAATAACAATTTAGGCTATAAGACTATTGAAATTTGTAATATTCAATATGTTATAATATTAAAAACACTAGATAATCTCATTTGCCCAAGTTTTGATGCACAAAATTATCCGACACCTGTACTTAGGGTGTTCAGGGAGTGTAGAACGGAATTGTCTTTCCATTGAGCCTGGGAGACGATCCAAATCATAGTCAGTGTCCATTATTTGGCTTGGGGTCTTCCTTCTCGAATTGTTCTCTCAAGCGAGTTGATTATCGATATGCTTGCTTCGCTAGTAATGACAGATGATTAACATGGTTGGCTCACCTGATCTATCAACTGAGTAGTAAGCCTCCTTGTAATAATTATTAATATCCCTTCCTATCAAAATGGCATTAATATAAAAGAATTGAAATCTTAGATTAAAAGACTATGTATGTATGGTCTAAATTATCTAAACAATGAACAACCAAGAACAATAGATTCAGATATTCACGGTCAAGAAATAATGAATTCTCTTTCGGATAGGATGACTGAAATGCCAATAGGCATGTTAAAGGATAGGTAGTGAACTAATTGCTCTTCTTAGAGAGAGAAAGATGCCATTCGTTTGATGAGAAATAAAAAGGAATATTGAATTGATCAACAGAACCTCCCCCCCCCCCCCCCCCAAAATTATATTTCTGAAAAACCCGAATCAAATCGACTATACAAATACTATTTAAAATTTATAATTTTACACATTTGAAAATTTTGTAATATATTTTTTTAAATCTTTTTGAGCCTACGTTAACAAAATACGCAATCTAGTAAGTAGAGGCGTATATTTGTTTGTTCCTCATATCATGTAAGTATATTAAAGTCTATTCACCGTAAAAAGTTTAATTTTCCGTTTGCTTATGCTGTTTATCTATGAAAGGAAATAAATAAAGTTTCTTCAATATGAATTATTCGCTTTAATTTATGAATTCTTTTATTTATGGAGTCCTTTTTATTCTCTGAGCTATTGAAATGATCAGATCACCCCACAAGCAAATTTTCGCAAGAAATCACACCATTATTTAACAAATCAATCAATCAATCTTATTTAAAAGACCCCAAAAAAATCGACAAAAACCGACTTAATTGATTTGGTCATCTTTTAGTTCAATATCCGATTCTAACCAAACCATTACCCGTGTTGGTGAGAGTTAGTATCAAACTATCCCGTAAAATTAATTGAGGTGTGCAAGATGGATTAGAATGTGATGGTATATATGAATATTGAACTACCATGTTAATATTTTTTTATTTTTTTGGTGTGTGTGTTTACAAGCGAGTGTAGTTATAAATATGAGGTCATGGAAGGAGTGCATATCATGTCAATGCAAATGCTAACTTATCATAACGTGCACATGTTTATTGTGATAAACCAAGTACATTTCATAAGGTTCCAAAGAACCTTATCCAAGTCAAAAATCTAACACCCAACAATGAAGCTATCTCACCATGTAAAAAAATAGATAACCTATCGAAGACATACAAAAAATCAATTTTCTCATCTGACAACCAAAGGCAACAAAAGAGCACTTGCACATAAGTTTAAGAAAAAAGATTGGTCCACAGCTTCTTTCTTAATAGACCACATGTGGTGGCTAACATCAAGTGGATATGAAATATCACTGTGCCTACTTTTTTTAAGCCTATGGTCAATATAAATGTATATGTTTAAGACACATATAATATATGTATGGATAGATAATATAATTGAGTCATAATTAATGTAGTGGATGTGCCTCTGCCGACTACCTCCCCATGATGATGGTGTTGAGTGTGCGAACAAAATATCACATTGATGGTAAGAAAGAAGCTACATGCCACACTATGATAAAAAAATGGTGAAAATTATCCAACGAAGCTTCATGCCACACTATGATAAAAAAAGTGGTGAAAATTATCTTTTATATACTTTTTTTAGATTGTTTATTGCAATTTATAGCAATACATTTTTTTTAATTGCAAGTTGTAACAGATTTTTAAATTTTTTGTTAAATATCTTTTTTTTGGTTTTATTTTTTCTTATACACATATATTAATTAGAATCTCTCCTAATTATTTGTGTTTATCTTTATCTTTTGAAAAGAAAAAAAAACGTATTGAAGGAGTAATTGTAGGAGTAAAATCTGAAAAATCATTTACTCCTACACGTTTAAAAAGGAAATAAATATTCTCCTTCTCTCTCCATAGTTCCTTCTTACCCAACTTCTCTAAAATTATGAATTAATATCTTTCTTACCCAATCCAGTATCCATGTAATTTTAAACGATTAAGATGAAATCAATTTATATATACCAAATTAAAGCCATACTTTAAATAATTTTTAATTTTTGGGGTCTCAATGTATGAAATCTACATACAAATGATGTATTCTTATAACTGTTTTTTAGTATTTGAAAATGGTACATAGTTTGATATCCATGAATTAGTTTAATAAATTTCGTTGAAATCAATTTATATACTTATTTCATATTTAAGTAATGTTCTTTTTTAGAGTTCTCAATGTATGAAATTGATATTAAAATTGGTATCGATGAAGTTTCGTATATGTCACATTTGTATGAAATATGTTTTATGATTGTGACAATTCATAAGAAAAATGGTGTTGTATGTTACATAACTTTTTTAGTGTATGTAATGGATGTTGAATGAAAAACTATCACTATACATACTAAAAATAGACTAATTGATAATTGGTTGATATCAAATGGAGAAAAAATTATCACATATTAATTACTGTGTTTTTTTCTATAGAGGATTTCAATTAATTTTGAGGAAATATATATATGGAAAGAGTATAAAATAAAATGGAGTGAAAAAGGAGAGAGTGAATCGTGTGTATAGAAGGAGAGAAACATGTGGAATTGTATGGGAAGAAAATAGCTTGGAGGAGGGAAAAAACTTCTTTTTTAAGGATAATTTTTTTATTTAAAATAAATCATTTTTTTCATTTATTTTTTTATATTTTAAAAGTTGCTACAATTTGCAATCTAAAAAATATTGCTATGACTTGCAATATACAATCTAAGGATGTATATTTCATTTTTTCCCCCATAAAAGTATATGTGGTTTGTCGTGGCCCAAAAAATTGGTACCAAAACCAATGGTTCAATGAGACGAGTATACAGATGATGGAGTAATGGTGTGAAACAGCTCGGCTTACTGCCTTTACCCGTTTGCAAATTGGTTTACCGTCTTCACCCGTAGATAACAAGGAAAATAAGCTACATACAAATACCCTTAATTGTACTTGGCCCAAAATGGAAAATATCACATCATGTTAAAAGTATCTTTAAGTTGTCTCATCCCTACACGTGGGACTCCTTTTATGCAACTTTGTGAAAAAAAAATTGCTAACTAGTTAAAGATACAGTTAAGAGGAGTTAAGAGGGGAAAAGGAATCAAAGAGCTAAGTTGAGCGGACTCTTCACTTTGGATGCCGCACCCATGTTGGATTCCCCAAAAGTACCATTACCATTACTTTTGGAGAATCCGACATGCACTCGTTGACATTTTTGAAGAGTTTGAGCAACATAGTCAAAGACTAAGAGTAGTAGGCAAAGGAATGAAAATTGATGGTAGTCGTGGCTTGCTTCATTACCTTCCTTTACTTAACACACAGAATAGCTGGATATGATTGAGCAACTTTTCTGAGACATTGGTTGTGTGTGGCTGTCTTTCCTTATCCTTAATAACAACTATTTTTCCTCTCAACAGTACACTTTATTTCTTTTGTATATATTGCATGGCTTATCCCTTTAGTTCTTCTCTTCTATTAGTAGTCACTAAAAATCAGCAACAATAATGTCGAATCAAGAAAATGGTAGCTTGCCAGATTTTATACTACCTGATTCTTTGTACACTGAAACCATCAGAGAAGTTCATTCAGCTGTTGAACATGATTGGGATTCTTTGAGACAATCAGCATGTCAAACTGCAGCAGGAAGGGCACTGTGGAAACATGTGATCCATGATCCACTAGCAGAGTTACTTGCCGGGGAGACGTACCTGAAAATATTGTATGAGAAGATTAAGAAAGATGTCCTCAATAATGCTAGAGAAATTTCTGGAGTTATCATTGCTGTTAGGACACTATGGTTTGATAAGAGAATTGAAGCAGCTCTTACTTGTTTTGATGGTGGAGGAGCACAAGTTGTCATTCTTGGAGCAGGTAGGTGATGTTCCAACATGATCTCTTGCGCTGTATATAACCTGTGACATTAAAACATACGTATACTTCTTGCAGCTCAATGACAATTGACTAGTTTATCTTTGGTAATTAGTAGTCCGTGGTGAAGACAGCCTTTAGTAAGGGTGTCATTCTACACTGCTTCGTAACATCAAATTGGTAGAGCAAGTAAAGGCTTAAAATACTCGCATCCCTAATCCCAAATAAACTTAAAAATCGAATTGTTGACAATATATTGATATCACACATGCAAAATCTTGCATATGCCACTGTTAGTAGCCAACTGATCGTGTCCACTCACCCAATTCTGTGATCCCAACTTATTTGGGACTGAAGCATAGTAGTTGTTGTATTCTGCAAGAGTTTTCATCCTCCTAGAGCGGTAGACCAGCTAAACATTAATAAGAAGCAACAGATTCCAGCTCTGAATCCCCAAACTACTAGCTGTCAACTGCAACATACTAATCTTGTCCAATGATATAGTCTTTTCATTTAGGAGCAACTATGACTGTTTAGATAAAATAATTCTAGCAAAAACAAGTAACGACAAGGTAATTTGACACATTTATTAATTATGATAAAAAAATGTTATTTAATTCCTTTCGTTATGGCCTCAATATGGAGATTGAACACTGAATGGACATAAACTGTCCACCATAAGAGGGTTCTGCATATTTGCCCTAGCATTTTCATTGCTCACCCCTCAGAAGCTATTCAATTCCATTTAGCAAAATTGTAACAGGGAAAACCAATGATGTCTGTTCCTTTTCTGCAGGTATGGATACAAGGGCATATCGCTTGAGTTGCTTAAAAGACAGTAACATTTTTGAGGTTGATTTTCCTGAGGTCTTGCAGATGAAAACCACTATTATAGAGGCAGCAACAGAAACAACAAACGAACAAAAGCACCAAATGATGATGGCAAAATCATTGAACAGAGTGGCAGCTGACTTGAGAGAAAAGGACTGGCTTGAAAAGCTTCAAGAATCAGGCTTAAAGCTAAATAAGAAAACAGTGTGGGTATTAGAGGGCATTCTCTACTATCTCTCTCACTCAAATGCAATGGAAGTACTGAAGATTATCGCAAATAACTGTACCTCTGTTCATACAGTACTCTTAGCGGACTTCATGAACAAGCAATCAACTACAATGTCCAGCTCAAATTTCCATTTCTATAGCGACTATCCTGATCAGTTATTGCCATCACTAGGATTTTCTGATGTTAAACTTTCTCAAATTGGTGATCCAGATGCACATTTCGGGTTATTGCATGACCCACTAAATTTGTTCAACAAGTTGCGCAACTTGCCCAGGTCACTTCAAACTCACCCAGATGACGGAACACCATGTTGTAGGTTGTATTTGCTTCAGGCTTCTGGAGAACCACCAAACAAGACTATTTTGTGAATTATAAGAATGGTTCACCAATAAAGCCTAACTTGCCTGTTAGAGCTTAGAAACACTCCTTATTGATTGTTACTGTCATCGTACCGCATTAGTTATACTGGCAACAATGTCATTTAAGCTATGACTAGTTTACTTTTTATCATTTCAAGATCTAGGTAATTCTTAAACAAGTTCATCATGTTTCAGCCCCATCATTCCCCTCCTCCTTTTAACTTTTGCAAGAGTTAAAAAAGAGCCAATAGTACTATTTTACCTTCTCTTAGAGCTTATTATATTTTTTCCCAATCACAAAGCAAGTTTTTTCTATTTCGGGAAAAAGGAATTAATGCTGATTGCCTAGCTTCGGATACTTTCAAGTCTCACACAACAAAAAGAGTCAGAGCGACCAGGAGCAGGCATGAAAACCTAAAGAGATTCATACTATTTGCGGTTACTTACCCTTTTTCATATTTACAAACAAAGGCAAGGACGACTTATCTCAAACCCAAGCCCCCTATGATTGCTTTCACTCGAAGAGATTGACTTGAGCCTGTAAGAACTACACATTGATAAAGGAATGGAAGTGTGGAGATATTTAATATTAGAAACATAATCGTAATAAGATAATCAAAACCTGCTACCTGAAAGCACTTATTATAAAAGGACTTGATTAAAGGCTCATACAAGAATCATCACAGACCTTGTTCCTTCATATGCTTCTAAGGCTTGAATTATGTACAAAACACAAAATAAAACATCCTTTGTGTAGTATGTTATTTTGCTTGAATACCCCCAAAATGCTACTGTGACCGTGTCAAATCCTTCAAAAATGGTGTCAGGCGCGACGGCACTTTTGGAGGATCTGAGCAATACAGGTGGTATGACCAAATGGTGACCAAGAAACAGAGAAGTTCCGTAAGAGTGAACTATTGGCTGCATGAAAAGCATGTTCCTTGCATAGTATGGAACTTAGCGACTACTGTCATACTTGAATCCAAGATCATTGCAGTACAGTTAGAACTGGAAACACTTAAAACTGCAGCCAGTAACCAGTTAGCGATTCCAATTAGTATTGCTAGAAGTTCTGTATCATCCTGTTAGCAGTGGCAAGTTACATACTATTGCAAATGGTTGAAAAGCCGTAGTCATCCCTGATGTTAGAAGAGTATCTCCTACAAATCAGATTCAATTGGAAATTTTGAAAACCCATGTGAAATGTGGATATAGTTCCATTAATCCAGTTAAGAGATTCAAAGTATAGCTTATCACTTATTTGTATAGAGTAGATCTCTAAAGTGTGGCTATAGTCAAGTATGACAAGAACTCTGCATTTCTTGGCGTAAACTCCTCATGCAAATAGCTAATTTTTACTGATTTTACTTCTGAACCACCGAGCAGACTCTGACATTGGAATGTCATTTCAGAGCACCAAACAGAACTGAGAAAATTGAGCACACGGTATAAGCATACTGACAGGTTGACAGGCATACCATTCTAAGTTCTGATTGCATCTTCCTCAGAGGGAGAGAGTAAAAATAAATTCCTTAACTTCACAAGAATATAAATTCCTTAACTTCACAAGAATCACCTTCGCTATCTCACATTGAAAATCTACTCACCAAGAGATCAGTGCAGCTCACATGACTTAAACATCATATCACAGTAGAGCAGTTTTGAGCAAGTTTGGTAAAGAAATTTAATAGTCTAATATAATGGTAATATCAATAAAAAATGTGGGACATTTTCGTCGATACAACCAAGAAATAAACTTTTAGTAAACTTTGAGCTATTGTTACTGTTATTTAGTGAACTTTTTTATAAAGGAGGTCTCTGTGCCAACTTGGGGTTACTGCTTTTTAATGATTAAGAGTTTATTGATCATGGGAAGGGAGAAATAGTAAAGGTATGCAATGACAGGAGGTTTTGGACATAAATATGCCTTTCTACAGTGAGCAGCGATGTATTCCAAGACTGTAAAGAGAAAAGTTTGAAGAAATTGTGAGAAAAAGTTATCAATTCGATTAAAATTTAAATACCTAATATTTCTTTCCTACCATACAATACTCATAAGCTCCACGGAACAACCTTCCAAGCTCTGTTATTTAGCCTTTTATTGCCATTATATAGAAAGTGACTGCCGCAAAACCATTATCAAATAGACTACCAAAACTGTATAATGAGGTAAGAACTAATATGAACTCAATAGTCCACTATACCAAGTCAAATGGGCAACATATCTTAGAAGTCGATAGGTTAACTGTAAAGTTGATAAAGGTTATGTAACTTGTGGAGCAAAGGGCATCAAACTTGTAATACTACGTCACATTTTAATCAATTCTTCACATAGAAAAACAAAAGCAAAAGAGTCGCCTCTATGCATCAGAATTCGTTTGTTAGTGATTTCAATGAAAGTGAAGATAGATCTGTTAACTATAACTAACAGCGACTGAAATGAAGTGCAGTTAACAGGAGAAAATCAAAACAATGAAAAAATAATATTGAACATTAAGTGGATGATACAACCTAGTGCAGTTTTTCTTTTTGCCGTCCCAAAAATAAAGGATAGAAGCATCTGCCAAATTGGCAAATGCCGAATTCATCCGGTTCCTTCTTTGACTTGAATAAGGATTATCAAACTTCAAGGCATTCTTTAACGCCTTGCTCAAAGTTGTCCAGACAAGTTACTGTATCCATGAGCGCATTTGCAACCTTTTGTCTGTAAAAATAAAATAGCATGTCCATGCCATAAGACGGGACGAATCAAGCATGAAATATCTAACTTGTTATCATGTTAGCCAGTCAATATAAAATGGAAAATTTTAGTCAAAAGAAATCAACACAAGTTTTGAGAAGAGTACAAATAGAGATGGTTGAAAATCACTAATCATACCTATTAGAAGCAACCTGCACATCAATTTCATTTGCCATGTCATTTAGAGAAGCAAAAGACCTGCAACCATGAAATACGGAAAATATTGTGTTACAAAATTGTTAACGAGAATAACAAAAATTATTTCTCTCAAATCTCTCCAACACGCATGCATAAACGTCATGGTGATGACTCAAGACTGACTTTAACGCCTACAGAACACATTAAATATGGCAAAGACGCACTGAATGCACACACTTCCCATATCCTTGTAGAAACTAAATCAGTAACTAATAAGGATAGTTCCAAGGTGACACATAATATGAAATTTCCCAACCCAGATTTTTTAGCCGCCAGCAGGTACTGAAAGTAAGATAAGCTGATTCTAGATGTGGCACAAACCAAGCTACTATTACAAGAACATATTCTAGAACCTCTGTTAATAAACAGCTAAAACAACTTCCACCTTAAAATGCACAGAGATCAACCCACTTCTTTAAGTGTTTATTGCTCGACATACAAGATAAATTGGTCACAATAAATTTTACAGGTCACCTTATGAGATCAATAAGCTTGGTTTCAGCTGCTAACTTTACTGGGTCCTTGTCAGCAAGCAAAGAAGAAGCATTTTTAACAACCAACCGGAAAGTGCAGACCTGAGAATTAGGAATCTTTCATATGAGCCATGGTTAACATGCAGCCCATACAACATTGGTCAAAAGTATATATGAACTAAAAAATAGAGAGAGGCAATAATCACTCTTTTTTGCATAATTATTTACTTTGTTTCCACGGCTTCTCGTCTCCCTATCTAACATGTCACTCTAAAAAAATTGCACTGCAACAGAACACAATCTAGAATAGAGACTTATTACATTTTCTTTTTTTGCGTAATTAACATGTCCACACCACTTATGCACTTCAATCAATCAACCACAACTCAATCCCAAACTAGTTGAGATTGGGCATATGAATCATCCTTATACATGCAACTCAATTCAGTTCCATATTAAGATCATTTGTCATCATTGAATTATTTTCACATCATCCATCAACCTACCACGTCCTTTTTAATTTATTCAGTACTAACTATGCTTGGCAAAAAACTCTCAATAAATACCCGAAGTCAAACCACTAGATCATTTGGCTTAGAAATAACTCAAATAACAACTCGCCGGTTAAATGTGATTAAGAATTCCATCAAAATCAAGAACAAGCTTGTAAATTTCAATTCAATCAAAAGTCAAAACAGGTATCAAAACCTCAACTCCTGATTTCGATTGAAACTGAACAAACGAACTCCTGTCTTGAGGCACACAATCCCTTGCAGCAGATCTCAATAGGCTCTGAAATTCTTCCAGTTCCTTTTCACCAAAATCCGATTCAGCTCTCGCTATATCAAAATACAAATCAATTAATTCAGTTCAGTTCATCAATTACAGTAACATAGAAAAAAAACGACGCATGCCAAATACACTGTATTGTTAGTTAGTACTTAGTAATAGATAAGCAGAGCGGAGGATGTTCCTAGAAGCATCGATTGGAGCCAAAAGGTACTTGGCAGTTTTCTTCTTTTGATCTCTTAGCCATTCTTTTGGTCCTGCTGAGAACATTTTTTTGCAAAGCAAACAATTTAGTTAGAAATTATGCTTAATTTCATTTTTTTTCCAGAAAAAGTAAATAAATAAATTAAAAAAAGCAATTCGGTGCACTAAAGTTGCAGGGAAGGGCCCGGGCCGGACCACTAGCGGTCTATTGTAGGCAATATTATCTTACATTTCTACAAGAGGCTATTTAGAGATAAGTAAAGTACATATGCCGAAGGAGAGAGCGGAGTTAGGGAAAGTGAGAGGAGCAACAATGAGTGAGAGCAAAACGACTGCGTTTCTACGGCTGAAAAGTTTAGTTTCGAGCAGCGGCGACTGCGGTGACGGACGTTCGAACGGTGGTGGAGGAAGGAGTGTGGTGGTGGTGGTGGTGGTGGTGGTGGTGGAAGGGATAAGGGAGATACTCGGCGGAGTCATGGTGGTTGAAATGTAACGGTAATGATTATGTATTGTCCTTTTGCTAAAATATCATTATTATGAGATGGGAAAATACAACAACATACTCAATATGTGGGATTTGAGGTGTTAGTTAAGTGTATTCAATTCATACCACTATTTATAGGTGATATAGAGAGGTTATTTTTAATAGATTCTTGATTAAAAATAAAAGATTAAAAAAATAATAATAGCACTAAGTAAAACGATAAACGATAAACGATAACATACTCTGAACCACGATTAACACTATGACCACTAGATCAAAACAAAGTCCTCCCAACTACTAGCAAGACAACACTCATTTCTGCTATCTTTCTACCTTAGTTTGCCTCTTTCACATTTTTTTATTTAGGATCATGTAATCAGTAAGCTGAAGTTACTCTTTGTCATATCTAATCACCTCCTTCCAATATTTCTTCAATCTACCTCTACCTCGCTTGAAACCATCCCTAGCCAATCTCTCACACCTTCGTATTGAGACATTCGTACACTTCCTCATCACATTTTCAAACTATCTCAACCTCACTTTCCGCATCTTAACTTTCACCGATGCTATTTCCATTTTATCTCGAATAACCTCATTTCTAATAAAAAAATAAATATGGAGATGACGGGGATCGAACTCATGCATGTGCTAAGGAGGGTGACACCTTATTGTACGTTTATTTATGGTATGTTTGGGCAAGCTCATTTTTTTCGAAATTGCTTAATTTGTCTAAAAAGTGCTTCTTTTTGTTTAAGAAGTGAGGTGTTTTATGACACTTTTGAGAGTAAATAACTGTTTTTAGAGAACTAGTTTTCAGATCTAAGAAAGTAGTTTCTTTCTAAAAGCATTTATTTGAAAAACACTTCTAGAAAAATTTATTTAAAAATATTTTTAAGAAGTTTGATCAAATACTAATTACTGTTCAAAAGTGTTTTTTTAAATTTATTGGTCAAACACAAAGTGTTTCTTATAAAAGTACTCCCTCCGTCCCAATTTATGTGATGTACTTTGACTTGGCACGGAGTTTAAGAAATAAAGGAAGATTCTTGAAACTTGTGGTCTAAAATGAGTTATAAATATTTGTGTGGTTGTAAATCATCTTATTAAGGGTAAAGTGGGTATTTTAAAGTTAAATTGTTACCAAATATAGAAATGTGTCATTCTTTTTGGGACTGACTAAAAAGGAAAGTGTGTCATATAAATTGGGACAGAGGGAGTACTTTTTTTTTAAAAGCACTTTTCAAAATAAACTGATTTTAGAAGGTTGGTCAAACAAGTTATCCATCGCTCAAATTTTAATTATTAAGTAAGGCAAAAGGTAAAAACACACATAAAGTATTTTGACTTTCTGAATTTCATACCTAAACTATTAGGTGTTTGAGTTTTTTACCTGAACTATTACCAACTATTCATCAAAACATACCAAAACTATAAAATATTCACTTTTCTTTCCTGAAAATTCAAGTACGAAACTCAAATAATTAATAGTTGAAGTGTGTTTGGATAAAATGCTGGAAATGGTATCACTTTATTTATATTCCTCGTACATGAAATGTACTTGCTCATAATCTAGCTAAGTTTTAGATCCCTAACACTGTAAATGATGCACTAGCAATTAGTTTTTGAAGTAATATGATGCAGCTGTTTACGAAAAAAAAAATTAATATCCATTCTCACCTTATTAAACCAACCAACTACATCATATAACTACAGTAAATTTACATATTTGGTAAAATACCTGGTGCCACAGACTATAAATGAGACCAAATTATTTGAAGACATACAACAACATAAAAAATTAAGGCATTCATAGTAGTAAATAGAAGTAAGTTCCAGTTTAGGATACAGTAAAACATGACGAAAGCATTCAGGATTGATCAAGTAATCATGTCAATGTTACAAACTTACAGCCATAAACACCTACAAACGACTTTTCGATACAAGTTCAAATTTAACAGCCGAATATAAGTATCAAATACTGAACTAAAAAATAACAACAAAGAGCTATAACTCCAGGCGAGACTTCAGAAATATTCCATATGAACACCAAGAGCATTCAAATATGCACTACTTCTTCCATGAAAACCAACAATTTTTCCTCTAGCTGCTGAAGAGGTAAAATAAGTTCCAATTTCAGTTCCATAAGGTCCATATTTTCCCTTATTTGTATAAAATGCAATTTGCCTTATTGTATCTAGGCCTCCATTGTCCTTCACTGGACTATAATATCCTTCAATTCCAATCAAGAACTCACTTTCACCATCAATATTTATCTGCACAAATATGAAATCAACAAAAAAATAAAATGCAACAACAAAAAGATTTAACTATCTCTAATTCCGAAATAAGCAAATGCTCTATGGCCGGTTAAACTGAACTCAGTATTTTTATAAGAGCGTAAAATAAAATCCTTTTGTATTGAAATAAAGAGAAAAACAATCTAGCTAATTCAAACCTTGATAATTAATTTTTTTTTTTCTTTTTGTTACGAGAATGTTATATGAAGAAGCAAAAATAGAAGATTAATTCATACCTTTGGAATACCATTTTCATTCCCAATTTCATAACCAAAACCACCATGAAGTTGAGACCAAACTGACGTTTTGTTTTTCTTTTCATACTCAAATTGAATTCCACATATAGCTGAGACCATTGTGTTCATATAAACTTGTACTTTTTTGATAGTACAAAATACACCATCATCCCAACCTTTTCCACTATATCCGCCCCAAGGTCCAGCGCTTCGCGGCTGAATACACTTCATCACGTCCAATTTCTGTGTACAATGTGATGTATAAAGTATATATATATATGGTATTAAAGTAACTGAACTTTATTCACTATAACAATAGCACATGTACGTACCTTGGGGAATTCGTCATGAATTTCTTCAACTTTAGGCTGTTTCAATAGTTTCGTTTGTTCAGCTGGCGGGGGTGCTACTACATGCTGCAAATAAACGCCAATGGCATCAAGGTACGACCCAGAACGCCCGTGAAAACCAACAATCGCGCCACTTTCTTTCGACACAAGTGAAAACGGTGTACTGCCTGCCTCAGTCCCACCAACGGGTCCGTAACTCTTCGAATTTGTCGTAAAACAGAGAGATTTTACAACCAAATGGCCAGCATAATACCCCAATGTACCTTTGATGCCTGTCAAATATTCTCGAGGAGGGTTCTCAATAGTAATCTGGCAAACAGGTTAATCGAAAAATAATCAGATATTAGTAAGAAAAGTAACGTTGATCAAATGCATATTAGATTAGCAAATACAGACGGACCTCTCTATAATGTCATCTCGTTATAACAATATTTCATTATAGCAGTCTGATTTTCTTCGAAACCGATTTTTCATGTTACATTTTACTTCTCTATAGCGGCCTTCTACCTATAACAGCAATGATGTTTATTACAGCGGTACACTCTTTGTAAAATTACCTTTCTATAACAACATATTCAAATATTATGTAATATTTTATAAGAAATATACATGTACAAAATAAAATTCCAAAATATTTATGTTAATCATCATTAATGTCATGCACACAAAATTTCAAATACGAATTTTTAAATTAAAGAAAAAAATTGTATTTAAATAGTGTACATCACGAAGAAAATGATGCTAATGTTTACCTTTTTTATATTCATGCTCTTTGTAATTTTGCATAGTTTTGTTTATAACACTTAATGAGATCTGAACATCAAATGTCAGTATATATATATAACAACACCTCTTTATAGTAGCCATGAATTTTTCGGACAAACGCTGCCACTATGGAGAGGTTTGACAGTAGCAAATATAGTAGTCAAAATTACTTCAAAATTTTCAATTGAACGGCTATTCCTTCCTCTCTTAAATTCTGTATCAAGTCAAAACCAGACAAACAAATTGAAACAGAAAGAATATATGTTTAATCGGGGATACAATTTTGACGTACCTTGAGTTTTTTATCTCCTCCTCTGCCACCAAATTTTGGTGAATCAATGGTACCTTGTTGACCAATAGTTCTGAAAATAATGGAGTCAATTACGCCACCATGAGCTATAAGTATCTCCTTAATGGGATTTGTAAGCTTGTAATTCCATTCTGAACCACTTAAGCCTCCCCATGCCTCAACCATCATTAACTTTGATTGATCATAACTTGGACGTTGATATTCCTTCATGACAATACACATCAATTTTAGCTCTATTAAATACATCGAAAAGGTCCAAATTTGTCCCTATATTATAATCACTTGAAAGGGAAGTTTGGAACAACGGTAAACTTTAGTTTTCTTGTGACTTATAGGTCACAAGTTTGAATCAATTATTGATGCTTGGGCATGTTTTGTTTACTAGTCCTTCCCCGAACCTTGCATGAATGCATGATGCATGTTTTGTTCACTAGTTCGAACATAGTAGTGCAAGAAATTACAGAGATCTCAGCCACAATATACTCATTCTTATATAGGTATTTCAATAATATTATTTTGAATTGAAAAACAAAAGCACAATTATAACATATATAGATTGCAGTGAGAAAAAAGAAAGAAAGAGAAGTCAGGGTAAGTACCATTTGGTTAATTATCTGTTGTTTTCTTCAACAAATATGATGTGATCAAGAGTGAAAAAAATGTTTACAAATATATATAATACACACACATGAATATAATGAACCTGAGAGATAAAAATGATTACAGGGCAACTGTAAAGCCAAAGGTTTACATTGAATCTAGAGCTATGGAGACGAAGAGTTTTATACTACGAATAAAGTCAGGCTTGAATGCTTCAGCTGATAATCATAGAATTATTTAAAATTATGATCAGATTATTAAACCAAGCTAGCACAATGCTGCTTGTACTGCTTCAAAATCTACTATACTCCTTCCGTTCACTTTTATTTGTCACTGTTTCGCTTTTCTAGGTTAAACTGTATGAACTTTGAATAATATTTTAAGATGTATTTTTTCATCATATTAATATGAGAAGGATTGAAACTTATAGGATTTTTCGTATAGTTTTCGACCATCTATATTTTAAAATATTAAAATATTAAATTTATCTCCTTCAATTTAAATTTAGTTTGAATTTTAGTCAAAATGACTTTCGTAAAGTGAAATGTAACAAGTAAAGTGAACGGGAGAGTAAAATATAATCTTATGTTTTACCAAAACAATAAAGGAGTTAAAAGATAGAACAAATGGAGATGCGGGGGATCGAACCCCGTGCCTCTCGCATGCAAAGCGAGCGCTCTACCATTTGAGCTACATCCCCGATGTTAGCAGTTGTAAAAATAATAATAATATATTGTTTAACATTACCATTCGAAATTTTATCTTCACATTAATTTCACTTAGAAAAAAATTGAAAGTTTCTATATGTTGAAGATATATATAATTAAATGAATAATAGTATACTCTCTCTAATAACTTAAAATTTAATTGATTATTACAAACTTTAATATAATATAAGAGCATACAAACGTCTTGAGGTCAAATTTCATTGCCATTTGTCACTCATTATCAAATTGAATTTTCACGTACTTGACTCATGAAAAACAATCATACCTGCACGTAAAAGGGTGTATTGAAGATAAAACTTTTAGATGAGATAGTCATACCCTTTTTCAGCATGACTAAAAACCAAAGTATTTCACTCGAATACTTCTTGGATAAAACAAAAATGGATACCTTGCTAACGTACTACCTTCAAGCATTTATAATTTACTATTGTTAATATGAGTCAAAACATATAGGAGCATTTAGCGCCTGCTGTATCCAAGCAACCAAAAGTCTGAAATTTTTCTGGCAATTCATCTAGTATATAAATATACATTAACCTTGTTGATTCAACCAAGAGAAAATTTAAGACAAACTTACTAAGTATGTTCTACAACAATTTGTGAACTCAGTCAGTATTCTAGAGCTGTTACATTGAGGTGAACATAGGAGGGATGCCCTGTTGATGTCGAAAAACATTTAGTGGGTCGATTGTTGTTTTAGCCTTGACCAACCTATCATAGTTATTCAAGAAATATTTTTGACCCCAGAGCCTAGCAATCTCCACTGCATCATGATCAACAGTAGTATTTATCAATAAGTAGTCCATCACTCCAAGGTCCAGATCCATGTAGTTGACATACGCTGCCCTAGGCGAGCTTGAAACAAAGGGTGTCATTGTATTGTAAAACTCCCTTATCCACTCTATGTACGCGTTGCTCTTGGCGATACTATTATCTTTTTCTTTCCAGTCAACAAGATACTGAATTCCGAAAAGGTTACCCTTTCTATGAGGGAAAGCAATAGCGTCCTCGCTAATCCTCTCCATGGCTCCACCGTAAGGGTCCAATATAATGAGTCCCTTAGGCTCTTTCTCAAGTACGTCAAGTGTTGTCAGTATCCCATCCATTGAAATTGGGGTCTTAACATAGTCCGACTTGGCTTTAAAGTATGATTTTTTGTCGAAGTAACGTTCTTTTAAAAGTGAGACATTGGAAGAGTTATCAAATTCAGAAAAGAAAAGTATGGAGTCAATCCAACTCATTTCTTTGCAGTCGTGATTCAGAACGCCCAACTCTGGAAAAGCCTCATTCAAGACGGAAATGGCTTGAGTTCTTGGACCTAGGTAAAATCCGTTGAATTGGGCGTTTATTTCATGAATTCCTCTACTAGCAGCAGCCCCAAGGGAGACGGATAGGTAAAATTCATCGTCCAATTTTGGTGCAACTAGTTGCCATTTGTGAATTAGTTTGGACACGTAACTTTTGGAGCCCGGCCTAGAGAGTATGAAACTAGTGACAGTCTTGGGCACTTTGAGCAATCGGATTTTCCAGGCATAGATGATTCCCCAAATTCCACCGCCACCACCTCTGATAGCCCAAAAAACATCTTCTCCCATGGATTCACGGTCTAATATCCGTCCCTTTGCATCAACAAGAAGAGCGTCCACCACGTTATCAGCAGCAAGCCCATATTTTCTGGATAAGAATCCAAAACCACCTCCTGAAATGTGTCCACCAACGCCCACAGTTGGGCAAGAACCAGCTGCAAAGCCGTGAACATTGCTGGCCTGAGAAATGGCATAATAAGTCTGTCCAAGTGTTGCACCACCCTGCACCCAAGCGGTTCCAGAATGCAAATCTAATGAAACACGGTCCAATTTCATCAAGTCAATAACCACAAACGGAGAACCAGTTCCCTCTAAGGAAACTGATGAAGTCCCTTCATAACTGTGTCCTCCACACCTTACTCTGATCTCATATGAACCTTCTCTACAACACACAACGCTGTTCACAAGCTGCTCTTTGCTCTCAGGTACGATAATAACCGTTGGTTTAGGCATAAAAGAAGCAGCAAATCGAAGATTCTGAATGGAGAAGTCGAGCAAGTAATTAAAGTACTCATCCCTTGTTCGATAAATAGAGACATTGTAATTGATTAAACACGTATTAAGACTTGTACTAGTAGTAGACAATGAAGGTACAAGAAGAGAAATAAATACAAAGCTGACCAAAATCATGAGCTTATTTCGTTTCATATCAGCTTTCGTTTACTTCTCAATTGATATACAGATCAGACGCGACTTTATAACAGGTATCAAAACCTCAACTCCTGATTTCGATTGAAACTGAACAAACGAACTCCTGTCTTGAGGCACACAATCCCTTGCAGCAGATCTCAATAAGCTATGAAATTCTTCCAGTTCCTTTTCACCAAAATCCGATTCAGCTCTCGCTATATCAAAATACAAATCAATTAATTCAATTCAGTTCATCAATTACAGTAACATAGAAAAAAACGACGCATGTCAAATACACTGTATTGTTAGTTAGTACTTAGGAGTAATAGATAAGCAGAGAGGAGGATGTTTCTAGAAGCATCGATTGGAGCCAAAAGGTACTTGGCAGTTTTCTTCTTTTGATCTCTTAGCCATTCTTTTGTTCCTGCTGAGAACATTTTTTTGCAAAGCAAACAATTCAGTTTGAAATTATGCTTAATTTCATTTTTTTTTTCAGAAAAAAAAATAATAATAAAAAGCAGCCCGTGCCCTAAAGCTACACGAAGGGCCGGACCACTGGAGGTCTATTATACGCAGCATTATCTTACATTTCTGCAAGAGTCTGTTTCCATGGCTTAAACTCGTGAGTTAGAGAGAGATAAGTAAAGTACATATGCCGAAGGAGAGAGCGGAGTTAGGGAAAGTGAGAGGAGCAACAATGAGTGAGAGCAAAACGACTGCGTTTCTACGGCTGAAAAGCTTTGTTTCGAGCACGGCGACGGAGGTAACGGACGTTCGAACAGTGGTGGAGGAAGGAGTGTGGTTGTGGAGGAAGGGATAAGGGAGATACTCGGCGGAGTCATGGTGGTTGAAATGTAACGGTAAGGATTATGTATTGTCCTTTTGCTAAAATATCATTATTATGAGATGGGAAAATACAACAACATCATACTCAATACGTGGGATCTGAGGAGGTTAAGGGGTGGTTTGGTCGAGTTTATTAAAAAAAATAATGCATGTATTAGTTTTGTGTATTATTAATATTTTATTTGGTACATTTTTTTATTCTATATATTATTAATATTTGCATTAGTTATACACTCTATTGTGTATTAAGAAATGTATTACTAATGCATGAAAATTCTTAGTATTAATAATGCATGCATTAGTATGGTTAAAGTCACAATTGTCCCTCAAATTTTTTTCTATATCCTTTCCATCATATTTATGGAGGGTATTTTTATAAAAAATAATTTATTTTTAGAAATTATGTAATTTATGTTATTTTTAATACACCAAATCAAATACTAAATAAGAAAAAAGTAAGCATAGCTAATACCTATCATTACTAACACAAGCATTACTAATGCAATCATATTTTGCACTATTCTTATACACTCTACCAAACGACCCCTAAGTGTACTCAATCCATATCACCATCTCATAAGTGAGATAGAGAGGTTGTTTTTGATAGATCCTTGGCTAAAAGTAAAAGATAAAAAAAAGATAATAACACTAAATGATACGGCAAACGATAACACACTCTGAACCATGACTAACACTATGACCACTAGATCAAAACAAAGTCCTCCTACCTACCAGCAAGGCAACACTCATTTCTACTATCCTTCTACCCTAATTTGCCTCTTCTACACCTTTCTATTTAGGATCATGTCCTCAGTAAGCTGAAGCTACTCCATGTCATATTTAATCACCTTCCTCCAATATTTTTTTAGTCTACCTCTACCTCGCTTGAAACCATCCCTAGTCAATCTCTCACATCTCTGTACTGGGGCATCCGTGCACCTCCTCATCACATGCCCGAACCATCTCAACCTCCCTTCCCGCATCTTGACTTCCACCGACGCCACTCCGACCTTATCTCGAATAATCTCATTTCTAATAGACAAATAAATATGGAGATGACGGTGATCGAACTCGTGCATTTGCTAAGGAGGGTGATACCTTATCGTACGTTTATGTATGGTATGTTTGGCCAAGCTCATTTTTTTCAAAACCGCTTAATTTGTCTAAAAAGTGCTTATTTTTTTAAAGTGTTTTATCACACTTTTGAGAGTAAATACCTGTTTTTAGAGAACTATTTTTCAGAGCTAAAAAAGTAGTCTATTCCTGAAAGCATTAATTTGAAAAGCACTTCTAGAAAAATACATTTAAAAATACTTTTAAAAAGCTTGGTCAAATATTAATTACTGTTCAAAAGTGCTTTTTAAATTTATTGGTCAAACACAAAGTGTAAACTATTAATTATTTGAGTTTCGTACTTGAATTTTCAGAAAAGAAAAGTGAATATTTTATAGTTTTGATGAATAGTTGGTAATAGTTCAGGTAGAAAATTCAAACATATGATAGTTCAGGTCTAAAATTCAAAAAGTAGAAATACTTTATGTGTGTTTTTACCTTTTGCCTTACTTAATAATTAAAATTTGAGAGACGGATAGCCTCTTTGACCAACATTCTAAAATCAGTTTATTTTGAAAAGTATTTTTAAGAAAAATACTTTTGGTAAGAAGAAGTGTGTTTGGATAAAATGTCGAAATGGTATCACTTTGTTTATATCCCTCGTACATGGAATTTACTTGCTCATAATCTAACTAAGTTTCGATCCCTAACTTCCCTAGTTGGATTGTAAATAATGCACTAGCAATTAGTTTTTGAAGTAATATGATGCAGCTGTTTACAAAAATAAATAAATTAATATGCATTCTCACCTTATTAAATCAACCAAATACATCATATAACTACAGTAAATTTACATATTTGGTAAAATACCCGGTGCCACAGACTATAAATGAGACCAAATTATTTGAAGACGTACCAAAAAAAATTAAAAAATAAGGCATTCATAGTAGTAAATAGAAGTAAGTTCCAGTTTAGGATATATTAAAACATGACAAAAGCATTCAGGATAGATCAAGTAATCATGTCAATGTTACAAACTTATAGCCATAAACACCTACAAGGACTTTTCGATACAAGTTCAAATTTAACAGCCGAATATAAGTATCGAATACTGAACTAAAAAAATAACAACAAAGAGCTATAACTCCATGCGAGACTTCAGAAATATTCCATATGAACACCAAGAGCATTCAAATATGCACTACTTCTTCCATGAAAACCAACAATTTTTCCTCTAGCTGCTGAAGAGGTAAAATAAGTTCCAATTTCAGTTCCATAAGGTCCATATTTTCCCTTATTTGTATAAAATGCAATTTGCCTTATTGTATCTAGGCCTCCATTGTCCTTCACTGGACTATAATAGCCTTCAATTCCAATCAAGAACTCACTTTCACCATCAATATTTATCTGCACAAATATGAAATCAACAAAAAAAAATGCAACAACAAAAAGATTAACTATCTCTCATTCCGAAATAAGCAAAATGCTCTATGGCCGGTTGAACTGAACTCAGTATTTTTATATGAACATAAAATAAAATCCTTTTGTATTGAAATAAAGAGAAAAACAATCTAGCTAATACAAACGTTGATAATTAATTTTTTGTTTTGTTTCGAGAATTTTATATGAAAAAGCAAAAATAGAAGATTAATTCATACCTTTCGAATACCATTTTCATTCCCAACTCCATAACCAAAACCACCATGAAGTTGAGACCAAACTGACGTTTTGTTTTTCTTTTCATACTCAATTTGAATTCCAGATATAGCTGAGACTACTGTGTTCATATAAACTTGTACTTTTTTTATAGTACAATATACACCATCATCCCAACCTTTTCCACTATATCCACCCGAAGGTCCAGCGTTTCGCGGCTGAATACACTTCATCACGTCCAATTTCTGTGTACAATGTGATGTTAGTAAAAGACGTTAAAATAATGTAACGTCACAAATATATATATATATATATATATATGGTATTAAAGTAACTGAACTTTATTCACTATAACAATAGCACATGTACGTACCTTGGGGAATTCGTCATGAATTTCTTCAACTTTAGGCTGTGTCAATAGTTTCGTTTGTTCAGCTGGCGGGGGTGCTACTACATGCTGCAAATAAACGCCAATGGCATCAAGGTACGACCCAGAACGCCCGTGAAAACCAACAACCGCGCCACCTTCTTTCGACACAAGTGAAAACGGTGTACTGCCTGCCTCAGTCCCACCAACGGGTCCGTAACACTTCGAATTTGTCGTAAAACAGAGAGATTTTACAACCAAATGGCCAGCATAATACCCCAATGTACCTTTGATGCCTGTCAAATATTCTCGAGGAGGGTTCTCAATAGTAATCTGGCAAACAGGTTAATCGAAAAATAATCAGATACTAGTAAGAAAAGTAACGTTGATCAAATGCATATTAGATTAGAAATACAGTCGGACCTCTCTATAATGTCATTTCGTTATAACGACAGTTCACTATAGCAGCCTGATTTTCTCCGGAACCGATTTTTCATGTTACATTTTACTTCTCTATAACGGCATTCTACCTATAACAACAATGACGTTTATTATAGCGGTACACTTTTTGTAAAATTACCTGTCTATAACAGCATATTCAAATATTATGTAATACTATATTTTGTAAAAAAATATATATGTACAAAATAAAATACCAAAATATTTATGGTAATTATCATTAATGTCATGCACACAGTAAATTTCAAGTACGAATTTCTAAATTAAAGAAAAAAATTGTATTTAAATGGTGCACATCAGTTATTTCATAACTTCACGAAGAAAATGATGCTAATGGTTGCCTTTTTTATATTTATGCTCTTTCTAATTTTGTATACTTTTGTTTATAACACCTAAATGAGATCTGAACGTTAAATGTCAATATACATATATAACAACACCTCTCTATAGTAGCCATGAATTTTTCGGACAAACACTGCCACTATAGAGAGGTTTGATTGTAGTAAATATAGTAGCCAAAATTACTTCAAATTTTCAATCAAACGGCTATTCTTTCCTCTCTTAAATTCTGTATCAAGTCAAAACCAGACAAACAAATTGAAACAGAGAGAATATATGTTTAATCGGGGATACAATTTTGACGTACTTTGAGTTTTTTATCTCCTCCTCTGCCACCAAATTTTGGTGAATCAATGGTACCTTGTTGACCAATAGTTCTGAAAATAATGGAGTCAATTACGCCACCATGAGCTATAAGTATCTCCTTAATGGGATTTGTGAGCTTGTAATTCCATTCTGAACCACTTAAGCCTCCCCATGCCTCAACCATCATTAACTTTGATTGATCATAAGTTGGACGTTGATATTCCTTCATAACAATACACATCAATTTTAGCTCTATTAAATACATCGAAAAGGTCCAAATTTGTCCCTATATTATAATCACTTGAAAGGGAAGTTTGGAACAACGGCAAACTTTAGTTTTCTTGTGACTTATAGGTCACAAGTTCAAATCAATTATTGATGCTTGGGCATGTTTTGTTCACTAGTCCTTCCCCCAACCTTGCATGAATGCATGATGCATGTTTTGTTCACTAGTTCGAACATAGTAGTGCAAGAAATTACAGAGATCTCAGCCACAATATACTCATTCTTATATAGGTATTTCAATAATATTATTTTGAATTGAAAAACAAAAGCACAATTATAACATATATAGATTGCAGTGAGAAAAAAGAAAGAAAGAGAAGTCAGGGTAAGTACCATTTGGTTAATTATCTGTTGTTTTCTTCAACAAATATGATGTGATCAAGAGTGAAAAAAATGTTTACAAATATATATAATACACACACATGAATATAATGAACCTGAGAGATAAAAATGATTACAGGGCAACTGTAAAGCCAAAGGTTTACATTGAATCTAGAGCTATGGAGACGAAGAGTTTTATACTACGAATAAAGTCAGGCTTGAATGCTTCAGCTGATAATCATAGAATTATTTAAAATTATGATCAGATTATTAAACCAAGCTAGCACAATGCTGCTTGTACTGCTTCAAAATCTACTATACTCCTTCCGTTCACTTTTATTTGTCACTGTTTCGCTTTTCTAGGTTAAACTGTATGAACTTTGAATAATATTTTAAGATGTATTTTTTCATCATATTAATATGAGAAGGATTGAAACTTATAGGATTTTTCGTATAGTTTTCGACCATCTATATTTTAAAATATTAAAATATTAAATTTATCTCCTTCAATTTAAATTTAGTTTGAATTTTAGTCAAAATGACTTTCGTAAAGTGAAATGTAACAAGTAAAGTGAACGGGAGAGTAAAATATAATCTTATGTTTTACCAAAACAATAAAGGAGTTAAAAGATAGAACAAATGGAGATGCGGGGGATCGAACCCCGTGCCTCTCGCATGCAAAGCGAGCGCTCTACCATTTGAGCTACATCCCCGATGTTAGCAGTTGTAAAAATAATAATAATATATTGTTTAACATTACCATTCGAAATTTTATCTTCACATTAATTTCACTTAGAAAAAAATTGAAAGTTTCTATATGTTGAAGATATATATAATTAAATGAATAATAGTATACTCTCTCTAATAACTTAAAATTTAATTGATTATTACAAACTTTAATATAATATAAGAGCATACAAACGTCTTGAGGTCAAATTTCATTGCCATTTGTCACTCATTATCAAATTGAATTTTCACGTACTTGACTCATGAAAAACAATCATACCTGCACGTAAAAGGGTGTATTGAAGATAAAACTTTTAGATGAGATAGTCATACCCTTTTTCAGCATGACTAAAAACCAAAGTATTTCACTCGAATACTTCTTGGATAAAACAAAAATGGATACCTTGCTAACGTACTACCTTCAAGCATTTATAATTTACTATTGTTAATATGAGTCAAAACATATAGGAGCATTTAGCGCCTGCTGTATCCAAGCAACCAAAAGTCTGAAATTTTTCTGGCAATTCATCTAGTATATAAATATACATTAACCTTGTTGATTCAACCAAGAGAAAATTTAAGACAAACTTACTAAGTATGTTCTACAACAATTTGTGAACTCAGTCAGTATTCTAGAGCTGTTACATTGAGGTGAACATAGGAGGGATGCCCTGTTGATGTCGAAAAACATTTAGTGGGTCGATTGTTGTTTTAGCCTTGACCAACCTATCATAGTTATTCAAGAAATATTTTTGACCCCAGAGCCTAGCAATCTCCACTGCATCATGATCAACAGTAGTATTTATCAATAAGTAGTCCATCACTCCAAGGTCCAGATCCATGTAGTTGACATACGCTGCCCTAGGCGAGCTTGAAACAAAGGGTGTCATTGTATTGTAAAACTCCCTTATCCACTCTATGTACGCGTTGCTCTTGGCGATACTATTATCTTTTTCTTTCCAGTCAACAAGATACTGAATTCCGAAAAGGTTACCCTTTCTATGAGGGAAAGCAATAGCGTCCTCGCTAATCCTCTCCATGGCTCCACCGTAAGGGTCCAATATAATGAGTCCCTTAGGCTCTTTCTCAAGTACGTCAAGTGTTGTCAGTATCCCATCCATTGAAATTGGGGTCTTAACATAGTCCGACTTGGCTTTAAAGTATGATTTTTTGTCGAAGTAACGTTCTTTTAAAAGTGAGACATTGGAAGAGTTATCAAATTCAGAAAAGAAAAGTATGGAGTCAATCCAACTCATTTCTTTGCAGTCGTGATTCAGAACGCCCAACTCTGGAAAAGCCTCATTCAAGACGGAAATGGCTTGAGTTCTTGGACCTAGGTAAAATCCGTTGAATTGGGCGTTTATTTCATGAATTCCTCTACTAGCAGCAGCCCCAAGGGAGACGGATAGGTAAAATTCATCGTCCAATTTTGGTGCAACTAGTTGCCATTTGTGAATTAGTTTGGACACGTAACTTTTGGAGCCCGGCCTAGAGAGTATGAAACTAGTGACAGTCTTGGGCACTTTGAGCAATCGGATTTTCCAGGCATAGATGATTCCCCAAATTCCACCGCCACCACCTCTGATAGCCCAAAAAACATCTTCTCCCATGGATTCACGGTCTAATATCCGTCCCTTTGCATCAACAAGAAGAGCGTCCACCACGTTATCAGCAGCAAGCCCATATTTTCTGGATAAGAATCCAAAACCACCTCCTGAAATGTGTCCACCAACGCCCACAGTTGGGCAAGAACCAGCTGCAAAGCCGTGAACATTGCTGGCCTGAGAAATGGCATAATAAGTCTGTCCAAGTGTTGCACCACCCTGCACCCAAGCGGTTCCAGAATGCAAATCTAATGAAACACGGTCCAATTTCATCAAGTCAATAACCACAAACGGAGAACCAGTTCCCTCTAAGGAAACTGATGAAGTCCCTTCATAACTGTGTCCTCCACACCTTACTCTGATCTCATATGAACCTTCTCTACAACACACAACGCTGTTCACAAGCTGCTCTTTGCTCTCAGGTACGATAATAACCGTTGGTTTAGGCATAAAAGAAGCAGCAAATCGAAGATTCTGAATGGAGAAGTCGAGCAAGTAATTAAAGTACTCATCCCTTGTTCGATAAATAGAGACATTGTAATTGATTAAACACGTATTAAGACTTGTACTAGTAGTAGACAATGAAGGTACAAGAAGAGAAATAAATACAAAGCTGACCAAAATCATGAGCTTATTTCGTTTCATATCAGCTTTCGTTTACTTCTCAATTGATATACAGATCAGACGCGACTTTATAACAGGTATCAAAACCTCAACTCCTGATTTCGATTGAAACTGAACAAACGAACTCCTGTCTTGAGGCACACAATCCCTTGCAGCAGATCTCAATAAGCTATGAAATTCTTCCAGTTCCTTTTCACCAAAATCCGATTCAGCTCTCGCTATATCAAAATACAAATCAATTAATTCAATTCAGTTCATCAATTACAGTAACATAGAAAAAAACGACGCATGTCAAATACACTGTATTGTTAGTTAGTACTTAGGAGTAATAGATAAGCAGAGCGGAGGATGTTTCTAGAAGCATCGATTGGAGCCAAAAGGTACTTGGCAGTTTTCTTCTTTTGATCTCTTAGCCATTCTTTTGGTCCTGCTGATAACATTGTTTTGCAAAGCAAACAATTCAGTTTGAAATTATGCTTAATTTCATTTTTTTTTCCAGAAAAAAAAAAATAATAAAAAGCAGCCCGTGCACTAAAGCTACACGAAGGGCCGGACCACTGGAGGTCTATTATACGCAGCAATTATCTTACATTTCTGTAAGAGTCTGTTTCCATGGCTTAAACTCGTGAGTTAGAGAGAGATAAGTAAAGTACATATGCCGAAGGAGAGAGCGGAGTTAGGGAAAGTGAGAGGAGCAACAATGAGTGAGAGCAAAACGACTGCGTTTCTACGGCTGAAAAACTTTGTTTCGAGCACGGCGACGGAGGTAACGGACGTTCGAACAGTGGTGGAGGAAGGAGTGTGGTTGTGGAGGAAGGGGTAAGGGAGATACTCGGCGGAGTCATGGTGGTTGAAATGTAACTGTAATGATTATGTATTGTCCTTTTGCTAAAATATCATTATTATGAGATGGGAAAATACAACAACATCATACTCAATACGTGGGATCTGAGGAGGTTAAGGGGTGGTTTGGTCGAGTTTATTAAAAAAAATAATGCATGTATTAGTTTTGTGTATTATTAATATTTTATTTGGTACATTTTTTTATTCTATATATTATTAATATTTGCATTAGTTATACACTCTATTGTGTATTAAGAAATGTATTACTAATGCATGAAAATTCTTGGTATTAATAATGCATGCATTAGTATGGTTAAAGTCACAATTGTCCCTCAAAATTTTTTCTATATCCTTTCCATCATATTTATGGAGGGTATTTTTATAAAAAATAATTTATTTTTAGAAATTATGTAATTTATGTTATTTTTAATACACCAAATCAAATACTACATAAGAAAAAAGTAAGCATAGCTAATACCTATCATTACTAACACAAGCATTACTAATGCAATCATATTTTGCACTATTCTTATACACTCTACCAAACGACCCCTAAGTGTACTCAATCCATATCACCATCTCATAAGTGAGATAGAGAGGTTGTTTTTGATAGATCCTTGGCTAAAAGTAAAAGATAAAAAAAAGATAATAACACTAAATGATACGGCAAACGATAACACACTCTGAACCATGACTAACACTATGACCACTAGATCAAAACAAAGTCCTCCTACCTACCAGCAAGGCAACACTCATTTCTACTATCCTTCTACACCTTTCTATTTAGGATCATGTCCTCAGTAAGTTGAAGCTACTCCATGTCATATTTAATCACCTTCCTCCAATATTTTTTCAGTCTACCTCTACCTCGCTTGAAACCATCCCTAGTCAATCTCTCACACCTCTGTACTGGGGCATCCGTGTATCTCCTCATCACATGCCCGAACCATCTCAACCTCCCTTCCCGCATCTTGACTTCCACCGACGCCACTCCGACCTTATCTCGAATAATCTCATTTCTAATAGACAAATAAATATGGAGATGACGGTGATCGAACTCGTGCATTTGCTAAGGAGGGTGACACCTTATCGTACGTTTATGTATGGTATGTTTGACCAAGCTCATTTTTTTCAAAACCGCTTAATTTGTCTAAAAAGTGCTTATTTTTTTAAAGTGTTTTATCACGCTTTTGAGAGTAAATACCTGTTTTTAGAGAACTATTTTTCAGAGCTAAAAAAGTAGTCTATTCCTGAAAGCATTAATTTGAAAAGCACTTCTAGAAAAATACATTTAAAAATACTTTTAAAAAGCTTGGTCAAATATTAATTACTGTTCAAAAGTACTTTTTAAATTTATTGGTCAAACACAAAGTGTAAACTATTAATTATTTGAGTTTCGTACTTGAATTTTCAGAAAAGAAAAGTGAATATTTTATAGTTTTGATGAATAGTTGGTAATAGTTCAGGTAGAAAATTCAAACATCTGATAGTTCAGGTATAAAATTCAAAAAGTAGAAATACTTTATGTGTGTTTTTACCTTTTGCCTTACTTAATAATTAAAATTTGAGAGACGGATAGCCTCTTTGACCAACATTCTAAAATCAGTTTATTTTGAAAAGTATTTTTAAGAAAAATACTTTTGGTAAGAAGAAGTGTGTTTGGATAAAATGTCGAAATGGTATCACTTTGTTTATATCCCTCGTACATGGAATGTACTTGCTCATAATCTAACTAAGTTTTCGATCCCTAACTTCCCTAGTTGGATTGTAAATGATGCGCTAGCAATTAGTTTTTGAAGTAATATGATGCAACTGTTTACAAAAAAAAATAAATTAATATGCATTCTGACCTTATTAAATCAACCAAATACATCATATAACTACAGTAAATTTACATATTTGGTAAAATACCTGGTGCCACAGACTATAAATGAGACCAAATTATTTGAAGACGTACAAAAAAATAAAAAAAATAAGGCATTCATAGTAGTAAATAGAAGTAAGTTCCAGTTTAGGATATATTAAAACATGACAAAAGCATTCAGGATAGATCAAGTAATCATGTCAATGTTACAAACTTATAGCCATAAACACCTACAAGGACTTTTCGATACAAGTTCAAATTTAACAGCCGAATATAAGTATCGAATACTGAACTAAAAAAATAACAACAAAGAGCTATAACTCCATGCGAGACTTCAGAAATATTCCATATGAACACCAAGAGCATTCAAATATGCACTACTTCTTCCATGAAAACCAACAATTTTTCCTCTAGCTGCTGAAGAGCTAAAATAAGTTCCAATTTCAGTTCCATAAGGTCCATATTTTCCCTTATTTGTATAAAATGCAATTTGCCTTATTGTATCTAGGCCTCCATTGTCCTTCACTGGACTGTAATAGCCTTCAATTCCAATCAAGAACTCACTTTCACCATCAATATTTATCTGCACAAATATGAAATCAACAAAAAAAAAGTGCAACAACAAAAAGATTAACTATCTCTCATTCCGAAATAAGCAAATGCTCTATGGCCGGTCTAACTGAACTCAGTGCTTTTATATGAACGTAAATTAAAATCCTTTTGTATTGACATAAAGAGAAAAACAATCTAGCTAATACAAACGTTGATAATTAATTTTTTGTTTTGTTTCGAGAATTTTATATGAAAAAGCAAAAATAGAAGATTAATTCATACCTTTCGAATACCATTTTCATTCCCAACTCCATAACCAAAACCACCATGAAGTTGAGACCAAACTGACGTTTTGTTTTTCTTTTCATACTCAATTTGAATTCCAGATATAGCTGAGACTATTGTGTTCATATAAACTTGTACTTTTTTTATAGTACAATATACACCATCATCCCAACCTTTTCCACTATATCCGCCCCAAGGTCCAGCGCTTCGCGGCTGAATACACTTCATCACGTCCAATTTCTGTGTACAATGTGATGTTAGTAAAAGACGTTAAAATAATGTAACGTCACAAATATATATATATATATATATATATGGTATTAAAGTAACTGAACTTTATTCACTATAACAATAGCACATGTACGTACCTTGGGGAATTCGTCATGAATTTCTTCAACTTTAGGTTGTTTCAATAGTTTCGTTTGTTCAGCTGGCGTGGGTGCTACTACATGCTGCAAATAAACGCCAATGGCATCAAGGTACGACCCAGAACGCCCGTGAAAACCAACAATCGCGCCACTTTCATGGTGTACCGCCTGCCTCAGTCCCACCAACGGGTCCGTAACTCTTCAAATTTGTCGTAAAACAGAGAGATTTTACAGCCAAATGGCCAGCATAATACCCCAATGTACCTTTGATGCCTGTCAAATATTCTCGAGGAGGGTTCTCAATAGTAATCTGGCAAACAGGTTAATCGAAAAATAATCAGATACTAGTAAGAAAAGTAACGTTGATCAAATGCATATTAGATTAGAAATACAGTCGGACCTCTCTATAATGTCATCTCGTTATAACGACAGTTCACTATAGCAGCCTGATTTTCTCCGGAATCGATTTTTCATGTTACATTTTACTTCTCTATAACGGCATTCTACCTATAACAACAATGACGTTTATTATAGCAGTACACTTTTTGTAAAATTACCTGTCTATAACAGCATATTCAAATATTATGTAATACTATATTTTGTAAAAAAATATATATGTACAAAATAAAATACCAAAATATTTATGGTAATTATCATTAATGTCATGCACACAGTAAATTTCAAGTACGAATTTCTAAATTAAAGAAAAAAATTGTATTTAAATGGTGCACATCAGTTATTTCATAACGTACTTCACGAAGAAAATGATGCTAATGGTTGCCTTTTTTATATTTATGCTCTTTCTAATTTTGTATACTTTTGTTTATAACACCTAAATGAGATCTGAACGTTAAATGTCAATATACATATATAACAACACCTCTCTATAGTAGCCATGAATTTTTCGGACAAACACTGCCACTATAGAGAGGTTTGATTGTAGTAAATATAGTAGCCAAAATTACTTCAAATTTTCAATCAAACGGCTATTCTTTCCTCTCTTAAATTCTGTATCAAGTCAAAACCAGACAAACAAATTGAAACAGAGAGAATATATGTTTAATCGGGGATACAATTTTGACGTACTTTGAGTTTTTTATCTCCTCCTCTGCCACCAAATTTTGGTGAATCAATGGTACCTTGTTGACCAATAGTTCTGAAAATAATGGAGTCAATTACGCCACCATGAGCTATAAGTATCTCCTTAATGGGATTTGTGAGCTTGTAATTCCATTCTGAACCACTTAAGCCTCCCCATGCCTCAACCATCATTAACTTTGATTGATCATAAGTTGGACGTTGATATTCCTTCATAACAATACACATCAATTTTAGCTCTATTAAATACATCGAAAAAGTCCAAATGTGTCCCTATATTATAATCACTTGAAAGGGAAGTTTGGAACAATGGTAAACTTTAGCTTTCTTGTGACTTATAGGTCACAAGTTCGAATCAATTATTGATGCATGTTTTGTTCACTAGTCCTTCCCCGAACCTTGCATGAATGCATGATGCATGTTTTGTTCACTAGTTCGAACATAGTAGTGCAAGAAATTACAGAGATCTCAGCCACAATATACTCATTCTTATATAGGTATTTCAATAATATTATTTTGAAATGAAAAACAAGAAAAACAAAAGCACAATTATAACATATATAGATTGCAGTGAAAAAAAAAAAGAAAGAGAAGTCAGGGTAAGTACCATTTGGTTAATTATCTGTTGGTTTCTTCACCAAATATAATGTGATCAAGAGTGAAAAAAAGTATACAAATATATATAATACACACACATGAATATAATGAACCTGAGAGATAAAAATGATTACAGGGCAACTGTAAAGCCAAAGGTTTACATTGAAACTAGAGCTATGGAGACGAAGAGTTTTATACTACGAATAAAGTCAGGCTTGAATGCTTCAGCTGATAATCATAGAATTACTTAACATTATGATCGGATTATTAAACCAAGCTAGCACAATGCTGCTTGTACTGCTTCAAAATCTACTATACTCCAGTCCTCCTTCCGTTCACTTTTATTTGTCATTGTTTAGCTTTACTAGGTTAAACTGTATGAACTTTGAATAACATTTTAAGATGTATTTTTTCATCATATTAATATGAGAAGGATTGAAACTTATAAGATTTTTCGTATAGTTTTCGACCATCTATATTTTAAAATTTAAAATATTAAATTTATCTACTTCAATTTAAATTTAGTTTGAAGTTTAGTCAAACTGACTTTCGTAAAGTGAAATGTGACAAGTAAAGTGAACGGGGAGTAAAATATAATCTTATGTTTTACCAAAACAATAAAGGAGTTAAAAGATAGAAAAATGGAGATGCGGGGGATCGAACCCCGTGCCTCTCGCATGCAAAGCGAGCGCTCTACCATTTGAGCTACATCCCCGATGTTGGAAGTTGTAAGAATAATAATAATATATTGTTCAAACATTACCATTCGAAATTTTATCTTCATATTAATTTCACTTAGAAAAAAATTGAAAGTTTCTATATGTTGAAGATATATATATATAATTAAATGAATAATAGTATACTCTCTCTAATAACTTAAGATTTTAATTGATTACAAACTTTACTATAATATAAGAGCATACAAACGTCTTGAGGTCAAATTTCATTGCCATTTGTCACTCATTATCAAATTGAATTTTCACGTACTTGACTCGTGAAAAACAATCATACCTGCATGTAAAAGGGTGTATTGAAGATAAAACTTTTAGATGAGATGGTCACATCCTCTTTTGGTATGACTAAAAACCAAAGTATTTCACTCGAATACTTCTTGTTCTTGGATAGTATTTTGGGTAAAGCAAGAATGGATACCTTGCTAACTTACTACCTTCAAGCATTTATAATTTACTATTGTTAATATGAGTCAAAACATATAGGAGCATTTAGCGCCTGCTATATCCAAGCAACCAAAAGTCTGAAATCTTTCGGGCAATTCATCTAGTATATAAATATACATTAACCTTGTTAATTCAACCAAGAGAAAATTTAAGACAAACTTACTAAGTATGTTCTACAACAATTTGTGAACTCACTCAGTATTCTAGAGCTGTTACATTGAGGTGAACATAGGAGGGATGCCCTGTTGATGTCGAAAAACATTTAGTGGGTCAATTGTTGTCTTAGCCTTGACCAACCTATCGTAGTTATTTAAGAAATATTTTTGACCCCAGAGCCTAGCAATCTCCACTGCATCATGATCAACAGTAGTATTTAGCAATAAGTAGTTCATCACTCCAAGGTCCAGATCCATGTAGTTGACATACGCTGCCCTAGGCGAGCTTGAAACAAAGGGTGTCATTGTATTGTAGAACTCCCTTATCCACTCTATGTACGCGTTGCTCTTGGCGATACTATTATCTTTTTCTTTCCAGTCAACAAGATACTGAATTCCGAAAAGGTTACCCTTTCTATGAGGGAAAGCAATAGCGTCCTCGCTAATCCTCTCCATGGCTCCACCGTAAGGGTCCAATATAATGAGTCCCTTAGGCTCTTTCTCAAGTACGTCAAGTGTTGTCAGTATCCCATCCATTGAAATTGGGGTCTTAACATAGTCCGACTTGGCTTTAAAGTATGACTTTTTGTCGAAGTAACGTTCTTTTAAAAGTGAGACATTGGAAGAGTTATCTAATTCAGAAAAGAAAAGTATGGAGCCAATCCAACTCATTTCTTTGCAGTCGTGATTCAGAACGCCCAACTCTGGAAAAGCCTCATTCAAGACGGAAATGGCTTGAGTTCTTGGACCTAGGTAAAATCCGTTGAATTGGGCATTTATTTCATGAATTCCTCTACTAGCAGCAGCCCTAAGGGAGACGGATAGGTAAAATTCATCGTCCAATTTTGGCGCAACTAGTTGCCATTTGTGAATTAGTTTGGACACGTAACTTTTGGAGCCCGGCCTAGAGAGTATGAAACTAGTGAGAGTCTTGGGCACTTTCAGCAATCGGATTTTCCAGGCATAGATGATTCCCCAAATTCCACCGCCACCACCTCTGATAGCCCAAAAAACATCTTCTCCCATGGATTCACGGTCTAATATCCGTCCTTGTGCATCAACAAGAAGAGCGTCCACCACGTTATCAGCAGCAAGCCCATATTTTCTGGATAAGAATCCAAAACCACCTCCTGAAATGTGTCCACCAACGCCCACAGTTGGGCAAGAACCAGCTGCAAAGCCGTGAACATTGCTGGCCTGAGAAATGGCATAATAAGTCTGTCCAAGTGTTGCACCGCCCTGCACCCAAGCGGTTCCAGAATGCAAATCTAATGAAACATGGTCCAATTTCATCAAGTCAATAACCACAAACGGAGAACCAGTTCCCTCTAAGGAAACTGATGAAGTCCCTTCATAACTGTGTCCTCCACACCTTACTCTGATCTCATATGAACCTTCTCTACAACACACAACGCTGTTCACAAGCTGCTCTTTGCTCTCAGGTACGATAATAACCGTTGGTTTAGGCATAAAAGAGGCAGCAAATCGAAGATTCTGAATGGAGAAGTCGAGCAAGTAATTAAAGTACTCATCCCTTGTTCGATAAATAGAGACGTTGTAATTGATTAAACACGTAACAAGACTTGTACTAGTAGTAGACAATGAAGGTACAACAAGAGAAATAAATACAAAGCTGACCAAAATCATGAGCTTATTTCGTTTCATATCAGCTTTCGTTTACTTTTCAATTGATATACATATCAGAGGCGACTTTATACAAGGAAAGAAGCAGTTCGAGGACAAGAAGATGAAACAAAATCAGAGGAGCCGGCCTAATTAAGCAGTTTTAATTAAGGCTTATTATATTTGTACATGAAAATGTACCATAACATGACAATAGACACTTCCATTCTGCTTGAGTAAATTAGGAAAAGCGCCGGCCAACAGCAGCATACAACAATTATTATACATATAATGAGGACTGCTATCTTAATTACTTTCTTAATGCAGTAAACTAAAACTGAAGTCAGTATCCTATACTTTTACATAGGTTAGAATGGGTGAAAGTCGCACACGGGTTGGAGAATGGACGGGCGGTCTACTTATATGGAATTGATAATCCTTCCCTTATGAGCTAGCTTTTGAGGTTGAGTTAGGTCCAGATTGTTACTAAAATATTATTAGTATCTCAAAAAAGAATAAGAATCATCTTTTAGAAGTTCTCTAATATTTCCTACTTATTAATTTTGGTCAAAAGAATTAATTATATGTTTATCAGCCTTAATGACAGCATTTCATATGGTCTTAAGTTATGGTCAAAATACTATTGATTGCCAACATTCAAAATATGAATTTGATCATTTGACAGAATAAATTGTCTTTATGGATAATTATTAACTTTGTCACCTTTATTACTAATCTTAATTCTTTTTTAAAACGTTGGTCAAAGTATTTGACATGAGATTTTCCTGTATTAACTTTCCTGTAAGGTAAGTGGAAAAGGGTGTGAAAACAGTGAAGAAAGAAGGCAAATACTTTTCTTTCTTATTCTGTGTTTCTGGATTTCTAAAGATAAATCTTTATTAATTTTCGGCTCCTAGTTTATTATTAATTAGAAAAGCTTGTTGAATCTCGCGGGATACATCTTAATCGGTGAAATATACTTAAAAACAGTGTCAATAGGCATGCCTCAAGCTAGAGAATTTTCGTGATTTTTTAATATTTTCCAACAGGTGTCATATCTTTGTATGATATCAGAGTCAGGTCCATTTTCGTTTGGGCTCGCGGCCCATGCTCCAGTTGGGTCTTGAGTGAAGGGGGTGTTAGGGTTTTCCCCCTGATTTTCTTACCAAATTTGAGTTTTATTTTTCTTGAAAGGAAAATAAAAGTAATACCATAATTTCTTTTACATTTCCTAAAAGGAAAATATAAAACTATTCCATATTTGATTAACCTCTTTCTTGAAGGAAAGGATTTGAACCTCTAAATAGAAGACCCCGCTTCTCATAACACAACACAATAGCATCCACAATGTAGTCGTTAAAAGAGTTTTGTTTAGGGGGAGATTTTCTCCCAATAGATTTTAAGCTTTTTGATTTATTTTTTAATATGTAGGCTTGTTAGCCAATCATATCAAATAATATATTTTTTATTATAGTTTTATTTGTCGTCTGAATTATCGCCTCTATAGTTTGCAACTATAAGCTTCCGCGAGACGCTCTCTCAATTTCGAACCCAACAAGGGGCGTTAGAGTGGATTAAAGTCCCACATTGGCTGGGAAATGGACTGGTGGTTTACTTATATATGGACTTGCGCAATCCTCCTGGACTAGCTTTTGAGATTGAGTTTAATATTTTTTCCGGCACTTTGGTGGCTACTTAAATTTAACTTTCTTTAACAAAATGACAGTTGATGTCTATATATTTTGTGTTCTCATGAAAGATTGAATAATTAGTTGCAGTTTGGATTGAAGTTTGGGATAATTTCATAAAATTAGCAATAGATGTCCACTGATGCTTAATTTCAACCCCTAGCTTGTTATCTCTATAGGATTAAGGCAAGAAGTACAAAACCAAAACCTAGCTGATCACCAAATGGTACTATGACTCTCTCTCTCTTTTAATTTTGGATAAGTTCCCTTTGATGTTTCACGTTTTGCTACTGAATGGATTCAAAAGACAATAATATTATCTTCATTTAAAGATATGATTTTTAGTTGAAAATCAATGCAAACAAGCTTCAATCGACTCCAGATCTTGGTTTAATTCAACTTCTACATCCTTTGACAATGGTAGATACTTAGAAGTTCAGCCCAAATAAATTTGAGCAAAAAATTCGCATGGATCGGGTTATTTATTAGGTTGGATCTAATATCATGTGGACCAATTGAAACCATTTCTAATGTGTTAGAGATATATTTTTTTTTTTTACCCTTTTCCGTTTTACTTTGCTGGTTGTTCTCCTTACCTAAAAAGAGTAAGCACATATATTTATTTTTTTCCCTATAATTAAAGTTGCTAAATTGTATGGGGTGTTCCGGAAGGAACAATTAACCATCTTACCATAAACATTATTGCATAATTCAACTTTAACTTAAAAAATATTATTTGAATTTTTGGTTGGCAATACAAGAATAACGCTTGCAATTGCAATGATTTTTATTTTTTTTAAATTAGTCATTCCATCATATGATGGAGGAGTTTAGGCTTGACTCCAACCTGTATATTCCCAAAAATTATAATTACACGGAGGAGGACATAAACCTTAGCCTCCATAACAATGTGAGTATTGAAATTATTCAATCTGATCCATTTTTGAAACCAACAAAACAGCTCAGCACTGAAGATACAACTCACAACATTAGAGACATATGAATTGACTTCTGAATAAGTCATACTATCATGTATCACATTTAGTATGACTATCATGTAAGGAGACCACCAACAGGCATGTTTGTCAAGTTCCATTGCAGGCATATGTATTCTTTTTTGTTCTGAATCTGAAATTGGGAATACCGTCTTGTTCTAACTTCATTGAAGCTCTAACTTTTAAAGGAAGAGAAACAGCTTCGTTGAAGATAGTGTATTCTTTCGATTCCTCACCTATATTAGCCAAGATATCAGCAGTACAATTACCTTCCCTGAGAATGTGCTTGCAGTTGTAATTTCCTATCTCGAGAGCTTGCCATATTTGCTCAATAATGTGAGCTACTTGCCAAGGTGGTTTCATCTGTTTATTAATCATATTGATGATCAGGAGGAAATCAGATTCAACTTCAACATTGATCAACCCAAGTCTTGAGCATATTTTAATTCCTTTCAAAATGGCATACGCTTCTGCAACATTGTTACTACATTGTCCATAAGATTCTGCAAAAGCTTTGATCATTTCTCCTTTGTGATCTCTGATACTACCTCCACCACCTGCTGGCCCTGGATTTCCTTTGCTGCATCCATCAACATTCAACTTGAACCATCCAACTTCAGGTCTCTCCCATTTGATTGCCTGAGATTGAATTACATTAGTCAGTTTTTCAATCATCATGTATTTTTCCTGCCAAGTAGAAAAAGAAGGAAGATCAGTGAAATGACATTTAATAGACATAGAAATAAATTTATCCACTTGTTGGATAACAATTGCAATGATATATTTAACAATTTTACGGTTAACAACATTTTTGGGCCCCTCAGTTTTTGGTAAATTTTGGTTTTAATTTCTATCATATCAAACCAAGCACAATATTAAACTTTCAAGTAATTAAATTATGCATTTTTTAATCCTTACTTGTGAGTATTTCTAAATTCACCATAAGTATTAAGCATTCACCCACTTAATTACTTATGTATTATGTTAATTTTATATTTGTTACTTTAATCCTATAAGTAATCAAATATAATATATTTTCTACGTAAAAGAGCCAAAATTACACATTATAATTAATTTAAAATTAAATATATTGAGTCATATATCAAAAAGACCAATAGCGTTATGATGAGGCTTGAATGCAGTCTCATAATTCTCTACCTTCCCATCCTCAGTTTTTAGCTGACAAAACTAAAAATAAAATTTATTATTTTTATTTTTAAATTAAAAATGAAATTTAAGGTAATAATGCATTAGTTTTCAAAGTATGATTCCTAACTTCATCGAGGACTATCTTTTAATAAAATGCGGGTCTCAACCAAGTTAAAGATTCAAAATTTAACCAAAATTCATTATTTCCTTTGTTTCTTTTTAGTTGTCACGCTTTGCTTCTCGATAGTCAATTTGACTAATTTTTATAAAGTTAAATTAAATTAGAATAATTTACTATTTTAAAATTAAAATTTGGATATTCAAAAACTATAAGAAAAGTACTATAAGTTGCAATTTTTCCTCATATCAATACGATACAAAATACATCTTAAAATGTCGATCAAAGTTTATATTATTTGACCCTAAAAAAGAAACGTGACAAATAAAAAGGAAAGAAGTGCATCTTGGAAGTTAATTAAAGATTCATTAATAGTTGTCCACACTAATTTAATGAATTTTCACACGTAGAACTATGCACCATGCTGGTGACGATAAATTAATTTTATGATTATCAATTGAAGCGTTCAATTGGATGAATTTATTTGAAGTATCAAACTCTTCATCTCCCTGACTCTACTTCTTGTTGTTGGAATAGACATTGATAGGGTCTCATGTGGAAGTTAAAAATTACAAAGAATTGCAATGATAAATCAAATGACAAAGAAAATTATACTATAAAACATATTATTTGATATGATTTGATTGATCAAGTGACATATACATTGAAAACTAAATCAAAAGGCATAAAATCTATTAGGAGAATAATCTTTATCTAAATAAGACTCTTTAAACAACCACATTGTGAATGCTATGTATTATAGTATGAGAAGACGGATATTCAGTTTATAGATATATCCAAACTTTTCCAAATAACCAAATATAGAAGAGAATGATACTCCCTCCGCTCTTTTTTATTTGTCATGTACTTTCCCTTTAGGAAAAGTTGAGAAAAATAAAACTCAAATATAATAACAAAATCAAGGTAAAACCCTAACACTAATTATATATAGTAGTATGTATTTTTCTTTCTCGTCACAGAAAACAGCAGCTAATTAACCACATGGTACGTATACCCTGACTTTCTCTTTCTTTTTTTCATTGCAGTCTACGTTGATTATACTAATTTACTATTCGAAATTATGCAACTTTGTTCTCCACTAAACTTTTGATAAAATATTTTCTCTCGCCGTTTGGAAAAAGTGCTCCTTTTTGCCCTTTGACACCAAACGGGACTCCAATATGCGTAATTTTAAATCATATTGAAGGGCATGTACAAAGGCGGAGCCATGATTTAAATTTTATTGGTTTAATTTTTAAGATTCTTAGCGGACAAGAGAGAGTTGCTCGAATGGTAATTACTTATGTGTTCATACCTACTATTTGTTGCAATTTTAGTGAATTTTACACAGTTTATTTTACGCATCAAAAGATGGACCCGTTACCATAACATTGGATTTGCCCTTGGTGATTTCATCTGCTTCATGCTAGATCACCCTTAATAGCAAAGGCAAATATTATACAATTTGTTAACAACTAAGTAGATAAATTAAAATTGGACAAGAGAGGTTGCTTAGATGATAAACGTCCTCCACTTCCAACCATGAGGTTGTGAGTTCAAGTAACTCAGTGAGGAAACAAGGTGGGTGCTCCTAGAAAGGGGTAAAAAAAAATTGAGCAATTAATTAGACTAACACGTAGACAAATCTAGACACTTTACCTTTATTTTATGTAAGAGCTAAGTTTGATTAAGTATATATGTTTTATGAAGGAATATCATCATCAACCAAGTTATGATCAAGCAAAGTCAATGATGGTGGAACCATGGGGAAGCACCAATACTGGATCAGAGTGGAATTACATGCTAACAAATCCTATTAAGGAGATACTCATTATTCATGGTGATCTTGTTATACACTCTATTAGTTTCAGAACCATTGGTCAACAAGGTACCATTGATTCACCAAAATTTGGTGGCATAGGGGGAAATAAATTACACAAGGTATGTCAAAAAAAATTCTGGTAAACATATGAATTTCTCATGATGATCTTGTACATTTTTTCGAGCTCCTCGCATGGGAGGTGGGTCTCCCACGTGGGAGACCTGGGATCGAACCTAGCCGCCGTCTGTCGCTTAGCCATGAGCTCGTCGCATGGGACTTGCCTAGTGCGGTTTATATCTCCTGTGTGGTGCTATTGCATAGCGAGCATGTTACCACAAAATGCTTATCCGAAGGACAGAGGTTGTGCTTTTCCCTGGGGTTCCAAAAAAAAAATAGCTTCATACATGTCACACTAATATTCAATAGTCTTTAGTATACTCTCTCAGTCCCAATTTATGTGAAGGTGTTCGGAGAGTGCTAGAGTCAAGACACTTAATTTTGACTATGATTTTTGGCACAAGTTGTTCAATTTTTATTGATATAACATTTGCACAGTAATTTGAAGACTATATTGAAAAGTACTACAAGTCAAAATTGCCTTGTTTGCCAGGTTATTATTGAGAAGGCTCCCCGGGAATATTTAACAGGCATTAAAGGCACATTGGATTATTATTTTGGCCATTTGGTTGTAAAATCTCTCTGTTTTACGACTAATTTGAAGAGCTATGGACCAGTTGGAACTGTGGCTGGTGGTACCCCGTTTTCACTCGAGCTGAAAGGTGGCGCGATTGTTGGTTTCCATGGACGTTTTGGAGTGTTCCTTCATGCCATTGGCCTTTATTTGCAGCATGTTACTGCACCTGCTCCAGCTGAACAAACTAAACTATTGAAACAGCCTAAAGTCGAAGAAATTCATGACGAATCCCCCAATGTACGTACATGTGTCATTGTTACAGTAGATAAAGTTCAGTTACTTCAATATCATATTTGTGACGTTACAAATTTTGAACTATTTTAATATCATCATCGCGTTGCAAACAGAAATTGGACGTGATGAAGTGTATTCAGCCGCGAAGCGCTGGACCTTGGGGAGGATGTAGTGGGAAAGGTTGGGATGATGGTGTGTTTTGTACTATCAAGCAAGTACAAGTTTATATGAACACAATAATCTCAGCTATATCAGGAATTCAAATTGAGTATGAAAAGAAAGACAAAACATCAGTTTGGTCTCAACTTCATGGTGGTTTTGGTATTGGAGCTGGGAATCTTGATAATGTTATTAAAAAGGTAACATTACTACAAATGAACCCATTGAATTTTTATTCTTTTTAATTTGAAATCGAGATATAATTGATTGGTTTTTATTGTGGCATAATACATAAGCATGTCATTTAACTTGGCTTCAGCTGACATCTACGCCCTCTAACTTTGGGTGTGCACAAATAGACATTTAAACTTATATAAATTTGAACAAGTAGGCACATGCGTCCTACGTGGCGTTCTATGTGGTGTCTCACGAGAATTGTCACATAGGACGTGTGTGTCTACTTATTCAATTTTATACACACCCAAAGTTGGAGAGCATAGATGCCAGCTAACAGGGGCGGCTCAACATAATTTGTGGCCTAAAGCGAAATTTCAAAATGAGGTTTTAAATTTTTTCACAAGTCTATTTTTATAACTTTATGAGGTGCAAAGTTATGAATAACATTATTTTGTAATCGATTTATCCCAAAAATTCCTTTTCAATTGATAGTATACGTAATTCATTCGATTTCTCTTGAAACGTTTTTTTAAATCTTAAGTAAGATTTTATAAATTTAAATTTTAAAAAACTTCTTTCAGCTAAACCAATTATTATAGGAACTCTTTAAGCAATATATGTATTTGAAAAATAATAAAATCTTTTTATCTGATTGAAATATATCTTACCTTTCGACTCTTTTGATCCAACTGTATCCGTTGTTTTAATTTTTTTCACGTCCATTAAGCAAAATAATAAATTCAAGGTGTAGTTTCCTAGGTTACCCTATTTATTAGATGTCCTTTTTAGAATTGAGAGTATTAAAAGAAATTTTCCTTAATGTTAAAGGTAAAGTTGAAAATAATTGTCCACTTTAATCTTGAATTTTTAAAGCGCTATTTTCATTAAGTTAAAGAGACATCAATGTGAAGGAGAAAATATTAAAAAAATACTCGGTATTTTCTTAAGAAAAAATCTACAAAACTACAAACCTATAATTGTTTTTAAAAAATGGGGCCTCCGAAAATTGGAGGCCTAAAGCCTTTGCTTCGGTCGCTTCACCTTGAAGCCGGCCTTGTCAGCTAAGGCCAAGTTAAAGGACATATTTATGCATTAAGCCTTTTATTATATTGTAAAGGGCACAAGAAATGTGTTCATTTTTTGCGAATTTGGTATGCAGATAAACATTGATGGTGAAAACGAGTTCTTGATTGGAATTGAAGGATGTTATAGTCCAGTGAAGGACAATGGAGGCCTAGGTACATTAAGACAAATTGCATTTTATACAAATAAGGGAAAATATGGACCTTATGGAACAGAAATTGGAACTTATTTTAGCTCTTCAGCAGCTAGAGGAAAGATTGTTGGTTTCCATGGAAGAAGTGGTGCATATTTGAATGCTATTGGTGTTCATATGGAATATTTCTAAGAGTTTCTTGATCTAGAACTTCAAGAATGTGGACATGTTATTATAGATGTTTTTTGATTTTTCAGAAAAGATTTATTTGGGATTTAAGTTGATATATATAGAGAGGTTTTGTGGGAGTAATAAGTTTGTGCATATTGTGAAGTCAAATGTTTGTATTTCCTCGTCCCCTTTCTCTAAGTTCTATTTCTCATCACGTTCTTTGGTTCTATTCTATCACTTAGCATATTGTATTTACATAAATGTTCTTTTGAGTTGTAATTGTTAGCTATTACTATCAATATAATCTTGATTTCGGAGTTGTTACACAAATATCTTTGCTAGTTTGATGATTTCTGATCATAATACCTAACTAATATGCAATAACAAAAACTTGGGTCGATTATCAGCGGAGACCTAAAATAATCAAATCTACATGTTACTTATATTTCTTCTCATGTATGATTGGGAAACCTAAATTTTATTGCATCATATAGTATTACTTTGATCATGCATTGTTTGGATAGATTGTATCATTTTTCATCGTTACATAATGTCACACATCTACAATTTGAAGAATAAACTTACAAGAAAAGTAGAATATGGGATAGAGCTAGAATAAAAAGATAAAATAAGATTATTAAATAATAAGTAAAGATAAGATGAGAAAAAGAAAAGGTAACGACATGATCACATCAAATCGGTTGTTACATAAAATTGGACTCTTCATCGTTATCTAACAATGAATTTAACTATACGATTCGCAAAAATGGAGATGCGGGGGATCGAACCCCGTGCCTCTCGCATGCAAAGCGAGCGCTCTACCATTTGAGCTACATGTAGATATGTTATTTATTATTTTATTTCTCGTTTTCACTTTGGAGAAAGTAATAAAAATATTACTATAATAATGTTCAAACTTCAAACATTACTCTTTGGACAATATTGGGTTGAAGTTGTGTTTTCATATGAATTTCACTCGAAAGAAATTTAAAATTTCTATGTGTTGAAGATATAATTAAATAAATAATAGTATACTCTCTCTAATAGCTTAAAATTTTAGATAAGATGATCGCACACTTTAATATGTTGTAAGAGCGTACAAATATCTTGGGTTCAAATTTCACTGTCACTCATTCTCAAAATGAATTTCACATACTTGATCCGTAAAAACAATCATGTCTGCACTTTGCACATAAGAAAATGTATTGAAGATATAACTTTTAAATGAGAAGTATTTCACTTCAAATACTTTTTAGTCAATTTTTAAAAAAATATTTCACTTATATTTTAAATACTTAAGTTCAATATTTATAAGTAATGAACTTGGGTATTTACAAATATTAAAATATTATATATGCCACAAATCCTCATCAAACAAATCGTTAACACCAAATTTCGAAAAGAACCAAAAAAAAAAAAAGGAACTATATTATCAATTCATCAATTTTTTTAAGGACAATATCAAGTTATCGATGATAAAAAGAAATTTGAAAAACCACAACTAGTTGCTCTAATAATTACTAGGAATAGTAACATTTTATTGACAACAAGAAATAATACAATTGTAAACATATACACTTGAATCATATAGCATATAGTCTCCATTTCTCATTATGACTCCTATTTTCCACATAATTGAAGATCTAACATGAAGAATAATTAGAAATATTCCATATGAACACCAATTGCATTCAAATATACGCCACTCTTTCCATGAAAACCAACAATTTTTCCTCTAGCTGCTGAAGAAGTAAAATAAGTTCCAATTTCAGTTCCATAAGGTCCATATTTTCCCTTATTTGTATAAAATGCAATTTGTCTTATTGTGTCTAGGCCCCCATTGTTGTTCACTGGACTATAATATCCTTCAATTCCAATCAAGAATTCATTTTCACCATCAGTGATTATCTGCATTCAAATCCACCAAAAATGAAAAATATAATATTTTATCCTTCACATTAATTATAAAAATCAATGTTCAATTGGAACATGAAAATGTGACTAAATTTGTCCTTGTTATTTTTTGGGCCGGGTGGAAGAAGGGGCGATTCTTGAATGCGGAAAAGAATTTAATGAATTCGAAAGTATTGAACGACGATTCGTATAAGGTGAAAATCTTATGTATGGTTCAATACACCTAGAGTCCACCAAATCCAAATAAAACCTCCATTAATGGAAAGAATAAATACGAGATAATTTGCTAACAACAAAGGTATGAACGAATCAAAAAGTACAACTATTTAGGAAGAAATGGAAAGCAAATTCGAATTAGTCGGGATCCAATGCAGGTACCGAACATCAGATAGTCAAAAAAAAAAAAAGAGAGAGAGAGAATATATATTAATAATTCATACCTTTCTAATTGTGTCATCCCCAGCTCCAAGACCACCATGAAGTTGTGACCAAAATGATGTTTTATCTAATTTCTTTTCATACTCTATTTGAATTCCTGATATAGCTGAAATATGTTGGTCCATATGAATTACCACTTGTTTGATAGAACAAAATACCCCATCATCCCAACCTTTTCCAGTACATCCACCCCAAGGTCCAGCACTTCTTGGCACAATAGTCTTCATCACATCCATTTTCTGATGATAAAAATAAGCTTGTATTCAGTATTTACACCAAATCATACTAATTTATCATGGTTAAATAATCTAATAACGTGAGAACATATATTAAGTGAAAGAAGTTTATGTGCAGACACATATCATCCATATATTGATTTGGTATAAATATTGACCCTACAAAAAAAAAATTCCCTGTCCTGAATATTTAGAAAATCACAACTGGGTTAAAACAAAGGATAAAACCACCAAGAACTGAAATTTAGATGGCCGGCGGTTAATCAAGACATGAATAAGTGCAATGAAAAAAAGAAAGAATTCGAGAAGGTTCAATTAGTTGGATTTGCGATTCTGGTAAGATGACATAAGGATCTAGCTAGCGACAAGAATATCAGACTCGACTGACAGATAACCAGACGTTAATAGCAAGTGTAATATAATTCCGCATTAAAAGATCTCATATTAAGAGAAAACAAAATTAGTAGTATATGTACTTCATGGATTTCAATTTCTTCAACCAATAGTGGTTCATTTGGCTCAACTTTTTTTTGATCTTCTTCTTTTTGTGGAGTAGTAGGAGTACTAAGTTTCTGCAAATAAACACCAATAGCATCAAGATAAGAGCCACAACGCCCATGGAATCCAACAATGGCTCCACCTTCTTTCATCACAAGTGAAAATGGAAATCCACCGGCCTCTTTCCCAAATGGTCCATAAATATTCGTTCCATTTGTTATAAAACTTAGAGATTTTACAACCAATTTGCCACCATAATTTCCATATGTCCCCTTGATCCCTCTCAAATATTCCAACGGAGCCGCCTCAATAATAACCTGGCATTAATGGAACAGTAGCGAAATTAGAAATTTCATTAAAGATTTCGAAAAAGTTCAAAAATACCATACTTATATAAAATTTGAACAATTTTTGTCGTTGCATTAGAAGTTTAATTTCTTTTATATGGAGAGAATTCAATAATTATATACAATAAGTTGTTTTACCCTTTTTATATACAATATCAATTATAGATGAAAAAGATTCGATTCAATCTTTCTTTGTTGAAGATGAAAAACATCTTTGACTCGAAGGATCGATTTTATGTTTATATATACATAGGTCAAATTATAATACACACACATAGTATGTTCTTGTACCAACAATGGAAAAAAAATCTTCACTATTGTATTAAAATGACTTATATAATAACAAGTGATTTTTCATAATTTACAATATATCAAGCTTGATAAGATAATCTGAAAGCGGGAAAATAACTTATTATAACCGATTTAATTGTAATGATGATAAAGAAAATTGAGGAAGAATATAATTATGTGTCAATCATGAGAAAATAAATATGTACCTTGTCTCTTCGACCTCCATTGCCACCAATGGAGGTGAACGTACAGGTAGCCAATCAACTGAGCTATTAAGATTATGCGAGCATAACTTAAGCTCATTTACTTGAGAAATCATGAGAAAATAAATATGTACCTTGTCTCTTCGACCTCCATTGCCACCAAATCTTGGTGAATCAATTGTAGCTTGTTCATTATTAACAGTTCTAAACGTGATCGAGTCTATAATTTGTCCATGATTTATCCATATTTCTTTAATTGGACTTTGCAACTTGTAATTCCACTCTTCTCCACCTTGTCCTCCCCATGCCTCCACCACTATTGAATCTGCTCCATCATAACTCGGTTGATTTCCCTTTACATGTATACATATAACAAAATAATCAAATATTATATATATACATATGTATACATAAGAGTTATTATTATACGTAAAAAGAAGAGTTAATGGTCAAAAACACACCTAAGTATCCTCATTTTTTGAGTTTTGTAGCTGAATTACCAGGTGTGCTAGTTTTCTACCTGAACTATCACTAGCTATTTAACGACACCTAAACTACTAATTGTTCGTTTTTCCTACCTGAAAGATACTTGAACAATTAATAGTTTATATGTATAATGCTAAATAGTTAGTGATAATTCAGATAGTAAAACTCACACAACTGAAAGTTCAAATATGAAACTCAAAAATCAAAATACTTTATTTGTGTTTTTCACCATTTATACTGGTAAAAAGAAGAAAATTAAGGCAAGGTACCATTTTTTGGCAATGTTGCGCGCTTTGATTTTTGTAATTTTCGATACCTTTCTCCTAACAATATCTTTTATGCCAACCTCCTGATCATTATAGTATTTAAGGTGTTAGAAGAGTACCAAACTTATAAGCTAGCCATTAATTTTAAGAAAGGAATCATGTGCTTTACATACATGAGAAGTGAAGAAAAAAGAAGTAGATGTGATTAAGCAAAGGATAGAATAATTATCAAAAATAATAGGTGACTTTTCTCATCTATTCTAACCTTGATAGATAGAGTTACTTGGTATCTGTTGCTGGTGGAAAGTGATAGGTATCCCCTGAAATAGTCGAAGTATGCAAAAACTGGCTCGGACACCACAGTTATACCCCAAAAAAAGCATAGAATAATTATCACAACATAACATATGTGAGAATATTTTTAAATGGGAAAAGGGTCCAAAATATACCCAAACTTTTATGAAAATTGTTGTAACACGTCTGAACTTTGCAGGGATCCTATGAACACCCCTGGACTATTTATTAGCGTATTTTAATGACGTTTATAAGCTAATAAATAAATAAAATATGCTAATAAATAAATAAATAAAAGAGTTTAGTGCAAATAAATGTCACCAAAATGCGCTAATAAATAGTCCAAAGGGGTCATAGGACTCACGCAAAGTTCAAACGTGTTACAATTATTTTCGTCAAAGTTAAGGTATATTTCAGACCCTTTTCCCTTTTTAAATATTTGGTGAACCTGGAAGTTATTTGAGACTAAGGCCTCATTTGTTTGTTTGCACTTAATGGAGGTTTGAATCTGAATGGTTCAGACATCAGACCATTAAGTGTATTTGTTTTTATTAAGATTTTAGCTCTTAATAGGTCTGAATAGATCTTAATCATTCAGATATGGAACCAAGTCTTAATATCATTAACAGGTATTCTTGTGTTGGATAATATTCACCACCACTCTGTCCATAATCATCAGTCACCATCACTAACCACCTTTGCCACCACCACCATTGTCAAGCACCATCAACCACCTCCATCATCACAACCACCATTAACAGCCAATATCGCTACCAAGCACTATTGTCAGCCGCTACCACACCTACCACCTCCATTATTCTAATTATATCCATTGTCATCGCCATCGCCACCGCCACCAATCAACCACTACCAATCAATCTCTACTACCGACCAACTCATCTATCACAGCTAGCACCACCACTAACTACCACTAACACGTCATCAACCTTCACACATTCTTCGGCTACCACCACCACCATTGTCACTAGTGTCGCCACCTTTACTATCACTTTAACCGCTACCATCGCTACAATCTATCTCTAATAATAACCATCTCCACCATCACAGCTAACAACGTCACCAACTACCACCAACACATTGTCAGCTATCACACATTCATTTTTCAGCCATCACAATCAACACCTCCAACTACTAACATCAACCAACTTCACATCTCAACCACCAACACCACTGTCAATGACTACCATCATAACAGTCACTACATTACCAACCATCACAATTATCACCACCAACATTACTAGTCACTAACATCAATCATTGCCACCACCACCACAATTACAAACCATCTCCACTATCACTAACAAACATAAATGTTTCTTTTTTCAATCAAATAATAATTTTATTATATTAAATTAAATATTTTTCTAATATATAATTAGTTTTTTTATTTGAATTGTATTTTTTATTAAATATACAAATAAATAAATTTTGAACATTCAGATGTTGAAAAACAAACAGTTTTAATCATTCAAATTTCTGATCTAGAGACAACATCTTAATTATTCAGATGTCTAAATCTTAATAAAAACAAATGCAGCCTAACTAGCTAGTATCAATATTTTATTAATCTTGAAGCGTCTATTACTTTTACTCTGATTGATCAATAAATATATAACTTGTGCTTTTATATAAATTATACTTGTTTAATTACAGTCAATTAAGTTTATATAGCAAAGGATAGAGCTTCAAGTTGGTAATCCTGTCTCTTTTTTCGCTCCAACTCAATGACGGAGTCAGGATTTTTATTAAGAGAAATCAAAATGTAAAGAAGTAAACACACAAATTAGTTGAAGGAGGTTCGATGTCTACTATATATACATTAAAAACAATTTCAACCAGGCATAAATAGTATAGTTGTCCGTCGAGCTGGGGTTCGGATGAACCTTGGCCCCAAGCTAGCTCTACCTGCCCCTGCCTTAACTTGATAAATATTTTCAAAATAATAATAGTACTATTACAATATTATACTTAAATTTGAAACGATCAAAATAAGGGAGAGCAATTATTATAGCTTTTCCTAACATTATTTTTTAAAAAGGGGCAATTTGATTAGCTTTAACCGCTACAAATTAATGTGAACATAAACCTTTTCTTAATTCATAAATAAACGTGGTTACTGGTCAAAGTTCCTTTTTATACTCAATAAGTTAATTTTGTATACTGTAAAGTACAATCAACTATCTTTTAATCTCATTTTATATAACACGACTCAGAATGCGAGGATCACACTATTTAATAAATAATTTAAAATATTTTAATTAAAGTTAGAATTCTTAGTGCACGAATCTTTCTTTTCCTGAAGCAACACGTCAATTCTTAATTAGTAATCCCTCCGTTTCATTTTATGTAGCCTAATTTAACTGGACATGGAGTTTAAGAAATAAGATTTGACTTGATAATATTTATCATATTGTCCTTTGTAATTAAAAATGTACTTGTATTAATTTTATTTAAAAAATAAAAGGTAATGCATTTATTTTTTAATTAAGTGAGGTCAATTAGGATAAAAAAATAATTGTGTCTTTAAAAAAATGTCAAATAAGGAAATGTGATAATTTTTTTGGGACGGACCAAAAAAAATAGGTCACATAAAATGAGATTGAGGGAGTAGTATTAATTCCAGCTGCAATAAAATATATATGATTTGTAAGGATTCTATTTTTTGTTTTTAATTAGACAACGACTTGTGCTGCTAATTATTTTTCAAATAAGGAATGGATGGTCTTTGCTTTAATGGTTTTGAAAGGTGATTAATTTTTCCACGTGAATAAATCCAATGTAAATAGTATTGCAATCTACAACATTTTAGCCAAAACACATAGGGGACAATTTTTTTTTAAAAAAAAACAATAAAGAGGATAATGGCGATTAACTTAAAATTTCCTATTTAATAACAAAGATATGCTAAGAGTAACAATCAAAGTATTTGGTCATTAATGATAATCTTTCTCTTCCAATTTATGGGTAAACACTGATTCACGTCGGATTTTTATACCAAATGCAAATAACCTATTTAATTATCATGATTAAGTGATTCATTAAAATAAAAACCAGTGTTTTAAAAGCAGTTTTTAGGCTTGCCCTAGGGCAAGACACTCGCAAAATGCCTCGAGGCGCAGGAGTGAGGCTTTAGTCCTAGGAGGATTACCATATTGCTCCTATTAATTGATGTTTAGTAATGTGTATTGAAAAATGATTTGGAGAATAAGTAATTAATGCTAAGGGTAAAACATGATTTTTTAAAATTTTTTTTGATCTTTTCTTGGTTTGTCAAAAATGATAAGTAAAAATAGAAATCAAATTAGGAAAATAGTGACAAGTAAATTCGAATGGAGGGAGTATAACCTCAACTATTTTCTCTAAGTTAAAATTCATGTCCAAACACAATCGAACCTACTACTCATTCCATGGTGTTGATGATTGTCAAATTTTTCAGAACCAAAATGGTGAAAACACATAGGTGATGGAGTATCTTCAGTGTGCAATTTTCACGTTTAAAAACAGACGGTCCGTTAAATATATTACACTGAAGGCGCTCTACTAGTCATGAGCCTTCTGTGAATCCTTTACATTTTGAAAAAAAGACTCATATCCTCTAAAACACTTTCAATATTAATTTTACTATCTACGAATATGAAAAAGTTGTCACTTTCCGCACTGATGTGACAATTGAAGTCAATTTTTTCACACCCTAAAGGCTCATGTGCATCAATGCACCTTCAAGCAAAGGCGGACCCATGTTTGAGGGCGTGGGTGCACTTGCACCTGGTAACTTCAAAAAAAAAATACTCATGTTTGAGGGCGTGGGAGCATCTGCACCCGGTAACTTCAAAAAAAATTATGTATATGTACATGTGTATACCTGAATTAAGAACAAATATTTAATAGTGCATCATGAAGCACAACATTAATTTGGTGCATTGGTCTAGCGCTCATCCTTGCGCTTCTTTTCGAGCAAGGTGCCCTTGTTCGTTGTGTTTCTTGTTCTCGTTTTTTCAAAATAAATGCTTGCGGCCTATATTTTTAGTATATATTAGGCAAATAAAAATGGAGAAAGGAAAAAAATACTTTGTTTATGGTTTTAACCACTAAGGTAAATATGCAGTGATGGAATATTCTTACAGATTATAACCACAGTAAATTTTAGAAATAAATATAAGTAAAAAAAAAACAAAAAAAACTGTCACCTCAAATATTGTAATGGCAATGAAAATTTCACCAGTCTACATCCCCACCCCCACTCCACCTTCCCCCCTTGCTAAATTGCGCTTCCGCCATTTTTTTCTATAAAGCTCCAACTTTCCGGCAATTCACTCTCCGGCAACTCACCGTCGGAACTCTATACACGTGTCAACCCACAACACCTCCACGTCATTTCCTTCACCTTGACAATTCCGTGGGGAATCCGATTCCGTATAGAAATGGAAAACCGAATATAATCAGGAATACCGGAATAGAGAAAAGTTGTGTGTACAGTGTTAGAATTGTTGTCCACTTGTTTAATGTATGAAGGGCGCAACTTGTTGTTGTAACAATAACATATTAACAGGCAGTTGGAATAGTACTACCAAGTTTTGGCTGCTCCACGCGGCATTTGATTCTTCCAATTTTGGATCAACTACCACTAAATGGCTATTTAATACGAAGATGCGAATACCTAAGCGTTCAGTTTCACTTTGTCTTTCTATATTCTCTCCTTCACAGCACTTTGTTTCCTCTTTTTCCAGAAATTTTAGTTTTCATTTGGGGATTCAAAGTTCTATAAGTTCTCATCATTTCGAGAGCAGACGGAAACCAGCTCGTTACAAAGGTTGGTACTTTTTTTTTAATTCATAATTTTGACGTAAGTTTCTCTTGTACTTCTGTTACTTCTTTTTTTTTTTTTTTTTGGATTGCTTTGGAATTTTTTTTCTACAATCTTTCTACTTCTGAGGTATAGGTGAGGTTTGCGTACACTGTACCCTCCCCGAACCCCACTTTGTGGGATTACATTGGGTATGTTGTGTAGTTGTTGTGGCATTTTTGTTATTATTTATTATTTCTTGTACTTCTGTTATTTTTATTTTTTTTTTGGAGTGTTTTTTCTACAATCTCTCTAATTTTGAGGTAGATGTGAGGTTTGTGTACACTCTACCCTCCCGGACCTACTTTGTGGGATTACACGGGGTATGTTGTGTTGTTGTTTCTGCCATTTTTGTTATTAGTTGTTGTTTTTGGTACTTCCGTTACTTTTTACCTTTTTCTGAACTGCTTTGGACTTTTTTTCGGAGCTGAGGGTCTATCGGAATAACCTCTCTACCTTAATAGCACTGTTTAAAGATTGGTTCTTTTTTTTTTTTTTTTTTTTTTTTTTCAAATATTGACGTACGTTTATTGGTGCTTTTGCATATACAGTGCTTGGTTTGTGATTTTATTGAAGGAGTTAGTTTTTTTTTCTTCTTGTTTGTGCCATTTTTTGTTATTAGCTGTTTCTTGTATTTTCGCTACTTCTTTTTTTGGATTGCGTTGAACTGTTTTTTCTCTAGCTGAGGTCTATCGGAAATAGTCTCTTTGCCTTTGAGGTAGTGGTAAGGTTTGTATATACTCTATCCTCCTTGGACCCCACTTTGTGGGACTATATTGAGTATGTTGTTATTGTTGTTGTTGTTGTTTTTGCCATTTTTATTATTAACTGTTGTTTCTTGTACTTTCGTTACTTCTTTTTCTTTTTTTTGGACTACTTTGGACTGTGTTTTTCTTCGAGCTGACGGTCTATCGAAAACACTCTCTCTACTTTTAAGGTAGGGGTAAGGTCTGTGTACGCTCAACCCTCTCCGGATCCCACTTTGTGCGATTATATTGGGTGTGGTTGTTGTTGTTTTGTCAGTTTTGGGTTATGGGGTGGGGGGGAGGGGAAGGGGTGGTGTTAGAAGGGAGCAAAAGTTGTTTTTTTACTATTCATTAGTGTTTCTGTTTTTCTTGGAAATGTAATGTTGTATCTTAGTGGTTTTGTGCGGTCCTTTCATTTTATTTTGTAGAGTGAGTTCTATATGATCACTTCTCTTGTGGAATTTTCATGGTAATTGACTTCTCTTTCTTTAAGGCTGAGGGTCTATTGGAAACAACCTCTCTACCTCTGAGGTAGGGGTAAGGTCTGTGTACATTCTATACTCTCCAGACCCCACTTCGTGGATTACACTGGGTATGTTGTGTTGTTGTTGTTGTTTCTGCATTTTTTGGTTTTGTGTGGGGGAAGGGGAGGCTTTAGAAAGGAACAAAAGTTGTTTCTTTTACTATTCATCAGTATTTATTACTTTCAACAGCTAACTCAAAACTGTTTTTCTTGAAAATGTACTGTTGTATCTTAGCGGTGCTGTGAGGTCCCTTTCATTTTTCCTTTTGTTCTATATGAACACTTCTCTTGTGACGTTAAGAAATATCATTTCAAACCAGATTTAGAGTTGTGGAATTTTCATGGTAAAGGACTTCTCTTTCTTTAAGGCTGAAAACTTCAGTGTTGAGAATTTTGAAGCTTGAGCAATTTTGTTTAAGAAGCAGTTGAAGGCTTTTTTTCTCTCCACAATTTTCTGTGTTACTTTGATGTCCTTTCCAAGTAGCTAAGTCTATGATCGATCAGTCGTACTTTCTTGTCTTAGTTATGGCTGCTTACGAGCACTGTTATGAGGTTTTGCTTCTTGAATAGTTGATCTAGAAGAGACAATTCCACTTAATAGGATATTTGGAGCTTGGCTTATATTTACAATAGGAGTTCGATTATAACGAGTAAAATTCACTTTGGTGAAATATAGGTATTCATTGGAGCATATCTTGGAGTATAGGCTTACACATTGGAACATAAACCTGGTGCTTTGAATTGGTTAACAAGTGGGATTAAAGGTAAGATACTAAGATTTTGGTCCTAGGAAGAGTCACTTCATTCAAAAGTATACTCATGGTTCTTGTTATTTTTCTACAGTACCTAAGTTAATATCTATAGTATTATTTCCTCTACCCAAAGGCATTTGAGAAAGTTGGTGCGGATGAGTTTGGTGTTTGTTACTCTTATATCAAAGTTGCTTTATGTTGGTGGAAATTAACGTTTGGAATTGCAAATAATTATGTTAGATGCAGCTGAGATCGAGAGTTACTTCCTCTTGGTGGTGAATGGTTTTATCTCTTTTAATGTTAATAATAAATTTGTGGAGAACGTATTTTCGGTAGTCTGCATTTACATCAACAATTTTCTCTTTTCAGCCTTTACTTATAAAGAAAATTTCTTTTTTTATACCTTCGCCTAATTACTCTGCATGGTTATGTTATCGGTGTACAGTGTTTAAGCAATGATACTATAATGTTATGCAATCTAATATTAAGATAAATCAACTTAAACTAGCAGTTGATGAATACCATAGTGAGTTTTTAATTGAGTGATTGTAATCAAAGGCCAGGAGATGATATGCAACTATTCGTGGGTGCCAACTCTATCTCTCTCATCTCTAAGTATAGGTTTTGGCCTTGACTTATAGGAACCAGCATTGGATTGGTCAAAAACTCTTTTCTTGTTTGGGTTTTCTCTGTGAGTTCGTGATGTTTTTCCTATTCCCCAAGCACTGAACAGGACGCTGTGCATGCTGCAATTTTCAGATTATTGGAATTTGGCATATACTATCGTCTATTAACAAATTTTCATTATGATTCTACTGTTCAGGGAGAGATCAGTTACATACAAGTTGTACAATGGATGGGATTGGTGTAGATACCAGGGCGGCACTGATTGAGAAGAAAACTGGTGCCAATGGTGGTCAGGGTTCGTGCATATGGTCATCTCCCGAAGGAGGGTGTGCCATTGCCATAGGAAAGCAGATATTCTGTAATCGGTCCTTAAACATGAAAAGTATAGTTGCTGTTGGATTTGACATGGACTACACCCTGGCACAGTACAAACCTGAGACTTTTGAATCACTTGCATATGAAGGCACTGTCAGAAAGCTTGTTTTTAATTTAGGATACCCTTCCGAGGTACTGTTAATACGTGTATAAGGAGAAGTCTGAATAGAAATTAATGAGGCATATTGATGTGCTAGTTAGTTGTCTCAATGTGCATCTATTCCTTTGGCAGTTGCCCAATAAGATTATTCATCTTCTCTGTGGATATTATGCTCAATGCATTTTATGTGTGTATTAGGTTATTAGCATTAATTGTGACTTTCAATGACCTAGAGTGTGGTATTGGTATGTATCATGCATAATGTTGAGTTGAAGTTCTTTTTGTTTTCATGATTTATAAATTGAATGTGCGACCTCATTTTGTCTGTGGTGTAAAAGCAGTTAGTTGTTTTGGTATACATTGTTGAGAGCTGGTGATTGCTGTAAAAATTCACGGCTCATTTATTTATATGCTGACGGATTATTTGACTATTGAGCCTGACTTTTCTTTTTTTATTAGTACTGATGTGTGAAGTGATAACTGGAAGATTCTTCATGATGTTGTGTGTTGTGTAGCTGTTGGAATGGTCATTTGATTGGAGCTATATGGTCAGAGGTTTAGTTCTTGATAAAAAGAGGGGGAATATATTAAAGGTTTGTCGTCACCTTCTCCTTGCATTATAATTGTTTCCTGTCTTAAATCATTAATTTCACTTCATCCTCACTTATGGTTGTAGTTTCATTTCTTTCTAATTTAAGTATTCTTCCTTTTTCTGCTTGCTCATGTAACAGATGGACCGGCACAAATATGTAAAAGTAGCTTATCATGGATTTAGGGAGCTTTCCAAGGAAGATAAAGTCGCTACTTATGGCAATACCTTGCTTCGGGATTCATTTGATGAACCTGACTATGCACTTATTGATACCCTTTTCTCTCTCGCTGAAGCCTACTTATTTGCTCAGTTGGTGGACTTCAAGGACAAAAATCCAGGAAAAGTTCCTGAAGATGCAGAGTAAGAGAGTACCAGTACTCTTTTTTAGCTTTATGGACAATAATGTCAATCTGTATTTCTGCCAATGTCTTCTTTAATCTGGCTTTGCATGCAATTATTTTACTATTGTCTCGTCATTTACTTTTCTTTTCCATTAGCTAGAGGTGTAAACACAGATTAACAGAAGTTCTTCACAAATATATCTACCAACATGCTGCATTCCTTTGACAGGTATACAGTATATCATAGATCTTTTTTTCCTATTCCAAAAACATAGAAATTTAAAAAATGATCAATCATAGGGCGCCACCGCCGCCTCTCTCTTTTATTCCTGTTTTTAAATTTCTGAAAACATAAAAGGGAAATTAAACTATTTTTTAAAATAAATTAAACGAAATGTGATGCATGCTATATTTAACGACAAATGTCGGCACTTTCACATGCGTCCTAACGGTGCAAGGCTGAGCTCAGTATTGAGATGCTCAGTACTGGTGGTTGGTGGCTGATCCTGGAAAACACTCTCACTGCTGCCGTTGTTAGCATCACCATGGTCATCGACACCGCTAAGGAAATCCACAGTCGCTTTTTGATAGTTGGCCGGGTTGGGAGGTAGCACTCCAGCTCTTGTCATAACCTCCATATAGTATTATCACGGTCCGTCGGCTGAAAAAGAGCATACCTACGTTAACAGCTGGAAAATGAGGAACCTGAGGATTCTGATTTGGCATCCGAGACCTCAACACATCACCGCCTGCTTTAGAAGAGCAGCCGATATCCGCTGGAAAATGAGGAACTTGAGGATTCTGATTTGGCTCCCGAATCCTCAATGCACCCCCTCCAGCTTTAGAAGACAATGCGATATCCTCTGGAAAACGAGGAATCTGAGGATTCTGATTTGGCTCCCGAATCTTCAATGCACCCCTGCCAGCTTTAGAAGACAATGCGATATCCGCTGGAAAACGAGGAACCTGAGGATTCTGATTTGGCTCCCGAATCATCAATGCATCCCCACCAGCTTTGGAAGACGATGCGATATCCGCTGGAAAACGAGGAACCTGAGGATTCTGATTTGGCTCCCCAATCCTCAATGCCCTGCTGCTTGCTTTGGAACGAGGAAGCTGAGGATTCTGTATTTCTGCCAGTGTCTTCTTTAATCTGGCTTTGCATGCAATTATTTTACTATTGTCTCGTCATTTATTTTTCTTTTCCATTAGCTAGAGGTGTAAAAATAGATTAACAGAAGCTGGTGGTCGAATCTAGTTTCAGTTCTCTTCTAATGGTAGATTCTGTTTTTGTAGCTCTTATTTGTAGTAAATTTGTGGGGCAATTAGGTTTCTTCAAGAAGGATGTCCCATTGATGTATCATCAATAAGTGATATATTCTAGTTTCAGCTTCATTTTATAGATATGTTCGATCTTTCAACTCACTCAATTTTCGGTGATCTTGTCATCTTTTGTTAGCTGCTTCAAGATATATATATATATATACTTAGAAGTGAAAATATTTAAAATCTAAATTTGTGACTAGTTCTTGTACCCTGGCAATTTGATGTGTATGTGTCAGCATGTCTATGCAATGATTTGCTATATATGGTGGGTATGCGCATGCATGTGATGAATTGTTTACAAGCTTTCCTTTTTTGGAAGTCTTGCAAAATATGAATGTCAGACATTGTGCTATGTCATTGAGGGTATGTTATAGGGCAATTCTGTAGCTTTGATGCTAATGATGTTACCTTTTGAGTATAATCTTAGTATGGAGTTCTATAGAAACATCTGACATGTCTTACTTTTGGGGTGGGGTGGGGGGGCGGGTATGGAGATTGTTGGCCTCTAGGTTACATGTATTAATATTCCTTGTGTTTTCACTGTCTACTGCTTTAGTGGCAGCATTCTGTCCATGTGTAGGCTTCATGGTATGCTTATGTGCTAACAATTCTTGCAGCTACTCTTGCATATACAAGGATGTTAGAGCAGCAGTAGATTTGTGCCACCGTGATGGGACTTTGAAGCAGATGGTTGCAAAAGATCCAAAAAGGTATGGGCAACTGTTTTGTTGCTTTTGGAGAGTTTACCATATTGAGTGGGAATTGGTAACTTGTGCATGGTTTCATATGCCAGGGAATGTTAGACTTGATTGACCTTAGAAAACAAGACATTTTTCACCCTAGGGTGTTGGCCTTAAAGTTAAAAACTTTTTCCGTTTTAGTAGTTGCATATGCACATGTTACATTTGTTTTGCATTGATGCTTTATTTCTCTTAAAGGACCTATTTGATAGTTTTCCAATATGAAAACAAGGATATGAAAACAAGGATATTATTGAAAAGGAAAGATATTAACAATTTTATCCTGAACGAGGAGTGAGACAAAGGCTTTAACCATCACGTTGATGCCGTTCTTATAGGAATTATCAATTATTAGAAGCTAACCTATCATTCATTAGTTAGATTTAAGTGGAAAAAAGTAGCTGGGCCTGGAAGTAATCTTCCACTTCTCTGTGAAAAGCTAACGGCCTGGTTTTGTAGGAGTGTGGTGCGTATAGGGCAGTAGAAGATAGGTATAACTGTAGCAGACCTTATTTCAGTAAATCTAGTAATAATTGGCTGTTCCTGTTCTTTATTTAGGGAGTGTAGCTTCTTAACCTATGGGCTTGTTATTCTTATTGTCTTTGTATATTCTCATAACTCAACTCTTTGTTTGGCTAATTTGATAATCTTGCCATCTGCCTCTGCCAACATCAGATATATCAATGAGGATACCTCAATTGTTCCGATGCTCAAAATGCTTAGAGAATCCGGACGTGCTACTTTTCTGGTAACAAACAGGTGAGGATGCTCTCGCAGAAGTCTCCCTTCTGTCAGTTTTTGGATTGTTTTTCTTTTGTTGGGTTGTTTTAGGGGTTTTGGTGTTCTTTTTAAAATTTTTTGGGGGTGGGGTGGGGTAAGCACTAGATGATGCTCTTTCTGAAGTCTTTATATGAGTCGTATTACCTGAAAGATTCTTCAGGCAATAGATTGTGCACTCTTTACATTTTACAAGGATCCTAATTGCATGTGTGCAGCTTGTGGGACTATACAAACATTGTTATGAACTTCCTTTGTGGGCCCAAACCCTCTGATGGAAGTAGTTCCAGTTTTGATTGGCTTCAGTACTTTGATGTTGTCATCACTGGCAGGTCATTTTCTTCCCTTGAAACTTCTGAGGATATGCACATGTACTTCTTTTGATGCCAACCATATGCAGCCATATTAGGGCAAATGGGTGCTCTGTTTATATTTCCAGCTATTATTTGTAGAGTTACGATCACCGGACTGACAAACAAGTACTTGATTTTTATGCAGTGCAAAACCAGGTTTTTTCCATGATGAAATTCGTGCAAACCTCTTTGAGGTTGAGCCTGAAAGTGGCATGCTTATCAACACCGATAATGGGACTCCTATGGCACAGGTCGGTGCAGAAAACTTTGTTTTCTCTTGGCCACTGTCTTTCTTCCAGTTTGTGCATGTTCTTACTTTGTTGATACAATAGGTGGGGAGCACTTCTTTAGGATTGCCTTTAAAGAGTTTGAAGGAAGGCTGCAGAATTTTCCAGGTGTGGATGCAAGATATAATTCATGCTGCATAGTCTGTGGAATTTAATGGTTTGTGTAGAATGACTGAATATTTTCCTAATTTCTCTTCAGGGGGGAAATGTTGGCCATTTGCATAAATTACTTTCAATTGAGTCAAGCTCCCAGGTATTGCATTGGCATCAATTTAATAGTCTTGTCTTGTTTACTACTTTATACTGTTTTCAGCATTCCTTTTGGTTAAGGATTTACTATGTGCAAGCACAAATTCATAGCTTTAAATACTCGGTATGTCTGGAAAAGACAGCATATAAAGCTTAGGAAGTTATGGAGGGAAGGAATAGTGGATTTACTTGGTGTTATCTTGAGCTTGGGTCATGGTTCTAATTGGGTGATTATGTTTAATTTGCATTTTTTGTTTACTTATTTGGATGTAATGTATTGTTCTCTTAAATTAGGTTCTTTATGTTGGAGATCACATTTATGGTGATATCTTACGCAGCAAAAAGGTTTTGGGTATGCATTCGCCACTCCATATGCTCCTTCTTGCTTTATTCTTTGTTGCTTATTTATAACTTCATATATATTGGTATTGTGTTCTAAAGACTGCTGCTGCCCACCTTTTCTAGTTCATCATACTAGGTATATGCAAATGCTACCTATATGTTAGAACCATATTAGAACAATTATGATAAGTGATACTTTTGTGCTTCGAATTTAATAAAATTAATTATAGATAAGCGTTTACATTATTTGTGACCATGTGCAACGAGATCACGAAAGCTGTTGACTAGCTGTTATATTTAAGCACTAATAATGAAGCTAAAAGAATATTCCTTGATTTTCAAGAACCGCTATTTACATGGATGGAAAGAAAATTAATGTCCTCTAATTTTCTCTTCAGTTTTCCATTATCTCGGCTATAATCATTTCCAACCTGTAGCATATCCTGCATACCTCTTTTATTTGTTTTCCTTTGCTTCTTTTTAAATAGTTTGAATTCTAGACTTTAGGATCTTGTGATGTTTGAGCAGGTTGGAGAACAATGCTTGTTGTTCCAGAGCTTGAGAGAGAGGTTGAACTTCTCTGGGAACTAAGGGATACTCGCAAGGTATAGAAGCACATCCTTCGGCTCATTCCCTGTACTCCATTAGGTTTTCTTGTACTTCATATGCGTTGTAGCTCTCTATAAGTGAGAACATAATCAACAAGAACAATAAAATTTGCTTTTCAAATGGGGAAATTTTCTGTGCGTGTGTCTATCTGACATGTAAAATAAGGGTGGGATCATTGAAGTGCTTGTCATCTTTGTGTAGCACCCACATGTCTTGGAAGTAAACAGTTGATGTCTTTACTGAGTACACCAGTATTCTGGACTGACCACATGTCTTGGAAGTAAACAGTTGATGTCTTTACTGAGTACACCAATATTCTGGACTGACCATTTTCATGTCCAAATAAAATTTGAGTAGAAGGAAATTTGTCAATGATCGTAAGGTGTAATAGCATATTAACATTGAGTTTCAAAAATTGATGTTCAAATCCCTAGCACCTGGCAATCATTGATTTTTTGCTTACAGCCATCAACATTCTAAAGTTACATAATATTTTTGTGAAGTAGACAAATTATGTAACCTTTTGAGTAGCTCACAATTTGACTGGCTCACTTGCATCTGTTAAGAAGATGAACCTTAGGCCTAACTCGATCCCTAAAGCTAATTTTGGGGATTGTCATAAGATTATATAAGGAGACAATAATCCATCCCTCAACCAATGTGGGACATTTTAACACCCCCTTCAGACGTCCATGCGGAGCGTAGACAATATAACATGGGAACCCAATATTGGGTAACACATCCGGGAATGAGTCTGACTCCTTGTACCATATAAATAACACGGACCTTGGGCCTAACTCAACCCAAAAATTATCACATAAGGTGAGGATTGTCCAAGACCATATAAGGAGGCAACGATTTACACCGTCAACGTTGGACACTTTAACAACAGCTTTCTGCATACACTACTGACTACACCCTCCCCACACTCCACTTGTGGGAATATACTGGTACGTTGTTGTAGCTCTTTTGATATATTTTTTAATTGAAATTTCTTGGAGAAGCAATTGTGTTTCTCATCTAAGCACATAACTTCTCTCCATATGCCAAACACTAGTTATTATAAGCAAAAATAATTTTTCTTTTATGGTCTTGTGAGCTAAGAGATGAAGCGAATGAATTTTCTGTAAATTCATAGCATTTTACTTATAATCCTAAAAGTCTGCTACATGGTAATGGTAAGTGGTAATGTAATAATTGCAATTTTTACATGTTTGCAGCAACTTCAGTTATTGAGGAATCAGCGTGATCACATTGAAGATGAAATACACCATCTTAAGTGGTCTCTAAAGTAATGATTCTCTCCATTTCATGCATCTTATTCGTCCAACTGGTATCATGTCGAGTCCCTTCTAACGAAGTATTAGGATTAAAGAAATGAGATAATAAAGAAGCAAAATCAAGTTTGCTGGAGAATGCATGCAACCGACTTCAGCTAGCTTAAGATTGAGGTTTAGTTGATTAAATGATTGATTGAAGGTGGTTGGAGACTGAGGAAGGAGTGCCTTTAGTTATGAGTACACACTTTCAGCCTCATTGGGACTCTATTTCAGTGTGAAGTAGTCTTGTGACTGAGCGGGGAAATCTCTACTGGTGCAGGTGCTATCCGAGAACAATTAGCCGATCTATATTTACGAATTATTGTAGAGAATTCGTTGGTAGAATGGGAAGAATTGGGGGAAGAAGGGCACACAGGGAATGAATGGGAAGATCGAAAAGTTGGAAGAAGAAAGGACTTTTTGGTTAGACACGTGGAATTGGCTAAGCATTTTTTTCGAACAAATATAGAGCCAGAATGGATGGTTTTGTGTCAATTACCAGTTCTTCCTCCTGAGTTGAGACCGATCATTCAGATAGATGGGGGTAAACTAATGAGCTCAGATATTAATGAACTCTATAGAAGACTTATCTATCGGAACAATACCCTTACCGATCTATTAACAACAAGTAGATCTACGCCAGGAGAATTAATAATGTGTCAGGAGAAATTAGTACAAGAAGCTGTGGATACACTTCTTGATAATGGAATCCGGGGACAACCAATAAGGGACGTTCATAATAAAGTTTACAGTAAATACTCTTACATTTGTGTTGATATAATCCGAATTCGGCTGAAGGTAAAATTTTTGTCGTCTTTAATTATTTCATGAACTGTCATATGCTTCAGGTCAAAAGATACTGATGATGCCAGCAAGGAGAAGTTGTTTTCGGAGCTTGACAAGCTGCAGGTGGGTTATTTCAAGATAGTATCAGTAGGAAAATAGTTTTCAACATAATAAGAGAAACAGTTTCATATCTGGTCGATTTCTCTTCACTGATATCTGTCACCTGGAGAATCTAATGTACTTGATTGCATTGAAGTGAATAGGCAGAGACATTTTTTCTGTAATGGGTTTCAATTAATCTGGTGTTTTAATGTTGTCATTTCATAGTCCCAAAGTAAGGAGGTCAGGCTCAGTCATCAGCAAGCACAACAGGAATGTCACCAAAAGGTATGAGTGTTAATTAGAGAATTTCCTCCGAACGTTGAATTATTTCTTTAGGGAACAGTTCATCCTTGTCTGGAGCAAGCTTTAGTGAAATATTTTAAGTAGTATGTAATACACAATTATACTTTCTTTAAACTTTGTTAAGTTTAATGCATGTGTTCATAAACTTTTATTCCCTTGTTATATTTGACACTAACTTGGTGCTGTATTAATAAATCGATTTGGATTTTCAACAAGAAAAGTAGTGAACTTTTTTCATCCTGGTCATCAAACATTTACAGTTCCACAAGGTCTGGGGGCAACTAATGAAGACGGGGTATCAAAATTCTCGTTTTGCACATCAGGTACTATTAAATACTTGGGAAGTATCCTGCACTTTGTGGGCGTGATCTTTACTTGAAAACTGAAGTTTTGTTTTGGTTGATTCGCAGGTCGAGAGGTTCGCTTGCCTCTATACAAGCCAAGTCACCAACTTGAGCTTGTACTCCCCAGACAAGTATTATCGACCAAGTGAGGATTTCATGCCTCACGAATTTGACATTTTCTCCATTTGAAGAAGAGCTTTGGTCATTCTAACTTCTAGGTGCATCCATATGTTTTGTATTTCGAGTTCTTTGTTGATTTTGGCCATCTGGCATGCAACCCTTTTAAGTTGTACCAAACGTCGAAAGTCTTTATGTTTTGTGGGTAAATAACTCAACTGTATCATATTTCGTTTGTGCCATCTCATATATGTTCTTACCTGATTGTGAATTTGCCATATAAAGCAACTAGGATGGTCTAAAATATGAATGATAATCGGGTAGTTTGAAGAATATTGTACATCTCTTTCACCACATTCGTAGTATTCTTAGGGAGATGTGCTATTTGTGTTTGGCTAAAAAAAAACTACTTGATAGTGTAGAGTATTGTCCCTGTTCATTAATGAAAGCCAGTCCGTTACAATTTGACTTCGAACATTAAAAATTGCTTATCAAACGAAGATACATGCTAGTTTCTTACAAAGGTCATCGGGGAATGTGGTGGAGTGAGTGAGATTGTCTTCATCCTTAATTAAGTGGTCTCGAGTTCGAGTCATGGGAATGAAAAATCATTTTGTTATGGAAGACGACAGTTTACACCTTGAGTGGGCTTTCTTGACATTTGAGAAGCTATTTCAACATATGATCTTATGCGCTTATTTTGTGTTGGTCTTTAGTTTATGCTCCTCGTAACCAAAAAAGAAGAAATTCATGGGGTATAAGTAAATGTTTTCGTATCAGAGTATCCCCTACGTTATGCCCTGCATGACTTCAGTTTCTAAAGAACTTATGCCTAGTCAGTCGTTGAAGAATCTTCAACATTAAAGATCAGCTCATTTAAGGGCAATTCGTGCCATTTCAACTATAACTATTGCCCACCATATTCCTTTCAAGAAAAGAATTTTAAAAAAGAACATCCAAATCTTACACCAAGAAAGGATGATTCTACTGAATCTTCTTTACCATGAGCATATGATATCAAATGGCTTTCAATTCTTTTTTCAAAAATGCCAGCTTCTCCATGTTCCCTGGGTTATGGATATGTTGTTGCATGTTGTTGTTCATTACAGGCTGGAAAATTCTCTACTTCTAATCATCTAATATATCTTTGGTCCAAAATAGACTTTGATGTGATATCTTTTGAACTTGTAAAATTTTGCCAAAGAAGGTTCAGAACACATCTGTGTGGGAATCACATAGTTTGACTATAAGCAAAAGGATGAGGCAGATATTATATTCCCACTTCATTGGACAGTCCCCTCAAAGGAAGATGATCACTTTATGCTTGTTCTTGATGGACTAAGCCTGTCTAAAGAGAAGAAGGATCTTCACACAAATAACTGGTTGGATTCGCTATACACAAATTGTACATGATTTTATGGATTACATATAATATTATACATTCACTGGCTATTCCGTTGGTTAAAAAACAATCATTTGATTTTCTTTTCCTTGCTCTCACTTAGAAGCGGGTAAAGGAGTCTATCTATCTGCCTAGCTTTGGTAGATTTTCCCCAATGGAATCCACAAAATTTCCACGATCCCTTGGTGGATAAGTCCCACGACTCAGTAGTATCACGAAATTTAGTTTCTAGTCTGGTGGATTTGATCTTTAGATTAAGAGGATATATAGACTGATATTAGATTAGTTCTTCCAAGAGAGGAGTCTTCAAAGATGGTAACTAATATAATACTCTCAAATGTAATATTATATTGTTTGTTTTGAGCTGAGTTCATAAGATTTTTTTATAAAAAGCTTCACATCATTAATAGAACCCCTAGTTCTTCAAAGTGAGGAATCTTCAAAGAGGGTAACTAACATAATACTCACAAATGTAATACTTATAATACTGTCGGTTTTGAGCTGAGTTCTTACGTTTTTTCATAAAAGGCCTCACATCATTAATAAAATCCTTACAATTCCAATGTGAGATTTCTTTTGCACACCTAATGGTAGTTCCATATATAGAAAGCAACCAAAGGTAGATCCTTTCCTTCTTTTTGCAATTATAGTGAAATGTTGTTATTCCATCATTTTTCATGCAAGAACAACCTTAGCCCTTGAGTTGGAAAAATCTAGAGAAAGAAAAAAATTCACATTTTGGACCAGAGAAGCATTAAAAAGGTATGGTTAGGCAACAAGCTAGCTCTCAAATTGCATGCAAGAAGGGACCATAGGAAAATAACTTGAGACCCTCCAATCGGGGTGGATCTAGATTGTCGTTTATGGATTTATATGATCTTGTATATGTATCTATATGTATTAAGAAATTCATTAAATATATATACATAGTTAATTGTTACACAATTTTTATTGTATAACTTAAGGTTATTACTGTAGAAACCGATAAACTTCAAATCTTGAATCTACCTCTGCCTTTCAAGTACTTTTGACAAAGAAGTGGGAGAGATAAGCATACAAGTCTTTTATCTCACAGTACCACAAAAAACCCAAAGGATTATAAGGAATCCAATTATCAGTAGCATGAGGTATCTTGGAGTGTATATATCAACTTTTAAAAATGCTCATGAGCATCTTCATCATAATTTGGGACAGTGACCTAAGAAATTCGAAAAACCAAAACCCCAAAATGAACTTAAGAAAAGTCTTATTGTTTCATGTATGATCACTGAACTTTATTCATGAAGTTATTTTTTTTACGTTAAAGAAACAAAGCTAGCTTTACCCGCTATAACAAGTGAAGTCACTAAAATTTACTCATCATAACTACAACACCTACCTATCGACGCGACTTTATTGTTACAATGAGTAAATTTCAGTAACTTTAATATGACTAACAGATAATTTAGGAAGTAACTTGTAATAATAAAATTCAGTTACTTTAATATGAGAAAACACAGTATTACTATTGTGATTCCGGTTATAATGGGTGAAAGTTCGGTCATGACCATAGGTGAAATTAACTCAAACATCTTATTGGACATAATTTGGTCAATGTTGCAATCTTTGCTAGTGGCACTACCTCTTTCTTGTAAAAATGACAGCCAATTAATTAAGCTGAAAAATATCTCTATGGTTTTATTTCAAGTATATAAAACAAGAAGCCCTACTTCAAGTTGCAAAAAAAATTTGGGGGGCCAATGAGAGAAGAAAGGAAAAGGAGAATATTGGTGATGTTAAATTTTGTGAGAAGGACATAACAAGTATCCACAAATATGAAAAAATTACTGGATACCAACGTGGATGATAAGGATTCCATTCCAGCTATATGAGCTAGACGATCATCCAGCCTAAATTTAGATTCGCGTCAAAAAGTCTTATATTAGGGATAAAATACTCCATAACAAAAACGTCTATGAAGTATTTATTGATCCGCCACGACCTTTGTTGGTATTTGCATAATATTTTTACCATTTAGCCTACAATATCATCTTGGTTTTAATTCGGTCGGTCTCTAACAATTCCTTCCTTCTTCTTAGAGTTTAAGTTATATACACGTTAGCGTAAGAATCTTTTATACTATTAGGTCTCATCCAAAGATATCTACAAATAAGTCTCATTAATGTGGATTGAAGTAATTAATCTTGAAAATTAGACAGGTTACTAATCATTGCACCACTATAGAATGTGGTGGGGTGATTAGATCCTTCCACTATATATTAACTAAAAATCGCAAGTTTGAGTCGTAATTAGAACAAAAGGTTTTTTGTTAGGTTGCGCTTCACTGGGCTCCTTTTAGTGGGTATTAATTACCCGACATGAATTTGAATTAGTCGTACCCAATCAAAAGTAAGGAGTATTATGCCGGCGCCACTGATGGCCCAACCCGACGTAAATCTAAATTAATTGTGCTAACTTTCGATTGTCGAATAGTTAACTTAAAAAAACATATTTTTATCTTTGTAAGACAGATATTATCAAGGTCTAGTTGGACTGAACCAAAACAAATGTACAACTACCGTACGAATTCCTTCAATTTTAACTAGAGGTTTCAGATTTAAATCATGAAAACAAAAAAACTCCTTAATTATCTGAGTAGCATTTTACCATACTTTTAGTAGGCTTATCCAGCGTGCATGTATCTGAATTAATCATGCCAATAGATATCAGATATACCGGATGGTTAAAACAAAAAAAGATAATAGGTAAATGATTACGAGACAAAGATTGTCAAGGACTAGCTGGAGCTGGAGTGAACCTAAACAAAATGTACAGCTATTGTACGGATCTATTCTAAAAGGCTTAAAAGTAAATGAAAGAAACTTTGCCAGCTAAAACTTATATGGAATTTTGTTTAAAACAGGCAACAAGAAAGTGAGAAAATTGCACGTTTAAGATTTGTCCCAAAAAGGAAAAGAGGACAACCTACTTTTAATATATATATATTATTAAATACTCCATTTGATTGTGAACACAATTACTAACAAGCGATAATAATAGTAAATTTCAAATTCTAAGTCCGTCTCTGATTGCCATGCACACAGCTTGATCTAAGTCTCATTATTGATTATAATGTACTAAAGGGGACAGCCCAGTACACTAAAACTCCCGCTATGCGGGAGATTCGGAAAAGGGTCAAATCAAAAGGGTTTATGTACGCGGCTTTACCTTGCATTTCCGCAAGAGGTTGTTTCCACGGCTTGAACCCGTGATCATATGACAGCAACTTTATCAATTACTCCAAAGCTCCCCTTCGTTGATTATAATGTACTAGATCTTCAAAATAATTTTAAAATATGAAAACATGAAAAAACATGTACAAAGAATCCAACCACTTTTCAGCCGCTGGAAATTGATTTTACCATTGGCTTTTCAAAACACATTGGAAAGTGGACGTTTATATTTTACGTTATTACAACTATATATAAGAAATGCCTAGAACTTTAATTGAGATCTAGCTATAGCTAGAAAGTGAAAATATTAATATGGGGTTAGGCAACCTGTTTTCTTGGACTATGGAAACCTTGTCTAGGCTATCATTTTGTGTAGTTAATAACAATAATTATCTTCTCAAGTAAATAAAAATCATCTTCTTCGTCTATATAAATCATCATTGACCATGGTTATATATATTTTTAGCGTTGGATCTCTAATAGGACATAAAATGAACATACTACATGACTAAAAAAATTTCTTATGTGAATTTGCTTATATATATCTTTTTCCTTTCATTGTACCTTACTTTTTGCTAGATCGGTATGAAATCAATGTAGGTTTTCCAAAATAATTTCTTTTTATATGATTGAAAGTTATATTGCCCGGGCTTTTCCAAAATATCAACAAGTTGACTGTCGAGTCCATTAAAAGTAGTGCATTTTTTTAAAGAATCCGAACAATGTGGACGGTGAATCAACCACATTTCTAGGATTAACTAATTAATTACCCATGTTGCCTTGTTACAAAATATATTTCCCCTCGTTTTTTAATCATTAACAACGTATCAAGCTCAAATATAAAGTTGTTGTTTTTTTTTCAAAGAAAAAATTGAAAAAACAGCATCCTCTTCACCGGCCCACCACATTCTGTCTCCTCATGATTTTTTGCTATATTAATAGAACAAACATGTTTACTTTTTTTCACACCAAAAACTTCTCTACATTTTCTTTATCATCACTTTTAAGACTTTATACTATTTCAATTTTTTTTCCAAATATTTTTGCAAATATGGCCTCTAATTCGACATGGAGTAACCAGCAAAACAAGTTGTTTGAGAATGCATTGGCCATTTACGACACCGACACGCCGGACAGGTGGCGTAAATTGGCCAAAGCAGTTGGTGGAAAAACTGAAGAAGAAGTGAAAAATCACTATGAAAAACTTGTTGAAGATATTAAACATATCGAGTCTGGAAATGTTCCTTTGCCTAATTATAATGGTGGTGGTTGTAGCAATAAAGGCAACAATATCATGGATGAACAACAAAGGTAAATTAAATAATATGATAGTCTAAAAAGATTTTACATCATCAATGTACTTTAACATGTTTGTATCAGATAACTCAACTTATTTTTTAGGTTATTAATTTCAATTTTATGGACGATTTACCTACAGTTATCTTCTACCGTAGTTAAAATGTAGTAACATTTTATGATGTGTTCATTATTCTTCTCTACTCATACAACCTCCAAATTAAAGTTATTGTACTTATTTAGTTGTGTTTGTTAACTTAAAAATTACTATTTCAATGCTCTAACCACGTGAAAATATATTAATATGATAAATAGTAAGCTACATCTTTTACTTTTCTTTTATTTCTCTTATGGGTTGGGATTGAACTAAATCTTTTTTTTTTTTCCTTGTCTTTTATAATTTTTTGATAGGCTGAAGTATCTGAAGCTCCAATGAAAGCAAGAATTGTGAAGCACAGGGCACCTAGTGGGATATCAAAAAAAATAAAAAATAGTGAAGCACGTGATTCAGAAGGAAGCTTATTTTATATGAGAAGTGGAAGTCATGAAATTAACAAATAATAAGATAAGAATATATATACTTGATATCGATTTTGCTTTTCTTTTCAAATCATTTAAGTATTTTAATTTGGTTTTCATTGGATTAAATTTCCTTTGAGCAACTATATATGCATGTACGACGTACGTTTCCAAATGTCATTTTTCTATAATTGCATTATTTTATTCGCGTATTTTCTCATTGTTATAGCGAAATGTTGTTAGGAAACATATAATGTAATGCTGGGCTAATTTTATACGTACTGGATTCCATGGGTACAAATTTGCCCTCTTCATCTTATCTGAACAGTGGATGAGAAAACTCGTTACTAATATTCATTAGGATACCAAATCAACATTCTTTAGTTCTTACTAAATAACAGTAGCAAAATTTAACCAAGGAAAAAAAACAGTAGCAAAAAGTATTTTAATGTTATTTTAGGTTGCCTAAATAGGTATCTTACTTACTGGGGCGGTTGTATTATCACTATAAAATCAAACATTTCTATAATGTTATTATTTGTCCGCGCATTTTCTTGTTGCTGCAGCGGAATGATGTTGAAACATCCAATATAACATGATATGAAAAATTAGTTCCAAGAAATAAACTTAAGACTTATTATAGTGAAATATTGTTATAGATATGTTAAGACTATATCATGGGGAGTTAGTTACAATAACCAACATTACTAGGTTCTAGGACTCAGATAATTAGAACGAGTACAATCAAAATCCCTTAACGAGGATCCATTGAAGGGTAGGCTGATGCCAACAGTCGTTGTAATTCCAGCTCAATAGGGTATAATTGTTGCAGTTAAAAAGCTTGTAGTTGGACAACTAACTTTATATGGGGACATAATTATAACTTTATGGAATTTCTAAAGAATGACACAACCTCCACAACAACCTCATGGCAATTGGATATCTAAATTCTTCCCAAACGACAAAAACAACTTTCAACCATTTCTCACTCTCAGCAAACAATTTGACTGTTAAACAGGCAGGCAAGATCTATAAAATTAAAGGAAAAAATTCAAAAACAACAAAGAACTTTGACTAATGGACCAAGTTGAAAAAAGGCAAGGATGAATCGAAGTTTTAACATGAAAATTCATAGTTAATAGTGATTGAAACAAAGATATAGATGTAGTTCCCCTTGCAAAATTCCTTATGATATCGCGGAGGATGCTATTTTGGTTCGTCTAGCTGGTTGTGGCCATTAAAACTTTAGCCAAATCGCAATGCAACTAAATAAGCCATAAAAGTCTGCAGAAGCCCGAAGCCCGATTAGCAGATAACAAGACATCCAAGTTCATCAAAATTATAGATCACCAATTTAGGTAGGAGCAGGACCACAGTCATATTAGAGAACCTCCTTTATAAGTCTTTCAGTGAGAGCTTTCGGGAGACCCATCACGCTATCAGTTGAGCCAACCTGCCCAGATAAAAATCATTTTACGAGCTATTACAAAGTCAAAAAATATACTGAATCAAGAAAAGAATGAAAAAAAACATGGTAATATGCAGAATATTTGACATCAGATGAACTTTTAGTACTAAAAGAGGATAAGAAAACTTTTCTATCAGAAAAAGAGTGTTTAAGTTTCTTAAGAGTGGTTGGCAACCAAGTCACAAAAGCATTTCATTGAGGTTGTGGTACTTCTTACTCTATAGAGGACTTTTAGCGCTTAGTAAAATCAAGTAAAAAGGGGTGGCATGGTCTAAAGCCTATATTTTTATGGAAAAGCGATTCTAAAAGGTATCTTTAATGGTACGTTTTAAACAAAGGACAAGTTCCTTTCACGATTAATCATAGAACTTTTAGTATCTTTTTTATGCTTTAAGATACTTCGCGCTCAATCATGCCTCATACTTGTCGGATTACACAGGGTGTGTCGTTCACATTAGAGAGAAGTGGTGATGCAACACTTACCACTTCCTTAACATAAGGTACAATGAGAGGATGTTCAATTATCAAGCCACCAGCTGCATAAAGAACTATCCCTTCCTCTATCTGATCGGGAAAAAAGAGGATCTTAAGACAACAATTCATCATTTGATGTGATCAATAATTAACAATTTCAGCTATAAGTTATACCAGTTTATCTATGACTTGATCTGGTATGTCATGGAAATAGATCTGCAACCAAAAGAAACGTTAGCACTCTTTCTGGACGAGTGGAAAATAATACAAAAGCGAATATGCAGTTAATGGAAAAATATAGGAAAAATTACATAATACCACTACTCAACTTACCATAACTACTTAAATTTCCAACTCTTTTAAGGAATTACATAAATCCCTGATTTTACTTTCTCTCTCTAAAAAGTTCGGATACATTCTACAACCCCCTCATATCCGTAGTGCCCCTCCTTTCTCTCCCATGATTTCTCCTCCTTCATCAACAACAACACCATCATGAACACCCACCTCCGTTAATTCTCCAAACACACTCACTGCCACTCCACCACCAACATTTTTCCACCATTTTTCATCCTTCTAACACCAAACCTCCATTAAGACCAACCAGCCACCAGCAAACACCACTCCCCTTTGCCTCAATTTCCGTCGGAAAAATCACCACAGCTCCAAACGACTCCTTTTCCCTTCATTTTCTCTTCCCTTTTCTCTTTTCTCTCAGTCTCTGTCTCGCCGGGACCCGCACATACAACTGTCGCGTCGAAAATTTGTAAAAGCGTATCTTTTCCGGTGAATATCGGAGAATTCCAACGATACAGGAGGAGATCTGGCCAGATCTGATCGGAAACGTTTGTTTCCTCCATTTGGAGAATTCCATGAAATCTATATATCTGACGGATTTTCATGTTGCTGATACAAAGACTAATGTATCTGACTAAAGTTATGTATCAAACTGATGTTAATATTACTGATACACAAACAAATCGTGTTCATGATACATTATGCGTGAAATATTTCTGAATTAGTTGGCAATGAATCAGAGTCGCAAAGTATCCGGATGACAGTGATGTATCCGTGTAAAATTATTTCAGTATTTTCAGTAAAATTGAGTGATGTATATGTGTAAAATTAAGTGATGTATCCGTGTGGACAAAATCAGGGATTTTTAGTAATATTGGAAAGAGTAGGGATAAGGAGTAATTAGCTCCAAAAGGGGGTGGGATTTATGTTGTTTTTTACAAAAATATTCCCTTAACTACCTCAGCAGGATCGTCTTGAAGAAAAAGAGCCACTTATAATCATAGGTCTCACTTCGGTAACATGTTAGAACATTTAATGATTAAATAAGACAAACAGGATAGGCAATTCTCCACAATCAAGATAAGCAAATATTATGGATATCTGAATGAATCTAGGGAAAGGTCAAGCATCGTTGAAGAAACTCAATAGGTTCATCTATAGCTCGTTTGTGCTTTCAGGTAACATTGCTTAAACACTTGATTAATCGAAGCCGAGCATACGTCAAATTTTTTTGCATCATCAGACAATAGGTGCATAATTTTAGGTGTAATAATCTCAAAAACCTAAGAACGCGGTAACTGAATATGTATAGTGTCTACGAATATTTTGACATCATTTCAGCAGTTATAAATTTTTTCTTGATTCCACAAGTCCAAATATGTAGTTCCAATCCGGCTCAACTTCAACTAACTAACTTCGAGTTTCCACAAACTCATCCCTGTATAACTTTTCTATTGAATAACTTCTGGGAATTGGAACCTTGTGAAGTATACAATAAGCCTATCCCAACGCGTAGAAGTCATTAATCACCACTGGATGTTCTAGACTTTTATTTAAAAAAAATTAAAATAAGAGATGCGCATTGCAAAAGTAAAAGGTACCTCTACTTTGTCCCATTCTCCTCTCCTGCTTCCTGTTACCAGGTTTGTGACAAGAACAGAACTCACGGTTGCTGCATGTCCATTTGCGTAATCTGCAAGTTGACAGAGTAAGACTAGCAGAACTACAAAACTAATATAGCAAAAAATCAATTAAGCAATGGTAAACCTTTCATGAACTGCCGTGCTTCTGCTTCACTGGATGGTTTTTCCCTGACCACACCTTCATAGACCACCACCTCCAGATCATTTCAAATTAGGATACGATCATTAACATAGAAAGGTGCATACGTTAATACACGGCAGAAAACAGACAACGATTGGAGAGCAGAAAAAGTTCCCAAACATGTAAACTAATGTCCCATCACCAGAATTCTTGTGGAAAGGCAATTGTGATGGAAAGATGATGCACCTAGTCAAGTGGCAAACTGTTCTGAGAGGCGAAAGCACAAAACCGATGGGGGACTGGGGGTTAGGTGCTTGGATTACATGTCTGAACACCAATCAGATCTTCTTCCTTCTTTTTCTAATGGTTCAGCTTGTGCGCACCACAACTATTCCAACCGGATACTTGCTACCTCCCATCAGCACATGTAATGGATAATTCTACCCACCAAGGCTTAGGAAGATATGAAAAAAAACACCTAGCATTTTTTATCTCCGTGGGGTTGGGATTTGAACCTGATACCTCATGGTTCTTCCCACTTCATTGATCACTAGGTCACACACTTGGGTGCTCTACACTAATCAAATCTGGACAGTGGACTTTGAAGGAAGATGGTATCTTCTCCGTGAAATATTGTTATCAACTCTTGTAAAAGGCAGATATAGAAGGGTATAGACAGCGGCCATGGAGGATGATCTGGAAAACCGAGTGAAATATTGTCATCAATTCATGCTAAAGGGAGATAGAGAAGGGTATAGACAGCGGCAATAATGGTCTGGAAAACCCAGTGAGATTCTAAGGCAGCATGTATTGGATGGTTAGCTAAGCATGATGTGTGTCAGACATCTGTTTCTACACAGTGAGAAGAAACGGAAAATCTGATGCATGTTTCTGAACTTGATGGAGTGCGGTGGGTGTTGTATAATGGCCTTAATAGAGTATTACAAAGCTGGCAAGGACCTGAGGGAAGATCAGAGACAAGTGTGAAGAAACACTCTGCTGTGCACAACTGCACATTTTCACCAGTTTGGGTTGAGATAAGTCATAGATGTTTCTAAGGGAAAGCAACATCCACATCTTCTGTAAAGTCTAGCTGTCTTTGTCTATTGAACTTTTGGTATATGATAACAACAATATACCCAGTGAAATCCCACAAGTGGGGTTTGGGGAGGGTGGTGTATATGCAGCCTTACCCCTACCTTGTGAAGTTAGAGAGGTTGTTTCCGGTAGACACTCGGCTCAAGTATCATAAAAAGAATGTCCTATCACCAGAAAGAGACTAATGTATGAAGATATAGGCATATAGCATAAGGTACATAGACTTCAGGTATCATGCTACGGGAAACATCTCTGATAGAGGAATTATGACCTCAGATAAGTTGAGCGAAAAAACAAGGGCGAGGCAGAAGTCTCCTATCAAATTATAGCTGCTTCAATTGCCAAATCCACACCTCAAACCAAAATACTGAAGTAGTCAATATTTGGTGTCCTAGTGCAACTTAATCCTTTTTTATGGCCATGTGAAGTCATCAACTCAAAAGTACTAATATAGAAAAGTGAAGTCATCTAGTTGAACATATTATTCGAATTTTCGAAGAACCTTATGAAACAAATTTATTTATTTATTTTAAGCTGGTAAGTGGTAACTTACTTATGCAACAAATTTTCTAGCTATAAATGAGTTAAATCGACATGTAATCAACTCGAAAAGCACAAAGAAGCCTGCTATAGCCTCAGCTTTAAATCCTCATAAAACAATGAAAGCTTATTGCCATAAGTACAGCTAAACAGTTAACCATTGAATTAAAACTAATCATCTGATTGAACAAACTGTACCAAATGAAACATGTTGATCTAGGTTGTGCCAAACTGCAAACTCTAATTACAATATCTAACCCTGGCAAATCAGATTCTAAGTTCTCGAAGCATACCAGGTATTAAAATGAATATTAACAGGTTTCTGCTGCTTACACTAAAAAGTACTGGCAGTCTTCTTGCTAAGCTTATATCATATGGAGTTGTAAAGATATGTGTATCCAATATGGATGTGGTGTGAGTGTCCGGCACAGGTTCAATTTTTTGGTAGTGATACATTTTGAAAAATCAGCACTAAGTATCCACATCCACGTTTTACCAATTTGGCACGAATACATCAAGGAATGAAGGATCATATAATGCAGATTAGCTCTTTAAAACATACCACTTTATGCTCAAAAAGAAGATGAGAGAGGTGTTATATTTGAACCAAACACCTCAAGTAAACTAGTAATTTAGATGGGGGGGGGGGGGGGGGGGAACGAAAAGAAAACAAAGATAATGTAGTAGTAAAAGCATTATAGTAAGTCAATAACGGATATTTAACCATAAATGATGAGAAGAACAGAAATTAAGTATACTTGGTCACAGGTAATTAGAAGTGTTGCCTCGGCATCCCCTTCGGATTCACCAATGGAAACCCTTGGTATGATGGCTTCTGCCTGATTATAGTTCCAGCAATTCAGGTTAATGCCAATTATGATGTATGCTTTGAGACGATATAGCAAAATCCTAATAAATGCAAAAAGTTTATCATGGGAAGAAAGAAAAAATCTGTGAAATTATGCAAGCTTGTGGACATCACAATTATCCTCCAATATCCCAACAGGAAATTGAATCATTTTGAACGAAGAAGAGAAAACTCAGTAAAGGCCCAACACAGAGCATAAATGCAAGAAAAACAATACAAGAAAAGAAAAAGCACGCAACTTTACCATCATTCAAAAGCACTGGCAGAAATAGCATATTATAGGTTTAATTTCATCAAATAGAGGCTAGGAAAATAACTTCGGGTGGGGAGATTGAGAAGGCAAAAGTGGCAAGACATACTGTGTCAGCTGCAACCAAAATTGTTGGATTGACATCCTTCTCTATGTTTTCAGTTTTTCGAAATTTTGATATGATAGCATCGGCCTGACACGCAATGCAGTTATATGGAATTAAAATAAGCATTTCAAAACAAGGCTTCAATTATACTATGAGTGAACTGAAGAACTCAACTAGATGAGGAATAGAGCACCCTAAGCTCCCGTTTGAACGTAGATTTTTTTTTAAAACTTTTTTCAAAAAAAAAAATAAAAATGAAAACATCCTCGGACCCTGCGGGATGCTTTGTGCATCGGGCAAGCCCTTTTTGGCCCTTGTTTGTTTATGGAATTTGATCAGTCCTTTGAAAAAGATTTCAAGTTCGGGGCCAGTTTTTGGGTGAAAATTTTTCTTCCACTCATAAACTTCAGCCTTTTTTCAAGTAAAATGCAAGTCAACCCAACTTCAACTTTCAAAAATTATTTTCCAACACAACTTCAAAAACTCATGTTCGAGTTTTAACCAAATCTATGTCCAAATGCTAGCTAATTGATTTGCCTAAAAAAATTTAATGCACTATCACAACAAGATATGTAATACAACACTTCTACAAATAACATCAACAACAACATTAAGGTAACAATTGAAATCACTACACCATATTCTAAAAGCAAAGCATCACATTGCATACCATTCATAAATAAAAAACGAATGCCACAGACAAGAGAAAATCATAATGGCGTCATCTACAACAGTATAAGAAATGTGCCTTAACCCATAGCAATTTCAAAGCAGTAAATGATTTCAAGAATATGTTCAGAGATGTCCAGACTTGCACAAGTTCTTAGGAAAACAAACCTTTGCCTCTGCAAGAGCCATAACTAAATCTTCGGGCTTTTCTTTCCGGATAGCTTTCTCATCTATATCTGCAGACTATAGTACAAGAACGTGTTAAACTATTAATCCACCAACAGTAAAAACAATCTATCAACTACAACTCAATCTAGTTGGCGTTACTATATGAATCTTTGTTGTCTATTCAACTAAGAACTGTAAATGGAACATTCATTGAATGCACCGAACATGATACATGTCGTTATATAGATTTTATCACTTAACAATAACAACAACTAGCACCCAAGGATGTGTTGCGCTTGTTTCTTCGAGCCATGTCAGTTGGTTTGTTGTGAGTATTGTGAATCTCATATTAGTTTAACGTGTGACGGTCAGTGGTTGTCTCAATTCTGGAGAATTCAACACACACCCATTAACATTTTTGAAGATTCCAAGCTATAGACCAAACAAAAACTAATTGATAAGTACTTAGAAATTTACCATAGTTGTGAACTTGTATCCCATGTCGGCTAAAATCTTTTTCCGAGCAGTAGATGATGAACCCAAAATTAGCTGAAAAAAAGGAGTAACTTGAACATCATATCAAAAAAAAAACCAAAAAAAAAAAACAATTCCTCCGTCCCAATTATGTGGCACCTTTTAGATTTTGAGATTCAAACAACTCACCATAATTTTTTCATATATCTTTTAAATATCTTGAATTATCAACTATTGTGACTTACAGTACATTTCAAGTAGTTTTCAAATTAGTACTCCCTCCGTCTATTAACAGTTGTCCACTATTGACTTGATAAGTTAAAAATAGTAAATGATAGGGGTAAGTCTACCATATTAACTTTAAATATAATAAATTTAATATTTTGAAAAATGCATTGGATAATGAATCATATTTAATGCTAAGAGTAAAATGGGTAAAAATAAATAAATTATTCATTGGTTATCCAAATTAGCTACGTATTGTTGAATATCTATTTTTAGTACAGTGGACAAGTAAAGATGAACAGATGGAGTGATTTTTAATTCGACAAACTTAAAAGATTACATGTCCGAATTCACAGTCAAAATTAAACGGTTTGACTATCGAATTCGAACTGTGGCACATAAATTAGGACAGAGAAAGTAGAATAAGAATATTTTCTATAAAAGTAAAGAATTACCTTAAACTGAGAAGCATTGGCTTCCATTTTTCGCCGGAGAGTGAACGGACTAATGGCGGGGTCCGATTGGAGGGAAATTTACAGAAGGAAAGTGTTACTGTTTGAAACGGGTCAATTGACCTAACCCGTTTTTTACAATTCGCCTGAAAAAAAAAAGAAGAAATATTACAAATAAAGTCCCTCTACAAACAAAGGGTAATTAACTGGAGTCCCTCTTTAACAAAACCTTTGTTACTTTCTAATCGAAATTTTATGCTAGAAGAGTTTGTTAAATCACGAAGATAAACCTACATCCAAGAAATTATATCCTTAAAAAATAGTGTTATGATAGGCACACCTCAATCTAAAAAAAATTTCGTGATTTTAAATATTTTCCAACATAAGAAACATAATAGGAACAAGGATAACGTAATATTCATCCACGTGCAGTGCAGTACGATTTTCATTACTCTAGCTTTTGCGCTAGGAAGAAAAAATTGAAGCACAAAATTTTCATAAATGACACACATACCTACATTATTTCAATAATGTAGTTTGACCTAATTTTTTCGCGGAAAATTTTAGTAGCTTTGGTTAGCTAGTTAGCTAAACTTTCTGGTTTGTGAGGGTTTGATTCTCGATCTTGTAATCTCCTCCCCATCTTGAAAAGGAATTGGGTGCAGCAACGTGAGTTAATGTTATTTGTTTCTATCTATATCTAGAACGACACAATCTATAAACTATGTACTATTAGATAAGATTTTAAATAATATTACTTGATATTTATACCAATTAAAATAAGTTATAGCACATGCAACTACAACAACAACAATATTCCTGCTGAATAAAACAGATTCGAAAAAGGAGATAATGCAGATGCCAATTTACACTTTTTCCATGTACTTGAAAAAGTACAAACAGTTATAAATAAATCATATGTTAGATTAGGCATGTTCTTTAAACTCATGAACACTACAAATAGATGCTTTAAACCAAATACTACAAATTGTATACTCCATTACAAAAGATATTCATTAGATGCTTTAAACTCAATACTACAAATTGTATATTACAAAGATATTCAACTGTAAGCAAAATTAACTTGCCGAAATGATGGATCACAAAAAGTTGTTTCGCCTCCTTGATCTCTTGTGCAGTTTGAGGTTTCAGGTTCTCCGAATCACATTTCCACAAGAGGACGTTGCGTCCTCCTTAGACTGACATTTCAACAAGTGCGTAACGTTTCCTCTTAGAACTCATGATAACATGTTCAACTTCACCAAACTTGCTAAATAACTCTCTCAGTCTTTCAGAAGTATAATCTTCACCGATCATCCCTCAAGATACTTTAAGCACATTTTCCTTATCTACACTCGTTGTGGCAGTAGACACTTTCTTTGAATGCAACATTGCATGAGTTTGAGCAATTTCCTCTAAAAGTTTTCTAGCAATTCGTTCATCCTCTTCTAATCGAGCTAGAAAATCAAGATTTGGCATCATCTTTCTACACTTTAAATCTTGTTGTGATTGCTGTTGGATCTTGTTCTCACGCTTCACGCGTAAATGATCATCAAATAACTTCCTAGCTTTCTCATCCTTGAGAATCTCATACAAAGTCTTGAGCTTTTGAAAGTTCGAGTGAGCATTAATTGGATCATTAGGCCTTTTGTCCGGATGCAATTCTAATGCTTTCTTTCGATAGGCTTTAGATATGTCGTTCTCAGAAAGCTTTGTCCCTTCCTCACCAGAGGGTAAATCCAAAATAGCATAATGATCAACTTCAATATCCATTTTTACGTGAATGAGTAATCGTATAGTTGAAGAACCCTAGTTTAATTTCTTGTAGTGAATTAAAACTTTTTGTATGTAATAAATGTGGGGAACTGAACATATACTTTTAAAAAAAAAAAAAAAAAATTGGGGGTAGGAGAGGGAATTACAATATGGGGAATCGAACCCTCACCAACAAGATGGAGTTCAGGTAACTAACCAAATAAGCTGCTAAAATTCCCCAACTAGGTGCGACTATTTGAGTTGACAATAATACACCGCGGTATATGTGAGTCAAAATTTGACTTGAGGATTCGAAGGAGCAATTTGAATTACTGCAAACAACATACATATACTCTATTTATAGATGGCTTAATTATTATTTTTTTCCGACTCCTACAAGGATTTGGATTAAAGTTGTTTCAGTACTTATTGGAGGTTTGAAACTTTTTTAAGCCTACAAGGGGCTCGGATTAAAGGTTAGCCTTAACGCATTGGATTCACGTGAAGTCAGTTGCTTTTGCTCGAACCCTGCATATAGTTATATTAAAGGATTCATTAAATATCAATAAATAATTTTACTGTGAATTCCATTACCATTCTAGCTATTTTAATTTAAGGTTATTGTAGAACAACTCATAAACTTCAAATCTGAAACCCACATAGCCACCAAACTACAGTTTCAGTGTTGCAAGAGTAGCTTCGAGGCTCGAGCCCACCAATTGCAAGAACAAATTCATGTGTAACATCGTCCTCCCTCCTCAAATGTCCATTTATTTAGATTCACTCAACTATGAAAGAGATATATATATCTCGTTAAAAAAAAACTCAACTCGATGGTTTTAGGTAGAACTTTATTCTAACTTGCTTAAAACATAAATAACATGTCAGTATAATCTCTCAAGTGAAGTATGGAGAGAGTCGAGAGTACGTAGACTTTGTCCCTACCTCGTAGAGGTAGAGAATCTATTTCGGAAAGACCCTCTGTTCTACTTGCTTAACATAAATTTATCGGAGAGAGAAACTCAAAACATGCATGTGTAGACTTTCTAGACAGTAAAAATTATTCAATCATTTGGAAAATTGTACTCAAAGAAATGAAAATTTTCCTCCTTAGTACTTCCTAATTCAAGTCATGCAATATATGAAAGATTTCAAGCACTAATTATTTATCAATTACACACACACACACACACACACAAAAAAAAAAAAAAAAAAAAAAAAAAAAGAGAGAGATTATCCTTTGTGGAAAAATAACTACAACTAATTGTTTAGTTCAAACTTCCAATGGTAGCCTTTTGAAAGTCATATTACCCAAGGGTAGTCAAGATATTGACTAATCATAGTTGCAATCTTTGACAAATAAGTGTTTTTTTAATTATTTTTTTAAAATCCTTTCCAAGCTTATGAGCCGGTGATGGTATTTACTTGTATTGAATATTTATATCAAATCATATTAATTTATTATATGTAAATAATTTAGTGAGATAAAATGCATATAAATTAACAAAAGTTAAGTGTTAAACTTTATGTATAAACATATATCACGTATTTATTGAATTAATATAAATATCGAATACGAATCAATTTAATTCTTTAGTGATACTTTGATAGTCCAAATATAATCACATCATTATTATTTTGGAATGTCACGTCATATTTATTCCCCCGTCATCCCATACTTGTTCAGGTTTAACTTTTACAGGTTATCATTTTTTACTTGTCACCATCTTTCGATAATATAATTATCTCAAATCTGTAATATTATTAGAAGGTTAATTACTAAGATAAAAAAGATGCTCTTTATTTCCTCATTTTTGGTTGCATCGTAGAAGTAAAGTAAATAATTTATGTAGTATCTTTTAATATAAGGTAGTCTTAAATTTGGTCAGACTGATAATTTATAATAACCCTACATTAGGGTAATCTTAGAAATGATATAATGTGATGCATTCTAGAAGCAAACAAATCTATATAATAATATATTTCTTAATTAAGATATGGTCTACCTTAATTTTGTCTCATAAAATTAGTTGTTCATATTTGACTCTTAAAAGTCAATCTAGCTTATGATTAATGTTTGTTAGTTTTGGGACTAATACTTACATATATTTATACAGTAAACCTTCTGCAATAATTATTCTCTACAATAACATTTCATTATAAATCAATAATAATTAACTCTTTTTTAAAATTAATTTTTTATATTATGCTATTATATCATCTTAAAATAATTATTTTGTTATACCAGTTAAAATATATCCAAATAAACGACATTGTTATAACAAATTTAATTATAATATTAATATATACACAGACTATTAATGCAGACCATAAAACGATTTCCGTAAAAACGAAACTTCTATCCCACTTTATTTGTGGTCAATATGTTTTATCTTCAATTGCAAATGTTTCAAAGATAAAAGATAAGCTTTTAGCAACTTTATTTTGCAAGTACATGTTAGACATTTCAAACCTTTAAATGTTTATTTTTTAAGAAGTTGTTATAAAAAGATAAAATATAACATAAAAATTGGTTATGAGAAAAACTTAATCGTCATAGTGAGAGGTTATTATAGAGAGATCGGAGTATATTGAGTTCGAGAAATAACAAGTACATAATATTTGATAATAATATAATATATTTGTTCAGGGTATTCTTGTACAAACTGTCGATAAGGAAATTACTATGTCATTAAATCCAACACATTAATGTGACAAAATCAGCATGTTGAACCTGTACGACATACTCCATCCTTATTTTCTGTAAATTTATATTATTAATAATTAGGTAACAGATAGCCCTGGTCAAATACTTCAACCCCTCTGTCCATCTTGACTATCCGGGAAAAAAAAATTATTACTAATAACAGCCCTACATTGCATAAGATAATAAAATTAAATTTATACACAATACAAACAATCAAACAAGGTCCCTCAATCACATAAATCTTTTTGTTCTATCTTTAGCCCATTGTATTCAGTACATATATTAAAGGAGACATAATATTATAACCTAAGTTGTCTCGAATTCTTTAAAAATGTTGTCGTATTTGTGTCGGATTCTCTAAAAATACACTACTTTTAAAGGATCTGACATGTACCCGATGATATTTTGAAAGAGTCTGAGCAACATAGATTATAACATTATAGGCTTGCCGTTGGCATAACATAATCTTTTCTCTTTCATCTGAATTTGGAAACTTCATAAAATTCTAATCTCTATACACATCAATCTTATGGCTTGTTGAAATAGATTTCTCATTTCGAAATTCGAATGTAGATTATTATAAGTAAAAGGGAAAGAATCACATCTATCTACATTCACCACAACTTAATATTATGAGTTAAAAGTATGTAATTCAGGCATCTTCATCTGTTACATTCTATCAAGGCTTGAATATGATAAGTTGAGTGTAGCTCATGCACCTCCCCCATATAGGTGGTATGATTTTATATCCGTGCATCATTAATTAGTGTAATATTCAAAATCAAGTAGAACTCAAATTAAATTGAAATTGATCTTCCCTCTTATCTTAGTATGAAACAACAAATTGATTCAAAAGTTCGTTGTTTACTATCTCAATTGCTCTAGAAATTTGACTAGTTTGTCCTTCAATCTGGTTTGATATGTGAGTTTGGAAAGAGAAAATAGAGTTTTACCTTGTTATAGAAAGGTGTTTGTTATCGTGACAGATTCAAATTGAACTAAAGAAAGGAGAAAAAAGAAAGTCCTTTCTTTCTAGAAATTATCACCAATTAGAATTTTCGAATTAAAACATGAATATCTACTATTAAAAGAGAACGATATATCTTAACTAAAGTCACTCCTCCTATATTTAATAGTCAAAAAGATAAATATGGTGATTTCATATCCAAATATCTTTTAGATAATAGCTTCTTAATTAAATTTTCTTCTGATTTATTCCACATAAATTTTAACTTTAAGCTTATAAATAATTTTTTTTTTAAAAAAAAGGATAGGAAAAGGAGAAATAAGGGAAGGAATAACAAAGTAGGTAGCGAATTGAACCCTTATCAACAAGATAAAATTTCAGCTAGCCAATCAAACTGAATCTTCGCCACCAAGGTGAAAGTTTAGTTAGTCAATCAAACTGAATCTTCGTCACTAAGGTAAAAGTTCAATTAGTCAATCAAACCTAATTATCATCACCAAAGCAAAAATTCAGTTAGCGAATCAAACTGAATGCTCGTCATCAAAGTAAAAGTTTAATTAACCAATCAAACTGAATCCTCGTTATCAAGGTGAAATTTTAGTTAGCTAAACACACTGAATCCTCATCAACAAGACAAAAATATGATTGGCTAACTAACCAATCAACCGAGCTATTAAAATTTCTCAACCTTATAATATTAACTTTTTTGTACATAAATTTTTCATAGAAAGGTATTATATAGAAAAGGAAAATGAAAATGACTAGTGGAATTATGTATTATAAAAGCACATAAGAATCTTTCTGCAAACTTGCAATTTCCAAAAAGTCAGCTTCACTGATAGAGAGGAGAAGAAGAGTTTTCAAAACTCTTTTTCTTCCCCCCAATATTATTCTCTCTCTCTTTCACCGCCATGGACGACGGCGCCACCGACACTCAGCTCAACACCGCCGCCGCCGCCGCCGACACGGCGGCCGGCGCCGGTAAATCAGTCGGAGTTCAGATCCGACAGAGTCGGAGGCTGCCGGATTTCCTACAGAGTGTAAATTTGAAGTATGTTAAATTAGGTTACCATTACTTGATCTCAAATTTACTAACTCTATGTCTGATTCCTGTAATGGCTGTGATATTAATTGAAGTATCGCAAATGAATCCTGATGATATTCTCCAATTATGGCAACATTTGAAGTATAATTTAGTATCCGTTATTATTTGTTCAGCCGTTTTGGTTTTCGGATCGACGGTTTACATCATGACTCGGCCACGGCCGGTTTATTTGATAGATTACTCTTGTTATAAACCTCCGGAGGATCTTAAAGCTCCGTATGAACGGTTCATGCGGCATTCGAGGCTTACTGGTGATTTTGATGAGTCATCACTTGAGTTTCAGAGGAAGATTCTAGAACGTTCTGGACTCGGGGACGAGACTTATGTCCCCGAGGCTATGCATCATCTTCCTCCGCAGCCTTCTATGCAGGCTGCGAGGGAAGAGGCGGAGCAGGTGATGTTTGGTGCATTGGATAAATTGTTTGCGAATACGTCTGTGAAACCTAAGAAAATAGGTGTACTTGTTGTGAATTGTAGTTTGTTTAATCCGACTCCATCGCTTTCAGCTATGATTGTGAACAAGTATAAGTTGAGAGGTAATATAAGGAGTTTTAATTTGGGAGGTATGGGTTGTAGTGCTGGTGTAATCGCGGTTGATCTTGCAAAGGATATGTTGCAAGTGCATAGAAATACGTATGCTGTTGTTGTTAGTACGGAGAATATTACTCAGAATTGGTATTTTGGGAATAAGAAGTCTATGTTGATACCGAATTGTTTGTTTAGAGTTGGAGGTTCTGCTGTTCTGTTGTCTAATAAGTCCGTCGATAGAAGAAGGGCGAAATATAAGCTTGTTCATGTTGTTAGGACACATCGTGGGGCTGATGATAAGGCATTTCGTTGTGTTTACCAAGAACAGGATGATGCTGGGAAAACTGGGGTTTCTTTGTCGAAAGATCTCATGGCAATTGCTGGTGGAGCGCTTAAGACGAATATCACTACCTTGGGTCCTCTTGTTCTACCTATCAGCGAGCAGCTTCTGTTCTTTGCTACTCTGATAATTAAGAAAATATTCAATAAGAATGTGAAGCCTTATATTCCAGATTTCAAGTTGGCCTTTGATCATTTCTGCATACACGCTGGTGGAAGGGCTGTTATTGACGAGCTGGAAAAGAATTTGCAACTGACACAGATTCATGTTGAAGCATCTCGAATGACACTGCACCGCTTTGGAAACACTTCATCCAGCTCCATCTGGTATGAACTTGCGTATACAGAGGCCAAAGGAAGAATGAGGAAAGGTAACAAAGTTTGGCAGATTGCATTTGGAAGTGGTTTTAAGTGTAATAGTGCTGTTTGGCAGGCACTACGAAATGTAAAGCCTTCTCCCAATGGTCCCTGGGAGGATTGTATCGACAGGTATCCTGTAAAAGTAGTCTCATAACACGGCAGAAATCCTGATTAGGCAACTTCAAGGTTATCTGTAGCTGCTTCAGTGTCCAATGGCCTTTTAAGTTACATGTACTTCATGGCGCCTCTGCGCTTGAAGCTGAGTGATGCTCTGCTTCCAATTTTTTCCTTTTTCCTTTCTATTTATGAATCAAGTATCATTTTTTCTTTTCTTGATTAGGGCCTTATGCTAATTTGTGTTGTACCATTTCAATCTATTACACCTATGGCTTCATGTATGTAGCAAGTCCTATATTACTTGTAGTTATCTTGCCTCGATAAACATCTCTTCATAACTGAATTTATGAGAAGTGGATTCAAGTTACTAACAGTCCTCTGTTATTTCTCACTGTCGGCCAATTGATTCGATAAGATAGCGTGTTAATTTTCTATTTGTTTATCTATTTTATATACTTGATCATCCTCAAGAGTTCAGTCCAGTAAGTCCTAAGAGAGCCCTGTTTATCTTTTGCTGGCCTTTGGTGAGACCTAAGGTTTGTGAGTAACAGGACAATGTCGTGCTAACGATTTCTCAGTATTGCCTGGTTGTGGAAGTTGCGTTAGTAATAATGTCAAACCTGCTTTTTGTACGTCAATTATCATTTTATCTTGTTGTGACTACTGTTTAGGATGATATGTCAGGTTGTCTACCGTATTTTTGCCATGATGTCTTCATTTCCATTATTCTTTTTCCCTCTCTATCTGAAACAACCTCTCTACCAGGTAGGGGCAAGGTGGACTACATTGGGTACATGTTGTTGTAATCTGTTTTTGGACTGCCAGTTTCATTTTTGTTCCCCAAATACGTGAGATATTCGTTTCACCTTTTTGTTTGTTCAATTTTGGAATTGCGGGTTTTTATGTGAGCACTATGCCTCCCCTCTAAGCTTGCCTGATGTTCATCTGTATTCCAGTACAGTCTGGTAGCCGGAAGTTAGCCACTTTTGGCTGCAAAGATATTCTTCATAATCTGCATGTGAAAAGATTCTGACTTTGAAATTCACTAGGCAGCCGATGCTGTGTTATGTGTGGATGGATTGTAACCATTGTTGTAAAGTTTAGATTCCTTGCTTAATGAGGCAACAACAGACAGGAGAGGAACCTTCTTAGTTATTTCCCGAGAAGTTTCTCTGTTGGTACATTTGATTCATATTGTGTAAGCATTACCATTTCGGAGTACTTGCTTTCTCTCGCCAGCACGCCAGGTGCTGTCTGCTGAGTAACTCTGATAATCAAAACTTAGACAGACGAAAAGAAATTGCTTAATTTGTTTTTTCTCCCGTTATTTTCACCCACTTCAATGAATAGAACAAAATATAGCATGAGTAACTCTTAGCCTATCCTCCTTTAATTTCTGTGGCTGATGTTATAGAAGAATGTGAAACCCAAAAAAATGGCTTTCTGTTTCCTAGAAGGGCAGAAAATTTGTGGCAGTGTTTCTCTGTCTAGGCATAGTTTGATAAGGTGTACATTTCACCCTCAAGATTTTTTATGTGATTACACTGTGTAACATACTGTGTGTTGTTATTGTTGTTCAATTCTGGCAGGCAGGTAAGTTCAAATGATTGAAACAAATAATTATACTGGTACACAGTTAAATCGCATTGAGCACTTAATGAATGATTAAAAAATACAGCAGCCAACAAGGTCATTACCTAACTTAGATTATGACGACTTAGTGCTAAGGGATTATGGATATTATCATCATGAAAACGACTTGTGAATTGCAGTCAAACGTGGAAAACTCCTGAATTAAAAATTTACATAAAAAAGGAGTTTAAATCATATAAGCCGTCGATATAAAAAAAAATATATATTATACTAACAAGTCACTCATAGAATATCTACAAATAAACCACCAGGGATTTTGTTATCTGAAAAATAAGACATGTTATTTGCTATAACAGGTAAAAGTGATAAGATAATATAAAAATTTCTTGCATTGATGGTCATATTATTTAAACCCTTACAAAAAAGGAATTGAAAAATAGAGGTACCAGTTATTTTAGGTACACAGATAGCATATTATTTTTCAGTGCAAATTTACATAGTTGTGAACATTTTTCGTGAAATTAAATATGTGACAAACTACTAAAGATCACATGTTATACAGTTAAAGATATTTAAAAGATGCTTGATAATGTTAGAAACAAGAAAAAGGAAAGAACTGTCCTTGCTCCTGGGCCCTACAATGGTGCCACTTACAACTGGAACAAAAAACGACCCTCCGTTTCAAAATAAGTGTTGTTTTAATAAAATAAAATAAAAGTATCCCAAAAAAAGAAATCGTGATGTTCAACTCACTTTATTGAACCATTAGACCACACCCTTGGGTGCTATATTAAAGAAATACTTCTTCCTAATAATGAATAATTCTCAATTTTTGTTTTTCTTGATGGACGTAAATAAACACCTAAAATTATTTTAGGATAGAGGGAGTAACTCTTGTTAAATTCACAGCGATGAGAAAAGATGTTAGCATGTTGGGTCTCCTCACTTCTTGACTTCATTTTCCGAAGGAAGGGCGGTTGAACTCATACTTGCCATTCAGCTTTCAGAGGAATCGCTCCTCGACAATACTAGTCAGAACTAAACTCCTAACCTTTGAAATTGAGCTTCTCCGATCCTGGAAGAGTTGCTTCTTTCTTTGACTTGGTTTGCCCATTTCAAAAGGTTTTTTTTAATGTTAAGAGTTATGCTAGAGCCTTGAAGTAACTAGTAAAATTGTCTTCATGTGACCAGGAGGTCAGGGGTCAAGCATGAAAACAGCCTTGCAGAAATGCAAGGAAAGGCTGCGTACAATAAACCCTTGTAGTTTGATACTTTTCCGTACCCCACGCATAACGAACGCTTTAATGTACTAAATTGTCCTTTTATAATTTATACCACTGATTTAATGATTGATCCTATTTTTATTTTTAATAATTCATTTGTTGCTACATTGTAAACGACAAGCTCAGGGACCAAAAAGTTAAAAAGTAAATTAACTGTTATACAAATTGAAATTTGTATCTTCTCCACTTCTAATAATTCCTCCCTAAATAAGACAATTTTGTGCACCGCGATGTAACAGTCAAACTTCTCTATAATAACATCTTGTCATCGGCCTATATATAATGACCTAGTTTTTTTTTTTATAATCGATTCTTCATATTATGTTTCCTCTACAACAATATTTCGCTATAGCAACTGAAAAATATCCATACAAATGACACAGTGATAGAGAGGCTTGACTGTACATACACTAGTATATAGATTAATCAGAAACAAAAGATTACAAAGACACCTGAAATAAAGGATACATTTTTCCTTTTAGCATATTATATTACATCGAATGAAATAATCACCCTTATAATATATTAAAAAAAAAAATAATCATACAATAATTACAGCTGAGCAACAAAATAACAAGAAATACAGCAAGTGAAAAACAATTATTGAAGGACTGGTAAGCTCAAAGATGAAATGTACACACTCTGAAGCAGCATGTGCAACTAGCTCTTTCTATATATTATATGAAAAAAATGAAACTTTTGCACAAGGGAAATTGAGATTGTGACAAAAGGAACAAGGAGGAACAGTGGGAAAGATGAAGATTCTTCATCTGAAGGAAGACTGAATTTCCTCCAGAGTTCTCCCTTTCGTCTCCGGTACAAAAATTGCCACGAACGCCACGGTGAAAGCACACATAACCATGTAAATAGTGAAGGTTCCTGGTAAAAGAGGTGCAGATATTAAGTCAGTTCAGGACTACCAATATGATCATGTTCCAAGAAGCTAAATGTATGAAACGCCGAAACTGTTCAGCAACATGTTTATGGTGTGTACATCAGTGGCGGAGCCATTTTGTGTCGAGGGGTGTGAATTGACACCGAAGAGATGTACGGATGCCCCGTTGAGGAGGTGCAAGAGGTTGGCTGTCAGGGCTTGAGGAGGGGTAGAGGTAGACCTAAGAAGTATTGGGGCGAGGTGATTAGGTAGGAAATGGCGTAACCTCAGCTCACCGAGGATATGACCCTTGAGAGGAGGGTGTGGAGGTCTAGGATTAAGAAAGAAGCTTAATAGGTAGTCGAGTACTTTGTTTTCCCATTTCCGGAGAATTAGTATTAGTCTTGTATTATTTTCATTTCCATAGATTTCTATTTCCTTCCATTGTTTCGTTACCCTTGATTATTGTATTTTCTTGTTGTTGTTCCTGCTTCTACCTTCTGAAGGTAAGGGTAAGATCTGCATACACACTACCCTCCCCAGACTCTACCCGTGGGATTACAACAATATGTCTAATTCCCTTGGCTTCTTCGTGTTTTACTTATTTATATTTTGACGCGATGAAAATTATGGTTCCGCCATTGGTGCACATAGTGAGGGAATCTTATGCTATGGGGACCAAAATGTCTATACATGTCTATGGCTACATAGAAGAGATGGAAGTTACACTAATATGCATACAAAGAGGTAAATGAGGTGTAAGTCGGAGAGAAAGATACCTCCACTACTCCAAGCCATAAGCAGCGGTGCAGTCACTGTTATTACCCACGAGAATAGCCAGTTGGCTAGTGTTGCTGTACTTCCAGCGAGGCCTTTGATCTTGATTGGAAGAATCTACAATACCCAATGCACGTAATAAGTTCAAAATAATTCTTAACAACGTAAAGCAAGCATGGAAATTTCATCAACAGTTGCCGGTGTCATTCCAGATAAGTAAAATATGAGATGTGTAGCATGTCTATATTCATGAATGGGATCTCAGAGACTAATCAATAGATAGATGGAAAATAATCTGTGACCGAACTGATACCAGCTTAGAGTACACCGTACAACTTAGGGTCGACGACCAAATTGATAGCGAAGTAGCTTAGTGCACAATATACAATTTAGCTCTACTAAAGGTCGAGCAGTAACTGCTATTCAATTAGGAGGACCAGGTCCCATATAGTAGGTAATCACAGGTAACAGTATCCGATAATTGGACCAACTTCAATTGCTCAGAAATTGTGAAAAGCAGGTACCAAGAGAATCCAAGAACAAGCTGAAATTTAGCATACGTGATAAATGAAAAGGTAAGTACCTCAGACATTATAAGCCATGGAATTGGGCCCATTCCGAGCGAGAATGAAATAATCATGAACTGAAATGAGAAGTTGGTCAGAAAAATGAATATATATTAGTTTAAGCATGTAATTTTGAGAGACAAAGATGTCCTCATCGAGAATGATACATACCACCACCCCGACTACTGATACTATTCCCAATATACCATAGAGAGAGGAGTCCTCAGATACATAACCCTGATCAAATATAAGAGAAGAAATGATGAGAAAGACGACAAGTGAAGTTCAAGCCTAAACCCTCCATGCAAAAGCAACTTGTTCCACTAAACTACCTTCAGATAGAAGGAAACGGAAACAATTAGGAGACTAACGGCCATTCCAGCAGAGGAGACCTGCAAAAGAGCATTTGCAATTTTAGTTAGCTCAAACTTTAGAAAAATATGCATTTAAGTTATGACGTTCCTAAAACTTACAATTAATAAAATTCTACGTCCAGTTTTATCCACCAGCCACGTAGCAACTGCAGTTGCAACAACCTACACGTTGGAAAGGGCTTTTATTTTCAGTTGTTAGCTATGAGGGACATCGATTAAATTTAACTTGCACAGAAGTAATGCAAGCAAGTGCTACGCAGAATTATAAACTTTTTCTCTTCCTTTCTGAATAAAATGCATACTTGGAAATTAAATAAAAAGAAACTAAAATTCTCTTCCTTTCTGAATAAAATGCATATTTGGAAATTAAATAAAAAGAAACTAAAATAGTAAAAGATGAACCTGGATAGCACCAACACCAAAAGTTGCAGTATCACTTGAAGAAATACCTGTGAAGTCGACATGACTAAATTAGTGAGACTTATATCACATGAAGAAAGTTGTCACTTGAAGAAATACCTGTGAAGTCGACATGACTAAATTAGTGAGACTTATATCACATGAAGAAAGTTGTAGATCGTTAGAGATTTAAATAGACATAATACATAGATAGACACTTTAACTTGGTCTCAACTGACAACCAAACACTCCAACTTTGAGTATGCACATCTTGACACCTCAACTCGTCTCCACTGTGTCAGTTGAACACTCCAATTTACAAAATGATCATCTAGACACCTCCAAAATTTATGATCCACGTCAGCGTCGGGTGTCCACGAGACACAGTGAGAACGAGTTGCAGTGTTTAGTTGCCAAGTGAGACCAAGTTGAGTTGTCTAGATGTACGCTCTCAAAGTTGGAGTGCGTACTAGCCAGCTGAGGCCAAGTTTGAGAGTCTGTTTATGTATTATGCCACTCATGTATTATGCCACTCATTGAATGAGATAAAAATATCTAAAGTATCGATCTTATCCAATTAGTTTGTTTCGGGGGTTCTCATGAGGCAAAAATATTATAGTGCAATTCAGTTTTGTCAGCAGTGGATCATAACAAAGAGGTAGATGCTACACAACAAACTGAACATGACACTTCTGTTTTGAGCTATGTTGCTCGGACTCTTTAAAAATGGCAATGGATGTGTGTCGGATCCTCCAAAAGTAGTGCATTTTTGGAGGATCCAACACGGGTGTGGCATCAGTTTTGGAGAGTCCGAGCAACATTGGTTTTGAGGAAACAAATGCTACAACTACGTCCATCATTTAACATATGACAAATACAATTGCGTGTTTAATGCTATCTACGTACCAGCAGATAGGAATATGTTGCTGGAATAGAATATCACACCGTTGATTCCTCCTAACTGCTGCAGGATAAGTAGCACAATTCCTACCTAAAGAATGAAAGATTAAAAGATTGATAAAAACAGGGGCATAGACTAACACGATGACTCCAATAACAGCATGAAACGTCAAAATACCATGAGAGGTAACCAATATCTTCTATGTTTGAGATCTGCGAAACGCATTGCTGTTCTTCGGTTTGTTGATGATGCTACTGACCTCTGTACACAAAAATAAAATAAAACCTGTGCTGTTAAATACAAATTTAACAACAAACTTTATATGGAATTGCATGTGTAGCAACAAGGCTGCTTTATGGTCTTTCAAACAATTTACCTTAATTTCATTTACTTCATTGGTAATGTCAGCATCAAACCCTCGAAGAACTTGCAATGAAGTTTCAAAATCTTCTGTTAAACCCATTTTGGCCTATGTTTCAGATAGAAACTCAAATGAGACAAACAGCAATCAAAGCCTCAAGGAAGTTATACAAGAAATATATAATGGAGCTCACCAACCACCGAGGAGATTCGGGGATGAAAAATAGTCCAGGTATCAATGCTAGACAAGGCAATGCTCCTATAAGAGAAAACAATATTTAGTTAAAGTGTAATTGAACAATTCCATGAGGCTCTTCAGCTATAATTTTTTTTTTTTGGTGTGTGTGTGTGTGTGGTGGGGTGGGGGGTGGGGGGTGGGGGGGTGGGCGTGGGGGGTGGGGAGGGGTTGGTGATAGAATTGCTGACTTACGTGTGGATGCTAGGAGGTACTGATATGCAACGAATATCATTCACCAGGGTTAAAAAAAAATTATAATATGACTTCATAACTGTATATAGTAGCTTAACATGGATTTTCAAGAGGAATGACCATTACCAAGAACAGCAAGCACCCTCCAATTAACAAAAAGTCCCAGTAAATAGGCCAACATGATCCCAATTGTAACAGAGAGCTACATCAAGAAAGAAATGATAGTACGTGATTGATTTAGCAGGCATAGGGAACTTTGGTTTAACGAAAAGTAAGTCTATAACTCAGCGAACCTGGTTAACAGACCCTAGACTCCCTCTCAAATTTTGAGGTGCTATCTCGGCAATATATACAGGAACCTAGAAATACCAAAAAGCAGGAAGCTAAAGCATTAATTTTGAGAATGTCGGTGTATCCAATAACTGTAACCAGAAAAGCTTTAAGAAATTTAGTATTACCACATAAGAGATTATTCCCACACCAAAGCCTTCCAACAATCTTCCCATGTACAGAAAGGAAGGATCCTGAAACATATCGGTAAGGCCAAAAAAAAGGACATACAAGCACATACATGTCAATGTAGGTTATCGAGGCACCATATAATACACTTCAAGTAGAATATCTTACTTTGGCAAATGAGATGGCAAGCCAACCAATGATATTAGGTATAGCAGCTATCATTAAAGACTGCAGTAGGACAAAAAAAGGACTTGAATATCCACTAGAGCAATACACGGAAATACACAGAAATATGGCAAATGAAAAACAAGTATCCTTTTTGATGCAAAATCTTACCCCTTTTCGCCCAATGTACTCTGAAATTTGACCACTAGATATTGCACCAACCATAGCACCCACGTTCGATAAAGAACCGAACAAAGAGAACTGAAAAGATTGTCTTTAGTCAACAATAGCTCTGAAACAAACAGAATTAAGATACAAAATCAAGAATGACTCTTGCAGACCTCAGAAACAGTGAGCTTCAGATCTTTGGTAATTTCAATTTGCGTAGGCGACGTGTAGCCACACTTCAAATGCAACAAAGACAAACACATGATCAAATAGAGATACATATGCCAATATCCATTGCAGCAACATAAATCAGGTAGGCCAGACAACAGAGTGCAGGCACAAAAAGGAAATTTCCACTCTGGAGATTTAGGTTACAAGAATGACATAACAAACTGTAATCCCAATAAAGATGCTACTCTTTTAACCAATTCTGATCCCTTTACCACCAAAAAAAAAAAAAAAAGAAGAAGCTTAAAGCCTATTTTTGTTCAAACTTATCCTCTTCCAGGTTAAATTTCTCATATGGTCACTCAACTAATTGTTATTATCTCAGATAGTCACCTTTCTTCTTGATTACAATTTTTTTCAACAGAGAAAGTGACCTTTTGAGATCATAACTATTAGTTGACTGAGTATCTGAGAAATCAACTCTTGAAGTTTCTCTTTGGATATTTCTTGAAGTTTCTCATAGGATATTGGGAAGGTAAACAGACATGCTAAGTTGTGGGGACTCTTCACTTTCGATGCTGCACCCATTTCAGATTCTCCAAAAATACACTACTTTTGCAGAATCCGACACGCTCCTACTAACATTTTTGAAGAGTCCGAGCAACATAGCAGACATGTAGTCAATATTGAACAGTTGACCATCTTGACCATCTCATCTAAAACATAAACTGATATAGAGAGAACATGCTTATTTACTTAATTATGTCCTCAACCGCGCAATCACAAGCAAACAGAAGAATCTGAATGACATAACAAATTGTAATCCCAACAAACAAGCAACCTTTTACCCCAATTGTGAATCCTTTACCACAACAAAAAGAAGCTAAAGAACTCATTTTTTCAAAAAAGATAAGTACTGTCTTTTCTCAGCCCCAGACCCCACCTGGTGGGAATACACTGGGTATGATGACGATGGCTGTCTTTTCTCATCAACCCCAACTGAGAATCCTTTACCTCAACAAAACAAGCTAAATACCTCATTTTTATTCAAAAAAACTATATTTTCTCATCAACCCCATTTGTGAATCCTCTACCACGACAAAAAAGAAGCTAAAGAATTCATTTTTATTCCAAAAGCCTATCTTTTCTCATCAATCTTGAAGTTTCTAACATGATATAAAGTAGCTAAACAAACATGTACAGAGGAACAAAGCAAATTAAAGAACTTGAACAAGAAAAGTAAAAAAAAAATCCTTTACCACAACAAAAAGAGGCTAAAGAATTCATTTCTATTCAAAAAAACTACTCCCTCTGTCCCAATTCATGTGGCACAGTTCATATTTCGAGAGTCAAATAGTTTAATTTTGACCGCATTCGGGCATGAAATCTTCAAATTTTCTGAAACAAAATTTATATATTTGGAAACTACGTAAAAAGTACAATAACTCACAATGATTGACAATTCAAAATATTAAAAATATCTATGAAAAAACTAATGTGACTTTGTTTGAATCTTGAAATCTGAAAGGTGTCACATAATTGAGACAGAGGGAGTATCTTTCTTCATCAAACTTGAGTTTCTAACATGATATTAGGCAGCTAAACATACATGTACAAAGCAAAGTAAAGAAGTTGAACAAGCAAATAATGAGTAATTAGAAATGTGCATACAGTGAAACCAAACTGGATAGGACCCAAAGCAACAATGAGAACACAAGCAAGAACAGATATAGAACTATCACGAATAACTTGAGAAGACCCCATCATACTAGACTGTCTTGAACCCATTCTATACCAACTTCCAGTATGCAAAAATGGCTTCCTTAGATCCCCTCCTTCATTATTATTCTCTTCTCTAAAACTCATTTTGCTTCTTTTCTTGAAATTTGAATTAACAGATCAAGAAAAAGGAAGTTGTTGAATATGCTGGAATTAGCAAGAATCTTGATTGTTAATTGTTTTTAGAAAAGGGAATTAAAGAGATATACTTGAAGAAGACTTTGAGAAAGGAAAAAGGAGAGAGGAGAGATTTTTTTTGGCAAGTGAAAGGAGGAAAAAGATGATGATGACAGCAGCTACTAAATTTTAAGGTAGTACAGTATTTTTGTAGATTGTGACTATAATTATTAGTATTTCAAAAAAAAAAAAAAAAATTAATGTATTGAAGCTCTCGTTATATATAATGTTTGGAGAAATTTTTATTCGAAATTGTTTTACAGAATCCAGAGAAATTTCTGTCTGAAACTATTTTCAAGGCTTGAACTATGATTTTCTAGTCACATTGTATCAATTTTATCAGTCTCCAAGACTCTCATTCAACATAATTATAATTATCATTTGATTCTTGATATTCTTTTATTTAATAAATTTAAATTTACGCTGAAAATTTAATATTAAAGGTAAAATATCCCGTCCACAAGAATGATAGGAGTGGAGAATTTTTAGCTCAATTAGTTATTATTTGAACTATCTGAACTTTCATTTATGGATAAAGATTGACTTCAATTATCTTATAGTCTTCTTCTTTATTCTTCTAAACTCCTTTTTTTTAAAAAAAAAAAAGAAAGAAAGAAATAAGTAACTAAGTTAATGTAATAAAGGTATTCCATAAAAAAAATAATTAAGGGTTGGATTTCAACGGAAAGTTCTTGACTTAATTAGTGCAACAGATATGGTATTCAAAAATATTGTCAAGAAATTTCTCCCATCTAAGCTCTTCTCAGTTTATCAAGGATCGAATTTCACCTGAAAGTTCTTGACTGAGTTGGTGCAATGAATATAACTTCAAAAAATTATCAAGAAATTTCTCACATCTAGTCTCTTTTTAGTTCAGTTCATCGCACCAAATTGGTCTAATGTTCTTTACATTTTCTATGTAGTTTGAAAACTATTGCAGAGAAATAGTTTTATCTAATGCACATCTAAAAATAATAAGTGCGAATTTTCCTAAAATTTCCAAACAAAAAAAAATAAATAAGAAAGAGTAAGCTACCCAGCTGATAAAAAATTCGATATCCAAAATTCAAATTGAACATTTTTAATAACAAATAAGAAAATATTTATCACTCTACTATACTCCTTCTGTTCCAATTTATATGATTCATTTTTTTTTAATAATTCTAAAAAAAAATGACATATTTCTATATTAGTAATAATTTAATTTTTAAATTTTACTTTTATCCTTAATAAAATAATTTATAGCCACACAAATATTTATGACTTATTTTAGATAAAAAGTTTCATAAGTCTTTTTTTTAAAATTTTGTGTCAAATCAAACTAACTCTTATAAATTGAGACCGAGGGAGTAATCTTGTATCTGTATTTTAGCACGACCAGGGAAAAAAAATTTGGATTTTTCTTTGCTGTGTTTTTGTCTGGTCCACTCCATGTGTTTAACGTGGACTCGCGAGGGTCCATGGGTGTCTGTCCTCTATTTTTATTTGTTTTTCAATTGATATTCGGTAACTACATTAGAGCCCGATTAAATCTAAATTCATATTGATAAGTTTTATATTAGGGAGTGAAGCACTCTTTAATAAAGATGATTTTGTATCCAGGGAGACTTGAACTCAACACATCTGATATAGAATGAAGGAGTATTTATCACTCCACTATAATTCTTGATGGTAAAGCACTAATGTATGTACTTATTATTATGTAAAGAAACAAGTCCTTGTGATTTTATACATGAGTAGGTATAAAGTTTTTCTATTTAAGTTGTGATGGAAAAATTATTTGATATTTATATTCATGAAAAATAGCATGTAGCATATAAAATCAGTTGAAGTTCACACAAACAAACTTGCATGGTTGATTATGTATGAAAAGAATATATATATTCATGGGTAAGTGCCAATAATCTCATATTTTTGCCTTGTTGAAAAATGTTTTTCTATATGTGTTTTTTTTTTCCATAGCTAGTTGGGTGATAATGACAGCTCATAATAGTGTGATTTATTTTTTGAGAAGGACTAATTGACATGAAATACTCAGTAGGGTAATTCTGTGTCTTTGCCACAAATTAATGGTTGGTAATTAATCCAAACATTTAAGATTATCCAAAACAGTGACTTTTTTTAATGATTAGCTGAGCTAGCTGATGGATATATATAATATAATAAACTAATACATTATACATCAAATATGTTGAATTATATGTGCCATGGCCCTTTTGGTGTGCAATACTTCGTTTTTAAAAAAAAAAATTATTCAGGTATTCGTATTGGAGCCTCAATTAATTCGAATTTGCACCCCATCAAACCTAATTAAAAGAAAAGTATTCCTTAACTAAAAAAATATATATTTAGGACCCCGAATCCGAGAGTTCAATAGTGTTATTAATACTTTCAAAAATAAATAACAAGAAGAAGTGGGAAAAAATTAGCATTGCTAGAAAAAAAAGATTTTTTTTAAAAAAAAAGATTAGGATGTATTTTGCTGACATAATAATACAATAAATAGTACATTATCGCCTAGTGGCCTTTAAAGTAAAGAAGAAATGAGAAAACTATATATAACTCACAAGAATTATTCATTCATTTCCACAAAGATTATCCAGAAATTGTAGGGCACAATGCCACTATCAACAAATTAGCAAAATGAAAAAATAACAATCTCAGTAATTATGTGTCATATTTAAATAAATTAAAATCGATTATATAAATCTTTATTGATCATGTTTCTCCATTTAAATTAATAAATCAGTCATATTCATTCGGAATACAATAATAACCTACTCAATATAATATGAGATTTAATTGAAATATTGAATCCAAATCTTGATCGATCTGTCTGTAAAACAGCTAGTATTTTTTTATTTTTTTTTCTTTTAATTTTATAATTAGTTCTTGGTCAACAATTGCTTTTTCATGTTCCTTTGCCACCCTAAAATACTGAATAATTCACTCCCTTAGAAAATTGGCACGTGAGAGATTAAAGCACAGCTTCTTCCATATATAATTTAATTAATTCCATGAATTATTAGTTGGTAGTAAGTACTATGTGGAAACCATGAAATTGATTAAAAGTCTCTATTTAAAAAAAATAAAAAATAAAAAAAAATTAGAACGTGGATACCAACAACTACACCCATAAAGGATTACGTTTGGATTTTCCTCCCTTTTTCTATGTACTCATCTAGTCAGCTTATTTTTTTATCAAAAATTTAGTACGTGTTATGTCATGTTATTACTTTGTTTTTCAAGTCATTATATTAGACATGTTACGAATAATTTGTTGTTGTACATAACATGACAATGTAAAAGATTTATGGTATTATCGACATTTCGGAAAGCTGGTTATTTCATGAGTTTTTATATTTAAAAATTTGGATCTTAAGACTTAAAATGACATAGGATACTAATCGTAGACATTCGATTGGAGAATTTATTTTGTAGGAGAAAAAAAAAAGATATTTAATTGACTGACCTAGCTTGAACATAATAATAAATTAAATATATGTGTTGATCATATTATGAAAAAGAAGTTAGTTAGCGCGGTTACTTTTATGAACATGCAAATACATTAATTAGTGTTTTATTGTGCTCTTGCTACAATACTGATACGTATATTTACAAATAATCTTAAATTAAACATGTATTAGAATAATTGTCTGAGTTAGAAGTTACCTGAAATCATGAATATATAAGTTGACCATAGATTTTTATATAGAGGGTAGTTTTACAATTAGCAACTTTTCAATACTTTGCCAAACATAGTGAGAAGACTAAGCTATCCTCCAGCTTATGCATTTTTTATAGTTCAATCTTATACAATTAGCCAATAGTAGATTGTTAACCACTTGATTATATGTTCGAATTCTCCTAATATAATTTGATTTTTTTCCCCCTATTCTTCGATTAACGATGAAGAAGTCGTTTTAATTTGTCAGCTAAACCTATGATATCACATCCATTAGGAAGATAATAAATATAACACATCGCTCAATTATTAAATGATTTTTTTGAAAAGTGATTAAGTGAGTTTAACTAATCACTTTTGATCTCTTTAATAACAAAGATAAGATGAAAAACATAATTAATGATGTCTTGATTTTTTAAGGTAACAATTATTTTGGTGACATTTTTTCTGGAGTATACTTAAAATGGGACGAAGATAATATATTGTCTCGTGTACTTCATTATATTTTGTGAGACTAGGAAGTCATTGTCAATATCATATATTCTTTTAATTTCAAAACACTTGTTATTTTTTGTTTTTTGCGATTTAAATTATACTCTATCTAGTTCATATTAAGTGAATTGTCGGGGTATAAATATTCAAGGACATAAATTAAAGGTTAATTTTTTCTATTACCCTTTTAATTATTCCCGAACTATTTTCCTAGAAAATGTGAAAATTGTTAAAGATGTCGTTAATAGGAACAGTAAAAGGAAAACACTCCCCGTAATTATCTTGAATTTTAAAAAATTCACTTATTTTGAGCTATGTAACAATGACTTAATTTGGAGTATTTAAAAAATTATAAATACTCCATCCGTTCAATTTTACTTGTCACATTTTGATTTAGCATACTCATTAATAAAATAATAATTAACATGATTATTTTATCATAGTACTCATATTAATTGAGGGTTACTATTGTGTCTTGAAATTACTTTCTCCGTCCAACAATACCTGTCCACTTTTGACTTGATACATAAGTTAAGAATCAATAAATAATAGGTGTAATTTTACTATATCATCCTTTAAATATAATAAATTTTTTGCTTTAGAAAATATATTGTGTGATAAATAGTACTCCCTTCGTTTAAAAAAGAATGACCTAGTTTAACTGGGCACGGAGTTTAAGAAAATAAAGAAGACTTTTGAATCTTGTGGTCCTAAATTAAAGTTATGGCAAATGTACCAAAATGCCCTTGAATCTTGTGGTCTTAAATATGTCATGTGGAAAGTTGGAATTAAAATGTTGCCAAAAAAGGAAAGGGTCATTCTTTTTGAAAACGGACTAAAAAGGAAAGTAGGTCATTCTTTTTGAAACGGAGGGAGTATTTAATAACAATGGTAAAATGGTTCAAATGGGTAAATTATGTATTGGTTTTTCAAATTGAACATCTATTTTTAGTATAGTGGTCAAGTAAAGATGGAAGGAGGGAGTAGTTTGGAGAATAAACAATTAATGCTAAGGGTAAAATAAAAAATAAAAGTTGTTATTTTTTTTATATTTCAAAAATGACAAGTAAAAGTGAAAATCCAATTAAGAAATAAGTCGCAAATAATTTTGAAGGAAGGGAGTCACAACAACATAAAAATGAATTAGTATAATGGTCAAACACATCATCAAATCCCTAAATTTGATACCAACTTTTATTTTAGTACCTCAACTAGTTATTATTTATTTTAAACACTAATTGTCATGTTGACACCACAGTGTATGTTGCACAAACTTTGAGTGCGTGGAGAACTTAAATTTTATCAATTTTTATTTATTTATTTTTTCTTCTTCTTCCTTCTAACTCCTCCCAACACTTTCTCCACCCCACCCCACCCCATCTCCACCTTTCTCCGCCGCTGATGTTGCAGATCCACTCCTCAACCATGGTTATTCCCTCCTCATTTCCACTATTGACTCCAATTTTGTGTTGGATTTGCTCTTATAATAATGATATACACGAAAAAGGGAAACAATATGATTCATTAAAGATTAATAATGTTATTGATAATAAAATGGCTAATTAATCAAGAAAGATAGACTAATCCGTTTTACACTTTGGTATCCATTTTTTCCGACGAAAATGGTGGAGAAGGTGATCGTAGATTTGGAAAACAACACAATGAAGAAAAAGAATCAAAAATAAAAAATTAATTTAAGAATAAATTTGAATTGAAAAAATCAACTTTCATTGAAGGAGTTCTTGAGGAAATAGTGGAAGCTTGTTTCACATTTCAATGGAGAAGATGATCCCCGGAAGAGGGTGGGGTTGTTTCTGCAAAAAAAAGAAAAAGAAAAGGTGTGTGTGTTGGAGAAGAAGATCTTGGGGGTGGGGGTGGAGGAGGGAGGGCGGAGAGGTGGTGTTAAAAGATTTTTAAAAAAACTAATATGTCATATATAATTATTTTATTTGTTGTTTATCAAATTATCAGAGAGTGTAATACACTCACCTTATTTATTTTGCTCATTGTCAAAAAGATGTTAAACTGATATAATAGAACACTACTTCAAGTATTTAAAATGAATAATGCTTAATTAAGATGTCAAAATAAAAATTTATGCCAAGTTTAGGAGATTGTGATGTGTTTGAGCTAGTATAATTATATAGTTCAGGATATTATTAAATTTTTAAAATCTTAAACTAACTTTATTCTTTTTTTTTTTTCAACTTAAATTAACTTTATTCAATTTTAGCTAGTACTACCATCTAGCTGACTGCTGACACTTCCACTCTATCTGAGTGTGTTCACAGTGACACATTCCCATTTTCCTCTTCCCTTCCAAATCTCCATTAACATCCTTCATTTCTTTCCTTTCCTTCATCCATGGCCGAAGAATCAGAATCGTCCATTGATGTTGCTGCTATTGTATCTCTTCAAACTCATTCACCTCCCACTAAACTACCTTCTCGACCCAGAAAAATACGCAAAATTTCCAACACTGATATTGCTACCTCTTTACCCAAAAACCAAAACACCATCATCGTTTCTCGTTCACTTTCTTGTTCAGGTGAGCTTGAATCCGCCATTAATTACCTCAAATCCTCCGACCCATTACTCATCCCGTTAATACAAACGTACCCACTTCCCAATCTTGAACTTTATCAACCCCCTTTTCTCTCCTTAACAAAAAGCATTCTCTTTCAGCAATTAGCGTATAAAGCTGGGTCTTCGATTTACACTCGATTTATATCTCTATGTGGAGGGGAATTGAACGTTGTTCCGGATGTTGTTTTGGGATTAACTCCACAACAGCTTAGGCAAATTGGGGTGTCTGCAAGAAAAGCGAGTTATTTACATGACTTAGCAAGGAAGTATGAAAATGGGATATTGTCGGATAAGTCGATTGTTCAGATGGATGATAAATCACTTTTTACAATGCTTACGATGGTGAATGGTATTGGTTCTTGGTCTGTTCATATGTTTATGATTTTTTCGTTGCATAGGCCGGATGTATTGCCAATACATGATCTTGGTATTAGGAAAGGAGTGAAGATGTTGTATGGTCTTGAGGAGCTTCCTAGGCCATCACAGATGGATCAGTTGTGTGAGAAATGGAAGCCGTATAGGTCGGTGGCATCGTGGTATATTTGGAGGTATGTAGAGGCAAAGGGGGCAAATTCGAAAGCTAATGTGGTTGGGAATTCTGATGGTAGTTTACAGCAGCAGATGTTGTCAATGCAGCAGCAACAACAACAACATCAATCGAATCAGCAGTTCTTGGATCCTATTAATGGGATTCTTAATGTTGGGTAATGTTTCCCCTTTTTTGGCCTTTTGTTTCTAGTTTGCCATTAATCGTTCATTAGTTGTCGTGCATCTTTTACTAAGTTGTTCCATGTATGTTTATTGCATTCTGAATAGTATGTAATGATGGTTATCTGTGGGGGGAAGTTGGTTGATTACTTTCGCTAGTTGAGATAAATGTATCATTAACCTATATGATAATGTTGAGTGTTGATGCCTCGTGGGCGCATTGTAATTTTGGGGAACCAGAATTTTGTTCATGAACTTCATAGTGATTAAATTCCTAGAATGGATGGAATTCAAGTTTTTAGGCAGTCAAGTTCTTTTTTGCTTCTTCGTGGTATATCAGTTAACACATTGAGATATGCGCTTTATATAATGACAGCATTGTGATCCTATAATAGAAGCTGAGAGAGGACTCACCCTCTGGATAAATGTAAAGTACATAATGAGCAATAACATTAATGCATAATATGCTAATGCCATGCCCCATGGTACCTCATTATTGAAACCATTAAGTCTGCAACATGAATATTCAAGTCTGTATGCGTTTCTTTTAGCTTCTAGTTTGTCAACTTTTGCAAGACCTGGTTTGTAGATTCATCTCTCTTCTATGGATTGGAAGTCAAATATGCTTAACATAATCGTAGGTTGAATTACCCTCAAGTGTTTAGCTTGTTACTCGTCAGATGTTTAAATCGTCGTCCATGTTTTCCCTGTTCCTTTCAGGTAAAACTTGTCACTGCAATAGTTTAGTTACAGAGTGGTTAGGTTAATCTCAAGGTAGTGCTACTTTGTTAGTGAAAAGCGTAAAAAAGAAAAGAAAAAGTAAGGAAACAGTGATAAATCTATTTTGATCCATTAAATCTGAGTGTATCTACATCGAGTACATTCCATTTGCTTGATTATTAGTTTACCATTTGCTGAAGAACTCATGTAGTATGTTAGTAAGATTTTAGTCCTCAATCATATGTCCAAGGCATTCATTGGCCAGAACGGAACAAAGAAAATTAATTAATAACATTATAATAGAGAAAAAAAAGGAGAAATTTTACTTCCTACTGTGTAAGGTGAGTGGAAAAAATAAAGGAAAATGAATCAATGTTACAGCCATTGGCTTTTGCATTAAGTTTGATGTTTGGTGTTACAATTTTCTTGGTTAAGAGTTCCAAGAGTAGTCTTGTTGACTTCTACTCCCTTTTCTTTAAAGCAGAGACTGAACAACAACATCAGGTAGATATTTAATATCTTTCTGGAGATCTTGAGATAGGGAATGGAAGAGAGATCAAGGTGTCTTTGGCTTGTGATATAACTACGTGTTCGTTTATAGTCCCTACCTTCTTCATGCGTCCTTATTGAGATTGGCTACCACTTATTGCCCTTTAGTTCATGTTGGAAGGTTTGTTGTTCCAGATGCATGGCATCATATAACTTTCTTTACTTTGCTGCTTTACTTGAGCTGCTTTCATAGTACTGATATGCACCAAGATTTTCCCTTTTTATTGCCTTTTGCATCTAAAAGATATCATAAGCAGACAAGCTATTGTAATCATCTGGTATACTATCATGCCTTATTGAACACGTATCACTTTATATTTGTATGTGCACAAGCCCCCAAGGGTGTGGCCTTGTGGTCAAAGAAGTGGTCGGGGACCATGAGGTCTTAGGTTCAATTCTCATTTGCTCAAGCCTTGGTGGGCAGAGTTACTCGGTACTTGTGCTAGTGCTGGTGAGAGATAGCAGGTACCTGGTGAAATAGTCGAGGTGCGCATAAGCTGACCATACACCACATTATCTAAAAAGCAAGTATCTGTAGTTACACAATAAAAGTCTATCCTACATCATGTTCCTACTTTCTGTAGGCAGCATCCTTTCTTGGCCCTTTGTAGGTTCTCCTTTTTGGTAGACCACTTGTATATGGGAGTTTTTCCCTTTTATTAATGAAATCATTCCTTGCCTGATTTTAAAAAAACATCCTTTCTTGGCCTTCATGAGCTTACCAATCTGTTGCTAAACTTGCTTTATCTCATGTCCAGTGATCTCTATCCTTGCTATGTGTTTCCCCTTTACATATGTCCTGCGTCATTCTCTTGTTTATGCTGTTAAAACTGCCGTTGAATGTAGCAATGACTTAATGTGATATGAAGATTCATTGAGGAATATTTTGTCATACTTTGTGGTTCAATAACCTTTGGAAGTGCCACAGCCCACAGGGCCTCTGGGTTTCTCTTTCCCCTGAGGAGGTTGGAGGTGGTTGTATAAGACACTGGAAATCCACATGGGATCAAGTTAGAACTAGTCCTAATCACGGCCAGTAAAATGAGGCACTTAAAAAGATTAACAAAAATTTACTGGCAAGTTTTGTGTGCCATAATCAGTACAAACACAAACTATTGGGAAGATGAGTGACCGGATTCAAATGCCCTCAGAGACAAAAACATTTGGCGATTTCTTCCTGTATGCTTAAGCTTTGGAGGGTTGAAGTAACTGTACTTGTGATGGTGGGAGGTAGCAGGTGTGCCTATGTTGGCTCAGACACCACTCTGTAAAAAAAGTATATGCTAAGTGTAGGGCCTTTTTTTAATTATTACATAGGGGTAGGGGAAGGGGAAACGGGGGAGGGGATTAGAAGGTGCAAAGTCGTAACTCTCACCAACAAGGTGAAAATCAGATAGCCAACCAATTGAGCTATTAAGATTCCTCGTATAGTACCTTCAGCTAATGGACACAACATAGGAATCTCCAAACATTTAACAAAACCAAGTTTTGAACCCATAAATGCACAAGTGCAACGGATTCAAGATAAATATCAAACCCATCAAATTTAAATCCTAAATCCACCTCTAACAGCAGTATTCTGTAGGGCAAGATCAGTTCTTTCCCCCCTTCTCTTTGTTTTTTCCTTGATGTAGATTCATTTTAGCCTTTTCTTGTAGCGACAACCCTTTTATTTTCTTGTTTGCTAATCTTGAAGTGATCAAAATACAGGGCATGTGCATGGGGACAGTAAGTGAAGCAGTGGCAGTGAAGTTCTTTTTTGGGGTAGCAAATTGCTGAAATGTTAGCCACAGGTTGTCTGCCTGTACTGAGAATTCTGGAAAATCAAGCTGAGAACATTGTAAATTCACTTACTAAGTTCAAGAACTGGTGTTGTAACTTATCTTTTTTTTTTACTGAGAAGGGCCACTTTCGAAGAGTCTTGAACCAATCTTTTATCATCTAACCCACCCACCCAAACAAACAAAAAAAGAGCAAGAGAAAAGTTGAATAGTAAAAATCTCTTTTATTCAGAAACGACCTCTCTACCTTCTCAAGGCAGGGTAAGATCTGCGTACACATCACCCTCAAACCCTAACTTGTGGGATTACTATGAGTATGTTGTTGTAAAATCGCTTTTGTTTACGAAATTCTCCCTTGTTGAGTTTCGAAATTTGAAAAAAATATTCTTAATTTTAGCTTTACGTAAGCGTTTTAGCCAAACACCTCACTCCAAAAAAGTATTATCAACTTCTCAGTTGCTTTGCCACACAGAAATACACAGATTCACAGCACAATCATATGGTATCAAAAGATATGCCAAGGTACAAATATGTGGCAAACTTAACAACACTATCTAAAATATAATTTCTGCATACATAAAAAAACATTATATTATAAATCTTTGATGTAACAACAGGGGACAAATACGCGGCAGTTTGTCCGATTTCCCGAAAAACATTATCCTAGGTAATAACGTAGTAATTTAACATAATAAGACATGTATTTGACGAGGCAATTGATGTATAAATCAGAATATACAGAATATCCCATTAGTATATCCTTAAATTATACAAAAAAAACTTCTCAATCAAACTTTTTAAATTCCTTTTTTCTTAGTCTCAGTAGGTAGTATATATAACATGCTTGGAAAAAACTACTTGCTCATACAAAATTTAGCATATCTCTGCAAATACACTTAGAATTATAGCCATGAACTATGAAAATTATGACCCTTTTTTCCCTGACCAACCTGTTGTGGATCTTTATCTTCCAATATGGGCTAAACTTCCAGGCTTTAAATCCAAACCAGCTTTCATTTGGGCTGAAGATGGCCCATTAATTCAGCCTTCATCCCTCACTTATGAGGAACTAAATAGTTCAGCCCAATGTATTTCTTCAGAGTTGTTACTTAGTTTAAGAAAAAATGATGTTGTTCTTGTTTTATGTTCACCAGGACTTGAATTTGTTGAAGTGATTTTTGGGTGTCAAAGGGCTGGACTTTTAGCTGTTCCTATTAGCCCTCCTCACCCGTCTTTTTCGAACGAAAATTGGCACCATTTACTTAGAGTTGTGTCCCAAACAAGCCCTAAAGTTGCTATAGCACAACGCGATTACATCAAACATGTTGAGAAGTATGTTGCAACATCGAGTAATAAGAAGTTGTCCGAAGCTTTACAGAAGATTCGATGGATTTCAACCGAGGACTTGAAGGGAAAGAAAGTGAAAATACAGTTGGAAAATGTGAATTTTGGTGGTGGTTTTAGTTACACTGGTTGCAATGCTGATGATATGTACTTGATTCAGTACACTTCTGGTGCAACTGCTATTCCTAAGCCTGTTTTGGTGACTGCAGGCTCTGCAGCTCATAACGTTAGAGTCGCGAGGAAAGCTTATGATTTTCACCCGAATACAGTTGTTGTTTCATGGTTACCTCAGTACCATGATTGTGGACTAATGTTTCTGTTGTTGACGATTGTATCAGGGGCAACATGTGTGTTGACATCCCCGAATGCATTTGTCAGTCGTCCTAGGATATGGCTTGAATTGATTTCGGAGTTCAAGGCAACTTGCACTCCGGTTCCTTCATTTGCTTTGCCACTCGTGTTGAAACGTGGTCATGCTGGGGCAACTGAGACAGGAACTGTTATTCCTATTAGTATGTTGAGCTTGAAGAATTTGATCATCATTAACGAACCAATTTACAACGATTGTATTGAAGAATTTGTTGAAGTGTTTAAGCCTTTCGGGCTAAATCCTTCAGCCATTTCTCCCTCATATGGCTTAGCTGAAAATGGCACATTTGTTTCAACATCATGGAGAAGTAATTGTGACAAATTTTCGACGTACAGAAAGCTCTTGCCAAGTGCTAGACTTGATCATGAAGATGTTGACATTGAAATTTTAGTTGTGAATGAAGAAACAAATGAGATTGTAGAAGATGGTGTTGAAGGAGAAATATGGATTTCATCTCCTAGCAATGCTATTGGATATTTAGGACATCCATCTTTAACTCACCAAGTGTTCAATGCCAGGCTTAAAAACAAGGCGGGAAAATGCTATGTTCGAACAGGAGATAGAGGAATTGTCGAAGGAGAACAGAGATTTTTATACGTGACAGGTCGATGCTCAGACATGTTTAAACTCCCAAATGGACAAGAAATACATCCACATTATTTGGAGACATCAACTTATAATAGTTGTTCCAATTTCCTACGAGGCGGTTGTGTTGCAGCATTCGAGATGTCTGAATCTGAATACACATCTATAGTTGTTGTCGCGGAGGTGCAAAGCAAGGGCGAAACACAGAGTGATATGTTCTTGAAACAAATATGTGAAGGTATAAGAAAAGCAATAATGAATGAAGAGGGTGTTGGAATTGGACATGTGATACTTGTCAAAGTTGGAAATGTACCAAAGACTACTTCTGGGAAAATACAAAGATGGCTTGCTAAGTACAAATTTATGAAGTCACAAATGGATATTATCATGCAAATGAAGTTTGATAATAATGGTAATATTCAAAGTACAATGCAAAAAGTGATGCAAAGTGGAAAAAAAGAGTCTAAAAAGGGAAAGAAAATGTTAGTTGTGGAAGAAGAAGAAGGGATGTTTTTTGCTCCAACAAATAGGACTTTGAAGTCTTCTCTTTAATAATTTAATTAGAGGGTTAATTAGTTCAGAAATCTCTGAACTTTTAAAAATTAGCCTGTATGTATGATCCCTAAGTTTTTGTAATATACTATGGATAATGTGTTTTATTTATTATGTATTGACCTACATGTTATATATATATATATATATCAAAAATAGATAATTGAAGATATGGATATATCATAGAAGCAATCAAATGTCTGCACAAAAGCACATGAAAAAAAAGACAAAACAGTGGATAGAATATTAAAAAATTGAAGGAAAATTATTTCAACTAATTGATAATTGGTATCTACTTTCAATTACCAAATTTAAATTTTGAAATATCAAATCGAATATGAACATCTGTCCGTCCCTAATTAGAAACCAATTATCGATTATCAAATTATCAAATTCGAACTTTGAAATACCAAGTGGAATATGGACTTTTTGCAATCGCCATTAACCAACTAATAGTCAATTCTTAAACTGACTCTGTAAAATTTCTTTACACAATTGAGTCATTTTTAAAAGGCATTTGCTATTAACTCTATGTAATAATCATTGATTAGTCATCCAATTGAAATAAATTGTAAGTAATCTGTTATAAGAAAGACAAATTACACATATGATGTAAAACAGAAAAGAAAATTACACTGCTCTATTGTATGACTTAGGGTGATCAAACGAGTAACGTGAGCAGCCATTACCGTCTACCGATATGGATTGTGGTGAAATGGTTGGTATTCCTTCTATTCTTAAACCGAGTGCAAAAAAATGTACATAATTGAGTCATTTTTAAGAAGGCGTTTGCTATTATAACTCTGTGAAATAATCATTGATTGGTCATCCAATTAATCTGTTATAAGTAGACAAATTACACATATGAAGTTGAAAAAAAGAAAAAGTAAAGCGTGATCCCAAGTCAAATTTTAATACGGCTACCAGCTGAAATAAAGTAAAATCACAGTATCAAACATTAAAAGCTTGGAGGCTACGTAATATACTTGACAGAAAAGAATACATCACCATGACAAGTAGAGTTAGAATACACTACTAAAACACAATTCAATTAAACTAATCACAATTCATATGACTCAACTATAGCATTACATGAAATTCCTTATACATCTAGAAAACATTATTGTGGCTCAATGTATATATGAATGAATGTAAGGGGAAAAAACTATATACTGTTCCTCCTAATCCTCTTATACACTGCTAAGTAATAACAAACTAATCAACATGCCTCAAGAATAACCCAGTAATAACAAACTAATCAACTTGCCTCAAGAATAACCCAGTACTAACTAGGCTTCTGCTATATGCAGCCGAATCAACTAATCAACTTGCCTCACGCATAGCCCGATGTGCAGGATTCGAGGAAGGACCGAATCAACTACTCAACTTACCTCAATTTGTTGAAAGCAAGCAAATCAACAGATGAAAACAGAAAAGGATGAATCTTGAAAATCCAACAATCCTCCTCTTCCTCTTCTGCATATGACCAAACTTGTACCAATTCTCTAGTCTCAAAACTGTATGAAACAATTGTATGTGGCAACATATGCAAATACAATACCTCCAAATCTTTATTGAATGCACATGGCTTTACTGAATACCCCATTTTTCTCAATCTCAAATCTTCCAATCTTACATAATGATCCAACTTGAAGTTATTTCCATTGAAACTCCATATGAAAAATCCATTGTTTACTGGATCACAAAAGTGTACCAACCCTTCTGATGATTCCCATAATAGCTGAGAGTAAACACCTTTTCTTGATTTTCTTGAATGGTTTTTTGGTAACGGAAACAGCGTAAAGTATTCTTCATCAATGTCAAATACTAACAAACACAAACTCCATATCCAATACAATTTTTGCTCAGCAAAAACACTTGTGTTGAAACATTGTCCTCGTGAAAATCCATCTAATAAAAGAAGCTCAGAATTCATAATTCTCAATTTATCTTCCCTCCAATTCCATGAATTTGACGAAAACATCATGCAACTCATCAACTGAGAATCCAAATCAACTTCATCCCAGAAAAGACATATGATTTGGAACTCATCATGCCATCCATCAAAAACAAGACTAGAACAAGCAGGTCGTATAACATGATGAGAAACAGGAAGTGTAACAAGCTGATCAAGAACCGGGGACGAAATCGAATACGTCCAGAACTCATTATTATGTGAACCATAGAGCAGTACCCCGTTACATGAATCGATCAAAAAGGAGAATTTATGTCTGTAAGATGAATGGAACGTACAAAAATTTTCGCGAGACCCCATGCATGGCGTGAGCTTTAGTCCACCACGTGACCCTTTTTGATCGTGTAACTTCATGAAAATCGATTCTTGAAAATTCTTGTGTTTGAGAAAGAGTACTAGACCTGTAGAAGTTGTAGGAGGGTAACAATGTCGAATATTTGTGATCGAATTTCGCCAAGTTTTGGAGACAGTTTTCAATTGTGTAAGAGATTTTAAGGGAATTTTTGAGAAAATTGATTCAACTATATAATTGGATAAATTCCCAAGTTCAATCATCTCTTCTTCTTCTTCTTGTTCTTCTGTCTCCATGGCTATTGCCATAGCCATGGCAAATTCTCTCTGTAACCTCTCTGTTTTCTTTTCTTTTTTTCTTCTTCTCAAGTCTAATAGTTTAATTACATGCAGAATTTGTAATAAATAGTACTTAAAAAGGTGATTAGAAAAACCCTAATCCTACTTATGGCGGTTAACTCGAAAAAAGGTTTACCGACAGTTATAGACGAATTTTTGGTAAATATTTTTAAAAAATATCATTATCTATCAAAAGAATTTAGGGGTCATTTAGTAACGGATTACAAATCAAGTTATTCATTTATTAAAATTTGTATAACTAATATCATGTTTGATACTCCCATGTTACAATTTATGTGGTACACTTGTAATTCTGAGAGTCAATAAAAAATTTTTAATCGGAAATATTTTATATGTCTGTTAAATATTATAAGTTTTAAATTATTGTAATTTATATTTCGTAATTTTCAAATATATAAATTTTATTTTAAAAAAATTTAAAGCTTCTATATTCGAAATTACGATCAAAGTTTAGAAGTTCCGATATTGAATTTCCACATACGCCACATAAATTGGAATAGAGAGAGAAACATTCTTTTGTTATATAAATTCACCACATATAATATGGTGTGTAGTTCACAATTTAGTAACTCACATAACTAATATATGTATAAATTATGATAAATTTATGTATTATTAATACCTGCATAACTTTAACTAGCTAATCAATCAACCCCTTAATTAATAATGTCAAGTATCTCCAATTAGATCACTGTTAAACAAGTCCTATTAGGAATTGAATAGATTTACAAATAAGAGAAACTAAGGAAAGTGAATATAGACAATTTTATTTTTGAAACTAAAGTATTGATTATGCGTCTGGTAATTAGTTAGGAATTGTTTAATATACTTGGCGTGCAAGGAAAAAGTAAATAAATACTTGGTGAGCAAGCATTAAATTTCTATATTCAACGGGGTCATGACCTATATTTTCTCATTTTACTGTTTGTTAGTTAGTTAATATTAAAGTAGGAGTACTTTTGGCTATATAATCTTAGCTTGGGGTTTATCACTTGTTATATATTTTTCCTTTCTTGATGAGTAGTGTATATATGGTAAAAAAAATTATTCGTTGTTTATATCAAAATTTTAGTTTATTATTGTTGAATCATAAATTAAAGTAAGAATATATGTTAATTAACTAAAGTGTAATGGTAAAATTATATGTGGAGATATGCATCATGTACTCGTTCGATTAATGTAAACATCGAATGCGAATAAATTTTTATGGTGAAATATAATAGATAGATTCGAAGAATACAACAACAACAATACACAACGTACACCAATAGCTCAGTATAGTCTCAAAAATGAGGTCTGAAAAGAGTAGAGTGTATGCAAGTCTTATCACTAACTCGAGGAGGTAGAGAGGTCGTTTTCGAGAAAAACAGATAGATTTGAAGAATGGAGGAAGAATTTTCTCTCTTTTTTTCAAGTCCAAAGAAGAATCATAAGCATTTTTACTATACAAGAAACTGACAAATGTTACTCTCCATCAAATTAAAGGTCTTTGATTTTGACTTTGCATAAAGATTAGAAAAATTTCAAAGCAATGTCATATTTGTTCAGGGAACATGTGTGCCCATATATGTGGTCCTTTTATCTGTTGAAAGTTAGGTAAAAGGCGTAAGAAAAAGAATAAAATTGGATCTCATATAATAAGTGAGAGTGAACATTATTTTGTCACAAATTTATAGAAAAGGGTTGTCATTATTAATGTTAAACATATATATGGAACGGTATATATGATACAAACTGAATATTATGCCTCTCTTTGGGTACCTCTTCATCTAGTATCAGATGATTCATTAGACGATTTTATAAATTTTCGATGACTAAAGCCTTTTTCTTCTTCTTATAGGGCATTCAATAAAGAGTGTGACTCTTTAGTTCAAACTGATCCCTCTAGCTTGTTCCATAACTTTGTTTCTCCATTTACTGGGATGATAAGTATATATATAGAATAACATAGAAAAGGGGATGTTGGCTTTGAAATGATAGAAGATTGAATTGTTCCTTCATTCTATTCTGGCAATTCATTTCATCATTCACGCTTTGCGTGTAAAATATTTAGAAGATAATTATGTATTCTTTCTAAGAAAAGCAAATGAAAAAATAAAGAAATAACTTTTTGTTACTCTCAATTTAGTCCAAGGCATCCCAATTAAGGATGTTATAGACCATTAATTATGTCACAAAAAGCAAGTAGAATAAAAACTTATGTGTTGTTTGATTACATGTTAAATTTGCTATATTTATAGGCTAGCTTTCCAATATTACTAAAGCACTTCAGAGATTATGTTTAGAAACCAAAACACAATTTTCACTGATTAAATCACCAATTTTTTTTTAATTTTTTTAATAGATAATGATAAATTTTTCTAATAATAAGTGATGTTTTAATTTTCACTATCTATCTCCTTTTCTTATTTATTATTTTTTCTTTTTTACTTGATGATTGATACGTTGCCTTACAGCTAGTAGTCCTAGGACTATTCTTGTAGTTTCTTGTTCTTTGATATGTGTTAATATTTATTGTTTTGTGTAGTTCGATTGTAGTATTGTTTTGTTGTAGTTATGTCTGCTACTATCTGTTATTTTAATTACTATCTATTGTCTTTTGTACTTTCATTACGTCCTTTTTTTAGTCTGTTCTTGTCTTGAGCCGGAGGTCTTTCGCAAACAACCTATCTACCTCACCTCTGGGGTAGAGGTAAGGTCTACGTCCCTTCCCAGACTCCACCTTGTGGAACTATGTAAAAATTTCAAAATTCGTAACGTATAAATCAAACTGAAATAACTTTATTGTTGGTATAACGTTCCTTTTCAAAATGACAAAAAAAACTTTAATGGCTGCATTTCCCAAGTTATCATATAAATTGATCATGACCACAAGTAGCCTTCTGATTTCTCCAATGGTCCATTATCTTCATGTTTCAACATTTATAGCATCTGTTTCTGGCTAGGGTATTTAAACAGAACTACAAATAATTTAATTTATTTCTAGATAGAGTGAAACATATTTTTATAGACCCAATTTAATATTACCAATTTCATCAATTTAAATTTAATTAGTTTCAACCACATTTTTTTACATAAATAATTACTTGGAGTACTTGTAATTGACTTGCAAGAAGGCTCGTGTATTTGTATACAATATTAAATTAACTCAACTGGAAATATTTAAAATGGTCACTTCTTTTAATAAAACAATATATATATCTTGGTACATGTTCAACTTGCTTATTGTATTCTTTAATTTAGGCGATTTATTTGTTTATAATTGAACATGATCCTAGAAAGATCCACTATTATTTGTTTAATTTCCTCACATCTCTTTGTGCAAAGATTGTCAATTTAACTTGTTCCAATGACCCCAAAAGAGTTGCTCCTAACAAGACTCAACTACTAGTGCAAAATATAAACGGATTTAAGTTATACGTATTGATGCTTTTATAAAAAATAATTATATTATAGGGTAATTTAATGTGTTATAATAGGTTATTTATTATTCTTTCTATTTTATTTGTTTGTTATATTATAAAATAAATGTTCAATTTTATTTGTCCAATATAACATATTAAGAGAAAAATATTTTTTTTTTAGAATTATTTACTCATTTCAAATCATTTTTAAGTTCATTATGTGACACATAGCTTATGAGAAAAGTCCCACATCACCCAGAGATGTTGGATATATAAGTAAGAGTTTAACATCAGCAAAATACAAAAGAGATGTTGGATATATAAGTAAGCATGTCTTACACTCTAGCGACGCTTTTAAAGTCATGCGGACCTAGACATAAAGCGGACAATATTAAAGGCGGACGGACTGATCCGCAAGTGATGTTGTTTGCTTTAGGTCTAGGTCCACACGACTTTAAAACACGTCACTAGGATCTAAGACTTGCTTACTTATATACCTAACATCTCTCTTATTTTCTGTCGATGTGGAACTCTTTCCCAAGCTAGGGTGTCACACATTAAAGTACACTAATTAGTATGTGTATCATGGTAAAATTTTAAATTTATTTATTATTTATTTAAGGGGTGTGCAAAGTCCTTTTTTCCCTCTCTTTTACATGGGTAGGAAAAGGGGAAACGAAGAGCAAATTACAAGGTGGAGAATCGAACCCTTATCAATAAAGTGAAAGTTTATGTAGCCAAATATAGTCAAACAACTAAACTATAAAAAGTGAAATGAACGTAGGGAGTAGTTGTTTTGTTTTAATTTATGTGTATTAATTTGACTAGACACGAAATTTAAGTTGTAAATTTGTGAATACAACTTAAACCCAATATTTTATGTCGTCATATTTACTTGTTCATGTTTAACTTAACACATTCTTAAAGGACCTTTAAATACTTCGCTCTTTATTGCTTCTTGCTTGGGAGTTGATTTTTTTTCCTTCTATTGACTAATTCTTGATTGATCATCCTTACTTCTTGAGTAACGCTCCTTGATATTTTTCTTTTATGCTTGCTCTTTCTATGATAAGTCGGCTAGAGTTCCTTAAATCATGCATTAATTCAAGATCTTCTCTTTTTCATTAAGGCTTTTTTGGTGAGTTCCTGCAAAGTGAAATTTTCTTTCATTAAAATCAGAACACTATCATGTGATATCCTAACTTATGAGAAGAGTACCACATCGTTAAAATACAAGAGAGTTGTTGGGTATATAAGATAGAGGTCATCATCAAAACACAAAAGAGATGATGGGTATATAAATAAGCATGTCTTACACCTCTAGCGACGTGTTAAAGCCACATGGACCTAGGTCCAAAGTGGACAATAATACTAGCGGGCTGGGTCTGGGGCTAGGTACACATGACTTTAAAATACGTCACTAAGATCTAAGCTGTGCTTACTTACATACCGAACATCTCTCTTGTTTTTTGCCGAAGTGAAACTCTTTCCTAAACTAGGGTATCACATATTAAGGCTATACACCAATTAGTATGTGTATCATGGTAAAATCTACAATTCATATATTATTTCTTCAAGGGGTGTGCGAGTCTGTTTTTTTCCTCTCTTTATGGGGATAAGAGAAGGGAAAACGGAGAGGAGATTACAAGGTGAAAAATTGGAAAACGGAGAGGAGATTACAAGATGAAAAATTGAACTCTTATCAATAAGGTGAAAGTTCATGTAGCTATTTATAGCCAATCAACTAAACTATAAAAAGTACTCCCTCCATCCCATTTTATGTGACCTACTTTCTTTTTTGGTCCGTCACAAAAGAATGTCACATATCCTTATTTGGTAACTTTTTAAAAGCATAATTACTCTTTTACCCTTATTGGTCCCACTTAATTAAAGATAATAATAGTATATTTTTAATATAAGGCAATTTGATAAACATCACCAAGTCTTTTCTTATATCTTAAACTCCGTGTCCGATCAAAGTAGGTCACATAAAATGAGACGGAGAGAGTAAAAATTAACGGAGGGAGTATTTGTTTTTGTTTCAATTTATGTGTATTAATTTGAGCAGACATAAAATTTAAGTAGTAGAAATTTGTGAATACAACTTAAACCCAATATTTCCTCGGGTCATTATTTACTTGTTCATGTTTAATTACACACACATCTCTTAAAAAATAATAAATAAAATATTAGTTTTATTATATCACCCCTAATTATTATAAGTCATCTAAATATTGAGGAACAAATAATATGTAATACAAAAGTAAATAGATATAAAATGGTACTCCCATCATTCATTTTTACTTGTCTGATATACTAAAAATACATTTCACTTTTACTTGTCACTTTCAATATATCAAATAAAAACATTTTTTTTCATGTTTTATCTTAACTTTAGTTACTTATTTTTCAAATGTGTGAATCTATGCACATCCTTCACAAGCTCTTTCTTACCTTCTTCTACATGAGCAACACTCCCCATAGACAGCTAAGAGCATCAACAACCACATTTACCTTATCCGGATGGTATAGCACACTCATGTTATAATTCTTGAGAAGCTCAAGTCATTTTTTTGTCGAAGATTTAACTCTTTCTGATCGAAGACAACTGCAGACTCTTATGATTGATCTATAAAAATATCAACATGCACACCATCAGGGTAATGACATCAAATTTTCAAAGCAAACATCACTGCTGCTAACTCAAGATCATAAGTGGTGTAGTTCTTTTTATGAACCTTAAGCTGTCTAGAAGCATAAACAATGACCTTATCAATTTGCATCAAATTATAATCGAGACCAAATCTGAAAGCATCATAATAAATCACAAAATTGTTTGTACCCTTTGACAAAGTCAAAATTGAAGCAAAAGTCAATCGAGCCTTCAACTACTGAAAGCTCTTCTCACAATCCTCAGACCGCCGAAACTTGACCTTTTGTTGTGTCAACCTGGTCAATGGGACAACAATAGACGAAAATTCCTAAATAAACCTCCTGTAGTAACCGGCTAAACCCAAAAATCTCCTAATGTCTGTCGGAGTAGTGCGCCTAAGCCAGTTCTTCACCATCTCAATCTTCTGAGAGTCAACCTGAATACCCTCACTGAAAACAACATGCCCAAGAAATGCAACAGATCTCAACCAAAATTCGCACTTAGAGAACTTAGCGAACAATTATCTATCCATGAGGGTCTTAAGGACAATTCTGAGGTGATCAACATGTTCTTTCTCACTACGGGAGTAAATCAGGATATCATCTATGAAAATGATAATGAATATGTCGACTTACTATTTGAACACTCTATTCATGAGGTCCATGAAAGTTGCATGAGCATTGGCTAGCCCAAAAGACATAACAAGAAAATCATAGTGATCATACTAAGTTTGAAAAGTTGTTTCAAAATTTCACACTCTCTAACCTTCAACTAATGGTACCCGGACCTGAGATCAATTTTAGAGAAACAAGTGACACCCTGAAGCTGGTCGAACATGTCATCAATTTTAGGGATGTGATACTTATTCTTATTTGTGACCTCGTTCAATTGATGATAATCAATACACATTCTGAGAGAACCATCTTTCTTACGCACTAAGAAAACTAGGGAACCCCAGGAGAAATATTAAGTCTGATGAATCCCTTATCTAGAAGGTCTTTCAATTGTTCTATATAAAAATATGAGCCCTCCATATTAATGGGCCCTTAAGCGATTGCCTAACTGGCCTAGGCCGAGACGCCCCTGAATTTTAGTCCTTCGATTTAAATAATTTTAAAACACAATAAATGTTAAGAGTAAAAAATATAATATGAGAGCATAAAATAAATGACACTGAGATTTTTATACTGGTTCAGAATCAATCTCGTATCCTACTTCAGTTTCCTTCAATTGCAAGGACGTTATCTCCTTAAGCTCTTTGTAACTTGAGTTCAATACTATCTCATGTTTTCATAATTCTATCACTTTTTTTTTTGTTTGAGAACCCAAATATATATATTTTAACATCTCATGTTTTCATAATTTTATAGTGTAGATCCAACACTTTCCTTTCAGAGTTATAGCAAGTGTATTCAAATTTCAAATTCAAATTTGAGCATCTCTTCCCTTTCATAGAATATCTTCTTCTTTTTTTTTTCAAAACAACCAATATTCTTTCCATTAATATCTTTGAACTCTTCTTCAATTTTGTACAAATATGAACTCTTATTTTAAACAACCCAAGAGAACTTTAAGATCATCTTCATTTCACCTTGAATTTGATTTATATTAATTGGAATGTAGTCAAATTCATCTTCTTGACTTTGGACCATTAATCACTCTAAATATGTTGATACTTTGTACTCTTCTATGGTCTTGAGAATTCCAGCATATGTTGATATATACTCCATGGATGTTGGATGTTGGATCTTCCTTAAGTAACAAATCGATTTTGATCTTTTTCTTTTGTAGAATATTTTTTCTTATATAGGATAAGAGTAAATATTATTTTCATAGTTCTTGTATCTTGATTTGGGCAAATCTTTTTCTTCCATATCTTTTCTATAATATATTTTTTTCTATATTTGTTTAGATCTTCTCCAAATTCTTCTTCATCAAATAAATCTTGATTTGACAAATCTTTTTTTTCATATCTTCTCTCATAATTTCTTTTTTTCAATATTTGTTTAGATCTTCATCAACTCCTTCTTCATCAAATAAATTTGTACTAAAATAAATCACCACAAATAAATATTTTTTTATTAAATTGTGTTGGTTTGTTATCATCAAAATCAAAATTAACAGGTGAAACCTTGGACTTAACAACATAGTCTATAAAAAGGGGTGTATGTAACACCCTAACTTATGAGATGAGTCTCACATCAGCAAAACAATGAAGAGATGTTGGGTATATAAGTAAGAGTCCACCATCAACAAAACGCAGAAGACCTATTGCTATATAAGTAAGCAAGTCTTACACCCTAGCAACGCGTTTTAAAGCCGTCTGGGGGTCTAAGACTTGCTTACTTATATATCCAATATCTCTTCTATTTTCTGTCAATATAAAACTCTTCTCTAAGCTAGGTTGTCACACAATAGGACAATACACTAATTAGTATGTGTATCATGGTAAAATCTACAATAAACAATCATTTCTCTAAGGGGTGTGCAAAGTCCTGTTCCCCCTTTTTTACGGGGTATGAGAAGGAGAAATAAAGAGGAGATTACATGGTGCAGAATCAAATCCTTATTAATAAGGTGAAAGTTCATGTAGCCAAATATAACCAATCAACTAAACTATAAAAAGTGAAAATGGGTGGAGGTAGTATTTGTTTTGTTTTAAGTTCCAAAAATTTGTGTATACAACTTTAACCTAATAATTCCTCCGATCGTATTTACTTGTCCATGTTTAATTTATACATCTCTTAAAGAATAACAAATAAAAATGTTAATTTTGTTATATCAACCCAAATTATTCTAAGTCATCTAAATATTAGGAAACGGATCATACTTAATAATAAGGGTAAATAAATATAAAATGGTACTCCCTCCATTCACTTTTACTTGTCCAATATACTGAAAATACATTTAACTTTTACTAGTCACCTTCAATACATCAAGAAGAAAACATTTTTTTCCCCCATATTTTACCATAACTTTACTTACTTATTTTTAAAATTTAAGACTAAACATCAATTAATATAAATATTATTATAAAACATCCATATCAGTTATTATTTCCTAAACTAGATAAGTTAATAAAGTGAACAAAAGAAGTAGATTGTTAGCCAAATCCAAATTAACAAGATAAAGTGAACAAAAGGAGTAGATATTTTTTTAAAAAAATTATACTGAACAAGTAAAAATGAATATCTATTATTAATATAGTGAACAAGTAAAGCGAACGAAAAGCGTATGATATACTTACGAGGCGATTTGACTATAAAATTGTATGTATTTGAAAAAAGGTAATTTTCGTTTTCAAAGTGAAAAATGATAGAGTATTTGAAAACTGAAGTTGTGTTTGAACATGAATATAAATTAAAATTGTTTTTGAATTTTTGTGAATACTTTAGAGTTGAAAAAGTTAAAACACTGGAGTTGAAAACTGTTGTTGTATTTGCACTGTACTCATTTTACAAGATCAGCTCTTAGATGCGACTTATCAACTGATGAAGGGAAAAAATGAAATGTCGAATTGAATCGCCAAATCAAGGCTAAGACGAATAGAGTTATTGAAAAATTCCATATTATCGAGATGAAGAACAACATTTGTGTACATAATCATAGTACATCACGGTGTTTCGTCCCCTCTGCATATTGAAGAGTACCTATGTATTACTTTTTGGGGGATTTATGATGTGATTCTAAAATATGATCGAAGGTAGGAAGCAAAAACCATTATATACGTAAAAGAAACTAAAACTTCAAAATATTTCAAATTTTTTTTGTCAAAATAAAAATATGGAAACAACCTCTCTATCTCACCTTTGAGGTAGTGGTATATATGGACTGCGTACACTTACCCTCCCCAAACCCCACTTTGTGGGAATATACTGGGTCTGTGGTTGTTATTTTTTTTGTCAAAATATTTTTTGAAGTTCAACTCTGAAATGAAATAAAAATATTTAATGACCAAACACATCCTTGGATTATGAAATCTCAATAGGATCAAAACTTTTAATGTTAGAAAGGAAAAGATGCATATATAGGCATTGTAATTAGCAATAAATTTGAAAAGAGGAGAATATAATAATGAAGAAGACAACCCAAAAGATTTGATCCTCATAAAATGATGAGAAATATCCTATTTCCAAGAATAAGGCTGAACTAAAAATTAATTAGTCCTTCAATCCACTTCTTGAGTTCTTCCAATGTGGCTCAATTCTTTCCTTAAGTGAGGATTCCTGGTACTTTATTGATCATCCTTCCTTCTTACTAATAGATCTCTTAGAACACTATCATGTGACACCCTAACTTATAAGAAGAGTCCCACATCATCAAAACGAAGGAGAGATGTTGAGTATATAAGTAAGAGTTCATCAACAAAACACAAGAGAGATGTTGGGTATATAAATAAGCATGCTTATGTCCCTAGTGAAGTGTTAAAGCCACGTGGGCCTAGGCCCAAATTGGACAATATCACTAGTGGGTTGGGCCTAGGTCTAGGTCCACGTGACTTTAAAACACGTCACTAGGTCTAAGGTCTGCTTACTTATATACCAAACATCTCATTTTTTGTCATATGAAACTCTCTCCTAAGATAGAGTGTCACATATTAAGACTATACACCAATTAGTATGTGTATCATAGCAAAATCTACAATTCATCTATTATGTCTTCAAGGGGTGTGTAAAGTCCTTTTTTTCTCTCTCTATTTTTATAGGGATAAGAGAATGAAATGGAGAGAGATTACAAAGTGGAAAATCGAATCCTTATCAATAAGGTGAAAGTTCATGTAGCCAATCAACTAAACTATAAAAAGTGAAAATAAACAGAAGGAGTATATTTATTTTGTTTTAATTTATGTGTATTAATTTGAGTAGACATATAATTTAAGTTGTAGAAATTTGTGAATACAACTTAAACCCAATATTTTCTCAGATCATATTTACTTGTCCATGTTAATTACACATCTCTTAAAAAATAATAAATAAAATATTAATTTTGTTATATCACCCTTAATTATTTTAAGTCATCAGAATGTTGGGAAATAAATAATATTTAATAATAAGGATAAATAAATATAAAATGTTACTACCTCCATTCACTTTTACTTAAATATAAAATGTTACTCCATTCATTCACTTTTACTTGTCTGCTATACTAAATACATTTCTCTTTTATTTGTCACTTTCAATATATCAAGAGAATTTTTTTTTTCTTGTTTTACCTTAACTTTAGTTACTTATTTTTCAAATTTAAGACTAAACATCAATTAATATGAATATTGCTATAAATCGCCCATATCAATTATTGTTTCGTAAAGAATGTGCAAAATCCAAACTAGATAAGTTGAAGTGAACAGAACGAGTAGATTGTTTTTTAACATTAAATCTAAACAAGTAAAAATGAATAGCTATATTTAATATAATGGACAAGTAAAGTGATTGGAAAGAGTATAAAATACTTAGGAGGCATTTGACCATAAAAAATTTAAGTATTTGAAAATGGTAGTTTTTATTTTCAAAGTGAAAAATGATATTTGAAAACTGGAGTTGTGTTTGGATATGAATAGAAATTGAAGTTGTTTTTGAATTTTTATGAGTAATTTAAAGTTGAAAAAATTAAAACACTGATATTGAAAACTAGAGTTGTGTTCACACTATATTCCTTTTCCAAGATCAGCTCTTAAATGCGACATATCAAATAATGAAAGGGGAAATAAAATGTAGAATTGAATCGTCGAGGCAGGGCTAAGACAAATAAAGCTATTGAAGAATAACATTTCTGTACGTAATTATAGTACATCACATCGTCTCGTCCCTACTGCATCAAATAGTACCTATGTATTATGTTTTTGGTTCACTAATAAGGAAAATAACATTGGAGTAGGGATCTATGATGTAATACTAAAATATGATCGAGGGTAGAAAGCAAAAATCATTATAAACTTAAAAATTAAACTTCAAAATATTTCAATTTTTTTTGTTTTTTTTTGTCAAACATATTTTTTAAAATTGAACTCCGAAATAAAGTACTCCGTCAATGACCAAACACACCCCTAGTTAATGAAATCTTAATAGGATGAAAACTTTCAATGATTGGAAGGCAAAGATAGGCATTGTATTGTATTTAGCAATAAATTTGAAAAGAGTTGAATATAATAATGAATGGCTAGTGCCTAGTCCTTTCTTTAGTCACACAATAAATAAATATTTAATATGCTGACGCAAATTTCTTATCTCAATTGGCGAGCCCCCTGCAAGCAATATTACTGCTAACACAATAGTTGCCTTAAGATAAAGCTAAGCTAGCAAGTACCCAAGCAAATAACAGATACTCCCTCCGTCCCAATTTTATGTGTCGCCTTTTGACCGAATACAGAATTTAAGAAATAAATAATGATTTTATAAAATTTATAAAATTGTCCCTATTAAAGTCACTTTAATATTTTTCTTTTAGTTGTCTTTTATTATTAAGTGGGATCCAGTGAAGATAAAATGGGGATGATGTCATTAAATTATTGCCAAATAAGGAAAGATAACATTCTTTTTGGGACAGATCAAAAAGAAAATAGAGACACATAAAATAGAACGGAGGGAGTATTATACATGGGAAGAGAGCTCAGCCAGGCCTACTGTTTTACAAACATATTCATCTCTATTTAATATTTTTTATTTAAAATATAATAAATTTAATATTAAAAATTTCAAAGATTAAACTCTTTAAAATTAAATTCTAATTTCAATAGAGCGGGAAACTTCGATTGGAATTTTTTTAATTTATGCTCTCTACAACTGATATTAATTGTGTGAGTTTTATTATTTATCTCATAAGCTTGTGGACCGACCAAATGTTTTGTGGATTCAAAAGTATAAGATTCTAAAAGAAATTATTTTGTTATTCGCATACTGACATTAATTCTTTTTATCTTACAAAAGTATACTAAAAATTTGTTGACCTATTTTTTGTGAGACAAAAGAAAACCTCATATAACTAGTGTCAATTGTATGAATAACATAATAAAGTTTCTCTAAAATTTGAATTCAAATTAAATGTCACACAAGTAGGTTTATTTAGGTAAGAGACACACTAAAGTGTTTCCCATCGATTGTATCACGGAAAGGGTTAAGAGATAGCTTGGGAGAAAGCATGGAGTTTGCAGAGTTTTGCAGAAAGAAGATGACATATATTACAATACAATAAAATTACACTTACACACTCAAAAGAGAGAGAAATAAATTAAAAGAAAGAAATTGCATCATCATAATTCATAATTCATTCGGTAGAACGTGAATAATAAAAGCTGATCAGAGAGTCAAATCAGTTTGCAGGCAGAAAGAATCCCACTATTTTTGCGTCATTTTGGTGTCTGTGTGGGTAACACGGTAAAGTAAAAGATTCACCACAGTAAATAGTAACTTGTCAGCCCCATGGATAACATAACAAGTTAAAAATTATGGGGGAAAAAAAAAAAGAACCAAAATGAACGTAACCTTTGATATATAGTAAGCGTTTTATCCTTGAAGTAATTATTTTAGCATGAATTTAAATTAGTTAGTCTTCAAAATATACCAATCACTAAATGGAGAAAAAAAAAAATGATTATTGGTAAAATTAAATCGAGTGTTATAAGAATAATAATAAGATGAGTGAATCTTTCAATATAATGGATTGTTAATCAGCTTAGTTCCTTTCCGACAAGAGTGAATTTCTCACCAGACAATATTTTATATTCTCCTAATCAAGATGAATCTAAATTAGCAAGTTTTAGATACACATAATAACAATATATTCATTATAATTTTATAAGTGAGCTCTCAAAAGATAAGATGTAGGCGTATCTTATTCTTATCTTCGTAAGGTAAATAGATTATTTTTAATAGATTATTTATTTCCTTTTTTAAATTGGGGGTAGGTGAAGGAAAATGGGGCAGAGAGTTTTCAAGGTGGAGAATTGGATTCTAGACAATAAGATGAAAGTTATGATAGCTAACCAACTAAATTGCTAAGACTTTCTTTTCTAATAGATCCTAGGCTCGGAAAACTAACTTTTTCACATCAACTTGAAAGAAATGCAAGAGACGATTTAGATACATAATTAAAACAAAATGACATTACTTGAATGCACAAAACATTTCAGGTTAGCAGTATCGAAAAAGAACCGTACCGCAAATGGTGTGATGCAGCTAATCTACGTACTCTAATTCAAGTATTAATGGTTGCTTTCACAACTCGAATTCATGATAATACAACTTACTGTTACTTCAACACTCTCATTCTAAATACAAAATTCGAGAAAGAACTGCACCTCAAAAGGTGTGATGTAAATAATCTCAACAACAACAACAACAACATACCCAGTAAATTCCCACCAGGTGGGGTCTGAGGAGGGTTAAGTGTACGCAATCCATACTACTACCTTAGAAAAAGTAGAGAGGTTGTTTCCAATGGACCCCCGACTTAGAACTGTGATATAAATAATCTAAATACCATAATATAAGTATTAGTATAAGTACTAGTAATTTCTTTCACAACTCGAATTATAATTTTACCGTTGCTCCAACGCTGTCATTCTAAATACATAATCAAAACAAAAAGGAAAAGAGAAGTACTTCTACCCACCTCACCAAAAAACTGAGGGGTGGTGGTGGGTAGGGGGGGCAATAATGAAGGAGGGTGGTGGGAATGGGGCCAATGTTGGCAGGGCGTGGGAGAGGACTGAACATGACATTGTCGGTTGTTTTCTTATGCTCAGTGTTATTGTTTCCCTTAACACTACTCCTCTCTCCATAATCTCAATATTATCTTTGCTGTTCCGCACTACTCCTACTACTACTACTCTCTCTCTCTCTCTCTCTTATCGTTCCTCTCTTCGATCTTCCCTTTTTCACTTTCTAACAATTTTTATTTTTTTTAGCTCCGTTTCAAGCAACCATGTTGTCTCTTGTTTCTTACATTCTTTGTTGCCTCCTCCCCAACACACCACAACACTTTTCTATCCTTCCACATCCTTAAAACAAACCTTATCACTTAAATCCCCCCTTACCCTTTTCCTTTCATAACTCTCTCTCTAAGTCATGACAACCTTTAGCTTCTTGACTGTTTCTTAATCTCAATTTCATGCATTTTTAAGGTGGTGGTCACCCGGCTTTGCTTCTTCTAAGGTAGTTCTAGGGCCCCATCCCCTCTTTATTTCCAGCTTTTCTTCTTCAATTTTGCCCTTTTTCTTTTTCTCTATCACCCCACCATAAGATTTGAAATATAATCTTGATTGTGAAGCAAATGATTCTTGAGTACTGTCGTACTAGCCTTAGTTACATAAATTTTTGTTAGGTAAGCTATTTTCTTCATCTTATTAGAGTTGTCATCCCTATGTTCATGTTAAAACATAGGATTATACCTCATAAGAAATAGGGTTAGGGTTTCTTAAACTAGTCATTAATTAGGTTTAGTTATAATTAATAATGGCATTAGCTGGTGAGGAAAAGGAAATGAGAATGCCAGGTTCATTAGGGTATCATTCACTTGATCAGAACACAGATCAAGGAGGCAACCATGTTCTCCCACCCATCATTCAAGATCACGAAAAATCCACCGGTGGAGGCGGTGCAACGCCACTAGCTAGTGGCGTTGCACCTTACAATTCCGCCGGTGGTAACGGATCTAATAAATTTAACAAGGCAGCTTCAAGAGCTAGGTACCGTGAGTGTCTGAAAAATCATGCTGCTAACATTGGTGGAAGTGTTACTGATGGATGTGGTGAGTTCATGCCGAGTGGTGAAGAGGGAACTCTTGAGGCATTGAAATGTGCTGCTTGTAACTGTCACCGGAATTTTCATAGAAAAGAACAGAATGTTGGTGGTGATGGCATTATGGTTGTTCATCCACTACAACTTCCTCAACCACTGCCTTCTCCTATACCGTCGTTGAATCATCATCACCACCACCATCAACATGGAGGCCGCTCAATTTGGACTACCATGCCACCTCAACCTGTCAAAATGGCCTTCGGAGGTAATGCTGACTTGTACCATTATTTCATCTAAAAATTTAAGTTGTTAAGCTGTCAGATGGAATACATTTTTATTTACTTTCTATGTCTTATTTTATGTGTCTTACTCTCTCACACTAGACACTAGTTTAAAGAAAACTTTTGAATTATGTGATCTTATGTTAAAGTTTCTATAGTCTTATCTAGTCTGATCTAAAATATCAGTTAAATATTGTGATTTTAAACATGTCATGTAATCTCTTCAAGTGAACATTATTAGGAGTATACTGAAAATGTTGAAATTAAGATGCTAAATGTAGATAGATCAATCTATATATTCTTTTTGAAACAGACTTAAAAAAAAAAATAAGATACAAGTTGAACCGGCGGGAGAGTACTTAGGGCTTGTTTGGATTGGCTTATTTTAGGTTCTTTTAAGCACTTTGAAGTGTTTGGGTAAATTTAAAAAGTGCTTATAAGCACTTGGTTTAAAATGCTAAAAAATAAGTCAAAAGTCAAAAGTCAATCCAAACGGGCACTTATTTACATTTACAACACGCTCCTTCGGGTGTGAACTTGTATCTCTCTATGGTCAAAACATGTGATTTTTCGTTATAATTTAGCAAGTGGACTCGAACTCACGACCTCAGTTAATTAGCTCTAGTATATTTTTAAGAAAAGCTACGTTTTCTTATTTACTTAATTATGTCTTCAACAGGTAGCGGAGGGAGTGGAGCGACAGACTCATCAAGTGAAGAACTTAACTTCAACACTTACCATCATCAGCAAGCAACTTCAGTGCCCCCACAACCTCAACCACCATTTGTGTTGGCTAAGAAAAGATTTAGGACAAAATTCAGTCAAGAACAGAAGGAGAAAATGTTGGAATTTGCAGAGAAATTAGGGTGGAGAATTCCAAGAGAAGATGACACTGAAGTACAAAGATTCTGCTCACAAGTTGGAGTGAAGAGACAAGTTTTTAAGGTTTGGATGCATAATAATAAGAACCCTTCTGCTAAAAAGAACACATTACAAGAAGATCAACAACCTTAATTCATTAATTAAGGTGAGGGAAAAAAAATGAAATGAAATTTCTTGGGATTTGGTTCTTTGCTTATGTAATCTTACTAGGAATCGTACGTAGCTAGCCAGTTTTTTTCTTCTTTTTTTTTCCTATGTAGCATTATTGTAACTATGGTACCTCTTTAATCAGATTTTATTGTTGTACTTGGAAGCTTTTATTCATCTGAAAGTTTCAGCTCTTTTTTCTTACATTTCTTGTCACTGAATTTTAGACTACTGATGACCTCTAGCTAAATCTAATTTAGCTAAAGGTAAGACTGCGTATACACTACTTTCTCAGACTACACTTAGTGAAATTTTACGGGATATATTGTTGCTTTTTGGGTCAAATAATTGATGATGACTCAAATACATCAAACATGAGCTAATATTTTCAATTGTTATTTTGTTTTAAAAAAAAGTGAAATCTAATATATTTTTCGTAAACTATTAGCTTAATTTGTTCCGATTTAGTAAATTCTTAATCCCAAGGGATTTGTGGTTTAGATTACATGTTTGAATGTTATCATGTGAATTAAGTCTGTTATTTGTTAAAGTTGTACAACATCAGTCTTGTTTAATTTGACCAAGTCTGCACTATAGCTATTTTTTAGCTTTAAGTTGTTAGTCTGTTATTTATTTTAGTACGTGATAGTTGTTTTAGCTTATAGAGTTGCAGTATTTTTTCCTAAAGTTTAGGGGAGTCTGGTTAGTGGAATTTGTTAGTGGTTTAGTGAGATTATGAGCCTATCACCTCTGTAATTCTATATAAAGCCATTAACTGATTAAATAAAGAGGAGTCTATCTTTTTCTCTGCAAAATACTTCTTTGTCTCTTACAGCTTATTACTTCTTTAAGTTCATCAGTATTTTCATAGAGAAGATTAGAGAGAGAGGCAAGCTAATTATTTTTGAATATCGAAAGTCGTGGTTGGTGTCGGATCTAGGATTTTTAATATGAGGATTCAAAATTTGAAGAAGTAAACACACAAACTGGTCGAAGAGGGTTCGACATCTACTATAAATATATAAAAAATAATTTGAACCATGTATGAATAGTATAATTTCCTTCGAATAAGGTTCGGATGAACCCCTGGCTCTAAGCTGGCTCCGTCCCTCGTCGCGGTTGATCCTAAAGATTGGTCCAAAATGGTTTTTCAGTCGCCATTAAAAAGGTATTCTAATCTCCAAGTTGGATTTGTTTGAATTTGAGTGGCATATTGACCCATTTGATCGATAATTTGGTGGGTCACTTCGAGTTCAACATGTTAGGCTAAGTCAAGAAATGACAAATTATAATTTAATCCGTTTAAATTTGGAAGGATTACTTAAAAAACGAAAGAGTTTATCCTTTGGTTTGATAATGCTAACAAGAGCAGTCTTGATCTTGATTTTGTTCGAATCTAAATTCAGTGTCTATTTAATTTTTTTTTAGTACTTTTGTGTTGTCCATTTCAATTAATTATGACGCTTGTTGGAGTTTCTGTCGTTGTTTAAATGTTTGTTTCCTCTTTTGGAAACGGTTCGCTGCTTCTCTTTTTCCTTTTGGAAAAAAGTAACAATGAAAGAAGGTTGTATTTCAAGCCTATAGTTATAGGGATATGATGTTGAGTACCACCATGAACATTTATGGCAAATTGTAGTTATATTATGTTTTAGAAAAATATTATTGTAGGTAATTTTCTTCATTTGCCTAAGTCTTAAATATTTATGGTCATAAATATGTCATTTTCTCAATGGCTTACAGTACAAATTGACAATCTAATAACTTCCAAACATTGAATAAAACATTATCATAATTCATATACATCTATTCTTTTCAAAATTAAATGAATTCTTTTTTATGTTCCTCCACTTCCATTATATTTTTTCACTTTGGAATATCTCAAAGTATTTGACATCAATCCACAACAAATGTTAGTATAAAAGCAACTTTCGTTTTGAAAATGTGTGATGTTTAAGAATGATATTTGAGGAACATGTTACTTATAAAATGGCTACGATATATAGCAGCCTCATATAGCAAATTCTTGGGAAAAATATTTCTATGTAACATTATGTTAAAGGGAAATCTCAAGTTGCTCATATTTTCTAGATGGTGTATGCTGAAACTGTCCATGCAAATCGGGATTGAGAGAATTCAGAGGATATTTGCAAAGCAAAGCAGGAACTAGGAAAACATCGCGAAAGAAATAACTTGTATTTGTAATTTGGAATGTTAGAGCCTCTACTAGAATTAAGAATATTAGGCACTTTTACCGTTTTAGATCTAAATTCCTTGTAAATAACTAACAGGTTGTAGTTAGTTTTGGTGATGGTTAAATAGCCAGCCGGATATATGTGCTAAGCTATTGGAATTGTAACGACCTCTTATATTACTATCCAAAACTTAATTGAACACAAATATGATATTTTATAAAACTAAATTTCATTCGTTATTTAAAGTTTTTTAACGAACATGACAAATAAAATTAACGTGTTAAATTTTAAATTACATATTCAAAGACAATGGAATTAGAAAACAAATGGGGATGTAGCTCAGATGGTAGAGCGCTCGCTTAGCATGCGAGAGGTACGGGGATCGATACCCCGCATCTCCATAAGTTTTTAGAAAAATTTTCCGACTGACGGCGATTAATTCAAGTTTCCGGCGATTCAAACTTTTCCGACGACTCTCTAGGCAATATTGGACTCTCTAGGCAATATTGGACTAATATTCTCCTGTTTTGTTCATGTAAAGTGTTGGTGTATAAATTTTATTCGAATATATATGCATTATTCATTATTTTTGGTTTCCATTCGGTGCTCGGTCTGCTTGTGGTCCAACTAATTTGGACTCCAACCTCTGATTAAAGAAGAATAAGGACTTATTATTTCATTATAAGATGATAACTTAAAATTAATGAGAGTTTATAATATATATATAAGCTTATCTTTATATTAAAAAAATTACTTTAATTGACTTGTTATAAGTTGTTGCTTGATGCCCCGAAGGCAAAAGTTCTAAGGGGATTAGAATAAGCTTATCTTGTTTAATGGATTTACTTGTTAAAGGAAACCGGTCAAAAATAGTGATCATTGTCTATGCATAGTGACCATTACTTTCCTTTTTCACTTTGAGAGTCAGGGGCGGAGCCAGGTAGAGCCGAGGGGTTCATGCTAACCTCTTCGGCAAAAAATTACATTGTTTGGAATATAGTTAAAATTATTTTTTATGCACTTTCTTCGTGTGTTTACTTTTTCATATTTTGAACCCCTGGGGCCAGGTAAACTCTACATGAAACTGATCTGTTGAATTCGGACAACGAAGCGTGTATTTTTAGTTTGATTTTAGGAACAGATTACACTGAGATAGAGGTGAAGTAGATATTATATCTATATATTACGCGTTTAAGAAACATTACACACTAAGACAGAAGTTAAAAGGATACAGATGGACAATCCTCGTCATACATTTTGCTTACTTCAAAAACTTAGAGATGAATTCACAATTTATGCTTTTACGTTTGGTATATAACGGATAACATGTGATGTTATTGAGCATGGCTGCAAATTTGTTCTCACTGTAGCTTCATGTTCTTCAGAAGCCTGTTCAATAAAACATAGACATGTAAAGAAGTGATAAAGGATGAGGAGATAAGCATTATATATTTGTTTGTGAAACTAATACATTTTCTTATGAGGATTGTAGATATTAGTTACTAAATTTTCAACATTCTTGGGCTAGGTTGAGTGCTGACGAATTAGCGTTAGTTAAGCTGAAACTGAACGTATAGGGCAGTTCTTTTGTGTATAGGTGCCTGAATCATCTTCAGGTGAGGAGGCAGGATTGACTTCAAAATATATGAAAAAAAAGACGTAGAACTTGCTGCCACAGATGTTATTTTCTTTCAAGTTTAAGTGTTGCTGAAATTATCTTCTTGATGAGAGACTTGGGATTGCTGAAGGGTTATTGAGGAACATGAGGAGCTCATAAAATATTTGTTTCATCATGTGATGATACATATCATTTCAAGGAACAATTGTGTTTTATTGTAGTGAGGTGGTAGGGGATCAAGGTGCAGGACTTATGCATATTATCTTAAACAAGTATGACTAGATTCATTATTCAGAAATTAAATTGTTTAAGGTGCAGACATTTCTAAATTATCCTCTTGCAGAAAGTTGAAACTTTAAGCATTTATTCTTTAGAATATAGTAGTCAACTTTTTCCTGTATTTTTTTTTTTTTTGAGAGTGGTAACATAACTTTTTCCTGTATTTACAAGGAGTGTGACCAGTCTTCGACTTAAAGTTACTAAAAATGATAGGTGGTAATAAACAGTAAACCGAAACTGGAAAATGACAACATATGGGAATCTATACCGGATATAAATCTATGCAGAACGTATAATTGACTAGTATATGGATGAAAAGATTAGTTTGATTGAATAGATAGTAGAGATTTGAGATACCTCAGTTCATTGGCATAACCTCTGTTATTGCTTTCAGCGGCTTTGTAATTGGGTAAAGGTACTTGGCCATTTTCTATTTGCTTGATATCTGTCACAAGTAGCTCATAATGCCTCCTCACTTCCGCTGCTGATTTTCCTCCTACGCACCTGGCAATGTTATGCCAGCGATCAGGAGTGTCCCTGTCATATAAAGCCAAAGCCTCTTCAAACTTCTTGTTTTGCCTTGCAGTCCAGGAGGCCATTAAATATTAGTACTCGATTGATTAATTTGGCTAGAGGATTGTGAATCACAAGTTGAAAAGGAGAAGAAGCTCTGGGGAGAATTACAGAGCTACCACACCTAAAGCCAAGTGCTCAAGTGAATGGTATGAGCAAGATAATGCTAAGTTAGCTAGCTACCTCCTTATAAGCTGGAGAAAAAGGTGTTGGGTTGTAGCAAGTTGACGAATATTTTTTCCGTTTTCTTTTAGGGGAGGTACAATACATGATTCTTGAAGTAATGCTAATGGGAATAGGTGGAGGGAGAATAAGAAAATAGTATCTGTGACCAGACTTTGGTTGGTTTTTATTGAAAAGTAATATCATCAGCAAGTGGATCAGATAGGAATTCGTAGCTGGAAGAGATTAGATCCCTTAATTCCAATTCTTTGGTAAGATAGACGCGCCAATGCTATAGTATTTAGGCCAAAAAACAATTATCAAGATATTATTCCATCTTCTAGGTTGCAAAATGTTGCTTAAATTCTACATCAATTGGAAAACCTTTTGTCACCCTTCAATCGTTACTGCAGGTTAATTTTTGGCAAACTGTGCACTGAATTAAGAACGAAGTGAAAAGACTAACTACTTAATGTTATTCATTAGCTCAATTTCAATTGTTCTTTATCATCTCACATTTGGATGATTTTAACTATCAGGTTGCCTATAGGTGTATCAAATTATGATTCCGAGTTGCGAGTTGGAACAGGCAAGTGATTGCAGGTATCATCAGGGTTATCGTGGTGTAAAACTTTGATGTATGGTGCAAAACCCTGTCAATACCTGTTGTATCATGTTTATGTTTGTTTCTAACCATGATTGATTGATCTCCCTCTTCACTAGCTAACTTAAATGTGTTTTATGTACTTATTTTCTCTTGTACTCCTATACTGTTACTGCTGTGTTGTTATTTGTTGTAACTAACAAGAACCTAATGAAATCAATTAGCATGAAACTGATGGTAGTTGACCCTAAAGCTCTTTTCTAAACCAGTATCAACCATCTATTTGTCCAGATGGACGAGCTATAGTTATTTGCAGCAGCTGCTAGTTCAGTTTCCAGAATTATTGCTGCATTGTAAGCACTCATAGAGAAGCAGGACAAATATTTTCAAGAGGGTATTGCTTCTTCTGTTTCTTACTATGTTAGTTTTTGCCTCGTGTTTAAAAGGATAAACTGATCTTTTAACTTCTTCACAACGGTCTTTCCAGTTAACAAGATAATTAGATGAGAAGTTTGTCATCTCGTCATTCTGAGATGAACTACTTTTGAGTGAAGAGTTGTAGTTCTGAAGCTCTGCAAGTTACAAAAAGAGGAACCTTTTAGACCACTTGCTTTGACACCTTTTTCATCTGAGATACCGTCTGTCACTTGGATGAGGTGGAGGGACACCATTTGTCAAATCTAGCACTTTATATTCTAGCAAAAAAACTACAGTAGGAATCTGTGGCGTTATACAACAAAGTATCTGATGTTTAAGAATCCCTTTTATCTAGAATACCTTAAGGTACAGTTAATGTCAAACCTTTTCCCACTAGAAACTGCGTTCATTTGCTTACAGGTCTTCTTTCCCTGTGATTGATAATCATGGTGATCTATTTTCCTGAAACCTTGATGTGGAAATGTGAAATCAAAGTCTTCATGTTTTAGAAACTCGCCAAAAGAACTACCCCCCTTCCCAAATATTTTTGAAATGGATGTTGCCTCCTGCAACAACAATATACCCTATATAATACCACAAGTGGAGTCTGGGGAGAGTAGAATGTACGCCGACCTTACCCTAGCTCAAAATTAGAGGGGCTATTTCTGATAAGCTGAGGCCTACATGTGTTATGAAACCAATGTTTTTTCTCCCTACAATCTCACGACATTCATTTTTTCATCTAAAAGTTTGACTGAGAATGTTCAAAATATCTTGCATTTCTCTGTTTAAAAAGTCAATGTAATAGAATGTATGTTTAGCAATTTATCATCTGTTCCTCAATTTAATAAGTACAACCTTAAGGTTTTTGATAAGTTATCTGTATTAACTATGAATTTATTAATCACAATTTCATCTTATGATGTCTCAAGTTGATGTAGTTAGTTGCTGCACGTTTCAAAATATGATCTATCAAGTAATCCAAAAAATTTATCTACTATAATTGTGCATTGTTTTGGCAAATCATGTTTAACTATAATGTTTACAATGTAAATAAAAATTTCATTGACATATCTGAATATATATTTCAATTTCTATTAGATTATCTTTCACATAACTTGGAGGGAAAATGTGTGCAACACTAGTATCAGGAGATGAACTGGAATCAGAAAGGAGCTCTTAGCTTATTTCTACTCCATAGGTAGGTAATATGCAAGTTCCAAATGTAGAGGTGACGTGTTTTTTTTTTTGTTTTTTTTTTATGACAGAGAAATCCGCCTGGAGCCAACCCCCTTGGAGGCTTGGACCAAGTTGGCAGCCTTCGTAACTCGAGGATTATGGGCTCATAGAAGGGGAGCTTTAAAGTAACTGGTAAAGTTGCTGCCATATGACCAGGAAGTCACAGGTTCAAGCCTTGAAAACAGCCTCTGGCAGAAATGCAAGGTAAGGCTGCATACAATACACCCTTGTGGTGGGGCCCTTCTTCGGACCCTGCGCATAGCGGGAGCTTTAGTGCACCGGACTACCCTTTTAGAGAGGTGATGTGCTGCTATTCTTATGGAGAATAATGAACTAAGGCCTACTTAGCATGTTGGTTACACATTTCCATCAATATTTGAACCTGCAATGAAGTATGCTTAATAGTCAAGATGAAACAAATATGGCACCTACATATTAACAGTTGTTCAGTCGTATGCTAGTAAAAGCTTGAGGAGTACACTAAGAGGATGGAATATTTGGATATGCCACAAATTAAAGAGAATTTAGACAAGTATATGTTGTTGAAAAGAACTATAGTGGTTGAATCAACAGAGAAGTTTGCCACAAATAGAATACACTGGTGGTTTCACCTTCTTTTTATCTCTTTTCTTGTGGGTGATGAAATGTTCCAAATGATAAAAAGATAGATGCATTAGAAGAAGTATCTTATCTGATTTTAAGAAGCATAAGATAAGAGTACCTTATCTTAGCTAATGCAAGATTAGTGGTCACTTTTATATTCTGGATATGTTTCTTCTGTTCTTGAGTCAAATGTGGGCGCTTGAGTGTATTCTTGCTGCGAATTAGAACATTTTGTCTTTTGAGGGAGAGAAGGGGAGTCTTCTCATAACTGGTAAAGTTATGCTGCCACGTGACCAGGAGTTCACGAGTTCAAGCCGTGAAAACAATCTCTTGCAGAAATGTAGGGTAAGACTGCGTACAATAGACCCTTATGGTCTGACCTTCCCTGGACCCACGCATAGCGTATATAACAGTAATATGCTAAGCACTTGCATACTTTTGATCAGAATGGAATTCTCTTGCCTTATATTCTTTTGCTTTTTTAAGGCCTGATAAGCAAATGGCTGGTTGTAAAAGGCAAATTCCAAAGAGGAAATTGAGATTTGCAGAATCATCATGTCTTTTTGAGGAATGTTTAATAGCCTTCTATTGGTATATTATTGGATTCTGGGATTTCAGTGGTCAGAAATAAAAGACTACTTTCTAAGAGATCCTCCATTGCATAAATCATTGAAATTCTTGCTCTATTTGCTGACCTTATCTTGGTTTGTGATATTTCTATTGCAATATGCTTAGGTTGGTGGTCATATATATACCATAAATAGGTTGGTGGTCATAACCCATTAGTAGTTTGGTTCATGCACTAGTTAATACAACAACATATCCATATAATCTCATAAGTGGGGTCTGGAGAGGATAAGATATATGCAGACCTTACCTCTATCTTTTTCGGGTAAACAAGTTGTTTCCGATAGACACAAGTTATGCGATAATTATATTGTAAGGGGTTGTTTATATATGGTGGATAAATTGTAGGAATTATTATGTGGTAAATAATATTGTATGGAAATGTTATGCAGAGATCGATAGAGCATTTGAAATTTATGGGAACGAGTTTGAGATCCTACCACAACTCATTTGATTAACTGGATTTGACATCAATTGATGTACTTATTTGGTGAATCTTTTTAACACATATACAAGGTCCGAACCAAAGATATTGACTCATATTAATCAGTAGATATACTCTACATCCACCTATGATAGTTATATGTGGATTACCTACTTTAAGGACATTTTTATCTCTAAAAACGTTTGCCCGTATATTGTTAATAAATATGTCTGTGTTTCAATTCTTTCCGCTTTAAATAATAGGAATACATAGATTATCTCATAAGTTATGTGGGTGATAAGCTTAATACTGTCAACCAATTACAGTATTACTTATATGAACATTTTTTTCTCTTTGTGCAGCCAACCAATCACTGTGTTAGTTTTATGGAGACTCTTATGTAAGCAATCAAGCAGTATACTCTATTAGCTTATGTGGGATTTTTTTTTAAAATTATTTTGTTAATGCAGGAATATGTTTCTCTTTCTATTTGGATAGGCTGATAGTGACTACTCATAGTGTTGTGGCATGATATATGAGAACTGTTACTAAAATTAGTACTCCCTCCGTCCCATTTTATGTGATCTAATTTGACTGGGCACGGAGTTTAAGAAATAAAGTTTAACTTGATGATGTTTACCATATTGTTCTTGCAATTAAAAATGCACCTGTATTAATTTTATTTTAAAAATAAAAGGTAATGCATTCACTTTTTAATTAAGTGAGACCAATAAGGGTAAAAGAATAATCGTGCCTTTAAAAAGTTGACAAATAAGAAAATGTGATATTCTTTTTGAGACGAATCAAAAAGGAAAGTAGGTCACATAAAATGAAACGGAGGGAGTATCTTTTGTTTCTTTTACTTTTAGGAATGATATTTTGGCATTAATTATTTATATTCTAAATACCAATTTTGAGACCCATCAATATGTTTTATTATTCTCAATTTCTCCCTATTTTATCAGAAACAATCTCTCTACCCTACATCCTATCCTTTTCAGATTACATTTGTGGGATTATATCTGATATGATGTTGTTGTTAATGTCATGTCCTAAGGTCTACTGTATTGTTCGTGATTCAAAATTTGTTTTCTACTGTTGTTTTTTTGTTTCTCTTTTTGGTTATTTCACTAGTTAAACTTACAAGACAACAAATGGCATACCCAAATCTATGATTTCTCTTCTGGTATATGGTTACAATATCGTGACCATATTGATGGATTGTCACAAATCCGTCAAAATTTTGTAAAGGACTTGTCTGTCAAAAGTGTTCTGTCACACACAATTGAAGATGAAAACTTACTCAATTTTCGTTTTTCCTATTTTTTGGAAAATAGTTAGAAAACTTGGAAACTTACCATTTCATTTAAGTTTCAATATCCCTTTGTAATGCAATAAATATGTCTTCAGTTTTATTTAACTTCATTTACGTTTATGACGGAAGTTAAATCCACAAGTCTAAATAGAGTGCAAGATCAGAGACACAAAGCATCAGCCATTATTCTCCAAGATAGAAAAATTGATCACCATGGAGAATAATAAGCTAGGCAACTTGAGGAATCCAATGATATTAACAAATAACTATAGAATATAACCTCTTCTTTTTTGTTTGCAAAGAACATTTATGGAGGCAAATTATGTAATGTTGTAACGTGATAACACTAATCCTCATATGGTAAAAGTACTTGCATAGCAGTGGATGTTTTACACCAAACCAATGAATGCATGACATGTGTATGAATATATACATCTATCACATAACCATATGATTAATTGATGTATATTCACTCTATATAATCACTTAACTACGATAAGCTACATCAATTTAGTGTAAATATCCGGTGCAGTTAAGTATCTACCATCTCGCTATTTATGTGTTCACAGTTAGTAACTTTGTTTACTAAAAGGCAGCCTGGTGCACTAAAGCTACTACTATGCGCAGTGTTCGGGAAGGGCCCCACCACAAGGGTGTATTGTACGCAGCCTTATCTTGCATTTCTGCCAGAGGCTGTTTCCAAGACTTGAACCCGTGACCTCCTGGTCACATGACAGCAACTTTACCAGTTACTCCAAGGCTCCCCTTCAGTAACTTTGTTTACTACCCATAAAAAATTCATATTATAAAACATATTTTGTACACTCCGGAATTTTAATTGCTTAAATAACTGTTCGTTAGTTGTTTTTTTATCCAATCTTTTTCTTACTTCACTTTTACATGTTCAGGTATGAACATAAATTGTTCATAAAATGTGGTTGCTCCTTTGGTTTTGCAGGTGTTTTTTCATTGACAGTGAATCTCACATCGGTGGAAACAAATAAGTAGACATCAGAAGATGCTGTAAAAGGAAAGGCCCATAGGCAAATTAAAGCACACCTTTCTCGGCCTTTTGATTAAGATCAAGTGTAGTATCTGTTCTTATCAGTTTAATATCTGATATGTGGGCCATTGGTCCACACGATATTAACTCAATTTTTGAGGGGGAAGAGTCCATCAAGGTAGCTTGCTACCTGGGTTCTCAAGCATCGCCCATGAGTTGCACTATTGCTTGGCTCTGGCGCACCCCACCAATTCTAGTTAAATTTTCGAGTGCGAATCGTTTGTGGGCCAGATGTAGTTTGCGGACCAATACTAATTGAGCTTGTGCAGTATCAATTTTGGGCTTTTCAATGTTTATGTCCCAATACTTGATTGTGATTTTAACCCTTTCGAAGGTTTGCATTTTGGACTACACCTATAACACATCAAAGTTGTCTTATTTTAATGCTCTTATGAGACGAACATGGTTTCAATTTAATAAGAATTGGTGTTGAACACTTATAATGGCTTCCAGATCTTGTTGTGTGAAAAATAATTATTTAAAACTAACCATTTCAGGTTTCTGAACTTGTCAATTTTACAAATTTCGAAGGTGTCAAGATGTTATTGACAATTTGACACCATAAATAGATTTCTTTAAAGTCATTGTTTTAGCAAATATATCGCCAAAATGACAATGTTTTTGGTATTAGCTTTAACTGTATCAGTAATCAAAGTTTTGAGGCTATTAGCTTTGCTAAAGGAGTATTGTTTTTAGTAGTAATCCCCTCGGATGAATTGATTGAGTTGCTTCACTTCTCCAGTTTGTTGATCAACCACCGCTTTGACAATATCCACAACAGAAATCATGCCTACTACCTTCCCATCAATCACTGGAACATGTCGTATGTGATGCTCTGTGATCATAAAACATTCCATCATTTTCCTCAAAGCATAACCAACTTCATGAGTTGAACATCAATACTTACCACTCATCAACTGCATAGCTTGAAGAATATTTGTGTCGGATGTGACGGTTATCAGCTTGCTCTGTTGCAAAGGTAGTAACATTTAGCAGAAAAACAGAAAAGAGATGAAAAAACATAAGCCAAGAAGACGGCATGTAGGTACCTGCTCGGTCATAATATCTCCCACTCTTGTGTATTTAGTTGACCTATCCTGTACAATGACCTTCCGCAGATAGTCTGTTCTCTTGCACAATGTGCATAGATGAATAAGTTCAATATTTTATCTAGTCGAGGAAAACGTCTAATTCTTCAAAAATTGTGTAGTAGAAACTAGAAAGTTTTGGTTATGAGGCTGTTTGGTGCTTAATATGAATAAGTTCAACATTTATATGTGAAATGGAGGGCAAGTTTACCTCTTTCTGTTACAATTCCGGCTATCAGCTGATTTTCTCCGGGCTTTAGAACCACCAAAGACCCAATGTTGTTTGCTGCCATCTACAAATTTATCACCATCATCATATTACCATTGATATTTGTATGTTTATCACAAAATAAAACATTGTTAACATTCTATGGTGATGTTGAAGTGTTAGCGACGTACTTTCTTGATGGCATCATACGCTGTGTCATTTGTCTGACAACAAAGCCATGAGTTACCTTTTTCTTCATCTTTTATCATTAGTACATCGGCAACTGTTGTATTCTCTAGCCCCTTTTGCTGCATTGTGGGACATTCTGCTACAATTATGTCATTGGCTTCCTTGGTTTGTATCGTGGGGAAGGAGATGACACGTCCAAATCTTGCGAATACTTTGTTCATCTCACTCGTGCTTTTGAATTGTGGGTGCTGTAGGATTGTAACCTTGAGCTTTTCATGGCATGATCTAACCACGCGCATAACACCTTGCATTGTGTTTCTGTGATTTAGGTACAAAACTTACATCATATTGTCAAACACTTACAAATAATTTGTCTCTGTCTAGTAACTTTTGAGATATTAGTGATAACTGGTAAATCCATTAGAGTGCACTTATGTGATCAATGAACATGCAAGTGCAAATTATTGGCCTTGATGGATGTTCCGTATCAGTCTTTACAAAGAAATAATGATAAATGCTTTACAAAGAAATATTCTTGCCATGATGGATGTTCCATGACGGACCTAGAGGCCTTATTATGGTTTCACATGAACCTAATAGCTTTTGCACAAATTCCATATCGAGAAATCTCCTAAATTCATATAAAAATTAGACTGTAAACTCAGTTTCTATTGTGGTATTAACTTGAGGTTGATGTAGGAACCTATAAACTTCAAATCTTGAATTCTAATTCGAAGAATATGAAGAGCGGAAGTAGTTCTCAATGCTCATGAAGTAGTACAGAAATTGAAGAACTTACCTTAAGATGAGGAAAGAATATCTTCAATTGGCAATTTTGTCTCAGCTAATGATGATTCTATGTTCGAGCAAGAAAGTTACAAGAGAAAGACAAGTACTATTCTTTAGTTACTTATATGGAGCTACTAAATCGGGAAAAAAGAACAATTGTCTGTTAACATGAATTTTGCTTCTAATGCTTTGCTTCTTGTAGAGGTCATCAAGTATTTAATAGAAAAATAGCTTTTTAATTGCTGCTTTCTTTCATGTTTAGCTTAGTTTCTTCTTTTTCCCTTTTCCTTTGCCTCCTTCCAAGATATTCTTTGACAAGGAAATAAAGAAATTGCTTTCACATTGCTGGTGTTTAGTATACGGTTAAGTGTAAGTTAATCATCTTCTTATCCCGTTGCAGTGAGATTCAAGTCACATCCAGGAAAGCATATTCATGAAAAACAACAACAAAATACCCAGTGTAATCCCACAAGTGGGGTCTGGGGAGGGTAGAGTATACGCAGACCTTACCCGTACCTCATGGAGGCATACTCATGAACAACGTTGGTGAAAAAATGTTAATAAAAATAAGATGCTAACCTCAATCATAAGACAAATAAACATCATTATAGGATTTCTAGAGAAAGGTTGCCTGCAGTGAGGGGAAAAGAAGCAAAAAGGTGAAGGTGAGAAGGCAAGTTTAGACATTCTAAAGTGTGACATGTTCCAAGGTATCCAAAGCAAACCTTTATATATTGATGCTTTTTGCCGGTTGCATATCATCACCAGACAATTGAACAACAATTTTTCATTTGCTTCATAAGATTTGCTGTTGTAAAATGGAAAGAAGATCAAAATTCCGCTTTCGCCTTCCTTGGTCACAATCTGAATCTGAATCTGCAACCAAACCATCCACTCAGCCTAATACCAATACTGGTCCTACTCGCACAAGGACTCGTCAAGCAACAAGATCACGAACTACTTCAAAGCCCTCCAGCAGCACTAAACCCGCAACATCTGGAAAGCCTTCTTCACCAGCTCAACCTTCAGCTGGCACTCAAGGCCGTAATGAGGCCCCTGCCAGTACAACCACCCCACCACCAAGATCTCCTCAGCCTCAACCTCAGAATTCAGCTGAAACGAAAGCATCTAGCCAGCCCACTACCACGAGCACAAACACTTTGCCTGAAACTTCCCCAATTCCCCCTCAACCTTCAGCCGAAAGAAAAGCTCATGTCCAGTCCACAATAAATACAAGCCCCTTACCTGAAAGTAGTCCAGTTCTTCCTCAATCTTCATCTGAAACCAAAACTCCTATCCAGTCCTCTACCACAAACACTAAACCCACAAATGCTCCAGCTAGCCCGAAATCTGAAACTCAAACCCCAACCACTACCATCACCACCGTCCCTACATCCACAATATCGCAGAGTCCACAATCTAATCCTCCAGGAGTTGCTCCCTCCGGAACTGAGTCTCTACCCTTAATACCGTCTCGAGAACAGCAAAGCATCACGTCTCAACCAGCTTCACCATCTGATGTGGCACCTAAGTCCAATGCATCTCCGCCTCCATCTCCATCCCCATCTCCACAAAAACAATCGAAAGAGAGCTCAGAGACTTCATCCAAATCCGCTGAAGCAAAAAACTGGTCACCTGAAAAGGTAATGCAACCTTCAGAACTCTCAGAGGTGAGATCCACTAGTGGTATTACAGAAGGACCATCCAAGATATCAGATTCTTCAAGAATCATTAGTGAACCTAAGAAGGCCAGACCGTTGGAGACAAACAACCAGGAAACTAAAGTGAAGGAAGTTGTGCAAGAGACCAAGGATAAAAACCATGCTGCAGGAGAAGAGACCGGTGGTCCTCTGACATCCAAAGAGCAGCCAGGCGTTGTGTTTCAATCCAAGCAAGCACAACCCAGTTCTGATGATGACCAAATTCGGGTGAACCGTGTCTCTAATGGAAAACAGACAAGAACAATCTCATCCCAGCTAAAGAACAAAATAGTTGTTAGTGGTCGCAAGGAAAATGCAGGTTCTGATGAACAAGATATACCCCTTAACAAAGAGGTAAAAGATAACATCTCAAAGTTTATTCATAGGATGGCGGTTGGAGATGGCAAGCAAAATTTGGAAGAAGGGCCGGTGAGTGTGATCACCCTTGCAGGTGATAATAGAGGAGCATCTATGCAACTTGGTTCTAACTCATCCAGAAAAGGAAAGGCAATGCAGATTCACAGAGGATACAAATTAAATTCAGATGAAAGTGCTGATGCAACCACAGATGCAGAGGGAAGTTCAGAGGGAAGACAACCAAACGATGCAAGGACCATGAAAGATCAAGAAATAGAGGCATACATGAACTGCAATGTGCAGGGCCTCAACAACTCAATTACATTGGACAGTTTCATTGAGGGAAAAAATCCAGGTATACATATGTCAGTCCCTCGCATGAATTCAGAACCTGTAAAATCAAGTGAGAGAACTGGACTGTTTGAGGCACACAAGGCTGAATTTAATGTTACTCGTGCCCAGAAACATACATACGAGCCAACAATCAGAAGAAGATGTCTTGATGGCCTTTACTTTGAACCAAGTGATTCTGATTCGGATAACCCTGAAAAACCTCGGGGACATGGTTGCCAAGTTGGCGGTATGAAGAAGAGAGATAACGAGATAGATATTCTTTGAAACTACAGTTGTAATGCATGTAATTAAATAAAAGTTAACATATCCTTTTGTACATATTCAATAATATCTGCTAAATGCAACTGTGACAGAGATGTAAATCATCAATGAACCTTGATATCCATGATATTGTTCACTATTTCCTGGTTTTGATGTGTATTAGAGTATATAGGACAAAATCATATCTATGAAGAGAAAAGATAGGAGGAGAAGAAGAAAAAAGAAATACCGTGATTAAGAAAGGAAAAGAAAGAAGAAAACGGTAATCTAAAGGGCAATATTACTTCTTATTATCTGACACTTTTGTTCAAAGAAGTTCAATATGCTGAAGAATACAACACAACTGCCACTTGCTGGCACAAAACAACATGTAACATGAAAGTATATCACTCAACTTCCTACTATAGAACAAGCTACAGAAAACAACAACAACAACAACATACCCAGGTCTGGGGAAGGTGGTGTGTACGACGCCTTATCCCTACCTAGTGAAGGTAGAGGAGTTGTTTCCGATAAACCCCCAGCTCAAGACTAAGTTGCGTGGACTATTCACTTTCTATGCTGCACCCGTTGACATTTTTGAAGAGTTCAAGCAACATAGGCTCAAGATAGAACAAGCTACAGCCTACAAGCAAATACCCTCCCTTAGGAGAGGACTTAAAAAAGATATGTACACTACCAACTTTGAAGACAAAAGCACAAGATGACATGTAATAGTAGCCAAAACGAAAAGACAAGAAAAAAGAGGCCACTTGTAAGCAGGTTTGGTGTCAAACTACTTAAAACAGATTGCAAATACTTGGAATGTAGAGAAGGGGTAGTACTAATCCATGGTGAAAATGTCTTTGCCTTTCTCCCAAATTGCAGGATCACTTTTTCTTGTTCTATAAATGGGACAATCTGGGATGGGGCCAGAGGAGGCCACCAGTTGAAAGTTCTTGCAGTTGTTGATGCCATCTTGGAGCTTTCTTCTTCAAAAATTCATGTTTGCCTGGGCCTAGTGATTGTCCAATTCAATGCTTTATAAAAGGAAAAAGGGAAACATCAACTTTCTGCTTATATCTCGGCCTAAGTCCTAGTAAATTATGATATTCTCACCCTCCTTTTTGTTCTTGATCTATCATTCAGTTTTGTTATTCCGTTTATTCAAGTCTGTTACTAGGCCTTTGTAAATATTTGTGGCCAAGATTTTATCGTTTCTGGAACACACCCATTGCAGTTCCTCTTTTGTATTAGTTTTGAACCGGAAGGGCCAAGATTCTATTTGTAGTTGTTTCAATGAGCTAGCTGAAAAAAATTACGAGAATACAGATCGACTGAATTCAAGAATAGAAATCAGGGTCAGATTATTAATAAACTGATAAAACAAACATGAAAATGAAGCAAAATCTAATCTACCATCTTCAGTGACACAGGCAAAGTCAGCAATCTACATTGTTCCGGAGTCCTAACTACCTCCCTTGTTGTTTCCCTCCAAGACCGGCACACAGAGGCAAGTAACTACATCTCTACGGGCAGGCCATTTGGTCTTTCTGGTCTCTCTTCGTTGGATTATGTCAAGTAGAATTTCAGGAGGCAAATTCACCCAGGGGATTTCTTGAACAAATGTACATGTAAAAGATGTTCATTGCTCAAGTGCCACATATGACCTGCCACGGCTCAATACACACTTCCTCTCAGCTTTCTTTCTTTCTTTTGATTTGCTATCTACACCATCCCCTACCCCCTTACTATCATGACTAGTTGTTTTCATGTCATTGCCTTCCCTCGACAACTCGTTTACTGACTAATATTCGTGGAATCAAATTCATGAGGAAGAACACATAAGACAAGTAACATCGAACTAACAAAAGGAACATCAAAGTCTACATTTCACTCTATTGAATATGCTAACAAGCGAACCTAAGGGTATGGCCTAGCGGTCAATGTAGTAGGTTGAGAACTATGAGGTCTCGGGTTCAAATTTCAGCAGAGACAAAAACACGAAACTGGATATGCTAAAGCCGTTCATGTTCCGAATGTCTCCCAAACACAAAGCACAACAAAATCTAAAATTAACGAAATGCCAATTTGCTGGTGAAATCGGCAGCACAAGTTGGTATAGTTTTCTTAAGTGAAATACAAAGCCTAAGGTTTATTCAAAAGAAAAATTATAGTACCAAAGAAATGCCAAATTTACCATTCTCAAGTTTCAATTTTATTCTAATGTAATGTTGGAGTATAATAGCTTGTCTTTCAAAACGAGAGATCATGCAAAATGTATTGTGCAATAGCTCACAAATCTAGACAAGCTCGATGCGACGGGCTCAGCTGAGAAGAGACGCAAACCGCAAACCCCACTGAAACCACAAACCGATTCACAAACTCAGTCATCCTTGCCTAATGCGGTTTACATCTATAAATCACGTATGACAAATACACTTCATAAGTCGCGTATGACTACGGTCTACGCAATTAATAAGTCAGTGTTGGATATGATGTTGCTATCTCTATACGTTGTTTTAGTAAATTACTTAAGTGTCAAATGTAGTTTCTTGTTAGTTGAAAAATTAAGAAATGTCATGACTCGTGATCGTGACTAATCAAATATAGTAATATTTAATACTTCTAATATAATTAAACCGTTGAAGTTAGATGACCTGATAGATTTGATGTCATTTTCTTTAATTTCCCACTATAGAATTGAATGTATATATGAGTTTTAATACTACGTATCCTATGTCCTTCATACCAAATTTTGTGGCACAATAATTGAATTATCTTAGATGATACTCCCCTTCCAATAATACTTGTCTACTATTGACTTGACAGCTATGTTAAAAAATAATAAATAATATGGGTAATTTTACTATATCACCCTTTGAATATAATAAATTTAGGGCCTTGAAAAATGCATTGAGTGATGAATAGTATTTAATAGCAAGGGTAAATGGGTACAAAAGGATAAATTATCCATTGATTTTCCAAACTAGACAAGTATTATTGGACATCTATTTTTAGTATAGTGGACAAATATTGTTGGACAAGGGAGTATAACAAACGAACGGAAGTATACTCAAATGGTTGATGACCAAATCTTGAACTCTTTTCTATGAAAAGGGATTAGATAATGGCATTAAAATTATTTTTTTTTTTTAAAACACGTATACTAGAGATGCTAGCGTAACGAACTACAAAACTTTAGTACAGTAATATTATTGAAGTTGAAAAAGACAATGTAATCTTCTTTCTACACTTAATTCATAGATGCAAAAGAGAAAAAAAAATGTCTGAGAAAATCCATTGCTGACTTGAAATATATTTAAATGAAGATCGAAACATAATTAAAAAAAACTAGCCGATTCAACTTGCTTGGGAATGAGATCATGAGGTGTAATTATTGTTGTTTAGTTTTAGCTGATTCAACTTGTTTAGATAGTGTTTTTCAAGAAAGTATTTTAATTTTGAGAAAAATAGTTTATGTTATTCTCCCAAAAACACTTTTTCACCCAAAAGTTTGGCGAAACATATCATTTTTTAAAAAAATAAGCTTTTTAGAGAAAAAAAAAACATTTTTCGCCTCCCATAAACCTAACCAAAATTATAGGCTATTAATGAGGTGAAAATATGCAAATCATGATTTTAATAAAAGTATTGTGCAAACTCATGTTATGCATCTATTGATATGGTGTAACTATGTGACATGGGTTGGTAAAAGTTTTGCACCCTTTTCCTTCTTTTTTTTAATACTTTAAAAAAATTCAATATATTTTTTCTTTGGCCAACGTCATGGGTTAGTAAAAGTTTTGCACACTTATCTACTAAAATGACGTTGGCCAAAGAAAAAATTTATTGAATTTTATGTAATATCCACAGAATTGCAAATACGTCGTCTTAGGTCGAAAATTCATTGGTTACCAAACGCACAGCAAAATATTCTATTAATATTTCGTTAATTACAACTTTTAAATAATAGAATCTGTTACAAGTACAACCATAATATAACTAATTAACTACTGATGCCAAATGTGTATGTTAACAACTTTAATTTAATTAATCCAATCTGTATTTGCATTTTTTTTCCTTACACATAGTTGACAAGGGTCCGAACTAAAAAAATGTACGTATAGTAAGAGTTTCTAAATTATTCGACTTAAACTTGTCTGGGATTGCAAATTAGTTATTTGATATAGTTAACAAGAGATTAAAAGAAAAATATAATTAAATAGTTGCAATCATGAGAATGATGAGATTTAAACTCATCACGTAATTATTTACAAATTATGACCTCTTGATCATTGGATTATCTCAGATAAGATTATTTGTTTATCTGGTCAAGCATTTTTTAGAATTAAAAATAATTGTTTTTTTTAAAAAAATAAATATTTATTTTAGAAAGTTGAGGTATTTGGACAAAGATTTTAGAAAAGGAATATGTGTTTTTATGAAGTATAGCAGAAATCCCACAAACATTTTTTAAATCACCTTGACAAAACACAAATTGCAGCTCCATATTGCCAAAAGTATAATTTCAAATTGATTAGCTAAATATATAAATATTCTTCAAAAATACCTTTTTTCAAAAACAGTTATGACAAAATATACTTTTCAAAATATTCAAATTATAAAATTTTGGCCAAATGAACTATAACAACTTTTGATTCATCCAATTTTGGTGAAGTTAAAATTTTTGCTAAGGGTGTTCAAAAACTTAATGTATATCTTTAAAAAGTAGTTTTTGATCTATATATACTGTATTATTTTCTATATGCATAACATAATTTTTGATGGAGGATATTCAACTGACCATCCTTCGATCAATGTAGCTACGCAAAAGTTGACATTCGTACAAGTCGTCCAAGCCTTGACTAGTCAAACTTTTTTTTTTCTTTTAAAATTAACAACCTAAAAATACAAAGAGAAGGTATGTTTCCACTATATATAGAAGGTTGTGCAGCACGTTGGTATACTTCAAAAAAAAACTGCCAATTTATTTAGACTATTCAAATTGCTAAACCATAAACGGCGCCAAAATTTATACGTGCAAATTAACTGCTACTATACACTAACACCCTTTTTTCCCGCCTACTTTCTGCTAATTGCCAACTTCCCCACCTTCATCATACAAATACAATTCTCTTCTTCAGAAAAAAGAAAATAGGTAATTTATTTGTTTTTTGTTTTCAAGTTTGGAATGGAGAAAGATCTGAAAATTGTTCAAGTTAATGGAGAAATATCAGAACTTTGATGTTTGAACTACTTTATTTTCAAGAAAACTTGTTGAAAATTGACCTTGTCAATTGTCATTTGCCACTTCTATATAAATGTATATATAGAAGGTACGTAATTATTCAATTGTCTTAAATTGCATTTCACAAAATTCTAAGAATTTTTTTCCTAGAAGACTAAGTTTGTCATAATTTTGAGCTTCTAGGTAGAGGCAGAGCTAGGTGTGGACTCAAAGGGTTCGATCAAAAAAATATATCGTGCATATTGAGAAAAAATAAATTCTCTTGGGAACATATATATTGTTGAATGTTCTAGTATAGCGACGACAAAGGTAATTCAAAAATTATTTTTAATATACACGTATAGACCCTCTTCTCTTCTTTAATTTCAAATTGCATCGTCAGAGACAGACAGTCATTACACCATTCATACAGGACGCTACTTATGTGACAAGGAATTTCACTTTTGTTTGTAAATACTGCATATTTGAAACTTCACTTACTTCATTTCCGCTTTTGTATCATAGGTGTATCAAAATTTCTGATTTCTCTTCTGTTTCACAGATATGGCATTATTTCACAGATACACTACTACAATTATGGTTGTTGTTCTGTTAGCTACGAGTTATTTAGTGATTTTTTCCGAAGCTGATTCATCATCATCATCAAGTCAATTGTCAAATGCAATTTTGATAAAAGTGGATCAATCTGGTAAAGGAGATTACAAGAAAATACAAGACGCAATTGATGCAGTGCCTTCAAGGAATTCTCAACATGTATTTATTTTGGTAAAGCCAGGTGTTTATAGAGAGAAAGTTGTTGTTCCTGCTGACAAGCCATTTATAACAATCAGTGGGAGAAAAAATACGGTGGAAAATACTATAATTACAGGGAATGATTATGGAGATATATTTAGATCTCCAACTTTCACTGTTTTTGCTTCTGACTTTGTGGCTCGATACCTTACAATTCAGGTATGCTGTATAAATATTATTTTTTCTTTTATGGCCATGGATACCTCACTGTCGTCGTTATTTCTTTTTCAGAATTGTTTTGAACTGTTTTTCCTTGAGCCGAAGGTGTATTGGAAACAACCTCTCTACCTTCAAGGTAGAGGTAAGGTTTGCGTATAATATACTCTCCCCAGACCCTACTTTATGGGATTACACGAGATTTGTTGTTTTTATTGTTGATCATATCATATGGTAGTTTAACCCATTATAACATGTTAGCTAACAGGTTTATAAGGTTACTTTGTTGAGGTGATAAAATTAGTCCATGGAAAACATGATGACTAGATCAATTTGCTCATGTTTCAGCGGATTTATAGCCAATCCATTTATTAATTTAGCCTATTTTGACTTACCAATTCAATTTATCTATAAGTAAGCTGATTTGGACTAAATATCTCGCCCAAATTGACCCATGAAAAACCTTATCAAAATATTTTTCATAATAAAGAAAAGAAATTTTACTATGTAATTAAACAAATTATAGGAAAGCAAACAAAGAAATTAAAAGTATGTAAGAGTTGGATGGGTTGGACATTGACACATTACTAATTCCATCTTGACCAACCTATCTCGGCCCAAGTAGCCTTTGGGTCAGTCCATTTTGATCTGCTCAATTCTAGTCCGTCCAGTTGACACCCAAATTAAAGTGTACCATCAGTTTCTTGATTCATTGAAATTTATTTTGTTTTATGTTAATTACAGAACACGTATGGAAGTGGAGAAAAAGCAGTAGCATTGAGAGTAGAAGGAGATAAAGCAGCCTTCTTGGGTTGTAGAATTATGTCTAATCAAGATACATTACTTGACGATGTTGGTAGACATTACTATAAAAACTGTTATATTGAAGGGGACACTGATTTCATTTGTGGAAATGCCGCTTCTCTCTTTGAGGTAATAACATGTCATTTTTACCTAAAAACGTATCCGTACTCGATATTTACATCAAATCAATCGTCTGTCATGTAAGTTATTTATCACTTAAAGATGATTGAGACGTCTTTTTTTTTTTTTTTTTTGGGGCAGAAATGTCACTTGCATTCGCTTTCACAATCGAATGGGGCTATAACAGCACAACATAGGCAATCACCTCAAGAAAATACAGGTTTCACCTTCGTGGGATGCAAGATCTCTGGAGTGAAGAGTGCAATTCTTGGGAGACCATGGGGTGCCTATGCTAGGGTAGTGTTTGCTCAAACTTACATGTCAGAGGTCATACTCCCTAATGGTTGGGAAGATTGGAATGACCCCTCTAGGCAAAGGTACATATATCGCTTTAACTTATATACACCGACAGTATATAAAATTTGTATGTTGTTAGAGTATTTTAACTTGTTGTAGCAGGTTCAACAATAACAATAACTAAATCCAAGTTCCAAGAAAGTTAGTTTCGGCTACAAGACTAAAACCTACTCCTAACTACTCAAGTAGATATCACCTATATGAATTTGTTTCCTCCATTGTCCCTTATTTTTTGCTAAATCTTCATTCATTCCGAAAAATTGTAGGTCTTTTGAGACAACTTCCTTTCATGTGATTTTAGGTTCACCTCGTTACTTTTTACACCTTTCAATCACCATAATTTCACGGCTTATGAATTTCTAGGTCTATGCAAGATATGACCAAACTATCTCAAGCGACATATTCTCATTTTATCCTTGATGTATGCTATTACTTGCACCTACAGACGAATATGATCATTTTTAATCTTGTATAATCTCGTATGTTTATCCGTCTCATTTTCTCTGATTACTAACCACATTCGTCTCATTTTCTCTGATTACTAACCACACTTGAATTAAACGTTGACTTTGGTGTGTTAATATGTTGGTAACAGGACATCATATTTTGCTGAGTACAAGTGTTATGGGCCTGGTGCAAGTTCTAATAACAGGGTTAACTGGTTAAGGACTTTGTCAAGTGAAGATGATGAGCCCTACTTGAAGGAGAGTATCATGGGCCCAAAAAGTTGGATTAGGTCCAAGCCCTCACAGTTGATCCCATTGTCTAAAGCTAGAATATCCACCAGTTTCAACAACAAGAGAAGCAGCCCATGAAACTTAAATATTCTGTTTAAAGTTCATCTTGTAATTTGTGGTTATTTTTGTTTAATTTATAATTAATTCTAAATTATTTTGAACCCACTACAAATATGATCAGTGTTATAGTGAAAGCACAAAAGATTTATTATGTAGAGAGAGTACCCTATTAATGTAAGCAAAGTCTTGTCCTTGAACAAAGTATTACTTGTCAACTTTTATCTTTCTTCTGATATAATTAGTCCATAAGAATATAACTCGTTCGATCCGTGGGTTAGGAATTTTCATGGAGGATTAATTTGGTCACAACCCCAGTTAATCCATTTGGGTTGTAGTTAATTTCAAAATATTTCTTTTCTTAAAAAAAAATCTTTGACATGTTAGATATAACCATAACAATAAATTTTGTTTGATAATTAAACAAAATATTACTACCAAACAATAAAGAAATTACTATTTGGTTAGAGTTGAGGAGAGTGTTTATGATCCACTATTTAGCACAACTTGAACTAGTTCTTTTCGTCTCAAATAATCTTTGGATAAGTTAATGACCCGCTCATTTATTGATTAAGCACATGTTAACCAGTCCAAATGCATCCTAATCTGGCAATTTATCACTCCTACTTCTAACGTAACATATAATAAGTAGAGAGTTGGCATAACAAAAGTAGACAAATTTACCAGTAGGTGCATGATATACTTGATCTTATAAAGATCCCTCATAGATTTGTTTTTCTAAAGATAGAAAATAAGTCAAATCATTAAGAAGGAGAAATTCTTTAGTTAGTGGAGACATTAATGATAATAATGTCTTTTCTTAAGCAACACTAGAGGATAGAGTAATAGTAATAAATAGATGAAGACATAATAAAATATTTTTCATTAGATATTTTCAATTTATTTTTTTAAAAAAAATTGGTGATCTTAAGTGTTTATTATGTAGTTAAATTAATTATGTATAATATATTATCTCTTTTAATTATACACATCAGCCTAATTTGAAACATGCCAAAGGTTTTACAACTTACTGAAACTAATGTGTATAGATAAAGAAGGTGATATATTTTAAATTATAAATTATTTTTTTTAATCTAATAGGTACTTGATAATACACGTAAAAAAAAAAAATCTAATAGTTAAATTGAAAGTATTTAATAGGAATATTGAATTATGTATTTAGATTTTCAATTAAAATAAATAATAATTTAAATGTATGAATAAAATTTAGTACTAACAAATTTAAAGGAAGTCAATATTAAGCCATTTAATTTTGACATGATTGAGACTTGGGAGAAGTGGATGACAGGTGTGCTGGAGATAAGAATTGACCCTAATGAAAGTAAAAGCACATACTTTATTTGATGATGTTGATAATGTTGTTTCCTAAGATGTTTGGTAAGAGTATTTTGTATTCGTTAAACTCCAATCACCTTTGCATAAGCCAACAACATAGCGAAAACAACAAAAGTGATGCAATAAATTTTTTTAAATTTTTAGTTAGAGATTTTAAATTTATGCATTAGACATGAATTTTGTTTTACTAAAGTAGTATTTTTTTTAGGTCGGTACGAATTTAAATTAGTCAATACATCACTGTGATAAGGTCCAAGTGACTATTAACACGTCGCATAAATTTGCTGAGGTGGAGAATGATCAGAAGATAACACAAAGGCAAGAAATTTGACTTTTCAATTCCAAATAAACTTTATGTAGTTCTTGATTCTGGTTTTAGTTTAATTTTTGAAACGAAGTAGTATTATGTAGTTCATGTTTGATCATAACACTACACCAAAATGTATTTTTAGTGGCAATAAATCAAATGTCATTAATTTATTTTTTAGAATGAAATTTAGGGGTTAATAGTGATGTCTTTTTTGGGTGAGCCATTAATATTAATGCAAATCGTTGACCAGTGGATGATATGTCCCTTTTGATTTTTCCTAGATTTCAACAGTCATTTTGGAATTTTCACTTTAAATTATAATTTTTTAAACTTTGGTGTTGAGTTGCTGAAATTCGAAGAATAATTTTTTTTTTTGTAGCAAAACAAATTTAGATATACATGGTTAAAGATTTTAGCCAATTTTTACATACACTTCAGTCACATATAACTGAAATCATATGCGAATTTTCAACTTCAGTCACGTACGTCTGAATTGTTCCCACAGCGAAAAACTTGCAATACTGATACAAATTAAATAACAACTCAAAAGTCGGTATTTGCGCACTTAACCCCTATCTATATGCCTGTGTATAGATTAAAAAATAAATATTTAAATTTGTACTCTCTCAATGTATAACTTTTTTACATCATCAAATAACATTCACCTATCATAATAGATAAACAATTTTCTTTTCTTTTTTTTTTTTTTGCCAAAAATCAAAATTTCAGGGAATACTATTACTGCTACAAGTTCGATTTACAAGGAATAATTACAACACTTTTCAATGAACATAAAAAAAATTCATGAATCAGATATTGGGACAATAGAGAATTATTATATGTTATAATATTATATGGCCTAGCTCATCTTCGTGGCCCATCGAAATGTCTTGGTGTTTCGTTGTAAGCCTAAGTCATTTTGCAGGTCCATTTTCGTGGCCCAAAATGTCTTGTAAACCCTTCTTCCCCCTTAAACCCTTCTCCCCTCTTATGCCCTTCTTCTACGCTACTAAACCTCAACTTTCTCTCCTTATCAAAATAGATGAGATTTTTCGTGCTGCTAAAGTTATTATCCATCGTCGGGAATCAAATTTCGTATGTAATGTAAGGAAATTCTCTCTGTTAAAAGCGGATTTTTCTAAATGACTTTCTGAAGCAAAGACTAGAAAACGAAAGAGAGAGAAAACAGTCAGTTCAGCTAGCAACTGAATTTCATGCTTTCAAGCGTAATGCGTTCATTTCCTCTAGGGTCATTGAACTAGTTGAATGGAATTCCTTCCCGCGCGCGTACTTAATGCCAAAGCTCAAAGTCGTTTGATCCCTTTACCAATCGTAGAAGACGACTCATTCTATCTCCGTCATTTGCAACATCTCGTTATTTTTCTTTGATAAGATTTTATTTAAAGAAATTTCTAGTCTGTGTCATTCTGTATCACCATTTGCACCATCTCTTCGTTTTTTGAGTAAATTTTTATTTAAAGATTTTTCTACTATTAGTGTCTCCACCTTTTTGTTGGCTGCTCTGAAGCAATTTTTCATAATTTTTCAATAGAACGAGTAAATCATCCACGATCAGTTTTTTCAACTCATGATTCTCCTTCCCAGTGTCCGATTCACCTGAAAAAATTACTCTAATTTAAAATAACAAATTTTAAATAAGTTTGAGATATCAGCTGAAAACTGGTCAACTAGGTTGAGCTTTAATTATGCAAACACATGCATAACAAATTTTTCTATCCAATTCAGAAAAGGTTTAAAATAAGTTACCAAAAGATTAACCCATGAAATATTTCCCTTTTTTGATGGTCATGATCATCGAAGGAATCTGTTAGAATTATGCTTTTAAACTGCAGTAATTTTATTTTACTGCTTTAGTTTTTGAATAAATTCTAGTCAATAGGTTGTTAGCTATCTTTTCCTATTTCTTAGTAATTAGTTAGTTAGGATATATTTTTCAGAGATATTCTAGGCTAGTTGATATTATCTTTTTACTACTTTTTTCTTATAAATGTAGAGTTTAACAAAGCTGAATAAAATAATTTCCTTTGGCCTCATTGTAGTATTTTTCTTTCAATATTTTTTCTCTGTTATTTTCCAATTTCTTTGATAAAAATCAACAATTGGTATCAGAGCCATTTTCTTGAGGGATCTGTAAGTGAAAAGATGAATTCCGAAAATAGTTTTTCACGAATGGCTCCTCCTATTTTTGATGGTGAAAATTATCAACTATGAGCTGTGAGAATGGAAACCTACTTGGAGGCTCTTGATCTTTGGGAAGCCGTGGAAGAGGATTATGAACTTAATCCGCTGTCAAATAATCCTACCGTGGCCCAAATCAAGAGTCACAAGGAAAAGAAAACCATCAAGTCCAAGGCGAAAGCAACTTTGTTTGCTGCTGTTTCAACAACTATTTTCACGAAAATTATGACTCTTACATCACCAAAAGAAATTTGGGATTATCTGAAGAAAGAATATGTTGGTGATGAAAGAATACGAGGAATGAAGGTATTGAATTTAATGAGGGAATTCGAGTTGCAGAGAATGAAAGAGTCTGAAACAGTCAAAGAATACTCGGACAGATTGCTTGGTATTGTTAACAAGGTAAGGTTGCTATGCACTGAATTTAAAGATTCAAGAGTTGTTGAAAAAGTTCTTGTAATAGTGCCCGAAAGATATGAAGCATGTATAACTACCTTGGAAAATACACAAGATCTGTCCAAAATTACTTTGGCAGAATTATTAAATTCTTTTCAGGAACAGGAGCAAAGGAAGCTTATGAGGAAGGATGACATGGTTGAAGGAGCATTAGCAGCCAACCACAAAACTCAAAGCAAGGGTAAATTTTTGAAAAATTACCCACCTTGTCAGCACTGTGGCAAAAATGGTCATCCTCCATTTAAATGTTGGAAAAGGCTAGATGCACAATGCAAGATCTGCAACCAATTTGGTCATGAAGCTGTGATTTGCAAAAACAAATCTAAAAAAGATGAAGCAGATGCCCAAGTCACCAACGCAGAAGAAGAAGACCACTTATTTGTGGCAACATATTTTTCTACCAAGAAATCTGATTTTTGGATGATTGATAGTGGTTGTACAAACCACATGACATATGACAGAAATCTTTTTAAATAGTTTATGTCTATGGAAAATAAGAAAGTCAGAATTGGGAATGGTGACTATATTCCTGCAAAAGGAAAAGGGTCTGTTGCAATCAAAACAAGTTCAGGTACCAAAATAATTTCAGATGTCCTTTACGTGCCTGATATTGATAAAAGTTTGTTAAGTGTTGGCCAACTAACGGAAGAAGGATTTAAATTATTATTTAGAGATAAATATTGTCGAATCTTTGATTCCACTAATCAAGAGATTTTACAAGTTGAAATGAGAGGTAAAAGCTTCCTATTTAATCCAATAGAAGATGCACAAAAGCCTTGCAAGACCAAATGAATTGACAGATTTGTTCATGAGGTCAATTTCAGTCAAGTCTAGAATCTGCAGTTTCTCAAGCAAGGAGGACTATTAGAATTATGCTTTTAAACTACAGTAACTTTATTTTACTGCTTTAATTTTTGAATAAATTCCAGTCAATAGGTTGTTAGCTATCTTTTCCTATTTCTTAGTAATTAGTCAGTTAGGATATATTTTCCAGAGATATTCTAGGCAAGTTGATATTATCTTTTTACTGCTTTTTTCTTATAAATGTAGAGTTCAACAAAGCTGAATAAAATAATTTCCTTTGGCCTCACTGCAGTATTTTTCTTTCAATATTTTTTCTCTGTTATTTTCCAATTTCTTTGATAAAAATCAACAGAATCTGAGAGAAAGGAAATATTCTGCTTGTTACGTTCAGCATCATCGGAATCGGAGGGCTTGTTGGGTTCAGCACTACCATTGAAATAGGAGGAATTAAGTTGTAGACCCGTTTCGGACAACCTATGGTATCCTTGTCATTTTGGACTGCCATTAGATAATTCCTCATGTGACAAATTTTTCTTTTCGATCTATCCTAAAAAAAAATGTTATTTTTCTATAATTAAAAAGAATCGATGAAAAAGATTCAAAAATACCCTAACCTATTAGAAGAGGTTCAAAATTACACTCCTTCCATCTATTGGATTAAAAATGCTTTTAAGGTTTTTCTCATGTTCAAAAATGCCCTTATCTAATAGAAAGATACATGAAATTTAACCAAACAAACGTTCATTTTTAGGTTCAAATGTTTAAGGTTTGTTTTAAACCACAAATTTCATATGTTTGGTAGAGAAGATCTTGCGATTAAGGTAATCGATATTTAATTTTTATGGCTCTCACTACAAGAAAAATGCTTATTAGCGAAAAAAAAAATGATCCCTAAAATTCTGATTCTCGTCCCTAAAAGTCAATAGCGACCGGGAAAATTTGATCGCCACCCTTCCCTATAGGCTCCGTCGCTACTGATCAATAACGACGAGACTTGTTTGCTAGTTGTTAAAAACCTTTTGGGACCGAAAACACTCTAGTCCTTAAAATAACTTTAGGGACCATTTTTATTGTCCCTATAAACATCTTTTGCAACTGCTGTATTTGCTTATGATATGAATTTGCGATCACAAAATTTGATCACTAATAGTGATTTATGGAGCATCAAATTGTGATCCCGTTTGATCTTCTTCTATCATATTTATTAGAGGTATCATACAATTTATTATATAGACACTACAAATAATATCATGCTTTCATATATATATATTTTATAGATTTTATAGTTGATAATTACAGAAAGAAGGAATAAAGTAACTCTGTAATCGCTACATTGTTAAACAACCGCTCAGCCAAAATAATAAACATCATCCTTAGCAAATAATATAAGTTTTTGCCTAACAGTCCCCGCAAAATGACAATCAACTGTCGACATGTATGAATTTTTCAGATATTGCATCTCCACGTTGTATACTCAAGTCTCCTCGATCTGCAAAAACACCCAAAAAAATCTCTTAAGAATTACTACAAAAATTGGTTTAAAAAGTGTTAAACATCATTACTGCATAACTATAAACAACATGCTCTGAAGCTAGTTACAATATAATTATACTAGCTAGGAACGGAATATTGTGATTTTTGAAGAGGTCCTTCTGTTTGGAGCAATCATTTGCTGAAATAGAACAGTATAGTATCAAAGTATTAGCTATTTCACAGAAACTTAAACTTGATTTCACACATTACTTTTTATTGAATTAAACATAAGACATAACATACTAACGATGCCTCTCCAACCAGCAATTCAGATACAATTATTTCATCATTTTACCATGCTTAATTCTTATTGTTGCAAGCATGTACCATTATTTGCGTTATGCTATTAAGTAACTTTCTCTAATTACAGGTTGGTGCATATTGCTCAACTCAACACTGTCTAGATGCTTACTGCTGGGAGGGTTGGAATCTCTTCATCACGCTTACATGGAGTCACACAAATAGTTAATCTAGTCAGACTGTCTTATTCTTCTAAATTAATCCAGTTTTGCAAAATTTAAAATAAAGTGAGTACTTTCGATATTTCTCGCTTTCTAGTAAGAAGCATATGTTTTTTCTCAACGCTACACTTCAGGTATTAAAAGCGAGAGACCATCGTTGCGCTGCTTCCAACAACATTGGTCACTAGTGAACTAAGAATAATAAAATAAGCCTAAGAAAACATTAAGCACTAAATCTAGTAACAAAGTATGAAATGTGCTTTAATTCTACTTTTTTATGCTCTAAATTAAGACAATACCAAATAAAATCATATATTCTAACAGATGACATTTCCGACACAAGGAGAGTCTGGAGTTATGAAAGAGAGTCACGGGATGAACATGTAACTGATAACAACACATATGATTTGAGTAAGCTGTTAAAATATCACAAAAACAGTAGAAAAGGTAACAGAGGCATTCTTTATACAAATTCAAATACACTAAAATTTTAAGTGTAAAAATGACCTAAGTCTTATCTTCAAAGTCCAGAAAACAACATAAATATGAAAATGGACACGTTATCCTTGATCGTAATATCAACCACACATCACATAAGTCTTAACAAAAAATTGAAAGTTCAATAAAATGAATGCTAGAATATGATTTAAATCAGCAGGAATCGGATATATTAATTTAATGTTTAAAGCATGAACTTCTAAATAGGAGTGAAACTGCCTGAAGATAATTTTTGAAATTCCGCAGTAATCGTCCTATTCAAATCTGAATTTTTTTGAGGTTACAGTAGTATGAGTGAGGACCAAACATTATATTTATTGATATGTTGAAGGAAATAAAATCACTCAAAGAAATAATATAAGCACAAGTGAAAGACCCAACAATTACTAAATAGAAGAAATTAATTAAACAAGAGACAAGAGGTAGGACACTTTATTCAATAACTCAAAAACTCTTGAATTTCTACACTCTATTTGATTACCTCACAATCTAAGAAAATATGTAGCAACCACCCCTATTTATAATAGTACATAACCAAATTAAACTAGGACTAGAAAACCTATTCCTATATGAACTAGGACAAACAAATCCTAATTCTAATTAGACATGATATAAATAAATACTAAAAATATTAAATCCTAAACAACTAAGGATTCCTACTCCAACTTTGAATTATTATTTCCAACGTATGTGAATATATGATGGAATAAGTAAGAAGGTGTACATTAATGTAAAAAAGATGTCAGAGGTACTTTCGGGACAATCCTCTATGGAATGGAGGAAGGAAGAATGACAAAAATGTTTTGATATAATTGGCCAACAATAGATCAATAAGTTATTTTCATGACCATCAATTTAAAATTGATTTTCATATGAGTGCTTGCAACAACTCGCAACATCATCCATTACATTGCTTAAATGATGTAGAAGTCTATGAAATTAAGTATTCACCAAATATGAATGATTGTTGATGTGACGATATTCTCATCTAGCTTATATATTGCTTATTTATCTTCAAATCATGCAGAGTAATGAGTTGATAGTTTTAAGATTTTATTATCATGTTGTCATGACATACATTATGCCTATTACTACCTTAACTTTGAACAAGAAAAATTTGAGCAATCTACTCCTTATGTCATTCCATCTTGCAATATTATCATCTCAACCCCGCACACCCAAAACTCTTCCGGAGTATATAAATAAAAGTTGCTTGAGATTAATAAAATATCTAATGGATGTACGTCTAAATTGAAGTGGAACTTCCTTACGATAATCATGTTTGAAAATTTAGACATATTTTCTATCTCTTTTAAGAAAGCACCACAGAGCAAGCTTCACTAGCAGCAAATTGAAAGCGATACCAACACCAACATAAATAAATCCAACACACAAGAAGGGAATGGAGTTCAAATAAATCCAGATCAAGCCATGAATCGAGAAGCATAATTGAGAATTATATAGAGCTTAGCACCAATGAGTTTGCCTTCATAGGAATGCTCTACACCCTACATAGATAAAGCTTGAAAAAATATTGGGACAAGACAAATGATACATCTAAGATATCAAATGATACATATTTATCTCAAAGTGAGTATGCATTGACAAACGCAACAAATATTTCAACCAACTCAAACACAATCTTCATAGCTAGAATATACAGTACATCATTTTACTTGAAAATACAACTAGTTCAGTAAGCCTCTAACTCTACTGCTAACTAGTCAACTACTTTAGATTTAAACCAATCAAATAAACAAGATAAAAATTAAATCATGTATAACAGCATTGGTGTATCTTGTTTTTATGGCATTATTCAAGGCCTCGAACATTGTTCACCGTTCAATTATCTGTACATACAAATCAAATATATCAATAAGATAAATGTGGTACGTTATATTTGACTGATTAACTTATATTAACAGTTGCACATGAAATTCATATCAAATAATACCTAGGAAAAAGTAATCTACCAACATTAGAAAAAATCTATCATATTTTGTAATAATGAGAAATTCGAAACTAAATCAGATTAAAAAACATCGGAAAAATGATACTGAAAGAAAAGAGCGAAAAATTAACGCAGCACCACCACAAAAATTCGCCGTGTACGGAAGCAGAGAGCCTGTTAATAAGGTTATGCCTTGGCTCGACAATCTCATGTCTCCGTCGACACTACTATTGTCAATAATTAAATCACTATGAAGATGGATTCCCCAGTGCCATGTTCAAATAACACCATAAAAAGGCCCAAATTTTGACCAAAATCAACAGCTCAATCGAAATATTTAGTTAGCTCCTTCACGTGTGTTCGGTTTACACCGCCACCAACGACATAGACAACAATATGTCATTTATCTCTATGGGGATTGAGTTATTTTACGGATGAATTTGAAAGAATGGAGACTGATAAGGGTTTAGGGGTTTTACCAAAGAGAACTAGATTGTGAGAAGAGTGTCTATTAGACTGTTTATTTATTTTTTAAAAATCTTTTGTAACTTGTCTAAATTTCTTTTTCCTTAATAAAGTCACACAACATAGTATCTGGGATGAGATTTTTATTTATTTCGGAATTAGATTTAGTCCCTTCTTAATTTATAAAATAAAATTGAGAATGAAGGACCAGAAAAATATATTATCCCAATAAGTATACATATAAGGATCAGTTCTTTTAACTCGTCCCTAAATGTTGGTCCCAGAAAAGTCTTTTTTTTGTAGTGTTTTGTATTGAAATTATATGTTTTGATTAGCTAAAATGTGTGGTATTGTTGTTTGTAGATTAATATTTACATAGAAATATTATTATTATATATACAATTAAAGAATTAATTCAAGTTAATAAGATGTTAGCATATGTTTGCAAATATACCTTGGATGTTGTTTTTAAAAAAATATTTGTTAGTTTTAAATTTAAATAATTTAATTTAGAGTTTTAAAATATTTTTAGTACTGTTGAAAAGTAGACAATATTTCTTTCTTCTATTTTATAAAGATTTTGTTTTTCTCTTTTTTTACAAACTTCGATATTATTAAAGTGAAAATAAAATTAAAAAATTCACTATTAAAAATTTTGAGTGCATTAAACAAAAGGTGCAGTAGTAGCTTGAAAGTTCTACAACCTCATACTCAATATTCAAAGTTTGTTCCCCTAATATAATAATTCATTTTACTACAAATATCATTCTCAATGCTCGAAATTCTAATAATCTCACGAGGATGCAAATAGCTTGAAATGAGACAATCACCAAAACTTTATGTGGTGGTTGGGTTATCACTTTTCAATTGACTTTGAACCTCCCTGCAAGTTAAGATGGTATTATTAGAACGAGGCGGGATGATTACGTCTTTCGTAAGTGTAAATTCGATTTTTATTATCTTTTTTTTTTCCTTTAAAAGAGAGAAATTAAATAACATAGGATAAAAATTATAATAGTCAAACATATGGAATAAACGTACAAACGAGGTACCAACATAAGTGAAGATAATGTTACATGTTTCACAACTATAACTCAAAATGAGTTTAATTATATAGTGTGTCTGCTAGATAATTTAATAACATGGTCATTCTTCTGAATTGAGGGTACAATAGAGTTCATTTTAAGATGCACTCAGTCTAAGAAGTCTTGTTTTAAATTCCTGGATATGTTCAGTCTAATCTTATCGTAATCCCATTCATGCAGGGTGTGGGGGATGGCCGCATCCCAATTGATGTGATATAGGCAGTGTATTTCGAGATAAGTATTAGTGATTAATTTCACGATTTGAACTCGTGATTTATAGGTTATACGAAAATAACTTTATCGTTACTCCAGGACTCAACTTAAATAAAACGGCATGGACGTTGATTAATTCAGGCTCTCAAATCTAATTCAGATTAATTCGATCTCATATAGTACTTTATGGTCCTGAGTATAAGTACTAATATTTTCGAAGTGTACAACTTAGTTTGATCCTGTTTATTCATAGATCTTGTTTTAAAAACTTAAAATAATACTATTTGAAAATGACTTTAGATAAATATTTACTTATCAATTGATCTTTTATTTCAATTTAAAATTTAGAAAATAGGTCTTAGAAGTTTATATTTGGAATTTTGATTTAGTTTAATTGTTTTTTTCTTTTCTGGCAAAAAAATCTAGCTAGCCGATTTGGTAGGATAAGATTAGATATGAATTATATGACGTGACAACTTAGTGGACATATCAATCCATGATGGATTAGAAGATATTTTAATTTCTTTAGTTTAATATTTTATCATCAATAAGATATTGTCACCTTGCATGTATATCTATGGGCGGCTAAAGAATTCCAGGCACTATTAATAAAGTAATAATAGTAATGTTGATATTTTTATTTAAATCGAGAATTTATCAAAAATAATTTTTTTAATTTTTATTAGATAAGAATAAGATAAGGTAAACATTATTCATCCTAAATGTCACTCATAAGATTATATTATCTATTTTCATAAGATAAGAATAAAATTATATATGCATTACTCATTTTAAATTTCACTTGTGAGATTGCACTGCCTATATTGTTATTATTATTATGATTAACAATTAATTATTACTCTACTATAAAGAAACCATAATATGCCCAAGTCCATGGTTTAAGGTAGTATTAATCTAATTTAATAATAAAATAATGTCATTGTTTTTTTTTTCGTTAGAGATAATATTAACAATTTAAGGTACGCTCCACCATAAACCGATTGACTGTTTTCTTCCAGCCCTATAAAAGAGACTCAGTTTTTCCACTAGGTTTCAACTTTTACATACAAGTTGAGTGAAATTAAGTGTCTATTTGGTTTAATTAAGAAGTTAATTAGCAAGAAAGCAGATTATTATGGGTTCTCTTATGGCAGGTTGGGACTCTCCTGTTTCTGATCCTCAAGCTAGTAAGTTCCCTTTTCTTTAATTAATTGATAAATTATATTACCCATTTTTCTTTCATTTTATTAAGTTTATAAATTAATTATTTCTTTGTTGGATTTAATTTATAGTGAAATATCGAAAAAACAAGTCATTGACAAAGGAAGAGATAGAAGCATATTGGAGATCCAAAAAACAGATAGAAGAAGAGCATCAAAGATATATCTCTATGCTATCCCCTCAAAGTCAAAAACAGGTATACATACTAATGTTTTCTACGGAGGCGGATTCAAAATTTTTAGTTTAAAGCAAAATTATTGAGTTCTATCGAACTCGTAATTATAAGAATCGCTTAGTGATTCTCTTTAATTAACAAAATATGGTGTATATACTAATTGTTTTTGGCTGTTTTAATTGGAGACAGGCAAATATTGTATTTGAGGAGGCAGCTAAAACAGAGGAAGGAAGATTAAACTCTGAAGGGCTTTCTGATTTGTCAAGTGAGGAGAGTTTGGATCAACTAATCAAGAAAAATGGATGGTAATTATACGTATTTAATTATTGCTTCTTGGTGATGATCTTTACTACTCAGTACTCCCCGTCCAACACTATTGACTTGGCACACACCTTAACAAACAATAAATAATAAAGGTAATTTTACAATATCATCCTTTGGATATAATGAATTTCATGCTTTGGGAAATACATTAGGTAATAAATAGTATTTAACCGCAGGGGTAAAATGGATACAAGGTGATAAATTATTCATTGATTTTTTAAATTAGACAAGTATTATTAGACATCTATTTTTAGTAAATGGATAAGTAAAGATGAATGGAAGGATTACTAAAATAAATGTAATTCTAGCTCAATTCACATTCATAAGAAAAATAATAATAAATAAAATATATAATTTACTAAGTTAATCCTATTAGGGAGAATTGCCCAAAACAAGACAAATTTGCCTCAACATCATATAATGAGACAAATAAATTAAGAATTGAGTAGTTATGGCTCAGGTATCATATTTAAAAAAAAGTAATAAAAATTAAGTATAATTCAAACTCAAAAATCAGCGCTAGAGGAAAAAATTGTCTTAGCCATATACGGTAACAAATTTGACTCTCTCCAATCGATGAGGGATTCAACTACACTAGCCCAACAATTTCTTTAGCAACATAATCCTAATTTTTTTTTTTAAAAAAAAACTAAACTTAGCAACATAATTCATGTCTAATTAGTATGTACATTGATTAAACGTTTAATTATATATCGAATATATATTTGTTGATACATAAATTATTATGGCTATACGAATAAAATTATTTTAGCCGACTGACTAATATTTTTTTTTTAAAATATGTATCTGATATTAAATTATTGGAATTGCAGGTGGATAAGTAGCAATTGGGCACATTTGAATGAGCCACCAGTGAAAGCACCAGAAGGTGCAGCTTACAAGTACGTTCCACAATTTCACGTAGCTAACATGGCTACAGAGTCCAACACTAAACCCGGTCCAACCGGAATCAACGCTTGATCCATCGTTTTGGAATTTAGACCGGGTGCTAGTAGTTACTTTTTTTTTTGTTAATTTTAATATCTGATGACGAGTTATTTTTAATTTAATTTGTGAAAGTGTCTGTCTATGTATATAATGTTAATATTTGAAGTTGGTATTTTTGGTTGTAATGCTTGTATTGTTGGGACATACATGTTGTAACTTATTTTTTCATGCTACCTACGACAAAGGTTTTATATATTTTGGTAATGATATTATGAACTATGCCATAACTTGGATTGAATGATTTCCTCATCTCAGGCTTTATTCATCCATTTCTAACTTTCTAAAGTTACCCTCTGTTTTCATACATATATCGAGTTGGCAATTCTATGTATGGCCTTTTTCATATCCAACCGAACCATTATATATGTACGTTATATTGGGTGCATGTGAACAAAGCTCAAATAGGGCAAATGGGGCAGCTCGGTATATTAAAGCTTTCGCTATGTGTAGGGTTGGGATTTCCTTAGAATTTTAAGTTGGAAGACTCGGGCCATTTCAGTAATTACAACTTCCAAGGTCCAGTGCATAAAATGTTGTTGATGGCACAACCAAATTCTTAAGAAGGCCAACTCTTCCAATTACTCAAATCTATTTTGATCAAATGGCTGAGAAAAGCAAAATTTTGATCATTGGAACCACTGGGTGTATTGGAAAATATACGGTGTTAGACAGGGTACACTTAATTCTAACCCTGTTAAGTCTAAACTTGTTGAGAGTTTCAAGAATTTGGGTGTTACTATTCTTCATATAAGTTAATTTCATTTTTACTGAAATAAGGCTAAATTAAGATTGAAATGAACTTTATTTGCAAATATTTTATCTATCGGAAAGAGTCTCTCTACCTTCAGAAGGTAGAAATAAGATAAGGCTGTATACACTCTACCCTTCTCAGACTCCAGTTGTGAAATTACACTGGTATATTGTTGTTACGCAAGTATTAATTAATTTCTTGTTATAAATAGGGTGATTTGTATGATCATGAGAGCTTGGTGAAGGCTATAATAGTTAAAACAAGTGGATGTGGTGATATCAACATTGGGTACGATGCAATTGGCTGATCAAGTTATATTAAGATCATTGCTGCGATCAAAGAAGTTGGCAATATTAAGGTTAATAAGTTGTTTCTTAATTTCAAAGCGAAACTTTAATGTGAGAGAAGCAAAAACCGAAATTTCCATTCAACATACCCTGATTTTGTCATGTATCACAAATATATACATTGTTTTAGGCCACAAGAGATGTTCTATCACAAGAGGTAACATATATAAAATTGAAAGGAAAAGAGGGTAGAAAATAAATTGTCAAATTATAAAATGAACAAGGCATTAATTTTTTTTCCTCTTTTAATTTATCCTTATTGTTCCAAGAAAGCATATAATCGTTAGTACTCAAAGTCAAATTCCCATTCAAGGAAAAGATAATAGTAATTTAGTCAAATATTCATTATGTTTAATCCTCAAATAATTTTTTTAATCAGTGTACTGAAACTTTAAGAGGGTTCAGATTGACAATTGAGTAAAAATTCATTGGTTTTTCCCCATGAAATGCAAAATTCGATTTTCATCAATCTCTCTTTTGCCTCTTTTCTCTATTTCAATTCTGATCGATATTCATTCACGCAAGCTACAGTCTAATGACCTGCTTGACATGTTGCATTTTGTGATCTTTTACTTTAGTTTGAGAATTTTGAATAGTCGATACCCGATGTTAATTTCCAATTTAAATGTTAGCTCTAAGTTTGAGACAACTCATCAGATCAGTTCAACTATTACTACTTATAACCTGTTATTCGGACAGATACTCACCATTTATCTATTTCACACTCCCAAAGCAAATTTGAATTTCTTCCTTCATTTTCCTTTCTTTCCATATCGAGCCACTCACATTTTCAACCAAAAAATAAAAATAAAAAAGGTCGAGATCATGGCCTCTAGATGTGATCATATTCACACATATATTTCCATTTCCATTTCTCACAACATCACTCTCAATGCCAACATTACTCGCCCAAAAATTGAAGTACTTTACACGTAATGCTGATGAACAAGCAATCAATATCATCCATGTTTGTACCCTTATATCAGGCTTCATTCATTTCTATGTTAATTGTTACCCAATATTTTCCACCGTTTGGTTCCATATATGACCTTTTACCTAACCTATAGTTTCATATATTGAGTAATAACCAAAGTTTTTTTTTTTTTTTCTTCATATCCAATCAAACTAATTTGCCTACATTTTATTTGCTTAAAGAATCCTGTATAATCCAATGTGATAATCCGAATGAAATGCAAAATTCAATTTTCATTCTCTTCCGCCTCTCTTTTTTGTCTCAATTTTGATTGATTAGTTTCTTTTTTCACGTGCTATGGTCTAACAACCTTCTTATCGTATTGTATTTTTTGATCTTCTGCTTCAGTTTACAAATTTTGTATAGTCGAGACACGATGTTAATTTCATATATCAATGTTAGTCCTATGTTTAGAGCAGTCCATCAGATCAGTTCAACTATTACTAGTTACTGAAAACTCATTATTTGAATACGTACTCACCATCTGCCTATCTCACACTCCTAAAGCAAATTCAGATTTCTTCCTTCATTTTCCTTTCTTTCCACTCAAGCCACTCACATTTTCAATCAAAATAAAAAAAAAAGGTCGAGATCATGGTTTGGTGAGTGGTGGGGTTGCTCTACATGTGATCATATTCACATATATTTCCATTTCTCACAACATCACTCAATTCTAATAACCTGCATTCAGCTATTATCAGCCTTATATCATGTTTCATTCATTTCTAACTTCTAAGTTATACCCTATATCCTTCACTATGGGTCATGCATTACAAAATTGGCAAATTCCATATATGACCTTTTACCTAACCTATAGTTTCATATATTGAACAATAACCAAAGACTTCTTCTCTTTTTTTTTCATATCCAATCAAACTAATTTGCCTACATTTATTTGCTTTAGAAAAGTCCTTGTATATTTAATCTTTGTAGAAGACCATCTAATGGTCTTTGTTTGGCGCTCACTTAAGCTAGATATAATTATGCCTTGCGTTGAAAAAATAATGAGTATTCTACGTATTATTGTTTCTAATGTTGATAATAATCTACTTTTATTTCGATTTTATACAACTTATCTCCCATCTCATTGCTCTAATTAACTAATAAACCTTTATTTTGTCCTGAAATATTTAAACAAACTTGTAGTTGATTAAAATCAAATAAACAGATTTGACTATGTTATTCTCAGAGACCATGTTAATATTATTTGTATCGTTTCGATTTTATTGAAAGTCTCCGATGTGACTTTTGATCGATTTACACCTACGGCACTAAAATTCTGAATGCGCTTTTATAGTGGGAATTTATGTTTTACACAATTTTTTACATTATGATCACTTAAGAAAATAACTACGAGTAACATTCACAAAACATGAAATGAGTAGGATAACCTGTTGTAACAAGTTTAAATCTAATTATAGTAGTATATAAATATTATTTTCTTATACTATTAGTACATATATAAATCTAATATTTCCTCCGTCCATTTTTACTTATCTACTATACTGAAAATAGATATCCACTTTTAGTTGTTCTAAAAATCAAAAGATAACTAATCACTTAGTTTCTAATTTATCTTATTATTAACAATAGTCCCAAAATATTAAATTTATTATTATTATTTTTTTTTTTTGATAAACGTGGTGCCTGGGCTAGCTTTCGCGCACCTCGACTAAATCCACGAAATATCTGTCACCTCCCACCAGCAACAAATATCAGGGTCAGGACAGATGGAAGAATTACATAGTATGTTTGCCTTTGCTAGGATTTGAACCTGACAACCCACTTCATTGGCCACTAAACTACATCCGTGGGTGCATATTAAATTTATTATATTTAAAGAGTAATATAGAAAATTATCATTTTATTTATTGTCTTTTAAGAATGAGTAAAGTTAATACTAAACAAATAAAAATAGACGGAGTCGCTGACATTGAGGAGTATAGTCTGGTGAGCTGATGCTCCTCAAAGCAAGCAAAGACAATTTTGGAGAAGGTTAGTTGGAAAAGTGAGGTCATTTTGGTAATTACAACCCCCTACCTCATTGCATAAAATGATGTTGCCTCAGCATGCTGTGATACACAACACAAACCAAATTCTTGAAAAAGGCTCTTTCAAATTCTACATCCACTCAAAATCTTTAAGCTTTATTTGATCATCAAATGGCTGAGAAAAGCAAAGTTCTTATCATTGGAGGAACTGGCTATATTGGTAAATTTGTAGTGGAAGCAAGTGCAAAATCTGGACATCCAACCTTTGCTTTAGTTAGAGAGACCACAGTAACTGACCCTGTTAAGGGTAAAATTGTTGAGAATTTCAAGAATTTAGGTGTCACTATTATTAATGTATGTTATTATGGACTATGGTGCACTTTTTAATTTCCTTTTTAGGAAAAAATTAAGATTGAAATAAAGTTTGCGTGCAAGTATTTATTTTAACTTGTTGTTTTTGGAAAGGGTGATTTGTATGATCATGAGAGTTTGGTGAAGGCTATGAAGCAAGTAGATGTGGTGATATCAACTGTGGGAATGATGCAATTGGCTGATCAAGTTAAGATCATTGCTGCTATTAAAGAAGCTGACAATATTAAGGTTAACTAATTGTTTCTTATTTTTAATTATTTGAGCATACATTTAGCATGAGTACTCTGTCATTTCTATCTGTATTTCTGGTTTTCATTCGGTATCTGGTACCCGCATTGGGTCAGGAAAAATTTTGATTCTTGTTGCATAAGATCAATTTAGGGGTGGGGGGTGGGGGAGGGGGATGCTCCTTAACGGACTTGAACCTGAAACCTCTGGATTCTCATTGATAGTACTTTGTTGTGTAGTTGCTGAACATATATAATTAAAAGATGTAGCAGAGGACAGAGGGGGATAATGAAATACTAGATTCTAACCTAAACCATTCTCAAAGGAGTAGTATGGGGATCTTGATTACAGTAATCGTTGATGAAATTCTTGAATTTATAGATCACATTTGACTTAGAGAATATGAACTATCAAAGGGACCTTAAATTTATGTTGCTTGAACTCTTCAATAATGTTGATGGTTGCATGTTCCAAAAGTAGTGTATTTTGTGGAGGATCCAACACGGGTGCGGCAGAATATTTGGAGAGTCCGAGCAGCATAGCCTCCAATTAAGAGAGTATTAGTCTCGTTGGTTTAACGTATAAAATGAGTTGGATTACAAACTGTTAACATGGCCTACTGGGAACATCTTGATCTACATAGCCAAGTGTATAACAGAAGAATGCAGAAAGTTTGCATAAATGATTCAATTTTAGAAGAATATTTCTCAAGAGAATCTGAAAATGATCTAGATAATGTGTTCACTAGCTAAATTATCTTGTACTTAAAAAAAATTTCAGAGATTCTTCCCTTCTGAATTTGGTATGGATGTCGATAACTTGAATGCTGTGGAGCCAGCAAAGTCTACATTTGCTGTGAAAGTCCAAGTCCGTAGAGCTATTGAGGCTGAAGGAATTCCTTATACTTACGTTGCATGCAACTGTTTTGCTGGTTATTTCTTACCAACTTTGGTTCAGCCAGGAGCCACTGCTCCTCCTCGAGACAAAGTCATCATTCCCGGAGATGGAAATGTTAAGGGTACGTCGAAAAAGATTCCTTATCCCCAGCCACCAGTGTTAGGTGGCAACTCCATTGATTTGAATTTGGCAAACGTGAAAACAGAATAGAACAAGTTCATGACTAACTTTCTCATTTTTTTTGTCTACCTTTTTTCTTCTTTGTTCTGTTTGTCTGCAGCTGTATTCAATGAAGAACATGACATTGGCACCTACACCATTAAGGCTGTTGATGACCCGAGAGCGTTGAACAAGACCCTTTACATCAAGCCTCCCAAGAATACCTTATCATTCGACGAGCTGGTGGCTATATGGGAGAAATTGATTGGTAAAACTCTTGAGAAAGTCTACATCCCAGAGGAGCAAATTCTCAAAGACATCCAGAGTCAGTAATCTTTATCTTTCATCTTTAATCAAGATTGTTTCTCTCGATTTAGCATTGGTAACCCTGACATTGGATATTGTATACTGTTGCAGCATCTCCAATGCCAATCAATGTCATACTAGCAATCAACCACTCAACGTTTGTGAAGGGTGATCAAACCAATTTTGAGATCGAGCCATCGTTTGGTGTTGAAGCCTCAGAACTTTATCCAGATGTCAAGTACACCACTGTGGAGGAGTACCTTAGTCACTTTGTCTAAATTTTTCACATTGGATGTCTCCGATCGCTCAAATAAATTGTTAGATGATGAGTGTTGTCAGACATTTTGTCCGGAAGTACGAGTGCCTGTTAATTGTGTCATCGGAGACAGTAATGGTATCTTTTAAGTCTCTTTTTACCGTCCATACTGAGTACTATAATGGAACTACAGAAAATGGAAGACGTTTATGTCTTTTTCCTTTTGCATTGTTGCTCTACCATTTGTGCCAGATTTTATGCTGTGATGTAATATGAAAGAGTCTTGTTGTCAATAAGGATCAATCAAAGAGGACTCTTTACTGTTAATATATGATGCTCGCTTATTTGAATCTTCTCTAGTTTTCTTATGAATTCACATAGCATACGGAACATAATCAACGGATCATTTGCTCTAAAATCTAAAGAATTCAAACTAACACATCCAGCTTTCAATCCCTTCCGTTTATAGAATTCAACATTTATGATATATTTTCCGTTTTGTTTTTCTTTTCCTTTTTTCTTTCTCAATTGAAATACTTGCACACCCATGGTGGTTAGTTTGTATATATCCTCATATGAAATCACGTCAAGCACACCCATTTTAGGTGTAATTTCATGATACCACATTGTGGTGTCAATTTGGTATGATGATTTTAAATGATGAATTATTGCCCTACCATTATCATTCATGCTTTAATCATACTCCAGGAAATTCTTCTGCTTTTTCCCAACTAGTTAGGTAAACCCTCCAACTTCACCTAACTTTTGTTAGGAAGAATGTACTACTTCGTTCTAGAGTGGACATTGATCCTTTCTTCAGTATAGGAATCCTTTACTTTTACTCAAACTTCGTCAATCCTCATTGCCATTATTGTTACATTGGAAAGGAAGTACAAATGAAAAAGAAGTTGAATAGAAGAAAATGAATTAACCAATTGCTTCTGTACTATAATAAATGGAATTGTTGCTGTACATTCAGTAGATATATTCACAAACCATACTGTCCAACCAATCCCTGCCAAAATAATGCAAGGACCACCCTGTCTCAATGCCCAAGTAGGGCTGCCTACTGAATTTCTTGAATCAAAATGTACACCTTATACACTATGTTGCTCGGATCCGGCAATGGTACGACAGTATTTTTAGAGAATCCGAGCAACATAGCTTATGAGTAATAGCTTAACAACAGTTTCATCTCCCATAACCTCGTCGTCCACGAGGCAGACCATGTCCCCGGCGCTGTTGCTAATGGCGGTGTCGCCGAGACAAGCGCCCTCCTTGGCAACAACCCCATCACTTTTCCAGCCTTTATTCTCTCCTTTAGCTCACCTGCAAAAAGAGAGATTAATAACTTCAAGCTTGATCATAAGACCATATTGCTAGAAAGTGAAGAAACAACAACAACATACCTAGTGTAGTCCCATACAATGGGGTTTGGGAAGGGTAGAGTGTACGTAGACCTTACCCCTACCTCATAGGTAGAGAGGTTGCTTCCGTAAACCCTCGGCTCAAGGAAAAAAAAATCAAAGCAATCCAGAAAAAGAAGTAACGGATGTCAAAGCATAACAAAACATGTTGAACAGTAACTACAACAAAATAACAAAGGAAGTGATAGAAACATTTTAACAATTTCCTTACTTGTGTGTTTGATAACAAAAAACTCTCCATTGGCTTTAGCAGTAGCTGATAAACGGACAAGAATAGGAGTAACAATGGTGAGAACAGCCCAAAAAAATAAAATCAAGATAACTGTTCTCCCACTCATTTCATGGAGAATTATTTTCAGAAAGACATTGAAAGAAGGATTTTATATATGTAGTAGAACTATGTAGTAGTTACGTACTACAAGAAGACCTTTTATTACTTAGCTGGCCATGTTTTATGAACTAATGACATTGATGATACTAAAGTATGAACTAATGACATTGATGATACTAAAGTATTCCAAACTACTACGAATAATGCCCAATTGGACGTGTATAATATGTATAAGTAAACTCGTTTGTTATAAAAGTCAAATACTATAATGATAATTTTGTTATTTTCTTTGTTTCGGTTGTTAGGAAGTTGTTATAACTTACACCAATTAGGTGTTTATGATTAAGTATCCACGTGGCATATCATCCGATGTCCCTCCTAAGTACGAAGAAGGGTGGGTTCGGTAGACGATTGCATCATTTAAAGTTCAATTTTGACTCTAATTAAGGGGGAGAGTTGATATCAATCTCACGTCTTGTTATCAGATAACAAAGTAGATTTCACCCCAGAACCCTTGGTTGGCCGAGGCATCCAAGAGCGAGGAACTCCAGTGCCGGCAACTTGAGCACTTTTAACACGCGAACAGGAAAGATCCCTTAGAAAGTCAATAATATTTTTTTACGAGTGAACACCCTAAAAACAGTAATAAGAAATTGGTTGGTTTCCTCAATGAAGTACACAATACAAATTTTGCAGCATGTGTTGGTCCTCCAAGGCCCATTTCTATAATATGGAAATTTCAAATTAGCACATACTGTTATGTTAGTTATAAGACTTAATGAGATTTGAGCAGACAACTTTCACGCGATAGCACAGGATGTATTTGACTTCTTTACGATATGTAGTAGCAAATAGAAAAGGACAGTTCAGTGCAGAAAACTCTCGTTGTGCATAAGGTTTGCAGGAGAATGGCTGCATCACATACGGTTTGTTGTAAGTATAGCTCAACATTCAATCAGATACATCATTCATTCTTTTTAAAGCATAAAGGCCAATGAATAATATTAGATAAAAGCTAGGAAAAATGTATATAACATAGTTTTTCAAACAAATCATAAGTTCACGTGCACCATAAATTGAACAGAAATTTGTTTATAGTCTTACTTTATATTTTTGCAATAGGCTATTTCAGGGCTTATGTCGCTGGGGAGCTACCGATAATCAATTTAGGATATTTCAAGTTTCCACCAAAAATTTTGTGTATAGATTTCCAAAGCTTTTGTATGTTAATGCATTTTCAAGTTTAAAAGGAGTGACCTATGACAAGAATAAATATTTTACTTAATTTCTCTTTTATTATTTTAAAAGGCGGAATAAAATGAAATTTCACCGATGTGTATATGATCAATAGGCATTCAGTAGAAAAAATTGAGAAAAGAGTTCTTTCATTCAACTAAAAGCTTCAATCAACAGAATTTTAAGACCAGCTTAACGAAGAAATTAGCTAGTTAAACATGTAGATATTTATTATTTACACTTTTTATAACAATCTTGTTCGAGTAAACTTATCAATCATCTAATATTGTTTATCTCTATTGTAATTTGATTCATTGACCACTATCCTCTATTAATCTAAATAATTTTCTACATTCAGATACTTCCATAATGGAGAATAACTCAATTGGAAATAAATTCACTACTTAAAAGTAAGAAAAACCTTAAAATTTTCTAAATATGCCCCCTTTAAAAAGTCAAAAGAAAAAATAATTAAAGAAAAATATTATGCCAATTTTACCCCTTTGGAGGCCCTAGGCAAGGTGGTGTTCGCCATTCAGCCCTACTGGCATTACTGTTGTGAAAGCCTGATTTCTCAGTCCCACCAATCGTCTCTGTTGTGTTTAGCTGACTGCACAGCCCACTGATCAGAAGAAGAGGGGTAAAATGGGAACCCTTGGGAAAGCAATTTACTCCCTTGGAGCCATCGTTCGTGCGACCGGCCAAGCAATTGATCGCGTCGGCAATCGCCTTCAAGGCAGCTCTTACTTAGAAGAACACCGTAATTTTCCTTCTTCTTAATCCTAGATCTCACTTATGTGTTCTCCACAACGCTTGTTTTTACCCATGTTTTAATGTAATATTGTGTTTCGGCTTGTTTATGTTATTGCATTTCATTAAGTTTTGGAAAAAAAATGGGTAGGATTTGGAGTGTGGAGATTAGAACATCTGATTTTCAGTGTGAGGACATTTAGGAAATGCTCCTAATTTTAATAAAAATTGCATAGTTAGGCACCTAAGGGTGTGGCTTAGTGGTCAATGACGTAGGTTGAGCACCATGAGGTTTCATCTTCAATGACAAAAAAACTAGGTGATTTCTTTCCATCTGTCTAGCTTTGGTGGACAGAGTTACCTTGCTGGTTAGGGGTGGCAGGTATCCCGTGGAATTAGTTGAGGTGTGGGAAAGCTGGCCCGGATACCAAGGTTTTCCAAAAAAAGAACTGCATAGTTAGAAGTTAACTAAATAATTTTATTCATTAAGCAAAAAAAGATTATTTAGTTGAAGAAACATTGTGTGACTCCTCATTTAATACAAGTAGTATTCTTTTCAAGATTGTGAAAAACAGTCTTGTGAATGCCCAGTTCTTCTGCTCATTATTGGAGTTCCTAGAATTGCACTTTGGAATGGGTTTTCAATGCCTGTGAAGTCATGCTTTAGGAAAAAAGAATTTAGAAAAGGGCAGAAAAGGTATTTTGGAGTGGGATTATAATGCATATTCATACTGTTATGCTTATTTGAATTCTATATTCAGTAGTTTTAGCTAACTGATGTTAAGCGGAAATGAAGTACAAGTGAATGGAAGATGTAATATGTAAGAAGTGTCTTTGCAAAGCATCAGAAATGCAGGGGATTACCTTGAGGACTGGTATCTTACAAGATCGCACCGCTTATGCGTATAAAAGTGGTGCTATCTTTTATCAATGCAAGAAACCTGTCAAATGCAGGTAGAGTTAGCTACTTTCTTTAGAACCTATCTGTTTAATGACATTAACTCCCCCTAGTCTAGCTGCAATTAAGCAGATTTTCAAGGACTACTGATGCTTACAACAAAGACTTTAAGGAGTTTATACGACCACCAAGAGCCTATAAAAACAAGTTTGTATGCCCACCAAGAAGTTTGCTGATTCAAATATTTGTGCTTTGAAATGGAGGAAGGATCACAAAGTTGGTGTTAAGTTGTCCCACATCGGTTGTGGGACGTGGAAATGGTCTCCTCATATCTTGGACAATTCTCACCTCATGAGCTGTCTTTTGGGGTTGAGTTAAGCCTAAAATCCATTTCTTATCATGGTATCATAGCCAAACACATCCCAATTTTGGTTTACCCGTTGTACGGCCCCTATATTATGGTATCCATGCTCCGGTTGGTAGGCTTGGGCGTGCGGGGTGGGGGGTGTTAAGTTATGGGATGTATAATTGGTCTCCTTATATAGTGTTGAGCAATCCTCTCCTCATGAGATAACTTTTAGGGTTGAGTTACACCCAAGGTCCATTTTTTATCGTTTGGTTGTTGATTTAAGAGGGACCTGAAGTGGAATTTTGGTACGGATTCTTGCTAGTCTCCATTATGAATTGAGAACCTGATTGCTATGCTAGTTGCTTTATTCTCCCTTCTAAAACACATAATATGCCTACCAAAGAGCAGGATATGATATGTAACATGAATATTAGTCCACTTTATTTTCACTATAACCTGGAGTCCGCAACCTTCAATGCACTTCTATCTCCTTTCTCTCTTGTAGTTTTCCCGTAGTTTAGAGTCCTATATTCTTTTACCTATGTATACTTGAAGGGGAAAAAACATATCTTTTCTTATTTTTTGATAAGGTAAAACTTTATAATTTATATAAGCACCAGCATCAAGAATATCCTGTCATGTACTGTGGAATACCTCAAAAGAAGATCTTACAAGTTGTGTAAAGAGATAATAAGGTCAATCATGGCCAACATCTTGAGTATCATGTACATTTTCAGTACTACTCCAAACAGAAAGCTAAGAAATACAGTGAAATTTAAGACTAGCTATATTCTCCTTTTCATCTTCAAAAATTCTGGAGTCTCTCCCTCCAGATGACCCACCAAATTGTTGCTGGGATTGCATTCCAAAGCCTTGAAAGCTTGCCCCTCACTCCCCTCTTGTGTCAACTTTGTAAAAGTTCCCATGCTTCCGTAGGCGTTGTCCACCTTACGCCCAAAATGTTAAAAAACATGTCCTACAACTGAGCAGTAACTTCGCAATGCAGAAATAAGTGGTTTGTGTCCTCTGGTTGCTCTTCACATTAAAAGCATCAGCTGCAAATGTACATTCCTTTTCTTTGCAAATTAAACCATGTGAGACAAGCATTTCTTACTACTAACTGAATGAACATCTGAATTTTGTAAGGAGCAGAACTTCACCAAACCTTTTTCAAGGCTAATTTGATGTTGCAAAAGTGAGCGAAAGGGTGTAGCATGGCTTGACTGAAAAGATACCATCTTCCCTGCCTTTCCAGCATAAGTTGTCTTTCTTGTCTTCTCTTGTAGAAAGAGTTCCTATTTCTTGGACTAAGATGCATGTCCTTTCTAGTTCCCAGTTATTACAGTTCCTTCTGAAAACGATACTCCATCCGGAGGTAGTGTAGAAATCAGATACTGAGCCATTCTGGTTGGTAGCCATGGTATAAAGGGTAAGGAAAGCCAACTTGAGAGAAGTATGTCCCGACCAAGCATCATGCCAAAAGCTAATCAAAGACATATATTTTCATATTCTTTATCTCCCAAGCTGGTTTCTATAAAAATGAAAATGATAAAGAATCTCTTAAACTGGATTCCTCCCCCCTCCCCTCCAAGGGGGAAAAAGAATCTCCAAAGATCCACAGCAAAGCAATTCTTGATATCTGGTTTAAAAATTTGATACAGTTCTATATATCACACCAAAGACTAAAAATAAAACTACGTAACAGTATTCAGTTCATAGAAACCAATTTGGCTAATGAAGCAGGAAACAAGATTTGGATTATATACAGTCCACAGGTAACCTTAAGAAGATTGCATTATATTGACAAATGCATGAAGACTGAGGATAGACGATCTGAGAGTCATGTCCTGTTGGCTAAAAGGCCAAGCTCTCGTCAATCATATGCATTCTGGACAAGCATATTAGCATTTTTTTGTTCTTCAGATGCTCTGAACAGATCAACCTTAGACTGTTGATATCTGTGTGCGGATTGTAGGCAGTATTATACACTTTGATCTCACATTATTCGTGCCTATTCAGTATCAGATGCTAGCGTGCATGAACTCGTGGTAGGCTATAGTTGAATTTAAGTGATGCACTATTGTTATATTTATTTGTTCTCATATTAATTGCTCCAGTTATGCCTCACTGATCCTTCATGCAACAACTCCCAGATACATTCTCAAACCCCCTCTCTCATTAAAAAAAAAAAAAAAGAAAGAAAATGTATATTATTTAGCCTTCTAGTTATTAGACTCCTTTTGAGTGGTTAAATTTTGATCTTAAACTTGGTTAGTTACACCATCTATGTTTCAGTGTCCAGGCATCGGACTCTCATGAACATATTTGACAAAGCTCCAGTGGTGGATAAGGATGTATTTGTAGCTCCGGGTGCCTCAGTCATTGGAGATGTCCATGTGGGACGCAATTCATCTATTTGGTATGGATGTGTGCTAAGAGGTAAGTATCTTATCACGACATTGTTATTGTTGGATGGTGTGTTTCACATGACAGCTAACATCCTTTTGATCTATTTTGTTTTGGGTTATCGGGGGTTATAAAGTAATAGTTTTAATCAGAAGTCTATGTTTCCATGACCTCCCCATTGTTCTACTGCATGAAAATTTGAAGTTGGTATGATGCACATTATCCATTAGCAAATAAGAGTTAATATTTTGTTGCTTGCTGGCCTTCTATATTCTTTCCTCAATTCCTCCATATGACAGTTAACATAGGGTACTGAAGCTGCGCTATGTGCAGTCCTCTTCAAATAGTGTAGCTTTAATTTAGAACAAAAATCACCCAAGGGGGTTTGGGGTCAATGAAGTGGGTTGAGAACATGAGGTCTGAGGTTCAAATCCAGGAGAGACAATAACACTAGGTGATTCTTCACTAGGTCTCAGGTTCAGATCTCAGCAGAGGAGAAAATGCTAAGTGATTTCTTCCCATCTGTCCTAGCTTAGTGGACAGAGTTACTGGTACCTGTTGTTGGTGGGAAGGTGGCAGATATCCCGTGGAATTAGTCAAGGTGAGCACAAGCTAGCCCAGACACCTCGGTTATCAAAAAAAAAAAAAGGAAAATAGAACAAACTATTTGGAAATTGATCAGCAATTGAATGTTATTTTGTGGGCTTCTTGAACTTGAACAATTTCTCACTTGAGTCACTAGTTTTGGATAAACAACCCAATTTCTGTAGGTCTGTTCCTTCTCTTGGCAGTCGAACATCAATTTCTACGCTTCGATAGATGCTTCATTGAGATAGATCTAGAAACGTAGAATTGTCTATGGATGACCATATCTAGGTGGTATTCCCGCTATGGCTTTCCCTTCTTTCTGGAATGTTCTTATATTTGAAAATTCTTTAACTTAAAAACTTTCTTATAGCCATAAAAATGTCATGGCATGATTTAGACCATAAGTTTAAAGGGTACTTTTGGTATGTGCCGAAGGTCTTTCTCCCATTCAAACACCGCCATATAAAATGAAATGGAGGGAGTATTTCTTGTTTGTCTCAGGTAGAAAATGCAAGCTGAGATGGTTCTGAAAATTCTGACCTTACATGCTAGGAGAATTGATACAAAATCCTTAAGTGAAATCTTCTTTTTATATATTTGGAGCAGACCTCTTGCTATATTATTCTTTTCAATTCCCACAAGACACTTTAGAATGTAAAAGGAACTTTGAATAAATGCATGAAGTACCATTTATATGTTTTTGTTTTAAATTATACAGAAGGACCCTAAAACCTGTCTTACACATGCTTAGTATAGTGTTTTAGCTCATATCCCTTTTCCCTAAACACATAAACAATCAGCGAAAATGTGACGTGTGGTAGTGGTGTTCACATCCCAGTCCAACCTGTTTGGGGAGATGTTTAATTCCTCATCCATGACCCATTTCAACAGGTGGGCCTCCCCTTCCCCTTGTATTTGAGCTCTGACAACTAATCACTTAGGCGAAATTCAACTTTTATTTTGAGTTATTTGTTTCTTTGTTTGTCTATTCCTCCCTTCTCCATCCTTTTTCCCCTTCATGTATCACTAATATGATTATTCGTGGGGGGTGTATTTTGTCAATCATTTCTAATAATTAGTGATAATCCCAACAACTTTAGCGTTTTTTTGTATAGTGTTTATTAGTCGGCAAGAATTTTCCATATTTGCATGCTATATTTTCAGTATTTTAAATTTGTTATGTGCCTTCTCTTTTACAGGTGACGTTAACAGCATCAGTGTCGGATCTGGTACCAATATACAGGATAACTCCCTTGTTCATGTGGCCAAATCAAATATAAGTCAAAAGGTGCTGCCCACCATTATAGGGAACAATGTCACTGTTGGTAAGCATTCCAGTCAACCTTAGCATCAGTTTTGTTGGTTTTATAGATAGTGACTTAAGCTTTCTATAGGTCATAGTGCTGTTGTACATGGCTGCACCATTGAGGATGAGGCCTTTATTGGTATGGGAGCCACACTGCTTGATGGTGTCCATGTAGAGAAACATGCCATGGTTGCTGCAGGGTCCCTTGTGAAACAGAACACAAGGATTCCCTCCGGAGAGGTAGGGTATCCAGTAATCCCCTCATCCCAATGATTGCCTTACAGTAAGTTCATTGTTTAAAAGACGTGGTAGAGGCATTCTAAAATGCGCTGGGTGGGTGAAATTCCATGGAGGTGTTCTGCTCTCCTCTTGAGGCATCTACCTATGTTTGCTGCTACTTGCTAGTAATAACACCCCCACCATTTAAACTAATTGCATGGAGTTTCTCTTTCTTTTGTGGGATTTACTCTCTGGCCCACCAATGTGAATGTTGGATATGTATGTGATAGAAGCAAAGATGTCGGGAACATTATTGGATTATGTCTTTTGTTAGATATTGCATTTGGCAATACTGTATAGTATCATATAGGAAGTTGCCCTTATCTATCTGATCTTGATTGCAATAGGGCTTCAAAATTCGTAGTTTATTACTGCTGCACAGCAAAAGTAAGTCTATTTTGTCCCTAAAGAAAGTGAGTGGGTGAAGAAAGCAGATTCTTGTGGATTACACTTTAGAATTGTTTGATCACCTGCATTACTGCAAAATCTGCTTGCTGTGCAATTCTAAATTTTTTGCTTGCTATGCTATTCTGGATAGGCCAGATACAACTGCGTTACTTATATGTTGTGAAGTCACAAGTAATGTGAATATGAGATCGAAACTTCGACACCCAACTTCTCGCTTACTTGATTGGTTTAATTTTCCGGTAAAAGTTGACTTATCTGACTCTCTTAATTATTGGAGTTCAAAGGAGGTTTAAGACTGTCAAATGTTTCACATGTCTACCAAGTTACATATTTTGTTCTCATTCCATTCCGAATCCCTGTGAATCGCTGGATTTAACACAGCATAAAGCCACATTATGATTGGCTTCTCTGCAGATAGTTATGATGCAACTCACATCTGCTCTCACCATCTAATCGTGAATCTCTATATGATGACACAGGTATGGGCAGGCAATCCAGCTAAGTTTCTGAGGAAGCTAACTGATGAAGAGATAGCCTTCATTGCCCAGTCGGCAACCAATTACTGTAACCTTGCTCGTGTTCATGCAGCTGAGAATTCCAAGTCCTTTGACGAAATTGAATTTGAAAAGATGCTTCGTAAGAAGTATGCCAAAAGTGATGAGGAATATGATTCTATGATTGGTGTTGTCCGTGAAATACCTCCCGAGCTTGTACTTCCTGATAATATTCTCCCTGAAAAAGCTGCAAAGAGCATCGTCCAATGAGATCTGTGCCAGGCAACTCTCTTTTTTGTTTTCCAGAGATTTATTTACCCCGTGAGCATCTGTATGGGATAGTCATGGATATTGGTTGTTGCCCTTCCGAATAATACCAAACTTGTTGGATAGTCATCGGTATGTAAGTGCTTGTAGTCAAGACTTTTGCCCCTGGTAAAGGAACTTACGCCCAAATGCCATATGCATTTGGTGCTTGTAACTCGAGGAATCATTTTCATAGATGAATTTGGTAAATTGTACTTGGAATAACATAGAACATTGACAGCACATTCCAAAAATACTTCTTTTATCAGTTGAAGCATTTGTGTTGGCAATGCCCTTGTGGACTACTACTAATCTGATGGAGGGTAGTCCTATAACTCAAACCACTTTAATCGTGTTTGATCCTGATAAAGAATATCATTTAGTTTAGCAAATTTCAACTCTCTTGAACCTCCTGTTGTATTAATGTCTCTGTTTTCGAGTTTAAAGAATTCTCCTCGTATTTTTGATGTTCTTCAAACCCTTCTATGGTTTGAGATTCCTCCTAATAACCATGCATTATAGAGATCTAAGCCTAAATAGCAGTGTCCATGTGGGAAAATCAATAGCCTAAATTTAAGGCATGTTATTAGCCATATACATCCCAATTTAAAGATGCGTATTGCATGCTTTTCCATATAATAATGTATATTAAAGATGATTGGCTGATTGGGGTCTGAAGAGCCAAAAGATGAGTCAATTCCCTTAAATTCAGCTTGTCTTATTGTGTTATTAAAGTGACAAATTCAATCATTCTCATTTCTATATATGAGTGATTGGAATCTCTTGAATTGTTTGGTTTTGAATGGAGTCATCTTGGTCATGAATCTCTCTTTTGACCCTTCGGCGCATACTTGATTTTCACTTTCTCTATTGTAAGGCCTTTTAGAAAAATATATGTTTTCAAGATCTGCATATTGTAAGGGGTCCATAGAAGATTCCTTTTGGACTACTTTACACAAGTGGTCCACTGACTAGAGAAATGTTATTTTCTACACCATTGATAGTGGGGTCACCTAGATTCGCTGCGGTCTTTCGGAAGCAGCCTCTCTACCTCCACAAGGTAGTGGTAAGGTCTGCATACATTCTATCTTTCCCCAGACCTCACTTGTGAACTTCACTGGGTATGCTGTTGTTGATAGTGGGGTCTTATATTTGACAGAGCAACGGCTCTACTTATGGATTCCATAAAACCCAATAATTTTAAGCTCAGATTCTGTATTTGTGTTTAAGAAAATCCACCTATTAATTTTGCTTAGGTTCTTCGATCTTACTAGAAGACCTAAAGTTTAAAGAAGCGCACATAACGATTTGAACTCTAATGCAGTCTATAGATATAAGGCTAGTATCGAAGTGGTGGGAGGATATAGAGGCAAGTTCATTATCCATCAAGTTTTGAATGGTGGACCACTAGCCCTCGGAATTTCTCAGTTATAAGAAAACTAGCCACTACGATCATCAATCATCTTCTCTGTGTGCCTAAGACCATCTATGATATCCAAAACTTGTAGATTTCTGATTATTTTTACTCCCATTGATGACTTCCTAGCGCTTGATCAGTGAGTTATTACACATTCTTACAAGGGTGGCTGCTTCTAGACAAACTTCCTGGCTGTCTCTGCATCCCTACCTCCTTTATCACTGAGCGGTCATTTAGGGGCATATAGTCTTCATACTTGTATTTTATATAACCTTTTTCTACCACTTGACACTCAAATGGTAAAATCACATTTTATCAATTGGATAAAAATTCAATCAAATGAGAGCTTTCAAATTTGATTGAAAAGAAAGATTGTACAAATATAAGAGAGGCATTATTGAAAGGGACAAAAATCTGAGAGAAGAGCACGAGTTTAGATACGTTTCAGTGAAAAGGCTACATCAACAATGAGATGATCAAAATCCATAAATATTTCAACAAAATTGTTAAAAGTGAAATTTATAGAAAGAGACAAACCACCAAATATCTACTGGTCTATATCTTTACTTTTTAGTTTTTCATATCTTACGTGGATTAGATGAGGTTTTTTTTCTAGATAATTATAAAAGAAAGATTCTTAATATTAGAAAAAAAAAAAGTGAGAAATCATTTGTTCCACCTTGCCCGCACGAGTAGCGAAAGTTATAGAGCAATTTAGTTAGTCGTTGATCAAAGAAAAGTATAGAAGGAAAAAAAAAAAATTATACTTTTTATTTTTTATTTTTTTTCTAAGAAAGAGATCATAGTGATTGATAGTTCTTTCAATTGATCGAATTGAAATTCTTTTGGTGTGTATTACAGTTGAGAATACAAGAATAACATATAGTGTAATTCCACAAATAGATCTAGAAATGGTAGTGTATAAAAAGATCTTACCCCTACAAGATAGAGAGAATTTTTCTAATAGACCTCGGCTTGTGTATTAAAGTTGAGAATTTTTAGATCAATTTAATAAACTTATGACTGGTGAATAAATTTAATTGACGAACATAATTTATGTACCGATAATATAACAACTTATCAAGCATTTGACAAACTCACATGATCCACCACAAATAAGATTTGTTACAAGGCAGATTCAAAGTTAGATTTAGTGCCCGTTTGGATGGGAAACAATTTAGGAGGTACAAAATTTGTAACTTGTCTATCGTTATTTTCATTTGGAACAAAAATATCTACTGGCAAGATGAAGTTTAGCTGGGAATGTAATATTAGCTAGGGTAAAAGTGTTAATACACTTTTATTATACTAAATGTCTTAATTTTATCTCCATTTACTGTACTCTAATTAGCAAATTGTTTTGTATCTGCCGTTAATTTTAACAAAACTCTTTGAAGTATATTGACATATTTAATCCACTCAATCCACGTTGGAGTTAAAAACAAATACGAGACTATCAATAAAGATATAAATGGTTTCAAAATATGAAAGAAGTAACACTAAAATATCTCAAAAAATAAGAAATAAATTTGCGTCTTTATATCAAAGATTTTATTTATGAGCATAACTATAGATTAATGTGACCACAAAATATCAGTAGAAGTCTTAATTCCACCCTTGATAAAATTAATTAGTCAAATATATATCGAAGTTAATTAGAACTATCCAAGAATTCCAGAAGAAAAGACTATAGTTCTACAAAAGATATACCAACTTTGAATTGAAATTGAGTTTTAACCTAAACTTGTTCCAGTTTGCTAAAGTGAAGCACCTTTAGTCCAACTATTAGAATGAACTTAAAAATATTATAAAAAACCGATCGACTCTCGAACCAACGAAAAAACCAATCAATTTGATCCTTGCTTTTTTAAAAAAAAAAATAAAAAATAAATAAAACTTATTGAGCTCGGTCGTCTCTTTTAGCCAAAAGTCGGGAAAATAAAAATGAGAGCTCGGTCAATTTATTTAAAAAGTTTGATTGGAATTCTGTCAAAAAAACAATCGAGCTCGGTCGGTTTCTCAAAATAATAGTTTTTTACCCCACCGGTTATACCAAAAATATTTTTGCGGAGTACTTAATTGACCGAGCTTGATAGTTTACTTACATAAATCCAACAAGTTTATCCCTAATTACTCAATATCCCTACTCTTTGTTGAATTACAAATAATCCATTATTTTATAATTTTTGGATACATAATTAGTATCCGGATACATAATTTTAAAGTTGAGATACATAATTTTGAACTTAAGAATGTAACAGTTAATTACTCCATTTTTTGCTCGGATACATAATTAGCATTCGGATACATAATTTTGAAGTTGAGATGCATAATTTTGATTACTGAGATACAATCATTTCTGAAATTATTTTGGTCGAAATACATAATACATTAACTACACCAAAGGGAGATACATAATTAAAATTATGTAACCAAAAATTTATGGGTTTGTAGATGTATCTGACTTTTTTTTTTTTGAAAAAAAAAAAAGGGATTTAAATAATTAATAAAAAAGATAGGAATTTTATGTAGTTTAATACAGATAAGTTGTGGTGTTATGTAATTTTCCTTTTTTATTTTTCCAATTTTGTGGAACCAAAAAAACGATCAAGCTTGATCGATTTCATTTGTAAAAAAAAATAAATGATAGTCTCCATTACTTTTTAAATTCATTATAGGAAAAAGGCTCAAATATGTCATCGAACTATTAGAAATGACTCATCTATGTCATCTGTTATAAGTTTGGCTCATCTATGCCATCGCCTTTAAAAGTTTGGCTCATCTATGCCACTGCTATTACAGAAAGCTACATTTATGCCATTATTTTGTAATGGTGGTTTTGCCAAATTATTTTTGTCACGTGGCCTCTTATTAGAGGTCAGCGTCACCAAATCCAAATCAACCAATATTACTTAAAATCAAAACTAAAAATCATAACTGTTGAAAAAAAATCGATCCACATCGTTAAAATAAAAATTGGACTCATTAAAAATAAAAATCAGATTCATTAAAAATAAAAATCAGACCCATTGATTGTGTTGGGTTTTTATTTTAATGGGTCCAAATTTTAATTTTGATTTTAAGTAATATTGGTTGATTCAGATTTTGGTGACTTAGATTTCTAATAAGAGGACATATGGCAAAAATAATTTTACAAATCCACCGTTATAAAATAATGGCATGGATGAACCTTTTTGTAACAACAGTGGCATAAATGAGCCAAACTTTTAAATGCAATGACATAAATGAGCCAAACTTATAACAAATGACATAAATGAGTCATTTCTAATAATTCGATAATATATTTGAGCCTTTTCCCTTCATTATACGTTAGTTGAAAAATCATAATTTATTACACTACGGAGTATTTTTTTTCCTTGAAAAATGAAAAGAAAAAACAAGTGGACAAGTAGTGAACAGTATAGAATAAAACATAGATAGGGTGCCTATAAATTGTAAGATTACATAGACAAAGTTGGGAACACAACAGGGAGGAACATTCCATTAGGGGAAAATTAGCAAATTCCCATTTTTCTACAAATTAATTTCATCAAAATTTAGTAAGGAATTATGGGAGTTGAAATTAGACCAGCTACCATTAATGTTGAAAATCATAGTGAAAGTGGTAGCACAGGTGCACCAGTTGTACTTGGACTTCAACCATTTGCTCTTGTAGACCATATTGCTAAAGTGGATTGGTCCCTTCTCTCCCAGATTCCTGGTGAACCTGGTGGCTCTTTCCCAGTAATTCTCTTAATCTTTTCTGCTTTGTTTTTGTTTTTTTTTCAATTTTCTTGATTCTTGATTGGCAATTTATATTTAGTTTTTTATGATAAAGATGAATTCTTTTTGGTTGTTTGTGAATTTTAGGATTTGGGGTTGTCTTGATTTTGCAATAATTGATTTTTTTGTTGTCAATTGCTAAAGAAATTAGATCTTTGAAGCTAATGTTGCTTTAACTAATATATATGGAATAAGAAGAATTAACCTAAATAGCAGCCCACTCGACATCTTAAACTAAAGATGGCCGTCAGATGTATAATGTATGTATAATCCATGTATTCTTAGTAAATAATTTATGTATACTGGCTAGAAAAAGTAAATAGTAAATCCGGCGGGCTATTTGTGTAAAGATCCCGTTTCTCAGCTAGCTCTATGATTTTTCCCCCATTTTTCACAGTTCTTTCTCTGATTCTATTGCTCTTTAGATAGTCTGATTCTCTATTTGTGTATGTGTATATGTTTTTGTCTATGTGTGTGTGTGTGTTTAATTATCCTGTTTTAGTTGTGGGGTAGCTGAGGGTCTTTCAGAAACAGCCTCTCTACCTCCACAAGTTAGGGGTAAGGACCCCACTTTGTGGGATTTCACTAGTTATGTTGTTTTGGTTGTGGGGTGAGACAGGAAGTATGGTAGCTGTGTTTGATTGTTGTTGCTAGAAGCTATCCTACTGCTTTATAATTCCACTGGGATGGCATGGTGACGATGGTCAAAATCCATATAGAACAATCTATTTTTATAGCAAAATCTTGTGTATCGGTAAGAAGACAGCTAAAGAGAGAATGATGCAAACAAGAACCAACCTTTTTGCCGATGAAGTTTTGATGTGTCACGGAATATGAAAAGCAGGTGATGTGTGAGATGATCTCGGTTTCTCCATTTATCATGAGGTTATGTCTTTTGTGGTTCTACAATTGAGCATTATAGGTTGATCATTGTAAAATAATCTTTTGGGTTTCCTACTACTGACACAATCTGAGACTGAAAACGAGGGAATTTGGCTCGCATTTGATACTTTGGACTTCAGGATTGGACAGAGAGGCTGTTTTGGTTCAACAACAACAACATACCCAGTGAATTCCCACGAAGTGGGGTTTGGGGAGGGTAAAGTGTACGCAGCCCATACCAGTACCTCAGATGAAGTATAGAGGCTGTTTCGGTTGAGTTGATAAAATGCATTTATGTTTGGTTCATAAACTTCCCTTTTATCTAATCCATGTGGTTTCAATTGTTAAAAGATTATGTTACTGCATATCTTACCCCATTCTGCCTATGTGCAAACGGTTCCAAGCCCAGATAAAGGATGAAGGCAGTAATAAAACAGTCTAAACTATGATTTCTAAGTGCTGAGTTAGTTGGAATATGAAAGCTGATTTGACACATAGGATTCATATAGTTGACATTGAGGCGTAGTTGGTTGGCTTATCTTGCCCATAACTGGCAGCTAGGAGCGGCATAATGTTTATTAAAAAATGTATGCTAAAATACGAAAACCGTGAAATATTATGTTTGACATGGATGTCCTCTTTCTGTTATAAACAAGACTCTGATCCATTTAGTTTCCTTTGTTAACTGAAGGTTGCAGTTGAAGAGTTGAAGCATATACTCAACGAGCTTAATGCCCATATCCTTCCTTCTACTGACAATGAATCTCTATTGAAGACCATAGCTGGAGGTAGCGTTGCAAATACAATTAGAGGGTTAGCTGCTGGTTTTGGGATTAGTAGTGGGATCATTGGGGCTTGTGGCGAAGATGAAGAAGGTAAATTATTCATGAGCAACATGGGCTTTTACAAAGTGGACCTCTCAAGATTGAGGTTGAAGAATGGAACTACAGCTCAGGTGAACATTGTTGGATATTAGGATTCTGTACACAGATGATCCCGTGGTTTCTAATAATGTGTAATTTGTGATGTACAGTGTGTTTGTCTGGTTGACGAAGTTGGCAATCGTACCATGCGTCCCTGTTTGTCTGGCTCTGTGAAAGTTCAGGTGCTTTCCACTTTCGTCTAGTCAAATTCCTGTGGCTGATGATTCTAATGACGTGTAAATTATCAAGCAAAGTGACCTTATGCTTGTCTTATTATTTCCTTGCTTATCAGGCAGATGAACTGAAAAGAGAGGACTTCAAAGGTTCCAAGGTGAGGGTTCCTACTGGATATTTTGAACTCGTATCTCCATCATTTTTTTAACAACTAGTTATTACAATGTTGTATGTTTGCCCGCTAACAAGTAGAGTTATCTGATCCATTTATGAAATCAATTTAATTACTACCACAAACTTCCTTTCCTGTGTTTGTACACGTTGGAGGACTACTCTGGGGAATTGTCACACTGAAAATTTCTTCACTTATTTGCCTTTGTTTTGTAACAGTGGTTGGTGCTGAGATATGCTATACTGAATATAGAAGTTATTAAGGCGGCCATCAAAATAGCAAAGGAAGAAGGCCTTTTTGTTTCGTTAGATCTAGCCAGCTTTGAGGTAATAGTTCGCAGAGGCTACATGGCATTATTTAAAGTTTGGCATTTTATTTTTGCTTTGAGTTTTTGAAGCAGAAACAGTTACATGTATTCTCAATTGATATATCTTTCGTTCTCTGTATTTGAGCCATAGAAAACAAATTTTATAACATCAGAATTGGAGACATAAAAGAACACATGTCTGAATAAACTCAAATTACATCGTTTCTGTTGAATATGTCTGATATGTGTTATTGATAACAAGATTTTGGCGTTCTTTTTTTTGTGTGTGTGCGCCTTTTTGATATTCTTAATATATGGCAGATGGTGAGGAAGTTTAAGTCACCTCTAATTGAATTATTAGAGTCGGGAAACATAGACCTTTGTTTTGCAAATGAGGATGAAGCAACTGAGCTGCTAAGGTGATTATTTGTCTTCGGGTTAAAACTCAGAAATTATGTTTATCGATCTGCAGTTCATGCAAATGAAGCTCCTATGTCTTTTAACATTTGATGCAGGGGTGAAGAGAAAGCAGATCCTGATGCAGCACTTGAATTTTTGGCTAAACATTGCAAGTGGGCTGTTGTCACCTTAGCCCAAAATGGGTGCATTGCAAAACATGAGAAAGAGGTACCAGTAGTCCTTCCCCATCTGCAGTCCATCTTTAAGACAAAATGATTAAAAACGAGCCTTTTGTTCTGGATGTTCATATTAGTTAAAGATGGTAATCGAGTGCCCCGCAACTTGGTGGTCCTTGCCATTATTATAGTAGGCTACTAGCAATTTAAATTTTCTCTCCACTTCATCTTATGTGAATGTATTTGACTGGCCGTGGAGTTTAACAAATAAGGAATGTAAAAAAAAGAAAGAACTTGTGGTTTTAAACATGCCCTGATTTTTGTGGTGTTTGTTATTAGGGTAATAAAGATGAGTATTATTTTGGGTTTTCAGTTTGTGCGTGTTCCAGCAATTGGCGAGGCAAAAGTTACTGATGCTACAGGTGCAGGAGATCTGTTTGCAAGTGGGTTTTTGTATGGATTGGTAAGGGGACTGTCACTGGAGGAATGTTGTCGGGTAGGTTCTTGCAGCGGAGGGTCTGTGATTCGATCTCTTGGGGGTGAAGTAACACCTGAAAACTGGCAATGGATGTACAAACAAATGCAGGCCAAGGGACTCCAACTTCCAGAGCCAAGCAAATCCTCCATTGTGACATAGAGGAGTGGCCTTTCTGTTGTCAAAAGGCTTCTTCTTCCGCCAGCTTAAATCCTCCCAGTTCTGTTATGCCCCCCAACTCAAAAAAAATAGGAAAAAGAACGAGCAGCGCTGTGTTTTTAAAGTGCCTACTCCTATTTGACTTATCGTGAAGAAATATTCAACGTAAAACTTCATATTGTTTAATCTGGATCCATCGTAATTCAGGTGTCAAGATTCAGTTTTATATGCAATTTTTGGAAAGTTGACAGAGAAGAGAATCAATCTATTACCCCTTGTTCTCATTTATGATCTGTACTCTTAAATGAACCTTGTTTATACCCCTGATCCATGGCCAGACCATGTATCCCCTTCCCAAAAACTATTGAGAAATTATATTCAAGTTGAGCGATGGCTCTCTTTGTGATTCAATTCGATGGCATTTTTTTCTGGGTGAGGATGGCCGGTGAATAATTGGAATTTTGCGTCTTAGTAATGTATAGAATGGAGTTGCAATTATTAACTATAGTAAAATAGTTCGTTTTGCTACTTGCAGCTGGAGTTGATAATTGAGAAATCATAATCATCTGCAAAAGTATTCCAGATTGATATGTTACAATTGACAACGTTCAAAGTCCTAAATATTTTGTACTGTTCTGAGTAAAGATTCAGAACCCAAATACACACTAGCTAACTAGCACAAAGGTACAACAAAAATTCTGCATATATGTCTCATTAACTTCTACTATTGCTGGAAAAAAGTTATAGTAGCTAATTTAATTTATTCAAGGTATTGCCAAACAATGTACATGGTTCTAACACGTAGGAATATATATGAATCGAGCATCAGCATATGACACTATGTACATGGTTCTAACACGTAGGAATATATATGAATCGAGCAGCAGCATATGACACTTCTTCTTCTGACCTTCCAACAACTGGAAGGTGTCAGACTCTATACACCGTGTTTCACAAAGTAGTCCTGTGTTGTTAATAAACAATCAATATATATGAGTCGCTCTAACAACAATTCTAATCAAAACATATCTAGTTTAGACCAACCATTACTACAAGCGTCCTTAATCTTGCCCGAATTAGGACGAGAAAAAGAGTAACCTATTCATTTGGTCAGCTGCTTATGGAGCTATAGTGAGGCAAGAAGGCCATGCTGTCATTTCATCAACAGTCTCCGAGTGAAGAAAATGAATTGTGCCTAGCAACGAAAGACACAACGGATCGGGGGAGGGGGGAGGGGGGACAGAGAGAGATCCAACCCAACAAAGTCATTTAAGCTGTTTATAGTTCAAATTCAAAAGCATGAGCTTTGAAATGTTTGGACAAAAGTAAAGCATATGACTGCATAATAAAACATCCACGCAGAAAATATTACCCATTGTGCCACACAAAATCTCAACATTCTAAGAGAATCTCTGAATATGCAGAAAGTGAAGCCTAAAGGAAAACATTATCAAATATCCATTGGGGCAGCTCCTTCATCAGCAGGGGCAGCACCCTCTTCAGGTGCTGCTGGTTCATCACTAGTAGCTTCCACTGGGACTTCGGCAGGAGCATCTTCACCAGCTATCTCAAATTCATTGATCAATGCTTGTATGGTTTCCTTGTCCAATGTATGGAAAGCCTCTCCTACTCCTACTACAGCGACCGTGCAATTGGAGCTTGTTAGTTTTTCTCCCTGCAAAGTTTCTCTCAGTGCAAAGAGTGCGTCCTTAAGCAGGCTTTCACGTGAAGAATCCATGAAAGTCGCAAACCTACGTTCCAAGTAGGTTTTTGCAGCTTGTGACCGAGATCCAATGGCAAAGGCTTGGTACTCGAAGTAGTTACCACTAGGACAATTGTAATAAAGGTGAGCACCAGACTCATCCAGTCCACCAACAAGCAAGCCAACACCATAAGGCCGTTTCCAGGATCGTTGAGTGCAAACCTGCCACATAAGCGAATGTTAAGATGATTTAGAGCGCAAGAATAGGCATTAATTTTTTGAATTGGACAGTTGGCCTCATATACCAATATAAACATTTGTTTGCATTAGCAAATCACCCTAAGAAATGTAGGGAATAATGCATTTAGCTCAATATCCACCAGGACTGGAAAAAAGACCCAAACAAATTTTATTCTTTCATTACTTGTCCCCATGACCAAGGCAATACATGTGCGTACTGGTTCGCTGTCAAACACATCCCTATGTGAAGAACTCAAACAACTTTGTAGATTTTTTTATTTGTATTACAGAACAAAACTGTTCGAACATGAAGCATACCAACCATCACTTAGAGCCGACCTCTACTTCTTCCTTCCATAAAAACAATTTGGGAAAAATGTGCAGAAGTAAAGGTTCAGCCTGCTTATCAAAATAAACCATATACTTTCTTAGGAAGAACACAAGGAGTCCTCTTTTAAAACCTTTTCCTATGAGCTAACGAACTAACTAAAAACTACACTAGTAAGACGTCAGATTGAGTAAACCTGATGTAACTATATCCAAATCATTAAAGCAGAAAGAAATTGGGTCTAAACATCAAGGCAAGTCCTCAATGAATTAAACACAAGAATGTCCCTCAATTTCCATTCCGTTCCTATGGTGACAAAGTCAGGACACTCTAGTTGTAACAGTTACTGGAACACACTTTATTCCCAAAAACGGTGAAACCTAAAAATCTATCACCACAAAATTGGCCTACTATACCATGGACCGGCCATATACTTCGCTTTCCTTTACTAGGCATATGTTTATATTTTACTCTATCTCGATGGGAGATTTCTACATTTTAAGGAACTAAGTGCAATTTTCAGAATCCTTATAAGTCGGATATTATCAGAAATTGCTGTCAAATGAACTGCCGCAAAGCCTACTTGAAGTTTGAACTGCATTCACCAACAGTTAGCAATAAGAAAAATTTCAAAAAGTACCTGTGATGATAAAATCCTGTAGCTAACAGGATCATAACTTAAGGCCATAGTTCAAACTTTACATGCAAAATCCTCACCTTATTGTCTAAACAAGAAAAGTATAGTTTGATGTCTGGTTAGCTCTAATATGTGTTATACTTTGCAATAAGACTGGTAAGGAAGCATACACTATGCACCCAATTCAAATAGTGTGATTTACACCAGTATGGGTTGTTATGAGAAGATTTAGTGCGGTGGCATTCTTAAAAGCTTGAACAACAGTGATAACTACTGCTACTAAGCTACACATAGCAGCACCTCATTTACCACTATGTTCACCTTTTCTAGATAGTATCTAATTTCCTGAACATCATTTATTGACCTGACATGAAAATTCAATGAATTTATAAATTATACCCAATGTTACTCCTAATAAAGGGGCATGTAACTTGAAAATTCTCAAAGGTGCACACCTAAGCATGTCCAAGTAGTAATAATTTACCAAGATGCAGGAGCTGATTAAAGAACCTCATTTGTAAAGTGGAATGGGGTGGGGTGGGTGATTTGGGCAACCATTGCTACAGTTTGATTATGATCTATGTTGCTCGGATCTTTCAAAATTCTTGTCGCATCCATGTCAACCGAACGCGATTTGGGTGTGGGTGTGGCATCCACACTGGATTTGGTCAACCTAACTCAGGTACATTGACTACATCTACAGCCAAAAAGTATAGGTTGATCGGGTATTTGGTTTGATAATGGGCATATGCCAGATGTATTCACATAAAGTACTTAGAATTATAAAAGATGATATATGAATAAAATATTAAGTATTTCCACAAAATTTTATTAAACTAGCTTTATTTTAATAAATTCAACTAATATCTGAAACATATATACTCCCTCATTTAAAAAAGAATGGCATTATTCCTTAGTAGTCCATTCAAAAGAATGCTGCCTTTCTAAATTTGGAAACAATTTAACTCGAATGTCCCATTTTACCCTCAATGAGAAATTTTTATAGCCACACATATGTTATGGTATTTTTAAGACCAAGTATTAAAAGTCGTATAGCCACACGAATATTATGATACATTTAGGACTGCAAGTTTTGAAGGTTCTCTTTTCTTTCTTAAACACCATGCGCTATCAAATTATGTAATATAAATTGAAACAAATGGAGTTTGTCGTAATATGCATTCATTGGTTGTATCTTAGCACACATGCAACTATCGTTATCCCCGAATCCTGAGATTTAGGTGATGATGAATCCAACTTCTAGACCTGCACTCATGTTGAGTGGCCCAACCCGTATCTGAGAAACATAAATTATGATATATAAGGTAACTTACTTCTCTAGAAAAAGATAAATGCTTGTGGAATCTGTAAACACGCATCACTGGTTAAACTTCAGGTTCTCTGATAGTAAAATAGAAAGGTAACTTGCTTCAAATATATCCCAAAGGAAAAGCCTCAGAACGTACCAGCTTCAAATATGCCATCTTTTCTGATAAATCTTAAATATGCAACTTTTTCTCACACAAGTTTCAAACTGAATGGATATCTGACAAGTGTAATGTGAGCAGGCATTTTTCAAGGACTGCACAAGAGCAAGTAACAACAAAACTCCAACTCTAGTCCATAGAGCAATAAAGGTGTTCAAGCAATACCTCAGCTATCCCAAAGCCATTTGCTGAAAAACTTTTCCACCATTCCAGCAGTGATATAAAATAATTAAGTTCTTATGGAGTTTACAGAAATCTAGGGTAGTGCTACCACAGGTATAAGAAATGAAGATCTTGCATATAGGCAACGGACTGATCTTTGTAAGCTAAGGCAGCAAGCTCTAATGTTTTTTCTTCCTTTGGGACCACAATATTGAAGGAAATCTCATGCGGAAGGATATGTATAACTTAGACATTGCAATGTTCTTATAGTTTCAACTCCATCACTAAATATACCTAAAGAGCAGTACACAAGTTTACCTAAAAGAGGAACAGAAAGGATCCCAAAAAAAAAAAAAAAAAAAAAAACTAGTTCATGCTTAACCATTTTAGTTTCATCATGTTAAAAGCACTGGAATTGCGACTCATAGCGTCACTGACAATCAGAGGAAATGAAGGAAAAAAGGAATAACTTTGTAATAGACACCGACCCACCCACACCCAAAACCCCAATATTTATTGCAATCTTCTTATAGTTTCAACTCCATCACTAAATATACCTAAAGAGCACTAACACAAGTTCACCTAAAAGAGGAACAGAAAGGATCCCAAAAAACCCCGCTTCATACTTAACTATTTTAGTTTCATCATGTTAACAGCATTGAAATTGTGACTCATAGAGTCGAAGACAACAACAACAGCACACCCAGTGAAATTCCACAAGTGGAGTCCGGGCAGGGTAGAGGGTACGCAGACCTTACCACTATCTCGTGGAGGTAGAGAGGCTGTTTCTGAAAGACCCTCGGCTCAAGTGAAACAAATCTTTCCTAGATTTGCCGCCTATTTGTTGTGGTTTGGAAGTAACTAGGAACAAACGAGTGAGGAACTAATGGCAGGATCACTAGCATTAGCCTTATCCCCTTCTAGGGGCATTTTAGTGATAGGTTCTATAGGAACTGGACTATCCTAAAAGGGCAGCTCATGCACTAAAGCTCTCGTTATGTGCCGAGTCCTGGGAAGGGCCGGACCACAAGGGTTTATTGTACGTAGCTTTACCTTGCATTTCTGCTAGAGACTATTTCCACAGCTTGAACCCATGACCTCCTGGTCACATGGAGGCAACTTTACCAGTTACTCCAAGGCTCCAAGGCTCCCCTTCAACTGGACGATCCTATTTGGTCAAATACCTAGCAACAAACTCCTATGTTCCTTTCACTACGGCATTTCTAAACAAATCCCTAGATAACAAGCCTAAAAGTTTCCTTCTTAACGAGATCGATATTTGTTTTCACAAATCGAATTAATCTTAACTCCAAAGTAAAACCCTAACCCCTAAATTTCATCAATCACAACAAGGCTCCAATTCATCAACAAATACTAAACAAAAAAAAACAAATTAGGGTTTCAACCCACACAAACCTGCGCTTTATCAGCAAGCTGGACAACAAGTCTTCCAACAGGCAACGGCGACTCATAAGAATAACCATAATTAATACACTCAGTACGCATATACCGAGAAAGCACACGTCCATCAGCAGTAAGTCCCGCAATTGCAACTCCGATATGGTCATCCACTTTGAAGATCTTCTTCTGATGAGAAGATAATTCCGAATTCGCCTTGTTAACAGATGCCAAAATCACATGCGTCTTCGATCTCAAACCTATCGCTGCTGAACCTTGCTTCACTGCTTCCATTGCGTATTCTACCTGAAATAGCCTTCCCGCCGGTGACCATGTTGTCACATCGGTGTCGTACTGGTTTCTGAACATTGTGGGAAACGGAGTGTGAAAACGACGTCGTTTTTTGCAGCTGGAATCGGAGACTTCGGGTTCTGATTGTTGTTGTTTGTGTGTTTCTCTCCCTTTTTAATGGAGTGTTGGGAGAGTGAAAGCTTTGAGCTGCCCTTTTCTTTTTCTTCAAGGCAGAATGGAGAAATGGGTTTTCTTCTAAAGAAGTACATTTGGGCTGCTATTGTTATGGGTCAATATGGGCCGTTATATTGATTAGGCCCAATTATCAGAAATAGCCGTAAAACGGCTGGTCTTGACAATTTGTCCTTCATAAGAAAAGTGTTGCAAAAATGACGCTCATAAAGAGGTGGTCTTGATTTTTTAGCCCCGTTTAACAAATTTTGTCCAAAGGCAGACGTTCGAGACATTTCGAGATACCAAAACTACACAATTGACTAGAAGTTTTGTCTCATAAGCAAAAGTTAGAACTCATTAAGAACTAGTAAGTTCTGGCCGTCATTGTCATGGGTCAATATGGGCTGTTATATTGATTAGGCCCAATTAGTAAATTTAGGCTGCCATTGTCATGGGCCAATACGGGCCGTTATACTGCTTGGGCCCAATCACGGTTATTATGATTGGGCTGGATATTAGTAGGGGGCCAGTGTTTCGGGAAGTGAGTGGATCCAAATCCAAGTCCTTATTCATATGATTGGGATTTGAGAGTTATTGAGGCGATTTTGCACAAATAAACTATTCATCATGCCGTTGTTTAAGTTTTGACTTCGTTTGTATAAGTTTTGTATAAATAGGATACAATCAAGATATGAAGATTGTGGGTCATAACTTTGTCGCAATTCCTGTTGGATCGTTAAAAGTTCATATTGATGTGCTAAAACTTGTTATATCTTTGGAATAAATTGTTCACAAGTCCTTGTGAATAGTCAAAAGTTTTGGTGTGGGCCTTACCACGAGTCCTGAACTGATAGATTGTCAGAACTCCGATACAAATTGTATCACAATTTTGCTACTTATAAATTATTCACAAATTCTAACGAATCGGTAGGAATTATATGGAAATTTTACCAACATATTTTGCTTCAAAATTCCTCAAATCGGTCCAAACAACTACAAATTTGATACTCAGCCTTGTAATATAAATTGCAACAATTCTCAATGGTTAGATTCAACTGAAACCTTCAAAGATCAATAGATTCATTTTGTTTTCTTCGACAGACATGCTCAATAAATCAAACAATATGTGTTCTGTAAGCTTTTTCAACTAAGCCAATTCCAAACAAAAATAAATAATGAGTTTTCAATCTTCTGTTAACACATATGAAGGAGGACAAATGTTAAACAATAGTTTATAAAGGACATCAAGTGAAAATTATAGGAGTATTCTCCTATATAGGTTTCGTGTCCAGCTATTTGGGTCAAGGGAAACAGAGTGAGTTTTGAACAAGTCAATGAGTTGTCTTACAAGATTTGTAGGAGAACCACTGTATTTATGCAACTTGACGTAGTGGAATGAAATTTCAACCAGATTGAATCTCAATAGAAAAACTGATTGAATTGAATAAAGTAATACTTGACGTTACACGGAGTCGTGTATGTGTAAGGATTCGGTACGAGTACATTAACTTTTTCCCTCTAATTTTTAGTGTATTTTTAAGAATTTGTATGAGGTAATTTCACTTTTATTGTAATCTTTCAAACATGAATTATACGTAAAGACTGGTGAAGAATTTGAAAACATAGACAAATAGTAGGAATGACATATTAAAATCAACTCATGAAAACACAATTTGTCCTCCTCCATTTATTCACTTTTTCTTATTTTAATCTGGTTAAATTAAATTCAACCCGCTCATTAAACACGCTAGTCAATATAGTAAGGTATCCACATCAACTAGCTATATGGTTGTTCAAGCCACAAACAAAAGAAGGGGGTTTTAGAAAGAAAAATAGAAGAGAATAGTCAGAAAGTGCGATGTGTGCCATGATGGAGGGCCCGTTTGGATTGGCTTATTTTAGGTATTTTTAAGCTAAAAATGATTTTTAAGCATTTTTGAAGTGTTTGAATAAATTTAAAAAATGTTTATAATCACTTAATTTTTGGCTAAAATAAGTCATAAGTCATAAGTTAGGAATCCTAACTTATGACTTTTGACTTTTAAGCTAAAAGTCCATCCAAACGGGCACGGAGTCTTAAAGCCATAGAGCAAAGACACACGATTTGCTGTAGAAGGGCATGTGCATATTCTTGAGGGATCTTCTTGAAATTAAAGAACACTGACAATAATTAATAAATAAAAAATAAAGAAAGGGAAAAAGAAAGTGAAAGTAAAAGTAGGCTATTGATGAGCTTAGGATCTACTTTATCTTTTAGATCTTCTTCATTCTCTCTTACTAGTACTACTATATTTGCTTCATCACCTTTTCATAAAGATTCTCTAATTAGTCTTCATCAGATAATTACTACTTTAATCATTTTTACCCTAGACTTTTTTTATCCATCTATATCTCATCATTCCTTTTTCTTATTGCTGCGTATTTGGTCAAGATCGGAGTAACAGATTTTATCCTAGGGGCCGTTTGGTATGTGGATAAGAAAAATGATTTTGGGATGAAAATTTTGAAATTAATTTTATTACATGTTTGATTTGAGGTACTTAAACATTAGCTAATTTTGATTATTTTATCACGTCATTTATAAATGAGAATATCATCTCATATAGAAGGTGAGATAAAATAATCTCATGAGACATTCTTGTTTATCCCTTCCCGCGTACTAGATTAAACGGCCCCTTAATATCCAAATTACAAGTAAGAAAGTGAAAATTTTCACATCGCGCAAAATATTATATGAGAAAAGAAGTGAAAAAATATCACTATAGTGAGCAGTAAGCCAGTAAAGTTAATTTGGACATATACTAAATGTCATGATAACAAGATGAGCGAAATGGTCCATGGGGAAATCTGCTTTTCTATGTCTTAATAACCCAATAATGCCATAGGAAAAGACACTACTGTGTTTAAACAATAGGTTTTGAATTGAACCTTTTGTGGCCACTTCTTTATGTGTGAAACTTTAAAAATTTAAAATCTGTCTAAAGACTGAAATGTTTGGTTTTAAAAGTTTAAACTTTGAAAAAGAGTACGATCACCAAAGCAACAAAACTATAGTGTTTTGTTTAATTAAAAGAAAGGTGGATGATGCCATTACTTTGTGGGTCCTTATTGTTTAAAGTGGGAATAGGTATACTCATAACTTCATAACAATAAAGTTTATAATCATGTCATAGAGAAATATTCATCAGTAAATATCTAATAGTGAATAGACCCTACCAATGGAATGCAATGCAATGCAATACACCTTTCAAGGATATATTTTGACCATGAAATGAGTGAGCATTCATTAAGGTTTGATCATTATTTTTAATCAGGGACAATGCTCAAATTCATTGCTTTTCTACTTTAGCAGGCGTTTGGCCATAAATATTATTCACAATATTTCGGAATATTTGTTTGGCCATGAAAACCAAAAAAATATTTCAGAATACGTTTTCATAATTTTTGATTTTTTGAACAACACCTCTTGAGGTGTTTTCACTTTTTTTGCACTCAATTTTTTCTATCACTTTATAATAAAGCACATCCAGAGTCTAAAATATTTTTAAAAATACTATGGCCAAACACAACTCCAACTCTATTTTCAACTTCAAAAATACCAAATAAATTGAATACGTTTTTGATTTTCATGGCCAAACAGACCCTTAGTATTTGTCAATTCAGAACTTTATAAATTTGTAATTTATACTTCATTATCCATATCCGTTTTAACTAGCTAGTATATGAATGTCTTTTAATTTTTGCTTGAGTTTTATAACTAGATGAGAGTTTTCATAGAAAGAGAGTGTTTTCTACCCTTTTGTTCCTATTTAAGTAGGATTTTCTCAAATTTTACATGTGTAATTAACACATGTTTTTTCTTTTTTTCCATCGCAATAATGTCGATTTGATCTTTTATAAGTGAAACAGAATAAGCCTTCACAATAAAATGGTTATTTCATGTCCTTATTCAACCCATTAGAAATCAACGAAAAAATAAATTGAGATTCATGCATGGATAATAATCATAATCTCTATACGAAAGAATTACGTGAAAATATAGCTAGAGTTTTGCTTGTAGTAGCGAAAACAACGTTTTACCTTATAACGGATAAAAACAAGATCTTCAAAACTTCATTTATGAAATGTTAATATATATACTGGAGCAAAGATGATTAATTCACACAATTCGGTGCACTCAATTAGTGTCTCCATAATGGGAGCTAGCTCATAACAAATATGGCGTCCTCAATTTAAATTCATAATTCCATGTGAGGGAGGGGCCATATACTTTGTATTATTAAGTGTTTGAATATGGAATAATTGTCATGACAAACTCTATAAGGAACCACCTATGCTTTTTCCTTTTATTCATTCTTTATTATTACTCATTTATAATACTAATCCCCCCACCCCACCCCCTAAAAAAAAATCCAACAACTTGAAGTTGATAATTCAGTACTTGGTCGTAGTAAGTTGTAGAACTTTGATAATCGAGGAGTGAGCATAGGTTTTGATAATTTAAGTGAATATATCAAATATTTAATTTATTTTAAAATATTTGTCACTTTGCTTCTTGATAGTCAATCTATATAAACTTTAACCTATATTTTAAAATGTATTTTTTTTTTCACCATATCAATATTTAACAACTTACAATTAGTATAGTAATACTATTATATAACTTTTGAATATTCAAATATTTAGATAATAAATTAATCAAATTTAGCTCCTAAAATTTGTAACTCAAAAAATAAAACATGATAATTGTTTTTGGATGAAGGGGTATCTCCTTTATCATTTTGAAAATGAAAAAAAAAATCTTAGTTTTAAAAGAGGGCAATGAATTACAATCAAACATATTTATAACAATGTCATTAACTTTTTTAAAAATATTTTTAATTGATATAGCAAAATATTATTATTATAAAAATTATGTAATATAAAATAACAAAAAAATAATTTTTAAAAAAACTTGATCATTATAGTAAAATATTATTATAGAGTATAATTGTTATATTGGAATCTCACCCTATAAATGCTGATGATGTTAATCGATCTCCTTTTTAACAAGCTTACACGTGCTATAAATAGTCAAATACTATTAATCATTTTTCCTCCACTCATGCAGAGAGGTCCCCTTTTAATCCCTACAAATCTGAGAAACTAATTCATATCTGTGAAAGTGAAATGCAGCACTTCATTTTCAAAAAATTAAGACATGGTCAACCAAAGAAAAAAAAAACATTTAGGTTTTCAATGCTACGTCATTTTGCTAATAATGCCACATATTATAATTTGGGACATTATTTGAAAATTCAGCAAAGGAAAAATATTGACATGATTAGGCTTGCTTTTGTTATGGTAGTTTGAGTACAACAATTTATTTTTGTCCCATTTTCTAATATTATTGAACAACACTTTTTTTGGAATAAACTTTAACTTAGAGGCTTTTTTTTGGGATTTTTTTAAAATGAAATTATCCAAATGTGATTTCTTACAAGGAAATCAAGCTATAATAATAACATATCAGTATAGTTCTACAAATAAAGTATCGAGAAGATAATATATATGCAATATTACCTCTATCTTCACAAGATAAAGAGACTATTTTTGATAGATTCATGACTCAAGTAATTCGAGTAAATCAAACTGATTATTAAAAAATAAAAGATTGATAAATTGATCATAAATTTTAAAAGTTTTGCAAAATAGCCAAGTAGTAAGTAGTACGTATGAAAGTGATTATTGCTCTTTTTCAATAGTACAAGAAAACGATAAAACATTTATGTCGTTACGTGTTAGTTTTGTCCTCACAGTCACAGGGGTCACAAGTTGTGAACTCGAAAGCTGGCTTCTTCAAGGATGCAATTATTTTAATTACTCCAAATAAAGACAGAAACAAATACTATATACTAAAAATAGCATAAAATAAACAAATAAATATGAAAACAAGTACTCCTTTTATCTATTTTTACTTATTCATTATATTTAAAAATAGATATTCAAATGGTAAGTAACTAAGTACCTACTAATTCCAATCTTGAGATCGTGGTTTAAGTTATCAAAGGAGCAAAAATGTGGAAGCTTTTAGAAAGGGAGCAAAGAAAAAAAAAAAAAAAAATTAAAATAGAAAAGAAAAACTATTACTCCGTCTACTTTTACTTATTCACTCTACTAAAAATAAATTATGTACTTTTTCTTGATTGGTTTAAAAATTTAAACGATAATTTATCACTTAATTCCTAATTTATCCTTAGTATTAACTATAATTATTTTCAAAAGCACTTAATTTATCATATTCAAAAAGTAAAATTATTATTTTATTTATTATTTTGGGCGTGCCATATCAATACTTGATAAGTAAAAATGAAAAAAGTTATTATTTTATTTATTACTTTGAGTGTGCCATATCAATACTTGATAAGTAAAAATGAAAGAAGAAACTAGTATTGTCCAGTGTCCACAGTTTGATTTATTTATCTTATTTTAATTTGAAACTAAAGAAGATTTTTAAATTTCGTGATCTTAAACTAAAAATATATAAAATTTATTAAATATTTTTTAATTTTATAATTTTGAATATGTCAAATAAAAAATTAGAATTAAAAATTATATTTAAAAAAACAAATTATAATGGAGAGAGTAGTAAAATAATCACCGAACGAGTTGATCAATCCAAGTTGGAGACTTGGAAACAAGTATACCGTACAGCAAAAACAAACTTATAATAAATATAAAATTAATGAAAATTACAAATCGACCCTTCAAAAATCACATTTTGTAATTATTCTGTCACAAAAAAAATAAAAAAATAAATCATTTTCCCTTCTTCCTTTTGATTCTTCAGACAAACAAACATCACCGAAGCTTTAAAAAAAAAAAAAAATCCTCCATAAATAGCAACCCTAGTTCATTCTTCTTTCTGTTTACTTCAATGGAGTCTCTTTCGCGGCCTTTACATAGAAGAAAACTTTCGAATGCCAATGGCTTTTCATTTTCTGCTAAACAACAACAACAGCATCCTTACGACGGCGTTTTTGCAGGTTCACATTCGAAGTTCGGAGCTCCGGTTTTGAATTCCGGAGCTCTGGATTACTCTGAGATTTTCGGTGTTTCCCGTGGTTCATCGATTCCTGTGCTTGATCTTTCTGGTTTGGATGATGATGTGGCGGTTTCCGATGATATTCGGAGTTCGTCGAAAGTTGATTATTCCAACATTTTTGGTGGTGAGGAAAATGATATTGCTGTGCCGTATGAAGAGTTGTTTTCTAAAGCTAGAAAAGGCAAACGTTCTTCTGCTAAATCTCGGTGAGTTCGTGAAAATTCATTTTCATGATTTTTTTTAGTTTTTTTTTTAGTTTTTTTTTTGCTTTTTATTTTTTGAGAGAGAAAATGGAGATTTCTGTTGGTGTTTGAATCGGTATTGATTTTTATTTTGTGTGTTTTTTTCACTGTTTGTTTTTCGTGATTGCTGCTCACTTTTTTACTTTTTGTTTATTGAATAGTTTGAATTTTGTAATGTGTTAACTCGCTTGTTTCTACATCTTTCGGTTGATCATGTGTTTGTTTCTCGTCATTGCTTCCTATTGTTAGTGCAGTACTTTCGGTTGCTTCTACGTTTGGGAAGTTTCTAATTCTACATTGTTGTAGCTTTCCGTTGATACAGAAACGGAAATGATAGAAAAGAAATACGAAAAAGTAAAAGCAAAGGCACAATTATTTGAAGTTTATATGGAGTTGTTTCGTGTTTTATATCTGTTCCTAATTTCTGGTTTTGCTTCAGTTTGTATATACCTTGTGTGCTTAATAAGTCCTTTTTCTGTTTCTGTATCTGGTTAATAGCTTCCATTTTTCTGTAGTATCAAGTTTCTGCTACTGTCAAGCTACTTTAGGTGAAATATATATATGATGTTTGTTTTGCTTTGGAACCAGTAAATTAGACTTTTGTATAAGAACATATATGATTGGTTGAAGCATTCAAATATTTCCGGTATGGAAAATTCAATTAGTAAACATTTTTAGTTAAAAAAGAATCTATCCATAAATTCTTGTTTGTTGCTCGTTCTGAAACGTGTCTGTCTTCTATAGCTTATCTGGTAATCTGATATCCTTTTGCTTTTGTAATTGGCTAAGTTATGTTGGTTTACGAAATGTTAATCCAGCTTGTCGTTTCCTTAACGGAAGGTTTTAAGCTATATTTGTCGTGATTTGATGTTTGATTACACATCTATCGCCTTTTAAAGTATAATTACTTAGGCATGCTCTCGAATTTAATGGACATTTACAATGTGCGTTGTCCTTGCTTGGTCTGTTTTCTCACGGTTGGGAAAAGACAACCGTCCTTATTAAATTGCAATTCCCTTGATTGCTTTTTTTTCGGCGTCATTTCTCAGATTTTCTGAGTGTGTCTTTGAAGGACACCATGGGTTTGGTTGCTTTTGGTACAACATCAGTTATGATGGTTCTTAATTTCCTGTTTTTGTCGCATGTAGGACTGCTTCGGAAGGATCCGATCAATTTAGTCCAAGTGGAAGGCAAAAAGAGTCATCATGTGAAGCAACTAATCAATCTTTGGATGGGCCAAAGCATTTTAACCTATCTTATCATAAGACCAGCCAAAGAAGTAGGGATGGATCAAATGGTATGACACAGATAGCTCAACTCCATGCTGTCTCTGGTTTTACGCATTTTATAGATGAAAGTTCTCATTTACCAAAGACTGAATCCTGTCAACAAGCACCCTTTGTAAAAAGTGATGTACTACGCCAAAGGAGTTTCAGTGGGGAAATATTTAATGGAATTGATAGGAAGGGGGATTTGTGTGTCCCAAAGATACAAAGTTCAGATGGAGTACATCGCAACAGGAGCTTTAGTGGGGAAATATTTAAAGAAGGGCATGCTAGGAATGGGGATTTGCATGTCCCAAAGATCCAACGTTCAGATCGCAACAGGAGCTTTAGTGGGGAAATATTTAAAGAAGGGCATGCTAGGAATGGGGATTTGCGTGTCCCAAAGATCCAAAGTTCAGATCGCAGCAGGAACTTTAGTGGGGAAATATTTAAAGAAGGGCATGCTAGGAATGTGGATTTGCATGTCCCCAAGAAACAAAGTTCAGATGGACATCACAACAGGCGCTTAAGTGGTGAAATATTTAGAGAAGGACGTGATAGGAACGGGGACTTGCATGTCCCCAAGAAACTAGGTTCAGATGAAGTTCATCCTGACAGGAGCTTTAGTGGGGAGTTATTTAATGGACATGATAGGAAGGAGATTTTGCATGTTCCCAAGAAACAAAGTTCAGTTGGCGTAGGGAAGGTTACAAGTGGATCTAGCTGGGATGCATTCAATGGTAAGTTTTTTAGTGCACATGATGAATTTGACAGGAGATCAAGTTCCACTGAAGGGGCATCAACTTCAAGCCCCATGGCCAATGACATCAAGGGCCAACCTTATCAATCAAAAATTTCTGGTTCTGATTCCAAATTTGGTGCATCTGGAAGGGGTATTCGTGCTGCTGATACTTCACCGCCTTCCTCTGATGAGGAACTTGATGCAAATTCAGCAGCTGCTATTTCTGCTGCCACTTTGAAAAAAGCCATTGAGAAAGCTCAAGAAAGTATTAGACTAGCAAAAGAGCTAATGGAGAGAAAAAATGAAGGTGTTCCAGCTTCCCAAAAACGAAGGTCTAAAGGTAGCTTAAAATCCAAGGATAATAGGGTTGAGTGCAACACAAGAAGTGACATGAGAAATACTATAGAATTGCAGAGAAAAATAGGTATTGGATTGCCTCCATTAGCTGAGGTTTGCAGGGGAATTCCATCAAGAAGTGCTGATTTTGCTTCATGCTTCAATCTTAAAGAACAGCGAAGAGTTGCTGGAAATGTTGAAGCATCTCACAGAGATGTAGCAGGAACTTGGGTTCCGGAAGTTGTAAGCAGTATAAAGGAGAATACTCAAACCTTAGCATCTCAACAGGCTGAGAGCAACAATCACTCTCAACCATCTATGGAGAACAACAAACATGTATACAAGCTAAAGGAGATGGATACAAGTAACAAGGCCATAGAGCTTGGCGAAGCACCAGATAACACCAAATCAATGGGGGATATAAAGCCAACACTAAATGTTCTTGGGAAGGCAGAAGCTCCAGAACAATACAAGGATACTTCTAATTCAGCTCTGATGCATGATTCAGAAGAATATGTAAATTCAGAAATGACCAAAGAGCATTGCTTTTCTAAGGAGAAAGGAAATTGTTCCTCTGAGTTGAAGAAGTCTGAAAACATGAAGAACAATCTAGAGTCGACATTTGTTGAACAGTGGAGTTTCAAGAACTTGCAGAATTCTCCGGTGCTGCGTACTGAGGAGAAAATTGAGTTTCAAGAAATGGAGAATGATAATCTACATAACAACCGAGAGACACCTCCAGAAGACGAGACACTGAAGCATGAAGACTTGGAATCCAGAGTAGTGCCGGAGAAGTTAGCAAAGGTTGAGATGGAAGAAAACAAAAGTAGATTGAGAAGGAGCACCGATGAAGAAGAAACTGACATTGTGCATAAGGAAGCCTTCCTGTGGGTGGAAAATGATGAGAATCCCCAAAATGGCTGCGAGAAAGAAGGCATTGAGAGTAGACAGGATGATTTCCAAGGGGGACAAGACACCAGGATATCATATGGGGTTCATGAGCGTGAGCTGAGTGACAACAAAACAATTTACTCTCGTGAAGGGGAAGAAAGTGAGAGAAAAGAAGAAGGATCTAAGGGGGAAGTACTTCAGAATATATCCGTAGAGCCTTGTCAGTATGAAGCAACTGAAGAAATAGAGAACGGAGCTGATAAATTCACACAGAATAGGAAGATTGACGCTAGTCAGGAAGCTGAAGAAACTGATAGTGGGCTGGAAGCATCCGATAAGAGAGAGGATGATCAGGAGACAAATGTGGCTCCAGGTGTTGCTGATAAACAAAATTCAAAGAAAACTGTTAATGAGCCTGATCACGATGGCAGTACTTGTTCAAGTGAGATACAAGAAGCTTGTGAACATCAACTAGAAAATGATGTCCTTGAAATTAGTCAGCAGGCAGTTAATTTTGAAGGGATACAAGGAGTGTCTGAAACCATCAATGAGCATGCTGAGTGTGAGAAGGATGAAGTAAGTGAAGAGCCTTCCGATTCTAGGGAGAAGGAGATCATGGAGACTGCTAGTGAAAAGGATGCCTCTGAGGGCATTGTGCAAGATACTTATGAGGCCTCATCTGAGGATGCCAAGGAAGTGAATCGTGATTCCACTTGCATGAACACTGCGGACAATCTTCCAAGTGAAAAAATGTTGTTTGAGACAGAGAGCTTCTGTGATGTCATTCAAGAGAATGTCAGTGATGATGAATCACATTTTGTACCCGAGGTCCACCCTTCTGAAGAACAAAAGAATACCGCATTTGACATAAACCTTGAACAGAAATGCATGGATGAGACTGGTAGGGAACCAGAAGAATCCCCAAATCTTGATGAAGGGGATGACTCTTGGGTCTGTGGACGTGTAGAGAATGAGGAAACGATCAAGTTGAATAGTATCGTTGACCAGGTTGAGAAAAGCAAAGATATTGAAGCAGCTCAGCAAGTAAAGAAGTCCATTCAGAACTCAGAAGACTTGGAAAGCTCTTCTTTACCTGGTGACCGCGAACCACTGGACAACGATGAAAAGGTCAAAGCAGAACTGTATGGGGAAGAAAACAATCTTAGCTTAAAAACTGTTGTAGAAGAGGAAACCAAAGAGTCATTACAAAAAGAAGTGGAGGACGAAAATAATGGTAGAAAAAATGAGGTAGACATGAGACAAAGGGAGAGGGAAAAAGATAGAATAGTCGTGGAAAGAGCAATTCGTGAGGCTCGTGAGAGGGCTTTTGCTGAAGCCCGTGAAAGAGCAGAACGAGCTGCTGTGGAGAGAGCAACTGCTGAAGTTCGGCAAAGAGTAATGGCGGAGGCACGAGAAAAGCGTGAGAAGGCTTCTGCAAGTATCAAGGTATCAACAGACAAAGCTTCCATTGAAGCCAAGCTTAAAGCAGAACGAGCTGCTGTGGAGAGGGCAACTGCAGAAGCCCGTGAACGTGCTTTAGAGAAAGCTTTATCACAAAAAAGCATAGCTGAATTAAGGTCTCAAGTAGATAGAGATGGTGTTGAAAGATTTGCTAGTACAACCAGAGAGAACGGATTGAAGCACAGCCTTTCTTCTTCTGTGAGTATCATCCACTTTATTTACTGCTTTTCTCCTAGTGCATATATTGTGACATACAGAAGAATGATCTATTATTAAATTCAGGATTTGGAGAAATTTGATGGAAGTAATAGTGAATCAGCTCAGAGGCGCAAAGCAAGGTTGGAGAGGCACCAGAGGATAATGGAACGAGCAGTATGTGTATCTTAACTCTTATTTGTAGGATACTAGTTCCTGGACGTTGTCCAAGCATGTTCATTTTTGTTTTCTACTGATCTTATCAGGCAAAAGCCCTCGAGGAGAAGAATCAGCGGGATATTCTGGCTCAGAAAGAGCAAACAGAGAGAAGTGTAAATTTTCTTAATATGAATTTATGGAGTTAATGATGTTAACATGTTAGTTGTACTTGCTTATACGTGTGTTTATTTTTCAGAGACTAGCAGAAGCTCTTGATGCTGATATTAAAAGATGGGCCAGCGGGAAGGAAGGGAACCTACGCGCACTGCTTTCTACTCTGCAATATGTATGTATCCAATTAATGCTTCCCCAAGGTTTTTTGTCCCTTGTCTGTAATTATGAATATAAACTGACGGGAAGGATGGACTGGTTTGAAATGTCACGAGATGCTACCTCTCTTTTATTAGGAAAATGTATTTCGATTGATCTTGAAGAAACTAGAAGTTGGAGTGACTTTTTACGTCAGAAGTGCAATTGCAGTAATATGATTTTAGAACAAGTGAATGAATCCCTTCCAAGGCATTTTGTTTTGAAGTTCATTGCACTGATCTTGGTTTAATTTTGTCTTGTTCAATTATATAACTTCCGCTATCACTAAATGCACATTGTTTTTTGCAAATGCAGATCCTTGGACCCAATAGTGGTTGGCAACCTATCTCGCTCACTGAAATTATTACAACTGCTGCTGTGAAGAAAGCTTACCGGAGAGCAACTCTTTATGTTCACCCTGATAAGTTGCAGCAAAGAGGAGCGAACATTCAGCAAAAATATGTTTGTGAAAAGGTTTTTGATCTTCTCAAGGTAATGTTTCTCTAGCTGCATGTTTTGATTTGTGCTGTTGTTCGTACTTGAATCTGATTATTTTCCTTTTGTAAACCGAAGGCCGCATGGAACAGGTTCAACTCAGAAGAGAGGTGACACAATGTTTTGGCCATCAGCTTTCAAGACGAAGATGAACAAATTAAGGGTGCCTTAATTTGTTTTGTATATTACATTGAACTAATGACAATCTTATCTTAGATATGAACAGTAGCTCATCAGTTTGGAAATTCAGGGTAAAGTTATTTACAAAATGTTGAAATGCAAGGTAAATTAGGTGTTAAGATATGTTGAAAAGCAGGAGTTTTCAAAGATGTGATCTACCGAAGCTGTGGGATGTAAAAATACATCAGTGCCAGCCTTAAATGCATGTGTGACTTCGTGAAGTTTCCATGGTATTCTACCTTTGCATAGTCTCGGTTCACAGTGGAAGGCTCCGCACCCGAGTTTCGTTAGACTCAGTTGAGGTGTAAGTTGTAAGTGAAGAAAATAAAAAAGATGTAGTTCATCCCTTAACCTACTCTATATCCACAGCTGATGCAACTCCGTACCGACGCTGCACTACTACCAAATTAATTAACGGCCAAACCAATTCAATAATCTTTCATAATCTGAGCTTTCCCTCACCAGCTGACCTTTCTCTGTATCCTTAGCCTCCCTTTCTTCATAGCTTTCTAGTTCGGCTAATTGTCTTTGTGAAACGTTATGAATATTTAGCTGAAGTAGGATTTTTAAATTCGAAAAATATTGTTTCAGAGCCTTTTGAAATGATATGGTCAAGTGGGGGTTGTGGCTAATCTCTTAGAAAACTATAGCCCATCGAGAATATAATTAAAATCTAAATGCAAGACCGAAGACGACAATCAATATAAGAATAAAGAGATTGCTTGAACTTGGAAGTTAGAACCTTGAGTTCTATAAACAAACATAATGCGCCAAGTAAAATATTGTTTAGGAAGAATGTCAATATTAGGACAGACAGTACAATTACAAGCCCATTACATGAAGCATAATTGCATTTTGTGCATGCATGCGGTTTTCAGCTTGGTCCCATACAATTGAGTTTGGCGCTTCAATCACGCCATCAGTGACTTCTACTCCCCTTTCTGCAGGCAAACAGTGCATAAAATAAGCCTTCTGTCCAGCTATTTTCATGAGTTCTTCATCCACCTATTGACAAATAAATAAGATGTAAGGGAAAGACAAGCGTACATGCTTCAGTGTAAAGACATTTTACAAGGAGTCCACAATTCACACAAAATAAAATTTCATGAGTTTGATGTTATCATTCGCTATTGATTGTTTTATCAATATTAGAAGGAGCAATCTAAAAAACATAAATAGCGAGGGACATTTCTGTGCCTAACCTCCTATACTAATGGTTAGATGGCAAGCAATTTCATGTAAATGTGAATAGGTGTCTTGCTCTATATGCACAAGTCGATCATACTATATAGCTTATATTTTTATCACACTCCTACCTGGAATCCTTGAAACACCTGACGGCGCTGTGCAGCTTCTTCCTTTTGTCCCATACTCGCCCAGACATCCGAGTACACGACATCAGCTCCTCTAACAGCTTCCTTTGGATCATTAGTTATCTCGATTTTGCCTACTCCAGCCTGTTGTGCTTTCTTAACTGTTTCCTGATCAGGTTCGAAACCTTTTGGACATGCACAAACAAAGTGGAAAGGAATAACTGAAGCCAGAAGCAACCAAGAATGCACAATGTTATTTCCATCTCCAATATAGACAACCTGAAATTTGCAGTCAACATTAAATTACAAAGATCATATTCACCAGAAAAGAAATTGGAATGCCATCCAAATGTTCGCCTGAAAGAGCTAAACCTTGGTTCCTTCCAGCTGACCAACATGTTCAATTATTGTAAGGGCATCGGCCATAATTTGGCAAGGATGATTGTAGTCTGTCAGGCCATTAATCACTGGCACAGATGCATATTTAGCAAGATCTAGAATGTCCTGCACCAGCAACAGAAAACAATAGATAAAAAATTTATTTTGCAGTTGGTATGAAAGCAATGGGCTTAGAAATGTCCAACCCTCCCATGTCAATTACTCAGTTCGACATCTCAACTTGTACAAACCCTGAAGAATATTAAGGACTGAACAATCGTATGCTCAATTAACTTGTAGGGGAAGGCAACATCATTGAACTATTATTTAATGGTTAAGATATAAATACAAGATGGATCCATAATTCAGCTCCAACAGAAAATATCAAGGGAATGTTGCTTCAACTAATTAAAACCAAATACTTAGAAGGAACAATGCCGTGAAGAGCGGATTAACAGAGGACACATAAGCGTTGACTGGACATAGAACAAAGAAGAGTGCTAGCAGTGCTTCACTGTAGTGCACCAGGAAGAAACCAAAATAGGAAACTCACCATGTACCAGGAAGAAGTCAAAACAGAAAACTCACCAGCGTACCTGATGAGCAAAAACTCGAGCCATAATGATATCATTATAGCGCGAAAGAACACGAGCAATATCACGAGTTTCTTCCCGCTTACCCATCTGTATGTCATCTGGTCCCAAGTATATAGCGTGGCCACCAAGCAAGTAAAACCCTGTCTCAAATGAAACCCTTGTCCTCATAGATGGCTTAGCAAATATCATTGCCATTGTTTTACCTTTAAATGGGAGATATGTACTCTCTCCTGATTTTATAAGTGCTTTGACATCTTTGGCTCGATCCAAGATGTTCAAGATAGTTGATTTGTCGAAATCGCTGATGTGCAGAAAGTCCTTCTGACTGGCATTTGCTGAAACAGAAAATAAGACTCATCAGAAAAATCTTCTCAAGTAGAAACTAGCAACCAATATCGTACAAAAGGTTGTAACTTAGACATGATTGGTAGGGTAAGTTCTCACTTCTCCAGCCATTTTTGAATAAAACATGGGTTGATCCATCATCATTCTCTTGAATTTTATTATGAGGAACTTTGTGAAAGTAGTACAAGTTTCACAATAAGAGAAACTAAAGGACACAGTATTATAGTTCTCACGGGTTCAGAAACTATTTTCGAAAGCAGCTTATGATACCTGGGCTAGGCACACATCATGATTTCTAACCGTGCGCCACGGACTTTCAGGAGTTTATTGGAAATAAACAAAAAGAATTATGTTCTCTAACTTGTTTTCGATATATCAGGAGAATTACATTAATATTACACCAAGAAGATGTAAGAATATATACAATAAGGCTTCTTATATCAACTATAATCACTAATCAGGTTGTATCAACTATCTATAAAACTATGACTTCACAGCTGAACCAAAACAAAAGTGTTTTTTTGAGAAAGTTAAAAAAAAAAAAAAAAGTGTAGGCTACTAACTTTGTAGCTTGTAGGCTATAAACAATCTTCGTTGGTCTTGAAAAGCATGATTCTTTTTACATGATACCAACGCTCTTGAAAATACTACTAACTCAGCAGGAAATTAAAACAATCACGAAACATGCATAGAATAACTAGGAAAACCAAACTACATATACAAGGTTAAAATTATTTTTTTATGTCTGTATAGCATTTTTTGAATCCCCTTGGCTTCTTCGTGTGTTTACTTCTTCAATTTTGAACACTAGTTTTGAACACTGTTAGTGAAAATTCCGACCCCGCCACTGGAGATGGTTAAACCTCAAGTATGGCCAACACATTAAACAGCACATGCATGGTCATTGGACATTGGAGACCTACATATCTAACTAGTAGGTCGGAAATTCGATTCACAGCGAAGGTAAGTGTGGAACCAATGCTGATCCAAAAAACAATAATCGAAACAGAAACATGCTGCATGGTAAAACAGCAGTAATAAGCCAAATAAAAACAACCTTCACAAGACTTAAGTAGAAATCTGATACTACTGTCTCCATTCCAAAATACTTGTCACGATTTCCTTTTTAAGAGTCAAACGGTATGAACTTTGATTAACATTTTACTTTCATCATATTGATATGAGAAAAATTGCAACTTACAGCACTTTCCGTATAGTTTTAAAATATTCAAATTTTAATTTTAAGATTAATCGAATTTAGCTTTGAATATTAGTCAAATTGACTCTACAAAGCAAAACGTGACAGCTATTGCTTAAAATTGATCAATTTAGCTTTAAAAATTAGTCAAATTGACTCTCTAGAGGCGAAATGTGACAGCTATTGCTTAAAATTAATCGAATTTAGCTTTGAAAATTAGTCAAATTGACTCTCCAAAGAAAAACGTGACAGCTATTGCTTAAAATTGATCGAATTTAGCTTTGAAAATTAATCAAATTGACTCTCTAGAAGCGAAATGTGACAGCTTAAAATTGATCGAACTTAGCTTTGAAAATTAAACATGACAGCTATTTTGGAACGGAGGGAGCACAATATAAGCTCGTGAATGAAGCAGAAATTAACAAATTTTCTAGGTTTACGACACACATTGTAGATTTAAACCTTTACACAATCCAAAATGCCGTACCGTATCAAAATCAAACAATAGAAAACGAAAATTCGATAAAAATGCTCGAACCATTACCATTGACGGAGGAGGTTGCCGGAGAGGTGGTTTGGCATGAGACACGTCGACGACTTGCCGGAAATGTGATCGGAGAAGGTGAAAATACGCCGGAAAATCCCGACGATTGAATGGCGGAGAATGAGGGGGAATCGGGTGATCGGAGGGAGGATAAGTGTGAGAAAATGGCGGCCATTGTTAACAGAGAGTGCAGTGGATTTTGTTTGTTTGGGGAAAGTTTGATAATTATTTATTAACTTAATAAACCCTACTCAAGCAGAGTGTTCGCCTATATTTGTCAGCTTTAATTTTTTTTAATTAAACTAATTATTTTTAATACGAGATATAACAATTGGATTGACAATAAAAGATTAAAAAGCAAAATAAATAAAATGAGAAAATCAATGGTGTAGTCTTGACTCTTGATCAATGTATTAGATGAAAATGAAAGGGTTTGGGCCTCTAAATCTACTGGGGCGAGTTTTTGCCTCATCATGAAAAGTTTAGAAGATGGTGTATTCAAATTTAACTTCTAGCGAGAGTATCAATTAACTAACAAGTAATTTTAAGGGAAAATTTCAATTATATACAGAAAAATAAAATATTTACAAAAAAAGTAGTCCACTTTTCATTTACAGAAAAAATAGTCAAAAGGGTCATGGGCTCAACAAAGCTCAATTTGGCCCAAGGCCATTAAGGCCATTTATGTTTTTTTTTGTTTTTTTAAGCGTTCTTTTTTTAAAAAAAATAAATTATTTTTGCTTTTTTTTTTTCAAACATTTTCCGTGCAATTTTTTTTCATATATCAATATTGTATACATAGTGTATAAACATGTATATATGATGAACAAATAATTATGTAGTGTATATATAATGTATCGATATTGCATAAATAGTTATGTAGTGTATATGTAATGTATCGATATTGTATAAATAGTGCATAAACGTGTATCGACATTGTATAAATAGCGTATAAACGTTTAGCGATATTGTATAAATAGTGTATAAACATGTATTGATATTGTATAAATAATTCTGTAATGTATCGGTATTGTTTAAATGGTGTATAAACATGTATATATGATGTACAAATAGTTATGTAGTGTATATGTAATATATCGATATTGTATAAATGTGTATAAACGTGTATCGATATTGTATAAATAGTTATGTAACGTATCGACATTGTATAAATGGTGTACAAGAGTGTATCAATATTGTATAAATACTATATAAACATGTATCGATATTGTATAAATAGGTATGTAATATATTGACATTGTATGAATGGTGTATAATTATGTATCAATATTATATAAACAATCATGTAATGTATCAATATCGATATTTATTTGATTATCATACATTTTCACCTTAATAAATAAAAGTATAAACAAAAAATAATAAAACAGCATGAATATTTGTATTTTTCATAAAAGAAGTGAAACAATTATAAAAGAAAAAAGTTTTAAAAAAAGTACAACAAACAAAAAAATTTAAACAACGGAAAAGTTTTTTTTTTTTTTAAAATAGCATAGTAATTTTTTTTTTTTAATATAGGAATAAAATGGCCAAATGGCCGAATTGTAGGTAATGGAGAAAATGGCACAAAACATGATTAGGAGATGCAAATGGCCGGCGGCTATTTTTGATGTAAATAGTTTGGCCGACCGGCCATTTTTGGAAACAGCATGAGTCGAAAGGCTGCTTTTGGTAAATGTTGATAAGTGGGTTATTTTTTGTGTAAAAAATTTATCTCAGTGGACATTTTGTATAATTTTCCCTAATTTTAATATATATATATATATATTTTTTATTTTATTTTTGAAATGTTTCATAATAAACGAAAAGCACAATGATACTTTGAATTTAATCTGGACAATCATCTTATTGACTTGCAAATATGGTCTATTTGAAAATCGAATTCCATTAGGAGATATAGATGTTTAGACATGATTTGATTGAAGTTTGAGAAAAATTGATATTTGGAGTTAAATTGAAAAACGTATTTAGAAATTGAATTCATGTTTGGACGTGAAATGCAGATTAAGTTTTGGGAATAAAAATTTGAAAAACTCTTAAAATCTATTTTTCAAACCTCAAATCTATATCTAATTTTGAAGTTAACTCATAGACCAAATACTCAACAAATAACTATTTGAAATGACTTCCAAATTTTATTTCAAATCTTATTCAAGATCAAATATTCAAATTGTTAAGAGGAAATGATCTATCCAATGATTAATACAAGGGTGTTTTTTGGCCCAATAAAACATCAATACTCACTAATGGGCCAAATCTTGTGATCTGTGATAGTGAACACATCCAAAGGCCCAATTCAAAATTTCTGAATCAGAAATGGACCTTATTTCATATGATTTTAAGCCCAAAGACGAGAGAAATATGAAGCTCGTATGCTTTCATACTACGTTGTTAAGTTAGAGAGGCAGGGGCGGAGCCAGGTAGGACCGAGGAGGAGATAAACTCCTTCGGTAAAAAATTATACTGTTTATACATAATTAAAATTATTTTTTTTATATATATAGTAAATATTGAACCATCTTCGACTTCCTCATGTGTTTATTTCTTCATATATGGAACCTTCTTAGTGATAATTCTGACTCCGCCACTTAGAAAGAATGACCTAAACCATTAAACGTAGAGATGACTTAGATCTGATGAGAATTTCTAGAGATAATCTGTTGTTTTTCTTTTTCATTCTCGGGGAAAAAAAAAACTCACTATTTTTAGTAGCAATAGATACGAACTTAATATAAATGTATATTGTTAATTACACCCGTGATATATTCTCCTGTATTATAAGTCAAGAGTATAACAGCTTAAGCAGGTATTTCATCTATAAGTCAGTGTAGCAGCTTAAGCAGGCAGTCGGCAAGAAGGGTTTTCTCGGTATTTCATATATTTAGTCTTATAGGGTAGTTGTACTGATTGGTCAGCTGTTTGTATTATTTGCTTTTTGGACAAAATAATCCTGTTTAACTTTGATACACGGGTCCCACATAACTTCTTTGCAAAATTTTCTGTTGTTCGTTTCCGCTCATGCACAGTACTTACTACAGCTATCAAAAAAAAAAAAAAAAAAAACTTGCTACTCTCCGAGGCCCCACAGCTACTTCTTTTTACATTTTATACTTACTACTTTGATATGCTATTAAATGCTAATTTAATTGGTTTTCAACCACAGAAAAATGGTGGGTATCTAAAAATAAAAATTAAAAAAAATGATGGGTATCTTAAAAATTTAGATTAGGTACAAGTAATTTAATCTGTTGTTTGAGTAGCTTTTATAGTTGAATCTTGAAATTTAAAATTTTAATTTTTAAAGTTGTGATATTTGAAATTTTAAGTTGTATTTGAATATGTAATTTACTTAATTTTTTTAAATATATATGTATATCTAAGAATTAGTTGTATTTGAATATGTAATTTACTTAATTTTTTTTAAATATATATGTATATCTAAGAATTTATCAACTAAACGAAAAGAGATTCTAAATTATAAATAATAAAATTATATATATTTTAAAAATTATTAAGTGTTAATATTGAGCTTGTGCACAGAATATAACCAACTAGTATATATGTATAGAGCTTAAGCGAGTATGGACAGAATGTTTATACACATCCATATTGATACATCTACATGTGGTATTGTTTTTTTTTTTCAAGCCTGATACATGCACAAACGTTAATTTATTACAATTGACGAAAACGAAAAAATAAAAGTAAAAATTTATATTTTATAATTAAACAATTTATTATGTTAAAAAATTTCAAGTAATATACTTATTGATCGATTCCAAAAAAAAATTGGTGAAATGAATATGATTCTTTCGTTTTTAATCAGATATTTTTGTTTGAGTTTGGAGTATGAAAAAAACTTATGATAGAAAGTGTAATTCCCCTTAAATAGACCTATTACAAAGGCTACAATTCAAATGGATTTAGAATATCAAATAGTTATTTCTTGTGTCCTAATTAAGTGATTTACTCTTTTTATTGATTTATCTCAAAAAGAGCATTTCTTTATATATTTCCTCCCTCCATTTTATTTTATTTTGATTTTATATTAAATATAGATATTTTATTTTATTTGTCTATTTTAACAAATTAAATGAGTGTTGGTCAATCAAGAACTCACATATTCAGAAGATGAATGTGTTGAGGAGATGAGAATGTTGCGATGGATGTTCATGTTACTAGGAGAGATAAAATTAAAATGAGAAAATTTGAGATAAGGTGGAAATGACTTTGGTGGAAAACAAGATGCGGGAAGCGAGGTTGAGATAGTTCTAGTATGTGATGAGGAGAGACACAAATCTCCAGTGCTGAGATGTGAAAGGTTGGGCATAGATGGATTTAGAAGAGGTAAAGGTATTAGGGAAAGAGATGATTAGACATGACATGACATAGTTATGTTGCGGCTTATCGAGGACATAACCTTAGATAGGCAGATGTGGAGGACATAAATTAGGGTAGAAGGTTAGTAGGTACGTATGAACACATCCATGCTAGTAGGTAGGAGTACATTCATTATCTGGCTTCTTTTACTAGTAGTCGTAGTGCTACGTTTGTAGTTTCTTATTCTTCGATTTTTGTTGATATGGATTGTTTCGTGTAGTTCGATTATAGTATTATTATTGTGTAATGTTCAACTACTATCTGGTATTTTTTCTAACTATTGTCTCTTATACTTTAATACGTCTTTTTCTAGACCGTATTTATCTTGAGCCGAGGGTTTATTTGAAGCGACTTCTCTACCTCACTTCTGAGGTTAGCCACTTTATAAGAGTACACTGAATATATAATATTGTCGTTGTTATTGTCAAATTTAGAATTTTAAAATATTACTAATAAAATTAATTTACTAAAGTCATCTCTAATTAAAATTAGTGTACGAAGTTTGCTATATAAACAAGACGAAGTTTCAAAAAAATCTATTTCCTCCGTCTTATATTAGTTGATCATTTTTCTTTTTATATGCATGTTAAAAAATCATAAATAAGAAAGTAATTTTACTAATTCATTCCTTAAAAAAATTGGCAACTTTACAAGTAAGTATGAATACTTTTAAAAAGAATTAATTGTAAGGATAATATGAAAAAATAAAATAATATTTTCTTAATTTAGTAAGATGGACAACTAATATGAGATAATTAATTTTAGTAAGATGACCAACTAATATTGGGACGGGAGATAAGATCACGTCTCTTATTTCTTAAAAACTTGGTAGTAATTCTAACACTTTAAAATTGTGAGTATAAAAACACAATTTGCGGTGGTAAATATAGTGCAGGGCGCCCATGACTGCATGATAGACGGCACGGGCCTATATGCGATAAGCTTTTTGAAGGCGGAAAGTGGTCCACTAAAAGAGCTGCTTCATGCGCTGATCACGCCAAAATCATTGTAATTTCATGCTCTTTAAAGTGATTTTCCTCATGAATTTGGAACGCATCCCAATGAATTCTTTTAACCATTTTTATTCACTGCTTAAGAAAAGAAAAAAAAAAGGATAACAGCTGCCGCCTGCCAACAAGTTCAGAATACTATTTCCATTTTATTTTACTTGATTTATATTAACTTGATATTTTTTAAAAAAAATATTTATTACTTATATACTTAATTTATTAATTATGCTTCAAAATTTAAATTTAATTATTAATATTTTATATAATTATTTAATAATAATAAAAATAATTTTTAAAAAAATAATAAATTATTTTTAATTTCATAAAATGAAACGAAGGGAGTAGTAACAACAAAGAAAAAAGTTCGGACTATTAGCCGAATTATGCTTTCGCTAATACCAATACGAACAAGATTGAAAAAGAAACTACATTAGCATTAAGTTTTACCAACATCACTTATACTATATTATATTAATGCACATAATTTTTTTTCGGCTCTGAAATATCCTTAAAGTATTGCACATAAAAATCCAAGTTGTACAAACAGTTGCCGTCCTACGTACGTTGTTGTAATTTGTGAAATGGTGACTCTGTGTCGCTTCATTAGGGTGCCAAACAAGGCAGACAGGACTATCAGGGAAATGAAAAATACGAAGAAGTAAAGACATAAAGTAAATACGTAATTTGTCCTTGAAATGGGTTTGAATTAACCTCTTAGTTCTACCTGACTATGCCATGGTGGCTAAGCATGTTGGCTATAGATTCAGTCAAACTTAATAGTTTTGATTCAAACTTAATATTTTATCTTAAAATTTTACTATATATGTATATATATATATTGTTAACTTAAATCTCAATTAGGACCGGCTCTATGCCTTGAAGAATTAGACATCCGTTTTAGACCCTCAAATTTGAGGGGCATTTTTTATTTTTTTTTTAAGTACTAATAGAGTTATTATATAATTTTTAAAAAGAGTATTTTGTACAATCCATTTTAATTTGTTTGTCTTTTTTGGGGTCCATTTCGAAAAGAATATTTTTTTTGCTAACTTTTTAATATTAATTTTTCATTAAGATCATAAGATTTAAGAATATTTTGATGTATATATATATCTTTAATTTAAGACTATAATATTCAAAAATCTTCTTATTTTCTTAAACTTCATACTCTATGTCAAGTTAAATAGACAAATAAATTGAAACGAAAAGAGTATTATTTATAAAAAAGATTTAAAAAAATGCATATATAAAAAAAAAAAGAATTTTACATCTCAAAATACTTTTGTAAGAAATATTTTAACAACTTTATATCTTTAAAAAATTAAAAAAATAAATTTTGAATTAAAAAAAATATTAATTTCTTTCAAAAATTTAAAATCTTCGATTCATTTTTGATTTTAGATCACCAACAGGCTTGAGCTGCCCTGATCTCAAGCACTTAAAAAGTTAAATTTAATCATCCATAACGTTCAAATTCTATATTCGCACTGCTTACAGGTAATAATAAACAAATGGCTATAGTACAATTTATCCGTAAAATTATTTTACTCTTCAGGGTGTCAAAGGTCAATGAGTATATTCTGAACATCATTAAAAATCAGACAGAACTTGTGGACAAAGTTCAACCTACGTTGGTGAAAAAGCAATGAGAAGTTATGTTGGATGAAAGTTCATTTGTCATTGATGACAACTAGCCGCTGCTTTCCTCGTAACTCATACGCACCCGTGACCCATTTTTGACACTTGTGAGAATTCTACAAATTATTGTCCTTAATATTCAGTACTAGCTGGTCATTTATTTGTTATAAGTAGAGGCTGTAGTAATACAAGATTTCTCCTATTCACTGAGCTATACGAAGGAGGTTCAATTAAACTAGCATCTGATCATAAGTTTTGAAAAAAAAAAAAAAAATTACAATAAAATTTAATTTAATTTTTTAAATATTTTTAAGTTTACAAAACTGGCTAAGACTAATTTTTGGGACTTCCACTAATAATCCAAATTTTTTCAAATAAAATACATATCTAAACACAAATTTAAATTTCAAAAGAAATCTATAACCAAGTGAAAGCTAGATTTTTTTTGCAAAAAATTATATTATGCAATTAAAGATAAAATTTTACCCAAAATCTCTTTGAATCCTTTTGATGTAGGTGAAGCTTTAAAGGGGATCAAAAATTTCCTTTTGTCGTGATAAGTTCGAATTCTAGGTGTTATTTTAGTCACAACTTCAATCCTCGCATCATAAGTTTATTTTTGAAATTGAGTTAGATTTAGTTTTCATTTCTTTACGCGGTCTTCTAAGAAAGGGAGAGAAAAAAAGCTTCAACACTATCCTCTTTAATTATATGTTCAGAAGCATCATATGCTTGCTTGGATTTGCTTCTTGTCATATTCTATTATGGAAAAATAAAAATGGTAAACTATGCAATAAAATATGAGATGACCAGAAGACACGCAAAATATAACTTATTCTTTCTTTTAACATTTCTTAGTTTATTGTTTCCATTAATTTCCCAAGTTGGAAATTGGAAGCTTGTATCACGGATTTGGTTTGGCTCCACTAAAATTCCACTTTCCAAAATTACGTTGGATGAAATTAGTGGCAGAGTCAGGAATTTGACTAAAAGTGTTCAAATTTATAAGGTAATTTTATTTATTTATTTCAAATGAGAGGATTTATCACATTTTTAGAATCAAACAATATTATATTTAGCTTTGCTATTTTTTTCTTCGTACAAAGTATTATTCAAAAACAAAATTTGAAATATATTATTGAATTTTTGCTGAAAATTTTAATTGATCAAAGAAAATCACTCAAAAAAGTCCAACAAAGAAAATCATCATGCACCACTATAACGAAATATGGGAAAGTAATAAAAGAGAATAAAAAATAAATTGAGAAGAGTGAGCCAGACAACCTCTTTGACGGCCTCTAACAGTGGAAACGGTGAGATTTTTAAACAAAATCAAACACACACTAACTTTAAATACAAGTAGCAAAATTATTCTTGCTTCATGGAGAGAAAATACATCAATATATTTAAAAATAATATTTTAATAAATTTAATCAGACACTTTATATAAAAATTAATAATATATTAATGAGCACAAATATAAAATCTTTATTGAATTTAAAGTTTATATGGTACTATATTTTTCATAATCAAATTTCCTCATAAAAAAAATATTTTCACTTATAAATATATGTTAGGTAGGTTTAAGTCCTAATTATATAAATAGTTAATTTATTTATGTTTTTAATTTTTTTACTTTTTCCTTTTTGATTTCAATTTGGGTAACCTTAATTACTCAATTTTGGATTTTAAAAAAGAAAAAAAAACATAATTTTTAAAAGAATATGGAAAAAAAACCTTTCTAATTTACCTTTTTAATGACATGTTAAGACTAATACTTATTTAGTAAGAATAAAAATTATAATAGGACATTAACAATATAAATCTGTCTAAAATACAAAAAACTTTACACTTATGCTTCTACGGGGATTGAATCCGGACAATAAGACTCAATTTGAACTCCATTTACCGCTGAGCCGTGGAGCTCATTTGCTTCAAGGGTGTTCATTATGCCATATATAACTATAAAAACCCAAATTTTACTTATATATCTTATATAATTTTTCGGTGAAGGATGTTTGAATGACCACGGGTGGCTCCGCCCTTGGATGAAGCAATACGTCAATCAATGAAGGTCGAGTCGTGAGATAATTTTGACCCTTGCTGAAAAATAGTCAAGCCTAGCCATAATAACAAGTTCGTTATGTTAGTTATCATTTTTATCAAATTATCCAATTATGTTTACCATAGATATATAATTATAATTATTTTATTAATTGGTTATGTTAGTTATCATTTTTATCAAGTTATTCAATTATTTTTACCATAGATATGTACTTATAATTATTTTATTAACGTTAGAAAAACAAATGAAGGGTATCTATAAAGAAAGTGTCCCTCTTGAATTAAAACAGTCTACCCTTTTCACTTTATAAGAAATCGTTTCATCGTTAATGGGCTTGTAAAAAACTAGAAAAAGAGAGAAGACTCGCGCTATAGATGTGAGCCAGAAGGCAAAAAAAGTGGATTTGCCCCTTCTGCGCTATACATGTCTGTGGTTCAAGTAATAATATGATTAGTTAATTCTCGACATAATTACGGTCCTAAATACTTCGGTCGACTAATTTACAAAATATGTACAACATGTATAAATAATACTATCTTTTGAAAAAATTACATAATACTATACTTTAACTTACCATATTTATTCAAAATTTCATCCCTACAAAGTAATTACAAAAATCTCGAATTTCAATTAGGATCGCGATACATCATTTGGAGTCGCGATACATTACGAGACCGGGAAGATAGGGTCGCGATACATCACTTGGAGTCGCGATAAATCACGAGATTGGAAAGATACATCACGGGACTGACTAAGTAATGTATCTCGACAATAAGTAATATATCGCAACCATCAGGGGACCGGCTAAGTAATGTATCGCGCCCCTAAGTAATGTATCACAATCCCTAAGTGATGTATTGCGACCCTAAGTAATGTATCGCGACCTCTAAGTAATGTATTGCGATACAAAATCTGAGATTTTATGTAATTTTGAAAAGAGTGGGGATAAAGTGTAATTAGGTACTAAACAGTTGAGATTTATATTGTTTGTTCATATATTTTATACTAATTTTACATATAATGTATATCTAATATATATATAATACACGTACAACATATATATTTTGACCATATTGATAAGCTAACGGAAACTAATTGACTGGACTATATATTCGTAACTTTCTCATTAATTCTCCTTGCCGTGATTTTTGGCGAAAACATTGGTGCGCATGGGATGACTTATTAGTTAAAAAATTAACCTACCTTTTCACTTTACACATATTTCCACTCACTTACGTTAAGTTAAACTTGTCTTTTGATTATTTGGGAAATCAATCAAAGAAACATAACTAGGAAGAATTCTCTTTTCTATACCAAGCTTATACCTAAAACAAAAGAGTTTGAAAAAAAATGAGAAATGCTCTAGTAGTATTAAAAATGGAAATTTTGGTTGATGTCGCGTTGTAGTCCAAATGTCCAATTGTTACAAATCTATCTATTAATTAAGACCTTTTGTTTTTTTCTTCCTTTCTCTTCACCACTAATGTGCCGGCTTATAACAAAATACTTTTAATTTAAAGAAAGAAAGAACAAGAGAAAAGAAGAAGAAGAAGATATTAATGTTATGTTGGTCATCACAATATGGAAGTGAACCATGAACTGACCCATCGTCATGACATGGTACACCATGTCTTCCTTTATATTAAATCAATAATAATATGACACATATTTCCTGTCACGCCCCAAACTGGTAGGGACGGACAAGTACCGTATACACTTACTTTACAAGTACCCTATTACATATACGAGATTATGAGATAATAACGTGCAGGATATCTAATATGAGTTGTAAATATATACACGAGGGAGTTATACTAACAAAAACTGTACAATACACTGCTGCATAATGTCCATGAAGCCTCTAGTCAGTCTAACACACTATCCGAATAACTAGTTGGCATGCGGCCTGACATACCCAACTAGAGACCTATACATATAACTAACAATACTAAACATAAACTGGCTCCAGAGAGATATGGAGCTCACCAAAAATATATCAGCGGAAAACGGCAATAGAGCCTAACGTGGACGTCTGTTATCCTGTGAAACTGAGCCTGCATCAATAGTATGTGACAATGTGGAGACGTCAGTACATATATAATATGTACTGGTATGAAAGCAGACAGAATAACAGCTAGACAAGTGCGGAAGCTCATATGAATCAAACATCAAGTGAAAGAATTATGAGCATACAAGTACACTATGTATGATATGAAACTATAACCTATGTACTAACCTTACTAGCCCATCGTATAACGTCGAGGAGGGCATTCTTTATAATGTAAAACCTATAGTTTGCCTAGGTGATGTACTTAAACTACCTGTAGTACAAATAATCATAAGGTGGCCTACCGAAGGCGATCTGAATCACATATAAGGCGTACATCGCCCCAAGTACATATGACTATGATTTATACGTATAACTGTAATCGCAGTCTGATATAAGGTACGCCCTTCCAGGGGCTCACTATGAGGGTCTGCCCGCAGGCCATATATGCCATATGTTGGCTCGAGTCAGGGGGAACCAGTGCATGATGTTCCTGCTGACTCCAAATACAAATGATGCCGCAAAGGCGGGTACGCCCCAATGTTCGGGCTCACTATAATGGTCTAGTCTCGATCCTGTGCACAGAATCACGTCGAGCGCATATGCCAAGTAAAACCTATGTACCCTCCCGCCGTTAACGTTTATCAAATAATGCCGCAAAGGCCTATGACATATGAATTATGGTAGTGCCCACTACATTCAAATGTAATTATGCTATGGATGTTTACTTCCATTCGTAACATGTGACGTGTATACATGTGTACCATATGGCTTAAGAATTTCAAGTAGAGAAACTTACGATAATATTGTGAAGACTTGACATAAAGAGAGCAAAACTGGTACATATAAACTTGGGGGTAGAGCGTGGGAACAATACCTAACACAGACGAAGCTTTTACCCTCGTATCTCACGAGAATTATATTAACGACGATAAAAAGGAGCACATGAATAGGGTGGTGCCTTAACGGCGAGGGAAGGTTTAGCTTTACATACCTCAGCGCTTTACTAGCTACGATGGTATTCCGGGCTCCAAATAATTCAACCCGCGTAAGAGTAGTCGTTATCCTTCCAATTACTAGTACCCGCTATCCGATAGGCAACCTACTAATTACAAGAATAATATAAGTCCATTAATAAGCCATATGTGCATTTAGCAATTCATTCCAATAGGCTTCACTTATATGCGAAATTAATCGAATTTCTTACCAAGAATCCAAAGTGAATTCTTTAGTTTCTACTTTATAAAATCCAACATCAAGTCTACCCAATTGATAGGAATTTCTAAAAACTCCTCTTTTATCAAAATTTCACCTTTTTCCCTTCTTCTCATGAACCCATTTCAAAAAGTAGAGTGAAAATCCAAATCAAACGATAATCAACAACTTATACTAATTTCTATAATTAAATTCGAGTATGGAGTGAAGAAATTACCTTTTTGGAATTAACCCCAACTTGAGTTTTTGAGGATTCTTGGATAAAACTAGTAGTTGTCCGACAACCAAGGACCGTGGAACACCTCTCCTTTAAAAAAATTTCTTAGATGTTTTACGAACCTTTAACTCTTCTCGTCAATTTTAATGAAATACAGAGAAAGAGCAGAAAGTATTTTGCCTGCTCTTGGTTGCTGCTCACGTTCTGGGGGGGGATAATTTCTAATTGAAATTATCCTTAACTTTCCCTTTTTTGTTTCATTGTTACTTAAGGCAAATAACAAAAGTTCAAAGTGGCCCCACCACTTGAAATGTCCAAAATACACACACAAATATCCTTTACAGCAACCATACTAGTATATACACTCCAAATATATATATTTACTACACCATTTGCCAATGCACCATAATTCTCTTTGTAGACTCGGAGTTGTACTCGTTTAAGATGTTAACTTAATTCAAAAATTTTCCGTGGTGTTACAATCTCCCCCACTTAGAATCATTCGTCCTCGAATGATGCTTGTAGCTTACTTGCCATTCCATAACTATTCAAGACATCCACAAGAACATTTAACCCACCTCGTTCTCACTTTATTCCATCCTATGGCCTTAAAATTTGGCTAACTCTCCAAATTTTTAAAAAAAATTCGCCAGAGTTTCCTTTGTAAGTAGGCCTATCGGAAACCTGTCAGCAAGCCAGAATATATCCAAATACGCTTCACAAAGCGTCACAACACATATAATACTCAACAGGTAATACACGAGGCTCCGTTTGGCCTTAAACTCAACAAATAATACACGAGGCTCCTCTTGGCCTTAAGCCCAAATAAAAGTCATAACCAATGATGCAACTTACCTTATATTCCACATCCGCTCGCTGTATCCATGTAAATCTCAAGGATCATAGGCACACATCATGTACCTAAACACATCAAGTAAGAATTAAATGTTAACAGAACCAAATATAATGGAAACTAACAATCATATAAAGGGGGCAAGTAGTTTAAGAACCTTCTGATGGTTCCTGGAACAAGTATGGATATTTGGTTTTCATATCCGTTTCTGTTTCCCAAGTGGCTTCTTCAATGTCTTGGTTCCTCCAAAGCACTTTAACCGAAACTATGTCCCTAGTTCTCAATTTTCTTACCTGACGATCTAATATAGCCACGGGTACTTCCTCAGATGACAAATCTTCTGCAAGCTCAATACCCTCTGTAGGAAGAACATGTGAAGGTTCTCCTAAGCATTTACGTAGCATAGACACATGAAAGACGGGATGTACTGCAGCTAACTCTGGAGGTAATTCTAACTCATAGGCTACAAGGCCAATTCTGCGAATAATTCTGTAAGGCCCAATATACCTGGGACTCAATTTACCCTTCTTTCCGAATCGCATAATACCTTTCATAGGCGACACCTTCAGGAATACCAAATCGCCAATTTGAAATTCTAAATCTCTACGTCGCACATCCGCATATGACTTTTGCCTACTCTGAGCAGTCTTCAACCGCTCTCGTATCAACTTAACCTTCTCAACGGCTTGATGGACTAAATCTGGTCCTAACACTTGAGTCTCACCCACTTCGAACCAACCAATAGGCGATCGACATCGTCTCCCATATAGGGCTTCGAATGGAGCCATGCCAATACTGGAGTGATAGCTGTTATTATAAGCAAATTCTATTAAGGGCAAATGATCATCCCAATTACCTTTAAAATCCAGCACGCATGCTCTCAACATGTCTTCGAGCGTCTGAATTGTGCGCTCGGCTTGGCCATCTGTCTGCGGATGAAATGCCGTGCTAAGATTCACCTGTGTACCTAAACTTTTTTGGAATGATTTCCAAAAATGTGCTGTAAACTGGGCACCTCTATCTGAAATAATGGACATTGGGGTCCCATGTAGGCGAACAATCTCTTTTATATATAATTTAGCATAATCCTCGGCTGTGCTGGTAGTCTTAACAGGAAGAAAATGGGCTGACTTCGTCAGACGATCAACTATTACCCAAATGGAGTCATGTTTTCGATAAGAAGAAGGTAAACCTGTGACGAAATCCATATTGATAGCGTCCCATTTCCACACTGGAATACTGAAGGTCTGAGCTAGGCCACCGGGCCTCTGATGCTCGGCTTTCACTAACTGACAATTGGAGCACCGTGCCACATACTCTGCTATATCTTTCTTCATGTCATTCCACCAGTAAATCTCTTTAAGATCATGATACATCTTTGTAGAACCTGGATGGATTGAATAACGGGAGCAATGTGCCTCAGCCATAATCTGTTGTTTCAGCCCATCTACATTTGGAACACATAATCTACCTCGACACCTCAAAGTGCCATCGCCTGCTAGCTCGAATGTTGTGACTCGGTGTTGTTGAATTCCCTCTTTGTACTGGAGCAATAAGGGATCATCATACTGTCTCTGTTTCACTAATGCCACGAGTGATGACTCAGCTGTATTGAGTACCACAACACCACCATCTTCGGAATCCATAAGACGGACTCCTAAGTTGGCTAATCTATGAACATCTCTGGCTACCTCACGCTGAATAGGTGAGAAATGTGCTAGACTACCCATGGATAGTCGACTAAGAGCATCTGCTACAATATTGCCTTTACCTGGATGATAGAGAATATCAACATCGTAGTCTTTCAGCAATTCTAGCCACCTTCTTTGCCTCAAGTTCAGCTCTTTTTGCTTGAATAGATATTGAAGACTTTTATGATCTGTAAAAATATCAACATGCACCCCATACAGATAATGGCGCCATATTTTTAGCGCGAACACCACTGCTGCAAGCTCCAAGTCATGAGTGGGATAATTTTGTTCATACTTCTTCAACTGTCGAGAAGCGTACGCTATAACTCTTCCATGCTGCATAAGAACGCAACCTAAGCCGATACCTGAAGCATCACAGTATACAACATACCCTTCTGTGCCTTCTGGTAAGGCTAATACTGGCGCCGTAGTCAATCTATGTTTCAACTCTTGAAAACCCCTTTCACAAGCATCTGACCACTGGTACTCAACTGCTTTCTGTGTCAATTTAGTTAATGGGGCAGAAATAGAGGAAAATCCCTCCACAAATCTCCTATAATAACCAGCTAACCCCAAGAAACTACGCACCTCTGTAGGAGTGGTTGGTCGAGGCCAATTCTTCACAGCTTCTATCTTCTGAGAATCTACTTTGATGCCTTCTCCAGATACCACGTGACCAAGAAAAGTTACTGAGGTCAACCAGAACTCACATTTAGAAAATTTAGCATACAACTGGTGCTCTCTAAGTTTCTGCAATACTGACCTCAAATGATCTGCATGCTCAGCTTCATTACGTGAATATATCAAAATATCATCTATAAATACAATCACGTACATATCAAGAAAAGGTTTGAAAACCCTATTCATCATATCCATAAAGGCTGCTGGAGCATTCGTCAGTCCAAATGACATAACAAGGAACTCGAAATGCCCATATCTTGTTCGAAAAGCTGCCTTAGGAATGTCTACTTCACGAATCCTTAGCTGGTGATAACCGGACCTCAAATCGATCTTTGAAAAACATTTAGCTCCCTGTAATTGATCGAATAAGTCATCTATTCGGGGAAGAGGATATTTATTCTTTATTGTCACTTTGTTCAGCTGTCTGTAATCGATACACATTCGCAGCGAGCCATCTCTCTTGCGTACAAACAACACTGGCGCACCCCAAGGTGATATACTGGGTCGAATAAAACCTTTGTCTAGCAAGTCTTTCAACTGCTCTTTTAGCTCTTTTAATTCTGCAGGCGCCATTCTATAAGGTGGAATTGATATCGGCTGAGTACCAGGATCTACATCAATACCGAAATCGATCTCTCTGATGGGAGGTAATCCAGGAAGTTCATCAGGAAACACATCTGGATACTCGTTTACCACTGGTACAAATTGGAGAATCGGTGCTTGTCTTTCAGCTTCAAGGTCTTTTACCTGGACTAGGTGATACAAGCACCCCTTTGCAATAAGCTTTCGTGCCTTAAAATAGGAAATAAACCTCCCTCTAGGCATCATAGAATTACCCTTCCACTCCAGGACTGGCTCCCTTGGGAAATGGAATCTGGCCATCTTGGCTCGACAATCAACTGTAGCATAACAAGAGGATAACCAATCCATACCCATAATGACATCGAAGTCGACCATTTTAAGTTCGACCAGATTAGCCAATGTAGCACGACCACACACTGTCACTACACAGTCATAATAGACCCGTCTAGCTATGATAAACTCTCCTACTGGAGTTGATACTGCAAATGGTTCACGTAACATCTCCGGCTCTATTCCAAACTTTTTAGCAACAAAAGGAGTAACATACGACAGGGTAGATCCTGGATCTATCAAGGCATATACATCGTGTGAGAAAATAACTAAAGTACCTGTGACCACGTCTGGAGATGCCTCTGAATCTTGCCGACCAGCTAGTGCATACATACGATTTGGGCCAGCGCTTGAACCAGACCCTCTACCTCTACCAGATCCTCTACCTGCTGGTGCCTGAGGACGCGGATAAGAAGAAGGTACTGATGACGAGGAGGCTGATGCAGACCCTATAGGCTGTGATCGATCACCTCTACCTCTATCTTTGAGCTGAGGACAATCCCGAACCATGTGACCCTCTACACCACACCAATAACATGCATTTGAACCACTCCGACACTCCCCTCCATGTGCTCGGCCACACTGTCTGCATATAGGTCGAGGTGGTAATCCCCGACTGATGCCCCTATGAAGACGTGAGTCTGGTGCTCTAAAAGTCTGACCCTGCTCATATCTGCGTCTCGAGAATGAGGTTGGAGCATTAGATGTGAAGCGCACAGCTGACTGAGCATACCTAGGTGGCCCTCTACTAGTGGAAGCTCCACTGCTCCCCTGATATTGGCTAGCCGTCCTGGCTCTCTTACTCTGCTCCCTCTCGCTATCTATCTCACGATTACGCTGATCCTCCTCTAACTGTTGAGCACGTGCCATGATTCTCGCTATGTCTGAATCTTTATTCATAGCAGCAACAGAAAGAAGGTCTTTCAAAGGACCGGTGAGGCCATTCACAAAGCGATGAATTCGTGATGTCTGAGTACTAACCAACTCTGGAGCAAATCTGGACAACTGTGTAAACCGCAAACAATACTCTTTGACACTACGATTGCCCTGCCTTAGAGATAAAAATTCATCCACCCTAGCTTGTCGGAGCTCTAATGGCATGAAATGATCCATGAAGTCCCTCGTAAAGTCCGTCCAGACCGCTGGGGGAGCGTCCTGACCCCTTGAGGCTACCCACATATCATACCAATCAACGGCAACCCTTTTCAATCGATAAGCGGCCAATTCCACAGCATCTGTATCTGATACCCGCATCACTCTACAAATTCTATGAGTCTCATCAATGAACTGTTGAGGGTCCTCTGTAAGAGTAGAACCTGTGAATTCTGGCGGATTCATGTGGAGGAAATCTTTGATCTTAGATTCAGCTACCCCTCCCTGAGCAGCAACAGGTATATCCACATTCTGTCTCTGGGCTTGAGCAGCTACCAACTGTGTAAGCAATTGTATCGCTCCTCTGAGATCCTGGTCTGAGGCACCTGGTGGCGGGATTGGAATTACAGTTGGTACCACTGGAGGTGCAAAAGCCCCTGCAGGTCCTTCTGTCTCAGGCATTTGAGAACCTGGAAGCATAGAACCCACCAAACTTTCTTGAGTCCTATTCAAATCCACCAATATGGGAGATTGCCCTGTAGTGGTTGCCTCCTGAGTGGTGCTAGTAGGGGCCTGTTGGGCTGTTTTATCCTTTTCTGTAGCAGACATAATCTGTATCACAGATAAGCAGAATATGAGTCAGAAGTAACTTTCTATGACTCAGCTCTATTGCACGATCTAGATTATAAATGAAGGTCAACTTCCTAAATATCCATGCAGTCCCTTAATTATAAATGTGGCGCGCAACACATCAATAAGTAAGGTCCTACTAGACACGGCTTCATAGACTCCCTGGGACAACTGAACCTAGGCTCTGATACCAAGTTTGTCACGCCCCAAACTGGTAGGGACGGACAAGTACCGTATACACTTACTTTACAAGTACCCTATTACATATACGAGATTATGAGATAATAACGTGCAGGATATCTAATATGAGTTGTAAATATATACACGAGGGAGTTATACTAACAAAAACTGTACAATACACTGCTGCATAATGTCCATGAAGCCTCTAGTCAGTCTAACACACTATCCGAATAACTAGTTGGCATGCGGCCTGACATACCCAACTAGAGACCTATACATATAACTAACAATACTAAACATAAACTGGCTCCAGAGAGATATGGAGCTCACCAAAAATATATCAGCGGAAAACGGCAATAGAGCCTAACGTGGACGTCTGTTATCCTGTGAAACTGAGCCTGCATCAATAGTATGTGACAATGTGGAGACGTCAGTACATATATAATATGTACTGGTATGAAAGCAGACAGAATAACAGCTAGACAAGTGCGGAAGCTCATATGAATCAAACATCAAGTGAAAGAATTATGAGCATACAAGTACACTATGTATGATATGAAACTATAACCTATGTACTAACCTTACTAGCCCATCGTATAACGTCGAGGAGGGCATTCTTTATAATGTAAAACCTATAGTTTGCCTAGGTGATGTACTTAAACTACCTGTAGTACAAATAATCATAAGGTGGCCTACCGAAGGCGATCTGAATCACATATAAGGCGTACATCGCCCCAAGTACATATGACTATGATTTATACGTATAACTGTAATCGCAGTCTGATATAAGGTACGCCCTTCCAGGGGCTCACTATGAGGGTCTGCCCGCAGGCCATATATGCCATATGTTGGCTCGAGTCAGGGGGAACCAGTGCATGATGTTCCTGCTGACTCCAAATACAAATGATGCCGCAAAGGCGGGTACGCCCCAATGTTCGGGCTCACTATAATGGTCTAGTCTCGATCCTGTGCACAGAATCACGTCGAGCGCATATGCCAAGTAAAACCTATGTACCCTCCCGCCGTTAACGTTTATCAAATAATGCCGCAAAGGCCTATGACATATGAATTATGGTAGTGCCCACTACATTCAAATGTAATTATGCTATGGATGTTTACTTCCATTCGTAACATGTGACGTGTATACATGTGTACCATATGGCTTAAGAATTTCAAGTAGAGAAACTTACGATAATATTGTGAAGACTTGACATAAAGAGAGCAAAACTGGTACATATAAACTTGGGGGTAGAGCGTGGGAACAATACCTAACACAGACGAAGCTTTTACCCTCGTATCTCACGAGAATTATATTAACGACGATAAAAAGGAGCACATGAATAGGGTGGTGCCTTAACGGCGAGGGAAGGTTTAGCTTTACATACCTCAGCGCTTTACTAGCTACGATGGTATTCCGGGCTCCAAATAATTCAACCCGCGTAAGAGTAGTCGTTATCCTTCCAATTACTAGTACCCGCTATCCGATAGGCAACCTACTAATTACAAGAATAATATAAGTCCATTAATAAGCCATATGTGCATTTAGCAATTCATTCCAATAGGCTTCACTTATATGCGAAATTAATCGAATTTCTTACCAAGAATCCAAAGTGAATTCTTTAGTTTCTACTTTATAAAATCCAACATCAAGTCTACCCAATTGATAGGAATTTCTAAAAACTCCTCTTTTATCAAAATTTCACCTTTTTCCCTTCTTCTCATGAACCCATTTCAAAAAGTAGAGTGAAAATCCAAATCAAACGATAATCAACAACTTATACTAATTTCTATAATTAAATTCGAGTATGGAGTGAAGAAATTACCTTTTTGGAATTAACCCCAACTTGAGTTTTTGAGGATTCTTGGATAAAACTAGTAGTTGTCCGACAACCAAGGACCGTGGAACACCTCTCCTTTAAAAAAATTTCTTAGATGTTTTACGAACCTTTAACTCTTCTCGTCAATTTTAATGAAATACAGAGAAAGAGCAGAAAGTATTTTGCCTGCTCTTGGTTGCTGCTCACGTTCTGGGGGGGGATAATTTCTAATTGAAATTATCCTTAACTTTCCCTTTTTTGTTTCATTGTTACTTAAGGCAAATAACAAAAGTTCAAAGTGGCCCCACCACTTGAAATGTCCAAAATACACACACAAATATCCTTTACAGCAACCATACTAGTATATACACTCCAAATATATATATTTACTACACCATTTGCCAATGCACCATAATTCTCTTTGTAGACTCGGAGTTGTACTCGTTTAAGATGTTAACTTAATTCAAAAATTTTCCGTGGTGTTACATTTCCTATAATGCTCTTCGTCACCGCTTTGGCGTCCTGTGTGCATCATTAGTGACAACTGATTTGTATTATGCTATATATGAATGTGTGTGTCTATTTATTCAATATTATAAAAATTTAATTATCGACTTATGCATATTGAAAGTTAAAACGCATAGATGTCAACTGAGGCCAAGTTAAAGACATATTTATGAATTATGATCCTAATTAATTAATTTTTATTAACACCTCAATTATACTTATTTTAATAATAATAAAGTACATTGATTCGATATTTAGATGTAATCAAGAAGTAGAGGTGGTCTAACCTTTACCATGTAGATTTACCTGAAACCAATAAAAGAAGTAGAGGCGATTCTAGCCTTTACGATGTAGATTTACCTTAAATCAATAATTTTTATTTAAACCTTGTATTTGTATGATTGTAAAGAAGCTTATATAATATTTAAAAATATTTGATTGTAAACTTAATTATTATTTTAATATTAATTTAAAATTGATGTAGGAATCCATAAACTTCAAAATTTGAATCCATTCAGAACAATCGATAAGTTTTGCCTAAATGAATACGATGAGAAATTTTGAAAGTTACATTATGAATTATGAACGAGAACATGGCTCCTTCGGTAGGTTGTGTAGCACGGGTTTCCTTTTTTGGTATAGTGAAAGTTATTTTATTTTTTTATTAATTACAGGTATTATTTGTAACGAAGCCGGAAGAAAAAGGAAACCATTACGTTTTTACCAAAAAAGAAGCAAGATTCATTTTTGTACATAACGTTTATGATTGTAACGTGCAAGTCTAAGCTGTTAATTTTTAACGTTTTCTATGTCCTAATTTTTATACCTTATACCCAGTTTCAACGGTTTCATTAACTAAATTATCATTTATATCATGGAAAAAATTACAACCTTATAGATTCTTAGGTTGGGAAACAAAATAAACGGCAATTCTAATATTTTAATTAGCTAAGTGTGAATAATGACTACATATTTATATTTTCTTTTCTTTTTCTTTTGCAAGGAGCGTGAATAAAACTAAAAAGGAAGAATATCTTTTTGGTCCGGTAAATTATGTTATAAGATTTAATACATTAGCCTTCAATTTATTAAAAGACGTGCATTTGGTCTCCTTTGTGTAGGAAACTTTTATATGTAAGTTATTCATAGAAGCATACTATTTTCAAATATGGAGCAATAATAAAAATTTAACATTACACATTGATAATTAAACACAAGTACAATTGATAATTCTGAAAATCTATGAATATTCATAAGTAATGGAATCAAAAGTACACATTTTAAGTAATTGAAGATTATCAGACATCACAAAACTAAAGACTCATTTGGGTACGAGAATTATTTACTTTTTTTGAAATAATTTTTCACTTTATTACAAAATCAATATCAGATTTCAAATTTTAAAAACAACTTATAACTTCTTTTCCAACTCTACAGGGTCGGCTTCAGCATGAAGCCACTGAAGCCAAGGCTTTAGGCCCCCAATTTTTGGGGGTCCCATTTTTAGTAATTATAGGTTTATAGTTCTGTAGATTTTTTATTAGAAAATATTGAGTACTTTTTAATATTTTTCCTGTCTCATTTTAATGTCGATTTAGCTCAAAATAATTATCACTTTAAGAATTCAAGACTAAATTGACAATTGTTTCCAACATTATCTTTAACATCAAAGAAAATTTCTTTTTAATATTGCTCAATGTTTTTTAAAAAAACCATTAATAAATAGGAGTAACTTAGTAACCTATACCTTGTATTTATTATTTTGCTTAATGAACATGAAAAGAATTTAAATAACTGTTAAAGTGGGACGGAGGGAGTAAAAACGTAAGAAATATTTTAATAAGATAAAAAGATTTTATTTTTCAAATGCACATATTGCCTATAGAGTTCATATAACAATCCCAAAGTCGAAAGAAGTTTTTAAAATTAAAATTGATAAAATCTTAATTAAAATTGATAAAATCTTACTTAAAATAAACATCTCAAGAGAAATTGAATGAATTAGGTATATTATTAATTGAAAAGGAATTATTTCGAGAAGATCATTCATAATTTTACATCTCAAGAACTTCTAAAAATAAACTTTAAATAATATATATATATATATATATATATATATATATATATATATATATATATATATATAAGGTCTTATTTTGAATTTTCGCTTTAGGCCACCAGGTATATTGAGCCGCCCCTGCAACTCTATCTTCATAATTCCAAATAAAATGCTCCCTTCTCTCATTTACAAAAAGTATAATCAAGCACAACTTCATCTTCAACGCCAACTTCATAAATACCAAATAAAATAATTATATTTAGTATTAAATACATATTGAAAAATGCCTACTAAAATTAATAATTTACCAATAAAAGAAAAATACTATTGGACCAATACATGTGACAAACTGCCCAATGGTCAAGGATCCGCATGACTTGGACTAGTATATATAAACAGTTTTACCTAATTAAAACTTCCATGGAACTTTTTTCTATTTTTAAAACTGATTTCAAGAATATGAAACTATGTGTGATTTTCTTCTATGTCATCTACTTTTTCCAACATGTTAGATCAAATGAGATAATTAGTGATGTATTTATTAAAACAGAAGGGGTACATTTTATGCTAAATGAGAGTCCATTTTATGCAAATGGATTTAATGCTTATTGGTTAATGCAAATTGGCTCTGACCCATCACAGAGAGATAAAGTTTCTTCTACACTTCAAAATGCTGCAAGTCATGGCCTTACTGTTGGTAGAACTTGGGCTTTTAGTGATGCTGGATCTTCACCTCTTCAGTATTCTCCTGGATATTACAATGAAAACATGTTTCAGGTTTTTAATTTCTTTTTTTAGTATAAGTATTTTTTGGATGATAGATTGTATTTTGTCTTATGTCGGGGTCTGCCGGAAATAGCCTCTCTGCCTCACTTTTGAGGTATTGGTACGGACTGCACACACTCTATCCTCTCTAGACCCTATTGTATGAAAATATACTGGGTATTTTGTTGTTGTATATATTTTTTTGATGATGATGGTGTTCGGACTCGTACGCGTACGTAGATTGTTTCATCAGAAATATTGAGAATTTTTTGTACTAGAGTCCCAGAACTAGGAAATTCAGCCAGTTATCTGTTGGCTCAACCCATTTTAATGGAACATTTTGTTCGTTCCAATTGCGCAGCTCTAAATGTGCCTATTTCTTCGATGTTTTTTCGTTAAAACAGGGGAAATATGACTTATTCTGCATAATTTTATTCCTATTAAGTGATCCATTAGCGGAAAGAGAGCCTTCCTCAAGCACTCTGGTGTACTACAACTCCGGCTATGCATGGGGCAGAAGAAGGGTCAGATCATTTTGATTTATTATATACAATCTTATCTTATATTTCTATAAGAGTCTGCTTTCACGGCTATTGAAGCTCTATCAAAAAAACATTCTATTCCGAAAAGGCAACTAGGCTAAACCTCACTCAAAGCTTTCTATCAAAAATATTTGCTTAATTTTGTCCGTCGAGGCTTAAGACAAATGGGGAAAAATTATATTAATTTTTTATTTATTTTCTAAAATTTTATGTGAGATTTTCTTGATTTTTCTTTTTTGTAGTTTGTTCTGCTTTTGGAATGTTGTAATTATGCTCTGATTTAATGAGGTGTAATATACACAGTTTTTGATTTTTGAAAGGGTTTGGATTTTGCAATTTATGAAGCTGGGAAAAATAGGATTAAGTTAATCCTGAGCTTGGTTAACAACTATAATGACTATGGAGGAAAGAAACAATATGTGGATTGGGCAAATGGTCAGGGTCAGTCCTTAACATCTGAGGATGATTTCTTCACAAACTCTGTTGTTAAGGACTACTTCAAAAACCATATTAAGGTATGTCATACAAATGGATAATTATATTTTTCAAATTTTCTGTTTTATATATAGTTCGAGTTTGGACCGTCAAACGAAATTTTCTTCATCATAAATATTTTCTAAATATTTCGAATTGTTAATTACTGTGACTTATAGTACTTTTTCTTTAGTTTCTAAATATGTACATTTTGTTTCAAAAAATTAAAAATTTTATGTTCCAATTTGTAACAAATATTAGTTTGTTTGTCCGTCGTACCCCGAATCAAGTCAAACAATTCAAAACCGAGGAAATATTTTTTTTTTAGAAATTGTACCCAAAAACAGGTCTCTCTACAAATAATAATTAGTACGTATGTGATGATAAACAGACAGTTCTAACAAGAACCAATAGCATAAGTGGAGTAGCATACAAGGATGATCCTACCATAATGTCTTGGGAGCTTATGAATGAGCCAAGATGTACTTCTGATCAATCAGGAAGAACTGTGCAGGTAATAGCACCTAGTTTTATGCTTTTAGAAATTAAACAATTTTAAATCCCACGTTGCTCCCCGTTTCAATATATGTGACACACATTTTCGTTGGAGTTTATTTTTAAAAATATGAAGGTACTTTTAAATTTGAATTTTAACCCTTGATGAGAAGCCTTTATAGGTACACAAATGCTATGGAATGGTTAAGGCACCAAGTTTCAAATTTTTTTTATAGCTACACAAATGCTAGTATTACATGTTTAAGACCATAATTTTTTTTTTAAAAAAATAATTCTTTTTTAAAAAATTTGTGCCGATTTAAACTATGTTACATATATCTGAACGGAGGGATATTATAATCTTTCATGCCAAAATGCAGAGTTATTTTCAGCCTCTCATTGTTGCAGTTGGGAGTTGGGTAAACTTTAGTGGAAAGTTCTGTTTTTCTTGTGAATGACTTAGTAGGATTTAGGCAGTGAATCCCTACCTACTTTGGCCCTGCTCTGAATTAGGTAGTGAGTCCATTTTCCCACGTAATAGCTCTTTCTCTCAAATTAAATGATCTGTTTTGACTTGACACTGACATGAATTTTAGAAAATAAAATAAAAATTTAATTTTGTGATCTTAAATCAAAGATATATCAAATATATCAAAATTTCTTTAATTTCGTGATTTAAACATGTTATTTGCAAAATTGGAATTAAAGAGCCCCTAAAAAGGGTAAGAGCCATTCCTTTTAGGGTCAAATTTTTTTGAAACAAACTTAAAAAAAACAAAAGTATATCAAACAAGGGAGTACCATATTATGTGCCAATTTGCTGGTCAAGTGTAAATATTAATGATTTTTAACTTTTTATATATATAATTCAAGACGATAACAATAACTTAATTAAAAAACACCCTTAGTGATGCACAATATGTACATTCAGGGATGGAGCTAGGGTTCTAATTATGACTTATGAGTTAGACAACACCAATATGTCTTTGGCCAAATTTCTGTATTCTTGTTAAGAAATTCACTTAATAGTGTTGGATGAAATGTTTATGATTTTCGCGATAAGATGAAATAAATTAATCATGATTCTACATGTTTTACAGGCTTGGATTAGTGAAATGGCATCATACATTAAATCCATAGACAGTAATCACCTTGTAGAAGCTGGATTAGAAGGATTTTATGGATATTCAGATGCTCAAAAGCTGCAAAATAATCCAAACTTTCAAGTGGGGACAGACTTCATTACAAATAATCAAATTTCAGAGATTGATTTTGCCACTGTTCACTCATACCCTGAGCAATGGTACTTATCTAAAAAATCCCTTAGTTTTTCTCTCTTTTGGGGCCTGGGTTACCTACTATGGGAAGTCATTTTTTCCATACACTAATTACTGTTCAAAAATATTTTTTAAGTTTATTGGTCAACACAAATTGATTCTCCCTTTTGAAAAGCATAAACAAATAAATTAATTTTAGAAATTTGTCCAAACAACTAAGTGATACTTCCTCCGTCCCAATTTATGTGATGTAGTTTGACTTGGCACTGAGTTTAAGAAAGAAAGAAAGACTTTTGAAACTTGTGGTTTAAAATAAGTCATAGATGTTTGTGTGGTTGTAAATTATTTCATTAAGGATAAAATGGGTATTTTAAAATTAAATTTTTACTAAATATAGAAATGTGTCATTCTTTTTGGGACTGACTAAAAAGAAAAGTGTGTCATATAAATTAGGACAGAGGGAGTAATAGAAAATGACTTTTCTCACTTTTACTCAAAAGTGAGAAAAGTAATTTTCTCGCAATTGGTAGAAAATGCTTTCCTCGAAAGTATTACTTATCTGGCAATCCAACACCACAAAATAGGAAAATTTGCTCCTGAAAAATGACTTCTATCTGTCACAAATTAATTAATTTCTTTGTGTAGGTTGACTGGTCAAGATAATGAGGCCCAACTTAATTTCTTAACCAATTGGCTCAAAGTTCACATTGAAGATGCACAATCAATTCTCAACAAGCCTATTATATTTGCTGAGTTTGGTAAAACATCCAAAGGCCCTGGATTTACACCAGAACAGAGAGACATACTCTACAACACTGTTTATTCCTCTATATATGGGTCAGCTAGTGGTGGCGGTGCGGCGGCAGGAGGGATGTTCTGGCAACTTATGGCTGAAGGAATGGATTCATATAGAGATGGATATGAGATTATTTTCAGTGAGAATCCTTCTGTTTCTGATATAATTTCCCAGCAGTCCCAAAGGCTCAATAAGATTAGGAAAATGTATGCAAGGCTGAAGAATGTAGAGAAGTGGAAGAGGGCAAGGGAAAAGATTAATCATGGAAATTGAGGAGAAATTAGTTGATCTTAGAGATGGATTAACGTCAATATATCCTAGAAATGGATTTATAGACTTAAAGTTATAGTTTTACGTTAGGAAAATAAGTTGGATGATGTTTTTTGTAACATACTAGTGAGTAGGAGTAGGAGTACGAGTGTATTGTTTTGTTGTCTATTCTAGTAGTCGTAGTGTTACTCTTATTTTTGGTATTCCATATGTGTTATTATTTGTTGTTATGTAGTTTGATCATAGTAGTATTTTATCATAGTATTATTCGGCTATTATCTATTATTTTTAGTATTGTCTGGTTTTTTTTTCTTTTTTTTCTTCAATACTTCTTTGTATAGATTGTTTTCTCTTGAAGCATAGTGTTGGGTAGGAGTGTATTGTTTTGCTATCTATTTTAGTAGTCGTAGTGTTACTCTTGTTTGTTGGTCTTCGATATGTGTTGTTGTTTGTTGTTATGTAGTTTGATCATAGTAGTATTTTATTATAGTATTGTTCGGCTATTATTTATTGTTTTTAGTATTATCTGTTGTTTCTTTTATTTTCAATACTTCTTTGTATAGACTGTTTTCTCTTGAAGCAGAGGGTTTATCAGAAATAACTATTTCATTTTTAAGATAGAGGTTAGGTCTAAGTACATCATGTCCTCCCCATTATACTAGGCATATTGCTGTTGTTTACTGTATGTTCGACTTGTTATGTATCTAAAGAAGTATTCTAGTGCTTTATTATGATAAAAATACACGAAATAACGTAAGGCTCGACTATCTATGAGCATAGATAACTTAAATCTTTATTATAGCCGTAAGCATGACACTATACTTTAAGTTACTTTTATTGGGAAGATGTGATCAATTCACAAGCAAGCATAAGCTTCAAGTTTTTAATATGATGGTCCCATAATCCATCTTCGATAGTTGCATTCTTTTTATGTTCTACCCTAATTTAAGATTTAAGAATACGATTACATAGTTGTGATTCTTTTTCGTTAGAATTTATTTAAATTCAGACAAATTTGTAAATCTGATCAATTTGTGTTACACTCTTCGAATAAAAATATGGATATTATTATGCGAAAATTACACAAAATTATAACTTATTAAATGTCAATGATCAAAAAGTCACAATTCAAATTTTACAACACGAGTTTAATCTATTTTTAAAAGGGTATTTGCAGAAATGGGGCCTATTCTACTCCATCGGTTTCAAGTGACCTCATATATTCAAAGTATGAAAATTAATAATTATGTATTGTATACATGTAAATGTAATTTGGTATAACACAATATTAACGGAGAAACATACTACTATTATTTGAAAATATGCATATATTTAAATTCATTCCCGTATATCATAAATTATTGAGTATTCATTGTCATATTTATCAGCAATTATGTCCATGAGCAATTGATAAAGATTTCAAATAAGCAAAAGCATATTAAGCCATGTGATATTTAAGAAATTCTGAAATGAACAAAATTGTCGAATTTACAAATAATTTACAGAGATATAGACATCATTATTCAATAAATGATGGACAGTAAAATAAAAATCCAAAATTCAATTTCCTAAAAGAATTTCAACATTAAATTAAATTTCCTAAAAGAATTTCAACACTTTCACTTTTGCTATTTAAACTTCAATGTCTGATTAGAAACAAATATTTGTTCTAACTTCCTCCCTCACTTTACTTGATTCTTGGTCTGGGAAGAACTTATATGTGCCAAACTTGAAATTATGGATGGAAAATTATCAAAATTGAAATCACTAATTCTATTTTTGACAATGTTTTTAAAGAACTTTCTTCTCCATCAAATTTATAGTAGAATTATCAAACCATTTAAAGAAGTAGTTAAATCATATATCCTAATCTATAGAGAAATCGTAGAATTTTTGCAAAAAGATTTCGTAAAATATCAAATGTCAATTTCACCAATTAATTGGTACACCATGCCAAATTTAGGCTCTGATACCAATTTGTACTTTATCGGGTAAAAATTTCAAAATTAATTATCAAACGCGGTTTAAAATGAGAAATTTTGGGAAACTTTTATCAACATCCGTTTACCCTTGATTCAAGGACCTTAAATCTAAAAAATCAATGAAAACTCATTTCAAATCAAGAATTTTTGATTTCATAACTTTGAATTTCAAAACTCAACTTTATAGATAGAAATCACGAAAAATGAGATGGATAATCTTGAAAAATGAACAAAATGAAGGTACAATTAGATACTGAATGATTATACGAGAAAAACGCATCGAGAATCACCTAAAACGGAGCTTCCTAGCTTCCAAAATGTCAAATATACGAAATGAGACGAAGTCTGAAATTTATAAAATGTTTAGGTGCGATTTCCATAGCTAAAGCCCATTTTTCATAGCTAAAAGTCTATTTTTCCGTCGCTAAAGGTGTGCACCAACAACTTTCAAAGGGTTAATTTCCCACGTAGCAAAGTCCACTAGTATCAAAAAAAAAATATTTATAGCCTTAAATATAAATTTGTAAAAATAGCCATAGATTATTCAAATAAAAAAGTTAAGAATTCAATAACTACTCAAACTATTAGTCTGGCTAATAAAAGCAAACAATGTGTGAAAACTGATTATAATGGTGGTTATCAAAATAAAATATGACTATTTTGAGTTTAAAACTTATATGGGTTGCTATTTGAGTTAGTTTTTTGGGGAAATAACATAATACTACAACTTAACTTACCATAATTACTTAAAATCACACCCCTATAAAATAATTACAAAAATCTCTTCTTTCACTTTCTCTCTCTTAATCATCCGATACATTACTCTTCTCATTTCAATTAAAAAAAAAAAAAGCTTCTCACAAAAGCTCTCATCTAGAACGAAAATGGTGAGAATTTTTTTTCTTCACGTTCCTTCTTCTGCATATATGGAGGTCACAACAAGCATGGATGTGGCTGTATCAAGTTCATCCAAGCATGGATCTATGGTTATTTTCTCCATTTTCTATATATTGAAACAGACTCAAATATGAAAGTTACTATGGTATCATGGCCGATGAATGTAGATTAACGATTGTGGGAAGATTCTCTAAACCTAGGCCCCAAATGATGTATGGAGGTTGAAGATGATGATGGTTGATGATTATGGCATCATTCTCAACTAGATTCGTCAATGAAGGTTGAAGATGATGATGTTAATGGAGATATATACGGGTGATTTATCTGTTAAGGCAGTTCGTAGATACATAAGAATGTTGTATCAAGTTGAAAAGGACAAGAAGATACATCACGCGACCCTCTACCAAATGTACAAAAGCTATGTATCTTATGATGTATCTGTTAAGGTAGTTCGGAGATACATAAGGATGATGTATCTAGTTTATAAGGACAAGAAGATACATCACGCGACCCTCCATCAATATACAAAAGCTATGTATCTTATTGAATATTAGGTTGTAGATACATAAAACCTATGTATCTAAACATATCTCTGTGATATTAATACATAATAATTATGTATCAGATGGTGATGTATCGTGAGCCTTAGTTATGTATCACGACAGTTGAAAAAAACCAGGATTTTATTTAAATATGAAAACAGTCGGGATGGGGTGTAATTAGATACTAAATAATTGAGATTTATGAAAATTACCCTAATTTTTCTCCAAAGTTTCTTTAAAACTAGTCCAACAAGCCCATTAAGCAAATATTCAGCCCATTATACTATCCAGCCCAGTAACCCAAGATAAGCAATCTAATCTTGAACCCATATTCCTCTTATTCTCCATCTCTCATCCATTTTTCTGGAATACCATACCAAATAATGTCGCTCACTCTCTCCAACACTTTCCTCCAAAAAAATGTCCCTCCTCCTGCATTCTCCCTCAAAAAGGTACTCTCCTAAATCTTCATACGCATATTTTTTGTTTGTTTTTACATTAGCAACTAATAAAACAAGTTTAATATTCAAGGTATTTGATACAATTAATTGTTAAAAAGCGCTTAAAGTATCTCAATTTTTCGACTTTCATACTTGAATTATTAGGTGCGAGTTTTCTATTTGAAATATTAACAACTATTTATCAAAAGCACACCTCAACTATCAATTGTTCACTTTTTGTACATGAAAGATATATGATCATGTTTCAGATAGGAAAAGTGAACAATTAATAATTGAGGTATGTTTTGATGAACTATTAGATGTGCGTGTTTTCTACCTAAACTATCACCAACTATTTATCAAAATACACCTCAACTATTAATTGTTCACTTTTCCTATCTGATATTTCAAATAGGAAAAACGAACAATTGATAGTTAAAGGCGTATTTTGATGAACTATTAGGTCTATGAGTTTTCTACCTGAAATATCACCAATTATTTATCAAAACACATCTCAACTATTATTATTGTCATTTGATGAAGAACTATTAGGTGTATGAGTTTTCTACTTGAACAATTAACAACTATTTATCAAAAGCACACCTCAACTATCAATTGTTCACTTTCCCTAGCCGAACAATGTTGACATTTCTATAGGAAAAGTGAACAATTGATACTTGAGGTATGTTTTGATGAACTATTTGGTGTACGAGTTTTCCACCTACACTATCACCAACTATTTAGCAAATACACCTTAGTTATCAATTGTTCATTTTTTCTGTAGGATGGTGATATTTGAAGTAGGAAAAGTGAATAATTGATAGTTGAGGTGTGTTTTGATAAATAGTTGGTGATAATTCAGGTAAGAAATTCATACACTTGATAGCTTAGGTATGAAATTTGAAAGACCGGGATAGTGTTATTGACCCTTTACTGTATTTGATATGATATATATGATTCTTGAAAATTGAATTTTGCAGGTGGGAGTTGGGAGTGATCAGATGAGGTGGAGCTGCAGGAAGAAGGACATACACCCGCAGTTCTACGAGAATGCTAAGGTTTACTGTAATGGAGAGCATGTGATGACAACAGGGGGAACAAAGAATGAGTACACAGTGGATGTTTGGTCAGGTAATCATCCTTTTTACCAAGGTAGTCGTTCACAGCTTCTTCTTGATGCTGACCAGGTAGAAAAGTTCCGGAAGAAGTTTAGTGGATTATCACAGATTATGCAAATTCCTACTCTCAAAGGAGAGATTGTGCTTCCTCCTAAGAAGAAGAAACCGACCAAGAAGAAGTAGACCGACTTAGTTTGTTTGTAATTCCCTTAGTTCGTTGGTAAATGAGGAAGTTGTTGACAGAATTAGGGGTTTGTGTGTGTATTTGTGTTTGTATTTTGATGGTTTAAGTGCTGAACTCATTCTACGATTTGAAATGGAAGTATAAAAATTGAGTCTTTGTTTTTCATATTGTTGTAATTGTTGTTGTTATATGGTTCATCAGTTTGTAAGGTCGTTAGAGCATTTAATTCGAATGCAAAGAGTTAGGATTCATATAGTTGACCCCAACTTGTTTCGGACCGAGGCATAGTTGTTGTTTTATCATTGCTTCAACTATTGGAATGGGATGAGCCTAAATAGAGCAGAGCAGACCTTCACCAGTTTGAAGTTTCGGTGTAGTTCATTGATCATACTTGACCGTTAATAGTTTCAAATGAGCTGCCTTTCACCCCTTTCCTTCTCCCCCTCTTTGCCTTATAAACTGTATGAATCTCGTTGGTTTTGCACGATGTTGTCTAATGTTATCTCTGTGATGGGAAAAGCTGATCATTTCTGCCCCTCCTTGACACAGACGGGTCCACCATAAAAGCTACGGGTGAACCCAATAGCTTTGGTCCAAACTTTGCTATCTGTGTTAAAATTCACTTAATAAGTAAAAATAATCCATCAATAACCTAGGAAGCAAAAATGATTGTAGTGAAATAGACTTAAAATTCTGGATCTGCCTATGCCCTTTGACAAAGTAAGGATGAACTAAAGGCTGTTATAGGTTCGAAGTTTTATCTTCTGTATGATTGAATAGCCAAGTTTTCTAATTAGTTATATTGGTACTGTGGTGCACTTTCATTCTTGCAGTTTGCTATGGGAAGCTATGTTGCTCGGGTTCTTCAAAAATGTCAACGGGTGCGTGTTGGATTCTCCAAAACTAGAGTATTTTTGGAGAATCCGACACGGGTGTGGCATCGAAATTGCAGAGTCCGAGCAACTTAGATGGGAAGTGCTTTTTGAGAATTGCATATCGAACTCTACCTTTGATCCTTTCCCCTGCTATATATTATCAGTTGCTTTTACTTTGTTATTTGCATCTGCAGTAGAACATTACATACCCAATCTGTTAAGCAAGATTTGTAAGCATCACCACTATCAAATGTCTTTGTGAGCACACATAGGTGCACTACAAGATTATCTTTGAAGGAGTTTTGGATTGATTATTGTCTAGAAGTACGATTTTAGGGCTGATTATTAGATGTTTCAGCCAGTTTTCTACTTCATACCCTAAGCCATTTCGGCAGCCGCATGTCCTCTTTGACAGAGACCTCCTATTTTCACACTGAACTAATTAGAAGATTTATCTAGACTGATTTGCATGGTGAAGCGGTTATTCATACTACACTCATTATCTGGTTTTCCTGAAGATTTATTTCAAAGGCTCTCAAATTCTCTTTAAAAAGGATTAATATTTAGCTGCTAAGGCTTCATTACTGAATCTGGGAATGCTGAGATCCAAATCAGCATTCTTCTAATTCCTATTCCAATGACCAAAGGTCTTGGCTTCCTCGTGAATCTTGGTTCTTTTCTATTCTAGCTTCTGTATTGGCAGGTCTGTCTGATCTGGGGCATCTACTGCTGGGTTCAACTTCTGGTCTTGGGTTATTTCCTTTTTAAATTCTAGTTCTTGCAAGTCAATCTAAGCAGCAAGTAAGTCTCGCGCTCAAGGGTATGGCGTAGTTGTCAATGAGGTAGCGGAGAGACATAGGGTCTCAGGTTCAATTCCCAGTTCCATCTGTCCAAGCTGTGGAAGGGAGAGTTACCTGGTACATGTGTTGGTGGGTGATAGCAAGTACCTGGTGGAATAAGTCGACGTGCATTAAGCTCGTCCGGGCACCACCTTCATAAGAAAAAGATCTAAGTAGCAAGTTTCTTCTTCTTATAAGTAGCAAGTCTTCTAGATACAAGTAAACCAAACCAGACATGTTTCCATTCTACTCTTCGGCATTATGCTATAGTTGGAGATTATCCAACCTCAATTGAGCTTCCTTTTTCAGTGTGTCCTTCATTTGATGGGTGTATTAGCAGGTCATTGTCTAAACACTGAAAAACAAACTCAAATCATGCACAAACTAACAGAAGAACCGTACTTTAAAGGATGTCTTCCATGCTTTTCTGAAAATTGTGCTCGCTATGTGCCTTAAAATACGCACTCATAGTGTATAAATAGTGTCCACTGGTCACTTTTTAACATTGTCTTTGAAAAATAACCAGTGTCATGCAGTTTCTTGTTTCACAGGTGAAACTCCCTTAGAATGTCCTAGATTTTCACTGTGAAATTTGAAATTTCATGCATGATTATTTTTCAATTACAGGAACTAAAATGTAGCTATTTGTGAATTTTACCCTCTCATAGCGCGATCTGTTTTATCATGGTCCATCTGTACGTTGGACGGGAATTGGGCCTTGGTTGCTACTGGGACCAACTTTACAGTGTAGTATGTACCACTTGGAATGTTGTCAAAACGATCTCTTTTTTTTTTTTGGTTTTCCACCCGGTGTCCGGTACCCACATTGGAGCCCGACTAAATCCGGATTTGCACCGGGAAGTCCCACATTGGGGGGTAAAGCACTCCCTAACAAAGGCTACTCCGTACCCAGAGGGACTCGAACCCGAGACCTCTGGTTAAGGATGAAGCAGTACTTACCACTCCACCACAACCCTTCTTGGTGTTGTCAAAACGATCTGATGAATGCATTCTGATTTCGTATGGAAATATTAGAAGTGGTTTACTGAGAATCTGCTGCAGTATGCTTAAATGGAGCGACATGGTAAGTGCAAAGACATATTTCTTACCTTGCATATAGTGTTTCACTCTACTATAGTCTTTTAACATATAGGAAGAGTACTAATAAACAATTTATCCCATTGTTTTTTCTTCGGCAAATTGCCCGAGCCCTCTATTATCATGTTCTCTTAGCCTATTTTCTGCCATCGCAATTTACTTAACATGCCTAAAGGGGTTGTTTGGTTCGCGATTTAAGTTCTTTCGTGATTATAGTCTTGGGATTATGATTTTTAGACTAATTCATCCCACCTAAGAGGTGAGATAATAAGTTGGATATGGCATATTCAGTATTAAGTTGGGGATTAAAGTTATACTTTGTTTGGTTAAAGGTATTTATCCCTTGATAAATTTATACCTTCGACCAAAAAAATATAAATTAATCTCAAACTTAATATCGAATATTCCACCTTATTTCATGAACCAAACGACCCTTGGTAGCTATTAGTTTTAGTTGAAGTCTTTTGAGTATATTAAGCTTCTGGTATGAAAGAATCCTACCACTTGCGTGACGTGAACTATCAAAGAACATTTTGTTATCTTTTCTGCTCAATTGCCTTTTTATTTCTCAGGTACTTTAAGGAAGTGAAATACAAGTTTCCAAGTACTACGTACATGAATGTCAAAACTTATTCACAAAGTATATATTATATGATTGCTTCCACATTTTCAGCCATCCACCTGAAATTCATAGAAATATACCCAAATCTTAGTCTTTTAAAGTCATAGTCAACCTTTACGTTCATATTTTAATTAGGTAAGTGTAAACTTTCTCCACATTTTATGTCCAAAAGAAGAAGTCAGTCTAGATTGGAAACACAAAGCAATTTACTTTATACCGACTATTTTTGTTGTTAGCCATAATTGAGACTATAATATAATGGTAAATGACTATTATGTCGATGAAACGGGATATATATTTCATTCCTCGTTTAAGTACATATTCAGATTAGTTAAAGATAATTGTAACTCTATTTTGATGTTAACCTACAATAAATGGTAAATAATCTGGTATACCATGTAAGATTATATTACTAAATGTAATTATACTACCAATGCATAAAATTTAAATCTATTTCAAAACATGTCTGTTATGTGATGAGACAATTTTCATGATAACTTAATACAAAATCAATTTGGATCATGTCCTGATTCCTTGTGTGGAATTTCAGAACTACATGTTGCCAATTTGGATAATGATCGATTTTACTTCCAGTCCATTATATAACACCTTGGACCACGTTAACAATGTTTATACAACATCAACAACAATCCAGTGTAATCCCCCAAATGAAACGTGGAGAGGATAGAATATATACGGATTTTATTCCTATTTGGGTAAAGAGTGTTTTGAAAAATCTCTCGCTAAAAATAACATGTTGGGAGTGTAAGAAAATAAGTCAATATAATAAATAGTAAGATACAAAAAAAATTGAAGCAATAGATAGTAATACACACTGAAAAGGTAAAAAACTATGAGATAACTAAATAATATTACTAGAAGGATGAAGAGGATAGGAGGGGCCTAGGCTTCTAGTTCTCTCACACAATAAGTGAAAATTCTCAGCTATCTATTAACCCTTCACTCTAATTTTCGTCCTATTTAGGGTAATGTCCTTAGTCTTCAGCTGAAGTCGTGTTATGTATTTGCTGCAGTCAATATCTCAACTCCTTACAAGCACATCCTCTCACCTCATCGTCGCATGTCTGAGCTAACTTGACCTCGCTTCCCTCATTTTATCCGTCTCAAAGGTCACTCCCACATTGCCCCATATAACTTCTTTTATAATCATATTATCTCTTCCTCTATGTCCAGATTTTGAGCATCCTCATTTTCACAACTTTCATTCTTCTGAATATGAGCGATCTTAACTAACCGACACTCTGTATCATACAACAATGTTGATCTACCACCTCTCTATAAAACTTTTTAAGCCTATTATGTAAAAAAAGATAGGACAATTACGAGTAAACTATAAGTCTTCATCGTGTTAGATATTTAATTGGTAGAGTTTTTCTTTTTCAAACAATTGGTTGAGCTAGTTCACTTTTATCTTTTATCTCCTTCTTTTTTTTTTTTTTTTGTAATTTCTCATTTGATTGTAATTATTGGGTCGGCGAGGTGGGGTCTCATAACAAATAATGGCTTCTAAATTCAGTTTTAATTTGTTGCTGTCTTTTGACAAGTATGACACTCTCACTTCAATTAATAACTGAAATCGACAAAACCATAGCTTTGTTAAGTTCAATAAGATGGGACTGGGAAAAATTGGTGGAATCTAAAATATCACATCCATAATCAAAACGTATTGTCAAAGAAGTTCAATGATTAATAACGTGGCACTTGCTAAAAAAAAATCTTTACCTGCTGCATGCTTGCATTATTCGTTTGGAATATAACCAAGAGACTTTTCAGTTTTCACTATCAAGTATACACAGAATAATATTGGAATAACTTTTTGTCAACCAGAAAAAAAGTGAAAAAAACGTAGTAGATGGAAAATGTATTTCAACAAACTATACTGTTCCTTAGCCAGCAAGAATTGATCAGAAAAATACTTTTACATAATTGATGGTTCAGACTTTTAATTGATTTATAAGATAGTCTGTCTAATTGAAACAATTATCCGTTATTGGTTCAGAAAAAAACGCATGGAAATAGTCATATACTCATATTTGTGATGACTATATTACATGGTTTAATTCTTGATTCCCGAAGGTCCAATTCGAGTCCATCGATTAAGGGTGAGAGATGCGATTATCATATCGTACGTACACTCCTCGGTGCAAAGGCATATGCAGTATATAATTACAAAATTCAACTAAACCCAATATTTTTAGAAATGAAACACAGAAATACATATAAAAATAAGTAATATTTCAGGAAATATATATTAAATGTTAAATTTCAAAACATTTTTTTAACAAATAGTAGGAGTAATAAGAACTTAAATATTAAAATTTATTAAATTTAGATTTTGAATTCGCCTCTAATCCGGTGGTACATCAATTGTTGCTTGAGCTATACTATGATGTGTTCAAAAACAAGTTTATGGACGTCCTTATTATCGGTTAATTAATAGAGAAATTGACATAAATAGCCGCCCATCAAAATAATAGCCAACAAATGTACATTTTTGTATATTAATGTATAATATTTATAAAATATACATTTTTGATGCAAAATAATATATATATTTTTTGTATATTTGATTAGTGAATATAATTATTTTAGCCGATTGGCCAAATGTGTAACTTGCTTTAATTAATACTCCTCTATTCTTATATCTTCCAACTTAGCATGGCTAATAGTTTTCTTATCTATTCCCCTAGGTTTAACAAATGCATGTCATTGACCCACAACTTACTTCTTAATTCACTTTAAGTACTTTTTTCTTGTAGTCATCATCTCATAAATATATCAAGATTAGGTAATTTTAAACCAATTAGAGATGAGAGTTTCTTGTCAATTTTATAACTAGTATATGTTCAAACTTGTGATGCCATGTCCAAAATTTTAGCCTGGTACTAGCTAAGTATAATCAAAATCATGAACTGGCCGTTGTTTACACCGTATTGCATGTATAACTCCGTGGCCTATTGTTCGACAATAACATATCCACCGTAATTCAAATTTAAGCTGTACTTTTTGCACATCAATGATTAATGGAGGATGTTTTAATAAATAAATAGAAAAAATATTTAATGTAATCTCACAAGTGGGATCTGGAGAGGATAGGATGTACGCAGACCCTTAATTACTCTTACTTTTATGAGATAGAATTGTTTTTTTTCGATAGATTTTTGGCTCAAAATAAAAGTAACCTAATGAGGGATTGTAAGAAAATAAGACAACTAAATAACAAGATACAAAATAAATAACAAGATACAAAATAACTAAAGCAACATATAGTAATACACATTGAAGGAGAAAAATCTATGTGATAAATAGATAATATACTACTAGAAGGAGCTGAGGAGAGGAGGGGGCTAGCCCCCTCCCTCTTCCATATAACAAGCGATAATACTCAGCTATCTACTAACCCTCTACTTTAATTTTCGTCACACCTTCCTATCTAAGAGTATTGTTTGTGAAATCATTAGTAGATATTATAGTTTATTCTGCATAAAAGATTATTTTCACCAAAATATGCTTTCAACGGAGAACTTTATGAGATCTATGGATTTAAAAAACCAGGAGCAAGTGGCCATTTTGAAATAATCCTTTCAATATTGCAAACCGATTGTGCTAAGTAGAAACCAAAATTCACTACAAAAGAAACATGAGTTAACGAGATGCAAAAATTTATCGTTAATTTTATTTAATGATGAATTATCAAGAAACACGATTAGATATAACTTATTTAACGATAAATTAACAACGAATTTCATAATTGGCTCCCTTTTTTTTTTTTTGGATAGTTATGATAGATTTAAGCATAAATTGAGGAATCGGATTGAGTCCAATGGAGTTGTCAAGGAGAAGAAAAAAGAAACAAAAAGAAAAAGGTGAAGTGGGAAAGGAAATGATTACAAGAAGCATGATTGATTAATAAAAACATCAAAAAGGGCTGGATAAGAAAGGGTTAATAGTTGCAGTCTGTTAAATGTTGGCCAAAATTAATCCCTAGAGATATATTAATCAACCTTTTAATCTTGTAGGACCCTTCTCTTTTCAACAATTAGTGAAGGCCATCCTTTCGACGCAAACAAGTACTAGTAAAAAAGTCAGCTCGGTGCACTAAAACTCCTGTTATGCACATGATTTGGGGAAGGGCCAAACAACAAGGGTTTATTGTACGCAACCTTACCTTGCATTTCTGCAAGAGACTGTTTCCACAGTTTGAACCCATGGCCTCCACCCCATCAGTTATTTCAAGGCTCCCTTCCCAAACAAGTGCTAGTACTAATTAATTTCTTTTAACTTCATTAAAGTGTAAACATTTTTTTTTTACAAAACCTTACCTAATTCTCAATCAGTATCTTATCATTGCTGCCGAAAGGCTTGACCAAAGTTGCTCCAAGTGCCGCTCATTTCCTAGCATTTTGAGATATTGTCAGCTTAAAATCAGGGGTTATGATCCTAATAACCTTTTGCTTTTCAAGTATTATATAGTTTATGGTAGGACTAAAGGTTTTTTTTCAGACGAAGAAAAAATCGTGAAATTTATAACTTTTAGTGTTTGGTTATTAATTTCTTCGTTTTTTTAAAAAAGAAAATATCTTCAATCAAAGGAGAATAAATGACTCCCCTTCATCTATAGACAAAAGTCATATTTCTCACAAGTACATTAACTTTTAACTACGAATTATCTGCTCCAAACAATTAGTAGACACTATTAGGGTCGGTAAAATTAGTCATGAACATATAATCCATTGGTTAATCTTTGAATGAGTTAGAGATCTTAGTTCGTTTACTACCTCAGTCTATTTTAACTCGTCCATTTGACACTTCTGGACATTATCATCATTCTTGAGTTTTCAATTTTTTTTCATGATAAAACACTGATTTATTTTTAAAATATACTATTATTATCCGTCCATGAAAACTATAAAACTTATTAGTCGTATTAACACACAAGTTTGCATTATTATTTTTTTTCCTTGGAAGAGGAAATAGTAATCCCGAGAGATCCATTACTTTCCAAGACGCCTAGACCTAGACTAGTAGTACCATATTTGTTTCAAACTTTTCTAGAGAATGCTTCAAATCATTTGTTTATTTCCTGTAAAATAGCTTTAGAATATACTTCTAATTTGTAAGTTACTGAAACTGCATAGGGAGTGATAAAGAAACTTCGTCTTCCATTCTCAACATTTTAATTTTTTTTCCACCCCCACTTACATGCATATTATTTTAGATGGAGAGCTTTGATGTAACTGGTAAAATTGTTGAGGTCACAAGGTCGAGATGTGGAAACAGTCTCTTGCAGAAATATAGGATAAGGTTACATATAATAGATTCTTAAGATCCGGTTCTTCTCAGACCCTATGCATAGCGAAAACTTAGTGCACTGAGCCGACTAATAGAATGGACGTGAACTTAGTATTAATACATACCTGCCTATCTATGCAACTATTGTATAATCCCTAGATCAATCACTATCTCCCTTCAGGCTATGTAGTCTGTAGTTGTAAAGTCGAAGATCATTACAGAGCTAATTAATTAAAGAGGAGAAAAGAAAACCAACTAAAAAATCTAGCCATAAGTGTGGTTGCGCGATTAAATTTCTACATTGATAGCTAGAAAAAATATGACATAAGTTTTAATTCGTGTATGGTTAATCTTTATGAAAATTGTATTAGCTTGGTCAAAAAAGAGCAATATCACATTATTTTAAAAGTATTTCAGGATTGTTTTAACCCAATTGATATCTGGGATAATGATTAGTGAGACGAATATGAAAATAATAGAGTAATAGTGTTGGACCCGGCCTGGTGTTTTTATTTATTTACAAGCCGATTTAATATTTACCAAATAGCGTGAAGGCGAATGCAAAAAAAAGTAGTGAGGCTTGGTGGTCATTAATATTGGGATAATGTGAGTGACATACAATTAATCTGCAAAAAAGAAGCTAATATCAAGTGATAGGTCGTCAAGTAGTTCGTAGTAACTAGTGGGTCATGTGGAACATAATAAGATGGAGAGATTGTTGAATGTGTGAATAAAGTCTCATATCAATTATTGTCAAAAAAATGAAGCTACATACACCAGCGTGAGACATTTTTGGTGAAAACCGTACGACCTAACTTAAATGAGATAATACCACATCATATTAAGAGTTCTTTTGGATTTTTCAGCCCAACAGTTGGTACCTACATGTTATTATAACATCGATCTAAATGCAATCACATATTGCTCTTGATCATTATAAATCTAAAGCAACGCAGATAAACACTGGTTGGTGAAAGAAATTGAATCACATTAAGCTTGGATGGGCTGTTCTTTTGGTACCTAAAAGTAGAATATCCCATTTAAGGCCGTGTTACTTTTCAACAGTTTCACATACTAGTAACAACTAACAGTACTACTTGTTTATGCTAAAGATCAACAATTCTAAAAATTTACTGTTATCCATGAAAATTACCTTTTTCTCTTTCCCTGTCTCTCTCTCTCTCTTTTTATATTTGTTTTGCTATTATCTATTGTTTCGTGTTCTTATATTACGTCCTTTTTTAAATTGTTTTTATCTTAAATCGGGGATTTATCCAGAACAGTCTATCCAGACTGCTCTGTGGAACTATACTGGGTATGTTGTTGTTGTAGAATTTAATAAAAGATTAAAGGTAGAGCAAGGATAAAAATATGGAAATGAAAAGACAAAAAAATGTGAAAAAGCAAAACTAGATGGTGACAAACTATTCTTTCAAATTCAACCGGAATTACGTGTAGCCCCACCCTCTTTTTACTTTTTCTAAAGTTAGATATAGTGGGATTTATTAATAGTACTCTTCTCTAGCTTTTATTAACTTCTTTGCTCCTCTTTTTAATACAGAATTAGCCTTTTTGTCACGGTAGAGCTCTATAGTTCATATATATAACAAAGAAATGATATTTGAAATGTGTGGAAGTTATTGATTGTAAAATACCAATTTACAAAAAGGAAATTGGTGGTTCAATTTAACTTTTCTTTTATTTTTGTTTTTAAACTGTTATATGACAAAACGTAATTTTCATAGCTCAAATAATGAGCGTAAATGCATAAATAGCATAAGCTCAAAGTCACTGCCTAGGAAAGTTACGTTTTTGTTTCGAAGGACATTACAAAAGACTGGGTACGAACTTCGTTCATAGAGTCACAGCCTTAATGCTTAGAGCTAAGTGAGCTATCTACCTTCTTATTGCATGAATGCAACAAATAATAGTATACAAATTTTAAAAAATATATACACAAAATATCTACTTTTACAGAAAGATCAGAATTCAAATGTCCCATATGTGTTAGCCAATAACTTCGCCCATGAGTTGGGCAAACCATTTTAAGGTTTATCCAAAGGCCGGCTCACCCCAACAATCAAACCCCAAAGCCTACCATGAGTTAAGTCTATTTAAGCTGAACCGATCTATATTGATAACTCTATAATGCTACGCTCTCAGCGAAAAAAGAAGATCATTGGGAGAAAGACTAGGAATAATTAAACTCCGTCAAACACACTTGGAAGGAGTGAATTTGTGGTAGTGTCAGGTAGTTTTGGTACGGTGAAAATATAGGTGCACAGGTAGTCACGCAATAGCAAAATCTATTATTTTTTGCAGAAAAATTACATACACTTTATTTAAACAAAAAAGAGAGTACGAATTGCACGTGATTAGAGTTGTTATGAAATTTAGGCAGAGAGAGGTACAGAGCCACACGAGCTTGTAGTCTTGTCGTCTCTGTCATTTCAAACAGTATTCTTCCGTTTCATTTTATTGTTTACTTAATATTCTCGCCGTTGACTTTTGCTTGTCACAATTTAACTTATACATTTATTAAGAAAAATAATTAATAACGTAGCTATTTTACCATATTACCTCTATTAAATAATGTTTATTATTGTGTCTTAAAATTAATTTGAAGAAAAAATAAATAATGCTAAGGGTAAAATAGAAAAATAAAAGTTGTCTTGTCTTGATTAGTGAAAAATGACAAGTAAAAGCGAAAATCAAATTAGGAAATTTGTGACTAGTAAAACCGAACGGAGGAAGTATATCTAGTATTTAAATAGATGTCCAATAATATTTATACACTTTGAAAATTTAATGCATAATTTATCATTTTGTATCAATTTTACTCTTATTATTAAACATTGTTCATTACTCAAGCAATCTTATAAGAATTAAATTTATTATATTTAAATAGTGATATAATAAAATTAGCGTTATTATATTGTTTCTAAAGGTGCCGACGGAGGGTGTACAACCTAAGCTTTTTTTCTTATGCTGCTTCTTTTCAACTGAAAATCATGAGTTACCCATGCACCACGTTCACGTTCTTTCGGATTAAAGTTTACGTTTGGATCAATATCTCCATCACATTTATTGCTACTTCCTACTTTTTCATCCGCACATTGATTCCCAATTTTCATTTTATCATTTCATTTTGAGAAGCGGAGTAAAAATTTTAAATTTATGAGTTCTATAACAATGACGTAATTCAGTGTAATCTCACAGAATGAGATTGAGGAAGATAGAGCGCATGCAAACCTTATATAACTCAATCCTAAAGTTAGAAAGATTGTTTCGGATAAATTTTCAGTTCAAGAAAAAGTCGAAGCAGTACGTGAAACGAAATAACAGAAGTGAAAAACTCATGGCAAAACAATTTGACTTCTGAATTTTAGAAAATACAATTGATTGAGTTCTTTATATAATTTTAATTTATATATATTATGTGGATCTTTGAACCTACTAAAGAGCTATTGAGTAAAAGTTATTGTATTCTATTCAATTTATAGGTAAAGTTATAGTTCCATCCCTGATTTCGACTTACTATAACTCTCTCTCTCTTTTTTTTCTTCGTCAAAACGATAAATCTCTGATTTATACATTAATAAAGCAAAAAAAATTCGAGTTTCATGTATAATGGAAATTATTTATCCCAAAAGATTTCACGTACCATTTACTACTACTGGTTACCATGGGCGGAGCCAAGAATTTATGGAAGGGTGTGCAATTTTTTTTTCCCAGCTGTATTAAGGGTGTGCAAAATTAAATATGTACTCATAATAGCTAACATTTAAACTATGTACACCATATAATTTTTCAATAAAAGATGTGCATCGAACCACACTTCGCCTAAGGTGGCTCCGCCCATGCGTACCAAGTTATTCGAAAAAGTAGCTAGAGAGAACTGCACCAATTTGAAAACGTTAGCACTATATTCTTTTGACTTGGTCCACTTCAACAAGCCAATGGTCAAAATATCAAGTTCAATTACATTTCCTTTTTGTTTTCTGTTGTTTAAACATAGTATTATACTCAATTTATGGACTCTAAACGAAGCCCCCTTAATTCTTCTAATTGAGCTAGTTCTATAAGGTTTCATTTTTTGGTCTTCTAATTTGACTATGAAATTAATGACATTTCTTTTCCTCATGAACTAATGGAATAAAAGATAGGATAACTCGACTTACAAAGTATACTGTACAGAATTGGGGGAAAAACAACATTTCAAAGATATAATATAGACAATCTATCCTGATACAAGTATTAGTAGTTGTTACTATGGCTCAAATGTGTAATCTATAAGTCATCCAAAGATAACTTTATCGTTGCTCGTTAGATAAATGAACTCTTAACATAAAAGAAAAAAAAGTACTAGTGAAGGAGAAACCTAGCGAAAAATAGAACCTTTTGGGGGGACCATGTCAAAATTAATCCATTTTTTTCAGTCTTAATCTCCTAAGTACAATTCCTACCACCTTTATCCCTCTCGACAAAATTTAAATAATTCACTCATTATTGCCATAACAAAATTTCAACAATCATTTCTTTTTCTTTTTTCTTTTAAAAAAAGAGAATAAATAAATAAATAAATTAAAATCCACCCTACGGGGCTACGCCTATATAATAAGGCGCCTTCCCTACAACAAATCCATTCATTGAGTCTCATATTCACTATACCAATTCAAACTTTTAAACCGTCAATCATTTTCTCCGGCAAAGTGTGTGTGTTTCCGGTGGTGTATCACTGTGTGTTTCTATGTACATGAATTATTCTGAATCTATTTACTTATGCATATTTTTGCATACGTATTATACAATCTTCTTCGATTTCCTTTTCAAATTCCTTTCCTTATTCTCCATTTTCCCTCCCAATTTTCCCCGAAAATCTCAGAAAACAACTGTAACCGCTCACGGGAAGGCTAGAGGATTTTCCCCTTTTTCTGGAATTTTGACTGTTCGATTTCTCGTGAATTTATAAGCGGTGTTTGAAGATTTTACAAAATGGATAATGAAGTACTATTTGATAGTGTGAAATTTGAGAAATCTAAAGCAGTTGCTAGGTATAATCGGTTTCAAAATTTGATGAAGATGCTACAAATTTTTGAAGTTTTTGTGGCGGTTGTTTTGATTTCATGGTCCTGGACTCGTATTCCGGCGGCTGTGAAAATGTCTGGCCAATTTTTGGTTCAAGTGACTGGTTATTTGTTCAAACCTCATGTCGTTTTTCTCATCGGCAATGCGATTATTGTTGTAATCGTCGTGCTTTGCCGTCAAACTGATGCCGGAGGGAACAATTCTGTTAGTGATGATGATCAATGCGAAGAAATTCACCATACTGAAGTTCAACAACAGATTGTGAATGATTTGCCAGATTTATCCTCTGCTTCGCTGCCGGAGATAGCGGAGCCTATTGTCGCAGCAACAGAAGATAAACAGATTATTTCGTCTGAGTATAACGTTCCGGAGATTCAATGCAACGACATGGCTACAGCAATAGACACAGCAACAAAGCAAATTCAAAAGTTCAAACGAACTCAATCTGAGAAGCTGAAGCGACAAATTACGACGAATCCACGACGAGAGCTCCGGCGTTCGGAGACAGTTGTCCGTCATGACGATAATCAATCAACGGTTCCTGTGGAGACAGTTGACACACTGAGCAATGAAGAATTTCGGCTTACAATTGAAGCATTCATAAAGAAGAACCAAATCTTCTTCGAAAAACAGAGGTTAGCCGAAGCTGAACCAGAAAAATATGAACGAATCGGTATCGAAGCCTTTTGAAAACTGTTACATTTTGTTGGATTAAAGGAAAATCGCAGTCTATCGAGTAATAGTTACTGTATTACTACTAATGCTGGTTATCGATTTACCATATTGCGAAGTTCGATGAGTATTAGTGTTAATTACTAGTACCTCTTAATGAGATATGAATAATGAATGTACAGAGCTACTCTGCCTATTCCCTGTTTTTATGGAATTAGGAAGCCTAAGTTTGCTTAACTGTAGTACTGTACCTGTTGTCCAGTTTACTACTATGTGCAATTTTTCTTTCGAATAATAGTGAATTTTGGTTATATTAAGCTTAAATTGAATTGGTAGAGTAATTGGTCACAATTTTTTTTTTAGTTTCTCATTATGATATTTGTTTCTAAGTTGTACTCAAGGGACGGATACTTCGGAAATAGTCTCTCTATCTTTACACGATAGGGATAAAATCTGCATACACTTTATCCTTCACAAACCTCACTTGTGAGATTTCACTGGATATATTGTTGTTATATTATAATATTTGTTTCCCAACTTTATCAGTGGACAAACAGAGTCGAGGGTCATTTAGAAACAATCTCTCTATATAAGATATTATGCATGTATTTTATCCTCGAATTTGTTTGTGAGATTATACCGAGTATGATTATTATTGTATTGGTGGACGAAAGCAACTCAACAAACACTTGGGCCAGTTTTTGGTTTTTTAAAGAAATGTGTTATAAATAAATTTGGTCATGTTTTAATAAGTTTCCTTCATTATTGCTCTTTGTTGAAAAGAATGTGCTCCTTTAATTTGATTTTAGCGTCTACTTGAGTGGGAGGAGAATGTTTTAGAGAGGAGAAAAGGAATATGTGAACCTTTCTTTTCTTTTATTTCCTTCGAGTGGAGATTTATTTGTTTGTTTGCGTGATCACAGAAAATTGAATCTTTCACTCTCAAAATACAAACAACTTAACAGTGTAACTCATGTCTTTCTAGAACATATATACCAAATAGCCGTCTATCGAAGCGTTGCAATTGATGTTCAATTTCGAAGAGAAGGAAAAGATCTTCGAAAATTGGGTTTTTTACAATTTACTCTTCTTTCCAAGATTATTGGCAAGTCATTGTATATTGTACTTCTACTATTTTTGTTTTCTCTAATTAATTTTTTTTTTTGATTTCTCATTCGGTATCTAGTACCTATATTGGAGTCCGACTAAATCCAGTTTCGCGCCGGGAAGTCCCATATTAGGGGGGTAAAGCGCTCCCTAACAAAGGCGACTCCTTATTCAAGGAGACTCGAACCCAAGACATCTGGTTAAAGATAAAGAAATACTTATTACTCCACCACAACCCTTATTGGTCTTTAATTAATTATTTTGTTATACCTTGTGTTAAGGGAATTTTCCTTATATTTCCTTTGCCGGTGCACTATGTGAGTCTTGAATCATGAGACTACTATGTGAGTCTTGAATCATGAGACTAGAGTCTAGATTCATGGTATGTCAATTTAAGCTGTTTGGTGATGTATTATAGCTAGAAAAAAATTGAGAAACGTATATATTAGGAGGTCAAGTGTTTTTAAACTATGGTTTTAATGTTTGTAACTCTTAGAAAATCTCCTGTATTTTGCTAGAGAAAATGAACAAAATGGTCCTTAATGTATGGGAAATAGTCTTTTCACATATACCACGTCAATGAAATGAAACTTAATATATGATTTTTTTTTTTTTGATTATTATAGTCTTTTATGTATTCCACAAAGTAGAAATTGTCCTTAATATATAAAAAAAGTGATCATTTTAGTCTTTTATATGTATCATTTAATCGAAATTATCCTTAATATAAGAAAAATGTGATCGTTTTAGTTCTTCATATATACTGAGTAACCAAAATAGTTCTTAATACTTGAAAAGTGATCATTTTAATTCTAAACTTTAAAAAGTAAAGCAAACAACATAAAACACATTATTATTGCGGCTAATTACTTGCTGAAACATTAGTTTACAAAATTATATTTTCTGCCAGAAATTATCCGAGATACATGTATCTGACGGATTAAATACATGTATCTCAGATACGCGCGAGGCAAATCAGGTGTAATTTATTCCCATTATACTGTATTTAAAGCGTGAGTTGCATGTATCTAGGATGTACTGATTCTCTCACTCGCCTCTGTTCCTCTCTCGTCCCTCTCCTTCTCTATATTTGTATTCCACAATCTACCTGAGTTTTACAATTCCATGTACTTGTGTATCAATTTCTACTAGTGTATCTAGTAGACTATGAAAGCATGCATCCAATATCAATTTCACTAGCGTATCCAAAATAAATTTCATTCAGTGTATCCGATATCAAATAGCTAGTATATTTCATATCGGATATAATGTATTTGGAGCAAATTCGAATAGTGTATCTAGTGTATCCGTACATAGATACATATATCTAGTATTAAATATGTACTGATACATTCATCAATTGCCTCCAGGTGCCATCATCACCGAGCAGATTCAAAAGTTCCTGAAAAATGTTAGCTGGGTGATTTTGCTAATTTTTAAAAAATTGGGGTAAACCATAGTTAACAATATACATTCAAATTTTAAATATTCTATGCAAAAAATATGGCCAAGCACAGTTCAAACTCCAACTATAAAAATTAAAATAAAATAAAAATATTCAATTTTCATAACCGAACACCTCCTAAGTTTAATCAATCATTCACGCGAGCAAGTAAAACATATCCCTTTGTATGTCAATCAATTATGCATTCAATCTTGTCTGATAGAAAGCTTATTTATTCCAAGGAAAAAGGAGATAAAAATCCTTCATGTTTCCTCACTTACCACACTATCATAACAATATTTTGTAATGATGGGATTATATCAAGTTAGGAGTTTTAATGCAAAAGTGACTGGAAATTAATCACAATAATAATATCCTAAATCAGTGGCTTTCAACAACCCACCAAAAACATTATTCCAACCTCCAAAGTGAGAAGTAATTATAGCCTTCAAAAAGCAAGTAATCTTCTATTGGAAAAAGTCTCATCTTTTTCTCTACTTTAGGATTATTTTGTTACTAATAATTTGAACAATTAGTGATAATGTCTCTGCAAGAAACTCACGGCCATCATAATTACATTAGCCATAGGATGCGAGGGGTAACATTAGTGGAAAATTTATTCTCTTTTTGACATTTTGGCCACATGAAAATGACTTGAAAGCTCAAGTACCCTAACGTGTCTTTACCCTATCAAACTAGATATTTAAAGAGTACTAGTAACTTTAATTAATTTTGATTTTGGTCCCTTAATTATTGATCAATTTTAATTTTTGTCATTATGTTATTTCACTAATCATATTTTATTTAATTAAATTGTGCATTTCTAGTCCCTTAGTTTGTGAATATTCACAAATGTACCATGATTATTGATTGTACTGTTACTTAATTGGACATATATTATGTTAAATTTGTAAATTTACTCGATATCTAAAGGTATTATAGTTCAAAAAATAGATCAAATGTAACACGCATTTTCTACATATGAATCAAAACATACATTTTAATTAATTAAAGGGTTAATGTATCGAGTCATGTATCACAAAAATCAAAATTAAAATTTGTCAATAACTGAGAAACGAAAAGTGCAATTATATCATCCGCAAAAGATAGTATCATAGAATATTTTTCTAATAATTTCTAAATATTTAATTATAGAAATGCATATTTAATTATCCGCAAAAGATAGTGTTAATTTCTTATAATACATTTTATGCAGTTTCTGAAGAACACAAATGCATATTGTATTTTCAAAAATGATAGGTAGAAATAATCTACATCAAAATTCACATAAGAAATCAAATAGATATATTTACCTCTTTTGATTTCCGACTTTCTTTTTGGCACGAATTTATAAAATTTAATATTGAACATGACTTCAAAATTCAAATATAAGATATCTCCTCTAAATTATTGAAAATTAAGTTAAAATTTACGTCATTTGCTTAAAATCACCAAAAGGGCTTAGATGTAGCCATCTTGTAGTGGGAGGACTACGTAAGTTTCAAATAGTCTTAAGAATTTAAGTTAGATTTTGTGAAATATATTTAAGTGCTACCAAAGTATTATTTTATTTTCTCCCAGGTTTAATAACAAATAAATAAATTTATAAGGTGGAAAATCTAGGAGGTATACACTGTATATAGTGATCACAATCAATTGTTCACATCATGAAGACATTTTCGAAAAACATAAGTTTCTTTTTCTTCGGGCTATTTTGTATTTATTTTATGAAAAGAAACATCATAAAATATTTTTTTTTTAAATGTGGAACCTCGTGCTTTGTACTTTCTTCCTAATTTCCTCACCAAGAACAATACTATTTTGGTTTATTATTATTATTATTATTATTTTTTGGTGCACTGAACAGTTAGAATAAGAAAACGAAGAATTATAGTTTGGTAAGTGGCAAAAAAAAAAGTTGCAAGTTTATTTAATTTGTATTATTGCAAGTATTGGGGCCTAACTACAATACAACGGCTTACTCTTATCCACTCTTGTTGGAAGCTTTGTAACATAATTCAACATTTTAAAATAAAGCATCTTGACTCTTATTTTTTAATTTTCTCTTCTTTTTAGGAAGAAAGACAGCTAATTAATTCTTACTAGTATAGTAGTATTAGTATATTTTCTCTCTTTTTCTCAAAATTTTTGAGGAATTAAGAATTTTTGGCTACTTATAAAATGAATAGAAAAAAAATGATATTTTAAATTTCTTATTAGTAAAAATGAAGTTCTATTATAAAAAAGATATAAAATTAAAAAAAATTATAAATGGATTACAAAATCAGTCTCCCAAAAATTTTCAAGTGGTGAGGTAGTAGATAGTACAATCCCACTGGTAGAATCGAAAGAAGAAAGTAGAATATTTATAAATATTTCCCTACATTACGGATAGATAGGTTATTTTTGAAAGACCTAGCTAAGATGAATTGTGAAGTTAAAGCAAAAAGAGGAATATTTTTCAAGACATTTTGGCTATATTATTTCAGTAGTATACAGAGAAACTATAAATTAAGAAAACATAATATATATTCTTATTTATAATGTCTTGAATAACTATGCAAATTAAATTATTTAATGAGACATGGAACATGGGATTGCAAATTTTGTCCGTACACTTCCTCAAACATTATTTCAATCTAAGGGTCCAAATTATAATTCCTCACAAACTTCAAAATGCTTCATATATACTTTAATATAATCATGTACTCTTTCCTTTCATCTTTACTTATCCACTTTTTTATTAACACAAAGATTATGAAACAGTAAATAATAGGGGTAATTTTATCATATTACCCTTTGAATATAATAAATTTAATGCTTTGGAAAATATCTTAGATAATAAATCGTATTTATTGCTAAGGGTAAAATGAATAGAAATAGATAAATTATCATTTTATAAACTGAATAAGTATTATTAAACATCTCAAAATAAAAAAATGAATAAGTAAAGATGAACGGAGGGAGTATTGATATCAAAGTTGTTGACTTCATCCACTGCTTTAATTTTTCTTCTTCCTTTTCTTTTCTTTTCTCTAGTGATTATATTTTTATTTTGGTCGATCTTAAAGTTTGTGCGACTTATTTTGTTTTATTTTCCATTCAAATAATGGAAAAGGATCAAAACTATCCCTGAACTATTCGAAATAGAATAAAAATATCATTCGTTTATTTTTTGGCTCAAAAATACCCCTCCATTTATTTTTTGGCTCAAAAATACCCCTTCATTTATTTTTTGGTTCAAAAATGCCCCTCATTTTAACGGAGTGCCAAAAAGGCCAAAACTACCCCTGAACTAGTCGAAATGGAGCAAAAATACCCCTTCATTTGTTTTTTGGCTCAAAAATACCCCTCACATTAATGGAGTGCCACCAAGTACATCACGTGAAAAAAAATTGCCACATGGTTAGTCCACGTCAGTGTCCCATTTAATATCCAACCAGCCCACTTAACCATATTCCAACTTAACAGCCATTTAATATCCGTACCCGACCCATCTTAAAAAAAAAAATCCGACCCGTCCTCATAAGTAAATGGTAAAGATAGATCCACCCTTCATTTCACTAGAACTCTCCAAAAAAAAAAAAATCGATGCAGACTAGGGATTCTGAGGGAAAAGAAAGCCCTTAGGGAAAAAATCAATTCGTGTACTAAGAGCTTTCTTTTTCCTCAGAATCCCTAGTTTGCATCAATTTTTTTTTTTTGGAGAGTTCAAGTGAAATGAAGGGTGGATCTATCTTTACTATTTACTTATGAGGACGGATTGGGTTTTTTTTAAGATGGGTCGGGTACGGGTATTAAATGACTGTTAAGTTGGAATATGGTTAAGTGGGTTGGTTGGGTATTAAACGGGACACTGACGTGGACTAACCATGTGATAATTTTTTTTCACGTGGTGTACTTGGTGACACTCCATTAATGTGAGGGGTATTTTTGAGCCAAAAAACAAATGGAGGGGTATTTTTGCTCCATTTCGAATAGTTCAGGGGTAGTTTTGACCCTTTTTGACACTCCGTTAAAATGAGGGGCAATTTTGAGCCAAAAAATAAACGGAGAGGTATTTTTAAGCCAAAAAACAAACAGAGGATATTTTTGCTCTATTTCAAATAGTTCAGGGATAGTTTTGGCCCTTTTCCGTTCAAATAATTGTTGCTAGCTAACATTCATCATTCTTGTTTCAATGAATTTTAATTAAAGGTGTTTTTGTCAATCATGAACTGTATGCTAGCTAGAGTACTACTTCCGCCTCATATTAATTATCATGTTTTATTTCTAGAGAATCAAATTAAATGAATGATTTTTACTAATATTTTTAAAATATATAATTTTAATCAAATTAATATAAAAAAGTTGTAACTTGTAGAACTAATTACATAATTTTTTAATATTTAAATCTTAAATGTAAAATATTAAATTGATCAAATCTTGGTAGCTTTGAAAAAAATTAAATTGACTTTTTAAAAAGAGAAACATGATAACTAATTTGGAACGTAAGAACTTATATTTTTGGTTATCCGTCGAGTTTCAACAGCTTTCTTTGCTCATATAATTCATTCCACAAATTTTCTCCTCCATACGAATATAATTCTTGAAAAAAGTTATTTCGCTTCTTGTAATTAAGAAAAAGCATAGTCTAAATCCTACGGGTCGTCTAGTGCAAAACAAGGTTATTCCAGGATTAAATTCTTGGTATAATTTCAATTGTAATCTATTTTCTATATATGAGAAACAATAAATTAAGATTTTGATATAAAATTTATCCAGACGTTGATATAAAATTTATATTAATTTGAGCTAATATCATAACCTTACGGTGGATAAATACAATCCCAAACTTAATACCGGGTTTATTAGGATACAACCTCTATTTTTTGCCTTAATTTTATTCACAACCCCTAAAACAAATTCCACAAAATCAAATTGAATGTATTTATAAAAAGAACGAAAAAATGGATATGTTATTATAATCATTTCTTATTCAGAGTTTAGAAAATAGATAAAGAAAAGAAAATATAGAGTATTATCTAAACGGAAAAAATTAAGCAAAAAACAGCCGACACTTGAAAGGCACAATAAACAAAATCAGTACTCTATAAAATAATATACAGTATATGAACATTTAACTAACGGATGATATTTTACAAATGTCACTATCTATTAACAATAAATAAATAGTTTCCTTTTGGTTCGTTATTTCATTTCACTAAATTGCTAGCTGGCTGCACTCGTCGTCTAATGTTTGCCCCATAAAAGAAATCTAACACAAACTTTGATTAGATTTCTTTTTCTTTTTTTGTTGCTTGTTTCAATACCCTAATGAAAATAATTGAGTATATTTTATAAGCAATAAGAAGTCATTAGATTATAGCGTGTCTAATCTAAAGTGCCAATTTTGAAAAAAAGGAAGAAAGAAGAAGTTATTATGGATTATAGTGGGATGATTTGGATCCAACAACAATAATAACATATTCAGTGAATTCTCACATGCATGTCTTCGGAAGGCTCAAATATCTTCGGCTCAAGTAAGGGATGGGTCGAGATTTAGCCTTTTACGAGGTCTCGAGTTTGAGCTTGCGAATGAAAAAATCTTGTTAGAAGCGCTCTCCAAAAAATGAGTGCAACAGTGCACAACTTTCGAACTTAATGATGTCTTAATGCAGATATCAAATATCGAGTGAGAGGAAAAAAAGAAGTTTATATATAATAAAAAGTGCTAGTTTAGGAGCTTAGTCAACATCATGACCATAATAAAATGGGAAAGTTAGTATATGTTGCTACCTAAATTGCAACAAAAGTTCATAATTAGAAATAAAATACCGTCCCCACTTTTGTTTCCACCTGCCTAGTCTTGGTACTTTTCAATTTTTAATTATGAAACTAATTAAGTTTGTTTACTTAGCTTGAACGTATAATTTAATGCAGTGTGTTAGCTGACCATGCTTTAATTTTTTGTTTTTTGTTCAATTTTATTTTAGATGCTATATACACGTACGTACTGGAAATTATTAAGAATAAAATAATGAAAAAAATTAAATTAAAGGAAGCCCTTGATGAGAAATTAAAAGTATTTTGCACTAATTATCTTAACCAGAAAGGGAATTAGTAGGATGGCTGGCAAACTTCTAGAGTCAAGTAACGAGAGATTAATTAATTAATCAGTGTTTAGGTTTAGTAATGTGATACATACATAAATGACCAAGTGTTAAGAGAAGTATACACTAGATCTTTAATTAATTAAGACTAGACCACTTGTAAGTTTGAAACCCTAAGATACTTATATCCAAACCACACTTGGAAATTTTGGTATTTTATTAATTAGTTTAATTAAGTCACACAAAAAAATTGTTGTCCTGTATTGTTTTTATTATAATTACTCACGTCCTCTCTCTAATGAAACTATAAATTAGATATGTTTATTTAAATTTTCTATCAGTTTATTTTTTTTAAAAATTAGATGTAGACCGTCGAAGTCTAAAATTATATCCTACAAATAAAAATGATGATCGAAATTAGACTTGAGTGTGTGATGAGAAATCATATTTATATGAAAAAAATAGTTGGCAAAATTCTTGAGAAACTATCAATTCTTTCGTCTAATTAAATTTATATGGCACCTTTAGATTGTGTGGGAGTTTAGGAAAGGAATGACCTTTGATATTTATGATCTAAATGAAAGTTAAGATAGTTGTATTGTATGTTAATAAATAATCTTCTTAAGGCAACAACAACAACAAAAAAATAAAAATACCCACTATATTTCTACAAAGTGGGGTCAAACAATCTCCTTAAGGATAACATAAATTTTTTAAAAGTAAATTATTTTTAATTATAGAAAAATGATATTCTTTTAGAATAAATTAATCGAAAGCGTATAACATAAATTAAAATAGTGAAAATTATTAGGATTGACTCCTCACAATTTTCTTTTAAAATTAATATAAGAACTGAATTGTCTTGCGGTGTTCTAATTGAACTAAATGTACCACGTAAATTGATGAACTACCTAATTGCATATCATTGAGAAAATAAAAGGTTGAATAAGAAGTTAGAAAGGAAATAAGAAAAAGAAAATGAAAAGATTCTTTATATAATAAGTTTAATAATTGGAATATATTCCTTTTATACTTAGATGCACTTCATGTACCATATTGTACAGAAGTCCTTGGTTGAAATTCTGCCACAAATACAATATGAGAAAATGTGAAAGGGACTGAAACTAGCTATATGATATTAATTACTTAGTATCAAAGGAAGGAGGTGATGGTGGTTCCATCAAATAAAAAGTAAAAATGATTCCCAAAACACACATGTCAAAGTATAAACATATGAAAACCTAACACAATTATTTTATGAATGGAAATTCAAATTCAATTTTTAAGTTAAAATTCATGATTTATGATGTGAAAAATATAGAATTAAGCTAGCCATATATATACTCTCCAAATGCATTTAAAATAAATTAGACCTTGTTTGACTTCTTATTTTACAAAAAAAAAAGTAAAAAATATTATTATATTGAGTAGTCGATAATCGTTTAAAAATAATATACAGTCAATAATGATGAATCAAGGATCTAATGTTTACAAATTCGATATGCCACTGAATTCATTGATGAACCCGTAAATCATATTGTGCATCTATCATATATACAGGTTTAACTCGCTTACATAAAATAATATAACATGATAATACAAATTCATATCAAGTTTGAATTTTGGGAGGAGAACAAACTATTCTGTTTTGAAAAATAAGATCAATTTTATCTTAGATGCATGGATATATATGGACTATATGCTTATATTGGATGTGTTGATTGCTCAATTATAGCATCTAATGATTGAACCAATTATGGTTTAATTCCATTCTGGTATGTTGGTGGTTTTGAAAGGACATTGGCTCTATTAATGAGTTAGTAGGTCCCAAATTAAAAATCATACTGTAACAATTTTAGAACCCCCACCCCCACCCTCGCCCTTATGCAAATAAACTGTAATAGTACTTGACTATAACTCAATTAACTTTTATTTTCGATAATCGTGGTGCTCAAACTAGCTTGCACGCATCTCGACTAATTCCATGACATATCTGCCACCTCCCACCAACAACATGTATCAGGTAACTTTGTCTATCAAGGGCTAAAAAAGATAAGAAGAAATCATCTAGTATTTTGGTTCTGTTGAAAATTGAACATGAGACTTCATGGTGCTCAATCCACGTCATTGATTACTAGGTCACACCCTTGGGTGCTCACTCAATGAACTTTTCATTGGATAAGTTCATTGAGTTGGATATAACTTAACTAATGTTAAAGAAAACGATGTATAATTTCAATCAATCTCATGAATAACACTCTTTCTTTCTTTTTTAATATGTTAGGAGTCAAATTCACCAATTTTTGACGTAAAACTAATGTATATAAATTGCCATTTAGGAATAGTACTAAGTTAGAGATTTAGAGAAATATTGCACCATTTCAAAAATAGTTGAACAAAAAGAAAGACAAAAGATTGTGGTCAAAGCTTATTGTACGCAGTTGCCTTTTGGAAATAATAAAATTAAATAGCAAATTCTACTATTCTAAGAGTCATTTTCCTAATAGATATTCCCTCTATTCCACATTGTATCACATAATATTATTATTTAGAGAGCCAAATAAGTTTTTCTTCCTCATGATTTTCAAATGCTTTTTAGACTTTTTTTTGAATTGCTAACTATTGAGACTTACTATTTTCTTTTATGTAATTTCTAATTATAAATATGTAGCTTTTATTTTAATAAGTTAAAAAATTTGTGTTCAATTTTTTTTAGGTAATTTAACCCTCCACTTTTATATTATTCACTGAATACACACCAATTGTGGTGGCTAGTGGCTACACTTATGATTACCAGGGTAATTTTTTCTTTTAGCTGTCTTATTAAAAATGTTAAGATATCTAAATTTTACACTATGCCGTAACACGCCAAAGAAAGGTGTGTGTGTTTGTGTGTAGGTGTGTGGGGCTATGTTGCTCGGACTTTTCAAAAAACTCAATAAATGCATGTCAGATTTTCTAAAAGTAGTGCATTTTTGGAGAATTTGACATGAATGCGGTAACGAAAGTGAAGATACTGCACAACGTAGTGGGGTTGGGTGGTCCAATTGCCCTTATATAAGTGCTGTTTATGTCTGTGCATGAATGCACTATATATATATATATATATTTTAATGAATTTGACCCTCACATAAGTCTCCAACAAATGATAAATTTAGAAATTATTTTGTTTGTTTTAGGACATATCTAAAAAAGAACAGGTCATTTCTGATCATCATAACATCAGTTCTTGAGGCTCATTGGCAAATTGCTTCCTTAATTTCTGGGCATTCTTGTTCTATACAGTTTCACTTGTCACTTGGGCTTTTGCAAATTGCACATTTGCTAGAATTTGGACTTTAGATTATAATACCGAGGTGTGAACCGGTACTTGAACTTGCTCGATTTGGCTTAGACCTTGACGTTGCACATCATACATCATATAATAGAGGTACAAGGTGGATAGAAGTACCAAAACAACCACAGTCCACAATATACATCTTTACCAATTGAACAACAAATTAATTAGTCAGTTTGATGATCATTGCCAAAATTACTATAATTACTTTAATCTTGACTTGACACAAATTTAATAAAGACTAGGCTATAATTATGAGTATTTGTATGAATAAGTTCAAAGAGATTTTTATGTTATACAGCAGCCCAACAAATTGAAGTCCATAACAAAAATAATACTACTTATCTTCACTTTTTTACAAATTAGTAGTGTATATTCAATGTATATTACCATATAAAATGTGTATAATCTAGTATATATATTTATTATATATTATGAATATATCGACAATGACTACAAATTAAACATATTGACGGGTTAAAATACCAACAATCTTAATTAATTAGTACTTAAGATTTTTTTTACCTAACATATTTTATTTTAAACCCTAATTATGATCTCAGCTCATCTATATGAGGATGCTTCCAAATAGGATGAAGTATAGTTTGTTGAATCAATTATAGGTTTAGCTTGCATCATTACATTAAATCTTTTTGTATAAGACTATATATTATTCAACTTTTTTATATTTGCATCCTGTAATATGATGTTAAGGTTAGAGGAAGCCAAATAGAATTCATGGATGCCAGCTTTTCCTATAGTTTTCTATGATGTCACATATTTGAGTTGGGACTTGGAATTGGGAAACAGTTGTTAAAAAAGTGATCATGCCCACTAGTAGAATAGTACTTTACCTCATTCAAGCTCAATCTGTGGGAGATAGAGGTGTTAAATGGCATTTAATAGCAGGTTTGCTTTTTAAATGGACTGGTTTTTAATTTTTGCTTTTAAAATAGATTAGCTTATAGTTTTTGCCTTTAATAATCGAACTTATACCTAGTAGAAGTGTAAATGGCCCAATAAATGGGCTGTGTTAAGTTGAATTTGAATAGGTTAAGATGAATTGTTTTATGAAATTTAAAATCTTACTGGGACGAGATGAGATGATTAAATAATTGATAATAGTCCAATCCACCCAACTCATACATAATATTTTATAATTTATTCAATTACCTTACAAAACTTTTTTTTACTGTTGCTTCATATGAAATATCACACAAAATTTAAATTACATATTTAGCGCAAATCTAACCCACTTTTTAGATGGGCTAAATTGACTAATTGAGAGTATTAAAGGTTAAGTTAATAAATGAACGGATTGTACGAGTCTCATTTCATGATTTTGATGCATTGGGGAACTCCCTCTCCTCCTCCTCCTCCTCCTCCTCCATACACTTCACACGTATGGGACAACCACTTTTTAATCTCGAGAAAAGTGTCCATTTTTTGATGCTTTCATCTGAATCTAGCACTTTCCACCTGATACAAGAAATATTAAACTCAATTTTTAGGTGTAGTTTTTGTTTCTTTGTATAATTCTAAGATAAGATAAACATGATGAGTTTAATATGGTTTCAAAATTGATAATTAATATAGGCCAAATTAAACCTGTAGGAAGTGGTCAAACGATAAACAAAAACAAGCATCATGGCTCTAGCCAAATGTAGTCCAAGGCATGTTCTTCCTCCCATTCCAAATGCTAAGAAACTGTATGGTTTTGAATCTTCCTGAGTATTTATAAGAACATGAGATCGAGAAAAATTTACTCACATCTGATGTTACGTTTACACTTACCAAATTACAGTAATTTTACTTATGATTAGTCATGATACATATTTTTTCTATCGGAATACTATATCTAGTTACAAAAATTAGGAAAGAATATGTATTAATTATTCACTATGATTAACTGATAACAATTTATAAATAGACATATGTCATGTGTTTGTTGAGCAAGTGTGGTAAAACTCGTGCTTCCTCCGTTTCAATTTGTTTCACCTATTTTAATTTGATGGAGTTAAAGAAAATAAACAAGAGTTTTGAATCTTGTGGTCTTAATTTAAAAATATGCTAAATGTATCAAAATGTCCATTAATCTTGTTGTCTTAAACATGCAATGTGGAATGTTGAAATTAGAGAGTTGCTAAAAAGGAAAATTGTCATTCTTTTCGAAATGGACTAAAAAAGAAAGTAGGTCAAACAAGCTGATACAAATGGAGTATTTGTTTGTAGATAAACTCACATCAAATCTTGAAGGAATGAATTTATCTGGATCATGGAAAATCATTGGATCAAAATGTATTGATTTAGCATCCACGTTAATGTTCCAACCTTTCTTGATCATAAATCCTAAATTCACATAGAAATTAGTCACATAGAAATTAGAGGTTTAATATATTTTGCATTCATGCAATATATTACTCTTAGTTTCTTGCAATAGTTCAAGTCAAACCTTCAATTTCACAATCTTGAAGTGTCATTCTTGGAAACCAGGGCACTATTGAAGCCATGCGAAGTGATTCCTTTATAACCTGCAGACATAAAGGTCCTTTATTAGCCGCCCATCCAACTGCTTTAATTAAAAATAGTCGGTGGGTGAATAATATATGTATAATTTATGCATAATATATGTATATTGTATATATCAATATATAATTTATGTATACTAGCTAGAAAAAGCAAATAGTGAAGTCGATCATAAAGCTCCCTAAATTAAATCACTACTTCGTAGAATTGCTCAACTCTTAACGGTTCAAATATTCTTTTTTCTTTGGTTCGGGGTGGGGGTGTTTAATAACTCGATATTTAATGTGACAAATAGTCCTGTAAGTCAAACTTCAATCTACATGAATTTGGACTCGACAATTAGAATTCCTAATATGAAAAATTAAAATAAGGGTCTAAAATCTTAATTGAAGATAAGCATAAATAAAATTTTAAAAAGAAGAAGTGAAATTACTAAATAAATAATACCTTAGATGCATACGGCATACAATTCAGGTCTTCAAATGTGAGGTATCCTTTACAAGAAACCTCCTGTTGAAGAGCTTGTTGTTCAGCCTATTCCAAGCAACTTTCTAAAATTAGAACTTTGGTGTAAATTATTTTCACAAAAAAAGAAATATTTTTTAAATTAATTTAATCCATCCTAGATACTACAGTAGACTTCCCTATAACACTCATCCTTTGTAACAACATTTTACTATAACGGCCCATGTTCTCTTTGGAATCATTTTTTCATGTTATATTATACTATATTATATGTTCTCTGTAATGACATTTCATTATAGCAACCAAAAAATATTCAGGCAAACAATATCGTTATAGAGAGGCTTGAATATATATAGCTCCTACATGCTAGTGCTACTACTGGATTGCATATGTAAATATTATTTATTGTTACCCTAAGTTTGTTAAGGGCCGTAGGATTTTTATCCAAATACTTGATCATCCATGTAATTGCACTAGCCGTGGTATCTTGACCTGCCAAAAAAAATATGGAATTATGTGATTATATTTCAATTCGGCTTCAATTAGTAACAGGAAAGAACCTCAAATGTATAATGCATGTAAAAGGGCAATATGGTGCACTGAAGCTTCTGCTATACGCGGGTTCCGGGAAACGGCTAGACCACAAGAGTCTGTTATACGCAGCCTCACCTTACATTTATGCAAGGGGCTGTTTCCCACGGCTTGAACCCCTGACCTCCTCCTGGTTATATGGAGACAACTTTTCCAGTTACTCCAAATGTATAATGCATGTAGAATAAACTAAAACAAACCTGCAATAATCATGGTTAATATATTATCTTTAATCTGCTCATCTGTTAATTGTGTGGTTTGATCATCATTAATCAAAAGATGATCAAGAAAATCATCATACTTTTCTTTGGACTTTCTTCTTGTCTCTATTATCTTGTCCAACAACTTCATAATTCTTTTTCTGGCCTGCAATTGAATGTTAATGGGCTTTAGTGGATCTTGTTTAAGAATTTTAATGGGCTTTGATAAATGGGCCAATATATATTACCTGTAGGCCTTTGTAGAATCTGGTCCATGGTAGTTTTATTGGAAATGATAGCATTGCTTCATAAATCAACTCAATATCCTTGTGCAAAATTTCTAGTTCTTTTTTTCCTTCCAAACTCATTAACATTTTGCAGATTGCTTCGAGGGTTACCTATAAGACAAGAAAGAATATATGAGATTACGTTAAACTAGTGGGCTTAATGAACCTATGGGCTGCAAATTAAGCCTTAATCTAATGGTTAACAAGCTAAGGTATAAGTGCCAGATAAAGAGACCTCAAAAATGCAGGGTAAGACTGCGTACAATAGATCCTTGTGGTCTGACCCTTCTCCAAAACTCCTCGCATAGCGGGACAGCTTTAGTGCACCAAGCTGCTCTTCTTTTAGTTTTGTTTGGGTTGCATTTATATTCATTAGGTCACACTATTTTGACTCATTTGATCCAATAGTTTGATGGATCAATCTAAGACTATTCTTGGGCCAAGTAAGAAAGTGGTCATGACCCAAGCCATTTAATCTGGTTAAAAAGTTAGGTTGATTTTACCATAATATTAACTTAAAGTCACCACCCAACCACTTAAACTAAAAATAGCCAACAAATGTATAATCCATGTATAACATATCTATAATCGTGTGTAATCAATGTATACCGACAAAGAAAAATAAACAGTGAATCCACCGAGCCATTTATGTAAGATCATTAAAAACATTACAAACACATAACCATTTTCAAGCTTTTGTTGGGTCATGTTTTGGGCTTATCAGGCCCAAACTCAGTCCAAATAAAATTTGAAAAAATGAGGCTAAAATGAACTTGGAATAGACTAATGAGGACACCAACCTTTAGAGCTTCATGGAGAACAATAATGCTGGATTTGTTGTGCCAGGTGCTAAGATTATTAACAGTCAATTCATCAAATTGTCTAACCATTTTTGAAAGAAATGTTGTTGAGAACAAAGGACTAAGATGGCTACGAATAAGTTTATGCTGGTGATGTGTAGCACAAAGGAGGCTCTGGTCTCCCACTAGCTTCGCGATTGACTTTATATATCTCTTGGTGAAATTTCCTGCCTCGTTACTTAATATTTTCTTTGCTGCTTTCGTACTTGAGATAAATACATGTGTTTGTCCAAATATATTTGTTTTGAAGCAATTTCCGTACCTACAAATAAAGTAGGAAAAATAACATAAACATACACCTTAGCTTACCATATTTACGCAAATTATCACCCTTACAAAGTAATTACAAAAATTTCAAGTAATTATGTATCTTCGTTGGATGTATCGGGAGCTAATTATGTATCTCAACAGACCCAAAATCGAAAAAAATGTATCGAGAGTTAATTAGGCATCTTTACAAAGAAAAAAATGTATCTTCGTTGGATGTATTATGTATCCCGACAGACCCAAAATCGAAAAAAATATATCGGGAACTAATTATGTATCTTTACAAAGAAAAAAATGTATCTTCATTGGATGTATCGGGAGCTAATTATGTATCTCGACAGACCCAAAATCGGGATTTCAGTAATTATGCAAAATATCGAGATTTTCTATAACTAAGCTCCAAACAATCGAGATATATGTTGTTTTCCATCCAACAGAAATTTAAAAGAAACGGAGATAAATCTAAACATATTATCTCTATAAAAAAAAAAAAAGGTCTTTAAATGACAGAAAAATATCCCACAAAGTTGGTTGTTCCATTATGTCAAGGGAATTAAACAATTTTTATGTATAAGTCTATGTTAAATATTATTTGGCTAATAATTGGGATTCAATTGAACCCCTTTTTATCATTACAAGTAGTTCCACTCCTAATACTAATACTTTGGACAACACAAAAATAAATTAAAATGCACCAACTAATTGAGGGTTCGATTTGTTCAACTAATTTGAAATTTGAGACATAATTAATTGATACATACTCGAATTAAAATATCCAGTGTTGATAAACAAAATAGAAATATTAAAGATATATACTCTAATACCACACACAAATAATTTTATCCTATTTTCAACATACATAAAATATGTCTTACTTGAGTCTTCGAATTTTGATGAAATCATAGAAGCCTTTGTTGCTGTTGATAGCAGCCATGAACTGGATGGTTTCTCCGATGACCGGAATCCCCCGGTTGCCTGCCGGAATCTTCACCGGAGTTTTTCCAGTATTGTGCCATAAGATCTTCCATAATAAGTATTGCAATCCCAAACAAGGAACTATAAACCAAAACCAACAAAACAAATTATCATAGAGCAAGAGTTGCATTTTTTACTCCTATAGAACTCTTAAGTCCTAAACAAAATATTATTGTTGATGTTTTAGTTAATTAATTCTATTTGTAGAGAAATTAAAGTTCCAAAAAGTTTTAATAAAATAAAGAGGTTAAACTTGAGTCGTTCATTTTTTTTTGTTTTCGATTTAGTGGACGAGTAATTATGAAATGTGTAAATGGATGTTTCCACTTAAGGGATTTTAATTGTAAGTGCTCTTTGATACGACAGATTTGTTTTGGTCTTCAAAGTATCCCTATTTAGCCAACTAAAATTCTCCACCAGCTTATTTCTTTCTAAAAATTATATACAAAATACGAGCCAAAGCTACTGAAATTGAGATGAACAAGTATAACTCTAAACGTTTGAAAGGACTTATTTTCGTTATTCTTTTATACTTTTTCATTCCCTTCTAAAAGGAAAAGTGGGGCGATAAAATTAAATTATATTATTTTAGATATTAATAAGTGGTTACATGCTATGTTGGTTGGATCCTTAAAAAATGTCAACGGATACGTATTGGATTCTTCAAAACTAGTGTATATTTGGAGAATCTGACACGAGTGCGACATCAAAAGTGAAGAGTCGCGGCACTAGGTTACATTCCCCCCTAAAAAAAAAAAGTTTTTGTGATCTTGATTCTTAGCATGTGGAAGTGATAATTAAAAAATGCTGACATTATATTTAATCCGTGACAAATTATGCAAAAATAATGCACAAAGCAGGTTTTTAAAACGGAATAAATAATTCCGGGTTATTTAAAATAATTTTTTTTAATAGCCCGGAATTAATAACTCCGAATTTCAAAGATATTTATTTAGAACACGGAATTATTAATTCCGTGTTATTTAAAAAAAAAAAAAAAAAAGACCTGCCCTTTGAATTCAAACAAGACTATGATGGTTTAAAAAAAAAATCAAGTACCCCGTAATAATTTATTCCGTGTTCCTTTGTTTTTTAAAAAAGAATATTACATAACACGGAACAATTCCAATATTTTAAAAAAAAAAAAAATCTTTAACCCGGAACAAATTGTTCCGGGTTATTAAAAAATCTTTTTTTTGAAAACTGGAACAAATAGTTCCGTGTTACTTTAATTTTTTTAAAAAAAACAAACACGGAACTTTTTACTCCGTTTTTCATTTTGTAACCCGAAACATTTTACTCCGTTTTTTGTAATTATTCACTGTTCCCGTCAGTTAACGGGACGTTAAGAAAATAAGGTAAAACGGAATTTTTTATTCCGTGTAGCCTATTTTGGTTACAAATTAAATGAGTGGCTTATTTATGTCACTTTATACTTATTGTGGCTCAAAATAGTCGCCGGTTCTAATTAAAAGGCAGTGCAAATAACATTTCCAAACATTCTAATATAACATTTATTTCATTAAATTGAGACACAATCTTACAAGTTACAATAATTAAGTAGTTGACTTGAGACGTATTACATCAATTGAAATTGAAAAAACAAACAAACTAAAAACATGATTCAACCCCTTATTAACATGTGGAGTTTTTTGTATAGATCATTTTGTTTAGTGAAAATTCAACATAAATAAATTAGTTCTTGCGTGTGAGAGAAACAACCAAATTAACATAGACAGCTCTCTTCTTGTAAATGTAATCATCCACAAGATCACTATACACACTGAACAAATCATCCATAATTTCATTTCCAAAATGATTCTCCACCATTGATTCAACCACAGCCCTAATTGTTTTAGCCACTTGTTGACCCCTTGAGAGTAATTCTTTATCTTCACATTGTGCTGATGGATTCGAAGAAATGCTTGCGTCCCACTCAATCTCAAAAGCCTCGATACGATTAATCATAAATGAGCCTTCTTTTTCTACAGTAATTTTCAATTCCTCGGGACATGGTCCATAGTATGGTGCATTAAAGGAGTCTATTTTCTCCTCTGCTACTAGGCCCTGCATTAAAGAAAGTCGTATGAATAAATATTCTGCTCAACCAACTCGGCCACTACCTCATATACAATTTTTGATGATTAGATTGTAAACATGTATGTACATATTGACTCAAATCTAGTTATTTAGAATAGAAACCGGATGAGATAGGATGAGATGAGATTAATTAGTTACAAAAACACTATCAATTATCTTGAGATTTGCCCCTTTTTTTTTGGTGAAAATGATCATATAATTAAAATAATATTTATAAAAAATTACAAACTTCAATCTCTTCGTGCGTAAAACAATCTGAATATTATAAATCAAACTAGTTTATCCATGCGACAATGATATATGCCTAAAATTCGAGCATGTTGGGGTGACTTTATGATATTCTTACGGTTCATGTCATTCTGCTTAAGCTTATCCTAGTTCAACACAATATTTAAAAAATTAAAAGTTTTCTATTATTTTACAAGCTTACATATTTCGACAAAACTAAACTATTCTTTGAAAATGTATAAAAATAAAATTTTCCTTTATAAGAGAAAATTAAAATAGGTTCAACAAAATAACCTTTGAAACCAAAGTAGAGAGTGCATGTGCAAGTAGCTCCCATTGGTAGTAGCAACCATCTTCAAGGGTGGGATCAATAAAGTTCCTCCCCATCAGTGACAACAACATCCTCCCGCCGGGAACCATCTCCGGCGACCGTGATCGGAGAAATAAGGAGAAGTCGTTCTGGAATTGTGACACGTATGCATTGATGACATCACTTGGACTAGTCTGTGATAGGTATAACTTCCCTTTGTTTAGGGTTGACCTTGCATTAGTGCCCAAACCAAGTGGAACCTGTTGGATGATTTTTCACATTTTCAAAGTCAATGTTTGGAAAAAAAGAAGAAGAAGAAGTTGAGTTTGAAAGTGTATAAATTGAAATACTCAAGTGAACCATATGAAAGGTACTAAAATTGCAGAGGATTTAAGTTTTATAAACTGACAGAGTCATAATATAATGAACTTTTATATTATCGATGTAATTTAATATATTGTAGCACAATACTTATCAATTATTATAGATTACTAATGAATGTTTATTAGATGAATTGTCGGTAATTACCTTTCAAGTGATTTGATTGTGCAAAATTTTAATTGCACTATTAATGCATAGAACTAAACTCTATGTATAACTCCTTGATTTTATTTTATATTATAGTCCTTCAACCAAAATCCTATGGAATTAATAACATATCATGGGTCCTTCGTGCCATATAAAATGAACCAAGAAATTAAATGTACCTAACAGATTCATAATAGCTCTATTCAGTTTAAATTAAATTGGTTAGGCACAAAGTACAAAAGGAATAGATAAGTCAATGTATAATATCATCTCAATTTTAGCCAAAAGAAAATTTTACAATTTTGTTAACGAAAAATATACAAATAAGTGGTAGATTAGCTATGTCATCTAGTGGAGTCAATTCCTTATTAGTTTGTCCTCCACCTTTTGCTAACAAATCCATAAATTCCACGTGTTCTGAATTTTAGATTAAATATTTTTTGTTAGCTTTTTGTGAAAACACTGCGTTGTTTGTTTTAAAAGAAAAAACATGTTGGTTATTATTTTAGAACAAAATATTGTTTCTAAATTTGAATACTATTATTTTTGGTACTTAAACTCCACAAAGTAATCAGTAAGAGACCTCTGACTATTGAGACGAACTTTTCAATCAAGAGCAGACATGTGACAAATTGGAAGTTACCAATCTTTATCTTGTCTAATTTGATCATTGATAGCCAATTATAGTCGCCCATAATTTTCATCTTTGTAATTAAATAAGTCATGTGTACTCAATTAGCTAGCTCATGTATGGTAAAAATCATAGTAGGAGGGTCAAACTAATCGAATAATAATAATGTCACATAAACCAACCTGAGAGAGCCAATGGAGACTAGAGGACGAGTGAACAAAGTGCAAGCTCTTAAGGGGGAAAAGCCTTGCATAAAATGAACCAGGTACTCCAGTAGCATAGCAATTTTCTAAACCCTTTTCTTCTTTTATTTTCTGAAAGAATTCAGGCAAGGACCTAAATATGTAATTGAAATCATTTCCAGGAAGATCATTAAGAGAAATTCTCAACTCCGGGAAGGAGCTTCCCGATTTTCGGCACGTTGCATCTATGATATTTATAACCTCTGTGACGACCATCAAAGTGTTCGGTCCAGAGGAACAACCTAAATCTGCAACGCCGATGCTTTCCGGAAGTTTTTTGTTGTTGCACATAATGTTCAAAATTGCTTCCTTAACTCTTGAGTTCGTCGTTGATATTATCTTCCTCTACAAATTCATATTTGTAACAATTTTAATAACATACATAATGTACAAAGCGGGTATCTCGACACAATGGTTGTAAATCGTATTATTGTTTGGTGTTTTAAAAGATGATGTATGCAACAAAAAGGTTGAGATTATTTATTGAAAATGTCTCTCAAATATAATTTTATTAAGTATAGAAAGACTTTAAATATCCAGCTTAAAACAAGCAATTTATTATTCTAAAACTACCACGGTAACTAAAAGTAAATTTCAACAATATTTCAGAAAAGAAATTAAAGAGTCTTCGTTTGAAAAAATAAAATGTAATTTTCAATTGGCCGCTCAACTTTCTCATATAATCAAATCAATTTTGTAGCTGATCTTGGAACTTTAGAGATTAAAAGAATATATAGTATTATATATATTAGCTTAACCTTCACTTAATTCCTCCTTGGGAATAATTAATGGGTTAAATAAATCTTCTAAGAATTCCTTAGAGAGCAGCTTAGTGTAATTTTCAATTGGCCAAAGTACTCATCCGTGCAAAGATTTATTTAGAGAAACAATATTATATATAAATATTTCAACTGCGTTTAATAATTTATACTTAGAAAATAATTAGAATTGTCACCTGAATATTGGAATTTTTGGCATAGCTAGTTTCTCCTTCTCCATTGTTCATGTGAAGTACCTGCATCACTTCCATTTTTGTAATTTGCTGTCTAATATTATATATATATATATATTTTTTTTTTTTTTCCCTTTCCTGAAAGAGTTTGCAGTTGTGAAGAGAATTGAAATTATGCTTGTTCATTTATAGGCTGTTGTTACTGGTGACTGGTCCTAAACCGTACTTATTCCACCACAACCACAAGTTCCTACAAGATTTCATGAGTAAATTGGTGGTCATCCAATTTTGTGTTCATTATTCAAAAGTCATTATTCTTTATTTTGTTCCACAAAAGTCATTTAACTTAACTGAGTTAATTTCCTAAATTGTCATTGAATTTATGCAAACATCCCACTAAAGTAACTTATAGTTTTTTAGGACAATATTGTCATTGTATTGTACTGTACATCTTTCCAAAATAAGGTGAAACTAAGAAATAATTAAAGGAATATTTGAAAGGCCACAAAAGAATTGGAATTGGATGTAATTACATAGTTTGACATGACATGCAATATAAAATAATAAGTCAATACTACTAAAGTAAATAAATTGGAACATAAATTCGACATTAAAAAAAAAAAACATAATAGTATTCAAGTTCCAACATAAAATAAAATAAGTTTCACCATAAGCTAATTAAAAGTATAATTCAAAAGAAAAGAAACATAAGTCCATATCTCATTCAATAATGAAATTTTACATTAATTCAAACACTAGAATAATAATGCAGTTTTGTGGTAAATGAAGAAAATAAAAATTCAAGCAATTATATTGAATCATAAAAATAAGAAGTAAAGGTTGGAAAATGAAAAGAAAAGAGATGAAATATAAATGATGTAAAATTAAAAAAAGTAAAAAAAATTAAAAATTTCAAAAAGAAAAAATATAAAAAGAGTATTATGTCTTTTTATTAAAATATAAAAAGAGTATTATGTTTTTTTATTTCTTATTTTTGAATTTATGTTTCAATTTGTTTGTTTTAGTAGTATTGACTTGTTAATTTATATTTCATGTCATGTCACACTGTGTAACTACATCCAATTTCAATTCTCTTGTGGCTTTCCAAAAATGTCTTTAACTATTTCATAGTTTCACCTTATTTTGAAAAAATATACATAGTTCAATGACAATATTGTCCTAAAAGAAACAAAGTGACTTTAGTGGAATGTTTGCATAAGTTCAGTAATAATTTAGGGAATTAACTCTAACTTTACCTTATCTTTCACAAAAGTAACTTTGATAAAATTTGGTTAAAATTCTACCTAAAATGTAAAATGAAATAAAAGAAAAAGATCCCTTATGTTTTATTCTTATGTAGAGTTGGATGACCGTCCAAAATCGACTTTTCAATGTTATACATGGGAACTGGGGCTGGCCTGGATGAATTTGCAGTCTTAAACTTCTAGTAAGTAACGCCGCATAAATTAAGACGGAGAGAGTATTAAAAAGAAAACTGAAAATTAATTTCAGGGGCTTATAATAATTATAAATAGGGTACTAATTGTATTCTGGTCATTATATTTTCCTTGGCTTAAATTTTCTCGTCCATGCATTACATTGTCCTATACCCATAAACACCTAGTACCAGTACTGGCTGGAAGTTGCAGGGAAAAAATAAGAAAAAGAAAAAGAAAGCCACGTGAAATGCATTTTAAATGAGTTAAAACTTTTTAATTAGTGAAGTAAACATAAGAGGAATATGACTTCTTAAAAAGTAGGACGAGAAAATAATGTCCATGATTTGAGGTCCGAGCTGCGGCTTGTGTTTAAAAAATAAATTAATTTAAACACGTAAGCTAATATATATATATATATATATATAATTGTTTTTCAAATAAATCATTATTTTTATTACACCAAAATTGTTTTTGTATCCAGTGTGACCTATATATGTCAATAGTAATAAAAATGGAATGTAAAAATCAACGAGGTCCGATTATAAGTTCAGAAAAGAAATAGTGCCAACAAATTGAGAAGGGAGGGAGTATATTATTGTATTGTTGATCAACTGTAAATGTAGAGTTAAAATTAAAAACAATGCACAAAAGTTTGAATTTAGTTTCGAAATTCATGTATAATAGACAAGTACGTGGGGACCTGCCTAGTAATGCGGGCATGATACTAGTACTAAATATTAGAGATGGTCCAATAAGTTTCTTAAATCACTACGCTACTCCTTCCATTTCAATTTATTTGTTTGATTTTGAATTGACACAAAATTTAAGAAAGTAAAAAAGAATTATGAATTTTGTAGTTCTAAACAAAAGATACGTACCAAAATACTATTTTATCTTATAGTCGTAAATATATCATTTGGAAAGTTAGAATTAAGAAGTTGCCCCCACAAAAAAGAGGCACTTTTTTTAAACAGACTAAAAAAAATAAGACAAGCAATTTTCGAGGGTGTATGTTGGTTCCCAGTTCGAAATTCAATGGATAATAGAGACAAATATAACTTTTGTCTATGGTAGAGTTCGAGCTCGTGACGTGTGCCTAACATTCTTATATGTGTATGATGAATCTCATTCTTATCAACAATACATGTTTTTTCATTTTGCAGGGTCTCTTTACTACTAAGAGCTCACCACCAATAACATGGATGTTACATATACTCAAGGTATACATACGACACATATATTCTTGATAAAAGTTCCTTTGATCTATTTATTCTTTTTCTTATCAATGCTACCACAAATTCCAAATTTCAATTCCTATAGGCATTTATTTGTTGGTTTCAATCTTATCATAAAATTTAATAATTTTTAATATGTTGGAGAAAACATACTAACAGAACATCTTTTCATTTTGTATATGTTCTTCTATTTTTTTCTAATTTATCTTCTTTGTCTTGTGGCAGGTAAGTTAAATATAATAGAGAAGCAATTATCTGCCTCAAATATTGAAGATGGATGATTATTGGCTATTGCATTTTTTTTGTTGTAGAGCATTTTTTTGTTATAGTTTTCATTCCGTTACTATTAGCTATTTATATTATTGTTGTTTCTTTTACTTCCGTTACTTCTTTGTCGGGTTTGTTGTGGATTATCTTTTCTTGAGTTGAGGTTCTATCTTTACATTTAAAATTAAAGTATAATTTTAATATTTTTAATGTGATACACACGTGCAACATACGTACACTAAACTAGTATTACTTAAAAGTGCCAAAAATCATTTAATTCATGCGAAGCTAAGCGCCTAGTCGAGGTAGCGGTTGTTGGATCACAGAGCTCACTCAGATCTCTCCTTATTTTATCTTATGCTTATTAGCTAGTGCGTGAACTACATGAATTGTTTCTGGAGTTAAAAATGTGCTATTCAAACTTATTCAGGAAAAAGTCATTGAGGGATTCAAACTCTTGGAACGATTTGTAAAGTTCAAAACTTTCACAACATTCCAATCCCAATAAAGAAATAAAATGTCGAAAGAGTAATTTGAAAATGAGTATCCAAGAATTTATAAAGTTGTAGAAATTTAGAGCTAATAATTGAAATTTTAATTGACACTTCCATTGTATAAAGAATATTCTCAGGTAAATGATATTTTCTCTTTTGATAAAAAGATCCAAGTCTTTTTGAGATCCATCACATGAAATAGAGTTTTGTCAGTCCATCGAAAAATTAATATTCGTAAGTACTAATTCATGATAAAATTATATTCTTATATCATGTTATATCACTCCTTCGCTTAAAAATGAGGCTATCCCAACAATGTGTTTCACATTAGGATTAAAATTTCATATCTTCCAATCAATAAATATGTTATTTAAATTTCTTGTTTTCGTTTTCGAGATAATATGTTCTCAAGTTAATTCGGATGTTATGTATCTTATTTTTAGCATCAAATATCTCCCAATCAATATGTACATTATTTAAATTTCTTGTTTTCGTTTTCAAGACAATGCGTTATCAATAGGGGTGTCAAATTGAGCCCAAATTATGTGAACCCTGCCCAATCCAACCCAATATTTATGGATTGGGTTCAAGATAATTTACAATTGGGTTCAATCTCAACCCATTAAACCTAAACTCATTTTTAAAAGATCTTCACTTGAGCCCAATTCAATCTTCACTTCAACCCATTTAATAAGGAACATGATTTCCTTAATGAAAGATGAGAAAACAAGTGACATCTAAATTTTTTTAAAAAAAAATTCTTATCCCCCCTAACCCCCCCCCCCAAAAATTTTTTTTTTTTTTTTTTTTTTTAAAGCTTTTTAAAAATATTTTTTCTCACCCCAAACACACACACACCTCGTAACTCACTGAATCCTCCTAACCCCCCCCCCCTCCCCCCCCCCCCCAAAAAAAAAAAAGACTAATTTTTTTAAAAAAAGTTTTATGGATAATATTTTTCCTCTATACCGAACACACTCATAGTATATTTTATTTCATTGGTATAATATTTTGTGACTTTCATTTTCAAATTAAGAACTTGTTTTTTTTTTTTTTTTTTAATTGGAATTCAAATTATAGTTACGAAATGTAAATATCAATATGTTAATATTCTTAAAATTAAGTGGGTCAAATTGGGCGGATCAAGACCCAACCCACTTTTTAGCCCATTTTAGCCTAACCCATTTGAACCCAAAGTAAATTTGGATTGGGTTGAACCTAACCCAATTTCTAATTCAGCTCATTTTAATATCTTCAATTTCAGCCCAATCAGCCCATTTGACACTCCTAGTTATCAAGTTGATACAGATATTATGGATCACATGTTCTTTAGGCATTAAATATCTACCGATTAATACGTACATTACTTAAATTTCTTGTTTTTCATCTTCGAGACCATACTTTTCAGATATTATGTATCACATGTTTCTTATGCATCATATATCTTCTGATTGGTACGTATGTTATTTAATTTTCTTGATAATATATCATCAAGTTGATTGAGATATTATGTATCACATGTTTTTAGGATATTTTCTTGGAACAAAAAGATGAGTTTAGAACCACAAGGTGAGAGACACGTTGCATCTAACCATATAAACATGTAATTTAGGCAAATTGTTTGTAATAAAAGATGAGTTAAGAACCACAAGTTGGAAGACACGTTACATCCAAATATATACTACATATAAGTTTACGCAAATTTCTTGGAATAAAAGGAGTTAATATCTCAAAAGGGCATTGAACTATGAGAATTTACCTTGCAAAATCATTGAACTTTGTTTTATATCAATAAAATCACTCAACTTAAAACTATTATTTTCTAAAATCACTCAACTATATTATCATTAAAAAAATGATATGGCAAAATTATTTTTTTATGTCATGTAAACATGGACTTCACATTCAAGAATTTATTTCTAATTATGCCATGAAAGCATGAGCTCTAAATAAAGCGCTTCCTACTAAAAACGATTGATACCCTAAGCTCGACTCAATTTCTGAACCCTAAACCAATAGAATTTACAAAACCACAAGCACCTATTGTAATAAACAAATTTGATGGGTAGCATATTTGTTCAAAAGGGAGAAAAAACACTGTCGTATTATAGTATCTATCAAAAAGTATATAATAGTATCACCGATTTTTTTCTATAATTTATATTCTCACGGAATTATCCCATTAAATTAAATTTAATATTCCTCTCAATCTCAAATATTAGTCATTTTGACAAATTGAACTCACTTAAGAATATTAGACGACGTTTTGTAGAAATAAAAAGTTAATTTTTATTACATCTTTTTATTGCTGATAATGTAAATAACTTTTACACTTCCAATGTAATTTAATCCGTTCTAACTGATTAATTTTCTAATTTTCAGGTATTCATATTACATTGTTAGGATAAGATACGGTAAAAAAATAAATATAGGACCTAACTCAATCTGAAAAGTTAATTAAAAAAGTAAGGATTGTCTTACTTTTTCTAGTCGATATACATATATTATACATGATCATACGATATTATGCATGAATTATACACACACATACATATATTATGCATCCACAAGCTATTTTTAGTTAAATCAATCGGTGGATGGCTATTTAGGTTAATTGTTCCATAAAAGAGAACCATATCCTTACTTTTTGTAGTCGGTATACATATATTATACATGATCATACTATATTATGCATGAATTATACACACACATACATATATTATGCATCCACAAGCTATTTTTAGTTAAATCAATCGGTGGACGGCTATTAAGGTTAATTCTTCTGTAAAAAAGAACCATCCATTCCTTTACCGACCGACGTAAAACTCTTCGACACCCCAGAATGTCTAGATCTAAACATCTAAAGCGTGGACAATATAAAATAAAGATACAATTTGAGAAATCAAAAATTGAAATATGCTCTGTCCTATACTATTACTGTAGGTTAGCTATAGCCTGATGCTGTAAATATCAAAAAGAAATAATTAGCTGGTGCTTATATAGAAAGGGGTGAAAAGGATATGAATACAAAGAAAATATGATTTGCTGGTGCTTATATATAGAGAAAGGGGGGGAAAGGATATGAATACAAACAAAATGATCCACATTAAAAAAAAAAATGCTTTTCATGTTTACACATCATTACAAAAATAATTTATTTTGCCATGTTAGTTTCTTTTAATGATAATGTAGTTGGGTGATTTTTGAAAATAAAAACCTTAAATTTAGTGATTTTATTGATACAAAACAAAATGTAATGACTTTGCTAGATAAATTCTCATAATTCAATGACCTTTTGAGATATTAACTCGAATAAAAAATGAGTTAAGAACCACAAGTTGGAAGACACGTTACATCCAAATATATGCTCCATATAAAAAGAATTTGACTTTTCAATCAGCCAATATATTCAATGCGTTATATAGTATGGATGTCATGTGACATATATATGTGTGAATGTCATTAATGAAAGATAATAGTTAGTAATCAAATTGAACTTGAACACCAAGAGTTACTTATTCAAATTGGATTTGAATACCAAAGTTACTTGTTCAAATTGAATTTGAGCATCAAAGTTAATTGGCCAAATTGCCAACTTCATGTCAAGCTTAACATGCTGAGGGAACAACTTTGGTGGTTTATAAATAGCCACCCTTTTGTACATTTTGATATAGTTCCAAGTAGTAAATAAAGTACCATTAAAATTCTCTAAAGTTACCTCTTTTCTTTAAGTTTGATATTAATATTTTGTCTTTATTTTATAGATAATCCACATTTTTTATTTTATGTAGATTTGGTTTGACCTTACGATGGTTTGCTTTCAAATTCTTCTTATTTGGGCTTTCTTGAAGTTAAATAAGTAGGCCAAGACAAAAAATAATAGTTTAAATAACATTATATTGTTAGGAAGGTACTGTTAACATTTCCAAACATTCTAATATAAAAATTATTTCATTAATTGAGACACAATGTTACAATAAGTGGTTGACACGTAAGTATTGAATCATTGGAAAAAAGAAACTAAAAGATGATCCAACCCCTTACTTACTTGTGGAGTTTACATGCATAGATCATTTGATTGCACTCTTCACAAATGTTACTGCATTCATATTGGATCCTTCAAAAATGATTTAGTTTTGAAAAATTCAACATGCACCTGATGACATTTTTGACGAGTTCGAACAACATAGGATCATTTTGTTTAGTCTACTAACTAATTAATTTGAACATAAAATCACTCCTTGTGTGTAAGCGAAACAACCAAATTAACATAGACAGCTCTCTTCTTGTAAAGGTAATCATCCACAAGATTACTGTAAACACTAAATAAATCATCCATAATTTCATTTCCAAAATGATTTTCCACCATTGATTCAACCACAGCCCTAATTGTTTTTGCCACTTGCTTACCCCTTGACAATGGTATTTTTTTGTCCTCAAATTGTGTTGATGAATTCGAAGAAACACTTGCGTCCCACTCAATCTCAAATGCCTCTAGACTATTAATCATAAATGATCCTTCTTTTTCCACAGCAATTTTCAGTTCCTCAGGGCATGGTGCATAGTATGGTGCATTGAAGGAGTCTATTTTCTCCTCTTCTACTAGTCCCTGCATTAAAATACGTTGTATAAATAAATATTCATTAATTTGGTCCCCAAACTTACATTTAATACTCCTCAGAGACAAAAGATATAGACGACTTATAATTATTATTATTTTAAAAAAATTCGAACTATTTATTATCTTTGTCAGTACAATTTCAAGATAATGGATATATATATATAGACTGTTGTAATTTATCTAATCTCATCTTCATTCAATTCAAGATGACTAGATTTGTAAACATGTGCACATACATGTATATTCAAATTTTGTTATCTAGAATAGGATGAAGATGAGACAAGATTAGTTACCAAAACTCTATATCCATTATCTTAATTTTTGTCAATCTTCCATGAAAATAATCATATAACTAAAATAACATTTATAACGAATTACAAAGCTAAACCTCTCACGCATAGAACACTCTGATGATTTGTACACCAATTATATATGCATGCCTTTAATCCAAGCAGGTTGGGATTGTCTTTATGATATTTCAATTGTTCGTATCGCTCTGCGTAAGCTCATCTCAATTCATTACCACATAAAAATTTAAATAAAAGAATTAAAGTTTTCTATTTTTTTTATGTACATATTTATACATCTTCACAAAATTAAACTAAAAGACTCCTAGAAAATGGCATACCATATTCGATCGAAAGAATCGATAAAGATGATCATATTAAATCTTATGACTTATTTCCTATGTTCCGTTTTATTAGTCCAATATACTAAAAATAATTTTTCTCCTTTTTAGATAAGTTCAAGAAAGTAATTAACCTTGAAGACCAAAGTAGAGAGTGCATGTGCAAGAAGCTCCCATTGGTAGTAGCAACCATCTTCAATGGTGGGATCAATAGAGCTCCTCCCCATCATTGACAACAACATTCTCCCGCCGGGGACTATCTCCGGCGAGCGTGATCGGAGAAATGATGAGAAGTCGTTCTGGAATTGTGACACGTATGCATTGATGACGTCACTTGGACTAGAGTGTGATATGTATAACTTCCCTTTGTTTAGGGTTGACCTTGCATTAGTAGCCAAACCAAGTGGAACCTGTTGAATGATTTTTCACATATTCAAAGATCATTGAATTCTAGTGAACCATATGCAAATCAACTAACATAATAAAAGTACTTAAATCGCAAAAGATTTAAATTATATGTACTGACAGTATAATAAATTTTTACATTATCAATATAATTTAACATATTATAGAACTGTACTTATCAATTATTATAGATTACTAAATAATGTTTATTAAATAGAGTTGTCTGCAATAATCTTTTTAGCGATTTGATTATGTAATATTTTAGTTACATCTTTAGTGGATTGAATATACACTCTTTTGACACATGACAAATCACCCTAAAATTATTTAGCATAGCTCTATGTACTATGGTCCAAAAGGAAACTACTTTTTGACATTAAAAGCAAATAGCACTTAAGTGCAAATTAAATTGATTGAATGACACAAAGTACATAAGGAATAGATGGCTAAGTAGGCGTTTGGACATGCGATTTCATGTCTGTGATATGAAATCAACGTTTGGTCATGATTTCATATCATGACATGAAATCTCAAATTCTCGAAAAAGCATGATTTGGGAACTTCAAATCATGATTTGGAATTTTTCAAATACGAAAGTTAACCAACAAGTTTATATTTTATTAAAAAAAAAAAAACAACACCCCACCATTTATATTTAATAACCATTTATTTATATGTAAATAAATTTTATAGTTCATATTATTAATCTTTAAACCATTTATATCTCATATAACCATTACTCTCACCAACATAAAATTTATTATTACTTTAAATCAACTTCTACTTTACCATTAGAAAATCCATTCATTAAAAAATATAATTTTTCCAAATTCATTCATTAAAAAATATAATTTTCCATGGTTGATCTTTTCAGTTATCTGATCGACAAATGCAAGCTCAACATGAGGAGATTGTCCGCACTATGTTGGAGAATTATATTAAAGAGTAGTACACTACAACTCATGTTCAGTTTTACTTTTTTATTGAACTAAAGTTTAATTAATAAATGTTGTATTTTTTTATAATAGCTTTGTGATAGTGCATTATACTTTGTTATTAACTTGCGCTTATTTGGTAAGATTGTATAAAGAATTAGGGTAATTTTGATAGTTTTCACAACTTATGAGGTTTCTATGTTCATGAGAAAACATACAACATAAAAAATCCAAATTGCATGTCCAAACAAAACTTCAACTTCATCTCATAATTTCAAAGCATGATTTCATATCATGATTTCAAATCATGAGTTGACTTCATCTTGTATGGCCAAACGGGGCCTAAATGTATCATCCTAATTTTATCCAAGAGCAAATTTAAAATATTGTGTTTCACATTTTCGGTAGCGTAAAAGATCCAAATAAATAAGACATGTAGGGTGACTGGTTCCATCAAAGTTGTAGTTTAGTTATCTTGTGGAATTCATTCCTTTATGGTGCTAATAAAAGTTATTTTAAATTTCACTTGAAATTAAGCCTTAAATATATAATACATTACAGACCAACTTTTCAATCAAGAGCAGACCTATAAAAAATTGGTAGTTAACAATCTTAGTCTTGTCTAATTTGATAATTGATCATAGCCAATTATTTGCCTATAATTTTGTCTTTGAAAATTAAATAAGCGGGTTTTTTTATTACTAAACATTTCATAATTATTTGGACGCAGGTATAGTAAATTAGCTCTTGTATGGTAAAAGCTAGAGTATGGGGTCAAACTACTTTATTTTCGATCTGATAATTCAGATAAAGATTCTTCAAGTTCTTCAAATATAATTTGTATATACATATTTGAAAATTGCATAAAAAGAATAGAGTTAATGGTCAAAACATACTTAAACTATCTCAGTTTTTTAAGTTTTATAGCTGAACTATTGAGGCTATAAGTTTTCTACCTGAACTATCACTCAATAGTTGGCGAAACACAACTAGACGTTGAAAAGACCAAATGTCGCAAATACATTTACCGATATTTAATTGACATTTGAAGTAAATATGGAGAATTTTTGGATATTTAGGTAAATGTCGATAAGAAATTTACGTTACACTAACCTGAGAGAGCCAATGAAGACTTGAGGATGAGTGGACAAAATGCAAACTCTTTAGGGGGAAAAGCCTTCCATAAAATGAACCAGGAACTCCAACAACAAAGCAATTTTCTACACCTTTCTCTTCTTTAAATTTCTGAAAGAATGCTGGCAATGACCTAAATATGTCATTGAAATCATTTCCAGGAAGATCATTAAGAGAAATTCTCAACTCCGGGAAGAAGCTTTCCGATTTTCGACACGTTGCATCTATGATATTTATAATCTCTGTGACGACCATCAGTGTGTTAGGCCCTGATGAACAACCTAAATCTGCAACGCCAATGCTCTCCGGCACCTTGCACATTATGTTCAAAATTTCTTCCTTAAGTCTTGAATTCGTCGTTGATATTATCTTCCTCTACAAATTTATATATATACTAATTCAATAACACAATGTACAAAGTAGTTAGCCACGATATAACGTAGTTTTTAATTGGCTCAATTTCCTTATTAGATAAAATCAAATCTAAGTTTCAAGCCCAATATTAGATCTTTAGAGATAAAAAGAATATACTATATAGCTTAGAAAGTAGGCACAGTTGGTAGCCTTTACTTAATTCCACTCTTGGGAGAATGAAAGGTCTAATTCCCTTAGAGAGGCAGCTTAGTTAGGATAGAATTGAACTTTAGATCGATTCGGTACTTGGGATTCTATGGATGAAGACATGGTCTCTGTGGATTTCATTGAATTTCATTCGTAGGAGGAGCCTTATAAAGATTGTATTGATGATTCTTATCAAAGAAAGACATGATTAACAGAGGCTGTTCAAACGGGAATAGGCCAACTAAACGGCATTCCCGAAGTGTAATTTTCAATTGGCCACATTCATGCATGCAAAGGTTTTTTTTTTAGAGAAACAATGTTATGTTGCTCAAAAGAAAATTGATACATGAACTAAATGAATGGAATGATGATGAAAATAAATATTTCATTTATGTTTTAATCATTTGATCGAGAAGATAATTAGAATTATAACCTGAATGTTGGAGTTTTTGGCATAGCTAGTCTCTCCTTCTCCATTGTTCATGTGAAGTACCTGCATCACTTCCATCTTTATAATAATATATTTTTTTCTCCTCTTTATTTTCCCCTTAAAGAGCTTGCAGTGGTGAAGAGAATTGAAATTATGCTTGTTTATTTATAGCCTTCAAGATTGCTCCTGTTCCTAAACCTGATACTAGATATTTGTGCATGTTTTATTAATTGTAATCAAAGAAAAGTTGCGGAGTTATTCCCTTTATGTGAAGGCACAAATTCTCCAACGTCATGGGGCTATTTTTTAGGGATAATTTCATGGGTAAACAACATAAATCTCGATAGTTTGTTGCCTAATTACAAAAAATTCTGATATTTTGTATATTTACAGAAAATCTCATTTTTTGGGCTGTCGAGATACATAATTTGTTCCCGATACATTTCGTTGAGATACATAATAACCTACAATGTAATCATTCAAAGATACATAGTGTATGTATCTTTTAAACAAAACTCACACTGATATACACAGAGATACATAATCTGTTCCCGATACATTCCATTGAGATACATAACTGATAGTTGGGATTTTTGTAATTACTTTGTAAGAGTAGAGATTTGTGTAAATATGGTAAGTTAAGGTGTATATTTATGTTATTTTTCCTAATTTCATTTATATACAAAAAGTAAAAAAGTTGACAATAAAAGTAGCCCACTTTTTATTTATAGGAAACGTAGCCAAAATGGTCCAACAAAGCTAAAAGGATAGTGATAGTTGGACCGCCTCAAACGGTGAAATGAGGTCCATTCTCCAAGATGTTGCCCATAGATGGGTCCTGCCATTCATTCTCTATTTTTTTTCATTGCATAAATGGTCATTAATAGTATACAAATAATTATGTTGTATGTATAATGTATCGATATTGTACAAATAGTTATGTAGTGTATGTGTAATATATCGATATTATATAAATAGTATTAAATGTGTATCGATATTGTATAAATAGTTATGTAATGTATAGACATTGTATAAATAGTGTATAAGCGTATATCAATAATGTATGAATAATATATAAACGTGTATGTATAAATGTGTATCGATATTATATAAATAGGTACAGAATATATCGACATTGTATAAATGATATATAAGCGTGTATTAGTATTATATAAACAATAATGTAATGTATCGATATCGATATTTATTTAACTTTAATGCATTCCCACTTTAATAAATAAAAAATAATAAAACAACATAAAATATTCATTTTTACACAAAGAAGTGAAACAATTAGAAAAAGAAAAGAGCAACAAAAAAAATTAAACAATGAAAAGAATTTTTCTTTTTATATAGCACAACAAAAAATTAATAATTAAAAAGTTTTTTTTAAAAAAAAAATAAGGCCAAATGGACAAATGGCCTACAATGATGTGTTGGGGCCTGATTAGGCACCTGCAATTATTGTTGTAAATAATTTAACCGACTGTCTATATTAGGTAATAACAATGGTCGATTGGCCATTTAAAGTTTAAAAAAAAAAATGTGTTATTTTTGTGTAAAAATTTAACCAAATGAATATTTTGCGTAATTTTCTCTATTTTTAAGCATTTATTTTGTTAATACCCCTTCGTTAATATTTACTTGTTCATGTTTGATTTTGCATAATTCTTTAAAATTAATAAATAAAATAAGAATAAATTGAAAGTTATTACTAGTAATTAATACAAGTGTAAAAAAAGTATAAGACGATAGCTTAACTTTAGTTTTTTAAGCTAAACAAACAAAAAAAAATAATCTATTTTTAATATAGTGGTCATCTATCTTCGTGAAAGGATTTATAGCCACATAAATATTTAAGGTTTGTTTTAGATTATAAATTTTATTTCTTTTAAAATTGAAACACAATAAAGACTACTAGAATAGTAGGAATTAGCGACACACAAAATTCTGCAACTAAACATCAAAATTGGTCACTAATCCTATTTCGCGATGAATTATTAGAAAATTTTGATAGCTAGAAGCAATTTTAACAATAGATTAGCGATGAAGTTAATGCCTAATTTCAAAATTTTTTCCTTTGGGTGTGTGTGGAAGTACGTAGTCGGTCTGTATTATATCTTATGAGACGATTATATATTTCTTGAAATGCCAAGTAATCACTCTCAAGGAAAAGAAAAAAAAGGTAAAGTCAAAATATGGTGATATTTGTTAATAATCAAAAAGTTAAAAACGTGGCCTGAATTTTCTCGTCCATGCAATAGATTGTACTATGCCCACTGCCCAGTACCAGTACTTGCTGGAAAGTGAAGGGAAAAATAGAAGGAAATCCACGTGAAATCCATTTTAAACAAATAAAAACTTTTACGTAATTGAAGTTAACGTATATATGAGGATAATGACTTCTTCAAAAGTAAAAGAGAAAGTAAATACTACAAGGATTTGCATGGTCCAGTATTTTTGTGGCTGCATTGCGGCTTGCGTTAAAGAAATAAATTAAACTTTTAGCACGTAAGCTAAATAAACATACTTAAAAAAAAAAAGAAAAACACAAAGCACTAGTTGTACCAAAATTGTTGATTTTTCCATCCAGTGTGACCCATATATGATCTATAAAGGTTAAAACCTTCACAACTTACGGCATTCCAAGTCCAATAAAGAAACAAAATATCAAAAGAGTAATTTAAAAATGAGTTTTCTATTAATAAGGAAACACAAACACTACAAAACAAAGAATTAGAGACTGACAAAATTCATAGCTAAACAACGAATTTTTCATGCTAATCAACAAATTTTCCATGCTAATCTCATTTAGCTAGGAATAGCGACGAATTATAAGAAAATTCAATTCGCTCGGAGCTTATTAGCAACAAACTAGTTATGGATTACCGATAAATTTTATAGCTATTTCCATGTTGTCTTGTAGTGAAAATTTAGACGTGATTGGAATTTTTTGACACTTAATTCCACTAGATTTAGAATATTCTCATGCAAATGAAATTTCTCTTTTCGTAAAAAGGATCCAACTCTTTTTGACACTCCATAACATGAAATAAAGTTCTGCAATTTATGCTAAAATTATATTCTTATGTCATGTTAAATCACTTCTTCTTGGCTTAAAAATGAGGCTATTCCAAGAATGTGCTTCATATTAGGATTGAAGTTTCATATCTTCCAATCAGTTAGTATGTGTATTTAAAAGTTTCATTTCATTTTCATTTTTAAGATAATATGCGCTCACTTGATTCGAATAACATGTATATTACGTACACGTTTATTATAATGTGTTAAACTTCTGGGGATAAAAGATGAGTTAAGAACCACAGGTGGGAAGACACACGTCACATCATCCAAATATATACAACATTGTATTTGAATGACTTTCAATAAGCCCAATTTATTCGATGAAGAGGTATGATATATTCTGGAGACTTATATTCGATGAAGAGGTATAATATATTCTTTTTTTTTTCTTTTCATGTAGATTTAGTTCGACCTTAGGATAGATTGATAGTGTTCCAATTCTTTTTGTTTGGGCTTTTGAACTTAAAATAAATTAGGAAAAATAACATAAACATACACCTTAACTTATCACATCTACACAAATCTCCACCCTTATAAAGTAATTACAAAAATCACAACTAATTATGTATCTTCGTTGGATGTATCAGGAGCTAATTATGTATCTCGACAGACGCAAAATCGTAATGTATCGGGAGCTAATATGTATCTTTACAAAGGAAAAAAAATGTAACTTCGTTAGATGTATTATGTATCTCGACAAATCCAAAATCGAAAAAAAATGTATCGGGAGTTAATTATGTATCTTTACAAAGAAAAAAATGTATCTTCTTTAGTTGTATCAGGAGCTAATTATGTATCTCGACAGACCCAAAATCGGACTTTTCAATAATTATGCAAAATGTCAAAATTTTCTGTAGTTAAGATCCAAATTGTCGGAATTTATGTTGTTTGCCCAATAAATTACCTGTTGTAACGATTTTGGTCCTCATATTATTTTCTATAGACATTTTTAAAAGATTACAAAGCATAGCGATATTATGTATATAGGTAATAGACAAGATACACATTTCTATGTATCTAATGCCCTAGCAATAAACACACAATCTCTCAATAGAGACGATAACAAATACCTTTACATACACGTACGACATATAGGTGTTACTTTCCCGGCACATTCATCATACACATCATTTCTCCACATACACTTTACGTGCCCTTAACGCACAATTGACCTCTAATATATTTTACCTGCAATACATTTTAAAAATATATACATTGGATTCAGTTGGTCACACATCCTATTGATGTTATCACATGCATACACATATAACCAGCTTCTTCTTTGAAAACACATACATATATATACAGTCAAAAAACAAAACTGCATCGATCCGCACAATTTCAATTATGATTAAATATTTTAGGCGCGCGAATACATTATATTTTGCTAGCTTTGAAAGAAAAATGCTATCCATATTCCTTACAAGTTGAAGTGACTAATAAGGTTACACTCACCATTGGGCCCAATATATGAACCCAATACTTATTCATTAACTACGATAATTTTTGTACGTTATGGTCTTAGATGCCTTATGTTGGGACATAACGTAAGTTGAAAAGAAAATTGAAATGTCCTTAGCATATGATTCTACCAGCATGTTTCCTACTATTTGTAAGTCGATGCTATTTACTGTTGAAATTGCGTTTACAGATATTTTTGGTTATATTTTAAAGAGAAGTCCATATCATGAAAATTCAAATTCTATAATTGATTCGAGAATTTTCACGAGAGTGATTATTTTTCAATGAGAAAACAGTTATTTGTGAAGTTTATACGCTAATTACTATCCTATAAGCATAACTAAGATTCTTTAAATTATTTTGGTCGATGGGGCTCGGGTAAAGGGGAGAAAAGAAAATGAAAATGTCTATAAGTAGTGATTTTTTCACTATTAATTAAGATATGGTGTAATAACTCTATCAATTAATTGCCTGAGGACATGGTTGAGTGGTTGGGAGTTGGGTCTTTCTTGTGGGAGAAATGGGGTCAAATTCAGTTTCCGTCTGGTACTTAGCCATGAGCTCGTCGCATAGGGTGTGCCTAGTGCGGTTTACATTTCCTGTGTGGTTTGCGAGTTATTGCAGTGAGCAGGTTATGTGGCAAAGATAATGGTTTCCCTAGGTTCCAAAAAAAAACACTCTATCAATGAATTACTACTCAATACTAAAAAAAAAAGTTTAACTGACAAACTGAAAATTACATGTTATTTCATTTATCTTTTCGCATTTTAATAATTTCAATTTAGTTCCTTACACCTGAGGACTGAGGTTATCAAAATTATAGCAACTTTCAAAAAATAAAACGAGAACATCGTCAATCAATCCATTGAATAAACATGTTATAATTTTAAAACATACTCCATCTGTCCCAATTTATATGACACATTTTTTTTTAGTCAGCTCCCAAAAAAATGACATATTTCTATATTTAGTAATAATTTAACTTTAAAATACCCACTTTACCCTTAATAAATGATTTACAACCACACAAACATCTATGACTCGTTTTAGATCACAAGTTTCAAAAGTCTTTCTTTCTATGTTAAACTCCGTGTCAAGTCAAACTACATCACATAAATTAAGACGGAGGGAGTATGTAGTATCTCGTTAGCTATCGGTTGTCCCATAAAATCCATATATGATGAACACACATATCCGTTTTAATGATTACCATTCAAATTATCAAACAAATGTTGTATCATCTACCAAATTCGGGCTTACTTTCTATTCGCATCAATAATTTACTTCACTTTTTATTTTCATTAATACCTTGAATAAAATTTAATCCTCATCAAGAGATACAACAACAACAGCGTATATAACATAATAGAGTGTATATAGACATTATTTTCTCCAGAGATAGAGAAACAATTTTCGACATCAAGAATTACAAAATTGAATTAAATTTATGAAAAGTTATATTCCACTTTAGATATTTTTCATGAATCAAGATTACTAGTTATATTTATATGAAATATTACATGTAATTATAATATTTTGTATCAGCATTTTCAAAAGTCGTTTTCAAGGTGAATCCCAGCGCGGGGCTTAGCGAAAACGCCCAGGACGTAAATGAAAAGCACAGATTCATAGGGCGTAAGCCCTAATTTGGGGCATAAGCGTCGGGCGTAAAAGCATAAATATCAAGCGTAAAAGCGTACGTCTAGGGTGTTAATTTTGATTTTTATTATTTTAAAAATATTTTGCTATAAATCATTTTTTAAAATTATTGATGTAATAATATTTACTTTATGCTATCATATTTTCATATTGTAATAATGATTTTCTAAATATATAAATAAAGAAAGCAACTTTTTTAGAAAATAATTCTAATAATATTTTTTCTATATTACTATTAAAATTTATTTACAAGATTATTAAAAATTTTATTTTTGATTATTTTTTTAGCAATAAAATTATAGAATTAAAGATAATGAGATATATGTCTCATAGATCTATAAAACTTAGCTTTATGTCTCGAGTCTTATATCTCATTCCATGATACCTAAAATGCCTCTTCTCCCGCCGCCTTCTTTTAAAACAGTGTATTGTACTATTAATGTGAAAAAAATAAATTTTATCTTATTAGTAGTAGTAATTGAAGCAATAAGTTTGGGTTGGAGCCTTTCAAAGTGGCAAAGAAAAAGGTTCGGATTCCAAGACAAGTGTCCACATGTTATATAACATACCCCAAACTGTAGCGAATCGTGACAACGAGCAGTGAATAACTCATAATTTCTGTCGATTCATTACATCCAATTTCAGGTTTAATTAATTATTGATTACAATTTGCAATTATTGTAATTACAAATTACAATTATTAATTTTGTTTATTTTCTAGGATTAGGAGATGTCAATGATTTTGCAGGGTAATGATGCTGAGGAATGGTGTTATAGAGGAGAAGGAGCTGTGAATCTAGTGCTTTCTTATACTGGACAACATCCTCATTTTGTATGTTTTTTCCTCCCTATATTCCTTTTTTCTCCTTCTCTTGCCTTTTTTAAATAACCGTGATGGTAGAACATATAGAAAGAAATTACGATAATTTAATTACCTAATGTTTTGTCTCTTTTGGGAATTGAATCTGAGAGCTCATGGTTCTCAACTCACGGTATTGACCACTAGGTCATGCCCTTGGTTGCTTAAAGAACAGAGAATAGTTGTGATTCTATTTATCTTGCTTCTTCCCCTAACAGTTGTGATTTATCTTTGGTTAATTGTTAAATCAATTGAAATTAAATGGTCCTGTAATTTTTTTTTGAAATGCAAACAATGTCAACAGAGAAGATTCTGGTATGTACGGATATTGAATTTCTCCAATGGGATTTGAACCGGCTACCTCGTGGTTCTCAACCACTTCATTGATCACTAGACCACATTTTTGCATGGATTTTTGAATATGTTGTTCTAAAGAATACTAGTTTTTTTAATCACAGTGGTTTTCAGCATTTTTCTGACCAATCAAGCTTACATCTGTTTAGATGGTTGTGACATAATGTATTGTATTGTATTGTATTGTATTGTAATGTATTGTTTTAATGAATACGACATTTGGATAGATTGTATTGTTTTCCGTTACATAATGTCACACATCAATAATTTGAAGGATAAACCTACAAGGAAAGGAAGGTACCGGGTAGAGCTACTGTAAAAAGGTAGAGTAAAGGATAAAATAGGATTATTAAAAGAGAAGAGGTAATGACACGATCACACTAAATCAGTTGTTACACAAAAGGAGACATTTTGTCATTACCTAACGATGGATTTAACAATGTGATACAAATAAAATTAATGTAGCAATGAAAACACACATCACATTTAAACTAACAACACAATACAATACAATGGGTACAACCATCCAAACAAGCTGTTATGTGCTGAGTAATTCTGCCGACCAAGGTGGGAGCAGATGGGCTCAGCTGGTATTGTTGTAGCTGGAGATTTGGACTTGGGATCTTGAGATTGTTGATCATATGCCTCAACCACTTAGCTAGATTCCTTGAAACCAGAAAAAGTGATAATTTACTGTTTCTTCTTTTAGAAAATTTTGCCTTTCATTAGCGGCATAATGATCCAACTCATTGGTACTTCATCTCATGAAGGTGTTGTTTCAGACTCAAAGAAGTTAATGGTGGAGTGTCAAATAAGAGTAGTAGACTGTTTAGTTCTCAAGCTGTCCAAATAATTAAGTTAAAAGATCCTCCTAAAAGAGTGAGCTACTGTTAAATGTCATTGCATTCCTCCTTGGAATTCACTATTGATTAAACAAGTCATTAACTTCAACGATAGACTAGGAAAAGTAATCAGCTGAGGAACGAAGCCAAACTTATCTTGTCTTCAAACACTATCAGATAAAAGGGAGATCTGACCTGTCAAATGTGTTATTACTACTTGTTCAAAAGAAAGTATTTAGTTTCTTTGATATCTCAATAGCATCCTCTTCTCCTGTGTTTTTATCTAGGTTGGAAAAGTGTTGCGCGTACAGAAGGTACCAACGAATGGATCTCAATGCGAGAATGGTTGTCCAGGTCTAACCGAGATGGAATGCCTCATATGGAAAGAATTTGAAGAGCTGGTATCAGCTCCTACAAAAGAACTTGCTCAATACTATTTTGTGCAGCGTGTGATGTGTTCCGTATTGGGTTCAAAGAATGTTGATGCAGGGGTATGTTGCTAGCCTCGTACATACCACCTATGTTTTTATCATTTCATATTAGATCTGGTTTGTCTGAAATCATGTTTTCTTCTCTCCTACTGGAGAAATAATTTACTTATTGTCCCTTTCTAGACACCTTTAATCTACACGGACTAGTAATAATAATTAGACATTCTGCACATCATCAAAAAGTTCTAACTTAGTACCCCGATATTCATGTAACCTAAAATTTCACCCTTATATCTTAGGACATTTTTTATGCTGTTGATCTTCTGTAGGAGGCTTATTTTTTGTTCCTTGCTGCTTGCTAGGATAAAACTTAATAATCAATTTATGCTAGACTAAAGGCTAAGTTATGGAAGATTGCAAATTTGTGTTGCTCCTGGCATATGGTCAGCTGTCAACGTGGAAACAAAATGGTTAAATAGTGCCATCTTTTTCTTCCATTTTGACAGATTCACATCCCTGTGACCCGAGAATTTCTGGAAACAGTTGATAACAATGTTCTATGTCACCGTCCTTCTTGGCGTGTTGATGCTGCAAAGGTCAACCCCTTGTGTGATTCTGTACTGCTGATATCTGATCATTCGCTTTTCCCGCGTGGTAATAATACTAACCCTTTTTGTCCCTTGCTTCTTACCAAAGTTTTAACATGTATATTTATATTTTTAGACTAGTTTAAATAGCAAGCTAATGATAATAATGCGACTCTAAAATATAAAGGGTGAACAACAATGAGAAATGTCTCATGTACGGTGTTTCTCATAGGCAAATGAGGCATTAATCTCCACATTATACCTCCGTGTGTATTAGAGTAAAAAAGAGTCTAATGTTCAATGACTGATTATATAGATACTTTACAGCTATTCTAAGTGTATGCTACTTATCAACAAGAGTGACTGCAGTTTTGGTTCATTTGTTGACAAAGGGAATCAAGGAAAATTCACTTTATATGGTTGTCTTTTGATTGGCCTAGCACAAAATCTCAATATGGATTTTGATTTTGCAAACTGGTTTATTTTGTTATTCCTGTTTTTCCTTTTCAGGTACACTTAAAAATGACTTCTGCATATCTGTAGAAATAAAGGTACTTTTTCATAGCTTCATTTAGTGTTTCTTCTTTAATATCATATTCATGCTCTTTCATTTTAAGCTATTTTTATTTACGATTATGTTTATTTAATATGATTTTCTCATTGGTGTCTCCATTTCTTTTGCTGAAGCCAGCCTAAATGCGGGTTCCTTCCGCTTTCGGAATTTATTGCGCCAGAAAACACAATTAAAAGGAGTGTAACTCGTTTCCAGATGCATCAGGCTTTAAAATTGCACCAAGGAAAGGTAATTCATTCTTGATCTTTCTGGTGGGTTTCTTAATTGATTATAGCTTTCTGCTTATGTGAGATCTTTTTCTTTTCTCTTAATCATCTTCTCCTTCTATTTATTTTCTTTGGTTGCTTCTGCTGTATCAGATATCAGAGATAAGTGCATATGATCCATTGGATTTGTTTTCTGGATCCAGAGATAGAGTAGAAAAAGCAATAAAGGGCCTTTTTAAGACCCCACAGAACAATTTCCGAGTTTTCCTGAATGGTTCTCTCATATTAGGGGGTTTAGGTGGTAATGCAGACGCTACAAGCTGTGAAGTTGGTGAAACATTTGAAAATGAACTCAAGAGTGTAATCCAAGCTGTAGATGGCAAGCGGACACAATGCTTTCTAGATCTCATTTCCGAGACCATTTTTAGTTCAGGACTGCTAAATAAGGTTCTTGAAGTTCAGAAGTTAGACCATGCTGACATTGAAGGTGCAATTCATGCATATTACGACATCATTTCTCAGCCTTGCATGGTATGTAAACAATTAGCTGAAGATCAATCGTCACAAAGATACAATTCTTTGCATTCAATCTCGAAGGAGGAAAGCTTGAAGATTGTGAGGAATTACTTGATCGCTGCAACTGCAAAGGACCTGAGCGTGATGATTACTTTTAGACCTCGAGAAGATGGGAGCGCGGAATCTCCATATAGCATGGTCTCCTTAGAATCAACCAACCAAAGTTTTGATTACAAGGTAGTACTCCCCCCCCCCCCCCCGCCCCTTTTCTGGAATTCTTTTGGGTTCTTGAACAATATATTGCACCATGAAAAATACCTTTTCTAGTCTCCTTTTCAAAGTAGTATCCTATACTATGTGAAAGAAGATATGTGAACTTTTGGCGGCAATAAACTTGTTCTCCTCATGTTCTGCCTTGCGGCACAAGTGTTCTTCAGTATGTTGTATCATATTACTGTCTTATTAATTCTCAAAAGGACGTTCTCTGGTTCCCAGAATGTATAGAACCTTTTTTTTTTTTCCAGCTTACTAATAGCCTTTTGTTTTCTGCCCATCTATAGGCATATTTCATTGACCTGGATTTGAAACCTTTGGAAAGGATGGAATACTACTACAAGTTAGACCAACAGATAGTCGGCTGCTATGGTGAGATGGTAAAATCCATGCAGCAGCGTAGCCACATGGAATGATGGAAACACTGACATTGGGGATAGTTTTCTGGTAATCAATTGCAAAACCATTTTTTGGATTTCTGTTCAGTAGATTCCTGGTTGAATATATCATACTTGCCTTCCTTTGGTGACTCACGTTTTAATACACGAGATGAGTCTCAACCACATCTGAAGAAAGCTTTACTTCAGCAAGTGACCCTTTCTGTTCGTCTCTACTAAAATGTTCACTGTGTGTTATATGATGGATCTGATGTTTACCTTGTCAAAAAGAATTCCCTTATCAGTACTTAATAAGAAAATGGTCTCGTGTTATTAGTACATGATGGAGACTGTTATGTTCACTAGAACAAATTGGTGACTGGTCGACTCTCTCTATACATAAGCAGTGACAAAGTTTATCACAAACAGTATTGCAGTTTTTTTTTTAATTTAATTCCATGAGCAGAATATCTCTCTTAGATAACATAAAGCAGGAGAAGGGGAGCCTTGGAGTAACTGGTAAAGTTGCTGTCATGTGACCAGGAGGTCACGGGTTCAAGCCTTGGAAACAGCCTCTGGCAGAAATGCAAGGTACGGCTGCGTACAATACACCCTTGTGGTGGGGCCCTTCCCCGGACACCGCACATTGCGGTAGCTTAGTGCACCGGGCTGCCCTTTTTTTTAGATAACATAAAGCAGGATTACATATTTTTTCATGATTAAATTTCCATGACAACCCTGACTTTGAACAGTAAATGAATATCTTCTTTTACTTTGTGTACTGTGTGTAATTGCAAGATGAAAGCTTGGAACATATCTTCTTCCACTGTTTCATCGCTAACAAGTGCTGGAGCAATATTGGGTTTAATACATCCTCGATACCTCCAAACTGGCTCCAATTTGTTAAAGATCAGTCCCTCCCAGATATGTTTTTCTTTTTTTTTTTTTTTTTTAAAAACAAAACAGAAGTACCTCCCAGATACACATACTACCTGCACCTGGTCCGACATTTTTACTTTTATTCTCTGGCATCTTTGGCTGAATAGGAACGATAGCACCTTTAATAATCATATTAACACCATTAACACGCATATCATCATTAGTAGAGCCCTTGAATATAAGCACTGCACTGCTAAATCCACAAATGACCTCTCCCAAAAACTAATTACATTAAATGGTTTGCCCCTCCTACTGGCTATTTTAAACTTAATACGGCCATGGCTTACTCCAACAGCATGAGCGGTATTGGAGGAGTCTTTCGAAATGCTGATGGCAATTGGATCATGGGGCTTTTATAACAAGAGTCTGGCCCATGATCATACTATGGCAGAACTAGAAGCTTTCCACTCTGGATTATGGACTGCTCATACCTACAACCTCACCCCTATCGAAATTGAAACTGATTTTATTGAAATACTTCAACTGTTTGAACATGTGCAAGCTTCTTATGAATCTATTATTGAGTCATGCAGGTCACTATTAAAGAAGTTGCAGAATCCAGTGGCCGTCCGGCATAGTTTTCGTCAAGGTAACAATGTTGCGGACTTTTTGGCTAAACAAGGTGCCAAGCTAACAAGAAGTAACCAAGTCTACATCTTGCACACTCCGTCGGACAACGTCAAGACTCTACTGAAGAATGAACAGGACGGCGTGTCTAGTAGTAAACTAGTATCAGTATCTAATTGTAATAAGTTAACCGTTTTGGTAACCTTGCCATAATATCTAACATTCCTAGTACTAATCATGTAATGCCGTCTATGACTATTCCTACTTAAATATATATATAAATATCGTTTTTTCTATCCAAAAAAAAGTCTTAGTTGCAACAACCACTAATTTTTCTGATTGAGCTAAATGTGGAAACAGTAATACTGCAATGTTGCTGTGTTCTCTTGAATATCGATATATTTTGCTTATGGGAAGGTACCAGTTGCTCGCTTTCCTTCTGCAGAATGGTGATTATTATTGAGTAAAGGAGAAAGAGAGATGAGGTTTTTCCTCCTCTACAAGTGATATATTAACGTCGACCTCAGTACCTTTCCCATCAACGTCTACTGATTTGTGACGCGACAGTAACGTTTCCCCCCGGTGATTCTAGCTCTGAACCCAGGTCTGTTGTTGAATGTAATCATTCTTGTAATAGAATCTCAGGTCTGTCTTCGAATGTAATCATTCTTGTATCCTGTCACCTTGAAAGCCAACCCTTAAAGTTGTTACCCCTTGATTGTGTTGTCCTGTATCATAATGCACTTTGTCTTGCAAATTTGACATTTCTGTAAATGAGGCTTGCTAGTCATATCGGACTTGATGCATGTAAAGGCACCATATTTTCGCCCTTTGATACAGTTTCTTGATGCACAGTTTTGCTGAGGGTGCATCACAGTTTATTTGCAGGTGAGGATGTTCAGAAGAATCGCATGCAGAGGTGAATTCAGGATTTTAAGTCTATGAATTCCTAAAACGATCTCAAGTTAATATACAATAGTAACTGTGCTCACGGTCAAATAATTATAAATATTTCATGAATTTCACCGTTACTCTAATTCTGCCTCTGATAGCACATACAGGTAACATGTCAAAGTTGATGTTTGGTACATGATTAACGATGATTTTTACAGCCCTTGTAACATTTTATGATCAAAAGGAGGAATATATTTTCATCTGTGTTAATATATCTGTTGGATTTCAAGAATATATGTAATCACAAACTACTTTTTTAAATTTCTGTTTATCACAAGTTCACAATAACCATTTCGATCATGAAAAAATTACATCTCATGCTTCATGCTTCATACTTCATAGTGTAATGTCTTCTCTCGAGCTTTCTTGGGTTAGCTACTTCATAATATGACAACGTGTAGATCCAAGATTTTAAGTTTATTGAGTTCAACCTTGACACTAGACACATTATACTTTGAAGTTACTCCCTTCGTTCACTTGTACTTGTTATGTTTCATGTTACGTAAGTCAATTTGACTAATCTTTGAAGCTAAATTGAATTGGATTAATTCAATTTAGATATTCAAAAACTATAGGAAAAATACCATAAATTGCAATCTCTCATCTAAATATGATAAAGCATACGTCTTAAAGTATTGGTTAGTAGTCCATGCCGTTTGACTTTCAAGCAGTGAAACAACGTGACAAGTAAAAGTGAACCGAGGGAGTATGAGTTAAGAATCTAATCCTATTAAACAAGTCGTACAATCACAAACCATCCACATTATAGCTGCTATATTAAGATGTATGTTTCAGTATCTACTATCTTAAGGAACTTGTGATTTAAGTAGACAAAACAGTGTGGTGAACATGCTTGAACTTGAAAGTTGAAACACCAAAAAGTTGTACATCTCTCCAATTTGAAGCATCATTAGTCATCTGGAATTCACTTTTACGTAAATCACGTTGGTACTTAGTACTTTTGGCATCAAGAAAATTCTGAAGCTAAATTGTGGCATAATTTAATTGAATAAAGAAGAAGGGGCAAAGGTTTTTCATTTTTTTTATTTTTTTTAAGTAAAAAAAATAAAATAAATAAGAAAGACAAAAGAAAGAAATATTCTGAAAAAAGCTGTCATAATGCTTATTTCACGCACAAAACAGCAAGTGTATTTCACTTGCTATGTCACGTCTGCACGAGGTATTTAATAGGTATATATTTTTAAAGATGAAGTGTTTGATAGATAGAAAGTTAAGTTAAGGTGTCTAAATGACTTTTACGAATAACTTTAAGGGTCCGTTGATGACTTAAACCTTACTCCCTCCGTCCCATTTTATGTGACCTAATTTGACCGGGCACGAAATTTAAGAAATAAGCTTTGACTTGATAATGTTTACCATATTGTCCTTTAAAAAATAAAAGGTAATGCAATCACTTTTTGATTAAGTGGGACCAATAAGGGTAAAAGAATAATTGTGCCTTCAAAAAGTTCAAAAAGTCCCCTTTGCATACATTTTTTTAATTGCTTCTTTCTCTTTTCCTTGTGACTGCAAAAAGATGAGTGATGGCCTCTATCACTGAAAGTTTGTCTAAATAACTAATAACATCCACTGACAAACTAAGATGAACACACTGAGAACAAAGTATCAATCACTCGCAAGATAATCAACCCAATATAACAACCTCCACACAAGAATGACCTTAGCATTCCCTTACGTGACTGAAATTTTCCAGAAAATTTACTCTAGATATAATGCTAAAACTAACTTTCCATGAGCAAAGTTTCAATTCAACAACAACGCCTCCATCCAAAGTCCAAACAAGTTGGGGGTCAGTTATATGAATCGCCATTGACCATGTTCGTCCATATAAACTCATAGCATGAAAATATTATCCGAAATAACAATAGTAATAATAAGTACACTTATTTTTTGTAAACGCGGTACTCGGGTCAGTTTGCACCATTAACTCATGGTTCTCAAATTATAAAATTTAATCTAACTTCCACATAGAATTAACAAATTCATATTTTAGAGAATCAACCTGCTAAATTCGAGTTTGTGTTTATAGCACCAAAGCACAGTAGGTTGTGACCTCACTACAGTTTTGCTCAACATGTAGTGCAAATCAGCAATCTGTTTTATGTAGAATCAGAATCAGAATCAAGTTGAAATTTTTATGCATATTAAATAATAATAAAAAGAAGAAGCAAAGTTGCGTGCGTGCCCGCTCGTAGGATTTGTCTCCAATAATGACAAACATTGAACGGTGACGATTTTTCACCCCATTCTCTATTAGGGTTCGAACGCGTTCATCAACTTTAATAATCGTCATGCTCTTTTCTGCTATAACTCCTTCTACCTAAACTGTAGCTGTATGCGCTGGTCTACCAATATTTATAGATTATTATTTGACTTAAGTCATTCACGCCCTTAAAGTTATTTGAAAAACTCAATTAGACACCTCAATTAATGCTAATATCTATTAAACACTTTGACTAGTTAAAGAGCAACAAATATGAAAGGTGTGATATACTCGCGATAACATGACAAAATAGCTAATTAAAAGGTGACACATGGCATTGGGGTTCAAAATAATTATTAAAAAAATATTTTAAGTTGAAAAAATAAGTAAAAACTAAAATAATCTAATACCCCCTCCCCTCATATTCTTCCCACTTTTACTTCATCTTCTTCCCCATTTTTGTTTAGATTTTAAATCTCCTCCATTATTTTCTACTTTTTGGATTTATTTTGTTCTTAGTTTTGAATTTTACTTATGTTTGGATTTAGTTTGGTAGTAGAAACGGAGAAGGGAGAGAGGTGGCAGGAACAAGTCGACGATTTCATTTTTTCCGACGGACAATCTAAGGCCACAACGTTCACCCACCGTTGTCGTCGCCTGTCTATCATTCCTTTTAATCCAACGTTTTCCTTTTCTTTTTTATAGCTGATTCATTTTTTAATTTATTTGGATTTAGAAATAAATAATTTATTTGAATAGTGGTTGTCAAATTTAAGGAAAAAGGAGGACAGAAATTGTGGATTTGTGGTAGCGGAGCGGTGGCATGGGTGGCATAATTTAATTGAATAAAGAAGAAGGGGCAAAGGTTTTTCATTTTCCTTTTTTTTTTTAAGCAAAAAAAATAAATAAATAAGAAAGACAAAAGAAAGAAATATTCTGAAAAAAGCTGTCATAATGCTTATTTCACGCACAAAACAGCAAGTGTATTTCACTTGCTTTGTCACGTCTGCACGAGGTATTCAATAGGTATATATTTTTAAAGATGAAGTGTTTGACAGATAGAAGGTTAAGTTAAGGTGTCTAAATGACTTTTACGGATAACTTTAAGGGTCCGTTGATGACTTAAACCTTACTCCCTCCATCCCATTTTATGTGACCTAATTTGACCGGGCACGAAATTTAAGAAATAAGTTTTGACTTGATAATGTTTACCATATTGTCCTTTAAAAAAAAAAAAGGTAATGCAATCACTTTTTGATTAAGTGGGACCAATAAGGGTAAAAGACTAATTGTGCCTTCAAAAAGTTCAAAAAGTCCCCTTTGCATACATTTTTTTAATTGCTTCTTTCTCTTTTCCTTGTGACTGCAAAAAGATGAGTGATGGCCTCTATCACTGAAAGTTTGTCTAAATAACTAATAACATCCACTGACAAACTAAGATGAACACAGTGAGAACAAAGTATCAATCACTCGCAAGATAATCAACCCAATATAACAACCTCCACACAAGAATGACCCTAGCATTCCCTCACGTGACTGAAATTTTCCAGTAAATTTACTCTAGATATAATGCTAAAACTAACTTTCCATGAGCAAAGTTTCAATTCAACAACAACGCCTCCATCCAAAGTCCAAACAAGTTGGGGGTCAGTTATATGAATCGCCATTGACCATGTTCGTCCATATAAACTCATAGCATGAAAATATTATCCGAAATAACAATAGTAATAATAAGTACACTTATTTTTTGTAAACGCGGTGCTCGGGTCAGTTTGCACCATCAACTCATGGTTCTCAAATTACAAAATTTAATCTAACTTCCACATAGAATTAACAAATTCATATTTTAGAGAATCAACCTGCTAAATTCGAGTTTGTGTTTATAGCACCAAAGCACAGTAGGTTGTGACCTCACTACAGTTTTGCTCAACATGTAGTGCAAATCAGCAATCTGTTTTATGCAGAATCAGAATCAGAATCAAGTTGAAATTTTTATGCATATTAAATAATAATAAAAAGAAGAAGCAAAGTTGCGTGCGTGCCCGCTCGTAGGATTTGTCTCCAATAATGACAAACATTGAACGGTGACGATTTTTCACCCCATTCTCTATTAGGGTTCGAACGCGTTCATCAACTTTAATAATCGTCATGCTCTTTTCTGCTATAACTCCTTCTACCTAAACTGTAGCTGTATGCGCTGATCTACCAATATTTATAGATTATTATTTGACTTAAGTCATTCACGCCCTTAAAGTTATTTGAAAAACTCAATTAGACACCTCAATTAATGCTAATATCTATTAAACACTTTGACTAGTTAAAGAGCAACAAATATGAAAGGTGTGATATACTCGCGATAACATGACAAAATAGCTAATTAAAAGGTGACACATGGCATTGGGGTTCAAAATAATTATTAAAAAAATATTTTAAGTTGAAAAAATAAGTAAAAACTAAAATAATCTAACACCCCCTCCCCTCATATTCTTCCCACTTTTACTTCATCGTCTTTCCCATTTTTGTTTAGATTTTAAATCTCCTCCATTATTTTCTACTTTTTGAATTTATTTTGTTCTTAGTTTTGAATTTTACTTATGTTTGGATTTAATTTGGTAGTAGAAACGGAGAAGGGAGAGAGGTGGCAGGAACAAGTCGACGATTTTATTTTTTCCGACGGACAATCTAAGGCCACAACGTTCACCCACCGTTGTCGTCGCCTGTCTATCATTCCTTTTAATCCAACGTTTTTCTTTTCTTTTTTATATCTGATTCATTTTTTAATTTATTTGGATTTAGAAGTAAATAATTTATTTGGATAGTGGTTGTCAAATTTAAGGAAAAAGGAGGACAGAAATTGTGGATTTGTGGTAGCGGAGCGGTGGCATAATTTAATTGAATAAAGAAGAAGGGGCAAAGGTTTTTCATTTTCTTTATTTTTTTTAAGCAAAAAAAAATAGATAAATAAGAAAGACAAAAGAAAGAAATATTCTGAAAAAAGCTGTCATAATTCTTATTTCACGCATAAAACAACAAGTGTATTTCACTTGCTTTGTCACGTCTGCACGAGGTATTCAATAGGTATATATTTTTAAAGATGAAGTGTTTGACAGATAGTAAGTTAAGTTGAGGTGTCTAAATGACTTTTACGGATAACTTAAAGGGTCCGTTGATGACTTAAACCTTACTCCCTTCGTCCCATTTTATGTGACCTAATTTGACCGGGCACGAAATTTAAGAAATAAGCTTTGACTTGATAATGTTTACCATATTGTCCTTTAAAAAATAAAAGGTAATGCATTCACTTTTTGATTAAGTGGGACCAATAAGGGTAAAAGAATAATTGTGCCTTCAAAAAGTTCAAAAAGTACCCTTTGCATACATTTTTTTAATTGCTTCTTTCTCTTTTCCTTGTGACTGCAAAAAGATGAGTGATGGCCTCTATCACTGAAAGTTTGTCTAAATAACTAATAACATCCACTGACAAACTAAGATGAACACAGTGAGAACAAAGTATCAATCACTCGCAAGATAATCAACCCAATATAACAACCTCCACACAAGAATGACCCTAGCATTCCCTCACGTGACTGAAATTTTCCAGTAAATTTACTCTAGATATAATGCTAAAACTAACTTTTCATGAGCAAAGTTTCAATTCAACAACAACGCCTCCATCCAAAGTCCAAACAAGTTGAGGGTCAGTTATATGAATCGCCATTGACCATGTTCGTCCATATAAACTCATAGCATGACAATATTATTTGAAATAACAATAGTAATAATAAGTACACTTATTTTTTGTAAACGCGGTGCTCGGGTCAGTTTGCACCATCAACTCATGGTTCTCAAATTACAAAATTTAATCTAACTTCCACATAGAATTAACAAATTCATATTTTAGAGAATCAACCTGCTAAATTCGAGTTTGTGTTTATAGCACCAAAGCACAGTAGGTTGTGGCCTCACTACAGTTTTGCTCAACATGTAGTGCAAATCAGCAATCTGTTTTATGCAGAATCAGAATCAGAATCAAGTTAAAAATTTTATGCATATTAAATAATAATAAAAAGAAGAAGCAAAGTTGCGTGCGTGCCCGCTCGTAGGATTTGTCTCCAATAATGACAAACATTGAACGGTGACGATTTTTCACCCCATTCTCTATTAGGGTTCGAACGCGTTCATCAACTTTAATAATCGTCATGCTCTTTTCTGCTATAACTCCTTCTACCTAAACTGTAGCTGTATGCGCTGGTCTACCAATATTTATAGATTATTATTTGACTTAAGTCATTCACGCCCTTAAAGTTATTTGAAAAACTCAATTAGACACCTCAATTAATGCTAATATCTATTAAACACTTTGACTAGTTAAAGAGCAACAAATATGAAAGGTGTGATATACTCGCGATAACATGACAAAATAGCTAATTAAAAGGTGACACATGGCATTGGGGTTCAAAATAATTATTAAAAAAATATTTTAAGTTGAAAAAATAAGTAAAAACTAAAATAATCTAACACCCCCTCCCCTCATATTCTTCCCACTTTTACTTCATCGTCTTCCCCATTTTTGTTTAGATTTTAAATCTCCTCCATTATTTTCTACTTTTTGAATTTATTTTGTTCTTAGTTTTGAATTTTACTTATGTTTGGATTTAATTTGGTAGTAGAAACAGTGAAGGGAGAGAGGTGGCAAGAACAAGTCGACGATTTCATTTTTTCCGACGGACAATCTAAGACCACAACGTTCACCCACCGTTGTCGTCGCCTGTCTATCATTCCTTTTAATCCAACGTTTTCCTTTTCTTTTTTATAACTGATTCATTTTTTAATTTATTTGGATTTAGAAGTAAATAATTTATTTGGATAGTGGTTGTCAAATTTAAGAAAAAAGGAGGACAGAAATTGTGGATTTGTGGTAGCGGAGCGGTGACATAATTTAATTGAATAAAGAAGAAGGGGCAAAGGTTTTTCATTTTCTTTATTTTTTTTAAGCAAAAAAAAATAGATAAATAAGAAAGACAAAAGAAAGAAATATTCTGAAAAAAGCTGTCATAATTCTTATTTCACGCATAAAACAGCAAGTGTATTTCACTTGCTTTGTCACGTCTGCACGAGGTATTCAATAGGTATATATTTTTAAAGATGAAGTGTTTGACAGATAGTAAGTTAAGTTGAGGTGTCTAAATGACTTTTACGGATAACTTAAAGGGTCCGTTGATGACTTAAACCTTACTCCCTTCGTCCCATTTTATGTGACCTAATTTGACCGGGCACGAAATTTAAGAAATAAGTTTTGACTTGATAATGTTTACCATATTGTCCTTTAAAAAATAAAAGGTAATGCATTCACTTTTTAATTAAGTGGGACCAATCAGGGTAAAAGAATAATTGTGCCTTCAAAAAGTTCAAAAAGTCCCCTTTGCATACATTTTTTTAATTGCTTCTTTCTCTTTTCCTTGTGACTGCAAAAAGATGAGTGATGGCCTCTATCACTGAAAGATTTTATCTAAATAACTAATAACATCCACTGACAAACTAAGATGAACACACTGAGAACAAAGTATCAATCACTCGCAAGATAATCAACCCAATATAACAACCTCCACACAAGAATGACCCTAGCATTCCCTCACGTGACTGAAATTTTTCAGTAAATTTACTCTAGATATAATGCTAAAACTAACTTTCCATGAGCAAAGTTTCAATTCAACAACAACGCCTCCATCCAAAGTCCAAACAAGTTGGGGGTCAGTTATATGAATCGCCATTGACCATGTTCGTCCATATAAACTCATAGCATGACAATATTATTTGAAATAACAATAGTAATAATAAGTACACTTATTTTTTGTAAACGCGGTGCTCGGGTCAGTTTGCACCATCAACTCATGGTTCTCAAATTACAAAATTTAATCTAACTTCCACATAGAATTAACAAATTCATATTTTAGAGAATCAACCTGCTAAATTCGAGTTTGTGTTTATAGCACCAAAGCACAGTAGGTTGTGACCTCACTACAGTTTTGCTCAACATGTAGTGCAAATCAGCAATCTGTTTTATGCAGAATCAGAATCAGAATCAAGTTAAAAGTTTTATGCATATTAAATAATAATAAAAAGAAGAAGCAAAGTTGCGTGCGTGCCCGCTCGTAGGATTTGTCTCCAATAATGACAAACATTGAACGACGACGATTTTTCACCCCATTCTCTATTAGGGTTCGAACGCGTTCATCAACTTTAATAATCGTCATGCTCTTTTCTGCTATAACTCCTTCTACCTAAACTATAGCTGTATGCGCTGGTCTACCAATATTTATAGATTATTATTTGACTTAAGTCATTCACGCCCTTAAAGTTATTTGAAAAACTCAATTAGACACCTCAATTAATGCTAATATCTATTAAACACTTTGACTAGTTAAAGAGCAACAAATATGAAAGGTGTGATATACTCGCGATAACATGACAAAATAGCTAATTAAAAGGTGACACATGGCATTGGGGTTCAAAATAATTATTAAAAATATATTTTAAGTTGAAAAAATAAGTAAAAACTAAAATAATCTAACACCCCCTCCCCTCATATTCTTCCCACTTTTACTTCATCGTCTTCCCCATTTTTGTTTAGATTTTAAATCTCCTCCATTATTTTCTACTTTTTGAATTTATTTTCTTCTTAGTTTTGAATTTTACTTATGTTTGGATTTAATTTGGTAGTAGAAACAGTGAAGGGAGAGAGGTGGCAAGAACAAGTCGACGATTTCATTTTTTCCGACGGACAATCTAAGGCCACAACGTTCACCCACCGTTGTCGTCGCCTGTCTATCATTCCTTTTAATCCAACGTTTTTCTTTTCTTTTTTATATCTGATTCATTTTTTAATTTATTTGGATTTAGAAGTAAATTATTTATTTGGATAGTGGTTGTCAAATTTAAGGAAAAAGGAGGACAGAAATTGTGGATTTGTGGTAGCGGAGCGGTGGCATGTGTGGCATAATTTAACTGAATAAAGAAGAAGGGGCAAAGGTTTTTCATTTTACTTTTTTTTTTTAAGCAAAAAAAATAAATAAATAAGAAAGACAAAAGAAAGAAATATTCTGAAAAAAGCTGTCATAATGCTTATTTCACGCACAAAACAGCAAGTGTATTTCACTTGCTTTGTCATGTCTGCACGAGGTATTCAATAGGTATATATTTTTAAAGATGAAGTGTTTGACAGATAGAAGGTTAAGTTAAAGTGTCTAAATAACTTTTACGGATAACTTTAAGGGTCCGTTGATGACTTAAACCTTACTCCCTCCGTCCCATTTTATGTGACCTAATTTGACCGGGCACGAAATTTAAGAAATAAGCTTTGACTTGATAATGTTTACCATATTGTCCTTTTAAAAATAAAAGGTAATGCATTCACTTTTTGATTAAGTGGGACAAATAAGGGTAAAAGAATAATTGTGCCTTCAAAAAGTCCCCTTTGCATATATTTTTTGAATTGCTTCTTTCTCTTTTCCTTGTGACTGCAAAAAGATGAGTGATGGCCTCTATCATTGAAAGTTTGTCTAAATAACTAATAACATCCACTGACAAATTAAGATGAACACAGTGAGAACAAAGTATCAATCACTCGCAAGATAATCAACCCAATATAACAACCTCCACACAAGAATGACCCTAGCATTCCCTCACGTGATTGAAATTTTCCAGTAAATTTACTCTAGATATAATGCTAAAACTAACTTTCCATGAGCAAAGTTTCAATTCAACAACAACGCCTCCATCCAAAGTCCAAACAAGTTGAGGGTCAGTTATATGAATCGCCATTGACCATGTTCGTCCATATAAACTCATAGCATGACAATATTATTTGAAATAACAATAGTAATAATAAGTACACTTATTTTTTGTAAACGCGGTGCTCGGGTCAGTTTGCACCATCAACTCATGGTTCTCAAATTACAAAATTTAATCTAACTTCCACATAGAATTAACAAATTCATATTTTAGAGAATCAACCTGCTAAATTCGAGTTTGTGTTTATAGCACCAAAGCACAGTAGGTTGTGACCTCACTACAGTTTTGCTCAACATGTAGTGCAAATCAGCAATCTGTTTTATGCAGAATCAGAATCAGAATCAAGTTAAAATTTTTATGCATATTAAATAATAATAAAAAGAAGAAGCAAAGTTGCGTGCGTGCCCGCTCGTAGGATTTGTCTTCAATAATGACAAACATTGAACGGTGACGATTTTTCACCCCATTCTCTATTAGGGTTCGAACGCGTTCATCAACTTTAATAATCGTCATGCTCTTTTCTGCTATAACTTCTTTTACCTAAACTGTAGCTGTATGCGCTGGTCTACCAATATTTATAGATTATTATTTGACTTAAGTCATTCACGCCCTTAAAGTTATTTGAAAAACTCAATTAGACACCTCAATTAATGCTAATATCTATTAAACACTTTGACTAGTTAAAGAGCAACAAATATGAAAGGTGTAATATACTCGCGATAACATGACAAAATAGCTAATTAAAAGGTGACACATGGCATTGGGGTTCAAAATAATTATTAAAAAAATATTTTAAGTTGAAAAAATAAGTAAAAACTAAAATAATCTAACACCCCCTCCCCTCATATTCTTCCCACTTTTACTTCATCGTCTTCCCCATTTTTGTTTAGATTTTAAATCTCCTCCATTATTTTCTACTTTTTGGATTTATTTTGTTCTTAGTTTTGAATTTTACTTATGTTTGGATTTAGTTTGGTAGTAGAAACGGAGAAGGGAGAGAGGTGGCAGGAACAAGTCGACGATTTTATTTTTTCCGGCGGACAATCTAAGGCCACAACGTTCACCCACCGTTGTCGTCGCCTGTCGATCATTCCTTTTAATCCAATGTTTTCCTTTTCTTTTTTATATCTGATTCATTTTTTAATTTATTTGGATTTAGAAGTAAATAATTTATTTGAATAGTGGTTGTCAAATTTAAGGAAAAAGGAGGACAGAAATTGTGGATTTGTGGTAGCGGAGTGGTGGCATGGGTGACATAATTTAATTGAATAAAGAAGAAGGGGCAAAGGTTTTTCATTTTGCTTTTTTTTTTTGAAGCAAAAAAAATAAATAAATAAGAAAGACAAAAGAAAGAAATATTCTGAAAAAAGCTGTCATAATGCTTATTTCACGCACAAAACAGCAAGTGTATTTCACTTGCTTTGTCACGTCTGCACGAGGTATTCAATAGGTATATATTTTTAAAGATGAAGTGTTTGACAGATAGAAGGTTAAGTTAAAGTGTCTAAATAACTTTTACGGATAACTTTAAGGGTCCGTTGATGACTTAAACCTTACTCCCTCCGTCCCATTTTATGTGACCTAATTTGACCGGGCACGAAATTTAAGAAATAATCTTTGACTTGATAATGTTTACCATATTGTCCTTTTAAAAATAAAAGGTAATGCATTTACTTTTTGATTAAGTGGGACCAATAAGGGTAAAAGAATAATTGTGCCTTCAAAAAGTCTCCTTTGCATATATTTTTTGAATTGCTTCTTTCTCTTTTCCTTGTGACTGCAAAAAGATGAGTGATGGTCTCTATCACTGAAAGTTTGTCTAAATAACTAATAACATCCACTGACAAATTAAGATGAACACACTGAGAACAAAGTATCAATCACTCGCAAGATAATCAACCCAATATAACAACCTCCACACAAGAATGACCCTAGCATTCCCTCACGTGATTGAAATTTTCCAGTAAATTTACTCTAGATATAATGCTAAAACTAACTTTCCATGAGCAAAGTTTCAATTCAACAACAACGCCTCCATCCAAAGTCCAAACAAGTTGAGGGTCAGTTATATGAATCGCCATTGACCATGTTCGTCCATATAAACTCATAGCATGACAATATTATTTGAAATAACAATAGTAATAATAAGTACACTTATTTTTTGTAAACGCGGTGCTCGGGTCAGTTTGCACCATCAACTCATGGTTCTCAAATTACAAAATTTAATCTAACTTCCACATAGAATTAACAAATTCATATTTTAGAGAATCAACCTGCTAAATTCGAGTTTGTGTTTATAGCACCAAAGCACAGTAGGTTGTGACCTCACTACAGTTTTGCTCAACATGTAGTGCAAATCAGCAATCTGTTTTATGCAGAATCAGAATCAGAATCAAGTTAAAATTTTTATGCATATTAAATAATAATAAAAAGAAGAAGCAAAGTTGCGTGCGTGCCCGCTCGTAGGATTTGTCTTCAATAATGACAAACATTGAACGGTGACGATTTTTCACCCCATTCTCTATTAGGGTTCGAACGCGTTCATCAACTTTAATAATCGTCATGCTCTTTTCTGCTATAACTCCTTCTACCTAAACTGTAGCTGTATGCGCTGGTCTACCAATATTTATAGATTATTATTTGACTTAAGTCATTCACGCCCTTAAAGTTATTTGAAAAACTCAATTAGACACCTCAATTAATGCTAATATCTATTAAACACTTTGACTAGTTAAAGAGCAACAAATATGAAAGGTGTGATATACTCGCGATAACATGACAAAATAGCTAATTAAAAGGTGACACATGGCATTGGGGTTCAAAATAATTATTAAAAAAATATTTTAAGTTGAAAAAATAAGTAAAAACTAAAATAATCTAACACCCCCTCCCCTCATATTCTTCCCACTTTTACTTCATCGTCTTCCCCATTTTTGTTTAGATTTTAAATCTCCTCCATTATTTTCTACTTTTTGAATTTATTTTGTTCTTAGTTTTGAATTTTACTTATGTTTGGATTTAATTTGGTAGTAGAAACGGAGAAGGGAGAGAGGTGGCAGGAACAAGTCGACGATTTTATTTTTTCCGACGGACAATCTAAGACCACAACGTTCACCCACCGTTGTCGTCGCCTGTCTATCATTCCTTTTAATCCAACGTTTTTCTTTTCTTTTTTATATCTGATTCATTTTTTAATTTATTTGGATTTAGAAATAAATAATTTATTTGGATAGTGGTTGTCAAATTTAAGGAAAAAGGAGGACAGAAATTGTGGATTTGTGGTAGCGGAGCGGTGGCATGGGTGGCATAATTTAATTGAATAAAGAAGAAGGGGCAAAGGTTTTTCATTTTCCTTTTTTTTTTAAGCAAAAAAAATAAATAAATAAGAAAGACAAAAGAAAGAAATATTCTGGAAAAAGTTGTCATAATGCTTATTTCACGCACAAAACAGCAAGTGTATTTCACTTGCTTTGTCACGCCTGCACGAGGTATTCAATAGGTATATATTTTTAAGAGAAGTGGTGCGGCAGCTAGGGTTTCCAAGGAAAGAGAAATTAACATGCCTAACCTTGCACCGTTAGGATGGTGCCTCTAAAAAAAAACACATAAAATTTCCCATAAATAATAATCCTATAAAATGTAACATTTCTTTTGCATTTTGTCTCATGTATATTCAGCAAGTTCATGTAAGGGTGTAATTTATTTGACAAGGTAAAAATATTTCTATACAGGTAGTTCTCTTCTACATATTTCTCAAATTATGTCCTTGAGTATAGAGCATTATTTGAAAGATTTTAAAATATAATTTTACTTGTTCACTATACTAAAATTAGATATTCATTTTTTCTTACTCAGTTTGAAAAATCAAAAAATACTTTATACTTTTACAGTTATTTTACCCCTGCAATTAATCTGTCCTCCTTTTTCCTTAAATTTGACAACTACTATTCAAATAAATTATTTATTTCTAAATCCAAACAAATTAAAAAATGAATCAGATATAAAAAAGAAAAGCAAAACGTTGGATTAAAAGGAATGATAGACAGGCGACGACAACGGTGGGTGAACGTTGTGGCCTTAGATTGTCCGTCGGAAAAAATAAAATCGTCGACTTGTTCCTGCCACCTCTCTCCCTTCTCCGTTTCTACTACCAAACTAAATCCAAACATAAGTAAAATTCAAAACTAAGAACAAAATAAATCCAAAAAGTAGAAAATAATGGAGGAGATTTAAAATCTAAACAAAAATGGGGAAGACGATGAAGTAAAAGTGGGAAGAATATGAGGGGAGGGGGTGTTAGATTATTTTAGTTTTTACTTATTTTTTCAACTTAAAATATTTTTTTAATAATTATTTTGAACCCCAATGCCATGTGTCACCTTTTAATTAGCTATTTTGTCATGTTATCGCGAGTATATTACACCTTTCATATTTGTTGCTCTTTAACTAGTCAAAGTGTTTAATAGATATTAGCATTAATTGAGGTGTCTAATTGAGTTTTTCAAATAACTTTAAGGGCGTGAATGACTTAAGTCAAATAATAATCTATAAATATTGGTAGACCAGCGCATACAGCTACAGTTTAGGTAGAAGGAGTTATAGCAGAAAAGAGCATGACGATTATTAAAGTTGATGAACGCGTTCGAACCCTAATAGAGAATGGGGTGAAAAATCGTCACCGTTCAATGTTTGTCATTATTGGAGACAAATCCTACGAGCGGGCACGCACGCAACTTTGCTTCTTCTTTTTATTATTATTTAATATGCATAAAAATTTCAACTTGATTTTGATTCTGCAAAAAACAGATTGCTGATTTGCACTGCATGTTGAGCAAAACTGTAGTGAGGTCACAACCTACTGTGCTTTGGTGCTATAAACACAAACTCGAATTTAGCAGGTTGATTCTCTAAAATATGAATTTGTTAATTCTATGTGGAAGTTAGATTAAATTTTGTAATTTGAGAACCATGGGTTGATGGTCCAAACTGACTCGAGCACCGCGTTTACAAAAAATAAGTGTACTTATTATTACTATTGTTATTTCGAATAATATTGTCATGCTATGAGTTTATATGGACGAACATGGTCAATGGCGATTCATATAACTGACCCCCAACTTGTTTGGACTTTGGATGGAGGCGTTGTTGTTGAATTAAAACTTTGCTCATGGAAAGTTAGTTTTAGCATTATATCTAGAGTAAATTTACTGGAAAATTTCAATCACGTGAGGGAATGCTAGGGTCATTCTTGTGTGGAGGTTGTTATATTGGGTTGATTATCTTGCGAGTGATTGATACTTTGTTCTCACTGTGTTCATCTTAATTTGTCAGTGGATGTTATTAGTTATTTAGACAAACTTTCAGTGATAGAGACCATCACTCATCTTTTTGCAGTCACAAGGATAAGAGAAAGAAGCAATTCAAAAAATATATGCAAAGGGGACTTTTTGAAGGCACAATTATTCTTTTACCCTTATTGGTCCCACTTAATCCAAAAGTAAATGCATTACCTTTTCAGAATATTTCTTTATTTTGTCTTTCTTATTTATTTAATTTTTTTGCTTAAAAAAAAAAAAGTAAAATGAAAATCCTTTGCCCCTTCTTCTTTATTCAATTAAATTATGCCACCCATGCCACCACTCCGCTACCACAAATCCACAATTTCTGTCCTCCTTTTTCCTTAAATTTGACAACCACTATCCAAATAAATTATTTACTTCTAAATTCAAATAAATTAAAAAATGAATCAGATATAAAAAGAAAAGGAAAACGTTGGATTAAAAGGAATGATCGACAGGCGACGACAGCGGTGGGTGAACGTTGTGGCCTTAGATTGTCCGTCGGAAAAAATGAAATCGTCGACTTGTTCCTGCCACCTCTCTCCCTTCTCCGTTTCTACTACCAAATTAAATCCAAACATAAGTAAAATTCAAAATTAAGAACAAAATAAATTCAAAAATTAGAAAATAATGGAGGAGATTTAAAATCTAAACAAAAATGGGGAAGACGATGAAGTAAAAGTGGGAAGAATATGAGGGGAGGGGGTGTTAGATTATTTTAGTTTTTACTTATTTTTTCAACTTAAAATATTTTTTTAATAATTATTTTGAACCCCAATGCCATGTGTCACCTTTTAATTAGCTATTTTGTCATGTTATCGCGAGTATATCACACCTTTCATATTTGTTGCTCTTTAACTAGTCAAAGTGTTTAATAGATATTAGCATTAATTGAGGTGTCTAATTGAGTTTTTCAAATAACTTTAAGGGCGTGAATGACTTAAGTCAAATAATAATCTATAAATATTGGTAGACCAGCGCATACAGCTACAGTTTAGGTAGAAGGAGTTATAGCAGAAAAGAGCATGACGATTATTAAAGTTGATGAACGCGTTCGAACCCTAATAGAGAATGGGGTGAAAAATCGTCGCCGTTCAATGTTTGTCATTATTGGAGACAAATCCTACGAGCGGGCACGCACGCAACTTTGCTTCTTCTTTTTATTATTATTTAATATGCATAAAAATTTCAACTTGATTCTGATTCTGCATAAAACAGATTGCTGATTTGCACTACATGTTGAGCACAACTGTAGTGAGGTCACAACCTACTGTGCTTTGGTGCTATAAACACAAACTCGAATTTAGCAGGTTGATTCTCTAAAATATGAATTTGTTAGTTTTAGCATTATATCTAGAGTAAATTTACTGAAAAATTTCAGTTACGTGAGGGAATGCTAGGGTCATTCTTGTGTGGAGGTTGTTATATTGGGTTGATTATCTTGCGAGTGATTGATACTTTGTTCTCACTGTGTTCATCTTAGTTTGTCAGTGGATGTTATTAGTTATTTAGACAAACTTTCAGTGATAGAGGCCATCACTCATCTTTTTGCAGTCACAAGGAAAAGAGAAAGAAGCAATTCTAAAAATGGATGCAAAGGGGACTTTTTGAACTTTCTGAAAGCACAGTTATTCTTTTACCCTTATTGGTCCCACTTAATTAAAAAGTGAATGCATTACCTTTTATTTTTTAAAGGACAATATGGTAAACATTATCAAGTCAAAGATTATTTCTTAAATTTCGTGCCCGGTCAAATTAGGTCACATAAAATGGGACGGAGGGAGTAAGGTTTAAGTCATCAACGGACCCTTAAAGTTATCCGTAAAAGTCATTTAGACACCTTAACTTAACCTTCTATCTGTCAAACACTTCATCTTTAAAAATATATACCTATTGAATACCTCGTGCAGACGTGACAAAGCAAGTGAAATACACTTGCTGTTTTGTGCGTGAAATAAGCATTATGACAACTTTTTTCAGAATATTTCTTTCTTTTGTCTTTCTTATTTTTTTTTATTTTTTTTGCTTAAAATAAAAAGTAAAACAAAAAACCTTTGCCCCTTCTTCTTTATTCAATTAAATTATGCCACCCATGCCACCGCTCTGCTACCACAAATCTACAATTTTTGTCCTCTTTTTTCCTTAAATTTGACAACCACTATCCAAATAAATTATTTATTTCTAAATCCAAATAAATTAAAAAATGAATCAGATATAAAAAAGAAAAGAAAAACGTTGGATTAAAAGGAATGATAGACAGGCGACGACAACGGTAGGTGAACGTTGTGGCCTTAGCTTGTCCGCCGGAAAAAATGAAATCGTAGACTTGTTCCTGCCACCTCTCTCCCTTCTCCGTTTCTACTACCAAACTAAATCCAAACATAAGTAAAATTCAAAACTAAGAACAAAATAAATTCAAAAATTAGAAAATAATGGAGGAGATTTAAAATCTAAACAAAAATGGGGAAGACGATGAAGTAAAAGTGGGAAGAATATGAGGGGAGGGTGTGTTAGATTATTTTAGTTTTTACTTATTTTTTCAACTTAAAATATTTTTTTAATAATTATTTTGAACCCCAATGCCATGTGTCACCTTTTAATTAGCTATTTTGTCATGTTATCGCGAGTATATCACACCTTTCATATTTGTTGCTCTTTAACTAGTCAAAGTGTTTAATAGATATTAGCATTAATTGAGGTGTCTATAAATATTGGTAGACCAGCGCATACAGCTACAGTTTAGGTAGAAGGAGTTATAGCAGAAAAGAGCATGACGATTATTAAAGTTGATGAACGCGTTCAAACCCTAATAGAGAATGGGGTGAAAAATCATCACCGTTCAATGTTTGTCATTATTGGAGACAAATCCTACGAGCGGGCACGCACGCAACTTTGCTTCTTCTTTTTATTATTATTTAATATGCATAAAAATTTCAACTTGATTCTGATTCTGATTCTGCATAAAACAGATTGCTGATTTGCACTACATGTTGAGCAAAACTGTAGTGAGGTCACAACCTACTGTGCTTTGGTGCTATAAACACAAACTCGAATTTAGCAGGTTGATTCTCTAAAATATGAATTTGTTAATTCTATGTGGAAGTTAGATTAAATTTTGTAATTTGAGAACCATGAGTTGATGGTGCAAACTGACCCGAGCACCGCGTTTACAAAAAATAAGTGTACTTATTATTACTATTGTTATTTCGGATAATATTGCCATGCTATGAGTTTATATGGACGAACATGGTCAATGGCGATTCATATAACTGACCCCCAACTTGTTTGGACTTTGTGTCACGACCCAAATCCCATTCGGGTCGGACTGGCACCCGGAGCCGATAAGGCCCGAGAGAACCAATCTTTGCTCATGTACTCTCGTATGCATGTTTGCGTATGAATATCATTTTATTTCATGTAATTAAATATCAATGGCGGAAGTCATGGCAATATGTGCAATATATGAAACTTGGCCGTTAGGGCCATTGCGTCAAAATGAACGTACATCTTTTACTTTCATGACACTCCACATATGTCTACAAAGCCTCTAATAGATACATGACCATGTCTATACAATATTTACAAAATGCCGAAATCTAATATACATATGTGACTTGGGAAGCCCCGAAGCAACTGGAGCTCACCAACAATCTACGGATATCTCGTCACCTACTGCGGAGATCCACTAACACCTGTGCCTGCAGCATGTAAGGTAAGTCCCCCAAGTGCGGTCAGTACGAATAAAGTACTGAGTATGTAAGGCCATATGAAACTATAATAGCACATAAGTACTTCCAAGAAATTTAGCGTAAGAGAATAATCAATATGGATATACCTTCGTCCTGAATATGTGGAACCATGTTCAATACTTCTATTATTTCATTACTCGGTCATTCAGTCGCATAATCATCATCATTATCATAACCTTTATATTTATGCAAGGGATATAGTCTCATCTCTTTTACAACTACCTTTATTATTGTTTACTCAACTAGTTAGTACCGGGATTCCACCTTTGGTGGGCTATAATATATAATATAATACCGGACATCCACCTTTGGTGGGCTCTAATATATAATATAATCCCGAACATCCACCTTTGGTGGGCTATAATATATAATATAATACCGGACATCCACCTTTGGTGGGCTATAATAACTAACATAGCATAATATTGGGATTATTCCATCTTGAAGGTATACCCTTTAGATAGTTATCCATTCTCAATGAAACATAACATAAAGTAACCATTTGCGCATTACTTCTTCACAATCTTATTTCCTTGACATAGATATGAGAGTGATACCTTAGAGATCATGACGCTAAAGCCCACACTTATATACACATCTCACTTCACTTCACTTCATGATATTCACATCTTCACTTATGAGGAATAATTATACTAACTTGCACATCGCCTCTCTTATTACTCTCATGATATTAGGACCCCTAACACCTTCACACCCCTAACACCTTCACTTATAAGAGATTGATACTTCACTTGTGTGAGGATAATACATTGAGGATTATGACAATATTAGAACATACATATATGCCTTACTTCCCTTCCTTACCTTCAAGAGAGTGACACCTTTAATTGTGAGAGGTAGATATATTAACTCGCACATTACCTCTTCATTATTCACATGAGATCGTATGATATTAGTATCTTTACACTTGGGAGGGATTGGTACCAACATACTCATAATATTATTAGACTTTGGAGCATGACATGTGTAAACCCCGTACTTTTCTAACCTCACTTGATACCTTGGGGTCATATCTACATAGGTGTTGAGATGCCATGAGTATGTGTTTTATAGTGTCCTTGGTGAAACATTTGATATCGGACCTAATATGTGCGATTAGACCTTGTAGGAGGTGTTTTGTGATTTCTTGAAGCATTTGGGTAATACCCCGTACACATATTCTAACCTCATTTGGTGACTTGAAGTCATGTTTACTTGATGATTAAGATCACTAAGTAAGTATTTTGTAGTGTTTTGATAAGGTATTGGACGATATGCAAGTATCAGAGAAGTGGCCGAAAAATTCAGCAAGGTGCTGAAACTTGCGCCACTACCCTGTTTCAGGGGTGTGGCGCAAGCCACCTGCATTCAGAGAATTCAGAGAAGGCTCATTTCTTGCGCCACAGCCTGCTTTGCAGCTAGTGGCGCAAGGCACAAATCTTGTGCCTTTTCGGATCCGTTTTGTAACGCAATTCTACTACGCTTCTGGGATGGTTTCTTTTGGTTCTCTAGATTTTTTTGAGCATTGTTAAAGCTTCAAACACTTCAATACACTCCTACATAATCCTACATGATCAAATCATGAAATGTGAATAGTGATCCAAAATGTCTAATGAAGCCAAAGGCGACTAGAATTCCTATTTTTGCGATCGAGGCGACGAATGAGAATCTCGTAAGAGAATATTGTCGTGACATTATGAAATTATGTAAACATGAGATATATGGTGAATAATACATGAAATTTTATGGGTTACATGGATATGTGTTATTGGGCCCAAAGTTAGGCCCAAATTGGAATTAAAAGAATTGGCCCGAAGGGCAAAAAGACCCATTCTTCCACTTTGACCACATTTAATGCCAAGGAATGGCTAAGCATGACTTGGGGTCTATATAAAGACCCCAAAATCAGATTTTTAATCATCCAAGACTCTCATGCCTTTAAGATATTTTCTCAACCATTTCTTTAAGTTCCAAACCCTAAAGCAAAATATTCCTTTGGACTCTTTGGACAAGATCATCCTATTTCAAGCTTTGGTAAGTATTTATTCTCATGGATTAACATATTATATGCATGGGAGATTATGTATATTATGATAGTTGTGTTGGCAAGGTGGTGAATAGTGTATTTTTGCTTTTGGTGAAAGATGTGTTATCTTGGTGATTTGGACTTGAATTAGGACTTGTGCCTTTGATGAAAGAGCATGGTATGGACAAAATATGAACATGTATGGTGTTATTTTTGGTATTAAACTTTTTCTTGTCTATAAGTGGAAATTGTGGGATTTTGGCCGATATGTGTTATGAGTTGTATTAAGGTCATTTGAAGGGTTATTTGTGATGTGTTATGGATAAGAAAGTGTAAAGGAGAAGTGTTGTGGTGAAATGTATCAATTATCATGTATTGGTCAATGTTGGGAATATGATGGAATTTTTGGAATAATAGTATGATCAATGGTTTTGTCAAGGGGAAATGACATGTTTAAAGGCAAACATGTAACTCATTGACATTGTATGCATTTGTAAAGTAATTGGTGGTTAATATGAATTTCGTTATGCATTTGTGTTGTAGAGTGACACATAAAGAAGGAGCGGGACTATTGTATGCACCTCTAGGATTATATATTCATATTGCGAATCCAAGGTATGTAAGGTTACTTTGTCCGTATCTTTCTGCGGCAAATAGTGTTCACATTGACATGTCACTAGTCCTATCCCGAAATGTGCTAAGGTATTCCATATCCGGTTAGTAATGGTCATTGTTATAAATTTCCTACTCTTTGGTCATTTGTGAATCTCATGTCTCATATTCATGGTTAATGTTCCAAAAACTCTAATAAGGTCATGTTCCAATGTTCCAATAGTGATTATACTTATGCCTCTTGTTCATTGATTGTTGTCCAATGGTTCCCATGATGTTATGATTCTAATAATATTATATTGACAAGTTATTCACATGGTTCTCACTTATTGGTTAATGATCCAAAGCTTCCAACAATGTTATGTCCCAAAGTTCAAGGTGATGTTATGACTATCCTAGTATCAATCTCAAAGTAATGAATAAAGTAATGCAAATGTGGTCAATGATCAAGTATGGGTGGCAAGTCTAGGGGCATAAGCCTAGCTCGACTCGATCCCGATGTATTGATTTATGGGTGGCAAGTCTAGGGGCATAAGCCTAGCTCGACTCGATCCCGATGCATTGATTTATGGGTGGCAGGTCTAGGGGCATAAGCCTAGCTCGACCCGATCCCAACATGATGATATGATATGAAAAGACCCACTGATCAGTCGGGGTTCGGGTACATTGTGACATATGTATTGACAAGCAAGCATTGATTGTAAAGAAAATAATGAAAGTAATGAAAGCAATACACAAGGTTTCCCAAAATGCAAAATGGTGACTTATTCACATTGATTATTCATATGTTTTGAGTTCATTGAAATATTCATGTATTGTACAGTTTTATCTGAGCCTTGCATACTCAGTATTTATTTCGTACTGACCCCTTTTGGGGAATTTACCTTACTTGCTGCAGGCGCAGGTACCAGTAGGCCTCCTCAGTAGATTGCCAATGTTAGCGGTTCTTGGTGAGCTCCAGCTAATTCGGGGCTTCTCCGAGTCAGAGTGTATATATGTTTTGGTGATGTACATGTTGTATAAAGCGGGGACTTGTCCCGACTTTTGGTTTGTATTGGTCAATGCATCTGTTAGAGGCTTTTGTAGACGTACGTGGGTATATGTATATAAGGTGACTCATGAAGTCTTGTTTTGATGGCCTCAACGACCAAGTTTCTCCAATGTGTATATATATGCCATGATTTCCAATATCCATGCTTTCCAATATCCATGATTCATGTTCTTATGTGATAGTGGTGTTTTCTATGGCATGCATATGAATGTATAGAAGCATAGCTTGGTTCTCTCGGGCCTTATCTGCTTCGGGTGTCAATCATGCCTCGTTGGGATTCGGGGCGTGACAACATGATTGGAAAATGTTTTTCAAGAATAAATAGATTCTCTTACATCTACCTTTCTTTGAGGTAGTTCTTTTAGAAATTTCAACGTTACGACAACTTTCCTTGATCATTAACCAATGGGTGAGAGATATGTGAATAAACATTGTGAGAAACATAACATTATTAGAAACATAACACTATTGAAACCATTGGACCATAGTCCATGAACAAGGGACATGAGTGTTGACACCCAATTTTGACCTCTCGATATCCTCCCAGACTGCTATGTTATAAAAAAATATTAGTTTTGAATTTTATATTATTATTTTGGTATCAAATAAATTCTAACATTTCGTATTCATGATTTTAAGGTATGCAACTTATTTTTAGCATTTAATTTTATATTTTTATATAATATATAATTTGCTAATTTAAATACAATATTGTACATAATTTTAGAAATATTTATTAAATTATTTTCGCAAATATGCATACTCGTAATTTACAAACGTGGTCTATTATTATTAATATTTATTAATTATATTATTATTATCATAGTGTTATTATTAAAATTCGTATTCATAATTTACAAGTACATAATTTATTTCAAATTATTATTTATCGCCAATTTTAAACAATATATTACGTGTTATTATTTTTACTTACGTAATTTATTAATAATGATTTTATGACATTGATTAACTTGATAGTATTTTATTATATATTTACTGATTTATTACTATATTTATTGAATAACAGTCCAGTTCTATTCAATTTTTCCTAATTTATTGGAATTCTAGCCATTTTTATATCCAATTGTGTGTCAATTTTAGCCCAAATTAATTTTAATTTGACCCCAAATCGAATTCCCAATTCAATTTTTAATTGACCCAATTTGGTGACCCACAATCTGACCCATCTCTTTGATTTAAATCTCAACCGTTCAATCTTATATGATCAACGGCTGAGATTGAGCCCTCATTTTCTTTCCTTTTTCAATTAACTAATCCCCCCCAAAAAATTCCCAAAACCCTAATTCTTTCTCTCCACCAGCCGCACCACCCTCTACCCACTCTCTCTCCCCACAGCCGCCTCCTCTCTCCTCTCTCAACCTCCGACGGCCGCGATCTCCTCCCTTCCCTCTCCCTCACGCTCAATCGTCTCCCCCAACTCCGGTGGACCGCCTCCACGCCGGCGCCGCCCCACCTCTGAACCAGTCAGCCACCACGACGCCACCGACGAACTTCCAACAGCCGCCACATCCTTCTCTCAGTCCCGATCTCGCCGCGGCACCACCTCCAACCAACATCTCCACAACTCCGACCTCCTTCCACCACTGTCCGGTGAATGGAACCCACAACCAGCGCCGCCTCCGCCTCCACTGGACCACAGCGCAACCAGCCGCCACTCCAACAGCCAACCATGGCCGGTGAAGACCCATCCCATTTCAATTGAAGCTCCAAAATTTCGATCCTATTACGGGTTTGTAAGAATTCGTTCAGGTATAATCTTTTAGTATTAATTCCATTTTGGTCTTAGCAGATTTTGTGACTCGGTGTTGGTTAAATTTGTTGTTAAGTTTTAATTAATACTCGTCTATTCATGCTACTCTATGCCTTGTGAATCTTATTTCTTTGTTTGACTCGTGTATTGACTAATATCATATGTTCATATTATTTTCGTGCTAAGTCGGAGTACTGTGATTACAATTTTTCAGTTAGAATTTTAGTAATCTTGGTATGATTGTTTCCTTTATTTTTTGAATTCGAATTATGACAATCTTTGAATTTGATTTATTTGGTAATCTTGGACTGATTTTAGGCTTAATTTGATCACTTTTCTGATATATATATTTTTTTAAACGGATTGGTGCTTAGATTGATAGAGTTGCCTTTTGATAATATGCCTGTGTAAAATCAGGCCTCAAAACCATCTGTCCAATATTTTCTTTCCTTAATTATTTCGGACAACTTTCTTACTTGGTTATTTATGACAATTGGGACCTGTTTATTTAATTTTGATTGGACTATGATTAAGGAAAAGAATTCCCTTGATTTATTTTCTTTCCTTTACTGATATAATGTATATTCATTATATAAACAGTATTAGTCCATTATTATGGGGAGGACTTAAAAAAAAAAAAAGCATTATTCCCTTTACACTTAAAAAAGGATTTCACTACTTTTGATCTGGAGAGACTTTTGGCCCCTCACTAAGATACTCTTAAGAAGTGTTGGTTTCTGGAATCTGTCATTGTTCTCTCGTTGTTAACCGGTTAGTATCCTATCGATGCCATTTAATATTTTTATGTGTTAGCTCTGCTTAGTTTGGAAAGTTGCATGCCTTGAGCATTTTTACGGAAGCAAGCAGGTACGTCTTCTTTGACTTATGTGTGCTCTATATACATGAATATCGCGCCTAAGACTAACTAATAATCGGTTGCGTTCTAGTTTTTGACAATTCTGATTTGTCCCTTTTATCTTCATAATTCTAACCCTTTTGATATGTGTTTGGGAGTCGGTCTGGTTGAAGCATGTTTCGAGCCCCTTCGATGTCCGTTATAAATAAGTTTTAAGTCGGTCTAACTATGTTCATTCTTGTGTCAGATCTACGTCTCTGCTACTATCTTATAACCAAGTTCTTTTATCGCCATAGGATTCCCATTTGTTTTACATTTTGGATCGTTTAGATATCATGCCATTAGGATGAATATTTGGAATAAATGAATCTGTCTCGATCTGTACTATTTACCCTGAATCCAGACAACTATGCCAGCATGTTCCCATGATTGTAAACTAGTTTCTGTGCTGACTGGGTCATTAACTTTAGCCTACATAGTCCAAAGGGTTTTACATATGGTCTGAATTTGTCGTCTATGCTCCCCTGGGATACATGTAGAAAGTATGTTTATAGGATTTCAAGTGAGGACATCTGCTTGTTTGTACTTTGATTGGAGGAGCCTATGGTTAGATTTGGGTAAATCCTCGAGTGTTCAAAGCTAGCATCTTGCGTGTTTGTACGTGATTTTTGTGTTATCAGGGACTTAAGCGAGGAAAGAAGGTTCCCGGGGAATATGGGAACAAGGGACTTGTCAAAGTTCTTTAATTTCGAGATTTCACTCGTGTATTATCGGTCTGTAATAATCATTGTATGAACATATTTGTGTAATAAAGATATTGGGTAATGCTATGGGGGTGGGGCTTCTATATGTTAAGATTTTATCACCTAGAAATCATGCCTATAGGATTATCTAATAAATTTTTCATGTATTAACTGAATTATCTTATCACCTAGGCAAACCTTCTAGGATCGTTAATTGTTTCATCGCTTAGAAGTCGTGTTGTTTAGGATCATTAACTACCTTTGGCGTATTATAGTAATTTTGAATATGCCAATTTGACTGAAGCATGTTTACTAATTCCTCACTTAGAAACCATGTTTCTAAGTTAATTTTCAGCATGTTAAAACAATTTTTCGACACTTTTCTTAATTAATTTTCAGCATATTAAAAGCTTGTTTTTGCAACTGTTAATGAGTTTCCAGCATTTAAATTGAATTTTCAGCATATCTAAAATCAATTTTCGGCAGGCGTCTTAGTATTTTCACCTAGACATCAGGTTTTGTAACTTATTTAACGAATTTCAGCATGTCAACTTAAGCGTCATGTTTTAGGCATGTTGGAAACACTAATTGCACATAGACACCATGTTCGTTAGGTTTTAGTTAAGTCCAAGTATGTTATTTAATCTACAACGCTAGATATCATGCTTATAGGACTTGTTTAATTATTTTTATCATGCTTATCACCTAATTAACTTTAATTTATTGAGAGGCATATTTGAAATCTTTACGTGCTAATTGTCAGTCTTATTTGTTTTGTCTGACAAGTCTCTGAGCCTAACTAGGAAGCCTAAGACTTTTTCTATGTTTAGATTCTTACCCAAAATAATAAGTCCGATGCCTCTTGGACAATAAGTTGGGACGGGTAGACATGTTAGGGAACGTTAGTTTTATCGCTTTCTTTAGGACGATTTTAAGACCAATAATCAAAACTAGGTGGGTAGGTATAAAATCAAAAATGATGTAAGTTGTCCCGAGCAGAATTCGACAATGCAACATACGACATTGTCATGCGTTAATAAGTCGGGCGCTGATTCGAATAGGCTAAAATTAACTCCTTGTATAAAATCTTTTTTCTAAATTGATTTTCTTTATCTTATTTTGAATATTCAATTATTTGGGGTAGTTTAGGTTCATTATTATTTAAATAAATATTTCGGTTATATAAATTGTGCCCTTCTCTCTTCTCTCTTATCTGATTTTTTCTTTTCTTTTCATATATATTTTTCCTAATGTGTATTACTTAGGTTTATATTAATTAGATAAATAACTATTTGTCCTGTTTAAACACTTAGTTATTATTAAGTTAATAAAAAATAAATCGATCTTTTTACTTATCACATAGAAATTTTCACGTAATATATGAATTCGGTCGGAATTCATATTTGTGGACCTCGAAAGGTGCCTAACACCTTCCCTTCGAGGTAACCTGAACCCTTACCTGAATTTTTGGTTGATATAGGCTAATAATTAACTAATCTTAGCTAGGCTAGAATGGTGTCCTAACGCACCTTAATTCGTTAGGTGGTAACTCTTCACTCTTTAAATTCCAAAAATAGTTTGTCACGTCGGATTTCGCTTTTCGCGAGAAAAATAGGACGCAACAATGAGTATAACCACCATGGGAACCGTGGAACATAACCTTATTGGGCTTTTGGAACATTAACCATGAATATGAGACATGTGGTTCATAATTGATCAATGAGTAGGTAATATGTGATAATGACTAACCGGGTATAGGATACCTTAGCATATTTCGGGATGGAACAAATGAAAAGGTACGGACAGAGTAACCTTACATACCTTATCTTCCCAATGTAAGTACACAATCCCATATGTGAGCACAACAATTCTGCTCCTTCCTTACGTTTCACTCTACATCACAAGTACATAACGGAACCAACATTAACCACCAACTAACTTACAAATGCACATGACAACAATGAGTTACATGTTTATCTTTAAAATGACATTTCCTTCTCTACAATATCATTTACGACATTAGCATACCAACAATGTCCCATTCATGCCATACATTGACCACAAGTTACATTTCAAGTGTATAAGACAACAATAAGTTACATGAGTTCCCTATTCACCCTTTACAATACCATTCATGGCCCTTTTCATGCCAACAATACCATAACATTTTATACATTGACCACAACATCACATACCAATAGCATTTCACCACAAGGTTTCTCCTCTACACTTTCTCATAAACACCATATCACAATTATTCCATTAAATTGCTTCAATACATCTCACAACAACAAATCGGCCAAAATTTCATAATTTTACACTTATAGAAAAATAACAAGTTTAGGACCATAATAACATCATACATGTTGATATTTTATCCACATCATGCTTTTTCATCAAAACTATAAGTCATAATTCAAATTACAATCCCATGGATAACACATCTTTTTCACAAAAATCAAAAGTGCCATGTCCAACACTTCCAACCACAACCAACATGATATACATAATCTCTCATGTTTATAATATGTTAAAGTACAAGAATAATCACTTACCAAAGCTTGGAAGATGATGATCTTGTCCAAAAATGTCTTAGGGTTTAAAGAGCCACAAAGAGCTCTCTTGAAAATTCTAGAAAATGAGAGAATGTGATGTGTGTGGCTAATGAATTAAAATCTGATTTTTGTCCACCTTTTATAACCTCTTAAAGTCATCCTTAGCCATTAATTCCATCATTGACAAGTCAAGGCAAGAATGGGTCATTTTGACCCATTGGGCCTTTCATGTTTTGTTCATTTTGGTCTCAAATTAGGCCCAATAACCCATATCATCTTAACCCACTAAAAAATAAGTGTACTTATTATTACTATTGTTATTTCGGATAATATTGCCATGCTATGAGTTTATATGGACGAACATGGTCAATGGCGATTCATATAACTGACCCCCAACTTGTTTGGACTTTGGATGGAGGCGTTGTTGTTGAATTAAAACTTTGCTCATGGAAAGTTAGTTTTAGCATTATATCTAGAGTAAATTTACTGGAAAATTTCAGTCACGTGAGGGAATGCTAGGGTCATTCTTGTGTGGAGGTTGTTATATTGGGTTGATTATCTTGCGAGTGATTGATACTTTGTTCTCACTGTGTTCATCTTAGTTTGTCAGTGGATGTTATTAGTTATTTAGACAAACTTTCAGTGATAGAGGCCATCACTCATCTTTTTGCAGTCACAAGGAAAAGAGAAAGAAGCAATTCAAAAAATATATGCAAAGGGGACTTTTTGAAGGCACAATTATTCTTTTACCCTTATTGGTCCCACTTAATTAAAAAGTGAATGCATTACCTTTTATTTTTTAAAGGACAATATGGTAAACATTATCAAGTCAAAGCTTATTTCTTAAATTTCGTGTCCGGGTTAAATTAGGTCACATAAAATGGGACGGAGGGAGTAAGGTTTAAGTCATCAACGGACCTCCTTAAAGTTATCCGTAAAAGTCATTTAGACACCTTAACTTAACCTTGTATCTGTCAAACACTTCATCTTTAAAAATATATACCTATTGAATACCTCGTGCAGACGTGACAAAGCAAGTGAAATACACTTGTTGTTTTGTGCGTGAAATAAGCATTATGACAACTTTTTTCAAAATATTTCTTTCTTTTGTCTTTCTTATTTATTTATTTTTTTTGCTTAAAAAAAAAGGATAATGAATTTGGAAATGCTCTCCAGAATGGTGGTGGGAGGATAGTTCCTGGTAGTGTAATTAGTGTAAAATCCAAAAAATTCAAGTTGGAGAAGCATTCCAATCCGGAGACTGAAAAGAGTGGCAAGAAAAGAAGCAAAAACCATTCTGGATCAAAATCAAGTAAGAAGAGGAGGAGTTGATCTTGTTGGCACATTAAGTCCTTCCCTCTCCCTTTCTAATTTCCTCCCTGGGGTAGAGCTTGATTATGCATCTCATTGCAATAACCTTATTATTTACAACCATCGTCACTATTTATGCAACCATTTACATGTCTACAGAATCTGCTCTTTTATCCCAATTTTGTGAAATTTTCTTGCAAATGTAAAGTATTCTTGGAATATCTTTAAACTATGTAAATATGTGGCCAAATTATCATAACAAACAATGTTCGCTCAACATAAGTTTATGTTTTCTATATCATAATATAGAATAAGGTATGCCTTTAAAATGCATAGCATGTTATGCCGCAAATAAATTCATAATTAATGAATATACTAGTGGCTACACATCTTACGTCGCCAGATCACAGATGTTGAAATTTAATAGCCGAAAAAGGAAGCATTTTTTCTTTTAGTAGGTTGACATTAAATAGTTTTAAGAAACATTCGATGGTAGGCAAACAGCCTTTTACATAATGCACATAATGCTGGATAATGATACGTGTAATAAACTCTTTTCATCCGGTCCTTCCCCGAATCCCGCAAATAGCAGAAGCTTAGTGCACCAGTCTATCAGAAGTACTTATTTGAAAAACACGTTTCTAAGTAAACTGATTGAGAAGCTTGGCCAAACGGGCAATTATTGTTGATGTTAGTAACAAGATAATCACAAATAATGGTGTTTGCAACAAATTTTAATTCATGAAAAATAAACTTCAACCAAAATATGAAGAAGCACGAATATTTTATTGATAAACGTGCTGGTACAGTTTTGTTTGTTCCCTTGCTTCTTCTCTCTTGATTTTCTCCGTAATTCGATGGCCGTTAGTAGCGTATTTCTTGAACGTAGGAAGATTTGAATTTGATCTGCATGAAAGAAGGTTTTTGTAGATTTGTCAAAATATTTGATTATCAAAAAGAGAAAGAGATATCTTTTTGTGAATATCCCATGATTTTGTGGGATATTATTGGATATGCCTCTTTAAGGGAATATGTTACCCTTTAAATAGGCTTTATTTAGGATTTTGGGTAGAGTAGTCTCCAAGAACTCTAACAGAAATTGAATTCTTCTTACTGAATCCATAAAATTTTGATGTCTACAAATGCCCCCTACTTCAAGACTTGTCGGAGTGTAAACTTGATGAAACTCAAAGACGAGTCTTGAAGTAATTTCTATTTTTGCGATTTTGTGACTTCAGATTTGCAGATCCGACTTGTGAGAGAAGAGATGAAGGGTAGATTTGGACCCACTGGGCGTGTCAGAATTTATAGACAATAAAATTCGAGTATTACAATGTCTATGAATCCTCTAATTCACCTTTTCAAATATAAATTTAAAGAACTTCGAGCTTGATTTTGAATGTTGTTGAACTTGATCTTGACTTGTACTTGAATTCAAGAGCTTTTGAGTTTGTTCTTGAATTAGACTAGCGACGGAAATTCTGTCGCTACTTCCATCGCTAGAGATATATATTTATGGTGGGCAAATCTAGCGCCAATTTTCAGCTAAGGATTTGAGATTACGCCTTGAAGTCGCTACATTAGATGTTAATTTACTTTTGGATTTTTCAGCTACACAATTGTAATTCCGTAGCTAATTCGTCGCTAATTAGCGATGAAAATCGGTTCGTCGCTAAACGTTGGTTTTTTTGTAGTATCATGGAGGTTTGTTTGAAGGATTGAAGTAGACATCAATGATACCATGACAGTATATAGATATGTCATGATGGTATCATGGAGGTCCCAGTAAAGATTAGAGCAAACATCAATGTTTCCTCTAATAGTATATACAACAGCAACAACAGCAGCAACAGCAACAACAGCAACAACAACAACAACATCAACAACTGTAACAACAACAGAAACAGCAGCAACAACAACAACAACAGCAACAACCTTTGTTTGATATTGTACCTTGACTAACTTTCAAATGATATTCTTTTTCAAGCCACAACTTCAAATCTTTTTTAGTGCATGTGGAATGATCTCTTTTGTACTCACATAATGCTTTGCGTATTTGATCTGTCATTATTGATTTTGTGACACCTTTTAAATGAGAAGCCATTGTTGGATATGGTTTAAAGAAATTTCTTATATTGCTTATATAGTTTATTCTCTCACCATCATACATTGAATGTTTTGAGTAAAAATATAATGAATAATATTTGATTATTAAGAAACAATGAACATTACAATGATTTACTAATTGCAATGAATAAACAAAGAATATTACATAAATCATTTAATAAAAATTTCATTACAATGAATCATACATCATACATTGTACTTTATATATATAATGAATTTATATTTGATTATTAAAAAACAATGAACATTACAATAAATAAACAATGGACATTACAATGAATCATTTAATAAAGAAAAGTCACTATAATGAATTATACATCATACATTGTATATGATGAATTATTTTTTATATCAATTCAATAAATATGATATATAAATTAATACATACACTGTACTTTATATATAATGAATTTATATTTGGTTATTAAGAAACAATGAACATTACAATGATTTATTAATTTCTATGAATAAACAATGAACATTATAATGAATCATTTAATAAAAAAAGTCATTACAATAAATCAAACATCATACATTGTTATTTATGTATAATGAATTTATATTTTATATTATTTTAATAAATGTGATACATAAATTAGTAAGATACAATTATTTTGATGTAATTAAAATCAATCTTTATTGAATTTTGAAAACACTCTTTAAATTAATAAATATTAATTTGTCGATAAAATAATATCTCTATAAAATAATAATATTTCATGATCTCGATAATATTAATTTAGAAATATCTTACTATATTTACGGACCTGGAACCAACAATGCAATATAATGGAGATCTCAAGCTGAGTTATAAGGTGAATCGCTATATTGGATGCTATTCTGGCAAAAGTAACTAAGGTTCACTTTTTCCTCTTTATCCTTGAGTAAGGGTGGCAGTCGGATCGAAAATGCCGGTTCCGGCACCGGTTTCGATTTCGGTAGCCGTGTCCGGTAAGCCCGATTTAAGTCCGATATCAGCACTTACCGGTTCGTTGACCGGTGCGGAAGGGGGTTGTTTAATCGGTTGTCCGGTCTGGTTCCGATCCGATTGATCGGTTAAACGGTAAAAAATTTTTTAAAAAAATAAAAACTTATATGACCGTTTTTTAGCCGTTGGGAGCCGTTAGTGGAGGCCCCACCGGCTAGTTCCAGCCCCCCCACCTCATATTTTCCTATAAATACCCACTCTTCCTCCTAATTTTCCCACAAACTCTCAAAAACTATCTATAATATTGTGTATTTTGTTAATTGAAGGAATTTTTTTTGAAGCAAGCTTCAATTGTCATCTCTCAATTCCGGCTTTTTTGTTATATAAGTCTGCTTTTACGCAGACGATCGGTACATTCGTTCCAACTTTCATCTCTTTATTTGTTTAATTACTATTAATTTTTCATTATATTTATATGGTTTGTTTTTATCTTTTTATCTTTCTTTTTTTCATATTAAAATATGAATGCAGGTAAAAAAGGTAGTGGTAAGAAATCACTTTTTAGTCAGGCTAAAAAATTTTGGGGTAAAAAAGATAAGGGTGATAGTAGTAGTAGAGGCGGTGGTGTAGGTAGTTCTAAATCGTTGCCACCTAGATTTAGAATTAATAACGACGATTTTAATCATTTTGATGATACTTCTTTTGAACGTCCTTGTGCTATTGATGTTGCTTCCGGTAATGTAGAAGACCATGAGGCCTTAGATAGATGTTTTGGTAATTATTTTGAAGACGTAGAGGAAGATGTAGAAGAACAAGAGTTAGAAGATACCCCTACCCCTACTAGTCCTGCTATGAAATTACCGGAACAAGATGAAGTAGGAAATTTACCTACATTTACTAGAGTAGGAAAAATAGAACGAAGTAAGAGATCATTAGTTTGAAAATTTATGACCCAAAATAAGGAGAAAACTACTGCAACTTGTAATAAATGTAAGAAAGTGATCAAACATTTGACTGGTGGATCGCAGGGTGGGACAGGAATGCTAACTAGACATTTGAGAACTTGTGTTCCTGAATTTGTTCGTCTAGAAGTTATCGCTAAGGTTAAAAAAGATGGTACACCCTTGCTCGATACTTTGTTCGTCTAGAAGTTATCGCTAAGGTTAAAAAAGATGGTACACCCTTGCTCGATACTAACCAATCTGTCAGAGGTTCTAACATGGTCCAGCATATTTTAGATTATAGTAACCCGGCTGGCCCAAGCACATCACTCACATATAGTCAGGATAGGGATCGTGAAGAATTAGCTAAAATGATTGCGGTTTGTGGTTTACCTTTTAGTTTTGGTGAACATCCCGATTTTATTCATTATATTCGAAAAGTGTATAATCCTGATTTTCGAGGTTTTTCAAGAAAAACAATTAAAGCTGATATTTTTAAATATCAACGTGAACATTGTCATTTTCTTCGTTGCTATTTTTCTTATTTTGATGGTAAAATATCTATCACTTCTTATATGGGTGTAAGTCCTAATGGTAATGATTATTTTACTATTACTACTCATTGGATTGATCAAGACTGGAACATGCAAAAAAGAATTATAGGCTATAAATATGTTGAAGAGAGAAAAACTGGTAGTTATGTTGCTTCTTTGACAGGAGAGATTTTTTACGTTATTTTGATCTTTGTGATATGATAATGGGTGTCATATTAGATAATGCTTCTGCTAATTAAAAGCTATTGATTTTTTAAAATTCAGACTTTGTCCAATTGATGAGGATGTTTTTCATGTTAAGTGTAACGCACATATTTATAATTTAATAGTGATGGATGGTATTAATGTATTTGGTGATTCTTGTGTTAGAATTCGAGCGGCTTATGCATAGGTTTTTTAAGCTAAAATAAGGTCTAGAATTAGATAATTTGAAAAAACTTGTACTTTATTTGAAATGTCATTTAGAAAAATTCCAAAAGAAGTGACTACTAGATGAAATTCTTTATTTGAAATGCTTATTGTTGCTATTGATTATCGTGCGCCTTTACAAATGCTTTATAATAAACATCATTCGCATCGGAGCTTTAAAATCACCGACGAGGATTGGAAAGAATGCGAAAACTTATTAAATTTTTGAGAATTTTTTATAGTGCTACAAATATTATATTTGGTCAATATTATCCTACTATTTCTTCAGCTTTAGTAAATGTTTGTGTTATTTCATCTGAATTTGTTAAATATAAAGATCGTGAACATTTTAAAGTTGCGGTTACATATATGATTGAAAAATTTAGAAAATATTTTTCCCTATTCCTCAATTATTTTTGACTTCTACTTTGTTCAACCCATCGAACAAAGAACATGGTGTTAAAAAAATGATTGAAAAGATTTATAAAAATTTAGAAATTACAAATGATGAAGTTCCATCTGTTGAATCGTGTAAATATAGTATATTAACTAAAGCTAGATATTTGTATGACATTTATAGAGAGAAGCTACTAAATGATGAACCATTTGAACCTCGAGGTCGTGGGCTAGATTTAATGATTTTGATGAAATTATGGATGAAGAACTTGGTCTTGATTCTTCTAACAATAATGATTTTGATCAATATATTAATCAGGCACGGAAAAATATTAGGGATGAAAATGGAGATCCTCAACTTTTAACTTGGTGGAAGAACCGGACAGAATAATTTTCATATCTTTCAAGGGTGGTTCGGGATGTGCTAGCTATGCAAGCATCTTCAGTAGCTTCGGAGCAAGCTTTCAGCGCAGGGAGATTTTTCATTGGAGACCATAGATATTCGTTAGCAAAAGATAGTTTGAAAATATCAGTGTTGTTCAGAGATTGGATCAACGCCGAACGAAGGAATGCTGGACTACCAAATTTATCGCATCAAGCTGAAATAGAAATAGATGAAGCACTTGGAGAAAATAGTGATGATGGCATGGAAGCAATGGATGAAGAAAACCAAATACAAATTCCGGATCATGTTTCCAAGGAATTGATAGATAACTTACGAAAAGCATACTTTGAAAATTATAGATATTAGTATAATAATCGAGACTTAATTGAAATAGAACCCTTCCAAGAAGGTGACTGTTAGATTAGGTGCTCTTCTAATATTTGTAATACATGTACTTCTTTATTGATTTGAATAAAATTATAGGCTATTCGCCTTCATTTTCTTTTTAAATTTGTCTTTTATTTAAACTTTAAGAATTAAAAAAAATAATTAAACTTTAACTTATAAATTTAAATTTAAACTTTAAAGATGAAAATTTAAATTTAAACTTTAAAGTTGAAAATTTAAATTTAAACTTGAAAGTTGAAAATTTACATTTTAACTTTAAAAAAAATCAAAGTTTTCAAAGTTGAAAATTTAAACGTAAACTTTAAATTTGAAAAGATGTTTTAAACGTAAAAGATGTTTTAAAACTTAATAAAATTTGAAAACTAATTTAAATTCAAACAAAAAAACAATTATTAAAAAAATAATTTTTATTTTATTTTGAATTTAAATTATAAATTAAAATTTTAAAAATAAAAATAAAAATTGGGCGGAGCCGAAATCCAGTTCGGACAAAGAGTATTTTTTCAGGTTGCCCGGTCCGGTAGGCCCGTTTTCGGACCAACTCCGATCACCGTCCACCGGTGACGGTCCGAAAACACGGACCGCCCGTTCCGACAGGTCCGGTCCGTTGCCGGTCCTATCCTTGAGTACCCTTATACCTATCCAACCTATTTCATGACTTCATGTGTTATAATTTTTCATTATTAATTATTGAGACACATACAATTGACTCCAAATCTAACAAGAATTCTGTAGACGATGTCTCAGCAATTAGTCTCCTAATGTAATCGTATAACGACTAGGCAATTAGTCCCTTATGTAACTGTATCTCTACCCTTGTGTGTACCTATAAATACAAGGCTGCTTGTACTCCAATGAATGTAAATAAATAATACTCCCTCTGTTTCAAAAAGAATGACCTACTTTCCTTTTTAATTCGTTTAAAAAAGAATGACCCTTTCCTTTTTTGGCAACACTTTAATTTCAACTTTCCACATGACATGTTTAACACCACAAGATTTAAAGGCATTTTGGTACATTTGCCATAACTTTAATTTAGGACCACAAGATTCAAAAGTCTTCTTTATTTTCTTAAACTCCGTGTCAAGTCAAACTAGGTCATTCTTTTTTAAACGAAGGGAGTATATCAATATAATTGTGTAGCTACTGTTGCTTATATTTGAACTAACATGGTATCAAACGCCAACCCAACCTCTTCTGTAATTTCTGCTACTTCTCAATCTTCAGAAACTCCCATCTCTTTTTCTCCTTCAACACTCAACTACGTTGATCACTTCAAATCCATCAAACTTTTAACTAAAAATTACTTATTTTGGCAAACACAACTGTTGCCCTTTCTTCGCGACCAAAACCTCTATGGAAGCCATCCCTGCCCTCCGCCCTTAATTTCTGTCGAAGGTACAACTACCAAAGGTACTACTGCTGAAGGTACACCCACTTCCACCCACAATCCAGCATATACACAATGGATACTGTCGCGATCCCTATTTTCATAAGGCTCAACTTCAGGGCTCAAATAAAATCAATTAATAATTATTTAAAACATTTAGAGTCGCCACCTAATTTTAAAAAAACTAGAAAACCAATTAATTAAATTAAAGAAAAATAATCTGCGAAACCAATTAGATTCTAGGTAAGAGTTCAGGTTATTCCAAAGGGAGGTGTTAGGCACCATTCGAAATCCACAAAGGTGGGTCCCGACTAAACTCATTTTTTCAATTGAGGAGGAGACAAAATAACTTTAACAAATATAACAAATATAAAATATACACAATGAATAAAGTAAAACAAGAATAACGAAGACGACCTAATATTTGTCATCGTTAAACAAAATGATTCTTGAATGTGAATTCGAGTGTCTTTTTTGAGAAAAAGCTCAATGTACCTGTATTGGTAAAAATGTTAGTAATGAATAAAAATGTTAGAAGGCCTTGGAAATCGATGAAAATTTCTTCATCAGCCAAGTATTGAAACTTGGGTAAAGGCGATAATCAAACAATTGAATTTAAAAATAAAATTCGTCTTTTATAATGAGAAGGCCTCGAAAATTCGACGAAGAAATTTTATCATTGGCTAAGTCTATTAATACTTGAAATAAAATAATTGAATTTAAAATAAAATTTGTCTTTTATAATGAGAAGACCTCAAAAATCCGACAGAGAGATTTTATCATTAGCCAAGTATATTAATTATTTGATAACCAATTAAGCAAAACAGAGAGATAAAATAAAATAGTCCCAAAAGGAAAATTGACATAGTGACACAGTAAATATCAACAAATCACTAAAATATGCAACAATGTGCCATTAAGATTAAAACTAACCAAAAATAGTAACATGACATAGATTATTATCAAGGTGGGAGCAAGTTAGTAATACCAAAACAAAGAAACCATTCTCAAAATAAAATTCAAAGTCATAACTTTTCAACATAGTTCATCGGAAAAAAAAATAAATTCAAGTGACTTGAAATAGTTCAACAGAAACAACAAACCATTACTTTTTAGCAAATCAACAACACCTAAAAATATACACATAAATATAAACATAATATAAAAAGGAACAGGGTCACCGTAGTTGACTATTTTCCGATCAGATCTGGTTGTTTTCATCTCTGTTGGAGCGGTTGGGCTTTGCCGGAGTTGATAGGTTTCGTCGGAGATCGTCACCCATTGTATTGTTGTTGCTGGTTCGGTGGTGTTATGGTTGTTCCGGCGTCATAAGTTCACCGGAAAAACGAGAAGAGGAGAATAAACGGAGTTGTTTGGTCGTTCACCGGAGTTGGTGTTGTTGTTTGTTGGTTCCAGTGGTGGTGAACAGTAGGGGTTTATGGGTTTTCTGGTGGTTATGGTTGTGATGTTGTTCGCTGGTTTCACTGGAATCGGACTCATTATGGTCAAATCTGGTTTTCCAGAGAAAACGGAGAAGACAAAGGAGCTGCCGGTTGTTTTTTGTGTTGTTGGTGGAGGTCAGAGGTGATTCCGGCGGGTGGTGGCAGCTGTTTAAGCCAAAAAATAGAAAGGGAAAGAGTTTAGGATTTTTGCCCAATTTGAAATTTTTTCACTACCGTTAGTTGTGAAGAGAGTGAATTAATTTTATAGATAAAATAAAACCAGAGCAAAACTATGTATATTTAGCTTATACATGAAAAAAATATCTTTTTCGTCTTTTATGAATTAACGGACTGTGATAAAAAAATAAATTAACAAATATATTTAATATCAATAAGAATATGATTTGAGCTTAAAATAAAATTGATTATTTAATAAAACTCAAACAATATTTGTTTATAAAAAAGATTTAGTAAAAAAAAATCAGTGACAGTTAATAATTAAAAATTGTGATAAATTGATAAATATCATAGCATTTTCAAAAAAAAGTATAATTACCAATAACTTATGCTAAATTGAATCAAAATATGTAAAAATTCAATTTTATGCTCTTTAACAAATAAAAAAATAAAAGTGTTTATTTTGAAAATGTCGGTCCAAAATTGGATGTCAACAGATACAACAAGATCAGATGATTTTGAGCCTATTAATTTGATCTCTCTCTGAAGAAACTTTACCCCTAGCCATTATAATGAACAGTTCAAAAGCAGTCTGGGATGCCTTCGCGGCTGCTTTATCGTCTTTATCCAACCCCCGCATCCTTAACCTTCATATGCAACTACAAAACCTGAAGCAAGAAGACCTTATTGTCATTCAGTATTTACACAAGGCTAAACTTATCTCTGATGAATTAGCCGCTGCTGGATGACCTCTTTCTCTCGCGGATCATAATATCTACATCTTCAAGGGATTAAAATCTGAATTTAAGGACCTCGTTGCTACTCTCTCTGGACGTCCCGAACCAGTGACCTTTTCTGAGCTCCACAGTCTTCTCTTGAATCATGAGTTTATCGATAGATCATCGATGTCCACACTATCTTTTTCATCTATTGCCCAACCTGACCATTCCAACACACAAGCACCTTCGGCTAACTGTATCCAACGTAATAACACCTTTGGTCGTCCCTTCAATTCCAATTCCTATAGGGGTCGTGGCAGTTCAAATAGAGGACGGGGGTAGGGAGGGGGTTAGAGGTGGTCTTTCTTATAATTCATGAAACGCTCAACCATGACAGTCTAAAGATTATCGCCAAAAGTGTCAAATTTGCAATAGCACTAACCATTAGGCTTCAAGTTGCTTCCAACGCTACAACCCCAATACGAGCCCTGTCGCTTACTTATCACATCAAACTCCTGTCTTTGTCATGTCGCATTCCATTTTTCTCGCGAAAAGCGAGATTTGATGTGACGACTCTTTTTGGGATGGTTTAAAAGAGAAGAGTCGCCACCTAACTAATTAAGGTGTGTTAGGGCACCATTCTAGACTAATTACGAACTTATTTTAATTTAGTCTACATCACCGAAAATCGAGTAAAGGTTCAGGTTACCTTAAAAGGAAGGTGTTAGGCACCTTTCAAGGTCCACAAATGTGGGTCCCAGTCGAATTAGTATATTACGTGGGAGATTCTATGTGATAAGCAAAAGTCAATTATTTTATTATCTTAATATTAGCTAAGTGTTTAAACTAAAACATGCAACTCAGTTATGATCTAATTAATAATTATTTAAGTGATAAAGTAATAAGAAGCGTAAAAAAGTAAAAACAGAGAATCAGATAAGCGAGAAGATAGAAGGGACACAATTTATATAGCCGAAAGATTCATTTAAATGATAAGCCTAAACTACCCCAAATAATTAAAACACTCAAAATAAAGAAAGGCAAAGCCGATTTAGAAGACTTGGACATGGAGTTAGTTTTATTCTATTCGGATCAGCGTCCTGCTTATTACGGATGACAATGTCATATGTTGCATTATCGGATTCTGCTAGGATCAACTTCCATCATTTCCGTCTATCTACCCACCCCACCTAGTTTAGTTATTAAGCTTAAAGCGCTCTAAAGAAAACAATAAAAACGTTCCCTAAGATGCCTACCCGTCCCAACTTATTGTCAAGAGGCATTGCACTTACTATTTTTGGATTTGGGTCTAGCCAAAAGGAAGCTTAGGTTACCTAATTAGACTCGGAATTTACGTCAAACAAAACAGACAATACTAAGTAATTAGCACATAACGGTTTCAAGTAAGCCTCTAGATTAATTAAAGTTGATTAGGCGATTAACATGCTTAAAAAGACAATTATTCATTTTACATGATTAAGACCTACATGCATGATTTCTAGGCGAGACGTATTCATCAAGGTGCTAGAAATTTAATTAACGTGCTGAAAATTAATTAACAGTTACTGAAAATTAATTAACAATTGCTGGAAAATAGTTTTTAGGATGCTGGAAATTAATTAACAGTTGGTGGAAAATAATTTTTAGGATGCTGGAAAACAGTTTTTAATATGCTGAAAATTAGTTTAAGATGTTGAAAGTTAATTAAATAGGCTGAAAATTAATTAACAAGTGCTGGAAATTTGTTTCAAATGCTGAAAATTATTTAAACATGCTGAAAATTAATTTAAGATGCTGAAAGTCAATTAAAATGTGCTGAAAAATAAACTTAAATGCTGAAAATAACTTATATGTGCTGAAAATTAACTCAAGAGTGCTGAAAAATAAATGTAAGTGCTGAAAATCAATTTAAATGTGCTGGAAAATAAACTTGAATGTTGAACATTAACTTTTATATGCTGAAAATACTTTAAATGCTGAAAATAGTTTAATATGCGAAAAATTAATTTAAATATGTCGAAAATTAATTAATAATCCTAAAGCATAAAGAACACTTTAGGAGGGAAAAAAATATTTAGCATGTTTCAAAATCAATGCGAAATAATAGTTTTAAATTGATAATAAAACTAAGTGGAATACGTATAAAATAGTAGATTTTGCAATAAGGCTAATGGACAAAGTACTTTTCTATTTGAATAAAAATTGCTCAAAGCTTAGCATTTTTTCAGAAAAACCCAAGTCATACTATTAGAATAACTCCATAATAATTAATCCACACATAACAAAGAGAACCAAAATTAAAACAAGGATGGACAAGATAGTATTAATGTGAGAAAAATATAGAAATTGTATTAACTGGATGCATAGCCATCAGATAATTCCAAAATAAACGCCATTTTTATGACAATATCGCAATTAACCTTAAAGTGGTCCCATGAGAGCCGCTTTCTTTCTTATATAATAAAACATAGCAGAAGAAATTAATATCATGAGACTCTAAGGGTATGATCCTAAAGTGACATGCAGGCACAAATCTGTCCATACTTATTAACAAGGTCCCTAATTCATTATCTCTACTAAGATGGTAGCACATACACCAATTTACATATTTAGTCAAAATAAGAAACAAGATGTATTGCTAGGCACATGAGTCAAAGAACTTGAGTAACAAACAATACACGATCCAAAGGCACATAGAGAGTTATATCTATTTAAATACATGAAAATTTAAGCATAAAGAGACGAGAGTACTAAACTTTTTGAAGAGACCAGAATATATGATAGAAAGAGAATCAAAATCAGTTTAAAATACCACTCCACGAACGGAATACCGTGATATAGTAATCGACAGAACCGTCTTCAAACGACCTCAAAACCTATATCTTGAGATCAAGTACACATAAAAGACGTAGCAAAGTATGCTAAAATAATATGACTTGCAACATGTGAGTTGTGTAAGAGGGGAAGAAAGTCGAGCCTCCCTCCATGAGGTAAAGAAAACAATATATAGTGAGAGAATTGGAGAATTAAAAAGGTAGGAGAATTAATGATGGCAAAAAATTTGAATTATGAGAAAAATAAAAGTTCTGTTTTTGGGTAAATTTGAGGGGACTGTGCTATCCAAATTTTGGTAGACTAATGGTAATAAATAAGAATAACTAAGAAAAATTAATAAAATGTAAAAGGAAAGGAAACGGAAGATCAAGATTTATATAAATAAGTTTGAATATTTTGCCTTTGAGAAGGAAATGATGGTGTCGGTTAAAGAAATAATTTTTGGGCTCTTGGTTTATTTATTTAAAGAAAACGAACGTTGGGGTAGATAACAAAACCAAAGGAAAGAAATGATCTGATGAAAATAATTTTGGGAAAAGTAATATTCTTTTCATGAAAGAAAAATAGTGAAGAGGTTATTTTTCAAAATATAAAAGACTTGACAAAATTTGAATTTGAAATTTGGGCTCAATATATATTTGATTCTAAATAAATTCTATTAAAAATATATAACAAGAGTAGTTGTTAAAATACTAAATATAAAAAGATAAAACGATAAAAGAGTAAGTAAATAAAATTCCTTTGCAAGTGAAGATTAATAAAAATAATAATAATAATAATAATAATAATAATAATAATAAGATGCTACTAAAATAATGCGTATAATACATGTTAGCACAATTTTTTTTAAAAAAATGAGTAAAACTAGTGTTTTTGGCCTCAAGATCAAAATAAGCATTCGAATGAAAAAAATAACGAAAAGGATGGACAAAATTGGGTGTCAACATGCCACTCTGCAATGGCTCCCCGACACAGGTGCAACACATCATATTACCCCGGATCTCACCAACTTTCATCAAGTTGACGACTATAAGGGATCAGATCAAGTTCATGTAGGCAATGGCAATGGTCTTCCCATCTACCACACTGGTAATTCTCTCGTCCACACTCCTTCACGATCTTTCTCCCTTAAAAATATTCTTTACGTCCCTTCAATCACTAAACATTTACTATTTGTTCAATGCTTTGCTCGTGATAATGCTGTTTTCTTTGAATTTAACCCTTATCATTTTCTTATTAAGGATCGGGATACCAGGAGACCTTTTCTTTCAGGTCAGAGTGATCGCGGTCTCTACACACTACAATCTTTTTCTTCACCGATTAAATCCCATTCGTCAGTTCTCTACTTGGTCAAGGCTTCACCCTCCTGCTGGCATCTCTGTCTTGGCCATTCGCATCATAGAGTTCTTCAGCAAGTTCTTAGAGAAAATAGTTTACCTTCTTCTAGTTCTAGTTCTAGCTTTAAAAAAATTGGTGAAGCTTGTCGATTAGGCAAATCACGAAAATTATCTCTCCCTTTCAACAACAACAACATACCCAGTGTATTCCCACCAGGTGGGGTCTGGGGAGGGTAAAGTGTATGCAGTTCATACCACTATCTCAGAAAATCATCTCTCCCTTTGAGCATTAATAAAAGTCTTCTATTTTGCAATTATTGTATGTTGATATTTGGGGTCCTCCACCTCTATTTTCTTCTCAAGGACACAAGTATTTACTTGTTTTTGTAGATGATTTCACTAGTTATTCTTGGAGGTATCCGATTGCACTTAAATCTGATGTTCTAACTATATTTCATCAATTTAAAGCTATTGTCGAGCGCCAATTTAATACTACCATTAAAGCCATTCAATCAAATTGGGGTGGGGAATTTCGTTCAATGTCTCCAGTTCTCACTAATCTCGGCATATCTCATCGTGTTTTCTATCCCAATACTCATGAACAACAAGGTAAAGTGGAGAGAAAACATCGACACATTGTTGAAACGGGCTTAAGCCTCCTAGCTCATAGCAAGACCCTGCCCGTTACTGGTAATATGCCTTTGAATCTGCCATTTTCCTCATAAATTGCCTACCCTCAGTTTCTACACAAAGCTTATCTCCATATGAAGTGGTTCATCATTCCAAGCCCGATTACTCCTTTCTCAAAGCATTTTGTTGCTTGTGTTTTTCATACTTACGACCTTACAACAAACACAAGTTTGATTTTAGGAGTAAACCATTGTCTTCCTTGACTATAGTTCTAATCATCTTGGTTATCGTTGTCATGATCGTCCTACCGGCAGAGTTTATATCGCCCGACATGTACGTTTTGATGAAAACAACTTTCCATTTGCTGACACCTCCATTCTCGGCCCTCCTCCACTTTAGCCGTCCCATTCCACCTCATGGGTCTCCTTTCCAGTCATTACACGGTGTTCTCAAATTGTCCCGTCAAGCACGTTCCCATCTCATGTTCCATCTTTATCCACCTCTATTTCTTTACCTTCTCGTACCTCTCAATTGAACACTACTGCCGACTACACCTCAACACTTGCGCCTAGTACATCGCAACCCTCCTCTTCTGCCTTGCCACCAGCCCTTCTATTGGTGGTTGATTGTAGCAAAAATAATTCTTGTTCTATTTTTTTGCAGCCCTCTAGCTCCTCCGCTAGCCACCCTGTCACAACCCCAGTTCAACCTCAACGTACTCACACGATGAGGCTTCGACACATACGACCTTCCACAAATTTAGTCACTGTTTCACATGACTCTCCATATATTCTCTTGTTCCCATTGATGAACCCACTTGCTTTACTGAAGCAAATAAATTTCCAGAATAGCATGCGACAATGGCGTCGGAAATGGATGCATTGCTACGCAATGATACTTGGTCCTTGGTCCCTTATTCCTCCATGGATGTGTTAGGGTACAAATGGGTGTTTAGAATCAAGGGAAATTCATCGGGTGGTATCGAGCGCTACAAAGCTCATCTTGTTGCAAGATAAAGAGTAAAGGAAGACACATTTTTGTACTATGTATCATAAATTAAGAAAGGCACGTGCCATGAGTCGAGTAAATTGTTCTTTGAATCATGTACGTAACTGGAGTTCATGTGTAATGTGTACAAAAAATATAAAGGTTAATCAAGAGAAGGCTAGCTAGTAACATAAATAAAATTGTATATATTGTTTTTGTAATTTGCATGAAGGAACAATTAACTAATCATTTTTTATATGATCACTTTCCATATGTTATCACCCTGATCATCCCTTTTGGTATTTTCATGATCATTTCACGTAGATGCATGAAGATAATTGCTGGAGCAATCAAAAGATTCTTAATGTTGAGTACTACTGAAATTCGGTATTAATCGTTACTGACTATTGCTTTCTGAAAATAATTTTTTATAAATATGTCACGTTTATGTGATGAGGTCTTGAGTTTCTCAATATATATGCAAAGAGGTGTTTAGCTGAATTGAGAACTAAAAGCATTCCCCTTCAATAATACATTCCAGATACATCAATAGACTCTTGGAAAATTGTTACTATTGATTAGTTCATCGTTTTTTGTTTTTTTTTGCATTATTATTAAACCTAAAAATTCGAAACTCTTAACTAGAAAATTAAGACTATGCTTATGTAATCACGTCGGCCAAGTAGAACTTGTAGTAGAAATTTCAAACTGTATCTGTTTATATAATCACTTTGACCAAGGAGAACTTCTGGTAGAAATTTCAAATTTTTTACATTCTTTTATTTTTTCTCTAGTAGTTATAGATATATACTAAATTTGTGGTGGGATGAAAGTTGGTTTACTCCTAATATAAATTATGCAAGGAGTTACTTTTTTCAATTTTGTAATAAAAAAGTCATTTATATTCATCATTTCTCACACAAAGTCACTCACAATATTCAGGTGATATTTTTGACCACTTAACTGATGTAGAAATATTTACAGTTGACAAAATAAAAAAACATTAAAAAATATCTATATATTGAGTATAAGGATATCGAGAACTGCTAGTTTGTACTTATGTCGGGGTGCTTGACTACATAAGCTCTCCATCTGACAATGAAATTGATCGAAAAAGTATAGAGAGAGGAGTAAGGAGCTATATATGGTACACGTCGACATAGAAAGAGCATACGACAAAGTTTCAGGGAAAGTTCTATGAAGAAGCTTAAAGACTAGGGAAGTATTTGTTGCATACAATCAATAGGGTGATTAATGACATGTATGATGAATTCAGAATTTGAGTAAGGACAATGGGAGGAAACTTGGAGCATTTTTCAGTGGTGATGGGATTGTACCATGGATCAATCCTTAGCTCATTTTTATTTGCTTGATGGTAGATGGACGATGAGTGCAGAAAATCTAAGGTGAGGTGTCATGTTGGATGATATTTGTGGATAACATAATTCTAATTGACGAAAGTTAATGCTAAACTGGGGAGGGGGGGAGGGGGGGAGGGGGATTGGAGACAGACCCTAGAGTCTAAAGAATTCAAGTTGAGTAGTACCCTAGACAAAATACTAAGATTGCAAGTTTAGTAACGTACCGTCTAAGGCTAGCGTGGAAGTGAGACTTGATGTACATGTAATCCTAATGACAGAAAGGAAGTTTCAAGTATATCTTGGGTCTAACATTCAAAGAAAATAGGGAGATCATTAACAATGATGTCACACACCCTATTGATATAGGGTGGATGGAATGGAGGTTCACGTCTAGATTATTATGTGATAATAAGCTAAGGTGACACTAAAACTTAAAGGCAAGTTCTATAGGCCAACTATGTTTTATGAGGTGGAATGTTGGCCAGTCAGTAGCTCTCACATTCAGAAGATTAAACTTACAGAGATGAGAATGTTGCAGTGGATATGTCAACATACTAGGAGAGACTGGATTTGGAGATATCCGGAGGAAGGTAAGAGTGGGCCTCGGTTGAGGACAAGATATAGCAGGAAGCGAGAGTGAGATGGTTCGGACATTCACAGATGCCCCAGAGATGTGGAAGAGAAGTATAGGTAGATATAGTTTCTTATAATCGTTCGATTTCAGTTACTATCTATTGTCTCTCGTATTTTGAGTATCATGACACTATTTTTGGTCGCAGTTATTATTGTCTTGATTTTAGTATGTATTTTGATATGGTTTCGATTGTTTCATTTTTTTAATATGCTTTTTCGTTGAATCGAGGGGCTAAATAGGGGTAAGGTCCGAGTAAAATCACCTTCACTTGACCCCGCCACTTGTCACTTGTGGAATTAAAATGGGGTTGAGTATTTTAGGAGTAAATAATATAAATATAATATAGTAATAATAGAATACCGAATGTCGTTTTATCAATATATTAATTGGTGTTTCGGATCCTAGCTCGGGTCATTTGAAAAATTGGGAACAGACAAAAATGCGTTAAATGCCAGAAAGTGAGGAGAACAAATAGACAAGAGGCTTTCCAAATAGTAATAAAGTAATACAGTCCACACTAGTAGAGACAAATTGCTTAGGGTTTCTTTTTCAAAAAGGAAGTCTCCAGACTATCTAGGGTTTTGAAAAGTATCAGGGTTTTGTTTGTTGTAAAGAGGAAGGTAAGGTCTCTTCTCTCAGACGATGAGTGGATACTACGTGGTTACGGCTCACAAGCCAACGGCGGTTACACATTCATGTGCTGGATATTTCACTTCTCCGAAAGAGCTAAATCTCATCATTGCGTATGACTTTTTTTAAAATTTCCTTACCTCCACCTGTGTTTTGAGTAGCATTTTTGTGGCAAATATACCTGTCTTAACCCCTTTCTTCTTTTTTTGATTTTTAGGAAATCTACTCGAATCGAGATTCATTTAGTCACTACCGATGGTTTACAGGTAATTCTTCTTTTTTTTTTTTTTTTTTTTTAAAAAAAGAAAAGTTACATCTTGTCTCTTAAGTTTTTTAAGTTGTAATATTTCGACGGTGTCGTATCCAATATTGGAAACTTTTAGTAAGAAGAAAAAAATGTAAAAAATACACATAAACTATCTCATTTTTTATTTTTTTTAGTTTCATACTTGAACTAGTGCTAGTGTGAACTATTACCCAATGGTTATCGAAGCACACCTAGACTATCTCAGTTTTTTGAGTTTCATACCTGAACTAGTGCAATTGTAAACTATCATCCAAGGGTTATCGAAACACACCTACACCCTAACTAGACCAATTGATTGTCCACAAATTTTATTATTATTAGTTTTTATATTTTAAAAAATATCTTTTCCAATTGATTTCTTTAATTAAAATCCTAAACTCTCCCCTTCCAAGCCGGAGATATCGGATGTCATGATGGGAGAATAAATTAATCTATTCGGTGATAATTTTTAACCTAATATTAATTTATTCAACTTTGCCACGATGGAATTGTTTTTCCATGTGAAAGAATGTTTAAACAAAATAGAGAGTGTACTACACACTCCATCTGATATTAGCCTATGTGTGTCTCGCTAACTATTGAGAGATAGTTCACGTAGGAAACTCACACTACCAATAGTTTATAACTCTAAAAATTGAGATAATTTAGCTGTGTTTTTTACCGTCAACTTAAACAAAAAAGAAAATGATACACTCCTTCAAGTTCAACGAGATAATTTAGGTGTGTTTTTGACCGTTATCTCCCTACATTTGATATCTATTCTAGTCATAAAATTGTACGTATATTTGAAGTTAATATTTTTCTTAGTTGGCATTTGGACATGCGATTTCATCTCGTGATCTGAAATTATGATACGAAATCAACGTTTGGACATGCGATTTCATCGCATGATTTCAAATCATAAGATGAAATCCCAAATTCTCCAAAAAGCTTAATTTAGAAATTTCATATCATAATTTGGAATTTTTCAAATACAAAAATTGACCCACAAGTTTATATTTTGTAATAAAAAATCCCACCATTTTATCTACCAACCATTTATTTCATATGTAAATAAAATTTATAGTTGATATTATTACATGCATGCTAAACGTGAGGAGATTGTACGTACTATGTGGGAGGATTATATTAAAGAGTAGTACACTATAATTCATTTTCAATTTTACCTTTTTATTGAACTAAAGTTCGATCAATAGATGATGTATTTTTGTTAGAATAACTTTGTGATAGTGTTTTATACTTGTATGATGAATTTTTGCTTATTTGGTAAGATTGTATAAAGAATTGGGGCAAGTTTGATAGTTTTCACAATTTATGATATTTTTTTTATGTTTATGAGAAAACATACAACTTAAAAAGTCCAAATTGTATGTCCAAACAAAACTTCAAATTCATCTCAAATGATTTCATATCATGATTTCAAATCACGATTTCATCTCACATAACCAAACGGGTCCTTAGGAATTGTGTCCTGGATTCAAAAAACACTGTGACATTATAATTTTTAAGGTTCACAGTGCTTATCAATTTCTTCTTTTAAAACACTATGACGATTTCATCTTCTGATTTCTTTGCTCTAGTCACTAATGCATATATTTTCCATATGTTTCATTAACTGTCTGCTAGACTGATAAGTTTATTGTTTGTGTCATCCTCCGCATTGTAAGTTCATAGTTGGTATGGTGCATGCCATAACTGTCTTAATGCCTGTACTGAGGTGCGAAGCCTAAATGAGGGGAAGCCACAATCTTGTGCCACATCTAGTTTTAGGGTTTAAGCATTTCTCAAAATGATCGTTCAGCACACATAGTTATTCTTTTATCGTCATGCTACTATGCAGAATCATGTTACTTGTTTCTTGCAAATCTTGCAAACAGAGCTTGATTTTTTGATTTAGAATTTCAAAATCATGTTGTTGCACCAGCTGAGTATGAGTGGCATGCTCAAAGCTAAGAACATTAATGCAGTTATATGATACCATGTTCTAGATTGTATTATATTTTCACTTCTGTCATAATTGAAAGCTCAGTACTAGGTATATTTATTTATATACTAAATATATGATCGTTGTGTATATGCCTGCAGTCTTTGTTAGATGTGCCGATATATGGGAGAATCGCAACACTTGAGCTTTTTCGTCCTAACGTGAGTTGACATCCTTCGATTGAGTGGCTCATTCATCCTCACGTGTATTGGGCACAACAAAGGTTTTCTTTAGCCATATATGAATTGTTTATATTCCCTGGCAGGGTGCAACACAAGATCTTCTCTTCATCACAACTGAGCGACATGAATGTTGTGTCCTTCAGTGGGATGCGAAGGCTCATAAACTGATCACAAGGTCAGTCTGCATAACTGTATTTGGTCCTTTTGGGTTGCATGCATGAATCTCGGTGTAGTGTACTTCATCTTTGTATCCATTTTCTTGTATTCTTGAAAGTCAATCTGCTTGGCCTGTATAATATCAGTCAGATTTGACCAATAAAAGGTCATTGTTTATTCACGCGAACTTTTACTTTGATTGGCAATTTTTTCACTAACTCAAAACTTCTTTTATATGTAAGATCAAAGGGAGATCTCTCAGGTCAAACAGGCCATCCCACGGATAATGGTCAGGTATTCTTCTTCCCAATGGCCTTAAATATTATTGTAATTTAAATGAACAAACTGATATTATGTTAGTGGATTTCTCATTTCGTCAATGAGATTCTCTGTGTCACGACCCTATTTACCCGTTACCTTTTTTTATTTCTTTTGGTAGATTGGTATAATTGACCCGGACTGCAGATTGATTGGACTGCATCTCTATGATGGACTGTTTATGGTACTGTCTTTACTAGACTTAGATTATCGGCTACTTTGGTATTTGTTTCATAGGGTGTATTGTTAGCTGGATTAGATTTATGTTACCTGGACTTCATTTTCAACAGGTTATTCCCTTTGACGAGGAAGGCAAGCTGAAGGAATCTTTTAGCATCAGGTATCCTCAGATTTACTTTTATACAGTGAAGGGCTTTAAATATTCCTGATGTGACCTCATTGTGTGTATCAACCTACCCACATGTCTCCTGGTAGTGACCGTTTAGGTGAATTATGCTCCTAAGAAGCATGTCCTACTTATTATGTAGTAGGATTGCTTAGTAGTCGTGGCTCTTACTCTGTTTCACCTGGGACATGATGTTGATCATGGGAGCTGTTCTTCTTTGACTGATAATTCATTATTTTGTGGGTTTTGTTAGGCTTGAGCCTCAAGCTTTGGACATGAAATTCTTGTATGGTTGCGAAAAGCCTACAGTTGTTGTTCTATATCAGGTGGGTGATTTTAAATAATGAGTTAGTTATGATGCTTAATCTACCATTTTAATCCGTAACTTATTTTGGTAAATGGATTTTTCATTTTAATGACTTGATTCTGATGCTTGTCAACTGGCAGGGTAACGAAAATGTTCGAAATATCAAAGCATATGAGGTTCCCTTGGAGAATGTCCCTAATTTGCCACAAGGAGAGATTTGGGCTCTGAATTATCTTGATTATGGACCATATTTGCTAATACCAGTATCTCTGCCACTCTGTGGTGTGCTTATTATTGGAGGAAATGTGATTGTTTACTGCAATGCTTCAGCTGTTACGGATACTTGCCGAATTCGATATAACTTACATGTATAGCTTACTTGTTTTCTTTGTGTTCTTATACACCCAACATTCTTCCTCCAGCATATTTCCCTGAATAAATCTCTTAAATCTGTGAATAATTGTTATCAATGAAGCTGTTAAATAAATTATGAATGAGATATTCTTACTAATATTTTATTTGTACATTGAAGTCTATAAGAGCATATGGTCTAGTTGATACTTATCGATAGCTGCTTGGGGGTCAGAATGGGGGCCTTCACCTACTCGTAATTGCTCATGACATGGAGAAGTACGTCTTTTTCTGCACTATGTCTTTTCTAGTTTTGCTGAGTTGCTGTTAATAAATGTTTGTTTGTATCTTTGCTTAGTTGCTGAATAAAATTCTTAATAAGGACGCATTCTTTTCTTTCCAGAGTTACCGGACTCACAATCAATTATTTGGGAGAAACTTCTATTGCATCAACCATTTCATATTTACGCGACCCCGACCCTTTAGTCTATATTGGCTCAAGCTATGGAGATTCACAGGTACTTTAAACTGTTGACTTAAAATTTAAGCTAATGTGAAATTTTATCCTTACGTACGATTGCTCGTTTCATCTTGTGGTTTAAAAGGAATATGTACCTTTTTCTCTATATGTAGCTCTCTGAATTGAATTATAGTTGTGCGTTTTATTTTGGTTAGATAGGTATATTACTATGATATTCATGTTTCAACTTTCGCTATTTCACTAATGTTTTTCAATTCACATTCAGCTGGTAAAGGTCACTCTCCAGCCTGGCGCTGAAAGCTGTTCTTTTGAAGTTCGAAATAGGTATGACAATTTGGGACCAATTGGGGACTTCTGTATTGTTGACCGGGAGGGTCAACGTCTGGTTGTGACTTGCTCTGGAGCCTATAAGGATGGGTCACTTCGTGTTACCCAGAATAAAATTGGAATACATGAACAGGTCTCGTCTTCTAAGTTATTTTCAGTGAATGCTTTATTATGTATTCAAATTGTTGTATAGCTCAATCTATATGCCAATGCTACTTGTAGGCCTCTACGGAGCTAAGAGGGATCAAAGGAATGTGGTCTCTTCGTTCAGTTACTGATGATTCATATGATAAATTCTTGGTCGTTAGTTTCACTAATGAGACACGGTTTTATCAAGTTGAGCTGGATAGTACTTCAAGAGAGGATTTCACTTCTTTAAATAACTTTGAGCTGGTTGAAGCTTCAATAAGGGGTTTCAATTCGGAAGTCCAGACCTTGGTTTGTCATCATGTTATATGTGATCAGTTTGTCCAGGTATGCCTATGTGCAAGATGTAAGTAAATAGGATTATATGTTTTAGTTCTCTCAATCTTCTTGGATTTCTGCTCCTGGGTGGATCGGGACAATATGGAATAATCAGTGATTTACTACTGATGAAGGATTCTGTCAGATAAAGCTTTTTAAGGACTAAACAAATTTGGTCTGTGAAGATAGGCTCTTCTACACTAAGCGGGCAGAATGCCTTATTCTGCCGGTGGTTGCATTTATATGCTTTTCACATCGGCTCTACGATAATATTTGTATCTAATTCCACGTAATGGATGTGTGAAGCACATTGATGATTCGACCAAATTTATGATCCAATAATATTGATCTGATTGGGGATTTATATACTTTAGGGTCAATATGGAATTGGTATGCTCTAACCTTTTCTTTTCGGATTAATGGGTGCGACTTTGCCTGTATGTAATGGGGAGAAGTAGTTCATAAGATCTTTAAAATTTTAAGTAGCCAGCAGTAACTAGGTCAGAGATAATATTAATTGTTGGTTACATTGTGAAACTACCACTTTCTTTCTCTGTATCTAGGATAAAACATTTTTGTCAACCATCTCCGACAAGCATATTTCTGGCTGAAATCTATTAAATAATATCTGTATTTAATGGACTATTGCGCATGAATTGCCATGCAGGTTACTCCAAACTCAGTAAGATTGGTCAATTCTCTCACTCTAGATATGAAATCCGAATGGTCTGCTCCAGGGCCGTTGACTGTTGCAACTGCTAACGCCACTCAGGTTTACCTCTTTCATTTATCCTTGTCTTCATGATAGCTCGAGACGTGCAGCAACCTGGTGATGGTTAACTTTAGAACAAATATTGAATAGCCTTTTATATCATGGTCGTGCAGCTTTTCTGCACAAAGAAAAAGAGATAATGATGGATATTGGTCATTGTTACTTGCTTGTGGTAGTTGTTCACAGAGTCAATGCACAATGATGCATTTTAAAGTTATGTAGTTTCCAGATCTTATTTCTTGGGACATGTGTCTCGTTTTATCTGTTGGTGGTAACTCCTTGCTTTAAAGTGACAACTTTTTGTATGCGTACTGTACCGAAATATACTTGCCCAGATATTACTGGATTTTCATTGCAGTAACCATTACGTCAACTTGAAAAGGAAACTTTACTTTGATTTTCGATAATGCTGATTCTTCAGTTGTGCTCGTACAACTTGTTCATAGTGCAGATTTTTTTTTCAAACTGGAGTTCATCAGTTAATAGTTCTGTATTTTGTCCATTTTAGGTTATGATATGATTCTTTTTTTATTTTTTTTATTTTGGAAAATCCAATTTCCTTGACCATTCTATTTCTCCTTCGTATTGGCGGCCTCCCCATCATATGCTATGTACTTATGCATCAGTAAATTCAGCTCTTGTTTACCTTCTAGTGGTTTATTTTTTTACCATTGAAGGTCTTGTTTCCAACTAGATACTGTCTTTGACCAAAAAATATGGCTGTCTCCACTGAAAATGAATCTCTATTAGGGATCAAGAAACAAGGAGAATAAGTTAAGTGGCAGCGTCACTGTGTTGGTTACAGACACGGAAAGAAGATGATGGAATTTTTAATAAGAACAATTCTACAAAAGTAGTTGGAAATGTCTTTTTTCCCCTTGATTTATATAGTACAGGAGGCTATTAATTGTAAAACAAAAGGATATTAATTAGATTACTCAATTTAGAACCAATTTGTGATTCACCAGGGCATTGTCTAGTTGTTGTGACCATCAACGCCTTTGATGTTTATTGAAAGCTATAGTTTCTTTACCTTTTCATTGGTTTTGAGAACCTTTATTATTTGTAATTCCACTCCTCTACCGTTAAACTCAAGTGTAGTTATTTTTCCCTTTCACAGGTACTGTTGGCTTTTGGGAGTGGCGGCCATAAGAGTCTGTTATGCCTAACAATTGGTGATGGGGTTTTGAATCGAATGGGAAGTGTCACGTTGAGGGGGGGTGTTTCGTGCTTGGACATAAATCCCATTGCTGAGAAAGCAAACTCTAGTGGATTTGCAGCTGTTGGAATGTGGGAAGACAGATGTGTCAGCATATATTCACTTCCTAAGTTGGACTTTAGTGGAAAGGAAAATTTAGGCGGGGTAGATTCAATCCCTCGTTCTGTTCTGATGTGTTCGTTCGACGGGGTATGTATATCTTTTTAGTGTTCTTGTAGGCCCAAACGCCATATTTTGGTCTAACACTTCCTCTTCTTTCTTTTTTTTCCAGAGATCGTATTTATTCTGTGGCCTTGGTGATGGCCATGTCGTTCATTTTGAATTGAACTCGATTACTGGTAAGCTGACAGGCAAGAAAAAAGTTTCTGTTGGGACCCAACCTGTAGCACTTCATACATTCTTGTCTAAAGAAGCTATGCGTGTCTTTGCTGCCTCCGACACTCCTAAGATCATTTACAGCAGTAACAAGGAGGTGCTTTATTGTGATATTCATAATCTTAAAGATGTTAGTCAGATGACCCCGTACAATGTCGAAGATTTTCCAAATAGGTAATTTGTTCCTTTTCCGCTGCTTTTCCAAATACTTTATTGGTTTGATTTGGTTTGGTATTAACTAAGAAAAATCAAACCAAACCTTCCCAATCCGAAATTACATGTACATAAAATAATATTTCTCCATTGTGAACAGCCTTGCAATTGCTAAAGAAGGTCAGTTAAGCATTTGCTCAATTGATGAAAAGCCAAAGCTTCACATCATCCACTCCATCTATCTTAGGGAGTGTGCGCTCCGCATAAGTCATCAAGAACAGTCCCATACTATTGCTGTATGCAGCGTAAAGTATGAGGATGGAGATGTCCCTATCACACGTGTCCGCCTATTTGATGATCAAAAATTTCAGAGGATATCAATTTACAAGCTTGATAGATTTGAGCACGCTTGTTCCATGCTTAGTTGCTTATTTTCTGATGACGGGACTGCTTATTATTGTGTGGGAACTGCTTATGTGAGGCCGAACCAAAAAGAATGTACCAAGGTAAGTCATCTGTAGTTTTGTTTAAGTAAACTTTTTTTGGTAACTAATCATTCTCATTAACAAAAGTGAACATTACATAGCATAGGAAAAGATCAACTGTTGATATAGCCCCCACAATTATCGTAGCTAAGTATCATTTGAAACAAAATGACAATAAACACAATAGCCAGCTCCTAAGTTACACCAACACAAACTAAGTTCTAGCTAGTTTATGATTTAATTCTACCCGACATTTTCTCCAGCAATGGTTGGCATTGTACAATAGACAGCCGCCTCTTTGTGCTTAGGGGAAGCCCTAAGTACCTAAATGGAAGGTCACCTCTACTAAACCCCAACAATGCAAGAAGTTCATGTTCTCTCACTTGACATACCACCAGAATAAATTGAACTTTTATTAAGATTTGCTATCAATCCTGGAGCCTTTGAGAAACTCTGGAACTTGTCAAACAACAATTTAACAGTTAGTGGTTCACCTTTGCAGAATAACATGAGGTCAAATAGGATATGCTTGTAATTCTGCACTTCTAATGTAATGTTACTAACTGCAGGGCCGGATTTTACTTTTACAAGTAATACCTGATAGTAGAAAATTCAATCTAGTTGCACAGATGATAACTGGAGGAGCTGTGTACTCATTAAATTTTTTTAATGGGTATCTATTGGCTGCTATCAATGAGAACATCTTATTATTCAAGTGGGATGGCAGAAGCCGAAAATTGCAGCAAGAATGTGAATATCATGGTCGGATTTTGTCCCGTTTTGTTCAAACACGTGGTGATTTTATTATTGTTGGTGATGCCATGAGGTCAATTTCCCTTCTTTATCTCAAGGTACTACTTGTAACTTATGTGGTTTTAATTTATCTTACTTTACTAAGAAAGAGTTACTGAAATTCACTGTAACCTTCATGTTTCTTTTAGCGAGAGGAGGAGAAGAATGTCATAGAGGAGCTAGCCCGTGACTGTAGCATAAATTGGTTGTCAGCCGTTGAGTTCCTAAGTGATACAATTTATCTTGGTGCTAACAACAGCTTAGAATTGTTCACGGTCGCGGCGCGTACTACCTATAATCAATGCGAAATCCTTGAGGCGGAGCATGGTACATACAATCAATGCAAAATCCTTGAGGTGAATGGGCTGTTTCACCTAGGTGAATTTGTTAATAGGTTTCAGCATAGTTCGCTTGCCACATCGCACCAAGATTCTGAAATGTCATTCTACGATTCTGAATGGTGCAAAGATTTTGAAATGTCATCCGTGATATTTGGCACTGTGAATGGTGTTCTCGGGGTCATTGCCTCACTTCCTCCACAGAGATATCACCTTTTAGAGGAGTTGCAGGGAAGCTTGAGGATGATGACAGAGGGTGTGGGAGAATTGAGCCATACAAAGTGGAGGTCGAGCCGCCAGGAGCATAAGAAGTGGAGGTCGAAAAGCCTGGAGCTGAGATTCGTGGATTCCAAAAGATTTGTTGATGGAGATTTGATCGAATCCTTCCTAAATCTTAGCACGAAACAGATGCAAGACATTGCTGAAAGAATGGAAGTTAGAGTTGAGAAATTAAGGAAGATTGTGTTAGAGTTAACTAACTTGTATTAGTTTAGTGTTTCTCTGTTTGATTAGAGGAGGTTTAAGACTTGTTTTGCCTTTTGCCTAAAACTTTTTTTGTGCTGATACACTGTTATGTATGTTTTGTTGAAATTGTGAGTGCCACATTTTCATTTATGTATCTTGGATATATTTGTACAAGTTGTGGCCTATTTCGAGTCAGATTGCAAAGATGAGTAGAAAAATGCGGTCTTACAAAGGGTATTTTGGTAACCTAGTACAACACAAGGTACAAGCTTTTGAGTCCTACAAGTCATAATACTATTAAGTCCAACAAGTACATGGACTGTGAGTCCTAATATGCCCCCCTCAATCTGGACTTAATATTATTCTGTGTAGAGGGTGAGCAGTTCAACTCTATAAAACTACTTAGCTTTGGGTAAAAAATAGTTTATGCAAATAATTAAGCAAAACAATTATAGGGATATTTCACACGTCGATTTAGCTTCAGAATTTTCTTGATGCCAAAAGTACTAAGTACCAACGTGATTTACCTAAAAGTGAATTCCAGTTGACTAATGATGCTTCAAATTGGAGAGATGCACAACTTCTTGGTGTTTCAACTTTCAAGTTCAAGCATGTTCACCACAATGTTTTATCTACTTAAATCTCATGTTCCATAGGATTGTAGATACTGAAGCATACGTCTTAAAGTATTGGTTATTACTCCATGCCGTTTGACTTTAAAGCAGCGAAATTCAATTTAGCTTCATAGATTAGTCAAATGGACTCTCGTAACACGAAACATAACAAGTATAAGTGAACGAAGGGAGTAACTTCAAAGTATAATGTGTCTAGTGTCAAGGTTGAACTCAATAAACTTAAAATCTTGGATCTACAAGTTGTATTATGAAGTAGCTAACCCAAGAAAGCTCGAGAGAAGACATTACACTATGAAGTATGAAGCATGAGATGTAATTTTTTCATGAACGAAATGGTTATTGTGAACTTGTGATAAACAGAAATTTAAAAAGTTGTTTGTGATTACATATTCTTGAAATCCAACAGATATATTAACGCAGATGAAAATAGATTCCTCCTTTTAATCATAAAATGTTACAAGGGATGTAAAAATCATCGTTAATCATGTAGCAAACGACCAAACTTTGACATGTTACCTGTATGTGTTGTCAGAAGCAGAGATGAGAGTGACGGTGAAATTCATTTATAAATATTTGACCGTGATCACAGTTATTATTGTATATTAACTTGAGATCATTCTACCAACTCATAAACTTAATATCCTGAATTCGCCTTTGCATGTCGTTCTTAACATCTTGACCTGCAAATAAACCGTGATGCACGTCCCTCAGCAAAAATGTGCATCAAGAAACTCCATCAAAGAGCGAAAATATGGTGCCTTTACATCAAGTCCGATAGGATTCGCAACTCGCAAGCATCATTTACAGAAATGTCAAATTTGCTAGACAAAGTGCATTATGATACAGGATAACACAATCAAGGGGTAACAACTTTAAAGGTTGACCTCCGAGGTAAAAGCATACAACTATACAAGAATGATTACATTCAAAGACAGACCTGGGTTTCAGAGTTAGAATCACCGGGGAAAAAGATTAATGTTACGTCACCAATCAGTAGAACATGTTACTTCATACAAAAATTGATCCAAAATCAAGCTGCATAAATAAAATGGTCATGTAGTCTTGGGATGGATAAGTTACTGAGGTCGTTGATATATCACTTTCCTTGTCGAGGAGGAAAAGCCTGATACATATCTTTCTCCTTTACTCAGCAATAATCACCATTCTGCAGAAGGAAAGCGAGCAACAGGTACCTTCCATAAGCAAAATATCGTTGTTTCCGGGTACAAGTATCTGTATTTAAACAACAAGAACTTCAACTTTAAGTTCAAGAACAACAAAAAAATTCAACAACTTCAAACACAAGTTCAACAATAATGAACTATCAAAATGAAGTTTTCTACTATTTTCTGGAAAATAGCAAAACCATAAGAAAGGAGATGAAACAGAAATGTAGAATCAAGTCCACCGAATTCACGGTATGTCCTTAAGAAATTTATTCCCCTCAAGTACCCGAGGTTATGGAATCTTTCCTCCCAGAATAAAATGATTCACTTCAGTAGAATAGTGGTACCTCAAATTCTACCAACTTCGAACGCACTCAATGATTTGATGATCACACTTGAGTTTTTCAAGAAGAAGAAGATGTTTTTCTTTCAATAATTTCGTCATTATACCTGAGAAAAAATTCAGGTATTTATAGCCAAAAGGTGGTGCTTCAGAAGAGAAGCAATGGTTCACCAAAAAACGCACTGTTTCAGACCGTCGGGACTACCTGCGCCCGCAGGTGGCCCACCTGCATCCGCAAGTGCCATTTCGGCACAAAACAGAAAGTTTCGATTGACCTGCGTCGGGTCATCTGTGTCCGCAGATGCCGACCTGCGCGCGCAGGTCACGTTCCGTCTTTGAAACAGTGCCTCGAAGGGTCACGTCCCTTCGAGGTGCATTGTAACATACGTCCGCACTTCGTCATGTGCGTCCGCAAATGGAGAATATTATCGGAAACAAATACACATTTGAAACCATTCTTAGTCAGAAGTGAAGTAGAAACCAAGTTCTTTCGCAACTCCGGAACATGAATGACATTGGTTAGTGTCACCACCTTGCCTGATGTCATCTTCAAGCAAACCTTGCCCGTTCCTTAAATTTTTGCTGTTGCGGAGTTCGCCATAAATATTTTCTCATCATCTTGAGCCGGAGCATATGATGCATATAGTTCTTTGTTGGTACACACGTGGCGGGTGGCACCTGAATCAATCCACCATTCTCTAGGATTTCCAACAAGATTGCATTCCGAGAGCATAGCATACAGATTGTCCATTTCATCTTTGGATTCAACCATGTTTGCTTGGTCCTTTTTCTTGCCCTTCTTCAGAGCCCGACAATCAGCCGACTTGTGGCCAGCATTGCCACAGTTAAAGTAATTTCCTTTGAATTTCTTCGTAGGAGGATTGCCTTTTTGTGCTTGTACTTTCTTTCTCTTCTTTGATTTGTTGGGATCTTCTTCCACAATATTTGCTCCATTTATTGTAGAGCTCCCACGAGACCTCTTCTCTGCTGCCTTATTGTCTTCTTCAATCCTTAACCTTACAATGAGGTCTTCAACAAACATCTCCTTACGCTTATGCTTTAAGTAGTTTTTAAAGTCCTTCCACAAAGGTGGTAATTTTTCAATTATCGCAGCTACTTGAAAAGTATCGTTCACAATCAAACCTACAATAAAGGTTAAGTGAACATTAATAACATTCTTAAAATGTTTAACAATGGTATTATATAAAATTATACCTTCTGCAAGGAGGTCATGAATAATGACTTGCAACTCTTGGACTTGGGTAACTACAGCTTTGTTGTCTACCATCTTAAAGTCCAAAAATTTGGCAACAATGAATTTCTTCATTCCGGCGTCCTCTGTTCTGTACTTCTTTTCTAAAGCATCCCAGAGGTCCTTTGAGGTGTTCATCATACTATACACATTATATAGGTCGTCTTGTAGGCCACTCAATATGTAATTCTTACATAGAAAATCCGAGTGCTTCCAAGCTTTAGTTACTACAAAGTGATCCTTTTTCGGAGTTTCTTACGGCAATACTGAAACACTTTCTGTGGTGAACTTTTACAAACTTAGAGTAGTTAGATAAAAAACATCTTCTGCTGCCACCGTTTGAAATCAACACCCGAAAACTTTTCGGGTTTTTCCGCCGGTGCCATGGCAGGTGCAGCATTTGTACGACTTGAAGTAGCAATGTTTGTTGCTGCAACATTCGTCGTTCCATCATTGACTTGAATTTCATTAGTCATTTTTCTGTCACAAAGAGACAACCAATTTAGTATCTTTAATACTAACAACAAAGTTTTAAAACTTTAAACTTGTTTCTAGTTTAACGACGAAGTTTTTATATTCTTCAAATCGTCAATCGAATGATCTTTGACTCATGATGAAGTTTTTATATCTTCAAATCACTATCAAGTTCAGACATAGTAGAAAACCAAATGGTTTTAATCTCCAGAAACCAAAAAATACAGATATAATAAATTTCTTAAGATTGTTGTTTCCGGGTACAAGTATCTGTATTTAAACAACAAGAACTTCAACTTTAAGTTCAAGAACAACAAAGAAGTTCAACAACTTCAAACACAAGTTCAACAATAATGAACTATCAAAATGAAGTTTTCTACTATTTTTTGAAAAATAGCAAAACCATAAGAAAGGAGATGAAACAGAAATGTAGAATCAAGTCCACCGAATTCACGGTGTGTCCTTAAGGAATTTATTCCCCTCAAGTACCCGAGGTTATGGAATCTTTCCTCCCAGGATAAAATGATTCACTTCAGTAGAATAGTGGTACCTCAAATTCTACCGAACTTCGAACGCACTCAATGATTTGATGATCACACTTGAGTTTTTCAAGAAGAAAAAGATGTTTTTCTTTCAATAATTTCGTCATTATACCTGAGGAAAAATTCAGGTATTTATAGCAATGGTTCACCAAAAAACGCACTGTTTCAGACCGTCGGGACCACCTGCATCCGCAGGTGCCTCACGTTTTTCAAATAGGTTTATTCATCATTGCAAGTAAAAGAAGATATTCATTTACTGTTCAGAGTTAGGGTTGTCATGGAAATTCAATTATGAAAAAATATCTAATCCTGCATAATGTTACCTAAAAGAGATATCCTGCTACCTCAAATCTCGTCTTGGTTTTATTGCTTGATACAGTTTACTAAACCTTCCTTTTCTTTTCTTTGACAGTTTATCATTTTTTCGGTTGACAAGGTAAACAGCAGATCCATCATATAGCACACAATGAACATTTTAGGAGAGAAACAGAAAGGGTCACTTGCTGAAGTTAAAGCTTTCTTCAGATGTGGGTAGAAACTAATCGCGTATATGTAAACTTGAGTCACCAAAGGAACGCAAGTATGATATGTTTATCCAGGAATCTATTCAACAGAAATTCAAAAAAAAATGGTTTTGCAGTTGATTACCAGAAAATTATCCCCCTTTCAGTGTTTCCATCAGTCCATGTGGCTACGCTGCTGCGTGGACTGTAAAGGAGTGTGAAGAACTCATAAGCTAAAAAGTTGTCAAAGACAATCTTTTCTTTTGGTGGGATAATTGGGTGGGTAATGGTCCGTCGGATCCCTACTTTCCACATTCTTATAAATTAAAAAAAAAAAATTATTTCTGAGTTTCTAACTAGTTCACAGTGAAATATTGCCCAAGTTATATGACGATCTTCCTCCAAACCCTGTGGAGGATATTTCCAGAATAGAGATCCATGATGACAAAGATAACTTACCAATATGGACACCTAGTCATAATGGTCTCTTTTCTAGTAAATCTGCATGGAGAATTCTCAAGAAAAAGATGGGGAACACTCATAACTGCAAACAAGAGCTGGCGTCCCAAAGTCCCTTCCAAAGTTTCACTCTTTATGACTGGAATGAGAAGGAACTTTCACTCTTTATGACTAGAATGAGAAGGAAGTTTCACTCTATATGGCTAGAACGAGCGAAAAGTCCCTTCCAAAGTTTCACTCTTTATGACTAGAAGGAGAAGTCCCTTCCATAGTGTCACTCTTTATGACTAGAATGATTGCCAAGAAGTTGACAACAGATCATGTCATGCAGAGATTCAGAATCATGGGCCTTAAAGATGCAACTGTTGTTCAATTGGTCACTAAGAAATCATTGACCACTTATTCAGAAAACGATAATTGGCCGATGAAGTGTTGAAATACTCTGGAATTAGTGGTACCAATATTCAACAAAGTAATATTGGAGTTGGTGAAATAAAATGGTGGAGGAGTAAAGCCAAAAACAAGGTTGATTTCCTACTACTTCAGAGAAAATATGAAACATAAATGTAGTACAAGATATGAAGGCACCAGATGTTCAACAAGAAGGGTGATACATCAGGTTATCTATCTTGAGAGATTTCTGGTAACCACTCAGTTTCCCCACACTGAACTGGACAAGCAATGGCACCTGCCACACTTTAAGAGTTTTAAATCAATATTGATGAATGCAGCAAAGGTAATACATGCTGAACAGGTGGTGGAGGCATCTTGAGGAATGATAAGAGGGCAGTGCATACTTGCTTATATTGCTTAATTTGGAAAAATACTAACAATATTGCAGAAGCCAAGGCGAGACTCATTGATCTTCAATGGTGTGAAAACAATGGCTATCACAATGTGATAGTGGAATCTGATTCAATATTGATAATTGAAATAATCAATGGAAGATCAACGTTACTTGGCAAGTCAACTCTACAACCAACAAGATACAAATTACAATCATTGATCATGATCTAGCTTAGCTTTACTTTCCTGATTTGTATTGAATTCGATATTTCATACAAGTTGCAAGTATAAAAGAGTATTCCTCTTACAAAACAATTTTTGCAAGCTAAATTGTTGTTATATGACATTTCACCTGCTGTATTGGAGACAGGTTTATGTCCTATACTCCATGTGTTACTCTTCCTTGATATACACAGGTCTGGTCCATGCCTAACCTTGCACCGTTAGGATGGTGCCTATAAGGAAAAAACATAAAATTTCCCATAAATAATAATCCTATAAAATGTAACGTCTCTTTTGCATTATATCTCATGTATATTCAGCAAGTTCATGTAAGGGTGTAATTTATTTGACAAGGTAAGAATATTTTAGTTCTCTTCTACATATTTTCTCAAATTATGTCCTACTATTTGAAAGATTTTTAAATAAAATTTTACTTGTCCACTATACTAAAAATAGATCTCCGTTTTTTCTTATTCAGTTTGAAAAATCAAAAAAATAATTTATGCTTTTACAATTATTTTACCTTGCGATTCATTAAATACTCTACTTATAATTGTTTTCAATTCATTTTTCAAATGGAAAGTCCCGGTCAGGCATAAGAAAGTGAAACTAGAAAAAGGAAAAGTTTAGAAATAACAAATTTGGCCCTTTAACTAAGACAGTCGTAGCAACAAGTTGCTAATTATCCGAAATAGCAATTTGTTTTTATATTTGAGGACGTCTTTTGATGACGAAATACATATACAAATAGCTGAATATCCTAACAACTTGAGTTTAAAAGGAAAAGAATATCAGCTTCCTTAAGTCAAGTTCAATTGAAGATTAATTGAAGATTGCATTTTCAAATAGGAAATTTTTTTTAATGAATTTCAAAAATATAAGATTTTCTCCCTCATTTTTTGACCCTTCTCTCTTCTATCTCTATCCTCTCTTTCTTTTCATGGTTATCTTTATCTTTTCTTTACGTGTGTGTGTATGTATATATATAAATTATTTTCACATCACATTTCTCTCCCTCTTTGTATTTTATATTTTTACGACTTTTTGTTTTTCATGTTTTTTTTTGTATTTTATTTTTTATATTTTCACATCTCTTACTCTCTTTGTATTTTATATTTTCTCATTTTTTGTTTTTTTGTATCAAACAATACACTTAATATAAATTATTTGTATTTGTATGTCAAATTTATCATTTGTATTTGTATTAAACAAATATCATTTGAATCTGTATGATTAAACACTCTCATCATTCTTTGAAAATACTTATACAAACACATTTATTTGTTATGAAATACATATACAACTGCAAATTCAGGCCTTATTCACATACAAATACATAACTGTTTTTATGACCTCAAATACATATACAACACATAGATCCTTTAAACACTGTCATCACTTTTTGAAATACATAGACAAATTCATTTATTTGTTTTGAAATATGTATACAACTACAAATTTCAGACCTTATTAACATACAAAATACATAACTATTTTTATGACATCAAATATATATACGACAAATCAACACATTAAAAAACACTGTCATCGTTCTTTGAAAATACATATACAAATTCATTTATTTGTTATGAAATATATATACAACTGCAAATTCAGGCTTTATTTATATCAATCTATCTATATTATTATAAAAGCATGAATAACAATGTTGAGTCACCAAAATATCCACTAAAGTTGATTGATTTATTTATCTTTTCAGTTATAAATTCCTCCATCTGAAAACTTTCTAATGGATATAATTGTCATTTTATGTTAGGACTAAACAAAATATTTTTGTATTAAAATAAAATTATTAATTTTTGCTAATTAATAATCTGAATTTGTGTTAGGTTCGGATACTCTCAAACGTGATTTCAGCTTCACGTCCCACAACTATATACTTAGCTCCATACAAATTACACAGACAAAGTCTTTTTAACCACCACACCTCTTGCCAATATATGAAGGGTTTATATAACTCTAAATTTTGGTTTGCATTAACTGTTTTGAAATCTTGGATCTATGGTTAGCCAATCATAATTCATAGAGATCATTAAATTCAAAGAGTTATACTCATGGTTCGGCTTTATTTTTCAAATTTTCTAATACAAATAAATAAGATATTACTTTTTTAATGCAGATTTAGTTGTATGTTCCAAATAACTTAGTTAAGTTAAATAATTTTGTTAATTTTTAGAAATTGAGGATATAAATTATATTCAAAAAAATTATATTTAAATTTTAAATATTATTTGCAATTCTAAATATTATTTGTGAAATATATAGTCAAATATAACTCTAACTTCAAAAAATCAAATTACTCAAATTAGAAATGAGATTATTCGAGAGCAGGTGGGAGTGGGTTCGGTGGAAGACAAGTTGCGGGAAGTGAGGTTGAGATGGTTCTGGCATGTGATGAGGAGGTGCACGGATGCCCAGTACTGATGTGTGAGAGGCTGATTGTGGATGGTTTCAGACGGGGTAGAGGTAGACTGAAGAAATATTGGAAGGAAGTGATTAGGCATGACATGGAGCAGTTACAACTTACGGAGGACATGACCCTTGATAGGAAGGCGTGGAGGACGCGGATTAGGGTAGAGGGTTAGTGGGTAGGAGTGCGTTCTTACTAGTAGGGAGGACTAATCTGCTTGTAGATGTACCTGTAGTCATAGTGTTATGCATGTGTCTTGTAGTTCCTTGTTTGTGGTGTTTTGATGATGTTCGAGATTTTCGGATAGATAGTTCATAGTATCAGTCTTATGTTATCCCACTTTTGTTGTTTGTTTTTTTATTTTTTGTTTTTTGCTTGTTATACTGTCATTTGTCCTGAGCCAGGGGTCTGTCGAAAACAGCCTCTCTACTTCTCTTGAGGTAGTGGTATGGACTGCGTACACTTTACCCTCCCCAGACCCCCACTCTGTGGGAATATACTGGGTACGTCGTTGTTGTTGTTGTAGAAATTCCGAATATATAAATCATATTTAGAAAAAGTACATCCAAATTCTAAATATCTGTTACAAAAAATATAGCATAACCAAAGTTTACCCCCCCTCAAAAAAATAAAAGAAAATAAAAATTATGTAGGTTATGATTATGAGACTTATTATTTTAAATCAACTAATTAAAATCTTAAATTACGATGACAAGTTTAAGAAGGCTGCTTGAATATGATAAAGCTTAACAATTAAGGGTGTGTTTGGTAAGAATGAAAATATTTTTTGAAAAATGTTTTTTGATTTTCATGTTTGGTTGGCTCAAATGTATTTGGAAAATGATTTTCAAAAATACTTATTTTCCTCAAATTTAAGAGAAAGGACGGGATCAAAATCGAGAATTGAATCTCGAGTCGTGATCAAAAGTCGGATCCTAGGTCGGGATCTTCGGTGGAGTGTCAAGTTTGGTGATTGAAATCGACTCTAGAGTCACTATAAAGCCGGATTCATGTCGAGGTTGGATCCCGGGTCCAGGGCTGATTTTGGTTTGGGGTCGTGAGTCGAAGTCAGGTTTTAGAGTTTAGAGTTGGGTCAAGAGTTGAGTCACGAGTCGGGGTACAGATCAGGTCTCATGCCGAGTCATCAAGAATCAGGATATCAAGTCATGTGACAAGTCAGGGTCGAAAGTCAGGTTTTAGGGTTTAGAGTCGAGTCACCAGTTAAGGTACAAATTCGGATCTCGTGCCGGGTCAAGAATCAAGATCTCAGGTCATGTGTCGAGTCAGGGTCGAAAGTCAGGAGTCGGGACACGAATTGAGGTACAGATCTAATATCAGGATCGGGAGTATATTTTGTACCTCATAAAATAAATTCATATTTTTGAGGTGATTGAAGTTGATAGGAGACACCGTGCAACGCACGTTCATAGAGACTAGTTAACATCAAATACATATACAAAATACACACACAACACTACTAAACAACCTTCAACTTTCCCCTTCCCCCATTTTTTTTCCAATGACCTCCACCATCACAAGAACCCATTTCTTTATCCTCTTTTCTTGAGAACCGCCATTAATGTTGAAGCTCCGGGCTTCGACCGAACAGATCTCATTTTCTTTTTCGGTGAAACTCAATCCACCGATCGACGAGCTTTAAATCCACTGAAAACGTCTCCAAATTTGGCGGATAGCAAACTCACGAACTCCGACACACAACCACAACAACCACAAACCATTTATAACCTTTCCACCGAATCAACAGCGGTGTCCTCTGATGACAGCCCCGGTGATGTCCAGATCTGGCCGGAACATAATTGAAATCAAAGAAATTAGATGAAATTGAATGAAGAGTGAAACAAAAATAACATGAGAAATATTGTAGAATTTAAATTCTAAAAAAATAGGAGAAAAATTGGAAAAGTAAGAAAGAGATAAAATAAAAAAAGGAAGAAAATAAATGCTAAGCCGTAAAAAGGGGAGAAGTTATAGACTTAAGTTGGTTAGTCTCTATACTTTTCCCAACTAGAAAATGCTCTCTAAAAAGTACATGCTGGCAAGTTTTTGAGCAACATCTCGAATCTGTGAAAAAATAGTTCATGCAAATTATTAAGCAAAACGACTGATATTTAAATATGGAAGAAAAAAAGACGGGTAGTTTTGTCCTTCAAACATTATGGCTGAAGAAGGCCAAGACATAAAACAACATACAGAGAAGAGGACAATCACGCACCTGCAATTAAATTATGTATAAAGACATTTTTCAGTCAATTTTGCTTCAGAATTTTTTATGCCAAAAGTACCCAGTACCAATGTGAGATACCTAAAAGTGAATTCCAGTTGACTAAATACTAATGATGCTTCAAATTGGAGAGATGCACAACTTATTGGTGTTTCAAGTTCAGGCGGCATGTTCACCACAATGTTTTGTCTACTTAAATCACAAGTTCCATACGATTGTATATACTGAAACATACATCTCAATAGTAACCTTCTAACACCACATGATATAGTATATGTTCACTGACTTTAACCATTTTGACTAGTAAAAGTTATATTACAAGAGATCTTGCTTCACTACTTAATACAACATATTTCCTTGCTAATAAACTCATATTCTTGTCAACTAAGGCTATATGGGTAAGCTTCAAGCCTCTCTTCACCTCATAAGGTTCCAGAACAAACATCATGAAGTTTAGGAAATCACTTAAGCATGGTCCTGCTTGAAAAAGTTGATCTTTGGATCAAAGACACTGCAAGATTATGATAATCATAAGCATGTGTGGAGATATTCATGTTAACTAACCACCAAAACATTCAATTTTACCTCATAGCAAGCTTGTAGTTATCTTCTGGTTGGTAAAACCCCAACAGTTTGACTAACCTTTCACTTGTGCTCTGAGAATGTTGTAGACATGGTCAATATATCAATACGAATAGTAGAATTTGAGGAGGGGGACTAATAGAAAGGACGAGAGAGTAGAAAATGAGGGGGCAACATATGAAACTTGTATCTCTGTTCTCTCCAAAACTTGAACCAGAGTGTGGAGGACAATTTTTACCTCCTAGATGAGATTTTTCATAATTCAATAGGTTACTTGTAATAAGAAGTCACTACTCTCTTAACAATGTACAAAAGGAATCATAAAATTTGTTTTCCTTTTTATCATGGCAAAAGATTCTTCTATCTCCTTAAAAATTTTGAGAAGAACAAAAGCAGCTATCACCTCTGTAATAGGAACCATAAAAGCCCCACTCAACTGACCCAACAGCTTCAACATCATCAATTTTCAATACCTTCAAGACCATGCAGGTGTATTTGCCAGTTAATCTGTGCTGATTCATCCAATCACATGTTTGGTCACATTTAATCCTAAGCAAACATCTAAAGAGAATTTCAGGAACAAGGGACTCTGAAACTTACTGGGGCGTTGCCTATGAAAAATGGAGCAAACTTATGTTTTCTCCAAAACTGGAGGAGATCCAAGGTAAGTCCAAATGAGACCCCCAGGTAATGGAGCCGCCTCTCAGGTCGTCTTTCACATAACCAGACAAGCAAAGGAGGAAAATCTGTTGTTGGTGTTACGTTTACTTCGACCAAAGAGAACTGAAAGGAAGGTAGTTTGAATTCAAGAAAAAGTTAAATTCCAGATAGAAATTTTCTGGATTCTTCAACCATCTCACATGCCATATTACAGAAAATGGTCGATCGGAATGCCTAACATAATATATCATGCACTACAATGTCCCTTAAACTTGTGGTCTTAAACATGCCTGTGGAAAATTGGATTCAATATCTACAACATTCTCCATTGTAATGTGGCCATACTTTTTGGCCAATATTTTATTGAAAATCTCATGATAAATGATATATTGAAAATCTCTACCAAGAGTTTCTTTTCTCATGTGGATGAGATTATTTTGTGGTTTCTCTTTAGAACCTCCTCATATAAATAAAGGAGAGTTCTTTCACCTTAAACACACTAATTGGAGAAGATTTTAGTTGTGTTTGTTTTCTTCTTTGTAGAGAGTATTTTGTGAGAGAGTTGTGTTGGAAAACACTTGTGTGAACCCTTCTTTGGAGTGATCTTGTGAGTTTATTCTCTTGGGGTATTTGGAATATTAGAGTATTTGATTACTCTAATTTTGTAATCTCTTTTGAGCTTTTGTACTCTCTTTTGTATCCATTGGTGTTAGTAAATTGCTCCTCCTTTTTGTTGTGGACCTAGGTCAAGTTGACCGAACCATGTTAAATTTGTTTCTCCTTTATTTACTTTCTCAACTTATCTTTATTATCGTCTTTGTTATTGTATTTAGTTGACTGCTTTGTTTGATTCCGCACTATCCGGGATTTAAGATCCTAACATCCATGTTTGGCCATATGACGACAATTGAAATAGTGCTCCGAATTCCTAACAGACTTCCCAACTTGGTCTTGTTAATTGGCTATAAGTGCAGAGCAAAGCAGTACTATCTGGCACACCATGTGTCCTATGCTATAATGCAGGGAGAAAAAGACAAGGCTTTATAATCAGTGCTCTAGAAAACATGAAGCAAGTTACTCGAGCATGGACCAAGTGAGGACACTCCAACGACTATCATATGAGAAGTCACATATTTAATCGTCGTGGCACTACTTGCTTGTCATTCTGCTTAGAGAGTACTGCAATGTCTAAATCAACTGCTCCTACAGAATAGCTGGAAATACATTTGAAGGGCAGATAAACCCGTCCACACAATATTTAGTTTAAGGAGCTATAAGTTGGGCTTCAATAGTCTAAGAAATGGTCATCTGTGCTCACTTCTACTAAGGCTAAAAAGGGAAAGGGTCATTCTTTTTGAAACGTACTAAAAAAGAAAATAGGTCAAACAAATTGAAACATAGAGAGTATGATTTAACACTATTAGAAAGTATGTTTTGCAGTTCTCAAACACCCAAATAATAACAGGAAAGCCCATAATCTAAAGTACGAGTTGCAAAGTTGGATCAAATGAGAATACCTCATCTGCAGTCACATTGACATGAGGAGTCTCCATAGCATCTTCCGACTCTACTCTCTACTTCATATAATTGAGTCAACTGACCCTCAAAGTACCTATTTTGATGAAGTAATTGATTTTTGAAGGCATCAAGCAGATATAAATAATACAAAAGAGAGTGAAAACAAAAGTAAGTTTGTTAGCTCCAATACATTGAGCCCTCAAAGTACCTATTTACAGGGGAAACTGACCCTCAAATTACCTATTTACAGTAGATCAACTTATTGAGCCTAAAAGAAATCTATGTGGGCAAGATATGCAATAACCTACTTCGTGGACGATGGTCGATGCATAGAAGGAAAAAACAGAATAGAGAAGAACTGGATTTTAATTAATATGTATATATTGAATAGATCAGTATGCATAACAAGCAAAGGCCTATAAAATAGATCAATCTTTAACAAATTATAAAAAGCAAATGTGATCAAAGCAGCTGTCAAATCATATGAAAACCAGAAGATGAGAGAATCGTTCTGTAATTTGAAGCTACCTGATTAGGAGTTCAATGACAGCAGAAACATAACCCATCTGCAACACTACATTGAGACATGGTTAGACATGCTAATAAATGTAGGAAATTAACTGATTGGAAATTATCAAAAACCTTCCTCCATGTCTGCTTTTAAACACAAACCTCCATTATCTTAAGATTGGTGTGAAACATTCGCTAATCTTTTCAGCACTAACAAAACGTAAATAATATCTTCTTTCCCGCATGGATGGAATAAATCAACTAACAATAACAATGGGTTCACTGCACCGAGAAATACTTCTGTATTTGGTCAGCTATAAACATTTTGTTGAATGTTGGAGGGCCAAATAGCTGAGTCAAAGGAAAAAATAACATTGTGGCAAAATATAGATTTCAGATATACCCTGCTCAAACAGATATATCCGCATCATAACATGTAATCAAGAACAGTGGAACCCTGGCAGACAAAGTCAAAGAGAGATTTCAGATTTTCAGGACTAGGCATTGTTACATGAATATTGGAATACCTGTAATAGCAAACTATAGAAGTTAGTAAAGCACAAAGTAGGACCACAGAGGAACCCAAGGATGTAGCCTAACGGTCAATGAAGTGGGTGGAGAACCATAAGATCTCAGGTTCAAACCCCAGTGGACACCACCATTGTTATTTTAAACATAAAAAAGTACGATCACAGAGAGGAACAAATATTGAAACCAAAACCAGATTTACCCTGCAGCAACCCCCCCTGCAATTACCAACCCAAGAGCAACAGACTTCCCCTGGCCATGATCATCAAGAAAAGCAATAGTGCTCCAGAGCGTCTTATCCAGGATAGCGTCAAGAAATGTGATCACTGATTTTCCCTATTTCATATTTTTGGATTAATAGCACCTTACAGTAACAGGAAAAAAAAATTAAATTGCGTTGGACAGACAACTGCTATTTATGGTGACCTCGATATTATAAAGTTAGATATTGAATCCATCCATTTAAAGCTAGTAAAAATGGTTCTTTAAAAAATTTACATAGCAATTAAGATTTATCTAATGAAAGCATGGAAGAACAAGTAATCCTTTTCATGAAAGGGAAATGCATGAACCTTAACAGTCAATGATCGAAGCAATGAGGACTTAAGTCTTAACATGCTAGTGAAATAACTTCAAGATACAAAGCCCTGTTCGATTTATCACTAGTACTAGTATGTGGAGCTTTGTTCTATTTATGAGTGGTTGGCCCAACCGAACTGTATGATTCTACAACAAAAGAATTGCACAATTCCGGTAGCTTCTTCAGTCTATATTCGTTATCAACACTTTGGATGGGAAAAACTACTTTGGTGGTTTCATCAAAAATTAAGGAAGAAATAACATTAGAACTTTTATCGCTACTCTCACAAATTTGACTTGTCGACAGTAGAGGGGGAGGGGAACAAAAGCACCAACAACGATTGAGCTTTGAATCAATAAGTTCTATGTTTAGGACAACATCTTATGTATGGTTTTATTAATGACAACACTGTCCTAAGATGTCTATTTAAAAAAAGTAAAAAAAATCACTTAACTTATTAAGAAAAACGAGTGTTCATGCATGAGCGTCTGTCCTCCTATTAACTGCAGATTATCTGATTACTTCGTGATTCTAGTTACTAGTGGTTACAACCAATCCAACAATCTTCCACAATTTATTGATCTTTTCATACAATTTATTTATAGGTAACAGCCAAATAGGAATGTTAAGAACATACTCTTAATTAGAATTGGCATGAATACATGTGCAACACATAGTATAGACAACATTGTTTAATGTAATGATTTATTGGGGTGAAATCACCTGATCATATGAAGTTCTTTGTTCTCTTTAAATCCCATCTTAGTAGGTGCCATACCATAGAGATATCGCCTGCAATGGTCTTCAAAATCTCTGTAATCCTGGTCTATTCCAGTTGCTGACACAGCTTCATCTAAAAATAAAGCTCAGATATATAAAACTAAAAGATTAATAAGTTAAAAGACAATGTGGTTTGTCTTACTTTTCAATACTTACACTCATATGAGACAAAACCGGCTCTGACTCTTTTGACATTGTCAATTCTGAGTGAGAACAGATGCAACCTATAAATTAATTGCTAATTCATTATAGAAAACAAAAAAAATTATAATATTATAATTACAAAGCTTACCTGCTGAGATTCTCAACTTCGCGAAGTTTGATATCATAATAATCCATAGCAACTGCATTAAATATTATAATCAAACCAACTATATTCAACCCATCCCCAGACAGCCTCTCCACTTCTCTCCTGAGTAGTGGTATGAATTGCGTACACTTTACCCTCCTCAGACCCTACTCTGTGGGAATACTGGGTATGTTGTTGTTGTATATTCAACGCATCTTTAAGCTTGTGGTTCCCAATAAAATAAATTAATATGCAATAAAATCATATAAGAAAGGAAAGAGATTTTACTTTAAAAACTCGTGGGTTCCCAATAAAATAAATTAATATGCAATAAACTCATACAAGAAAGAAAGGAAAGAGATTTTACTTTTAAAAAAAAAAAGTGCATTTTAGAACTAAAATTTAAAAAAGGCACATCCACTGGGGTTTGAACCCACAATTAGCCATTTGAGGGAGCTTCAAGGGCTACTTTTTTGTCATTCAACCAACAACACATTTGTTTGTGGGTTTCCATCTGCAAATATTTATACTCTTAATATATTTTTATACATAATTATAGAATTTATGGTAGGAACCCCACCCGCTACCCTAAATTCGCCCCTGCATCCATTTAAATATGGATTAATATGGGTTGGAGAGGCCAAAGTAAGAAGTAAAAGTTACTTTAAAAGAATAGCAAAATAGCATTATTTTTTCTTTAAATCCTATCAGTTGCCCCTTCCCTACCAGTCGCTCCTTCAACCCTGAGAGCTCCATTTTCTTTTCTCTTAAAAAGAACTTCATAAATGGACCTTTACATCTTCCATTCCAATTAAATACTCATCACTGCCAACTCCATTTTTCTCCTCTCTATACAGAAAATTTCATTCACACCCACTAAAATTTCTCACATTCACACTCCCCTGTAAACATCTATTTCCTTCATCGACTTCATCATCCAACTCTTCTACTGGACATACCCATCTCCTCCACCAGAAAATCAGTCAACATCGGAGTCCCTCCATTACACCATCATCATTCCTCTCCATCATCGATCTTGTTAAAGTGAATTTCGAATCTCGTTTTCAGATCTACAATGATGTTTTTCAATTTTTTTCTGAGACTTATGTTCAAAATACATTCAATGTGTAATTTATATTTTCGTATTTATTTTATTATTTTTCTTTTCACTCTTTGTTCAATTTCATTTAATTTTTTCAATTTCAATTATATTCTTCTCCGTATATTTATATCAATGTATAAATTTATTTCAGATTGTTTAATTTTATTTGAATATAAAATAAATTTGTACAATTCAAATGTATTTGTACCAGTGAATTTATGCAATTAAAATATATTTTTGTATCATGCAATTGTATAATTGTATCAGTGACTTTAGTATGATTGAAATATATTTGTTAATGGATTTATGTGTTGTATATATATTTGATGTCAATAAAGCTTGAATTTCTTGTTGTATATGTATTTCATAACAAATAAATAAATTTGTATATGTATTTTAAGAAGTGACGACGGTGTTTTTAATGGATCTATATGTTATATATGTACTTGTAGGCATAAAAACAGTTACGAGATATATATTTGAGAACATAAAAATTGTTTGTATTTGATAAATACATAGCTATATGCAAACGATACATGTATTTCAAACGACACATGTTTATACAACTTGAATCATACAAATATAAATAATACTTATTTATATACAAAGATAAATAATACATTTGTATTAAATGATACATTACATATTTATATATTTTAGAGTATAGACTCAAGAAAATATAATTCATGCATATAATTTTTTTTATACAAATGACAGAATCATACATATTTACAGCTAAACTATCTAAATACAAATAATAAATTTATTTATAATATATAGCTTGATATAAAAAAAAATAATATTCAAAAAATATATAAATTTAACAAACAAAAGAAAGAAAAAATGAGAAACAAAAAGAAAAATAATTAAAAAAATGAGAAAAGAGAGAACAAAAAATATATAATATAAAAATAAAATAAAATACAAAATAGTGTAAAAAAAAAAAGGAAACAGTAAAAAATGAAGGAAAAAAATTGAAAAAGAAAAAAAAAGGAGAGAGAAATAAAAAAAAATTATCATTCAAACTTATTTTGAGTTTTGCAACTCATTAAAAAGCTTTCTATTTTTAGAAATAGAATCTTTAATTAATTGGAACTTGAGTTGTTACCTAAAAATAAGATAATTAATTATATTTAATGATGTGTTTCGCATCAAATACATATACATGTTGTTATTTAAAGTAATTAGCAAAAGGTTGATATATGCTTTTTAATTAATGGCCTAATTTGCTATTTATGAACTTTTTCCTTTAATTTATTATTTATCAATATTAGAATAATAATAAATCTTTTACTTATTTTATTATTATTTTTTCCCTTTTTGAACTTTTCTCAATTTTAACTTCTTTAAAAGGAAGTTAGTTATTAACGTCTGCGTCTCTTTTAGCCGAAAAAAATTTCTCTTCTTTTTCGACTTTTCCTCCTCCTCTTACTGTATATATTAAGATTCCTTTTATCGTACAACTAGAGAACCTAACCGCTCTTCACGCGATCATAAATATATTTTCTTCTGCAAGTTGAAAATAGTAAATTTACAGAAATAATAAAAAAAATACAAATTTACTTTTATTGTTAATAGTAAAATAGAAATATAGATATTAGTCCCTGAATTTAATTTAAAGTACCTGTTAGTTTCTACATTTGGAAAAGATATTTACATTATAAGCATTAAAACAATGGTAAAATTGAGAAAAAAATTAGTACGTTCGTGTGTTCTTTATCATTTTTCAGATTTCATTATTGTTATTTGTTCATACATGAATTTGAAACTACTTATAGAATCAAATGATATTATCTAAAGAGTATTCATTAGTTAAAGTAGTAAATATAAAAAACAAACGATTCAATAATAAGTTATGATGTAAAACTAGTATACGTACCCGTGCGATGCACGGATAATATTAAAATATTACTTCTAATCATTTTATATTGAAATGTCTCTTTCGAACATGTTAAATCATATTACCTTAAAAAAAGATCATCTATCATATTATTTCTCAATGAAATGAGGGGAAATTTTTTTTATCCCCCCCCCACCTAGCCCCTACCCTTACCTCCACCTCCATCTCCACACCCTCAGTTTGTTTGTTTTCAAAAAAAAAAAAAAAAAAAAAAAAGTTCTACACCCCCCCCCCACGCCCATATACACACATCCACCCCAATCCCCACCTCTAACCAAATCTATATTAAAAAAAATAATCATGTAACTAAAAAAATATTTATATTTTATATTTTTCTTTATTATATTATTCACAATTTAAAGATATTAGATTGTTCATAATTCTCCCTCTCTCACCCCTAACCAAATATATGAGTAAAACAATCATGTAATTGCAAAAAAAAACTTTAAATTTTCATATTTTTTAATTATATTATTTACAATTTAAGGATTTCAGATTGTCAAAGACAATTTACATTTTCATTCTACTGTCCCACATCTCTTTCGTTTAAAATTTATAAATAGTAATATGTGTATTATCTAATTACTTCATTATATTCTCAAAATTAGTTTAATTTCTCTACCCCACCCCTCACCCCCACCTCCTATCCCTGATTTACATTTTCTATTGTGCTGCCACTTGGCTTAATCATAGGCTAAAGTTTCTTCCTTTTTTTATTTTTATTATTATTATAAAAAGTTTCTTGAGAATATTAGTGGTGTAAATTTGATTTCAACCCTAAATATCCACAATAGATATGTTTTGTACAATCAAATAGATATTTTAAAAATGTATCATCCTTAAATTAATATTTCATGCTTAAAAAAACTCGATAGAAATTTCTTGCCAATATTTTTTCTTTCAAATTTGACTTGCATTATCTAAATAGATCTCTAATCTTCATAACTTATATCATATCAATTACTAATTAGTTTTATCAATTTGATCTACCTAAATTTGGGATATATACATCTAAATTGGGTGTTTGATCTCTGAAATATCTTATTCTTATTTTATTATTTTTGCTTTAGATTATAAGTCAACCTAACCTTGTTTTTTATAGGGATATTTGGACAGTCTTTGATTGAAAATTCAAATATAAAGATTGATTATTTTTTATTAAAAAAATAAATAAAAATTTCATGAAATTAAGTTGTGTGATCTGGTGGTGTCATAGTTATACAACTCAAACTTTTGACCTCCATTGATATAGTGTTATTCTGTGTAGTAGATATATTCACAGAAAGTGGTGTGTGTTCGAAAAAATATTAATTATCAATAAAATTAAAGTGCAATCTTATTGAGTAGTTGTCTTGACTTCAAACTCATAAAATTAACTCATATTCAAAATTGTGTTCCATTAGCCTACAAAATTTTTAAATTCAAATAATTAATTGAATTTTTTTTAAAGCAACATATAAAATTAAAAGCATTTAAGAATAATTTAAAAGTTGGTGGTGATTGTTACTCTAGTCAAATATTTAATTATTATCTTCATTTAATTATTAAAAAAATTATTTTGGCTCAAATTCAAAAATTACACCGGTTAGTAAGATGTTAGAAATAGAATAAAAATTCATTGAAAAACAATCCCATACTACTATGCATTTGAAAAGATAGGATCTAAGATTCAAATCATATCGTGCATCAAGTACAATGACTATCTAGCTAATCTTACAAAACGAAACAGAACTATACGTAGCGTATGAGTAGAATGTGCTGTAAAAAATTCCAGCTAATCAATAAAATAGTAAGTAAAACAATTATATCAATCTCTACGAAAAAACACCTTAAATACGTTAGTAGATGATAAATAAGAAAACATATTTTCCATCAAAATAAAAGTTATTGATTTATTAGTTGCTTAATTTTTTTGTCTTTGGATATTTCATCTAAATTTCTCACAAAATCGAATTAAATACATGAATCATCACATACATAAAATAAAAGAAAATAAAATAGAACCACATAAAATATTATAAATATTTAATTTAATAAAATTGTAATATATAATATCACACGATTTTGCATCATTATCCTTGCTTGAGGGTATGTTGGTTAACTCAAAGGAACACAAGCAAATGACTCTGCGATGAAGAGCCGTAAGACGGGGCATACCTTTAGTGTTAATGAGGAAATCAATTGTTGCTGCTCGTACTTTATACCGCGATAAATGATGAATACACATTGAAGGAACATTATTGTCTTCTAGCATTACGAAAAGAAATACTTGAAATAATTTGAAGACTAAACGGTTAACACCCATTAAAATACATGCATTGAGCTAGCCAACTTGGCATTAATTAGCCTCATGTGTTTTTACTGCTTGACGTTCCTTTGATCTATTTGCATATCCTCGCCTGTAGTAATTATTTCAGTCGACTATCCTTGGATATTTTCAGTCGAAAATATATAATGCTTGATAATCAACACACAGTAACTGCTTAAATAAAATAGAGTCAACAATAGTTAGCATTAAAAAGCATCAACTTGACTAAAATTCTCAATAAAATGTCATTTTATTTTTCAATTACATAACCAAATGTATTTATTTTTATCAAAAATCAAACGAACAATATCAGAATGAAAAATATTACTTACTTGAATTCGGACATGAATATATTGGGAAAAATAGACTTTCATTCGATCATCACTCATCTACATATAAAAAACAAAAAATGTTAAAACACAAAAAGTTTAAAAAAATGAAGAACATGAAAAATGCAGTAAATAAAGCTAATGAAAGAAAGCTTAACATTACATGTTATTGCAAAGGTATATATAAGAGAGATTAAGAAGTTAGAACTTCATTCCAACTCAAATTTCTTTTAAATTCAAATTCAAATTCAAAATCATATCATTTTGTTATAAAATGATTAGGTTGTTACTCTTTCTTATCCTTATAGTTTGTTAAAACAATATTTATCTTATTATTCATATTTGAATTGAGAAGAATTATTTAAAACTGCGATTTTAATTTTAGTTATACTTATACATATGCATATAAAACTGAAAAGTTCTTGTGAATAATGTCTATTTTTTTATGAATACATATTTTTGTAAATTATTTTTGATCATAAGAAGTAATTTTTAATTCTCTAAATTGAACCGTATTTTTCAAAATTATCCATGATCCCAAATTTAAATTAACCTCAATCAATTTTGTTTGAGTAAGATATACACAAATGACAACATTTACAACATATATTTAAAGTACAGTTTATCTAAAAATTAATAATTTACTATCAATATTCATAGTTTACTCATTTTTCGTTAAAATAAGTTACTATTCACCCATTTCAAATGTAAAAGTCACGGACAAAATTCAAGTTAAATTTGATTTCAAATTTTAAACTTAATCTTTTAATTATCAAGTCAATAGTTGTGTTACAATTCAAAATAGTATTTTCTGGTCCTACTTTTAAGCTAATGAAATTCTTTTGTTTTTCTTCTAAAAGCCTAATATTTTTAAATTCAAATACTTTATCTTTTAATTCAATTTTTTTATTACAATACTATTAAGCTTTGTCCTAAAACTGTCACCTGACTTCTCGATATCTTGCCACTTGGCTAATTATGGTGCTTCGTCCTCTGCTTTATAATGTATATATATAGATAAATTATTATTATTATTATTATTATTATTATTATTATTATTGATAGGTATAATATCCCTATCATGTAAATTGATAGAATAAATATCTAATAATTTTTTTTTTCAAAAATTTTAAGTTTATTTAAAGTTGGATAACTATATAGGAGACAAAAGAGGAGCAAATATTTAGGAGCACTCACAATCAAACAACTAATTTTCAAATAAAGTCAAAAAAAGAAATAAAAGAATGTATTTTGTTGCTACAAATAAGGACTCTGGTTATTTTTTATTTTTTTTTTCCTTTTTGCAAAATCATGAATATGTGAGGTAAGGAGTCTTGTTATTTTTCTTTTTTAATTTACTCTTCTTACCCCTCTCTCTCTCTCTCTTTCTTTTTTCTTTTTTCTTTTTAAAGATAAAAATAAAAACATGCAAAGATAAAATGGATATAGTTATTCTTGTTTTTAATAAATGTGTTTATTTTTCAGAAAAAAGTCAAATAATTTATTTTATAATTTAAATATATTTTTATGAAATTATCTTACTACCACTACTATTACTATATGTGTATTACTACTACTACTATTGTTTTTTTTTTAATTATTATTTATTACAACTACTACTACGTATGCACTACAACTACAACTACAACTACTATTACTACTATTTTTAATTATTATTATTATTATTATTATTATTATTATTATTATTATTATTATTATTATTTTACCACTACTACTTTTTATTTATAGATTATTATTATTGTTATTAATTTATTTAGGACTCTTCAATTATGGTTCCTAACTTTAAGCTAATGAAAATTTTTAATTATTTTTTTTAACTTTTGAAGCTTAGTGTTTTTTCAAATTCAAATATTTTTAATCCTTTAATTCAAATTTTTTATTACAAAACAGTTATAACTTTATCCTAAAACTGCCACATGCCTCTCTATTGTGCTGCCACTTGGCTAATTGTGGTGCTTCTACTTTTGCTTTTATATATATATAGATATTTCTGAAATTTCATTCATGAATTTTGAAATTATTTACAGATCAAATGGCATTATCTAAAGAATATTCGTGTGTTAAAGTAATAAATAAATATTTTATTTTTATTTTTTAAAAATTTTCTATATTTTATTCATTTCCAACAAAAACTTACAATTTGAGATGAGGTAGTTACATTGCCAACACCCTTCTAACTCTATTCTGGGTTGACCAAACTACCTTCTACAATTTGGGAAGAGGTAAATGCATGAGAAGAGGAGTTACAGCCTTAGCAACGTACTGCATATTGTTGAAACTTTCTGAAACTTGTCCGTCCATCTGTTTTTTATTAAATTGTCATAAGTATTAGTTATGATCTCCAAAATTTAATGAACATCATAAAGAAAAGACCAAGTCCGGCTGATGGGTGAAGCTACTAAAGCACATGCTTTACGACTCACCTCACCCTTTTAGAGGCCTCAAATTTTACTCATATTAGAATTATTAAATTTGTATTGAGTATTTTAAGTAAAATATATATCAATTCATTTTAGTTTATGTGATACAATTTTTTTATTAATTTGTTTTAAAAAGAATGTCAGAATTTTATACTCATTTGATTCTCGATATCGAAATGGTATCATATAAATTAGGACAGGAAGAATATTTAGAAATAATTTAAGTTTCTAATTTTTTTGTTAAAGGTTTAAGACCTCTATTTAAACTTTGGCTTTAGGCCACCAAACTTATTGAGCTGCCCCTGAAAAAGACACTTTATAAATCAATAGATCAAAATATTACAATATTATCAAATTCAAAAAACTTAATCGTCATATAGAGAGAGAGAACGAAAAGAATATAAAGACTCCTCCTGGATACTTGCAATCCTTACTCTTTAGCTTTCACAAATGTCTATATATCTTTTTCCAATTTGCATGTCTGTTACGATCTCAAAATCTATTTGAGTAATTATGAAATTACAAAAATTTAAAACATAGGTAGTTCAAAGATTTAAAGCCTTTAAATATTTAGTTGGTGCAAAAAAAGAAAAAAAATTAAAGGACAGAACTTTAACATACCTTAGCGTAGATAATTTTTCACTCCATTAACCTTGAAATAAAGATGGGTCAAATCTTGGTAAGCAGAAAAAAGTTGTTACAAGACAAATGATAAAATTCATATGTTACAAAATCTTTTTAGGAGTATCATTGCTCCATTAATTAGCAATAAATTAATTGATTATGTATAGAATAAATGAAAAAATTAGAGGAGAAAAGCAAAATACAAAATTAAAAAAAAGAGAGAGAAATAAGGAAGTTACATTGCTAACGAGGCACATTATATCAATTTATTGATTGGGTTAAGCCACAAACTATTATATTCATGCAAAAAATGTTCTTTGTTCATTAACTTACAAATCTTGTGCTCCTCTGCCCATATTTTATATCCTTTTTAATTGATTTATTGATTGCAATAAGTTATTGAAGAAGTTACCATTAATTTTTTATTGTTTTCTTTTTAATTCCAACAACAAAGTCATTATTTATGTTTTATCCTATAATTACCCTCTCTAATTGCATATCAAATAAATAATGATGTGGAAGAGAAATTAGATCAAATAAGAGAGAAAAATGTCAAAAAATTCAAAAAAAAGATAAATACTATTGCTGGCTAAAGAGAGGTATCACATTACTTTGCCTATCTCTCCACCCTCACTCAACTTATTTATAAGATATTCAAATTTATATTACTGCATGTTTCCTTGCTCTTCCTTACTTTATTAAAAAAAAACTCTTCCAAGAGGATTCTTAAAAGTAAAAAAAAAGTACTAACAAAAAGAAAAAATGACAAAGCATTAGAAATGAAAAAGTACCTGATTATTGTAAACTGTTAACTATGAAATCAAAGAGAAAGATTGAAGGGAAACAAAGCAACCAAAGAAAATGGAAATGTTCACCCAACAACTTCATAATCGTTATTTATAGATTGGTTAAGCCATAAAGAAAAAGAGTTGAAGAGACATGTCATTTAAGTAGAGAATACAAATAGGTGGAGGATTTTTGAAACCTATGAAATATAATTAGATATAGTAAGTATGATAATATTCTCTAAGTTATTAAACAAATTGATTAATGCAAAGAAGGAAGAAAAAAAATAATCAGAAAAAGCTAAATATGAATGGAGGTCATAGAAAGGTGTCACATCATCTTTTCTATGATCTTCCTTTATATTATATATAGATTTAAGACTCCATAAGTATTAATTTTCGTAATAATTCTTACCATATATTTTAGCATTTCTTAATTTATAACATTTGACATATATTTTAGGAGTCTTTACTTTAAAATATAATAAATATAATTAAATAATAATTTTTTTAAAAAATGAAAAAATATTTGTCTATTGCAGAGTGTTTTAATGAAGGAAAAAAAGTTCAAATCACTTTTCTAAGGATCTTTATACTTTTAATATATTAGAGATAGAGATAGAGATTAGAGATTCACACTTTTAATATATTAGAGATTTATATATATATATATATATATTATAAAAGCATGAATTATTATGTTGAGTGACCAAATTATTTACTAAAAATTATTTGACTTTTATGTTATTATTTCCTCCATCTAAAAATTTACTAATAAATATAATTGTAATTTTATCTTTGGACTAAACAATACCTTTTTCTCTTAGGCCTAAGTTTCTCTCTCTCTATATATATACATATATATATATATATACATTATAAAAGCATGAATTATTATATTGAGTGACCAAAATATTTACTAAAAATTGTTTGACTTTTAAGTTATTATTTCCTCCATCTAAAAATTTACTAATAAATATAATTGTAATTTTATCTTTGGACTAAACAATACCTTTTTCTCTTAGGCCTAAGTTTTTCTTTTCTAAATAAAATTATCCATTCAACACGTGATTCTCAATCCATGTTGGATTCTGACGAGTGGCTTTTGTCAGTCAAGGACTTCGTTTGCTCAAAGAGTACTCTTTTAAGTTTGAATGGGATATAGTGCCCCATATTTGGCATGTATACAGTTTAAACTTCAAAAAAGTAATTAATCATATAGGAGAAATTATTAAGGTTTTGTCCACCGAAAAGATGATATTCTTATAGAATAACAGGCCATTTGATAAGAATAGAGTTATTCATATATTAAATTATGTATAATTTATATGATGTTTATTAGGTAGATATGAAATAAGTTATTTATGTATATAATTAATACAAATTTATGTAATTAATATATATATAAATTATAAAAAAAATTATATATTATTTTATGTAGGATAAAAGATAACTGAAACCCTTCCTTAATCTGATGTGAACTACCAACATTTCAAAAGAAAACCTAAATCAGCCTTATAAATTTTTATTTTAGGGATAAAAACCATAGTGAAGTACAAATACGAAAATAGTGCTCAATTTCTCATATCTGCTGAACTCCCACTAATGGGGACATCTAATCTCTTTTGAAGAGATAAAAGCTCAAAACACTGTCATGAATAATAATGTTGGTTGACCAAACTATCTACTAAAAGTTGATTGATTTATTTGTCCTTTTAAGTTATAAATTTCTCCATCTGAAAATTTACTGATGTGTACAAATCAATGTTTTTAAAAGCGAAGGCGTAAGACGAGACATTTTACCTGCTACAAGGCGAGGCGTAAGACGAGGCATTTTACCTGCTACAAGGCGAGGCGTAAGCCCCGAGGCGATAGGGCGTAAACTCCACGGATACTTTAATTTTTAATATTTTATAAATTAATATAATTAGAAAGTCACATATACAACTAATAGATAAAGTCAACTTTCATATAATAAACTATTATATGTCCTCAAAATAACAAGTTTTTATTTTAAAAAAATAGTACATAATTAATCAACTTCCGCCTTCTCATTACTCGATCAATATATTTACGCACCCATTTATCATATATTGTAATTTAAAAGAGAGCAAAAAAAACAATAACATAAAAGCTCGTCACTATGCGACTTGCAAAGAACTAAAAGAAAAGAAAGGAACTAGGAAGAAGAGAGTATACCCAATACCTTCTTGAGCAGTGGCGACATCGACACCCACTGACAAATACATTTGAAAGTGTGACTTTTAATTTTTTTTTTAACTTTTGATTAGAGTATTTAAGTATTTACCAATCATATATATTAGTATTAAGTTTAAATTAGAGTTTTAATAGGAAAAAATCATTTACTTTGTAAACTTTCTAGGCTTATGCCTAATTTGCGCCTCACGCTTAGGCGAACACCTCAAATTTTGAGGCGTTCGCCTTTCGATACTTTTGTCTCCCAATAATGCCTCGGGGCGTTTTTTCTCATCGGGGCGAGCCTCAAGGCAAGTGCCATAACTGTCTTTTAAAACACTGGTATAAACATAATTTTAACTTAGACTAAACAAAAGATTTTTGAATTAGGACTAAGTTTCTCTTAGCCCCCCACCCCTCTAAAATTAGCTTCCAAAACTTTATCAAATTCTATGTACTCACGTGTTACCCAAACTAATACCCAAAAGGTTTAGGCCATCAAATAACCAAAGTTTAAGGACACTTTTTTCCTCCAAATTATTAAAACTTATGTAGGTTATGATTAGGTGATTTAATTGTTTTAAATCAAATAATTAAAATCCTAAATTATAAAAACATGTTTAAGAAGACTGCTTGAATATGATAAAGCTTAACTCTAAATTACATTAGTTATTAAGGGTGTGTTTTATAAGAAGGAAAATATTTTTCAAAAAATGTTTTTCGATTTTCATGCTAGGTTGACATGAATGTGTTTGGAAAATATATTTCAAATATACTTATATTTCTCAAATTTAAGAAAAATAATGAAATCGGAATCGGGAATTGAATCTAGAGTCAATGTTGAAAGTCGGGTGTTGGTGAAATATTACAAAAATTACAATTGAAAATACAATAAAATGAAGAAAATAGAGTAGAATCTTCTTCTTGGCTGAGGAGTGGATATCTCGCTCTCTTTAAGGAGATGCAAGCCCATTGCAACAAATATTTTCACCAGTCAAACAGTAATCTTCTTGAGTTGTCCCCTCTAGAATTCAACAATCTTCTCACAAAGTACAAATCAACAAACTCTGGACAAGAGTTGAGTTCAATGCTCCACAAAAAAAGAACATTTCCCTCCAACTAAATAAATACTCTTTTTACTAACTTTTGTGAACTCTATATTTTCTTGTACTTGGAAAAATATGCAAGACCACCTCTATTTATAGGTGAGGTATTCATCCTTGTAATGAATAAGAATTAATAAGGATAGTATAGAGGAAAGGTCAATGACCTTTAGGTTACAAGTCATAAAGGTAGAAAGTGAATGAATAAAGAGTTGAAGGTTACGGGAATTTCAAAAAAAAATGGTGTAGCCATCACTAATCATGCAATTGAAGTTAAATGCAGCAAAAGTAACTTCACATTCCACAACCTTAAAAGACCATTAACTCACCAAAACAAATGGAAGTAAACGATTGCACGTAGGGGTTGTCAAACGGCTTGGAGTAAAGTGTTTGCATGCTAAAAATATTACTTAAAAGTACGTCAGTCACCAACTCCTCAAAGAAATAACCACTAACATTATGGCCACTTACTGCCATAGCAATGGGACACTAAAATATACTCCCTCCATTCCAAAATACTTAGCCTTTTTTGACTTGACACACCTATTAAGAAAATACTAATAAGAAGTGTATTTTATAAAATTAACTTTATTAATGATGTTTTAGAACTTTAAATCTAACTATTGTTATTTTTCTTAGTTATTTAATACTCTGATGGTAATATGGGGAAAAAAATACTCTTGATTTGCGAAAATGGACAAGTAATTTAAAACAAACATATTTAGAAAAAAGATCAAGTATTTTAGAACGGAGGGAATATCATATTCCAAAAAAAAGTTAATGACCTTGATCAGTTTGAAAATGATGTTTTATTTTGTCAGATATATCTAATCAACAGTTTGTGTTGTTTGTTTTGTTCATATTAAGGTTTTATAGATTCCTAATCGTTTACTTTCTTATTTTTATCGCATGAACTCCTTCATCCAAGTTCGTTTTGGGACTCCCGTTCTATCCTTGCATCTCTTTGTTGAGTTGGAACTCAACAAGGGAAAAGGACACAAATAGTACTTCGGCTGAAACTATTGATACGAAAATGGCCATTGAATTTTAATTTCATTTTCTAATCATTCGCTGCAGCTTATACAATTTCGATACATATCTTATACAGATATATAATATATCATAAATATACAATTTCTATATGTATCCTATATATATACATATTTTATACAACAAATGATACAAATTTTATGCACATCCTATTAAAAAAAATGCATATTCTATATAACAATGATATAATTTTTACCCATAAATTCGTTGCTCTATTTTATTTTTTTACGAACTGTATCAGTATGATATATGAATTATATCAGTATAGTATATGAACTGTATGTGAACTACCTGGGCCAAAAAGACCTAAATTAGGAAATGGTCATAATATGAAATTTGTGGCTATGAATGTCCAATATGCCAAACTTTGGCCATTTGTTTTTAAAAAAGCCCAACCCATGTCTTTTTTCACTCAAGGGAAAAGGACACAAATAGCACTTCGGCTGAAACTATTGACACGAAAATGACCATTGAATTTTAATTTCATTTTCTAGCCATTAACTGCAGCTTTTATAATACTGATACAATTTTGGTACACATCTTATACAATTTCAATAGATATCTTATACAGATATATAATATATCATAAATATACAATTTCTATATGCATCTTATATATATACATATTTTATACAATAAATGATACAAATTCTATGCACGTCATATTAAAAAAATGTATATTCCATATAACAATGCTACAATTGTTACTCATAAATTCGTTGCTCTATTTTTTTTACGAACTATATCAGTATGGTATATGGATTATATCAGTATAGTATATGAACTATATCTAAACTACCTAGGCCAAGAAAACCCAAATTAGGAAAGGAAAAATTACACAATGTAGATAAAATAACTACATAATTACTTTACACAATTAATGTTTAAAATAATTACATCACATGATTAAAAGTAGTTGAAAAAGTTGTTAATTATGTGGGCCCTTATATACAAATGGAGTAGTGTATATATTGGGTTAATTTAAGTGGAAAAAACTGCACTCTCTCACCTATTGGTTATTTTTTCGGCTAATTAAAATTGAAAAGTAATAGATATATAATTTCGTTTGTATATTGGATTAATTTCAGTTAATATCGTTTGTATATATATAGTAAACTTTATGAAAAACAAACGTTATTATATACATGTAATTGCATATACATATACCTGATGTACAATTATAAATATACATATAGTTATTGTTTGTTTCTACTAGATTTTTTTTAATTGTTTAATTTATATTCCAAATATATAATATGTAATTGTATATAAATTAATACATATACATAATATTATAGTAATGTCATTTGTGTATACATACAATTATTAGTAATTATACATATACATAATATTATAATTATTAGTAATTATACATATACATAATAATTTTTATGAAAAAACAAACGTTATTATATACATGTAATTGCATATATCCTATCAATTTTTGATGTTGCTTTCTCCCGTTTTCTTGATTTTTTCAACGTGTTCTGTCGAAGGAGAATATTGATCTTTTCTCCCTTGTTTAAACGATAGTTTATGGAAGGAGAATATTCTGGGAAGTTATAGATAATTAAGGGAGGAGAATATTGTGGGAAGTCATAAATAATTAAGGGCGTTAATTAATCTCTCTTACCTTTAAAATCGCTACCTTTTTTTTTTTTTTTTTTGTAACTGAATAATGAGGGAAAAAAAACAAGATAGATTTATATATATAGACATTTAAACATTTTTTACTAACTGCCGCCTATAAATTGCAATTATTAAAACTTAGATGAAGGAGTTAGTCAGGAGGGGTCTAAATTTTCTATGAGTGAAATTTTACCGTTAGGAAATAGTCATAATATGAAATTTGTTTGGGCCGACTGGCCTTGAATTTTCAATATGCCAAACTTTGGCCATTTGTTTTTAAAAAGACCAACCCATGTCTTTTTCCCACTCAACAACCAGAAAATTACATGGAATGTCCCCCACAGTGGGTGACTTTGTATTTTTGTCCCTCATATGAAAAGTCTTTAAAGACTAGTCTTTCTTCATTTTTATGTATACAATAAGTATATATTTTCCCCTCTACATCTCAAATGTTTTTACTCTTTCCATGCTCATTTGTCTCTCAACTTTTTTTTTCTCTTTTTTACTGTTACTTCATTTTTATTTTTTCTTGTTTTAATTCATTTGTCTCAACCTTTATTTTATTTTTTTTCATCTTTTTTTTCTCTTTTATTTTTCATTTCTCTGTTTTTAATTCATTGTCTCAACCTTTATTTTTTTTCTTTTCTCAAAGTTTGTTTTTTTTTCTTCATTTCTTTTTTCTCAACTTTTTTTTTTTTTTCTCTTTTTTCTATTTTCTTAAACTTTTTTTTTTTTTTCTCAATCTTTATTTTTTTCCTTCTCTTCTTTCTTTTTTCTCAGCTTCTATTATAGTTTGCTAATGAACAGAAAGTTGGATAATCTGCAAAAAAGATCTTCTTTCTTTGACATCAAAGTAAACTTAAGGGCGTGGCTTGTCGTTTGGAAGCCCTTTGGGATAAGTCTTGCCTCTAAGGAAAGAATTATAGAACATTAACTTGTTGTTGGTAAATTCTTGAACTAAGTCTTGCCTCTAGGGCAGGAGTTATAAAGTATCTCATAAATTAAGACATAATGAAATAGTGTTAACTCTTGCCCATGGGGAGTAATTTGTTTTTTTGGGAGATTCTTGGGCTAAGTCTAGTTCTAGAGGCAAGACTTATAGAGCATTTCATAAATCAAAGACACAATGTGGTAGTGCTAACTTTTGCTCATATGGGCGTATAACTTATTTTTTGAAATTCTTTGGGCTAAGTCTTGCCTCTAAGGAAAGAGTTATAGAACATCTCATAAATCAAGACACAATGTGGTAGTTTCAACTCTTGCCCATGGGACGTAACTTGTTGTTTGAAAGTCCTTGGGCTAAGTCTTGCCTCTAAGGCAAAGTTATAAAGCGTATCATAAATCAAGACTCGATGTGGTAGTGTCAACTCTTGCCCATGGGGCATAACTTGTTGTTTGAAAGTCCTTGGGCTAAGTCTTGTCTCTAAGGCAAGAGCTATAGAATATCTCATAAATAAAAACACAATATGGTAGTCTCAATGTCACGACCCGAACCTAGGCCCTAGCTGTGACGGGCTTCCCGAACCAATGATGGCCCAAGAAGACCCCTTAGCATTATATCATAAGCATAGTCATAATCAAATAAATGCGGAAACTAGACCCATAAAATAAAAGATTTGTAAAGTCCAAAATCTTTGGAATGTAACATCAAAATAATAATTAACTTAGGTCTACGAAGCCTCTAACATTATGAATAGAAATCCTAAGCCGGGACATGGCCCCGGTCGTACCATAAAATCAAAACGAAGTTCTAGGGAAATAAACATAATGCCTTCCGAAAGATAGAGGGCTCACCACTTACGAACAGTTGACCTGCGAATAGTCTACTGCTGAATCGGGTCACGAGCAAAGGCTTCGGAACCTACATCATGAAAAGATGTAGTGTCCGGGGACAGTCAGTACGATGAGTACTGGCATGCAACACAAGAAAAGGGATCCAAACAGTTCATATAATATAATATTAGAAATTTGAAGAGCGTCACGGTATAAGTCCGTCATAAATGAGGTATGAAAGAAAGAACACTTGAAAGTATAAAATAAAACAATCATTTGAAATTCTTAATTCTGAACTATGTAGTTACACCGATATTAAGTAACTCATGGGCAATATGGGTCCAGTACTCCCCAACTGGCGGGGCCTCAGCCCATGTTAGCCGCATGGATTGAGATAACATAGTTGGCCAAATCATAACATAATCATAACTGCATACAACTACTCAAGGCAAGTATACAGTGGTCATCCATATTTCAGGACAAGACCTCCCAACGTCGGCAAACGCGGTTTTCAGTGTTGGTCACAAGGACCACACCTTCTCTGTAAACTACATACTTCTCTTTAAGCCCAATTAAATCATTTTCATTACATTCAGTTATGGAGTCTTTCATTAAGGCATTAACATGCTGGTATCGTCATACCAATAACTTGCAAGTCACCAATATCATGCCAAATAATTTTCATTAAACATATTTTGACTCCAAAACAAACCCGCCTTTAACATCATAAACATAATCATAATTGAAATCCTCATAACAATTTTCAAACCATTTGAATAACATAATAAATTCAATGATATAAAGGACGGGAAAAAACATTTATATTCCTTATGAAGTTTCAAAGCTTTCAAGAGACTAGAATTCATGGCTAAAACATATATCAATAATAGTTCATTAATTTCAAATAACCAATTCAGTCTCAAAACCCAATTAAAGATTAAAAATCCATTCTTAAAGAAAAGGGGAAAAACAGTTATCAAGCTTTTCATAAGTTAAACATTAAACCCAATTTCAAACATCAACAAAATATACATAATAGTAATCTTAATCATATATTGAAATAATAGTTGAAAAAAAGAGTGTTCAAACATGCCTTTTGATGGAGAGAACTTGAATTTTTAGACCTTGAAGCTTGAACCCTAGTTGATTTTTCTCTTTATGTTTAGAGAGAAGATGAAGTATCTTTTTGGGGAAAGAAAATATGTTTCTAGGGTTTGGGAGGTGTTTTAAGCTGAAAAAGTCGGACCTCATCATGGTAAAATGACCAAAATACCCCTAGGACGTCTTAAAAAAAAATCTTGGAATCAGGTCACGGAACCCACCTACGTGTCGTAAGTCATCCCACGGGCCGTGGAATCGTTCCGTAAAAATCAGGAAATTTTCCTAGCTTGCGGAATCTAATTCACGGAAGGGACCTACGGTTCCGTGGGTACTCACCCACGTCACGTACGTCAACCCACGTAATGTAGGTCAACCCACGTCACGTGGGTCAGTCCCGTGAGTCAATATTTTTTTATTTTTTTTAAAAAAAAACCTACATTCATATAAATATATGGGTTCTTGAAGGTTCTAAAATTTTGGGGTGTTATAGTCAACTTCTGCCCATGGGGCGTAACTTATTATTTGAAAGTTCTTGGTCTAAGGCAAGAGTTATAGAGCATCGCATAAATCAAGAAACAATGTGGTAGTGTCAACTCTTGCTCATGGGGCATAACTTGTTGTTTGAAAGTCGTTGGGCTAAGTCTTGCCTCCAAGGCAAGAGTTATAGAGCATCTCATAAATCAAGACACAATGTGGTATTTCCAACTCTTGATCATGGGGCATAACTTGTTGTTTGAAAGTCATTGGGCTAAGTCTTGCCTCTAAGGCAAGAGTTATAGAGCATTTCATAAGTCAAAACATAACGTGGTAGTGTCAACTCTTGCCCATGGAGCATAACTTGCTGTTTGAAAGTCATTTTGCTAAGTCTTGCCTCTAAGGCAAGAGTTATAGAGCATCTCATAAATCAATACACAACGTGGTAGTGTCAACTCTTGCCCATGAGGCATAACTTGTTGTTTGAAAGTCCTTGGGCTAAGTCTTGCCTCTAAGGTAAAGTCATAGAGCATCTCATAAATCAAGACTCAATGTGGTAGTGTCAACTCTTGCCCATGGGGCATAACTTGTTGTTTGAAAGTCCTTGGGCTAAGTCTTGCCTCTAAGGCAAGAGTTATAGAAATCTCATAAATAAAAACACAATATGGTAGTGTCAACTCTTGCCCATGGGGCGTATCTTGTTGTTTGAAAGCCCATGGTCTAAGTCTTGCCTCCAAGGAAAGAGTTATAGAGCATCTCATAAATCAAGACACAATGTGGTAGTGCTAACTCTTGCCCATGGGGCATAACTTGTTGTTTGAAAGTCATTGGGCTAAGTCTTGCCTTTAAGACAACAGTTATAGAGCATTTCATAAGTCAAAACATAATGTGGTAGTGTCAACTCTTGCCCATGGAACACAATTTGTTGTTTGAATGTCCCTAGGTTAAGTCTTGCCTCTAAGGCAAGAGTAATAGAACATCTCATAAATCAAGACACAATGTGGTAGTATCAACTCTTGCCTATGGGACGTGACTTGTTGTTTGAAAGAAATCGAAGAGAAGAAAAGAAAAAACAAAGGTTATGGAAAAATAAAAAATAAAAGAAAATAAAGCTTGATAAAATTTAAAAAATCAAAGAAAATGAAAAAAAAAAAGAAAAAAAGAAAAAAAAAATAGAAGTTGAGAGAAGAAAAGGAAAAAAAAAAAAAAGGTTGAGAAAAATAAAAAAATAATGAAAAAAAGACAAAAGAAAAAAAAAGGTTGAGAAAAAAAAGGAGAAAAGAAAAAAAAAAAAAGAAAAAAAAATAGAAGCTGAAAGATAAATGAGCATGTAGAGTTGTTTGAAAATATTTGATATATAGAGGGACAAATATATATTTGTTCCATACATAAAAAAGAAGGAAGACTAGTTTTGTGAAAATTTTGTTATGAGGGATAAAAAAGCAAAGTCACCCACCATGGGGGCTATTTATGTGTTTACCCGCTAATTATGTAGTTTACCCTACAAAAAGAGTTTACAAATGTGCTCTAAGGCCTCATTTGTTTGCACTTAATGAGGCTCTGAATCTGAATAGTTCAGACTTCAGCCCATTTAGTGCATTTATTTTTTTATGTTTTAAAATGTCTTGATAGGTTTGAATAAATCAGATTTGTGACAGAGTCTAAACCACATTCAGACACTATTTTGATAGGTCTCAACTATCTCTTTTGCAAACAAATTCCATGCTTCTCTATCTTCGGCCAACTTTATCAATGGTTGTCCAAATTATTTGCTCTTAACTGAGTAAGATTTCAAAAATACAAATATTTTGTTTATCTAATTTGTCCGATTCACAATATTTTTGCTTCTTATTTGAATGATTCACTAATCTGCAAATCTTTTTTTTTTTAAATATAAATATGTATCGTTTAAATATTTTTTTGAATTCTTATAAATTATCCAATTATCAATATATGATTATCACTCCTCTTTCTCGTAATTTGCATCATCGATGAGTACATACCTACTGAATATATAATTATATAATTTTTAGATAATTTAATTCATAACTTCATATTTCTTTCCTATTCTGAAATATTTTAAATCAATAATTCTGTATAATTTCAATAGGAAGCTCTAAAGATTTTGGTGATGAAAAGATTATGTATGATTCAAATACAGAGTTTAACGGATTGGTCAATGCAATAACAACTCAACTGAAGATTGACAACACTTCAGTTCAAATTGAAATTAGGTACATAATAAATGATACATGTCCGTCAATGATCATACACAATGATACAAGAGTTCAGGTATATTTGGATCAAAAGAAGAATGTTGCGGATTTCTTCCTTAAATTTCCATTGTACGTAACCATGAAGGATATAACAATGGATACAAAAGAACATAATGATCAAGCCATCGTTTGTGTTGTGAACCAAAGATATAATGAAGAAATTATGGATATGCATCAACTTTACTCAAATGATTTGGTTCGTTTGATTTGATTGACTGCAGAGGAAGAAATGTTTGGAGAAGAACGTGTAAATAAAAGTGAATTCATATTTTATATACAGTTTGTCAAAGTTGTGTATAAATATAATATCTAGTGAAATTTATGTGTATTTAATTCATAAAAAAAGTCTGTACTTTGTTGAGGAAAATTGTGTACGAGACATGTATGAATACTGTATAACAAATGTATATGTGGTAGAAAAGAAAAATATGTATATATGGTAGTAGTATAAAAGTTGCATGTATGTGATTTCAAAAAATAATTTTACACAATTATATATCAAAAATTTGTATGAAACATGTAAGATTTGAATGTTAACTTCTATCCCTTTTTCTGTCATATATGTATAAAAGGTATAGTATATGTCTGTATATTACATGTTATATGTATAATATGTGAATTAATCGTCCAAACATTATTTTTTTTATTGCAGACACGAGTTTCAACTGAATTCGTATATACAGTGATTGATGGTCCCAACATGAAAAAGATTACTGTTCTAATTTCATAGCAATAAAAAGTTTCTCTATACATATACGATATTGATTGATTTAAGTTTAATTAATTAAAAATACAAGGATATCAAATTATATACAAATTTCGTAGACTTCAAAAAAATTTAAATTGAAACCCACTCAAGAAAAAACTTGAAAATGAAAATAGAGCATCAGTTTTACTGGGAGAGATTGTACAAGATATTTATCTTCCTTTTTTAAAAATTGAATATAGATGGAGAGAGAGGGCGGGGGGGGGGGGGGGAAGGGGGGAGGAAGGGGTGTAGGTGGGGAACATGCATTGGAGTTTCAAAATTTTAGCACACTTAATAAATTTTGTTCCTAGTATATTTTTTTTAAATGATAATTGTAAATCTCTAAATTTAAGCCTACAAATCATAACTAAATATTTTTGTATATATATATATTTATGATTTAAAAATATTTTTTTAAAAATAAATTCAATTACAAACGTGTATTACTTGAAAAAGTAAATAATTGTAACTTTTTCAGAAAAGGTAAGAAACGTGTATAAATTAATATAATTTATTGACCAGATGCTACTCATCTAAAAATTATTAACATGGTTATTGAGGAGAGGGGAAAGAGATACACACAAAAAATTAGGAGGGATTTTAATTAAAATATATGCATTAAACAAAACAAAAATTCAATAATTTTTTAAAAATCCATTACAACTTGCAATTAATTCCATAGTTCAATAATCTCTAATCTCTAATCTATATCTATAATATATTAAAAGTGTGAAGATCCTTAGAAAAGTGATTTGAACTTTTTGCCCTTCATCAAAAGACTCTACAATAGACAAAATCGACTTTTTACTTTTTTCCCTCAAATAATTGCTATTTAATTATTATTCTAATTGTTAGAATTTGAAATTAATTAAATATCTATTTGATCTAGGTAAGAAATCATAACATTTAACACTTCTAAATCAATTAGAATTTTTTCTTATATAAACAAGAATTTCTACAATTTTATTTAAGTAATATTTTGAATCAAACCCTAGGTAAACATACGATATCTTGGTCAAGAAACATGCGGCTTCTTCTTAGCTTGGTTAATGCTTCTCAGAAAAATTGGTGATTATGTGCTATACTAGCTGGTATGTGTTCTCTTCTATAAATCTTGATATGATTTTTTATTGAATTGTTGTAGTTTTTTTGTTTTTTTTTTGGGTGCTTTTGTCGATACATATAGCACTATAACTATCATTACTGTACTTAATGCATAATTTGCCAATTATTGCATGAACGGACTGAGGTGGGGGGTGCAAATTCACAAACTTGAGCAAGAAGCATACAATTTTGGAATATGTTAGTGAATCTAACATTTTATTTTGTTTGACCAGGTTTACATGGTTGCTCAATGAATGTGTTTTCTTTAAGAGAAGGAAAGTCTCCTAACTGAGTTAAGAAAAGTGTTAAGATTGTCTAAAGAGGAACATCGAGAACTTCTTGGTAGAGTCAATATATGCTGATGATGTTATCCGAAGAATAAGGTTAGCTTTGTAGCATTCTTCCATGTAATAACTATAGCCTTTACTATAAACTATTCAGTAAAACATACTCATAACTATATTTAAAGATATCTAGAATTTTATATTATCAATCATATCTAGGTCAATTGACCAAAATTATTTAATACATTATGAATATTTTTATAATTTTCTTTGTTATCGTCGTTCAAGATTTCTTTGTTAGATCATGCAAGGAGCCATGTTGTACAATCGCATTATGATTACATCAAGATCTCGAACTCACTGGATGACGCAGATCGCGAGGTTAGTTATGCAATATGTAAAAAAATAGAAATTCTCTTTTCACCTAGGATATGAGATTGATTATTGTGTTATTCACTTATATATCTTTCACATTACTTAATTTTCATTAATTATATATTTAATATCAATATTATCAATAGAATTAAAATATTTTCGAAGTATATTTTTACGTTCCTCTTTTTGTTTTGGGGTAATTGATTTAAAATCTTAAATATACGGAAAGACTCTAAGTTTATGGAAAGTTCCCATGTCGAGTAACATTGTAATAATAATACTTAACCTATTGGGACTTTCAATTTATAGTAAGTTATTTAAATTTAGGTGTTTCTCTTCGTTAGAAAAATATACTCTCTCCATTCCATTTTACTTGACCTTCTTTCTAAATATGTTTGTTTTAAATTAGTTGTCCATTTTTGCAAATCAAGAGTGTTTTATCACTTTTTTCCCATATGAAATAACTAAAGAAAATAATAATAGTTAGATTTAGAGTTTCTAAACATCATTAATAGGGTCAATTTTGTAAAATATACTTCTAATTAATGATTTCTTAATAAATGTGCCAAGTCAAAAAAGGCCAAGTAAAATGGAACGGAGGGAGTAACAAATAATACTCATTAATGGTGTCCTATCCGCTGGCAAATTCCTTGGAGTCCTACCATTCCGACTTCACTTGGAACATAACCCACGTACTTACAGATCTTATAGTCTTTTTTTCCAATTAGAATAGTTGTTACCCTTTTTTAAAATTTGGAGACTCGAAGACATGAGCCGACTATATAACCATTCTAGAGATACTAAAATTCTAATATTTAACACTTCTAAATCAATTAGAATTTTACATTATACAAAGAAGAATTTCTACAAATTTATTTAAATAACATACACTTCTTCTAGCTCTAAATTTCTTTTCTTATTCTGTTTTTGATTTAAGTCGTCTTCTTTCATTCATTATCATATTTTTTTGTGTTTTCTCTTTCAGTTGAAAATTTATGATCGAAAAATTGGACAAAGCAAGCATGTTGATGAATTAGCCAGAAAAATAGGTAAAAAGTGTCTATTTATTAATTTTTTAAATTATCTATTCATTGATATAGATACACGCGCAAAGCGCGTATACTAAACTAGTACTATATTAAAAGTGTGAAGGTCCTTATAAATGTTATTTGAACTTTTTGTCCTTCATTAAAACACCCAGCAATAGACAAAATCGTCTTTTCTATATTTTATTTTTCTTAAATTATTATTTATTGTTTATTTCATTTTAGGATTCAGTTTTGGATTAGAATTTCTTTACCGTCTTTTATTTATTTAGATTTTGATATCACTTTAGGTTTAGGACTATATTATTGGTAATGCCATCGAAGGTTGCAACATCAAATATTTACACGGTTCTTTAATATTATTAATATTAGAAAAGTGAAGTAGATTATTGTGTAGTATTTTCTTTATTTAGATTTGATATCACTTTAATTAGGTTTAGGATTATTTTATTTTTAATGCAGCTGTAGGTTGCAACATATTTACACTTTAATATTAGAAAAGTAGATTATGTAAAATTTGGCTATTTCTAATTAACTTTCTGATTTTTATTTTTTTAAAAGTTTGGGAGTCTTTTTTGTTATGGTTTTCTTTGATTTTTATCATAATTAGAATTACCTTTATTGGTGGAAAAAAGTTTCCATGATGAAAAAAATCTCTGCCATATTGGTTAAACTTTTCTTGGAGGAAAAAATTTGAACTTTTATAAATTGAGCATTCGTTCCTCCCACAAACAATATAGTCGTTAAAAGTTTTGTTTAGGGAGATTATTCTCTCAATATTTTTTTTGTATTCTTAATAAAAGTTTTTCCAATATATAGGTCACTTGACCAGATCATATTTAATATTATGTTTCTTTTATTGTAGTTTTTTTTGTTATCTGATTTATCGCTGTCAAAGTTTATAATTACTAGCTTTCGCATGATGTGTATTTTAATTTCTATACTTTTTAGTTTACGCACATATTCCTAAGGTGTGTTTGGTATGAAGGAAATTATTTTCCTAGAAAATGTTTTCTTGAAAAATAAATAATTTTCTTATTTTCTGGTGTTTGGTTAGTAAGAAGAAAATATTGTCCCAATAACATTTAGGTATAATCTGAAAAAATACAAATGATACCGGACTCGATCTGAGACATCAACTAATATCGACCCAACACGCGACCCGACTCTCGACCCCAACCCGAGATCAAAGTCCCAACCTCGACACCTAACTATCGACTCTTGACCCCGACCAGAGATTTGATTCCAGACCCGAGACCTGGGATCCAAGATCTGACAGCATCACAGGACTCAACTTTCAATCCAAATCCCGACACCAACTCATGGTGTGACTATCGATCCTGACCCCACTTACATAACTTGTGATTCAGGACCCAATTACAACTTTGACTCCAAACACGAGATCTAACCCTGATACTGGACCAAACACTAATCCTAAGATTTAACCACAACCCCAACTCTCAACTCAAACATAACCCCGACTCCCAACCCAAGACCCTATTCTTTACTCGGGACCCGACCCCCGACTCTTTACTCGAGATCCAACTCCTGACCCAGAACATACCCTCAACTCTCGACTATCGACTTTGACTCCTGATTCCTAACTCTAGAACTGACTCCGGACCCTAGACCTGACTCTACCCTAACACTCGACTCAAGATCTGACTCCTGACCCTGATCCCGAGACTCGACCCTTAATCTCGACTCGGGACCCTACTCTGACTCCCGATCTATGGTCCGACCCTTACTCCTAACTCCAACATAGAACCTGACCTTGACTCTCAACTTTGACTCCTGACTCTTGACTCGTGACCCGACTCCTGACCCTAGACCTGACTCAACCCTGACATCCGACTCGAAATTCGATTCCCAACCTAAGTCCCGGGACTTGACCCTCAATCCCAATTCGAGACCCTACTCTGAATCCCGATCTGTGACCCAACCCTAACTTCTAACTCCAAAATAGAACCTGACCTCGACTCTCGACACATTATCTGAGACCCGAGCTCGACCCTAATTTCTGATTCGAGATTCGATTCCCGACCACTCAAGGCCTGATCCTAACTCTTGATGAGGTTGGACCTTGAGTCTGGGTTGATAATCGAAAGTTGGGGTCGGGGCCCAGGAGTCGGGTCTCGGATCGAGGTTAGGGTCAGGGTCTGAGTCAAAGGTCGAGAGTCTGGTCAAGATTGGACCATGATTTATCTGTTTTCCTTGGATCTCGATTTGATGTCGGGTGTTGTTCTCGAATCGAGATTGAGGTCGGGTTGGTTCAAGTCCCGAGCGAGGTCATGAGCTGCGAGTCGAGACTCGAGTCAAGGTTCGAAGTCAGGTCTTGAGTCAAGGTTGGATCCTGGGTCCAGTGTCATGGGTCAGGGTTGACTCAACTTTCAATCCCGATCCTGATACCGACTCATAATCCGAATACCGATTCCCACCTCACTTCCACAACTCTTGATCTGGGACTCAATTTTTACTCTCGAACCAAGATCTGACCCTGGAGATGGACCTAACACTAACCCCGAGATTTAACCACAACCCCAACTAATGTAATACAATAACATTTATATTTTTTAAAAATAAATGTTACATCTATATTTTTTAAAAATAAATGTTACATCTATATTTTTTAAAAATAAATGTTACATCTATCTCAGCGTCAATTGATATACACATAATTCATCCTATTCTCTATTTTATGCACCTTTTCTTTTTATAAACGTAAAACTCACGTGCAACGCACGTACCCTAAACTAGTATATTAAAAGTGTGAAGGGCCTTAGAAATATTTTTTGAACTTTTTGTCCTTCATTAAAAGTCTCCGCTTTAGACAAAATCGTCTTTTCACCTTTTTCCGTTAATTATTATTTTATTAAATTAAGGACTCCTAAAATATATGGGAAGAATCTTAATAAAATAAATATATAGAAAGAAATAAATAGATGAGTCCTAGGAAGAAATTAAAAACCCTAAAATATATGTAAAGCACGACATTGGTAAGAGAAAAAAGGAAAATATTTACCAAAACACACCCGTTTCTTCTACTTTTCTTCCCACACGTCTTCTTCTACTTTTTTTAGCTTTGATTCATCGTCTTCTTGCATTATCATGTTCTTTCCGCTTTTTTTCCCCTTTAAGTTAATAAATTTAAAGATTATATGAGTTATACATAATAGATTATTTTCTTTTGATAATTTCTCGTGTTTTTATTTTCTTTTAGTTGAAAAGTTTAATTGAACAAACAAGCATGTTTCCCCGAATGAAGTAGCTGAAAAACTCAAAGGTTTATCTCGCCGGAAAACTCAAAGGTTTATATCTATCCTTTTTCAACTTTTTTTTTTATTATTGTTTATACATACTCCATGCTTCCAATCTAAGAATATTGAAACTGTCATATATTGATTTCCTTCAAGACAAATTCTTGAATCTAGAAAAAAACTACTTCATAATGGAGTATCCTGCATAATCTTGCCTAAAATATTTATTTTTTCATACATGGACGCAACTTAATGGTCCATCTATTTTAGGGACGTTTCTACTTTGAAGGCCATTGAGGTAATGTTGTGCAGCAATATCTTATGGGGTTTGCCAGTGACATAGGTTGAAGTCCTAAAAAAAAACTACAAATACAGACGCTACACAATTCTCTGCTACCGAAACCTATAAATACACAAACTCTCTGCTACTGACGCATACGGTCTCTCACGCCAATGAACTCTTTGTTGGCCTCAAGTTTATTCTCTTCAAACAATGTTATTTTCTTGATTGTCCTTCTATAATCAATAAGTTAGAAAAAATAGCTTGATATTTCATCTTTTGTTGTGTAATTTATTGAACATGTTCTAGGTATTCAAGGCAATGGAGGTGAGCTTGATTGAAAAGGATGAGTTCGTACTAGTGGAGTCAGGAAGAAAGTTGTCGATGCTACACTTTATTGGGTTGAGCCTTGGTATGAACACTCACTAATTGATCGCTTTCAAATTCAAAGAAATAGGGGCATGGAAAGAAGGTTAGCACCTTTTGCCTAACAAACGGTATTTGAATTTGTTTCTAGCTTAGACTGGCCATCAGGTTCTAAGACTAAGAGGTTTACATTTTATGCAATATTTTTATTTTCATAATTGTTTTATGACATAATAATTGGAAGAGAAAAAGAAAGAAGTTGACAAAATGCCTCTACTAGAATTTAGAACAACAAAATCGTCCACTTTTTTCTTACCCTCTTTCGCTATTTTGATTTTCCATGCTTCGATCCCCTTCATCTTATTTTTTATTTAAGATACAGATTATGATCAATATTGAATTGTGTCCTTGTTTTCTATCCATGCAATATATATATATATATATATATTCAACTGTTTTCTCCTTAAATTATTTAGAACGTCAATGTTTTGTGGCAAAAAAAGAGTACTAAGTTTATAACGGGGTTATTTGTTTCACTATAATAAACACGCCCAACAACGACAAAAAATATTTAAAAGAATTATTCTTGGGTAGAATATTAATTATTTAGTGTAAATAAAGTGGCAGTAAATTTTATTGACTTAAGATGTTTGATATTATCTCTTTTAAAAATATTTATATCCGTTAGTCAACACTATGTTATATTTTCACGGTAATGAAAGTACTGTTTGACTTAAGTTTCTTTTGGCAAAGTTTGACATTTATTTGGAACAAATTTTTAAAAATTGGTATTTGTTTGTAACGTATTTTAACTCCAAAGTTGTTATTTTTTATTTTTTTTGAATTGTAGTATAACATGTTACTTGGATTAGGTAGTAATCGGACAATTTATCCAAGGCCTGGAAGGGATTCAACATTGTATAACTGGCCAACGATTACTACCTGTTTTCGTTTTATGTAGGCGCGTTGCAGCTTGCAATTTAAAATGAGGACTCATTTTTGAGTTTAGATATCCCGACTATTATAATCCCTAATTATGCCGGTAATACATGTATTGTGTTTTTTACTAATAGAAGTAATGCTTGAATGAGATATAGAATTTGAATATTTATATATTTTAATTTTATAATATTAAATTATTCTTGTGTAATTTAGATTGACTCTAGAGAAACGACGCATGACTACTATTTTGAGACTGAGGAAATATTCATTATACTCTCTTTGATACATATTATAAAGTATTTTTAGTTTTTATATTTAATTGCGAAAAAATAAATTTGATTTTTTACAAAATCAAAAAGACATTAATTTTCTTTTATAAATTTCCCCTTATTCAAATAGATGAATTTTTACATAATCATAAAATAATATTAAATATCTATTCTTTAATTAAAGATAATTTCGTTAAATATTTATTTACTTTTAACAGAGTGAATTTTTTGAACGTGTGACTTGCATTGCAGGTAAGCCACAAGTTTACGCAGTTGGATCGCTTATATATACGAATGGGAGCAATAAAGCTGAGGAAATTGAGTGTTTGACATGGCTAGATGAGCAACCATGCAACTCAGTCTTGTACATTACCTTTGGTAATGGTGAAACACTCTCACATGAGCAACTAATTAAACTTGCAATGGGGTTAGAAATGAGTGAGCAGAGATTTTTATGGGTTATTAGATGCCCAAATGACACAACTGTTGTTGCCACATGCTTCAATGTCCACATTTCAAGTAATAATAACCCTCTTGATTATTTACCACAAGGGTTCTTGGAAAGAACCAAAGGGCAAGGTTTGATGGTACCTAATTGGGCCCCACAAACACAGATCCTTAGTCATGGATCGACCGGTGGATTTTTGACTCGGTGTGGATGGAATTGAACTCGACACCGGAGAGCGTGGTCCATGGGGTTCCGCTCATTGCTTGGCCATTATACGTGGAACAAAGAATGAACGTAGTGATGTTGAACGAGGATATTAGAATGACGTTGGGCCAAAATTTAGTGAGAGTTGCTTGGTATGCGGCAACCAAAGTAGTTGGTGAAAATTGTTCTTCCACAAAAGCACTAGCGGAATTGGATTCTAATTTGTGCAACGTCTTACAAAGTTAATTACCTCTCCCGCTTTCATTCTATTTTATGCAACACGTTTGTCATTTTAGGCTGTTTTAATAAGAATGACATATTAGTATGCATGTTTGAAATTTTTTTAATTTAGATTTCTTTTTTGACCTCTAACAAAGTGATTTTTTTTTGTAGTTTTTCAGCCGGTAACCACTTTAAAATCTCATGACTAATTTGAATTGGGGTAGGAAAGTCTCATCTTATGGGTAAAATACTCCCCATGCAAAAAATAATTTCATTTTTTTAAGAGAAAAGTCATCTAAACACCCCTAAACTTGTCATCTCAACTTACTTTAGCACTTTAACTTTACCAATATTTCCTCCCTAATGTTATTTGAAGTGAATTAATATGACCCCTAATGCTGGCGCGGCATAAAAAAAAAAGGAAAAAAAATACAGGCCCGTTTTTTATATTAAAAAAGGTGTCCCACTAATATAATTAAAAAATAAATAAAAAGAAAAATACCCCTTCTTCTTCGAACCCCACCACCCCCACTCTCTTTCTAACTTCACCACCCCTATCCCATGTTTTTTTCTTCATCTGCAAATCTGATACTTCTTTCTCTTTCTTCAAACCCCCCCACCCCTATCTCTACTACACTTCATCAACTTTTTCAAGAAAGAAAAGAATATGGATAAAGAAGTTGCGATTTTGAGACTTTTTTCACAAATTTCATTATTGAGAAGAAAGAGAATCATCATTTCTTCTTCTTTTAAAACTTAATTCAAGGAAAAAAAAATCATTTCTTCTTCTTTTAAAAACCAATTCAATTTTTTTTACAGGTAGAGCAATTTTTAAAATTTTATGATCTTCAATGCTTAATTTTCTTGGAAATAAGATATGATCAATCATTTTTTGCTCTAAAGCCTCTCAATTTTTTTTATTTTTTTTTGAAATTGTTGTGCTTATGGTTCTTTAAATACGATGCAATTGTTGATTTTTTTCGTCAAATTTTTTAATTGTAAATTGATTGAATTTTTATGGTGCGGAAAAGATAGGAGGAAGGTGAATGTAGAAGGAGAAAGGGCGGATTGAAGAAAGAGAAAAAAATGAAAGCTGTGGAGTTGTAGAAGGATAAAGGCGGGAGAGGGGGGGGGGATGGGGTTTGGGAGGGGTGGGTTGAAGAAAAAGAAGGAAGTGGGTTATTTATTTTATTTTTAAAAAAATGATATAGTATACATATTAGTGGGGTTATTTTTTTAAAAAAATAAAAATTTGGGCGTGGCTTTTACTTGGCAATGATATGGTGCTGATATGACAATGATATGGCATGTGTGTAATGCACTTGCCATTGTGAGAGTGTTATTATAATTTTAGGGTGGTGTTTAATTCATTTCAAAGTTTTTAAAGGGATATATAAATGTCCATAAAGTTAAAGTGTTAAAGTAAGTTGAGCGGACAAGTTTAGAGGTGATTTGATGTCTTTTCTCTTTCTTTAATGACAATAGACATGATATGTTTAATATATCACAAGTTCTAATTCTTTCACGTGGCATAAGACTTTTTGTTTTTGCTTCTTAAATTTTTGATTAGTCAAAAATCATATTGTAAAATGAAAGAAATGAAAGTAATGGGGGAAGTAGTTCATTACTAGCTACCACATATATTATGTTCTAATTGGAGTTACAACTTGGTTATACTGTGTCGCTGAAAATTTTAGACATCTGATTTGTGTATGGCGATGATCATATACGTAATAAGTAAAAACCCTTGTCATTTTATGATTATCCGTTAATCTGTTCATATGGAATCGGAGATCATAATTAAGCATTATCAGACCACTTAGAAATTAAATGCGAAGGAATTAATGATCGAGATTCTTTCACCAGGTAGAAAAATCGAAACTCTCTTCAATTTTGAAAATACTTTAACACTATATACAGGTGCAACATACATACCCTAAACTAGTTATACAAAAGTATAGCTACAACTTGCAATAAACAATCTAAAAATTACATATAAGAGAATTTTCACTTTTTTTTTTTCCACAACTTTATAGTCGTTGCTACTAGGCGTTGGGGTCCATTTCAGTACAGGTATTGGGTTCCTTGAGTCCTTCCCCTCCAATATTCAGCCTAAGCGAATTGGGCTAATTTTGACCCAAATCCCACAGCCCAAGCTCTTCACGAAAACACTCAATTGATAAAGGAGCCTTCTAAAATTATTATTATTTTTTAATCCAAATCCAATACATTCCCAATGTCTCTCCATTCCGCCACCATCTCCGCCGTAGATACGCCGCCGACCGCCTACGGCGACGCCAATTCCCCACCAAATTATCACTACTTGCTCATCTTCCACTCCGCTTTTCAAATTCACAAGCTAAATCAACCGAATCCCCGTCAATTTCCACGAATCGAGGGAAACAGAATAAAAATCCCACCTTTTCCCCCTTTCTTCAAATTCGTGGAGTTCCACGCCTTTTCTCCGCATAATCCTTACACCAACCGATACGTCTTGGAAAGATCTGTATGTTGGCATTACTTTTGACCCCGAACGCCGGTGACCGGATTCCGGCGAAGTCGCCGGCGGCTACCCTTAGTCCATCAAACACCTTGTGCCGTTTAATTCCGACCAAAGCGAACTTTTCTTTCTGTAGGATAATGGAATTTGACATCCGGAAGAGCCGGACTAATATCCGCCAGAAAGAAAAGCTTGCTTTCATGGTCGGATTGCATTGGATTCATTGCTTCCTTCCAGGTTTAGATGTTTCTCAATGCTTCCGTATAAAAACCTGTCCCTTTTCCCTCTTCTAATCTCTGTATTTAGGATATGATAATTTCTATTTTAATTTTCTGCTTACTTTCATGTGTTGGTTAATTAAAACGTGTGTGAGTTTAGTTTAACTGCATATTATTAATCATGTATTAGCTCCTTCATGTTTCTTCAATATTCGTCAGCTTGCTTAATTCCTTGAGTTTCCTCTGTTAATTAGTTTATCAGCTTAGTTCATTGCTTGGTTAGTCTAAGTGCATTAAGAATCACGCTTAAGTTTTTGGATTTTTAAGGATCCGTTTGGCCAGGAGTATTTTTTCGCTTTTTTCTGATTTTTTCCACTTTATTTGAAAATCAGCTTTTGGCCATGAAAATCCCAAATTGAAATTTGGAGAAAACCACTCTTTTTCATTTTCATTATATATTTTCCTTTTTCAAATTTTACCCTAATTTTTTTATTTTATTAAAATGGCTTCATTTAAATTAGTATATTTCATGCTTGAATCATATTTCATGCTCTTTTTTAAGAAGAGCACATTCAAACAATCAAATTTTATTTGCAAAACCTATTAACTAAACACAACTCCAACTTTAAAATTCCAATTCCAAATAGAGTGAAAAAATACCTGATAAAAATAAAATAAAATTCCAAATAGAGTGAAAAAACACCTGATCAAAAAATAAAATAAAATTCCAAATAGAGTGAAATAATATTTGTATATAAGTTACTGAGTTGTTTGTTTTCTTAATGGGCTTAGCCCAAATTCATTCACAACATGTCTTTGCCTGTTCGATTGAGGCAGTATTGAAAGTAAAAGGATAAGAGAGAGTACTTAAGGGGTGGGGGTAAAATCGGAATACTTAGGTTTTAGTAGTACAGTCCTGGGAATAACTCATTAGTCAGTACACGTAATACTACAATTGAGTGGAGGGCAATTATGGGATTGGCTCAAACCCTAGCTCAATGATGCTGCATATATATATAATCCCCTTAATCAAAGTGTTGCAGTAAGCTGAATCAAAGTTGTTGCTGTTTTTTCTGCGAATGTAGCTCTTTTTCTCTCCACATTTAATGTTAAGCATTAATTGTCATGAATCATATGATTTTTTATTTACACTACAAAGTCTATTTTTTATCTGTTCTTCATTTATATGATTTTTTTTTGGTGTTTATGATGTGGTTATTTTGTATTAGATCTCTTTGTTTTGAGCTGTAGGATGTTTGTTCCAAAAAAAACAAAAACAAAATTAGAGGATTAGACTGCTGATATAATATTTTGTGCCCGAGTTATTGAGAATTAAATGAACTATTTCAATAATGCGTCTATGGTGACCTGAGTTGTGTTGGAGGGCAACTGGGTTGTGCAATTGCTATTTTTCTTTTTTGGTGAGCTGTACCGTGTTTGCAATTGTTAATAAACCACATCATTCACCAAAAAAAATTGTAATAAGTGAGTTGCTGGAATTTTTCTTCAGATTTAGCCAGAGGGTTTAATTTTATTGAAACTTTTTCTGAAAAAGAAAATCACTGTTCTTTCTGTTTCAACTCCATACCGGTAACTCTCACTACTTACTTTGTCCTCTCCAACCCATATTTAAATGGATGGGTTGATTATATTTGTTTTAATTATTGTATTCAATGCAGTGGCTATGGGGTATTATAGTTTTGAAATTCGCTTCCCTGAAGGTTTCCAGAAGTAAGCTTTTTAATAAATCTATTATAATTTGTAATTTCTGTATTGAATTAGCTATTAATTTTGTTAATTAATCTACAGTGTGTATAAGTACAAGGATGAGTTGCCGCTCGAATTAGCAGCCATTTTAAACTCCTATGATTGTAAGTATTGAAAAGTAACACGAACCATATTGTCTTTTAACTTATAAATCTTTTTTGTTTTATATATCTGAGCTTTATTTTTAGATGGAGTCGTGTCAGAAGATCGAATAAGTATAGGAATGTGTGGGCGATATTTTGAAGACCGTTGCAGGAGATATCTATATGGTATGGCACCTATTAAGATGGGATTCAAAGAGAACAAAGAACTTCATATGATCAGGTTCACCCCAAATAAATTGTTACATCAAACAATTTTGTATATGCTATGTGTTGCACTTGTATTCATGTCAATTATAATTAAGAGTATGTTCTTGACAATCTTATTACCTATAAATTCTATGAAAAACATCAATATGTGTGGTTGAAATCAAATACTCCCTCCGTTTAAAAAAGAATAACCTACTTTTCTTTTTAGTTTCTTTCAAAAAGAATGATCCCTTTCCTTTTGTTGCAATATTTTAAGTCCAACTTTCCACGGTGCATGTTTGACACCACAAGTTTAAAGGACATTTTGGTACATTTGACATTAACTTTAATTAAAGGACATGTTCTTATGTATACTTGCGGTTAGCTGGGTAGTGCCCAGAACTACTTCAGACATGCTGAAACAATGGGAAGGAGTGGGTAGAAGAAGAAGATCAAAAGAGGACTGGTGGAAATGTATTCCAGCCTGCATCTGGTGGTCACTTTGGATGGAAAGGAATGAAAGATCCCATGATAGGCAAGCTAGCAACATTCCGAAGATCAAGACGAAAAGTCTGAGTTTGCTGTATTTTTGGTGTAAACAAGATATGGTGGGGGAGGTAGAACGTCTAGTGGACTTCATAGGACAATTGTAAAGTTTTTTTTGTGTTTTAATTCTGCAATGATACCCCCAGGGGGTTGTAAATCCCACCTTATCAGTCTTACCTGGTGAGTTTTTTGGTGTGAATACAAAGTTACCTTTATCAAAAAAAAAAGATCCCAAGTTTCAAAGTCTTCTTTATTTTGTTAAACTCCGTATGTCATTCTTTTTGAAACCGCGGGAGTAGTATAGAATAGTATAATACTTGGAGCCCGTTTGGATTGGCTTATTAAGTCCTTTTAAGCCCAAATAGCTTTTAAGCGTTTGGTAACATGATAAAGTGCTTTTGAGCACTTGTTTTTAAGCAAAAAAGGCAATCAAAAAGCCAAAAGCCAAAAGCTATAAGCCCATCCAAACGGGCTCTCACTAAATTATTGAACCAATTATAGAGAGTGTAATACACCCTGGTTTAGATTGGACTGAAAGAAAGTTAAATTATGTGAACTGTGAAGATAACAAATACCATCTTTGGCTTAGATTGGATCAAGAGGACTTTAAATTATGTGAAGATAACAAATGTTCTGAGCCTAAGAATGATTTACAATTTGTAATTAAGGTCTAAAATCAATAGTTGATGGCGTTTTCTCTGAGATATGTACACTTAATTAGTAAGCATACATTAATAAATTAGCATCAGACCATATTACTAATTAAATAACACTGAATAATCTAAGCGTTTAATTTTCTTTCAAACAATTTGGAAACCGATGTGATACATCTTTTCAAAACAAAGTGTAAGGACATTACCTACTAGTATACTTAGTACTACTGGATGCATCAACCACGAAAATAGCCACTAATATGCTTGAGAAAAATCAGTTTCTGGGTTTTGAATTTGGATTTTCTATCTCAAGCTCATTCTTTAAGTTCTTTTTAGCTATCCTTCAAGTTCGATACATTGCTTGTTTGATTCATTATCTGTGAGTATGATTTCTGTTGAAAACATATGTTACTTAATCATATACGACTGTTATGAAGTTAGTTCTTAGGAAGTCTTTCCAAGAAACGCTCAAACCTGTTTATAGAAATATCTAGAGACCACCCATGGCAAAGCAATAATAGATGTGTCAACTGTACATACAAAATTTTTCATTAGGAACATTACCTAATTAAGGATAAGCACCTTTTTTATATATAGATAAAGCAAACTCGATTACACAACCAGAAGAGAGTAAAATGTATAGAAAAATCTGTTCTATTTTGAATGCAATAAATAATACATTTTCGGGGTTATTTTATCACCATTCTGAAGCATACACATAGTTGGCCGCAAGATCCATACATCTAGCTTATTCAACCAATGTAGCAATAGATGCACGTCAAGTCACTGACATATTTTAAAAAAGAAAATATGCATGATCTGAGTTGAAAAGAGAACCAAAGAGAAGTTATAGATAATGCTACATACCAACAAACACAAGAGCCACGAAGGACCAAGATTCGTGCAATAGAAACATAATTATAAAATTTATAATGATATTAGGAGAGGAAGGTTTTGCCAATAATAGCAACCAAAAGGTTATAGAGAAGACTAACCATCTAGAATATGCAGATAGAACTGTAACGTGCAGTTTGACCTGTTAAGACATCAAATTAACTGATTCATTTGGTAAGTAATCAATTGTATTACTCATCATATGACAAATAAGTACACGGCAATCCTACATCACAGCTTTGCCATTCCAAGATTTTAATCACATTGCCTTCATCTATTCTATTGCTCGAAAATTACACACACATGTAATTTCTCTAGCAATACTTGATTTATCTCTACTCTATTGCTCAAAAACTCTGGTGTTTCTTTTAGACCATATTGCATGGATAGGTTCTGTGAAGATTAATTTTAGTATTTGTGCCTTGATTGATCTGTCTTTAGTCTCTTTTATTATCTTCTGTTGCATTTGTAGGCTTTCCAGTGTATCATTGGCTGGCCATTCTAGCCAATCCATTAATCTCTTTCCGGAGTTGCCTAGCGAATGGGCATTCAGTGAATAGATCCATCCTTAGTTTCTATAGCAACACCACACATCACACCTTTATGATCTAAGTCTGCTTCCCATCTTAATATTCTGTCAACTATAATAAGTTGTCCATGCCAGTAAACACAGTGTAAATACAGATTTTGGCCTAGCCTCAGTTTTGCACACCAAGCTTCCAGCAACCTTGGGATGATCTCCTAGTAACTGCATATAAATATGATGGATCATGCTGTTGCTAATTTTGGGGGGGGGGGGAATGGATTTTTTTGAGAAGGTAACAGTAGGGGGGATCATGGATGTGACTCGGCACTGCTCTAGCTGCCAGGTTTTTCCTTACCATCCAACTGTCTTGCAGGGAATTGGAACCTGACCTAGCTAGGCACCTTTGAGATAAGTTGAATAGCGAAATCCCAACTCTTCTTTGCTATTGCTGCTTTATTCCATAACTGATATCAAACAGGTGCATACAACCAGCATTTCAGGGGCAAGCATGTGGTACTCTAGGACACCAATGCTCTTCTTGTGATCTCATTAGTTCCTGAACAAATGTATCTTGTCCACTAGTTGAAGTTTGCCATTCATTTGGGGTCTCAGTAAGCCCACTAAGTCCCCACTGAGCTGATTATCAGTTTGCTTGATTAAGGGTCTCGGAGAACATTGTTAGACTGTATAACCTTGCCATTCACCTGGTTAGGATCATCAGGTTTAGCTTGCCATTTCTGTATGATCCTGGTTGGTTTCCTCCTCCTTTGTTGATTGATAGCTGCCCGTGGCTCCAAAGGCTTTCTGGCTTCACAATTATGCCCAATGATCAGGCATTTGGCATAGCACTCAGGTTTTCACTTTTCACTCTATATCACAGCCTGTTGAAACTTCCTGCCATAGGCAGTATATGAGTAACATTGGCTTCAATCAAAATCCTGCATACAAAATACTTTTCTGTTTGACTGTGCACTCATCCGCAAACAAAGGTTTGCCTATTAAACTAGCCATCCTACTAAGTGAGTTAGTCCCCAACAATTAATTGGCATGTTGCGAAAAAGGGGATCTCTGTCTGAAATTCAGCATTTATATCACAATCCGGGGTCTGCGGTTTGAGAATCAATATCATTGATTGTATATGGTTCAGAATACATATGCATGTCGGGAGTGATAGGAATTTTACCACATAATAGCCTTCTTTATGAGAATACGTGTTTGGTTCAGCCACCTGCGACGATGTTTGTATCCGGAGGTGTCACCTACCGCATATACTATGACCGCACACTACCACTTTTGAGTCTCCTCTTCCACCTCTACTTTATCAACTTTAACCACTGGCTTGCCCTCTACCAGATCTGGGATGATATAAGAAAGTGAGACCATTTTCTGCTGATCTATTGCCCTTATAGAATTTTGCTCAGTCCATTATTGTCTCCCTTTCCTCAGTAGCTGTAGGTAGCCTATCAGGAATTCCATCTCTGACAGGCTCCCTGTGGGAAGATACTGTTTCATTGGAGTCCCAGTTGGTGAAGTTATGCCCGATAGATTGGTTTACTTTTGCCTGCCGCTGCTGATCTCCACTAAGATCTAAGCACTGCACAGATCTATATGAAGATGGAATCCCCAAATGTACCCCTGATGCTTGAACCAGATTTGATTTTGGAGTGATGATTCTTTGCTCACTTCCATATTCCAGAGTTTCTGCCAGTAATCGGCACTTACAGAGCTGCCGACTGTAACTTCTGGCAACTTGAGTGGTCGCCCTCATTTCTTGCCATGGCTACCAGTACCTGGTATAGGTTAGCATAACCTGTGCCGAGAGAGCCTTAGGCCATTTTTAAACATGGCTTGGACTTTGTTTCTTTAAAAATTATTAACTGATCCATTGTACAGTATTAATACAAATTTACTACAACTTTACTTAAGTATTTCTTGGATTGTATATGTTCATCTTTTGTGTAAAAGTTCTATAGAATAGTGTTTGATTGTAAGAGCAGAACCATCACTCAGCTTTTTATGGGACAATCTGTAACTGAAATTATTTCCACTTTTAATATAGTATGATGATTATTTCATTAATTACACTTTTTAAAAATGTTTGTAGAACCGAAAAGAAGGTTCAGATACTCAGACTTCTCTACAACACTTATTTGATTCATGGATTTGATGGCAGGTATGCTTCACAAAACAATCTACCACTCCATTTGCTTCTTTGAATGCATGTTGTAGGATGAGTCCACATTGTTTCAAACAAGGATGTGACAGTGGCGTGTGTGGCTTCTTGGCAAATAATTAACATTTACTTTTTGAAAAATATCAAGCCATAGATTAGCAACACACCTAACTAGTCTTTCAAGTGTTAGTTTTCTTCCTTTTATGCTTATTGCTTCAAGTATATCTACTGCCTCTGAACACCGTGTCTATAAACCTGCAATGATTTATGCGGTCAAGAAAGCTTGAACATTTGTTATAGCTGAGTGATCTATTTCAAACTTTGCAGTGGCCATGGTAACTACATTTACAATCCCCTCCCATGAACCAAGGACCAGTGAAATTAATAGATATGTTTTTAAGAATTTTCCAGATAGTTCTTCTTCATGTCTGGTGCTAGCGTAGACTACTGAAAGAAGCCAAGGTTTGAATTTGGAGTTGCCTTTACCATAGCATGGACCTCTTGTTGTGTAGTTCCAATCTCATCAAGCTAGATAACCGAGTTGTTGCGTAGTCCTGATACCCATCCGGAAAGTCTATCCACACTAACTTGAATTAAGTTGGTGAAATTGTTGTCATTCATAAGGGTCTTGTGATCCTGTCGGCAAGTCTGGTAGAGCCGGCCTTGTTCCAATCTATCATTTCATGAAAATTCATTTTGAAATCAGGACTTCTTTCCCTCTCTCCACTTCCATGTGATAAATTCATGATTCTATTGAGATGTGGTGTTGAGCTCTCTCTAAGACTGCTTAGAGTAACTCAACTGAGCCGAGAGGTTCCTGGTCTACCTTATCATCTCCTGGCTGTTGGGTGGGTTGTGGATAGTGTTGGTATCACCACCATAACTGAATGCTTCATGCAACTGAATTAGATCATCCACTCCTGTTCCAGTAACTCAGAATATTCGAGTAGATTTTGGCATTACCAATAGATACTCAATATGCTTAATACTATATAGAAGCAGGCAAGCGTTCTATACCCAACTGAATGCTTACCCTATATGTCTGCTTGCTTGCAAAGGGTATTTTATGCTTTTTGTGCTTTAAGACTTTTGTATCTAGCTGCTTTAATTTGTACCTTTCCTCCTTAGACAAAAAGCCAAACTAACATTTACTTGATGACCCGTATTGTCCCCTGAAAAGATTTATACTTTGCCCGAACTTTGTTGACCCATCTTATTTTATCCTGTTGGCTGTAAGCATTCACAGCCCTTTCATTTACCATTTGTAGTGTTATCATAGAGAACACTTAAAAATTATTTTTTTAACCGAGGTTATTTTTTCTTACGCAGACAACATATAAATATTTAGTCTCATATTATTTCGTGAAATAATATAGATTGTTTTTGTAAAGATATTTTGCATTTTTAATATATTCACTAAAATTGGAAGGGACAATGCCAAAAAAATTTGCACTGAAAAACAAACCGATAAAAAATCTGTTTGGAAGCATTCATAGCTTTCACTGTTTTGGGAAGTGCTAAAGGAGGACTGCTTGATATCTTCATTAATATTTATTTGTTTTTATGAAAGTGAGAATGGATCACATTTTTTTTTGGTGTCTTTCAAATTTTCTCATTAATAGTAATCAGATGACTATTTTGCTGATCTCTTCAATGTTGATTATTAACAACAATCATTAGCCAAAATATATTAACAAGAATCTTATTTTTGTGCATATTTAGTAATTGGTTATTTATTTTATTGACATTAAGTTCCACCTGGTCTTTACCATGGCAATTAAATTAGGAAAAATTACCTAATACCACAACTTACCTTACCTAAACTACTTAAAATCCCTACCCTTTTAATTAATTACTTAAATCCCTGATTTACCTTTTTCCTTCAAAAGCTCAGCTACATCAATGCCTTTCCTAAAAATTAAGATAAATCCCCCATTCTCGGTGCAAAATCCACCCAACCCCCCATCCCGCCGCTCTCTCCCTCTCTCCATAGCTCACACTTCTTTCTCTGGAAACCATGAATTGAATTAAGAAATCTTCAATTCTTGTTCTTGCTAACCCCATCATGTATTATTATAGCTCACAAAGAAACTGAATCTGGAGAGAAACAACAACAAAAAGCTAAGTTCGCCTTGAAAGAGGGAACTCAAATTTTGGAGAACACACCTTAAAAATAATAAATAATAGAGGTAATTTTACTATATCACCCTTTGAATATAATAAATTTCATTCTTTGGGAAATGCATTAAGGTAATGAATTATTTAATAGTAGGGGTAAAACGGGTAAAACATGGTAAATTATTCATCGGTTTTCCAAACTGTCCAACCATTGTTGGACATCTATTTTTAGTATAATGGACAAGTAAAGATGGACGTAGGGAGTACTTTTAAAAAGGTCACTTTCTCATGGTTATAGAAAGTTTTATAGCCACAAAAATATTGTAGCATACTTGGGACCACTTTTAGTATAACTTGTTGGGCCAGCGCCTACTCGGTGCTTTGCATCTTGTATAGTAGTTGTCACAACTAATTAGTGAATGGACAGTAAAGAAACAAGTGAATAATGTTCTCTGGTCTCCTGCCATACACTTTCTGCATTCTATATCAAATGTGATGTATCTTTCTAATATGTCAATTGCTAGGGTTGACCATATTGTTGAAAAGATTGACTTCAAGAAATTTGTGTCAATATTTCGAGCGGACATGGCAGAATCATTGGAGGTTAGTGAAACCTTTGGCTCTCACATTCCCTTATAATTTTCGCCTAGTTTCTATCTAAACAGATGGTATTAAGAGGTGTTGCTTACATGGTTTTCGTCTGACATGTGCAGCAACAATCTTTGGCTGTCCCTTCTTTTTTTTTGTGGGGTGGGATGGGGGTTGGGGGGGTTGGATTTATTGTTCTGTATCTTACTTTTGGTTTTTTCTACATCATGCATTGAGCTGTTTCTGTGTAGTTGTTATATATAGATGAACTTTGTAAAGTTGAGTTAATTTCTGAGATACATAACCACACAAACATCCCACTCAAATTAAAATTCACTCATTTAAGTGAAAGAATGTACAACAACAATAAACCCAGTGTAGTCCCACAAGTGGGGTCTGGGGAGGGTAGAGTGCACACAGACCATACACCTACCTTTGAGAAGATAGAGGTCCGAAAGACCCTCGGCTAAATTAAGTGAAAGAATGTCTATTTTTTAATTATAAAGTGAATTGAGAGTGTTTCTTACCACTTTTCTCAAACTTCGTTTGCAGCATCGTGATCAACTACTTGAAGATTTCATGTCCGAGTTGATTATGCAACTGCAAGAAGAAATAGAAGTTCGGGAAACATTCGAGTGTGAATGTTATATGATAGAAAATCAGGAGATATTTTACTCCGCTAGTGCGGCGTAAGTGGCTTTTTGTGAAGATATTTTAAAGATGTTTAGAACGTTGATTGCTTACACATTCTCTTTTCAGCGTTGAAAAGTTCTACTTTTTCCTCAATGCATCACTGGAAAGGATTGTCTGCTTGAAATACCTTCTTAGGAGGTAATTAATGATTGTTGTATTACTTCTTTTTATATATTTGTACATGTTACTATTGAATTTTTTTGGTTGTGCCAGAACTGAATTATCAGGTCCTTCATCATCAGACAACGAAGGAAATGAAACTGAAGATGAAACTGCAGAGGAGGGAGGAGACGCGCCATCAAGTAATTCAGAGGGAGGAGAAGATGCAGGAGATGAAGAATCAGAAATTGGAGATGAAACTGAAGAGGAGAGAGTGGACTACCCGACAACTGATTTAGAAGGACATGGGCCAGAAAATTGTCTTTCTGATATTCTGTGTGTCATCCAGGTTAGTGGTCTTGTTTAGGTCATGAGTTGTTCTATACTTCTATTTATTGATTTCTATTTCTTAGATGATAGGCAATTTATTCAGATGATAGTTCATTATAAATTATAAGCAACTACATACCCAGTGTAATCCCACAATTGGGGTCTGGGCAGGGTGGTTTTACGCGACCTTACCCCTACCTTGTGAAGGTAGAGGTCTTATAAGTTATAGTTCTCATATATAATTACACCATATTGGATGTTGAACCATGAAAGAAATATTATTTTTGGAGTCACTTTTGGTACAGGGTAAACTACCTTCGATAATCTCTTGATATAAACACACACGATTCTTTCTTTGATTAACGGATTCTGATGGGCTTTCAGAAGCAGATAGGGAATTAAGGAATTTAAAAGAACAATTGAATGAAAACTTTCCTGTCAGTCCTCTTATTTGTAAATGCTGTACCGTGGAGCAGGTTTTCTTACTTTGCTTGAACCGTGAGGATTGACTATGTGAACTAGCCCCCATAGAGTTACGTGCATGCAAGCTAGATGTTTTAACTGAGTTAACGTATAGATCTCAGAATTAACAGGAAGTAATGGCTTAATACATGGTGGAATTTAAATTTATGGTGGTCATTTTGTCCTTTTATTTTGTGTCCTTTTATTTTGCAACCTATGGTAACTAGAATCACTAGGTAATCAGACAATATGCAGTTAATAGGAGGACAGACGCTCATGCATGAGCACTAGTTTTTCTTAATCAGGAAAGTGTTTTTTGTTTTTTCAAAAAATAGACAGCATGAGGGTGCTGTAGTTAATACAAGCATACATAAGATTTTGTCCTAAACATAGAGCCTATTTATTTCAAGCTCAATCATTATTGGTGCTTTAGTCTTTCTTTTTTTTCCTCTGTTTGAATAATTCTTTTTCCTGCTTTTTTACAACAACAACAACAATACCCAGTATATTCCCACAAAGTGGGGTCTGGGGAGGGTAAGTGTACTCAGTCCATACCACTACCTCAGAGGTGAGATAGAGAAGCTGTTTCCGATGGACCCCCGGCCTTTTCCTGCTTTTTTGATTGAAAATTAACTTTCTACAAGTCAAAGTTTTGAGAGTTGTCAGCACATAAAAGTTCTAATGTTATTCTTTTTCTTAATTTTTGATGAAATCATCAAAGTAGATTTCTCCATCCAAAGTGTTGATAATGAATACACACTAAAGAATCAGCTGATTGAGTTGTGCAATCCTTTTGTTGTAGAATCATACCATTCGGTTGGGCCAATCACTCATAAATAGAACAAAGCTTCACATACTAGTACTAGTGATAAATAGAACAGAGCTTCAGTTTCTAAGTAAAAATATGACTTGCTGATAAAGAAATATCATTTTGTGGGCTTTGTATCTTGAAGTTAGGAATTTTACTAGCATGTTAAGTCCTCATTGCTTCAATTATTGACTGTTAAAGTTCATGCATTTCCTTTTCATAGAAGCGATTACTTGTTCTTCCATTCTTTCATTTCATAAATCTTAAGTATTTTCTAATTGTTTTGTAAGTTCTTGAAGAACCAATTTTTTACTAACTTTAAATGGATGGAATCAATATCTAACTTTATAATACCGAGTTCACCATAAATATCAGTTGTCTTTCCACCACAATTTAAATTGTTTTGTCCTGTTACTGTAAGGTGCTATTAATCCAACCATATGATATAGGTAAAAGCAGTGATCACATTTCTTCATGCTATCCTGGATAAAACGTTCACTGTTGCTCTGCTTGATGATCATGGCCGGGGGAAGCCAGCTCCTCTTGGGTTGGCAATTGCAGGGGCTGTTGCTGCATGGTAAATCTGGTTTTGGTTTCAATATTTGTTCCTCTCTTTGATTTTACTTTTTGTTTTTATTTATAATGGTGGTGTCCACTGGGGCTTGAACCTGAGATCTCATGGTTCTCTACCCACTTCATTGACCCCTAGGCTACATCCTTGGGTTCCTCTGTTGTCCTACTTTGTGCTTTACTACTATAGTTTGCTATTACAGGTATTGCAATATTTATATAACAGCGCCTAGTGCTGAAAATCTGAAAACTCTGTTTGACTTTGTCTGCGAGGATTCCGCTGAGCTCGAGTACAAGGTAAGATGCTGATATATCAGTTAGAGCAGGGTCAATTTGCAGTATCTCTATGAAATCTATCTTTCACAGTGATGTTATTTTTCTCTTTGAGTCAGTTGGCCCTTCAAGTCCTTTTAAGTGAGAAATGTTTCCCCTGCTGAATTGTGGATAGAAACATAAACTTGGTGTAAAATATTCTCAAAGTTCTTGTGTGAGGGATTATCCCCGTCTTTCCTTATTAAAAAGGAGATTTTTTCCCCTTCTCACATATAGTTGGTACCTGAGATTGATTTCACGTTCTGCTGAGGGTTTATAGATATTGTATGCTTCTTTTACAGGAACACCTTGATTCTGGTATTGTGAAAAGCAACGATCCCGAGTTTAAAAAATCTACCATGAGGATCAACATCTATAAGCAGCACGGACAAACAAATCAGGTCAGTGATATTGGGGAGGAGTTGTCGTGATAATTGCTCTTCTATGTTCCAAGTTCATTCTTGCAGTGAATAATCCTGGAATCTGATATCACTTTCTTTCATTGACTTTCTGCACCTACTGTTGTCCCTGAACATTAGATGACAATTTGAAAACTTGCTCCAATCTAGTTCCTCTTGGTGGTGATTTCTGTATGCTGGCTAGGTTTATTACATTTCTCTCTTGTGCTTCTGTGTTCTCCTAAGGTTGTCAGTATAATGGTATCATTAAACTAATATTTTCCTCTTCTTACAAACATATCTTGTACACCATTACTATTCATTATTTACGAAGCATTTTTGCAAGAATCCAATCATTATACTTATCATGTCTCATGCAATCTGCTTTTCTTTTTCCTGAGTACCTGATATTTTTTACATCATTTATGCAATATCAGTATATACTACTACTTGAGCATGCAAAGCTATCACAAGTGGAATTGTTGGTGGTTGATGAAGCAGCAGCTATTCCATTGCCTGTTGTCAAATCTTTGCTTGGTCCGTACCTTGTCTTCCTTGCATCAACTATGAACAGGTATGGGGCAGAGTTCTGCTTAGTTTCTGTCGAGTATTATTATGCTCTCCAATGAACCTGCTACTGCCAATATAATGTTGCTTCTTGTAGTTTTCTTCCTTGCTTAGAAGAATTATTTCTGAACAGTCTTATGCGTTCATCCTGGGGTTGTGGCTGATAATGACTCCTCTTGTTATCTTCTTAAAAGTTATGAAGGTGCTGGAAGATCCTTATCATTGAAGTTGCTGCAGCAACTAGAGGAACAAAGTCAGAAGTTCAAAAGTGCAGATAATGCACTTTCAGGTATTTCAGCTCCTCTTTTGCTGGTCATCGCATAGAGTCCACCTGGCCTGAAATGTAATGATATCAGGAGGAACTAGGTAAGCAAAGAAAATTGAGATGAGAGTGCATTGCTGTTCTGTTCGGAACTCCTTAATATAGTTACTAAAAACCTAGATATACATCTAGAATCGTGCTTTATTATGTTAAGTATCAGTCTTTCTTATCTTAATTCATGCCTTTTAAATTGTGCCTTGGGAAATGCAGGTCTGGTGGTTAATTTAGAACTTAGGGAAATTTTCTATGACTTAGTGTTCGCAAATTGTTAGTGGGTGAAGTCCCACATTGGTTGGGGAATGGATTGACAGTTTGCTTATATGGACTTGGAAAATCCTCCTGTTATGAGCTAGCTTTTGAGGTTGAGTTAAGCCTAGGTGTCAAATCTTTACATGATATCAGATCTTATAGGCTCGTGATCTTGTTTTGGCTCTGTTTCAATAGACAAAACCTGATTGTCTTCTGTTGTCTTATAGAAAGAGGATCGGATTTCCAATCGATCTCTTTTAAGTGGTCATTTTGCGTCACCGCCACCATAGCAGGAGGCGGATCATCCTTTTCGGACGGATTGACCTTTGCTGGCAACAGTGTTATCAAAAGCGAAAAGCGCAAAAAAGCTCTAAGGTCTGTTAGGGCTTAAAGCACAAAGTGCAAATAAAAGCGTGGGCTTCAATGAAAAAGGCGCAAAGGGAGAAAAAATATAAATATTTATATTTAGTTCAAGACTAATAATTATAAGCATGAATGACAAATAGTTGAACAAAGAAACTGAAAAACAATGACGATAGAGTGAAGTATCAATTGTTTAGTGTTGCCTCTTCAAAAGAGACTCATTGGAAATGAGAAGTATGCCTTAAAAACTTGATGACGACAGTGAAGCGCACACAAAGCGCGGTGAAGCGCTCAACACGTTTTGAGCCTCGCTTCAAGGCTTAAGCGCGCTTAAAGCGCGCCTTTGATATCACTGGCTGGCAATTGGGTGTGAAGCGAGTGGCCTTCACGCGCCACCTAAACTTGTCGTCTGTCTATCACGCACCGGCGCGTGGAGGCGCCTGCATCGGCAGAATTTGTCGGGTATTAATGTTTCGGTCGGATCATCAATTCCAGCATACCCCAAGTTTTCTTTGGTGTTGAAACATTGTTTGGAGAGCTTTTCGTTACTTCCAGATTCATTTTTCCCCTCCCTTCTGTAGGTTGTGCAATTCAGATCTGGTCTTTTGTTCTTGCTGCTGCGACTACTGATTTCTACTCTATATCCAATTAATATTGCTTCGTGGATGCTTGTTCTTCATCGTTGGTTGCTTTGTTTCCTGCTGCTTTGTTTAGAATTCGGTATTTGTGTCTCGGATACAATTATTTTGTTGGTATTGGCTGTTAGTTTTGCTTCATTATGTTTGTTGGCTTCTCTTATATTGGTTTTTTGGATATTTGAGTTGGAAAATGTAACTCAAACACAATTAGAAAGGAGGAAATATGGCTACAAATCAGAAGGGTAGGACAAATTTTTTTCCCCGGATGAGTTAGCAAAGTTCTCTCAGTATCTAGAATCTCTTAAAGAATTCACTTTAATTACTACCCTTGTTGATTCAAGAAAATCATGTCTTTGTCCCCTCTTCGAACAACTGGGTGATTGATTCAGGTGCTACGGATCACATGACAGGTAATCCTAATATATTTTCTACCTTTCAATCACACAAAGCACCCTCTCAGATGGTAGTAGCTGATGGGTCAACATGTAACATTGTGGGATCTGGTACCGTCAAAGCAACCTCTTCTATTACCCTGTCATTCGTGTTAAAATCCACCAAAGTTGGCCTTCAATTTGATTTTTGTGAGTAAACTTACTAGACCTTAAGGGGTCGGTTGGTAGGATGCATTAGAAAAAATAATGAATGCATTAGCTCTTTGTATTACTAATACCTTGTTTAGTTATACACTCTATTTGGTATTATGCTATGTATTACTAATACTTGGGAAACCATGGTATTAGCAATGTAAGGGACTTTAAAAGACACAATAGCCCCTCAAAACCTTTTCCACATCATTTTCATTATATTAGTGGTGGGTATTTTTGTAAATAATCTCTTTTTTTTTTTTTTTGAGAATTGGTAAGTAGTATTCTTCAGCATTGAGGAAGTGCTGGTCACCATCAAAAAGCGATTACAGCCATGACCAAAAAAGTTACAACTTCCTATTAGATCTATGATTTGATCTACATCTTCTATACATAATTGTTTACACCAAAAAAGTAAAGATACTAAACAATTTCATTTAATTTCGTGAATGGAATTAGATCTATCTTCAAAACATCTTCCATTTCTTTCTGTCCAAACCGACCACCATATGCATGATGGGATCAATTTCCACCATCTCTTTTGAGTCTTGCTACCCCTCTTCTAATCCAACAGCTTAGGAGGTCAGAGGTATGCTCTGGCATGGTCCAACTGAGGCCGGTGATGTTTAGGAATAGCTCCCATAACTGAGTAGTGTACTTACAATGCAAAAAGAGGTGTTTATTAGTTTCTCCAGTTAAATTGCATAGAAAGCACCTAGGAACTAGTGGCCTTCCTTTTTTCTGCAACACTTCTTGCGTTAGACATGCTCTCCTGATGACTAACCATGTGAAGCATTTCACCTTAGTAGGTGTCAATCCTTTCCAAATGTCGTTCCAATGGTATTGTCTACCACCATCCGCTCCCTGTATCCCTATTCTATAAGCATTGTTTACTGTGAAAAGCCCCTCCTTGGTATGTTTCCAAATTACTCTTATCATTGACATTTGTGAAGATGTCAACTCCACTAAGTATTTCCAGTAGGGAGGCTACTCTAGCCACTTCCCAGTCATTCAAAAGTCTCCTAAAGGAGAGATCCCACCCTTGTGCAGTCCAGCATTCACTAATTTTGGCTTCAGAATTGTTGCATATAGAGAAGAGGTCCGGGAAGATTTCTGTCAGGGGACTTTGGTTGATCCAAGTATCCTTCCAGAATTTAATTTTGTTGCCATCTCCTACCTTTAGTGTCAGATTCTCTTCCATTGATCCCCACAAAGCCCTGATGGATCTCCAAACTCCCCAACCATAAGGCACTAAGACTGGCTTTGAGACCCATGGACTTTGTTCTCCATATTTTGTCACTATCACTTCTTTCCAGAGGGCCCTCTCTTCACCGGTATACCTCCATAACCATTTCATAAGAAGGCTTTCATTCTGCACTCTCAGGTTTCTGATATTCAGGCCCCCTCTTTCCTTGCTTAGCATCACTGTGTTCCACTTCACTAGGTGGTACCCATTATCTTCTTTACCTCTTTTCCAGAGGAAGTTTCTTCTGAGTTTATCTAGCTTTTTCACCACCTTAGAAGGGATTGGGAATAGAGACATAACATAGGTGGGAAGTGCATCCATTACTGAGTTTATCAATATCACTCTACCTCCCAGGGAAAGATATTGGGCTTTCCATCTTGCTAACTTCTTTTCTGTCTTTTCTATAATCCTATTCCAAATTTCCAATGCTTTGTGCCTATAACCTAGGGGCATTCCCAAGTAAGTGGTAGGCAACGTCTCCACTCTGTAGCCTAGTATAGTTGCCAAAATCTGAATCTGGGGAACATCTTTGATAGGAATCAAGCTACTCTTTGCCCAGTTGACCCTAAGGCCCGCAACAGCTTCAAAAAGAAGTAAAACCAGCCTGATGTATCTCATTTGCTCAATCTCAGGTTCGCAAAAAATTAAAGTATCATCTGCATATAACAGATGACTAATTTCCTTTCCACCCCCACTTCTGTCTCCTATTTGAAAACCCCTTATCCATCTCTTTTGTGAGGCTATCCTCATCATGCTGTCAAAACCCTCCATTGCCAATATAAACAGAAAAGGGGATAAAGGATCCCCTTGTCTTAACCCCTTTTCTGAAGGGAAGAAACCCACTGGCTCAGCATTGACAAGGACAGAAAACCTGACTGTCTTTATACACACTTCTATCCACTTCAACCATTTGTTTCCAAAGCCCATCTGCCTCTTCTATCCCCTTTCTTTAGAAATATGCAATGCAAGTTATTGTTAACATGCCATGCCAAACCAAACACTACATAAGAATAACCTCTGTATAACTAATGCAAGCATAACTAATACTTGCATTACTAATACATCATATTTTGCACTATTCTTATACACCTTACCAAACGACCCTTAATTGTTATATTTCGTTCTTTTCCAATCATTGCCTGGTTCGTGATATAGGGACGCACAAGGTTATTGCCTATTGGTAAAGGACATGTATTTGACGATGTATATATCCTTGATGACTATGAGCCTTGATTTGTTGTTTGCTCAAGTGTCATGTCTCCATTTGAAGCACATTGTGTGTGGTGATCCTTCTTTACCTTTGTTAAAAAAGCTCTGTCCCCAGTGTCAAAATGTTCCTTCTTTGGATTGTGAATCATGCCAATTAGCAAAACATCATCGCGACACGTTAGGTCCAAGGGTTAATAAACAGGTTGAGTTAGCTTTTGAGCTAATTCATTTTGATGTTTGGGGACCATGTCCTGTCGTTTTCAAAATTGGACATAAGTATTTTCTCATTTTTGTGGATGATTTCTCTCGGATGACTTGAATTTTATTATATGAAAAGTCGCTCTGAAGTGTTTACTCACTTTTGTACCTTCTGTACTGAAGTCAAAACTTAATTGAACACTTTGGTGCGTATTTTAAGGAGTGATAATGCTAAAGAATACATATCAGAGTTGTTTCATTCCTACATGAGACAACACGGTATTCTGCATTAGTCGTCATATGTTGATACACCTTCTCAAAATGGAGTTGCTGAGAGGAAGAATAGGCATCTATTTGAGACACCTCATGCACTTTTGTTCCAAATGAGGGTTCCTAAGCAATTTTGGGTTGATACAGTCTCTACGGTTTATTTTTTGATTGATCACATGCCATTGATTGTGCTTGTTGAAAATATGCCTTATAATGTTCTTTTTTCCAAACAAGTCATTATTTGGTAGATCCAAAGATATTTGGAAGTACGTGTTATATTCAAGATGTTCGGCCATCTGTTACCAAGTTGGATCCTAAGGCATTGGAGTGTGTTTTCTTGGGTTATTCTCGTATTCAGAAGGGATATCGGTGTTATACTACTGAACTTTGCAAATATCTGGTGTCTAATGATGTGGTATTTTCAGAGACTACACCATTATTCTATACCCCTACCAGTTCTACAAGTCAGGGGGAGAAAGATGAGTTAATAAACCATTTCAAAAAAAAAAAAGATGAGTTAATAGTTTATCAAATTATCGTTGTGCAATCAGGTGATGTTATTCTTCCATCTCCTTTTGAGCACCAGTTGACTAATGTGCCTTCGACACCATCCTGTTCTAGGAAGACTATCAATTGTTCAAGTTTATTTGAGGAGATAGAGACCAATAATACATGCCCTGCACCAGTCCCTTTGTCATTAAATCCTCCTCCACCTAATCCCTTAGAAACCTTTACCTCCTTATTGCTTTTTGCAAAGGTACACAGACTTGCAAATCCACGTATTCCATTGCTAACTTTGTTTCCTATGATTGCTTATCTTCTAGATCTAGGTCCTTGACTGCATTTTTGGACTCTGTTTCTGTACCCAATACTATTGTTAGAATATGAGTAGGAAAAGCAATAGTATATAGAATCCTACTTGGAAAAGATTGCAATATAGTGTCCTAGTTGGAAAAGGATTATAGTGTAGTAGTCTCCTAGTTGGAAAAGGATTAATGTAGTGTCTATAAATAGGGTTTCAATGTAATAATGTAGACACAACAACAATTCAATAATATTCTTCTCAACATTTCTCACTTGGTATCAGATCCTCTACGATCTTGGTAGAGAATCAAAGAACTTCCGCTATCGGCGGGCGGCTATAACCTATTTATGCCGCCCGTCTAGCCAATGATCAGTTGAAAAAAGTTTGCAAAATTTTAAAAAATCTTTCACTGTGTGTGTTATACTATTCTTGTTGAGTTTATTGTCCGAGTTCAATTCTGAAACTTTTGAAAGTTAAATGGATATGGTGCTTGAAATCTATTGGCTTGATTGATGAGCTAAAATTAAAATGCACATTGGGTGGAGAAGTTGGAAATGCAGTTGTTGGGTCCAATATGCACATTCGGATTTGTGGCCAATAAACTTTTAAAGTTTGTGATTGTAAGTTGCTGCAAACAAATTTGACTCAAATCATTTGAGTATTGAACATTATGATTGAGTTGAATTCAGTTTTTGAGTTCTTTCAAGTTGCTGAGGTTTTTAAAGTGTCGTTTATGTTCGGATGTTGAGAATCATCAACTTGGGTGAATACGATTGCTATTGAAGCGGTCGAAACTGATTTGAAGAAAAATAAAATTTGACATCAGTCCATTATCGATATTTGAAGCTTTATTTGAGTCGGGTTATGGGTTATTTTGGGTGTTGGTTGAGACAAAAATAATCTGGGTCCTTCATATTAATCCTAACCGTCCATGTGTCTATTTTAAGGTTGGGACCCATATATCAAAGTATAATGGGAGGGGTATATTTGTCCCAAAAGTATAACGGAAGGGATATATTTGCACCGAAAGTATAACGAAGGGCATATTTAAACCATTTCTAATAGTACAGAGGTAAATATGATCCTTTTCCGTTCTTTGTAATAAACATAGGCATAATTAGCTAGCAGATTTGTAGGAATCCCTCATTATTTTCTTTCCTAAGTTAGCACTTAATGTATTGTATTTATATCTTGCTTACCAATTGGAATAACACACTCACTTCCATCCGATTACATGGTATCAGAGCTAGGTTCATCCCTGTTTGGGTTTTCGGTCCATGCTCCAGTAGGGCCTGGGCGTGAAGGGGGTGTTAGAGTGGGTGCAAGTCCCTACATTGGTTGGGGAATGGACTGACGATCTGCCTATATGGACTTGGGCAATCCACCCTTCATGAGCTAGCTTTTAGTGTTGAGTTAGGCTCAGGTGTCATATCTTTATACAAATAAAACTAAGTATTTTGGTGGATAAAGCTGGAATCATCCAAAGTTCTTGCAGGTCCACTTGCGGATTTAAATGCAGGAAAGTTTCCTATGAATGGACGTTCCAATTTAATTAAATGCCGACTGTGCGCATGTTTTCAAAATTATTGTTTTCTCTCAGGGCTTTGTTTTGTTCATTCACAAGTCTCACTCTTTTTCTATGGTGTACTTTTGCCTCTCATGATTGGAGTAGTGGTATGTCAATTGGGCAAGGTCTGTGCAAAACCTTCTCTCTTTCATCTAGCTGTTTCAACGCTAAGTTTTCCCCTCAAATGTAGGTTTGCTTTTTAAAGAGAGAGAATTGAGTGTTTCCATTAGATATGCTTCTGGCGATCGCATTGAATGGTGGCTTAATGCTTTGCTCTGTTTGGATGTTACATATACTATCCCAAGTATCAGAAGGTAAAACTTCTCTGGCTTAGCCTAGTTGCTACTAGAGTCAACCATGCTTTATCTCCTGTGACAATTCTCCTTTTTTTTCCGGCAGGTTATCACAACCGGGTGATTGTGATCTCTTCAACGTTAACTGGGACACGCTTTTCTCTTATCATAAAGATAGTGAGGTATTTCTGCAGGTAAATCACCTATCCTTTTGAAGCAATGTATTGTTAACCGTTAGGCTGATTTTTACTTGATCAACATTGATATATTGTGATCCCTTTGGATATAACATTTGCAGCGAATGATGGTCCTCTATGTTGCTTCTCGTTCCAAAGATTCTTCAAATTATTTACAATTGATGGCTGTTGCTCCAGCTTACCACTTGTTTGTGCTACTAGGTATGGTTAAAACAAGGTTGATGCTTTTTCAATATAACACAATAGATTAATTTCGCATTAAGTAAATGCAAGGGCGCTTAACTAATTATTTTCACAGGTCCTGTTGATGAGTCAGAAGATCATCTTGATATTCTGTGTTTCATCCAGGTTAGTGGTCTTGTTTGATAAGTCAGTCATGTAAGGTTGATTTTATGAGTCCTTTTTCATAAGGACAATAATATTTGGCCTCGAACACAATGCCATTGTCTGTGTTTATCTCTCTAATGATATACTAAGCCTTATTGGTTAGAGAACTGAACTTTAATGATTTACTTGATAGAAATTTACTTTTTCTTTGTGCTCATTTGTCTAGTTCAAAATTTACTTCTTCTGAGAATTAAACAAATGGTATTTATTTCACCTTAACTTTTTCTTGGAATCGAAGAAGCAGCACTAAGATTATTTGATCTATGTCTTGATTTGACTTAAACACACAGGTCTGCCTGGAGGATCAAATTTCCCGGGAGTCTGCTAAAAGAGCTCTGTGGGAAGGTCGCCAGCCCTTTGGAGATCAGATACCTTGGAAGTTCTCCCAGCAGTTTGCTGATGATGTATTCCCAAGCCTTTCAGGTGCCCGCACAGTGCGAATTGGTACAAATCCGAGTGCGATGAGGGTAATGCTTACCAATTCATTTTTCTTTTTAGGGAAAACTTCTGAGACCTCCCTCTAGGTTTGTTTTTGTAGTATTGATCTCCTTTGTGGTTTAAGATGTTATGATAACCTCCTTGTTTTGCCTTGAAAGACAAATAATTTGATATTTGAAAAGACCAAGGAAAGCTATAAAACTTTCAACTTCAGGAATTTCATTCTACATTTTTGTTATTAAAAAAAGAATATTATTATATTTTCTTAGTAGTTTTTAATTGCTACACTTATGCACTTGATGAGTGGAAGGGATACTTCTCTTAGAATTGCATATATTATTGTATTTGTCAAATGTAACCAATTTAAAACTAAAAAAGTTAAATCCACTTACATATGTAAAACCAATTGAGCCATTATGTTGCATACGAAAAAATAGATTACAGTATAGTTATAATACTTAAAGAAAACCTTAAGTAGGCAATACTCAACAAACTGTTTATAGCTGACCAAATACAGAAGTACTTCTCGGTCCACTGAACCCATTGTCATTGTTAGTTGATTTATTCCATCCATGTGGGAAAGAAAATTTTATTTGACATTTTGTTATTGCTGAAGATATTAGCAAAGGTCCCATACCAATCTTAAGACATTGGAGGTTTGTGTTTAAAGGCAGACATGGAGGGAGGTTTTCATGATTTTCAATCAGTTAATTTCCTATATTTATCAGCATGTCTAACCATGTCACATTGTGCTGTTGCAGATGGGTTATGTTTCTGCTGTCGTTGAACTCCTACCCGGGTAGCTTCAAATTTCACAACAATTCTCTCATCTTCCAGTTTTCATATGATTTGGCAGTTGCTTTGACCACATTTGCTTTCTATAATTCGTTAAAGATTAAGCTATTCCATAGGCCATTGCTTGTTATGCATACTGATCACAGCATCTCTGATGTTTTTCAATCCAAGTACACCATTTTCAATCCAAGTATCTCTGATGTTTTTTTCTGAACAAGCATGACCTCATTCATTACACAACATGTTAATACAGTGTTAATTAATACATGCTGAAACCACTGCTTAAAGAAACAACCCGAGCACCTGGTTTTTCTTTGACATTATATATATATATATATTGTCGTCCATGTAGTAGTTACTGCATATCTTGCCTACATAGATTTTGAGGCTCAATAAGTTAATAGTTTCCCCTGTAAATAGGGTACTTGAGGGTTCACTGAATTGGAGCTTAACAAACTCCCTTTTGTTCTCATTCATTTTTGTACTATTTGCATCTGCTTGATGCCTTTAATGAAATCAATTTTTTCATCAAAATAGGTACTTTGAGGGTCAGTTGACTCAATTATATGAAGTAGAGACAGAAGATGCTCTGGAGACTCCTCAAGTCAATGTAACTGAAGCTGTGGAGGAGGTAATCTTATTTGATCCAACTTTGCAACTTGTGCTTTAGGTCATGGGATTTCCTGTTATCATTTGGGTGCTCGAAAACTGCATAAACTACGTTTTAACAGTGTTAAATCATAATACTATTCATCATTGAATCTGTCTTTCCTTCATATTGATGTGGTTTGTCTTCATAGGACTATGTTGTGCATGATATATTATGTTAAGGCCTCCTGATTTTCCATTTTCTGTAATATGGAAAGTGAGATGGTTGAAAAATCTAGAAAAACTTCTATCTGGAATTAGAACTTTTTTCTTGAATTCAAACTACCTTTCTTTCAGTTCTTTTTGGTCGAAGAAAACGTAACAACATCAACAGTTTTTCCTCCTTTGCTTGTCTCATTACGTGAAAGACGACCTGAAAGGCTCCATTACCTTGGGGTCTCATATGGACTTGCGTTGGATCGCCTCCGGTTTTGGAGAAAGCATAAGTTTGCTCCATTTTTCATAGGCAAAGCCCCTGTAAGCCTCAGAGTCCTTTTGTTCTTGAAATTCTCTTTAGATGCTTGCTATTGAGGAGTAAATGTGATCAAACATGTGATTGGATGAATCAGCACAGCATAACTGGTGAATACACCTTCATGGTCTTGTAGGTATTGAAAAATGTTGATGTTGAAGCTACTGGGTCAGATGAGTGGGGCTTTTATGATGTTCCCTTCTATGATCAGTTAGTTGCTTTTGTTCTTCTCGAAAATTTAAAGGAGATGGAAGAATCTTTTGCCATGATAAAAAGGAACAACAAATTTTATAATTCCTTTTTTACATTGTTAAGAGTAGGGGTGTCAAAGTGAGCCCAAATTAGGTGAACCCGCGCAACCCAACCCAAATATTTATGGGTTAGGCTCAAGATAATTTATAATTGGGTTCAAGCTCAACCCATTAAGCCTCGGTCCATTTTAAAAAGATCTTCAACTGAAAACCTGAGAAAATGTAATTTTCTCAGGTTTGGTTGGCTTTAATGTTTTGGAAAGTGTTTTTCCAAATCAACTTATTTTCTTCAAATTTAAGAAAAATGACTTACCTTCAAAAGGTAGGAAAATATTTTCGAAAACTCTCTTTCAACCTCACACCTCAACTTTACACCCTAGACCAAGTATCGGGTACTGATTTCAGACACTTAACACGGGATCCGACCACGATTCTCAACTCGAGAGTCGAGGTCAGGAGTTGGGGTGGGTCTCGGGTGGGGTGTCGGGGTTAGGAGTAGGGTTCGTATCTCGGGTAAGGTGTCGAGGTTGGATCTCGAGTCAGTGTCGAGGTTGGGTCTCTGGTCGAGTGTCGGGGTCGGGAGTCAAATTCGTATCTCCGATAAGGTGTCGAGGTTGGGTCTCGGGTCGGGGTCAGGTCCTAGGTTGAAAGTCGGGAGTCGGGGTCGGGGTCGGGAGTCGAGGATGGGTCTCGGGTCGGTAGTTCGGGACGGGTCTCGAATCGGGAGTCGGGGTCTGGTGTGGGCGTTAGATCCTTGGTCGGGAGTCGAGGTCGGGTCTCGAGTCAGAAGTCGGAGTCGGGGTGCTAGGGTCGGTACCAGGGTCGGGAGTCGGCATCGGGTTTCGAGTTGGGAGTCGGGGTCGGGCTAGGTGTCGGGTCGGGAGTCGGGGTCAGGTGTCGAGGATAGGTTCCGGGTCGGGAGTTGGGGTCGGGGTTGTGTTGGGAGTCGGGAGTCGAGGTACTTATTTTTCATGAAAAATATTTTCCTTCATACCAAACACACCCTAAATTTTTTTATAAAACTTTTTTGAGTTAGAATTCAAATTGTAGTTACAAGAGGTAAATATCAATATGTTAATATTCTTTAGATTAAGTGGGTCAAGACCCAGCCCATTTGAGCCCAACCCATTTGAACCCAAAGTAAATTTGGATTGTGACCAACCCAATTTCTAATTCAACCCATTTTAATATCTCCAATTTCAGCCTAACCCGCCCATTTGACACCCCTACTTAAGAGAGTAGTGACTTCTTATTACAAGCAACCTCTGGAATTATGAAATATCTCATCTAGGAGGTGAAAATGGTCCTCCTCACTCTGGTTCAAATATTGGAGAAAACAGAGATATAAGTTTCATATGTTGCCCCCTCAGTCTTAATCTTCCTTCATTTCTATTAGTTCCCCCCTTAACTTCTACTTCTATTCCTATTTTGATATATTGACGCTGTCTATAACATTCTCAGAATGCAAACGAAGTTTTGTCAAACTGTTGGGTTTACCTACCGGAAGACTAACTACAAGCTTGCTATGATGTATAATTAAATGTTTTGCTGGTTAGTTAACGTGTATGTCTCTTCACACATGCTAATGATAGCCATAATCTTGCAGTGTCTTTGATCCAAAGATCAACTTTTTCAAGAAGGACCATGCTTCAAGTGAATTCTAAAACTAGATGAAGTTTTATTCTGGAACCTCATGAGAAGAGAGGCTTGAAGCTTGCTCAAATAGCCTAATTGACAAGAATATGAGTTGATTAGTGAGGAAATATGTTATATTAAGTAGTGAAGCAAGATCTCGTGTAATACAGTTTTTACTTGTAAAAATGGTTGAAGTTGGTGGACGTCCTATACCAACAGGCAACAAGCCATATTATAGTTTTAAAAAAAAAGAGGCAAGAGTATTGTGGGCCACTCAAACGACCTGGTTGATACTCCTCGTTAAAGTGATGAGACTGAACATATGCTTTATTGCTATTGAGTATTGAGATGTAGCTTTCAGTATCTAGAATCATATGGTGCTTGTGTTCTGAAGTAGAAAAACCTTGTGGTAAACATGCCTGCCTTGAAACACCAGAAGGGGTTAGAAGTTGTGCATCTCTCCAATTTGAAGCGTCATTAGTCAACTGGAATTCACTTTTAGGTAGTTCACGTTGGTACTTAGTACTTTTGGCATCAAGAAAATTCTGAAGCAAAAAATACGTTAAATGTGTCTTTATAATTTAAATGCAGGTGCATGATTGTCTTCCCTGTTTGTTTGTTTCGTGTCTTGGTCTTCATTTATAAAGTTTGAAGAAAATCCAATTAATACACTTCATATCTGAGGACAAAGTTACTTTTCCTTTATACTTGTGATATTTAAATGCCTTTTTTTTTTTTTTGGGGGGGGGGGGGGGGGAGGGGTCCTTATTTTCCACCTTAATTATTTGCATGAACTATTTTTTCAGAGATTCCAATTGTTGCCTAAAAAACTTGCGAGTATGTATTTTTAACAAGATGGAGCTCTTGTTACCAAAATTAGGGAAAAGGAGAGAATAGAGGGAGAAAGGGAAAGAGAAATTTAGCAAAATGTATTATTCTTCTTCTCCAAGCGACAGTACGACGGATATAAGTAAGAGCATAGCTCCTCTAACAGAATACTGACACGTGTCTTCTTCAGTAACTAACTCAAGGACTAATTAGCAATTAAACTAGGGGCCTTACTGAAAATACTTAATCAACAAAAACTAGGAATTCAAAGGATTGAAATGCAATTATTTAAAACTAAATAGAAACAGTCACAAATGATAATTGTGACATTTCATGGCCCTTAAGAAATGATTCTACTTCTGGACTTCACTTCCCAGTGTCTTCACGAATCTACAAAATTGGGAAACGGAGACTTAATGAATTGATAATCTTCCCAAGTTGCTTTTTCTGGTAACAAGTTGACCCATTGCGCTAACACTTGGGTAACAGCATGGTTTCTTTTCTTCACTATCCTCATGTCTAGTATAGCAGCAGGTGATACTAAGGGTTGACCATCAGGAGCACAGATGGGAGGATCAATGGAAGGAACTACCATCGCACCAACCTTCTTTTTTATCTGAGAGATATGAAACACTGGATGGATCTTTGCAGTTTGAGGAAGCTCTAATTTGTATGCAACGGGTCCAATTTTCTGCACCACTTGATATGGTCCATAAAATTTGGAAGCAAGTTTGAGGCTTTTCCTCATAGCAACAGATACTTGCTTATAGGGCTGCAATTTTAGAAACACCCAATCTCCTTCCTTAAATTCCCTTTCAGTCCTCTTCTTGTCACCATTAACTTTCATCCTGTTTTGAGCTTTCTCTAAATTTTCCTTCAACACTTTAGCCATGACTTGTCTATCTTTCAATGCTTGATCAACAGCTTCTGCCTTGGATTGTGCAATTAACTCGGAGGTGAGTTGTGGTGGATCATAACCATAGAGCACCTTAAATGGTGTCATCTTCAAGGAAGAGTGATAGTTGCTGTTATACCAGAATTTAGCAAGGGATAACCATTTATTCCAATCTTTTGGTCTATGACCTGTCATGCACCTCAAGTAGTTCACAAGACGCCTATTTAATCTTTCAGTTTGCCCATCAGTTTGTGGATGGTAAGCAGAGCTGTGTAATAACTGTACTTGTAGTTGCTTGAAAAGTTCTTTCCAAAAATTGCTTAAGAATATCTTATCCCTGTCGGAAACTATACTCTTGGGCAATCCATGAAGTCTATAACACAGTATCCAAAAACAACCTGGCCACCTGGGATGCAGTAAAAGGGTGAGAAAGGGCAACAAAGTGCCCATACTTACTATACTTGTCTACCACCACAAGTATAGTGTCTTGACCTTCAGATCTTGTTAAAGCTTCTATAAAATCCATAGACATGTTTTCCCAAGCTCTCTCAGGTACAAGTAATGGTTGTAGTAACCCTGGATATGCTACCTATTCATCCTTATTTCTTTGGCAAATGTCACATTCTTGTACCACTTTCTTCACATTTTCAATCATGGTAGGCCAGTAAAACACAACCTTCACCCTTTGATATGTAGCCCAAACCCCAGAGTGTCCACCTAATCCAGAATTGTGAATTGTTAATACCAGTTGTTGTCTTAGTAGTCCATTATTCCCAACCCAAGCTTTTCCTTTGTACCTTAACACTCCATGTTGTAAGGTGGTATCCATGCTTGTTTGTTGATTAGTACTGATGTTAGTGATGGCTTGTAATACTTCCTGATCTCATTCATAGCTAGTTATGATTTCATACATCCATTTAGGTTGCAGTTGTGAGATCACCATGCAGTGTGGTTCCATTTTTCTAGATAATGCATCAGCTACCACATTCTCCACCCCCTTCTTGTACTGGATTTCAAAGCTCAATCCCATTAGTTTAATGAGACCTTTGTGCTGTAGAGAAGTGGTTATTTTCTGGTCTTGCAAGAATTTCAAACTGAAGTGATCAGTTTTAATGATGAAGTGATGTGGATTGAGGTAATGTCTCCATTTATCAACAGCTTGCAAGAGTGCTATGAGCTCTTTTTCATAAGTAGACAGGCCCTGATGCTTCTTACTCAGTGATTGACTCATGAAAGCCAGAGGTTTTTTATCTTGCATCAATACTGCACCGATCCCATAATTACTAGCATCTACCTCCAACACAAAAGGCTTAGTGATGTCAGGTAGTGACAACACAGGAGCACTAGTCATAGCTTCTTTCAACTGATTGAAGGCTCTAGTAGATTCAAAGGTCCACCTGAATTCTCCCTTCTTCAGTAAATTTGTCAGTGGTTTGCTCATCACTGCATACCTTTTGATAAACTTCCTACAGTAGCCAGCCAAACCTAGAAAGCCTCTCAATTCTTTAATGGTTTTAGGTAGTTTCCAGTCTTTCATTGCCTGCACTTTAGAGTAATCAGTGCTTACTCTTTCTCCACTGATTATGTGTCCCAAGTACTCTACGTGTGTTTGGCCAAATTCACATTTGCTCTTCTTGGCAAATAATTTGTTCTCCCTTAACAATTGTAAAACAGTTTCCAGATGCTTCACATGTTCAGTCATTGATTTGATGTATACTAGTATGTCATCAAAAAATACTAGTATATATTTCCTCATCTGTTCCTTAAATACAGTATTCATTAGAGATTGAAAGGTTGATGGTGCATTTGTTAGCCCAAATGGCATTACCCTAAACTCCCATAGCCAATGATGTGTTCTAAAGGCTGTTTTAAACTCTTCTCCATCTTGCATTCTTACTTGATGGTATCCAGCTCTCAAATCCACTTTAGAGAAAATAGTTGCACCAAATAATTCATCCAACAAATTATCAACCATAGGGATTGGGTATTTGTTTTTGACAGTTAAATTATTTAGCCTCTTATAATCTATACACAGCCTCCAAGTAGAGTCTTTCTTTTTAACCAGTAAAGCAGGAGAAGCAAATGAGGATTGACTTTGAACTACAGTACCTGCTTGAAGTATGTCATTAATTATGGATTCAATGGCATTCTTCTGGTCAAATGAGTATCTGTAAGGTCTGAGATTAAAAGGTTGAGCTCCAGGTACCAAATTGATCACATGATCACAATATCTCTTAGGTGGTAACTCCCTTGGTTCTAGAAAAACATCTTCATGAGCCGATAACAGTTTTTCCACCTCAGGATGTATCACTGGTGTTCTCGAAATAGATGGTTTTGCATTTATCATAGTCAACTCAGCTATCACCTCACAAGTGCCACACTGTAACATCTTCTTAAGACCTTTAGTATCAATTGGAGTTACTTTCGGATCCTCATCCATTCCATAGAGAGTGAACATCCTGTTGTCACATATAAAACTCAGGCTATGAGGCCTTGTGTGCAGCACTACAGGAGCTACCATATCAATCCAATCCATCTCCAAAATCATGTCACAATCCCCCACTTTCAACAATCTCAAATTAAAGTTGAACTGTTCTCCCTGCATCTTCCACCCAAATGAAGGACTTTCAAAGTGGCAACTCATTTGTTGACCATTAGCAACCACCACTCTCATGGGGGTTTTCATAGGCTGCACAGGTAATCTCAATCTCTTGACAATGTATGGATCAATAAATGAGTGTGTTGACCCACTGTCTATCATGACAGCCATAGGAATTTTCATAGTATATCCAAGAATCTTGATGGTAGAGATTTTACTATTGGAAGTGTTCAGTCCCATTAAAGCATTCAAGGAAATTTTAGCATGTTCCTCTACTTGTTCCTCTAATGTTTCAGGAACATCAAAAAATTCTTCCTGTTGCTCCACATCTCCTTCTACCTCATCACTTTCCAGAGCATGTAGAGTCCTTTGTTTGCATTGATGTCCCGGATGGTACCTTTCCTTACACTTATAGGATAGGCCTTGCTCTCGTAAGGATTCCAGGTTAGGTGGTAAGGCATTTGGTTTGAAGGGAGGTCTGGTTTGTTTTTTTGGTGGATAAGTGATTCGGAAAGGAGGTTGAGAGGTTTGAACAAAGTTTGGTTTAGTGGGGATGAGTGGAGTAGTTCTAGGATATGTGGTGGAGATATTTTTGGTGGGAGGTGTAGTAGTGGATCTGTGAGAAGCTAAGGAAATGATGGCTCTGAAAGGTTCCTCGTACAGGGTAGCTGCATCAAATACATCGATAACCGTGTGGGGATTAGCCAATTTCACTAAGGGTTTCAGTTCCGGTTTAAGGCCACTGATACAACTAGCTACAAAATGTGCCTCATTGATTAAAGGATTCAGGATGGCCATGTAGCTAGCAAGCTCTTCTAACTTGGTTCTGTATTGAGCAACAGTACCCACCTGCTCAAGTTTATTAAATTCGTCCACAATATCTTGTGATCATACAATCCCAAAACGCCTACAAATTTCAGTGCAAAATCGAGACCAAGTCAGCCTCCCCCTTTGATTAATCATATATCCATCAAACCACACATCCGACTTATCCCCAATATGCATTGAAGCATAACCTAACTTCTCGTGATCAGGGATATTGTATAGTTCAAAGAATTTCTCACATTTACGTAACCAACTTCGAGGATTTTCCCCATCGAACTGAGGAAAATTAATCTTGGGCTTAAGGGTACGGGGAGTAAACCTCGAATCAGCTTGGGTCTGAGGAGTGGGTAAGAGGGGAGAAGATGAGTATGAAGCATTTTTTAAGATGGGTGGACTCGAAAATAGGGGAGCAGGGGGAAAAGTGAAACCCTGGCCAACAGGGTAAGTCGACGGAGTAAATAAGGAGTGAGAAGTTACCATAGGGGTGTTGCTATGAGAAGCCTGGCCAACATCAGCCATGGCTCTGCTGATGGGACTGCCTTCAGGGGAAGCGAGGGGTGAAACCCCAGTGGAATGTGGAGCTGAAATCCCCATACCAGTGAGGAGTAGTTCCAGCTTACGGTTAGTCTCGCGAATCTCAAAGAGCTGATCAGGGAAATGGTGTTGTGTCACTTCGAGTGATTCCAACCTCCTGCTAGCATCAGTAACAAAGACGGACAGTTGACTAAGAATAGACCTCGTGTCGTCGTGTAAGCTCTGAAGCTCCGAGGGAGGTGGCGGCGGAATTGACGGCGTAGTGAGAGCCGTCGAAGGCTTTGATACCATTGTAACAAGATGGAGCTCTTGTCACCAAAATTAGGGAAAAGGAGAGAATAGAGGGAGAAAGGGAAAGAGAAATTTAGCAAAATGTATTATTATTATTATTCAAGCGACAATACAACGGATATAAGTAAGAGCATAGCTCCTCTAACAGAATACTGACATGTGTCTTCTTCAGTAACTAACTAAAGGACTAATTAACAATTAAACTAGGGGCCTTACTGAAAATACTTAATCAACAAAAACTAGGAATTCAATGGATTGAAATGCAATTATTTAAAACTAAATAGAAACAGTCACAAATGATAATTGTGACAATGCCCGGGTTTTCATTTGGAAAATGAATTGAAAATAATTCTCTATCTATTATAATCTATTCTATAGTATAATATATAATTATAATAATAATATATAATATATAATATAATGTATTTAAAGTTTGAAGATCCTTAGAAAAGTGATTTGAATTTTTTGTCCTTCATTAAAACATTCCGCTTTAAATTAAATTTTCTTTTCACTATTTTTCTCAAATTATTAATTATTTTTATAAAATTATAATTACCAATAGACATTTAATTATCACCTAAAATTTAGGACTTTTTTCCACTCTTTTAGGTGTAAAAAAAAAAAAAAAAATTGCCGTGTATTTTACTTTAGGGTTCTTTGATTTTTTACTTTATTTAGGATTCATGCTACCAATTAGGTTTAGGATTTAGGTTTAATATTGCCTCTATATAAATTTTTTTATAAAATTACAATTGTCAAAGAGCTTATTAAAAAGGTCTTCTTCTTGAAACCTAACGATATCCAATATTGTTTTTCCCCTTCACCACGCTACAGAAGTTCTTCTTCGAATTCATTGTCCTCTATTGACCCCAAACAGGGTGCTTTTAGTTTAAAGATTACATGAGTTATACATAGTTTTTATCAATTTCTCACGTTTTTTTTTCAGTTGAAAATTTCTCATCAAAAGATTGGATGAAACAAATATATTGCAACCGAATGAAGTAGTTGTTGAATTTTTTGAAGATTTTATCTGATGAGCTGAAATCAGAATATTTGCTAAGGAAATTTTTGTATATATAATAGGAGAGGCAAAACTCTCCTAAGATGTCAAGGGTAAGCACTAGAAAATTTCAAATCTTCTATCTATATATAATGGCAAAACTCTCTTAAGTTGTCAAGTGTAAGCACTAGAAAATTCAAAATTTAAAAATAAAAATAAATGAAAAAAAGAGCCCAAGACAATTTTACAAATAATCTGCCACACGTCAGATTTAAAAAATTTAGGCCGATAAACAAAACGTACAGTTTCTATCATTAACTGAAACCAAAAACTAAAAAAGAAAAAACAGCTCACTCTTCATCTTCCTTCCGATTATCACCCCACTTTTACACTCCATTTTCCTGCACAGTTGATATATAAAATATGGAGGCAAGTACCGTCATACATAATATAGGACTCTTCAGGTTACATTAATTTTTTCATTTCGAGTTTAACCAGTTAGTTTTTCCTTTTAAAAATTGTTCAAGATTTAATTTTTATGGGTTATTTTCATAATTTTTACTAATGGACTGAATGTTTGTGTTGTCTTTTTTAATAATTTTGAAGGTTTGAGTATTTTTTTTAATCTTCTGGGTTTCTCCCATTTTGAGTTAAACAAGTTTGTATTCTTTGTTTTATAGTTTTTTTAAGATTCAATTGTTATAGTGTATTTTTCAAATTTATGATAATGGGTTGATTGTTTGTGTTGTTCTCTATTTAGACATTTTGAATGCAACGTTTAGTATAAAGAATCACATCTTCTATATGTTCTTATATTGCTGACGAGGTCGAAAATTAGTAGACAAAGTTGACTCTAATGCTAGCAGCAAGATTGCAACGGCTGAGAAGTACAAGGACTCCAAACAATTTGTTGTGAACGATATTGGACCGAAGGACAAGTTTGGAGGTATTGTTATGAACGAGCCTAGACTAGTATTGGCAAAGCAGCCCAACAATGAAGTAAGTGGCTATGTTTAGGATCCGAACTTGTGGGAGCAAAATAGATTATGCGTAATGTGTATTGTGCCTTTAGCAAACTCTATGCTTCTCACCTCGACTTCTTCTATGGCTTCTCATCCCTTTTCTGTCTAAATCCATCTCTTTCCACCATCTCTATTAAGAGTTCTTGTTATGTTGTTCTCTATTTTGGTTTATTAATACAATCAATTTGTCTCTTGTTGAGTATTTGGAGTAGTGTTTACTACACAATCAGTTGGGATTAGAATTAAAGATATACTTGGTCGCATGACCCTTGAAGAAACGATGAGTCAGATGATTCTGATTGATAGGTCTTAAAGTTAAAGATTTGTCAGCAGTATTTTTATTTATTTTTCAGCATCTTGTGTGATTTTTATGTCTTTATGGTTCATTAGATGTGTCTCACTTCTTACTATTATTTTAGAGTTGGATTTGATGTTTTTTAAAAGAGGATTGATGGATTTGTTTTTTTCTTATAAATGAAGAGTTGGTGAAAACTTGATTGTGTTTTGGAGAAGAGTGAATAGTAGCTTGATGAATTAGAAATAGTTAATACCTTTTGTTTTATGATGATGTTGCTTATTTAGTTTTGGAAGGAGTTTGGCTACCTTTTCTTTTATACAAGTTAATAGGTACAGGTGAAAAAAAGAATAGGATCTGTTTTTTTAATCTACCATATTTGTTGTTAATAGAGAGTTTGATGTTTAGAAATGAGAGAGAAGGTGAAAACTATATATATATAGGCAAGGCAGGTGGCGCTAAAGCGCTCTTATGGCCGCTTAAGAGCCTAGCGCTAAAGCTTCATAAGTGGCCGCTTAAGCGCTCCACCGCTTGCCACCGCCGCTAAAGCGGAGCTAAGGGTCGCTTAAGTGCCTAGGCCGCTTTAGGCATGCCCTTGGCCACTTAGGCTGCTTGCCTTGGCATGCCATGGCCGCTTATGCGCGCCTAGGGCCGAAAGAATAGGATCTGTGTTTTTAATCTACCATATTTTCTATAAATTAAAAAGATATTTTTGGGAGACTTTTTTCTCTGGTAATGCTTATTTTCAAATTTATTTTGCAGGGTACGCAAGCAATCTCTTGAAATCCAACAGTAAGTTAATACCTTATCTTTTTTCAGATAATGTAATAAGTATTATTCAGTGATCATCACTTAGAGAATGCTGAATTTGCTGTGCAAAGAAAACAAAGTGTATCCCTCAACTAAACTTGATAGGACTTAATGAAACCAAAAGAAGAAGAAGATAATGTCAAACCATTGTATGATATCTTAAATATTCTACTCCTTATAAGTAATGAATAAGCTTAGTACATTAACTTTCAGAATATATTCTCACAGAGTATGAAAAAGTTTTGATTTCAGTACCAACTCACTTTTTTTCGATTGAAGAAAGACTGCTATTAATGTACTTTTTTGAGTTTTCACTTTCATTTGTCTATTGTAACTAAAGGTGTAGGAGGTAAAACATACGCCGCTAATATTAAGCATAGCAGCCGAATATTTCGTAGTTACTCCCTATACGTTTTTTTTCTTAAAGACTTAATGCAATAATACTAAGTCTTTACATTATTAGTATAGGCTCACCTTTCACATTAATTATATCAAGAGGTTGCTTGATGGAGGAAAACTAATGGATGCTCTTGCAATTTCTGATCATTTCTTGTAAAATATAGCCTTTGATCAGTTGCTTCAGTTGCTAATTGAACGTGGAGAAGAAAATATATTTGGACAGTCTCAGAGTTATTCAGGCAACAATACTTGGAGACACATCTAGCAGTACTATCTCCATTTCAAAGGTAAGCAATTGACAGCTAGACTTGGGCTCAAAGTATGATTATTAACTTACTAAAAGTATCATAGTATAATTAATCACTAAAGAGTAATCTGGTGGCAGAGATTTGATGCAAATGCATGTTCATTATATTGGTATTATGTTTCATGTTATAATATTTTAACCTTTTTTTTTTAGTTGGAGCTACTTTTTACATTGGTAGTTATGGATAAGGTGAAATGAAAAACTTCAAGGTTAATAGATAGTGAATTAGGATGAAATATTTTGGTCAGTTTTAAATTACTATTGCACAAAAGAACATATTGTGGATATCAGTGATTAAATCAACAGAACTTAAATAATTGTATGCATTATCTTCTCCATTAGTTGGAGACAGTACACATTTAAATTTTGACAGTGCAATCCTAAGGTTTGAGATCTATAATTGGATCCGAAATTATTGTATTATTATTGAAAGAGAACCTCAATATTCATCTTTCATGAAGATGCATCTGATGAGCTTGAAATTGAATATTTACCTATCCTATGTAGATGTATAAGTTGACGATGAGAACATGGGACATTGAATAATTTGTTTCAATAATTTTGCTTACATCTGAATATCTACATATAATATTTTATTTATTCAATTTGGGTAAGCTTTTGACCGAATCTAACTCTATTTTTTTTTTATCAATGAACTCACTCTGTTCAAGAGAAAATTGTCCTCCTTCGTTTTTGACATTTCTATATTATGATATAGTTTGCGTCTGAATATGTTGCTGAAGTTATTCTAAAGGTATTTTATCTCAAGTAATAGACAAAATGTTTCTTCATTTTATTCTACTAATGATGACGCTTGGCAATACTGTTATCTGTTCCTGTTCAAATATTGAATCACCATCTTAAACTTTAGGTAAAATTCTAGAATATGGATAACATTAACACACTCATTTTCTGCTCTTGCTGAAATTTTTCAACTTTATCTTATTTTATTTTCTTGATTAAACCAATGCATGAAACTTTTGGTGAACTTGATCGTTATTTTCTTTCAATTTTTTTTTGAATTACTGATATAACAAGACACAAAAGTTTTTTTGTGGGGATGAATTTTATTAACTTTTGTGAATATTTTTACTCTGCCTGTACCAAAAAGGATGTATTTTGTAAAATAAAACAGTATTTGCAATAACTTTCTGTAATAACGTGAACATTATTTTATTCTTTGAATTGATTTTCCAATTCAAATTTAAGCCTTCTGCTGCTGTTGATATATACAATCTATTTTCCTGGATAATTAATTAGCTTCTTATCTCTAGGTTTGTTTCTGTGGTTTGTTACTGATAAGAGAACAATTCGTGTCTATTTTACTCATATTATCAGTAAATGAATAGCATAGGGTAGCCAAGGGCCTTTTTGAAACAAACTCTCTACCTATACGAAGTGGGCCTAATGTCTGCATACACTCTAGATTTTCTTTGTGGGATTTCATCGGATATGCTGTTGTTGTTGTTGTTTAACATCATAGTGTTGGGAATTAGGTGACTGTGCAAAAACATAATGATTAGATTGAGCAACACTTCTTTGTTACTAACTCTGTCCTGAATTGGCTTCCCTTTTTTTTTAGATGGAATACTGCAGGCCAGGAGTGGTTCTGTATTATAACACGCAGTTAGTATTGAGGAGTTCATGAAATTATTCTGAGATATTACAAAAAATCTGAAAAGAATATCTTTTTGGCCATAAGTATAAAAATACAATCGAACATTTCATTTGTAGAGTTAGCTAATGTGGATTCTGGAAAAAAAAAAAAAGCCTACTTAAATTTCAGATGGTTTTGCACCTAAGGGTGTGACCTAGTGGTTCAATGAAGTTGTGTTGAGCACCATGAGGTAACCGGTTCAATTCTCAATAGAGACAAACACTAGGTGCTTTCTTCCCATTTGTTTTAGCTTTGGTGGACAGAGTTATCTGATACCTATTGCTGGTTGGAGGTGGCAGGTAACCCGTGGAATTAATCGAGGTGCGCGCAAACTGGTCCGAACACCACGATTATCAAAAAGAAAATTCAGATGGTTTTTATTCGAAGATTGAAGATGATATCTGGAAAGTGTGCGCATTTGCAGTTTAATGTGTTCCCATTTTTAATTTCAATGCTGGAAGATTTTATCGTCTTCTTATGAAAGTAAACACATGATTATCTGCCTTTGGGATGTTCATTAAGCGTGTTTTAGATGAATTTTCTTTTGTGAAGGTACGCATAATTTTTAGAGTTTTGATGTATCACGTGTGCAATTCCAATTTATTTTGCCACCAAGAAAAACCTGTTTGCTCAATTTAGATTAGGTTTAGAAAAATTAAAATATATTATTATAAAATTTATATAAGTGCCGGAGTAAAGCATCTATAACTTTTTTTTGGAATAATTTTTTCGATGCACGGATACGTATACTATTAGTACTTAATAGTAAAGGTAAAATAACTACAAAATGATAAATTATTTTTTGATTTTTTAAACTGAACAAGTAAAAGTTGATATTTATTTTTAAAATAGTGAACGAGTAATAATGGGTGGAGGGAGTATTGCTTAATTTCTTGTATTTGAAGGATAGAAGTCTAGAGCTGTCAATACAGGCCGGTTCACCTCATCCGGGCTAGCCCACACGAGCTTTGGAGTTTAACGGGTTAGGCCGAGCTGGCCAATCAAGATGATGGGTCATAAAACATCAAGTCCACACCATCACTCTGTGGGCTGCGGGCTTCACGGGCCAACTCACATTGCTCAAGCCCCACGAGCCACGAGCTTATTCGGGCTGGCCTAAAAAATCTTGTTTTTAAATGGGTTGCAAAAATTAAAATCTAACCCTATCAAATTACAAGTTGGGTCGGACCAGCCCAACGGACCTGACCCATATTGACGACTCTAGATAGAACTAATATTGACGCTCACAATTCAGGTGCAGCTCAAAAGCCAACTGAAATGGACCCCAAGGCCTAGTAACAACGATTATAAAAGTTGTGAAAATATAATCATTGAAAAATTATCTTTTTGGGTATTATTAGACTTGTTTACTTTTAAAGTAACACTAACTAACAACAGGTCCCTTAGATCAAACATTTATCTTTGCTGTGTTGTTTAATTCGATGAAATTATAATGTGTGTTGTCAAAAATTGGGTCTAACTTCGAATATACAAGAGAATATTTTTGGTTGTGCTGACGTTGTTTGCCAGTATTTTTTATTTTTTTTTGAGGGGGGCGGAAACACTAGTTTTAAAGGATGGGCGATAAAGCTATATAGGAAATACATCTAATTGTGCGTATGCTATATCCTAAGTTGCTCGATTTTGCTAATAAGTTATACTTTTTTGTGTTGGGGAACAATATAAAATATAACAATAATAATATTATTTTATTAATTATAAAGTTACTTGTCATCAATATAGTAGTATTGACAAATTACTACTACCGCTACTACTACTACTATTATAATAATAATAATAATAATAATAATAATATGAAATAATAGTACTGCTCGATTTTGCTAATAAGTTATACTTTTTTGTGTTGGGGAACAATATAAAATATAACAATAATAATATTATTTTATTAATTATGAAGTTACTTGTCATCAATATAGTAGTATTGACAAATTACTACTACCGCTACTACTACTATTATAATAATAATAATAATAATAATAATAATATGAAATAATAGTACTGCTCGATTTTGCTAATAAGTTATACTTTTTTGTGTTGGGGAACAATATAAAATATAACAATAATAATATTATTTTATTAATTATGAAGTTACTTGTCATCAATATAGTAGTATTGACAAATTACTACTACCGCTACTACTACTATTATAATAATAATAATAATAATAATAATATGAAATAATAGTACTGCTCGATTTTGCTAATAAGTTATACTTTTTTGTGTTGGGGAACAATATAAAATATAACAATAATAATATTATTTTATTAATTATGAAGTTACTTGTCATCAATATAGTAGTATTGACAAATTACTACTACCGCTACTACTACTACTATTATAATAATAATAATAATAATATGAAATAATAGTACTGCTAAGTTTCAATAGTAATATAAATCAATTACTATAAAAATAATAGTATTGAATATTAAATGAATATTTCTATGATAATATTTTAAGTAAAATATAATTGAGTCGTGCTGGGCACTGTCATAAGAAACTATTTCAACAGTGTGAAATGTTTCAGGATTAAACAAGTCTTTTCTAATATTATACGGAAATCACCAAAACTAATTATAAAACCAAACAAGTTTTAAGTTAGAAAATAAATAGTAAAATATTAATTAAATAAAGTAAAAGGAAGGCAACAAAATAGGAAGAAAACGTTAGGCAGAGAGAGAGAAATACATGTTGGGGCTGTTTTTGCTGAAGGGAGAGGAGCATGGCCAATTAAAAATAGGCCACTTTTTTTGAATATATATATATTAGTGTTGTTTGTCCCGTGCTAAGCCCGGGTCCGACAGTACAAATTAACTCCTACCTAATTAAATCAAAGGTTATTTTGATGGTTTTCTTTCGAGGTTGGAGTTGTTAGAGTTGATTGATTTGTTTTCTTATATTTGTAAAGTCTTACTCGGTACTTCATCTTTCTGTTTCTACTATGTCAATAGGCTAAGGTAATTACTAGTATGCTAAGTATATTCCCCAGAATTAAAATTACTCTTCTTTTTTCTTTTTTTTTGTCTAGGTTCTATTTGTTATGTATTTTATTGTTATATCTATCCCTTTCATCTCTTTCTCTTAAACTTGTTCATTCCCTAAGTAATGGCTTCTTTGACCACACCCTGGAGGAACACGTGTCCTTCGACTTTTCTACATAATAGAGATATTACAAGAAAAATGTACTAACATACAAATTCAAAAACAGTTAAAGAAAGGAGAAACTAGTTTTTGTAAAAGTATATATACTACCCAAAATTATGATGAAGACTATCAGAAAAAACGAACTCCAAAGAAATATAGAAAAGAATAATTACAGAAGAAAAAGCTATTATTTAAGAAAATCAGCAGCTAAAAAACCTTACTTAAATAAAAATAGACATGTTAGGAAATACAAGAATGATAAAAGTTATAAGAATACTTTAGAATGCTTTACTTGTGGAAGCACAGAACATGTAGCAAATACTTGTCCTAAAAGAAATAATACAAGAACAAGAAACTCTCAATTAATAGAAGATTTTCAAGAAACTTTAATCAACGTAGATGAATACATGTCAGAGAACGAAAGTATTTATTCTATAGTTAGTATAAGTAATAATGAACCTTATCAGACTCAGAAGACGAAAATCTCATTAACGAGATAAATCTCGAAGATTTACATTTAGCCCCAACAAGTTTTGATTTAGTAAATATAATAGACTATAATTTAGTTAATATAACAGGCGAAGAATGTACGCATGAGTTTGAAAGAAAAGGTTTAGACAGTAATCAATGTTTCATTTGTAAATGTTACCCAGACAAAAATAGAAGAGTCAAATGTAAACTTTGTTATATAGAAGGATGCATTCCTTGCATAGAAAAAACTATAGAAGGAAAAGTACTACAAACTAAGATAAATAATGAACCACATAAAGAAATCATTAAAATAGTGGCAGCGTAGACGCACATTTAAATAGTATAACCGATTTACTAATTAATTTAGGAGATAATTTTCATAAAAACAATTCTATAATTATTGACTTTTTAGAAAATTTACAAACAAAACAAACAAAAATATTTAGTACTATAGCTGATAATTTAGACTTTATTAGAGCTCAACAATCTGAACTAGAAAAGAAACAGCTAAATAAAGCAACTCATCAAGACGAAGTAAAAAGGATTTTTCAAGAATTAAAAGATTTAAAGGCTGAAATAACAAAATAGCAAAAAGTATAATTCCACAGAAAATCCCAGAAATAAATTTGGACGAAATAAATAAAAATATAGAGAAACTTATTAAAGAAAAATGTCCCCCTGTACCAGAAAGCACTATTCATGAATTAACCGAACAATTAAAGAAAGTTGAAGTAACTTCACATAAAGAAAGAGCACAAGTAATACGAACAAAGAAAACATGGACTTTTTATCAGGTAGGAGAACAGAACAAAACTGACCCAGCAATAGCAGATTCATCCAAAACAGACTCGAAAACAATATGATAAGTAGACTAATAAATAATAATTCAAGACAAAATATAGGACAACAGTTAAACGAAGTAATAGATATAGATAAAGATATACAAACTTTCCAACAGAATAGTTTAAGATTATTAAATCCTGAAGTTTTATATAATGCAGGAATATTTTCACAAAAAGCACAATTATATAGACATTACAGAGAAGAACAAATGTGTGTAATAGGAAAAGGTAAACACCATTTAAATTTAATAAGCCCAGAATCTACAAAAGAAATAATAAGAATAAATATGAATTTAATGCACATGGGTTTAATGGTAATAGAAATAAAAGGATTAACTAGAAAGAATTTAGGAACTAAAGTATTAATTATAATTTATGATGATAGATAGTCAGACCCTAAAAGATCTATAATAGGTTTAACAGAAGTATATATGACTAACAATGGTGGAATCTTTTATTGTAGTACAGACTTTAAGATAAATTCGGCAGAATTTGAAAAAAACATTAAGGTAGGATTTCAGACAAAAGGATATGAAGATATGAATGGAGGCAATAATTTCTTAGTATGTTTAGGATTTATTGGCAAATTATCTAATAATAGTATCACTAGGTTTAAATTAAAAGTAGACGACGTAGTAGAACTAATGGGTAATAAAGGAATAAAATTAATGAAACCTCTAAAAATAGACCAGCAAACTTATGCAGGATTAGAATGGAATTTAGAAACCCCAAAGATTCAAGAAATCCTTAAATCAACAGACCATTTCGATGGTTTTCTTTCAAGGTTGGAGTTGTTAGAGTTGATTAATTTGTGTTCTTATATTTGTAAAGTCCTACTCGGTGCTTCCTCTTCTTGTTTCTACTATGTCAATAGGCTAAGGTAATTACTAGTATGCTAAGTATATTCCTCAGAATTATTATTATTATTATTATTATTATTATTATTATTATTATTATTATTATTTTGTCTAGGTTCTATTTGTTATTTTTTTATTGTTATATCTACCCTTTTCATCTCTTTCTCTTAAACTTGTTCATTCCCTAAGTAATGGCTTCTTTGATGTCACGCCTCAAATCCCTTTGAGGCGGACTGGCACCCGAAGCCGTTAAGGCCCGAGAGAACCAACCATGATCGTGTACATTCATATGCATGTCACTAAATGCACTAAAATTCTGCCACAAGTAGAAACAATATAGCGATGATGGAGATCATGTAAAGACGTTCAAAATAGATACGAGACTTGGCCGTTGGGGCCACAACATCTAAAAGATAAGACACTTCTACGTTTGACTTCACCATGGTCTACAAAGCTTCTAAAAGATATACATAACCATGACTAAGGTCGGTACAAGTCTCCGCTTTATACAACTACTACACAGTACCAAAAAAAAATATACAAATGACTCGGAAAGCCCCAAATCAACCTGGAGCTCACCAATAGCCTGCAGATGACCTGTACCCTACTGTGAAGGTCTATTAGCTCCTGTGCCTGCAATACGTAAGGTAGGTCCCCCAAGGGACGTCAGTACGAAAGAATGTACTGAGTATGCAAGACTATAAGTAACTGTATGAAATATAGGAACTCACATGGAATCAAATACAAATGAATAGATAATACTGATATACCACCATACTGTATACGTGGAACCATGTACATTACATTTATTTCTTTACTTTTTCCTTTATATCAATATATCAATATCAATCATACAATGCCCGGGACCAACTGATCAGTGGTAAATAATATTGGGATCGGCTCGAGCTAGGCTTATGCCCCCAGAGCTACCACCCATAAATCAATAAATCAGGTTCGGCTCGAGCTAGGCTTTCGCGCCCAGAGCTACCCCCTGTATCCAATAATCAATCGGGATCGACTTGAGCTAGGCTTTCGCCCCCAAAGCTACCACCCGTACTCAATCACATATGCATTACTTCATTCCTTTAATTTTTGTGAGATTGTTACATTGGTGGTCATAACATTATTGGAGCTTTGGAACAATAGTCAATGAATAAGAGACACTTAAATAAAAGTTGCTAATAAACCTGAAATGAGATACTTTAAAACATTGCGGAGTGGAAATAAGTTCGGTAACGATGTGAATAATAGGTGCTGCCAAAGGATACGGAAAAGAGTAACCTTACATACCTTATATCCTCACCACGTGAATACAACAATGATTCAACTCCTTCCTTATGTATTACTCTACAACACAAGTACATAATGGATCTAACATTAACAACTAATTACACTACAAGTTCACAAGACGACAATTAGTTACTTAAAGGGAAGTAAAAACTATCCAACATCCCAAACACATGGTATATCATTCCACCTTCCTTTATACTGCCATATAACTTCATTCCACTCTCTTACAACACAATTTAATGCCTCACAACACCAACAATACCAAAACAGTCCACAAACCAACATAGACGTCACAAACCGACAAGATTTCCCACCAAGTGCATACTTCACATTTTTACCTCAATGCAACTCCACATATTTATTCCATCAAGTCACATAAATACCTTCCACAACAATATACCAAAAACAGTCCACACAATTTCAGAATTCACTTTAACATAACAAGAAAGTATTTTCCTTTCACTACGACAAACGTTCCATGCATAATTACGTATAAACATTTCCACAAGTCATACACAAGGGGAACGAATTAGGGACATAACCACACATTAATATACTGAAATTTCATCCATATAATTCAATTCCTTCAAGACCTTAAGTCCCTTTTCAAGTGTAAACCATATAGGAGGCAAATTCTTAACCGAAAGCACCGGTGGACTGCCCTATGTTTTTTAAACATAACCAACATGTTTTCCACAATATCTCATGCATGTGTTACATTAATATACAAGGGTAAGCACTTACCAAGGCTTGCAAGTGGAAGATCTTGTCCAAAACCCTTAAGCAAAATAGGGCGGTTTGTTAGGGTTTGAGGGAGAAATATGTGTTGTGTTGAAAACCTGATTATTTTTTTTCTAAATGTAATGTGTAGAAATGAGCTGATTTTTCAGCTTTAAATACTCCTTTTCCACCACCTCTTTATGGTCAAGTTTAGCCAATTTATTGGCTAAGAGAAACCAAATTATTGGTGTGTTGAATTGGTTCATTTTTAAATGGATCATTACCCATTGGGGGCCCATTCTTATTTACTAAATTTGGGCCTCAATTGAGTCCATAAATATATACCTTAATGCATCCCATTAAATTTAATACATGATTCACTTACTATCTTTAGTTTAAATACTTCCATCAATGCTAAGGTCGTCACATGAGTTCGAAAATATACGGGGTGTTACATTTGACCACACCCTGGAGGAACACATGTCCTTCGGCTTTCCTTGCCCATGGCAGACACATGTCCTTCGGCTTTCCTTGGCCATGGCAGACTTAACATCTCCTAGGAATTTACAGGTCAATCCATGGACATTACCTAAGTGCTTAAGAGACGAACCATATACTAAAGGTAGATAAGAACAACTAAACATAACTTTTGAACATAGACATGGAATACAAACATATCAACCTATATTCATAAACAAAACATAAACATACATGTTGTACAAATATGGGGGAATAATACCTAGTTCTAGTAAAGCTTATAACCTACTTACATTGAGTAGAGCGGATAGAGGGTTCCCTTTCGGGAGTCCCCGGACTGCCTTGAAAATAAAGGGGGAATTTAAACTCATACAAACTCACACTCTTTACAAGATCACTCGCCTTTTTTTTTCACACTCACACTTTACAATTGAATATTCTGATATTCAAAGGCTAATGGTCGATTGCTTCGATTTCTCGATTGCTTCGGTCTGTCTTTGCTGAGTGAAATGAGGGGGTACTTATAGGAAGAGTCTGCGGACTTCAAACTGAAATTGAAATTGAGAAAGAATCTTTCTGAATTATTTTCTTCTTTATGTCGCTATCGCCTTTGAAAATATTGCATGCCTTTCTTTTCTTTTTCTTTCTTTCTTCTGTAGACTTTATCTCCGTTACTAAAATTACACTTAATTGAAGAGTTATCTTTTAAACGTTTATATTTCTTTTCTGGTAGTACTTGTAAATCTAAATATTCTAATTTTCTTAAATTAGATATATCGGTTAGCCTAATGGGATCCAGAATGGCTGGTTTTTATACCTCTTTAACCACTTTCTACACCTTGTAAGTCCCAAGAAATTTGATTTTTTACTTGATCTATAATTTTGAATTCTAGTGTCTTTAACTTTGTAAGAGATTGTTTTAAGTTTTTATAATGTTTCTTTGCGTAGATTAGTCTTAGTACTTGAGTATTGGCTTGTACTTGTTTAGCAAAAGGGTTTTGTCTCATTAATCTATTATCCCAAGGAAAAATATTTTATTTGTTCTTTTAGGTATTTTGTATCACTTATTATATCTTGTATCTCTCTTGATATAAATAATTGGGTATTAAGTATTCGTGCTCTTGTTCCTAATCTGTGACGGTAAGCTTCTGCGCTAAGTTTTCTATATTTTGTATTAGCAAGTTTATCAAATTGTATTAGTTCATTTTTTAAGTAATTCTTTGTGCCTTAAGTCTTTTTATTTCTGGGTATGATTGATTAATAAAATTGTAGCAATATTTTAGATAGTTACAATATGGGTCGTTTCTTTTTATATATTATTTCTATTGAGTTTTTAAGAAAGTAATTCTGTCTTTTTATTTCAAGTTTTAGTTTTTTAAGTTCTAACTGAAGAAGTGCTCTATAATTTGCTGCTTGAAATATTAAAAAGGTTTCTTCTTGTCTTAAGTAAGTTTTAATTTTTGGTCTACTATTTTTAATATGTTTTCTAAAAGTTGGATATGATTCTGACTTATTTCTATAGTTTGTTGTCTAGAATTAATTTCGTCTTAAAATTGTCTATATGTTAAAGTAATGTCGTATGGTAGCATTAACTTATCCTATCCTAAAGGTATATTTTTAAGTTCTTTACTTGAGTAGTTAATTCTATCTTTATATTCTTGTATAGCTGTGTCAGTTCTATATAGTTCTATAATTATATAGTTTTTTAGTTCTAGATATTCTGGTATATTTTCTTGTAATATTTCTTCTTCTTCTTTTAATTGGTTTAGTCTTGTATTTAATACTTTTTGGAAAAGTTTTGTTTCTCTAATTAATTGATGACTTAGTCTGATTATACTATTTTTGTTTCTAACGTTCCTTACCAATTTATTTTGTCTGGTCATAAACCTATCCTAAAGGAAAGTACTTAACTCTATTCTTTAGATATTTTAAGTAATTTTTTATTCCTCTGAATTTTTTTTCTATTTGTCTTAATTCATCTATTTGATTATATTTTAAATGGTCTTTTAGTATTCTAGCCTGGCGTAATTCTTGTTGAAAGTCATATATTTCTTGATAATAATAAGATATGTCTTTAGAATATATATGTTGTTTCATATACTTTTAGTTAAATGGTTTATACTGACAAATATATTTCTTTTTTATTTTTGAATATTGAACACCTTTTTCTATCCTCGAATATATATGTCTTTTTACTTCTCTTTGAGCTTTTCTAAGTTCGAAAGTAATAATAGGAATTCTAGAATTATCTAAAGTAGTTAAATCAGTGTATAAACGATATAATTCTTCAGTTAACCAATATGAGTCTTTTTTCGCTTTTTTAAATGCTAAGATATTTTTTAAGGGTCTTCTCATAAATATTATTTATCCTAGAGGAAAATAGTTAATTTTACGTTCAAGGTATTTTATTACTTTTTCTTGTATTCTTATACGTTGACTAGTTTCACAAATACGTCTTACGATAAAATCTATTACTTGGATAGCCGCTAAGTCTCTTTGTTCTAACTCTTCTTTAAATACGTCTTGATAATAGGTATATCTAACTAATAATTCAAACTTATCTTGTTCTAATTCTTTTATTATTTCGTTTCTATCTGAGATTTGATTTCTTAAAGCGTTTAAGTAAACTGCTAATCAAGATTTTTTCATAAACTAGTCCTAGAAACTTCTCGCTCTGATACAAAATTAAAGGCTCTTAGATAAAAGGTTATTTCGATGGTTTTCTTTCAAGGTTGGAGTTGTTAGAGTTGATTGATTTGTGTTCTTATATTTGTAAAGTCCTAATCGGTACTTCCTCTTCATGTTTCTACTATGTCAATAGGCTAAGGTAATTACTAGTATGCTAAGTATATTCCCCAGAATTAAAATTACTCTTCTTTTTTTTTGTCTAGGTTCTATTTGTTATGTATTTTATTGTTATATCTACCCCTTTCATCTCTTTCTCTTAAACTTGTTCATTCCCTAAGTAATGGAGTTTTAGTAAAGCTTATAACCTACTTACATTGAGTAGAGCGGATAGAGGGTTCCCTTTCGGGAGTCCGCGAACTGCCTTGAAAATAAAGGGGGAATTTAAACTCACACAAACTCATACTCTTTACAAGATCACTCACCTTTTTTTTCTTTCACACTCACACTTTACAATTGAATATTCTGATATTCAAAGGCTAATGGTCGATTGCTTCGATTTCTCGATTGCTTCGGTCTGTCTTTGCTGAATGAAATGAGGGGGTACTTATAGGAAGAGTCTGCGAGCCTATTAGAAAGTCGGCTTTTATATTTAATTCTCTAATTAACATTATTCCTAGCTTGTATACTATTTTGTAATTAGAACATGTATTACTAAAACTAATTACTACATTTTTCACAAAATGTCTGTAAGTATTATGTGTTCCATCCATTTGCATGGATATGTGAGGTTTTGTAAAATTATTGACAAGATGTTTTGGTAGTAGTCTTTGGTTTATATATATATATACACACACTATTTGGCCCGGGCTTGATATAACTTATAATTTTTCCCCCTTCTCTTGATGCATTAAGTTATTGAAGTAGTAATTCACCACCTCATCCAAAATCTCCCAAAATCTCTTCTTCTCCTCCTCATCCAAGCCCGCTTGTGGAGCATATGCACTAATTATGTTCCACGTAGACTCTCCAATGACCAACTTAATCGACATCAACCTATCGTAAACCCGCTTAACCTCCACCACCTGCCCCCTAAGCTCTTCATCTACTAAGATACCTACCCCATTCTTATGCCTCACGCTACCAGAGTACCACAACTTATACCTATCCACATCCCTTGCCTTAGAACCTACCCATTTGGTCTCCTGGACACAAGCTATACTAATCCTCCTCTTCCTCGCTAAAATCTTCACGAACACTATGGACTTACCTTGTAGAGTTCCTATGTTCCAAGACCCAACTCTCAACCTATAGGTTTCCCTATCCCACTTAACCCTACTACCCTTCACCCCCAACCCCGAGCTCGACCCTAACACAGTCCCCAACCTCGACCTATGACATGACCCTAGTCTACCATCGACCACCAAAGCCACTACTCAAAAAGAGAATAAAATGAGAAGGCGCGCAAATAGGTTCAACTAAAAAATAAATAGGCAAGGCTTAAAAGGAAACAATGGTCCAATAACGAATGAAATCAGTAATGACGTGCAAAGCTGTATCAACTGTATGCTATGGAAAACAACAGAAATCTACACGAATGAATCAAGAATCATTCTCCCTTATATATAAATATAATATATATATATAAGAAAATATAGTAATTAATAAATATATGTTCTTAATTAATACTATAAAAAATAATTTTATGTCTTTTGAATTAATATATTTTAATTAAATTAATCATAAAAATTAAAAATACATAATTTTTAAGAGTATCATGAAATACATGTTTGACAAAAAAATATTATAAATATAATGTCATAAAATTATTAAAATATTTGACAAAAAAGATAATCTATCCAAAGGCTTCTATTATATCAGATAATTGAGGATCATCCTCATCCGGCAAATCGTTGATTTTCCTTTTTCCATATGGATCAGTAGTGAAAGAATTTTCAACTTGAGTAATTCTATGATCAGAAATCATTTGATTTTGTTTGAGAATTTTTATCTCATTTTTTAAATTCTCAACTTCGATTTTCAAATCAGAAAGAGAGGTTTCTTTAGAAGAGGAATGTTTCTTAAAAAGTCTCTTTTGAACCTCAGAAATGGTATAAGCACTAAAATCCTTAATATCAGTTTTTGAACTGGGTTTTGAAGTAGAATGGTTAGTACTAGAAGTAGAACCAACTACAGAAAGATTAATAATTTTTTCTCGAAGATTACTATCAGTAATTTCCTTTAATAATTCAATAACATTTTCTGAAAAAATAGTTTGGACATTCAAATCTTGAAATTGCGATTGAAGTTGATAAAACATATTAGTTTCGGGTTTTATCAAACCCTTTTGTAATAAATTATCAATTTCTTTTTTGCAAAAATCTACTAACTCTGCATTCATTTGACAGGGTCGAGATTTAGTAGGAATATTTTCTTCCAAAAAATCATTTTCATAAGGAAGAGTGACAACATGCTTTTTTCTATTCCAGTAAGCACTGGGGTGGTCAGCACATATATCAACAGCAAATTGTTCTGAAATCAATTTGATTTTTTCTTTAATTTTTGGAGATTGTAATGCATCATTAATTTGTACGCTAAAAATCTCTAGTTGAATAGAATCAACATGCTTTTGTTTCATATCTATTAAAGCATTTATATTTCTTATTACAGGTTTTGTAACAAATTCATAACTGATCGGCCTATTATTAAAGGTAGCACAAAACCCTTTAGCATCTATGTGGGTATAAGGATACATAGCATTAATTAAAGGGGTTCCAAGTATAATTGGAGGGTTAAGTTGATTCTTAACCAGAAAGAAGAAATGGGGTATACAAACTTTATTCTGGCAAATACGCGTATTAGATAATTTATATACGATATCTAATGCATGTCCTGATGCAGATTTAACCATATGGGTAGTTTTCTGAAAATATTTGGAAGGTACCAATCCTTCTTGGATGCAACTAACATCGGCACCACTATCAACCATAGCAATATTTGTAATAGAAAAATGATTATCTATTAAGATAGTACAATTAATATACCATCGATGAGCAATAAGAATCTGCATTAATCCTTCCTCGTATAGTTACTAGTTCTATTCAAAGACCTCCTGAGATTTCAGATTTTACAATAAAAACTTTTGATGATCTTGACAGACTTCTAGAACAAAAGTTTTCCAATTTAAAAATTAAACCTATAGATTTGTCTGCTCAATTTGCTGATGAATTAGAACATTCTTCTAATCCACAGGAATAAATTGTCAAATTTCAACATAACGTACATAAATATGATTTACTATTTTTCATAAATAATTTGAACTTCATTTTATTTTTCATAAGTTGTTTTGAACTTATTGTTGAAATTCTTATTCTTGAATACCTATTTTATTTAACGAAAATAACTGATTTTTTATTTTATATACCAATAAACTTATACGTTCAATGAATCATCTTTGTCTTCCAATAAACACATTTTATTATGAAAAAATTGTAACATTTTAAGTGTTATCCGATCAATGATAAAATAAAACACTATATTTCAAATGACATTCCTTCACTAAATTAAAGAACATGACCATTTGAACATCACGTATGAGTTATTATTTTTGAACACAATCACATGAACTTTTTTTTTTTTTTTTACTAAATTTAAAAATGCTATAATAAAAGAAATCAATTTCAATCCTACATTTTGAACATTAGGTATGAGTTATTATTTTTGAACATAATCTCATGAACTTCTTTTTACTAAATTTAAAAATAAAGAAATCAATTTCAATCCTACATTGATATGCTTTATTATTTATTTTAACTTTAATCATCTCAGATTTCAGTTGAGGTCTAGTAAGATAATTTTAAAAAGAAACGATTTTAGGTGAAAAATAATATTGATAACTAAATTTTTTATTTCATAAAATCATAATATTAGCATTATGTAAAAATTATTTATCCGTTTCAATTTGTTTAACTTACTTTTATTTTTAGTTTGTTTCAGAAAGATTGACCTTATTTTTAACAACTATTTAATTTCAACTTTCACATAACATGTTTAAAATCACAAGATTAAAGAGAATTATGATAGATTTGACATATATTTAATTTAATACAAAGATTAAAAAATCTTCTTTATTTTTCTAAACTTCGTATTAAGTCAAAACAGGTCAATCAATTTGAAACAAAAGAAGTATCATATAATAGTCAAACTAATTAATAACTTACAACATAATTTTTTGCTTAAAACTTTAAAATTAAGATCAATTGTCCCGGAATGGATGATAATATTATTCCATTTCAAATAGTTTTAAATTAAAATTGACTATGTTTTCTTGTTTTAGAATAACCCTTCAAAGGAAGGGTATTTTTTATCCAGTTAAATAATTTTTTTAATCCCACTATAACCAGCAACTTCTATAATTTCTATTTAATCCCAGTATAACCAGCAACTTTTATAATTTCTATCACAACCTCTGTCCTTTGGAATGAGCACTTGTGGTGAGCACTTTGTGTATATTGGATAAATTCCTATTGTGTAATAGCATGCAAACTACACAGGAGATGTAAATTGCACTAGGCAAAGTCCTGTGTGATAGGCTCGACTCAAAAAATATTGAGGGGGGATTGATATTGAATTATCCGTGTAGATAACCACCCTCTAAACCATCTGTGCAGATAACCACCCTCTAAACCAATTGAGCCATCTCGAAGGATGATCTAATTAAATAGTTAAAGAATATTTTTAAATAAAAAATATGACGGAGTGATATTTTCGACTCAAAAACACAACAAGGGATTGAGGGATATGTTAGTTGTTGTCTTTTGTTTAGCGATTTTCATTTTGCAGGATACTTAAAAAAGAATCATAAATTAATATCAATATTAATGGACATAATGATAAATTGTGAAAAATATTTATAGGATATATAAATAGCTATTATTGAGACTTCAAAGAGTATCGGAATAAAATAAAAAAATTAATTAATTTTATTTTAATTTAATATTCCCTCCGTTTCAAAAAGAATGATCTACTTTTCTTTTTAATCCGTTTAAAAAAGAATGACCCTTTTCTTTTTTGGCAACACTTTAATTCCAACTTTCCACATGGCATGTTTAAGACCACAAGATTAAAGGACATTTTGGTACATTTGCCATAACTTTAATTTAGGATCACAAGATTCAAAAGTCGTCTTTATTTTCTTAAATTCTGTATTAAATCAAACTAGGTCATTCTTTTTGAAACGGAGGGAGTAAATAATTAAATAATTTGTGACATACTTATATTTTTAGTAAGATCACGGATTAATGGAAAACATATGTTCTCCTCGTAATTCATCCGTCAATGATATGCATGTTAATTTCTCCTTCCTTGGAAACCCTAGCTGCCGCACCACTTGTCTAAAATAATAATACTATACAAATATTGTAGACCAGAGCATACAGTTTAGCAGAAAAGAGAATGACGATTATTAAAGTTGATGAACGCGTCCGAACCCTAATAGAGAATGGGGTGAAAAATCGTCACCGTTCAATGTTTGTCATTATTGGGGACAAATCCTACGAGCGGGCACGCACTCAACTTTGCTTCTTTTTTTTTATTTTTTATTTAATCTGCATAAAAATTTCCACTTGATTCTGATTCTTCACCTTTTTTTTTTTTTTTTTTTTTTTTTTTTGAATAAAACAGATTGCTGATTTGCGCTACATGTTGAGCAAAACTGTAGTGAGGTCACTACCTACCGTGCTTTGGTGCTATAAACACAAACTTGAATTTAGCAGGTTGATTCTCTAAAATATGAATTTGTTAATTCTACGTGGAATTTAGATTAAATTTTGTAATTTGAGAACCATCCTAGGTGGTGGACAGTGTTACCTGGTATGCCCCGCCAAAGGCAAGCTGACCCAAACACCACCTTTATAAAAAATAAGTGTATTTATTATTACTATTATTATTTCGGATAATATTGTCATCCTATGAGATTATATGGACTAGCATGGTCAATGGCGATTCATATAGCTGACCCTAACTTGTTTGGACTTTGGATTGAGGCGTTGTGGTTGAATCGAAACTTTGCATGGAAAGTTAGTTTTAGAATTATATCTAGAGGCACGTGAAGGAATGCTAGGGTCATTCTTATCTTGCGAGTGATTGATACTTTGTTCTCACTGTGTTCATCTCAGTTTGTCAGTGTACGTTATTAATTATTTAGACAAATTGTCAGTGATAGAGGCCATCATTCATCTTTTTGCAGTCACAAGGAAAAGAGAAAGAAGCAATTGAAAAAATGTATGCAAAGGGGACTACTCGACCATGAAAAAGTAGGAGCTTTTGAATGTTCCAATAAAACTGGAGTCACCTATTGCTGTTATGGAGAGTCAGAAAGAATTCTAGGAAACACTTATGGCATGTGTGTACTACAGGTAATTTCCATAGGCTATTATAGGCTGCTAATCAACTAGTAGTACCTATTTTCTCTTTTAAGCGGCCTCTATGTAAATGTAATCTTGATCCTTTGGAAAATTCCATTGCTCATCCTCTATAATGTTCCAGGATTTCGAGGCTTTGACACCCAATCTTCTTGCAAGAACAATAGAGACAGTCGAAGGTGGTGGGCTTATTGTATTGTTGCTTCGCTCTTTGCCCTCTCTTAAGAGCCTCTACACCATGGTCATGGTACACTTCAGTCCCAACTGCTCTGCTTTCTAGGCTGGAAAACTTTGAATAAATAGTAGATTCACGATGTCCCTTCATTTTATACTTCTTATGTGTTTTTTCTTTCTTGCTTGCTCTTTTATTGTTGAATAAGATTTCAGCTGATCTCACACCCACACATACACACACAAGAAGAAGAGTATTTGAATGAAGAAACTACTACTGGCTTGCAGACTGCTAATTGGTTTTCTCTGCTTGCTTAATCTAAAGATTCATTAATGTTTTGTGAAAATGCAGGATGTTCACGACAGATTTCGTACAGAATCCCATTCATATGCTACCCCTCGCTTTAATGAGCGGTTTGCACTCTCTCTTGCATCATGTGAAACATGTATTGTCATGAATGATGAATTCCAAATTCCACCAATCTCCTCCCACTTGAAGAATATTACTGCTGTTCCTGTTCAAGAGGTAAAGCTCTTCCTGGATCAGTTCGGTCATGAGTTTTTCTATCTACTGATTTCTACATCTTGGATGATAGACACTGATTCAGATGACAGTCCATATAAATTGTAGTTCTCATAAATAAATACACCATATTGGATGTTGAGCTGCGAAAGAAATACTATTTCTGGGGTCACTTTTTAGTGCAGGGTAAACTATCTTTGATGATCTCTTGATATAAGCATTCGTGATTCTTTCTTTGATTTGCTTTCATAAAGGATTCTGAGGGACTTTCAGAAGCAGAAAGGGAATTAAGGAATTTAAAAGAACAATTGAATGAAGACTTCCCTGTCGGTCCTCTTATTCGTAAATGCTGTACCTTGGACCAGGTTAGTTACTTTGCTTGAACTGTGAGAATTGACATTTCTTTCTTAATTGCTCTCCGAGTGTGTCATGCGTAGCCATTTACTAGACTATGTGGAACCAACCCCAGGATAAAGAGTCACTTGCATGCAAGGTAGATGTTTTGACTGAGTTATTGTATAGAACACAGGATTAACAGGAGATAAAGGACTTGATAACAACAACATACCCAGTGAAATCCCACAAGTGAGGACTTGATACTTGGTAAAAATTAGATTTATGGTGGACATTTTGTCTTTTACTTTTGTGGTGGAATGTTGAATTGATTGCAACCACTGGTAACTAGAATCACCAAGTAATCAGACAATGTGCAGTTAATAGGAGGACCAAACACTCATGCATGAGCACTCATTTTCTTACTTGATGAACTGATTCTTTTTTGTTATTGATAAAAATAGACAGCATAAGAGGGTGCTGTAGCAAGTACAACCATACATAAAACCTTGTCCTAAACTTAGAGCCTGTTGATTTAAAGTTCAATCATTAGTGGTGCTTGTATCATCTTTTTTCCCCCCCTCTGTTTGAATAATTATTTTCCTGCTTTTTGATTGAAAATTAACTGTCCACAAGTCAAAATTGTGAGAGTTGTCAGCACATAAAAGTTTTAATGTTATTTTTTTCGTAATTTTGATGAAATCACTAAAAGTAGATTTCTCCATCCAAAGTGTTGATAATGAATATAGACTAAAGAAGCCGCTCGTTGAATTGTGCAATCCTTTTGCTGTAGAATCATACAGTTTGGTTGGGCCAACCACTCATAAATAGAACGAGGCTTCACGTACTTGTGATAAATAGAACAAAGCTTCACGTACTTGTGGTAAATGAACAGAGATTCACTTACTAAGTAAAAGAATATGACTCGCTGATGACGTTAGGAATTTTACCAGCATGTTAAGTCCTCATTGCTTCAATTATTGTCTGTTAAAGGTCTAGCGTTTCCCTTTTATAAAGGCGAGTTCTTGTTCTTCCATGCTTTCATTAAATAAATCTGAAGTTTTTTCTAAGTGCTTGGTAAATTATTGAGACCTAATTTTACTAGCTTAAATGGATGGATTCAATATTTAACTTCATAATACCGAGTTCACCATATATAACAGTTTTCTGTCCACCGCAATTTAAATTTTTGTCCTGTTACTGTAAGGTGCTATTAATCGAACTAATATTAAATAGGGAAAAGCGGTGATCACATTTCTTGATGCTATCCTGGATAAGACACTCCGGAGCACTGTTGCACTGCTTGCTGCTCGTGGCAGGGGGAAGTCAGCTGCTCTTGGGTTGGCAATTGCAGGGGCTGTTGCTGCAGGGTAAATCTGTTTTTGGTTCCAATATTCATTTTTTTTTTTTTGACAACGGTGGTGTCCGGGCAAGCTTGCGCGCACCTATACTAAATACACCATATACCTTCTACCTCCCACTAGCAACAGGTACCCGTTAACTTAGTCCACCAACGTCTGACAGTGGGTAGAAGTAACCTAGTATTTTTTGTCTCCACTGGGGTTCTCTACCCACTTCATTGACCAATAGGCTGCACCCTTGGGTTCTTATGTGATCCTACTTTGTGCTTTACTAACCTCCATATTTTTCTATTACAGGTATTCCAATATATATGTAACAGCGCCTAGTCCTGAAAATCTGGCAACTCTGTTTGACTTTGTCTGCAAGGGTTTCAATATGTTTGAGTACAAGGTAAGATGCAGAATATCTGTCTGAGCATGGTTGATTGGCATAATCTCTATGAATTCTATCTTTTCCCAGAATGTTATTTTTTCTCTTTGAGTTAGTCATATGGCCCTTCAAGTCCTTTTACGTGAGAAAATGCTTCCCCTGCTGAAATATGCATATAAACATAAGCATCATCATCATCATCATACCCAGTGTATTCCCACCAGGTGGGGTCTGGGGGGGGGGGGGGTAAAGTGTACGCAGTCCATACCACTACCTCAGATGAAGTAGAGAGGCTGTTTCCGATAGACCCCCGGCATATAAACATAAGCATACTGTAAGATTTTCATAAAGTTCTCGTGTCTCACATGTAGTTGGTACCTGAGATTGATTTCACGTTCTGTTGACAGTATATACTGATATTGTAACTCACTATATGCTTCTTTTACAGGAAGTCCTTGATTATGATATTATGAAAAGCAATAATCCGGAGTTTAAAAAACCTATCGTGAGGATCAACATCCATAAGCAGCACAGACAAACAATTCAGGTCAGTAATATGGGGGAGGAGTTGTATCGCGATAATGACTCTTCATCAAGCTCATTCTTGCAGTGAATAATCCTGGAATTTGATTTCACTTTCTTTCTCCTTCACTTTCTGCATCTTCTGTTGTCCCTGAACATTAGATGGCAATTTGAAAACTTGCTCTAATCTAGTTCCTCTTGGTGGTGATTTCTGTATGTTGGCTAGATTTCTTGTATTTCTCTCTTGTGCTTCTGTGTTCTCTTGAGGTTGTCAGTAGATTGGTATCATTAAACTAATATTTTTCCTCTTCTTACAAACATATCTTTTACACCCGTACTATTCATTATTTGCGAAGCATTTTTGCAAGAATCCAATCATTATGTACTTATCATGTCTCATGCAATTAACAATAACATACCCAGTAAAATCCCACAAGATCTCATGCAATTAATTTTTCTTTTTTCTGAGTTTCTGATATTTTTTGCATCATTTATGCAATGCCAGTATATACTACCGCACGAGCATGAAAAGCTATCACAAGTGCAATTGTTGGTGGTTGATGAAGCAGCAGCTATTCCACTGCCTGTTGTCAAATCTTTGCTTGGTCCGTACCTCGTCTTCCTTGCATCAACCGTGAACGGGTATGGGACAGTTTTCTGTTTAGTTTCCGTCTAGTAATGTTATGCTCTCCAAAGCACCTCCTTTGCCAATATATGTTGCTTCTTGTAGTTCTGTTTCTTACTCACTTATATTTCTGAACAGTCTTGTGTGTTTACCCTGGGGTTAATGACACTGATGATCACTCTATTCTTGTTATCTTTTTAAAAGCTATGAAGGTACTGGAAGATCCTTATCGTTGAAGTTGTTGCAGCAACTAGAGAAACAAAGTCAGACGTCCAAAAGTGCAGATAATGCACTTTCAGGTATTTCAGCTCCTTTTTTTGCTAGTCATCACTAGACTTATGGTGCGTAGAGTCCATGTGTCCTGAAATATAATGGTATCTGGAGAAACTAAGCAAGCAAAGAACATAGAGATGAGAGAGCAGTGCTATTGGGTTCGGAACTCATTAATAGTTACTAAAAGCCAGGAGATACATCTGGAATTGTGCTTGTATTTGTTACATAGCAGTCTTTCTTATCTTAATTCATGCCTTAAATTGTGCCTTGGGCAATACAGGTCTGGATGTTAATTTGGATAGTAGGGAAGTTTTCTATGACTGAATGTCTGCAAATAAAACCAAGTATTTTTGGTTAATACGATTGGAGTTATTCGAAGTAAATACTTTATAATACATGCTTTTAAGTTTAAAAAATATTCGAACTTCAAAGTTCTTGCAAGTCCACGTGTGAATTTAAATGATGGAAATTATCCTAGGACTGGACATTCCAATTTATAATTAAATGCTGACAATACGCTTGTCTTTAAATATTGCTCTCTCAGAGCCTTGTTCATTCATAAGTGTCACTCTTTTTTTCTATGGTATGCTTTTGCCTCTCATCATTGAAGTAGTGGTATGTCAATTGTGCAAGGTCTGCAAAATCTTGCTCCTATCATCTAGTTGTTTCAAATCTAAGTTTTCCCATCAAATGTAGGTCGGCTTTTTAAAAAGATAGAATTGAGTGAATCCATTAGATATGCTACTGGCGATTGCATTGAACAGTGGCTTAATTCTTTGCTCTGTTTGGATGTTACAAATACTGTCCCAAGTATCAGAAGGTAAAACTTTTTGGCTTAACCTAGTTGCTACAGAAGTCAACCATGCTTTATCTCCGGTAACAATTCTCTCTTTTCCACCAGGTTACCACAACCGGGTGATTGTGATCTTTACTATGTTAACCGGGACACGCTTTTCTCTTATCATAAAGATAGTGAGTTATTTCTGCAGGTAAATCACCCACCTATCTTTATGAAGTAATATATTGTTTACCATTAGTCTGATTTTTGCTTGGTCAACTTTGATATATTGTGATCCTTTGGCATTGAAACATTTGCAGCGAATGATGGCCCTCTATGTTGCTTCTCATTACAAAAATTCTCCAAATGATTTACAATTGATGGCTGATGCTCCAGCTCACCACTTGTTTGTGCTACTAGGTATAATAAAAACAAGGTTGATGCTTTTTCAATAGAACACAATAGATTAATTGCACGTCAATTAAATGCAAGAGTGCCTAACTAATCGTTTTTGCAGGTCCTGTTGATGAATCAGAAAATCGTCTTCCTGATATTCTCTGTGTCATCCAGGTTAGTGGTCTTGTTTGATAAGTCAATCATGTAAGGTTGATTTTATGAGTCCTTTTTCATAAGGACAATACTCTTTGGCCTCAAACTCGGACAATGACATTGTCTGTGTTTATCTCTCTCATGATATAATAAGCCTTATTGGTTAGAAAAATGAACTTTAAAGGATTTACTAGATAGAAAATTACTTTTTTTGTGTGCTCTTTTCTAGTTCAATTTAGTTCTTCTGAGAATTAATCAAATGGTATTTATTTCACCTTAACATCTTCTTGGAATCAAAGAAGCAGCATTTAGATTATTTGATCTATGTCGTAATTTGACTTAAACACACAGGTCTGCCTGGAGGGTCAAATTTCCCGGGAGTCTGCTAAAAGAGCTCTGAGGGAAGGTCGCCAGCCCTTTGGAGATCAGATACCTTGGAAGTTCTCCCAGCAGTTTGCTGATGATGTATTCCCAAACCTTTCAGGTGCCCGCATAGTGCGAATTGCTACAAATCCGAGCGCCATGGGGGTAATGACTACCAATTCAAAAAAATTAGGGAAATCTTTGTACTACTGATCTCCTTTGTGGGTTAAGATGTTAACGTAACCTCCTTGTTTGCCTTAAAAATACAAATAGTTTGATATTCTCCGAAACTTGAGGAATTTCATACTATATTTCTTAGTAATTTTTAATTAATATGCTTCATGCACTAGATAAATGACGGATACTTCTATTAGAATATTGCATATATTGTCGTATTTGTCAAATGTAACCAATTTAAAACTAAAAAAAGTTAGACTCGCTTAAATGTGTAAAACCAATCAAGCCATAAAGTTACACCCCAAAGAATAGATTACAGTATAATTATAGTACTTGAATGAAAATCTTAAGTAGGCAACATTCCACAAAATGCTTACAGCAAGACAGAAGTACTTCTCGGTCCTCCACTGAATCTATTGTCATTTTTAGTTGATTTATTCTATCCATGCGGGAAAGACGTTTTTATTTTACATTTTGTTATTATTGAAGAGATAACCGAACGTTTCACTCCAATTTTATAGTATAAAGAGAATTTAAGGGGCGGTTTGTGATACATAATTTAGCACTAATAATAAAAGCTGCAAATAGATACATTTGGAATATGACAGAAGTCTTGTCATTTTAACCCATCTCATTGAAAATAAGTCCAAAATATGGAGGTTTCTGTTTAAAAGCAGAGATGGAGGGATGTGTTTTTGATAATTTTCGATCAGTTTATTTCCTTACTTTATCAGCATGTCTAACCATGTATGTCTGACTGTGGTGTTGCAGATGGGTTATGGGTCTGCTGCCGTTGAACTCCTAACCAGGTAGCTTCAAATTTCACAACAATTCTCACATCTTCCGGTTTTCATATGATTTGACAGTTACTTTGATCACATTTGCTTTCTATTATTTGTGTAAGATTAAGCTATTCCATAGGCCGTTGTTTGTTATATATGCTGGTGCTACATATACACATGTACCATCTCCATGTTAAATCATTGTAGGCAATTCCTCATCATCTGGAAGCGAACATCATAAACCTTTTCTCTCAAGGCAGCTTTTTGGATAGCAAGAAGCCCTTTTCTCCCACAAATTGAACTTAAGAGTAAACTCTTTGTTTGACTCATTGTAGGCAATTCCTCATCATCTGGAAGCTAAAAAAAAAGTAATCTCTTTGTTTGGGTAATCATCAAGAATAATTTGTTATTGGGCAATCAATCAAAAGAATTTCATGAATAGCTATATAAAGGAAAAAAAGCTAGTTAAAGGGACTATGAAGTTAAATGGCAATCACTTCAGGTCAATGAAAAACAAATTCTAAGTAATCCCATCCTTCAGTTCATATGTTGCACTGAAAGCAAGCCCATTTACCTTTCATTTCTCCCCCACTTTGTTATTTTTTGATTTTTTTCAATCTGTTCTTCACAGAAATTATTTTAAGTTATTGTTAAGTGGGTGGCATTCATCTTTCAGTGCTTATCATGTGGCACCAAAATGACCTCTGAATTTGTGGTTTTTAATTATTTTTATGAAATTGAATGGGAGAATAGAGAGACTTGAACTGAAACATTTTTGGAGCTTGCCGGAGCGGCAAGGAATTCAGAAGGGTAAAGAAAGAAAAAGACAGGGCGAGAATAAGAGAAGAGTAGAGTTAATTTATCTAATGAAAGGACAGAGAAGTCCTCACTTTAGGTAAATACAAAATAAGGATGGTGTTAGGCTAGCTACTACACCGATGTAGTGCGATAGCAACTTCCCCTCCCCCCCTCCCCACACATATGTGATACAAGTCCCTATTTTTCTTAAATGTCCAATTCAATTTATTGTAACACAAAATGGGGAGGCTCTTGGGTCATTTTCAATCCAAGTATATCTGATATTTATCAGAACAAGCATCACCTCATTCATTACACACCATGTTAATGACAGTCTTTATGCATGCTGAAACCACTGCTTAGAGGAACAACCCTGAGCATCTGGTGTTGCTTTGTTTTATAATGGACGACAGAGAGAAGGAGAAAAAAAAATAGAGTGGATAAAAAGTCTTGGGTTTAAATTTAGGTGGAAAGACCAAAAAGCCCTCTCATTATTACTGTTTAATGTGTTGGCTGGGTATTTAAGGAAACCTGCTACAACCATGTAGTAGTAAGCAAAATTCATATGTATCAAAAATTAAAAGCCAGTTCTTTTTTTTCTTTCTATTCATCGTCCAGGTAGTAGGTTATTGCATATATTGCCTACATAGATTTTTCTGAGGCACAATAAGTTAATTTACTGTTAATAGGTACTTTGAGGGTCAGTTGACTCAATTATCTGAAGTAGAGACAGCTCTGGAGACTCCTCAAGTCAATCTAACTGAGGCTACAGAGGAGGTATTCTTATTTGATCTAACTTTACTACTCATACTTTAGGTTATGGGATTTCCTATTATCATTTGGGTGTTCGAAAACTGCAAAAAGTGTTTTTTAACAGTGTTAAATCATAATACTATTCCTCATTGAATCTGTCTTTTCTTCATATTGATGTGGTTTGTATGCATAGGACTTTGTAGTGCATTATATATTAAGTCCTCCTGATTGACCATTTTCTGTAATATGGCAAGTAAAATGGTTTAAAAAATCTAGAAAAACTTGTATCTGGAATTAGAACCTTTTTCTTGTTCTTGAATTCGAACTACCTTCCTTTCAGTTCTCTTTGGTCGAAGAAAATGTAACACCAAGAACAGATCTTCCTCCTTTGCTTGTCCCGTTACGTGAACGACGACCTGAAAGGCTCCATTACCTTGGGGTCTCATTTGGACTTACCTTGGATCTCTTCCGCTTTTGGAGAAAACATAAGTTTGCTCCATTTTTCATAGGCAATGCCCCGGTAAGCCTCAAAGTCCTTTTGTTCCTGTAATTCTCTTTAGATGTTTGCTATTGAGGACTAATTGTGATCAAACATGTGATTGGAGAATCAGAACAGCGTTACTGGCGAATACACATGCATGGTCTTGAAGGCATTGAAAAATGATGATGTTGAAGCTGTTGGGTCAGATGAGTGGGGCTTTTATGGTCCCTACTATCGAGGTGATCAGTGGCTTTTATACTTCTCGATAATTTTAAAAGAGACGGAAGAATCTTTTGCCATGATAAAAAGGAACACAAGTTTTGTGATTCCCAATATATGTTCCTTAGTTTTTTTACATTGTTAAGAGAGTAGTGCTTATTACTAGCAACCCCTGAAATTCTGGAAAATCTCATCGAGGAGGTGAAAATGGTCCTCATTCCGGTTCAAATTTTGGAGAAAATGGAGATACAAGTTTCATATGTTGCCCCCTCACTTTCTAATCTCCTTTACTTACTATCCGCTTCCTGTCAATCTAACTAGCTGCAGATCTTGTAGTAGCTAAAATTATTCTATTAGTTATTTTCTTTTTATTTTCTTAAATTCTAGCTATTGTCTTTTATTCCTATTTCGATGTATTGATGCTATCTATAACATTCTCAGAATACAAGCGAAGGTTAGTCGAACTTTTCGGTTCCTCCTACCGGAAGATGAACTACAAGCTTGCTATGAGGTAAATTGAATATTTTGGTGGTTAGTTATTATGTATATCCGCTTACATATGCTTATGATGGCCTTAATCTTGCAGTGTCTTTAATCCAAAGATCAACTTTGTTGAGCAGGACCCTGCTTCTGTTTCAAGTGAATTCTTAAACTTCCTGAAGTTTGTTCTGGAACCTCATGAGATGAAGAGGCTTGAAGCTTACTCAAATAGCCTAATTGACTATCCCTTGGTAAGATATTAGTTGATTAGTAAAGAAATATGTTATTTTACATAGTGAAGCAACATCTCTTGTAATACAGTTTTTACTTGTCGAAATGGTATACCAACAGCCATATTATAGAAAAAAAGCAAAGTACTTTGCGCCACTCAAACAACATGATTGACTACTCCTGGTTAGATCTCAATTAGTGATGAGAGTGAACATATGCCATAGCAAGTAGTGATAGAAGATTCTCTGGTGCTGCAACTATTGAGATGTATGTTTCAGTATCTACAATCATATGGAGCTTGTGATTAAGTAGAAAAACATTGTGGTAAACATGCCTGAACAACTTGAAACACCATAAAGAGCTTAAAGTTGTGCATATCTCTGATTTGAAGCATCATTAATCAACTGAATTAACTTTTATGTAAACTCATATTGGTACATGTTACTTTTGGCCACAAGAAAGTTCTGCACCAAAAAGAATTGTCTGTTATATTTCTTTGCAATTTACAAGCAGGTGCATGATTGCCATCTTCATTGTCTGTTTTGTGTCTAGATCTTCAGTTGTATAGGTTGAAGTCCTAATTTGATACATGGGAAGATAATCCTATAATTAGACATTTGATATCTAAATATTGGAGAAGCACCCAAGGTGTGGCCTAGTGGTCAATGAGGTGGGTTAAGAACCATGAGGTTTCAATTTCAAATCCAAACAGAGACAATAAACACTCGGTGATTTTCTTCCATCTGTCCTAGCCTTGGTGGATAGAGTTACCTGGTACCTGTTGTGGACAAAAACCTTCCCTTTATTTCTGCGTTATTTAAATATCTGTTTTTGCTTATTTTCCATGTTAGTTATTTCATGAGCTATTTTTTCACAGATTCGAGATGTTGCTCAAAAACTTGCAAGCATGTATTTTTTGGAGCATTTGCCAGTTTCACTTTCATATGTCCAGGCTTCCATTTTGTTTTGCTATGGCCTGCAGCACAAGGACATCCCTGAAATAGAGGTTTGCTGGCTTGCTAGTCTTCATTTTATTAGTTTACTCTACACTGTCAGGCTGTGTGCAGTGAATACCCTTCTCCTTTTTGTTAAGGTCGTAGTTATCCTTTGCGTCCAAAATAAAGTACTTTCATTCAATGAACTCCAGTGGTCTGAGTTTACTCTTTTTAATTCTTATTTTACAGGTAGAAATGAATATGGAAAGGAGGGAGATATTGGCCCATTTCATGAAAGTCATGCAGAGGTTTTGCAAATACCTAAATAATCTAACATCAAAAGAAATCGACTCAACTGTATCCCGGCTTAAAGCGGTAAGTAGATGAGTTGTATTTCACTCTAGCTTACGTCTATGCTAAGAGCAGTCGACATAATCTAACATTAAAAAGCGAACAACATCTGCATGCATAATGGTCAATTAGTCAACTTGTCGTGTTAGTTTGCCTCACAATATGAACCATTTAGTTTTAATCAAAGAGCAGATGAGGCACTGTAACTGCTTCTGTCTATCTGTCTTTGCTGAACATTCACTTTTCTTGCTTGTTTTTAGATTAAGATGGAACCACATTCTATATCTGTGGATGAAGATCTCTACAATGCTGCAAAGGAAGTACAGGTTTGAATTGCCTGCTCTATTGTCTCTTCAAGTGGATACTTCTCTACTTAACTAAGATTATAATATATGTAGGATGAGATGACAGCCAAGTCAGAGGGTTTGTTGGACCCTGAACTATTTCAGCAGTTTGCTATAGTGGACAGAGAAGCTGAATTTGGAAATGCTCTCCAGAATGGTGGTGGGAAGATAGTTCCTGGTAGTGTAATTAGTGTAAAATCCAAAAAATTCAAGTTGGAGAAGCATTCCAATCCGGAGACTGAAAAGAGTGGCAAGAAAAGAAGCAAAAACCATTCTGGATCAAAATCAAGTAAGAAGAGGAGGAGTTGATCTCGTTGGCACATTAAGTCCTTCCCTCTCCCTTTCTAATGCCTACTCATATTGCAATAAACTTATTATTTACAATCATCATCACTATTTATGCAATCATTTACATGTCTACAGATTCTGCTCTTTCATCCCAATTTTGTGAAATTTTCTTGCAAATGTAAAGTATTCTTGGAATATCTTTAAACTATGTAAATAGGTTTGAAGTACAAGTTTTCTTGTCCCCTACAGTCTATAGAAGTGCTATCCTTAATGGAATTCTCAAGTAGAGAGCAAAAGAAGCATTTTTCTGCACCCATTTCTTGTGTCAAGTTTAGCATATTCTTCTTATTAATATTAGAATCATTGCTAGCTAATAATTGGGCTTGGGTCCTATGGTATGGCATAAAACGTGAATAATATCACGTCAATTTGGTTGGTCTTTAGCACAAATGTCTATATGTTATCTTTCACTTTTGTCTTCAAATTTGATAGTCTTAAATTTTGGTTCAACACTTTCAAGTGAAAAATATGGCCAAATTATCTAATGGCACCTAAATAACAAACAATGTTCACTCGGCATAAGTTTATATTATCTGTATCATAATATAGAAAAAGGTATGCCTTTAAAATGCATAACATGTCATGCCGCAAATAAATTCATAATTAATTAATGGAAAATGGTTCGAAATATACACAAACTTTTGACAAATTTGCTGTTACACGCTCAAATTTTGTGGGGGTCTTATGACCCCCTTGTACTATTTATTAGTGTATTTTTGTGACGTTTATTTGCTTAGCTGGACCACTATTTTAGTCACGCGCTCAGCGCGTGTGTATTCACATTTGGGGTCAACTATGCAAATAAATGTCACAAAAAATACACTAATAAACAGTACAGGGGGGTCATAGGACTCCCGCAAAGTTTAGACGTGTAACAACAAATTTGCCCAAAGTTTGGGTATATTTCGAACTCTTTACCCATTAATTAATATACTAGTGGCTACACATCTTACGTTGCCAGATGTTGAAATTTAATAGCCGGAAAAAAAAAGTAATTTCATTTAGTAGGTTGACATTAAATATAGTTTTAAGAAACATTCGACGGTAGGTAATTTTTACTTATAGAAAGGGTAATATGATAATTTGATTTAAACGGCATTTTCATTTTTTTTTTAAGAGAGTATTGGTAAAGTTGTTGTCGGCTTAGAGATCACTAGCTCGAGTTATGGAAACAACCTCTTACATAATACTGGATAATGATACGTATAATAAATCCTTTTGGTCAGGCTCTTCCTCGAATCTCGCACATAGCGAAAGCTTAGAACTAGAATATTAGAAGTACTTATTTGAAAAAAAAAAGAACTTTTTCAAATAAACTGATTATAGAAGCGTGACCAAACAGGCTATTAATGTTGATGCCAATTTTTTTGGGTTTTTGACCCAAAAGATATAGGGAAAAGGATTTTTGGTTTTTTTTTTTTTTTGGACCCAAAAGATATGGGGAAAAGGACATTGGCTGTCCATTTTTCCAAACAAATTTCAGCCAAAATGGTCATTCGAACTTAGGGTAACTTACCTAAATTCCATAAGTTAAGGAGCTTATATTATTTTTTTATCATAACTTTGTCTAATTACATAAAGTCTTAGAAATTGCATTTTCTGATACATATTTGAAGCCGTCTCAGAAATTACATTTTCTGATACATATTTTAAGGCTTGATACATATCATTTGTGATACATTTTAAACTAATCTATTAGTTAAATAAGAAAGTAACGGAATTGCAATTATTAAGGCGAGTAAATCACGCGACGTGTGTTTATGAATGAGTCTCTGAGATATTCGTAACTGAATAATATAATCAGTCAAATTTTAATTTTCAAGCAAATTTTATCGATTACTATTTTCAATTCGCACAATATCTTCCATCTCCTTTCTCCAAAATTTCAATTATCGTCGATGACGACATTAACTGTTTCGGTGTTGTTGAGGCATTCAGAAGCTTGGGTTTCTGAGACTAGGTACAACTCATATAGAATTGACGTTGATTCACGAAAAAACTTCTTAACAAGATTTAATGGATACTATTTCAATTCAACTAAAAATCGATGAATCATGCGAATTACGTTGTTCAAGGAAATTTAACTGCAATGGAGATTCATAATGATATGAGCGTAAAAAAATTTCTGAGATTTTAAAACATGCACCTAGATTTGAAATATATCCACTGTGTATTACTACAACTGATGAACTTTTGACGCGAATACAGGTGCAATCAAGTGTTGTGAAATACCCTAAACCTAAATTTTGAGTTCACCTCCGGCCCGTACCCTGCATAATCTGATACTTGTTCGGGGCAAAAAAATTTTCATATGGACTTGGACTGATCGTCTTGGAAAGTCATGGGCCTGAATATCAATCCATTGAACTTAGCATTCCTTATTGGGCCTCCAATTTCACATCTCACGGCCCAAGAGTTTTCTAGACATGTACAAATTCTTCTTTATCTTTCTTGCCCGCCAAGAATGATCAATCAAACCTATATACAAACTCCTGCAATTTCTCCATCAGCAAAAATAGAGTTATTCGAAACGATGCCATCGTCAAAGACAATTTTGACGGCGGCAACTTCTCTTACTGCTTCAGTAATTCTCTTCAAATCCATTGCTAGTGACCTTGTACCTCAACAAATTCAGTTATTCTTTTCTTCACGGTTACAGAAATTATCGAACCGTTTTTCTTCGCAGTTGGTTGTGGTTATTGAAGAGTGTGAAGGTCTTACTACGAACCACATGTTTGATGCTGTTAATGTTTATTTGGGTACAAAGGTTAATGATTGGACTCAAAGGATTAAGGTTAATAAGCCTGATAAAGAGGAAGAGCTCGCCGTTACGGTTGATAGGTAAGTAAGTTGGATGTATAGACCTACACAATTATATTCCCTCCGTTTTAATTTGTTTGTCTATTTTTGACTTGGCATGGAGTTATATGAAAATAAAAAATATTTTTAAGTTTTGTAGTGTCATACTAAAGATATGTAATTAAAGTGCGCCCTAGAATGTGGCTTATGTAATTAAAGTGCGCCCTAGAATGTGGCTTAGTGGTCAATTAAGTGGATAAGAACTATGAGGAATGTCCGCGGATATGAAAAAATTAGGTGATTTCTTCCCATCTAGTGGGAGGTGGCAGGTATTCCGTGGAATTAGTTAAGGTTATAATGGAATTAGTTGAGGTTATAAAAAACTAAGGCAAACATATTGAAACGGACTGAATTCGTCATAGTATATGCAGTATTTTGTGAAAGTTGATGACTTTGGCCCCTTTGATCAATATTTGGTTGGATTTGAGTTTATTAGTTCTAAACCGGAATTCTTTTTCTTAAGTGGGATGTGAATATATGTATTCAAGTACATGATTAAGTATCATGGTGGCTTTGCTTACAAGTTGAAATTATGTTTGAACGGAATTTTGTTATGTATAAAAGTTGATGCTTTAAGCTGGTCTAGACACCACGATTATAAAAAATAAAAAAAGTTAGATGTTTTGTGAGTGAAAATCATATTTTAATTTGAACTTTTCCTTAACTCAACTCTTCAATTTCAATTTCTCTATGAAGATGGAATGTTAGACAAAATTGTAGAACAAACATTGATTTGCAAACAAATATTTCACAGCTTCCGTACATTGTGCATGTCCAAAGACTATCTTAAAATTTTGAATCTGTTTATGTGATAGGTACCAAGAAGTAACAGATTACTATGAAAATGTGAAATTCACATGGATCATGAAGTCCAGGGGAATCAAACAGAGTGAAAAGAGCACCAACCCCAAGACAGAATTTCGATATTTCGAGCTAAGTTTTCACAAGAAGCAAAAGGAGATGGCTTTAAAATCTTATTTACCGTATATATTAAGGAGGGCGAAAGAGATTAAGGAAGAGAAAAGGGTAGTAAGGCTAAACACGGTGGATTATAACGGGACTGATTATTGGAGTTCCGTGGTGTTAAACCATCCTGCAACATTTGATACAATGGCTATGGAACCAGAAATGAAGAAGGAGCTGATCGAGGATCTTGACATGTTTGTGAGTAGGAAAGATTACTATAGGAGAGTTGGCAAAGCGTGGAAACGGGGGTACTTGTTGTATGGACCGCCTGGTACAGGAAAGTCGAGCTTAGTTGCAGCTATGGCTAATTATCTTAAGTTTGATGTTTATGATTTGGACTTAAGAGAGGTACAGTGCAATTCGGATTTGAGAAGGTTGTTGATTGGTTCAGCAAATCGCTCTTTACTTGTGATAGAAGACATTGATTGCAATGTGGGGTTGAAGAATAGGGACAATGAGAATGACACTACTGATGATGACAAGGTATTGTAATGCCATTTCTTTGATACAATTTTCAGTTTGCAGTGCACTACTCAATTTGTGCTATTACCCGTACTTTTAGTTGTAGTATTACTCTTGCAGTTTCTTGTCCTTTGAGTTTGGTTACTATCTGGTTTTTTTTTGTACTTAGTTTATCGTATTATCTTGTTGTGATTATTGTTCAAGATGATTAGTCAGGTTGTCTTATAGTATTTTGCCATGACTTCTTCATTTTCGTTTTTTTTTTCCTGTATTGCTTGTATTGCTTTGTACTGCTTTTTCCTTGAGCTGAGGGTCTGTCAGAAATAACCTTCTACCTCAAAGGTAGTGGTAAGGTCTGCGTACTCTATCCTCTTCCCACTTGGTGGTATTGCACTGGGTATCTTCTTCTTGTTGTTAGTGCACTACTCAATTCCTCTTGATCACACTACATATTCAACAGATTAGAAAAAGAACTCTCTTTTATGTGGTGGACTTTTATTGAGAAAAGTAGAAATATTTATCTGCACCCTCGGAGTGTCTTTTATAACTCATGTAAAGCATTGATTGTGATATTTACAATGTAGTTCGTGTTAGAATCATATGATTACATTGATAATTAGTGAAACAAAATAGAATGGATCTTCTAACAATTGCATGACTATACATTTTGCTAAAAATCTACAAATGCAGATTACACTCTCTGGGCTGTTGAACTTTATTGATGGCTTATGGTCGAGTTGTGGAGATGAGCGAATCATAGTGTTCACAACAAATCACAAAGACAGACTTGATCCAGCATTGTTGAGACCTGGACGTATGGATGTGCACATTGAGATGTCATACTGCACTTTCAGTGGTTTCAGAGTACTTGCATCTAATTACCTAAAGGTAGACGAGCACAGGCTGTTTAAGACAATTGAAGATCTGTTCCAGAGAGTTAAGGTAACACCAGCTGAAGTAGCAGGAGAGCTGATGAAGAGCAATAACTCTGACGTTGCACTAGAAAGTGTCATCAAGTTCCTTCAAAACAAGGAAAATGGGGATGTGATAAGAAGCTAAACAATATTGCTGACTAAAATTGGTAAGACTTTTAGGGCTCCAGTATAGAGTGATTGATATTCTTTTTATAGCTTTTTCTGATGCTTTTGGAACATAATTATCTTGATTCAATAGATTCTTATTCATCATTGGCCAACCTATTTTTCATAAGCTTACTCAATACTTCCTATTACGTTAAGAGTGTCTCAGTTTGAGTTGACGTTTGAGTGCATCAAAAGAGTAACATAGACAGACTTCTATCTGCTGCTAATACATCCAGCTGTAGGCAGAAACTCATCTTTTTCCTAGGAAATGGCTTTAAACTAGTAATAAAAACAATCAACCTTCAAGTACACGAAATAGATTGCTAATTTATTTACCAATCTAGACAAAGAAAACCAGTATATCATAGGAAGAGAAAGACACAATGGCTCAATCTTTGAACATACCTTCTGTGGCTGGTTTACCCCTACTGGTTGCCATGTAACGTTCGTTGCCACTGTCTTCTCTAAATCTGCTTCCTCTCCAAAATTCATCTTCATGTACATCAGAATCAGTTGAGATGCATAAGATAATGATATATGCAAAGAAAAGCTACTAAAAATCCATTCACCATTGATGTCTTTAGTGTTCTCCATGGCCCTTTATCCGACCTTAAACAACCACCATCATTTTCACATGTACAGCTACCGCCTAGAAAATCTGGCAACTCACTGAGAATCACATAGTTTTCACAGATGTTAATCATAAGGAACACTAGCTACTTTGGATAGGAAAAAGATTTAGAGATGATTACCATTCATTGATGATTTCAAGTAGTTTGCCTTGATAATTGTTGCCAAGAACCTAGAAATTTTAAAAGTTATAGTTTTTGATGAGCAACATATAAAATGTTCAGTTGAACTCATGTCCTTCCATCTCAATCACACCAATTCTCAAGTTGATTTGGGATATCAATGAACCTCTTTCTTCATAACATAATACAAAAGGAACATGAGAAAACTCGGCTAAAGGGAAGAAAACATGCCATACATGAATCTTGGACGTCGTTTCAGGGTCAAGAAAAGGCTTGAGTATATGCCAGAGTAGCCTAAATCCTGGTCCAGCGTTTATGACAAACATTTCACCAAGTGTCTGCAACATTATATTGTCTCGGTTAGACATTAGCCAGCAGTTTTATATGACAGTAGGCGAAGGCAAAAATTAAAAACTGAAATGTACTGTCTTATAACTAGCTAATAAGGGGTTATCAAATTACTTCAGGGTAGAAGTCATTATCAATCTTCTGGAGCTGCGAGATCACTTCTCGTACAGGTTTCGTAAAATTCCTCTCACTCTATAATATAGAAAAACAAACATTATGAAAACTGAACCATTAGAAGTACATTGTTAATACCACCGGAAAAGACTACTATACCACTCCTTCAACATCCAAAATGGTAACACCTCTATCGATATGTCGTTTTGCAGCTACAGAGCAAGCTGGAAACCGGAAAGCAATAGACTTCTCAAATTCTTGAACGTGATATTTAACATAACGATCCAACGTAGTCACTTCCGAAAGTTTATCTATGTTCATTAGCCCCAATCTTTCAATATAAACTGGTCTTCCTTCCTTATCTGTGCCATGATAACCCTGAGGGTAATTTTTCAAAACTTCATCCCTTTCATGGAAGTCAAAATCCTGAGCAAAATATTGTGTATGATCAAGAAACTTAAAAGTCTGTGAACATATAAAAACTGTGAACTACTATTTAATTAAAGAATTTGTGGCCGGATAATTCAGAAGAGAAACTTTCATATGTACATAGGAAGACTAGAGCATGTCTAATAACTAATAAGCCTTGGTCGACCTCCAGAGGACTAGAAGCTAACTAGAAAGTTCGATGAAAAAGAATTACGGCATTTTAGCAACAACATAGCCAGTGTAATCCTACTAGTGGAGCCTGGGGAGGGTGGATGTACGCAAGCCTTAATTACCTAACTAGAAAATTCGATAAAAAAGACTTATGGCATTTTAGCAACAACAACAACATAGCCAGTGTAATCCTACAAGTGGGGCCTGGGGAGAGTGGATGTATGCAAGCCTTACCTAACTAGAAAATTCGATAAAAAAGACTTATGGCGTTTTAGCAACAACAACAACATAGCCAGTGTAATACTACAAGTTACCCCTATCTTTGTGGGGGCAGAGAGGCATTTTAACAGTAACATAAGCACTAGTGTTCAAAAAAATTAAGTCTACCTTGATAATACTGTCAGTTCCAAAATCTGTTCTCCATTGAAGCATATTTCTCCACATGCTCTTCGCCTTCTCAATGGCAAACTTTCTAGCTTTCAAGAATCTGAAAAAAAGTTTTACAGCTGAAAGTTCTACGATCATTTGTCTTCAATCATCACATGTATTGAGATAAAGGCTTGAATATGAATGCATGGTGCTTAGGAAACAACTATGGGGTTAGAGTAGCATTTTTTCGTAATTGCCTTGAATCACGTGACACTTGACGAAAGGTAAAGGCTATATTTTGGAGACAAAATGATGAAATGACGTGTTTAAAATCATATGATGGAAGTAATGTGTACACCAAACTAAAAGAAGCATTCATCAAGCCCATTTAAGAAAGGGCAGCCCGGTGCACAAAGCATCCCGCGTTAACATGGTTCGAGGAAGGGCTCCATTTCAAGCAGATGGAATTAAGGATCCCTAATAAGAACTCATAAGATGATTTTGACATGTAAATGGTAAAAAATTTGACAAAGGGCATGCACCTTAGTAATTTGAGATTATCATCATGCATAGGAGGAAGCAGATTCTCCAGGATCAGCACTTGTCGAAAATCATTTACAAACTTCAACTCCTCAGGTACACCCCTAATTTCCTTTGTGGTAAAAGAAATTCCAATATCAGAATGTAATTGGTCTTCACAGTTTCCATCATCAAAAAAAGATCCTTCACCACCTGTGCAAATTCAAATATTCGTACGTAAAGAGTTAACCGTACGTGTGAGTACTAATCTTTCAGTAACGCTGATTCTTGATTGAATCAAAATCGGGGTTGATCTCTCAGATGGTCACTCAAATAACACTAGTTATTATCTCAGAAAGTCAACCTTCTTCTTCATTCCAACTTTTTTCAACAAAGAAAGTGGCTTCGTGAGAGATACTAATTATTAATTGAGTGATCATATGAGAAATCAACTCGTCAAAGTCACTTGACAAGAATAACACAATGGAGTGAGTAACTTATCCATAAAAGCAAAACATAACTTCATGACCAACAAAACAAAAGAGACAGCGCGTCTAAGTTACCTGACATTTTCGAGAACTAATATGTCTGCTTAACAGATGTAGCAATGAATCTGATTAACCTGCCAGCAACAAAAGTTAACAATCAGAAAAATGTCGAGACGAGTATTTGGTTACTTTTCTTCAAACACATGTAAATACACACATGGAAACAATATTTTTTGGACTTTGGATAATGGATATGAAGAGAATAATAGGGAGTTTCTTGAAGCAGTTAAGCTTTTGATAGCGGTTGGTTTTGTGGGACTCTTTCTCTTGGTAGCGGGAATATGCCATTGTACCTTTTTTTTTTGTATTTTACTTTCTTTTTTTTACTTGGTACTCGGTATTTGTGCGATTACACTGGGTATGTTGTGGACTCGGTATTTGTTTGGGTGTTCAAAGTAATTCCATTCCATGACAGGAAATTCGAGACCACTCATTAAGAATAGAGATATTTATCATTCCGCCACAATTTTGGTGATTTGTTATGTTTTTTGATTAATTTTTTGGCTCCTGCCTTTTATTTATTTATTTATTTTTAGTCTGATAGTTGGGGAATTTTTGTTTTAATATCTCACGTCACTAAAGTTTATGGTCTGATTATGGTAAAATCAACATATCTTTCTTTTCCTTAATCTAATTGTCTCATGGCTGAAACTTTCTTTTTTAAAAAAAAAATTAAAAATTGCGTCAATATTGGTTCTTAGAAATTGTTCTACTTGAGTGGGCATTCAATTGTTATTTTATGATGGGTTTTAGTTTTTGTGTAACCGGAAACGACCCAAAGTTTGAATATTTGCAGTAAGAATGTGTTCGGTACGGAGGAAAATATTTTTTAAAAATAAGTTTTCAATTTTTTTATGTTTTGTTGGTCAAAATTTTTTAAAAAGATTTACTCTGCAATAACAAACTCCTTGTTTTTAAGAACATGACTTCCCTAGCGACGGAAAATAAGTTCCACACGTAACATTCAATAATGATTGTGTCCTTTTCACCCTCTTTAACACATCTCATCTTCACCCTCATCCCATAACCCCATCCCACCCCCACCCCCCTATTTTTTTCAAGAAAATATATTCCATAATAGCGAACCACCCTAAATTTTACTAGTATTGATTACGTGCAAGTTTCTCTCTTGGACTTTATCCTTGGTGAGAAATGCAGATAACAGTTGAGTTGAGGTGAGAATATACCCAAAAGAGGCTGATGTATTTTATTTCATTCATTATTAATGATTATTTGGTATATTAGCATCTTCTATTCTGCATTCCGAAACGTCACAGTCAATACAGCAGCTTCCCTAGTGTTTTGAGCAGGAAGTCATCTTTTTCCTTTGCAAGTGAAATATCGAGTTCGAATTCTAAGAATGAAAGTTCTCTTTGGTAGAAAGCGCTTGTTTTCTGATGGGCCTTCATAATCGACCGACTAAGCGAGGCCCCAAAATGAATACCCAACTCCAGTTTAACAAATAAGCCACGGCAACAATTTAGTAGATGGCACACTTCAAGCAAGATTAACATGGAAACTGAAGAAAACTTGCATGTCCAAAAACCATAAGTTTACCGGTCCGTCTTACATTAAAATTACAGTTCTATATATACAGATATTCACAAGTTATTTCTTTTACATAACATAATAACTATTAAGGGAGGAGGACTACAATTGATCTTTGAAGATGCTGACCACATTGTCTCTCATGAATGGCTTTTATATACACAGTAGTCCTTTGCTCAAACAACTGTAAGCACCCCTACGAAATCAAATGTCATGTAGTCGTTGGAATTCAAACACGTTTCAGAGGAAAATACTACAACACTGTTGCACAAACTTCGTAGCATTGAGAAATGATTGGACAAATATACCTGCTATATCCAGTTTCTCTTGGATCGCAGTTGAGTAAGCTTGTCCCTCCACAGAGCTGTAATTACCAATGTAAAAGTTAGAACTAAAACATATAACCAGGATCGTTAACTGGTAAAATAACAAAGGAAGAAAGAGAACTAAAAAAGAACATGGATTGTTAAAAAAACCCAAACGGAAATTCTAGCTAGAGAAGATTGTGTCTGGAAAAAGTAGTGTGAAGCCTTCTATCCTCACTGATAAGGTTACACTTCCAGAAAAGAACTGATAAGGTGACGCTTCATCTTAAAAGCCTTCAGGTAATATTCTGGCATCTAATTTTCATCTCAAAGGTAAATCTAAAATCTTAACTAAAGGACCACATTAGCTAGATGATTTTGCAACTAGAACAGGTAAAAATCAAATCTACAATAGTTGTGACCATTCTCCAATTTTTTGGTTTTCAACACACGAAGCACCCTACTTGGCAACCATAGTGTCTAAATCCGCTCTGATTGGCAAATGGCACTGATATCTTTCACCATTAGAAAATGACTCTATCCCCCATCTTGCATGTTCTCATAGATGTAATTTCGAGCTTTTATTTGAGTAATAAATGATAGGATCATAGGATTATGACAGTATGGACAAAAAAGCAGTTAAGACAACAGATATTACGAATAGCAGAAACGCCATTCCGCGCAAAATCTGGGCATGCTAACAAAGACTACCTGCATCTCTATATCTTTCTTCAACCGCCGCAATCAGCATATTTCGCACAAGAATAAACTCCTTCGTTTCAATGCATGGCTTGCCATTAGGCCTGACCCACAAAACAAGTTAGATTATATTAGTCACAACAAAATAAGGCATTGTCAGACATCTGTATCTCGTGCAATGATATCATCCCGTAATCGTTTGGGGACTGACGTAAGAATTTCAGTTAGTTCCAAATTTCATACTTGCATATTTATCTCCCAAACAGAAAATAACTCTGTGTCATTTTTTTATCAAAGTAGATACCATGTAAGAAAATTGGGCAATTTATTTATTGAATTATTTTTTCTGACAAAAAAAGATTGACAAGGAGTTCCTAGTGGAGGTTTACCTGTCAAGCTCAGTGAACAATAGACCGTCTGAACCAGTAGTGTGCACTACGGGCTTCGGAGATTCAACAATTCTCATACCATCACTATAAGCCAAGTACTTGTTGACTTGTATTGGCACCTAGAACAATTAAACAGCAGAAGGTTTATTATGTTAGCAGGCATTTGGTGCAAGGGCACGATAAAGTTGAATTAAAGCGAGAAATAGGACCATAGCAATGGGGACGGAGGAAAATACGGATGGCATTGGAGACAATTTCTATATTGTGCTCAATCAGTCGATAGATGTGGGATTAAAATTGGGTTTGAATTTGTCTACATCTTTAAATGTTACTAGTATTTAGTATGAGCTGTATAACTATAGTTACAAAAAGAAAAACGAAGTTGATACAATAGGATCGGATGAAGGTGAATGGGGAAGGAGCAGAGCTATGAGAACTAAGGCCAGATACGAAAGTGGTTACAGTCGATTGAAAAGTATGATCGAGTAATTATAATCCTCTCATCTTCCATCATATACCGGGCACAATACAAACCTCCAGAGGCCACCGGTTTGTAGAGAGAATATGGTGGAATCATAACCTCAGTCGTGAACAGATCATCATTGAAAGGATCATGAATTCAACAGTACTTGTATCACTCGGTTTAGTGTGGATATAAAGTAAGATGTATATCGCATATGTTGTTAACTCCAAATAATAAGTTATCAGTTAACACATGTATAAAACAGATGTAGACTAAATATTCACCTTGCTTCTCACAGCAATGTTGATTGCATCAGAAGGACGAAGATCAAAGCTAATACTCTCAGCATCATTGTCTGACTGTAACGACAACCATATTAAAGGTGGTTAAGTTGCATACCCTAGCATAAAAATGTACTGAAATGTGGGAATGTGATCACTTAACATAGTAACAACATTTTACACACCTTTGTTAGGTATAACTGAGCATAATATGCCTCATGCACTCTCTTGGTAACTCGAACAAGTTTAACCTTTCAATGGGGAACTGTCAGATCAAGCATAAAAGATAACATAATTACTGATAAAGCACAAACAAAAAACTTACTGTGTAACCCATCTTCTCAACCATGTCATTCACAACTTGATACATTGTTGGTCTGGCCTGAAACAAAGCCAACATTTGTCTTTTTCAGTAACATAATAAATAAACGCTGCAAGAGATTTGGGAGGATGGTTTTACCACCACCTAGATAGGAAAACTTACAATTTGGACATTGCGCACAGCTGCCATAAGCAGTGCACTTGGCATCTCCACTGTCATATAAAACAGACAGAGAAATGAGATCGCCTTGATTTAAGCACCTAAGAGACTGTCTATTTGTTTAAACAAATGAAGGAAATGTCTACGTACAAACAATAATAGGGAGAAGAAGCCCTGTCCCATCTTCCATTCTCAATACAATCGCTGGATGTGGAGCATAATCAGGTAGATGGCCTCCTTGTGGATTATTATGGACACATTTCAAATGCCTGCCATCTCTCATCTTGATCATGAAACCATCAGGCCCACTTCGCACTTCAACTACACAAGAAGAAAAGGAAAGTTACCCCACAGAAATAAGTTACTACCTTATTATTTATTTGTTTACCATTTATTTGGTCAAATACCACAACCGCTTTTTTTGACATATGAACTTAAAAGGTTCTCAACAGTGTCCCTGTTTTTGAAAGATAAGATTGCCTTTTGACTAATGTGAAAGCAACCGATTGCTAACAAATGAGGTCTACAACCCACTTCAAAATTTGGCACCTCAAAATACGCAGAAGTAGGAAAAATTATGGGAATGCCATCACACTGCAGCAGAATCATCTCAATACTAAATTAGAAGGCTACACCTTATATGTATGGTCATTTTTGTTTAGCACAATGCATCGCAGAATTAACAATTGTTTTCCACAATAAAGAACCAAGTATGCCCATAAGGAATATAGCACTTGAGAACAAAGTTAGCATACCAGCTTCTACCACGCTAGAGTTCACATAATCTGCATCGCTTTCATTGGAATTCCCTGCCATGCTACCATTTCCATCTGATGATGAACTAAAAGTGCATTGAATCACCTTGCTTACACGTGATCGTGGTTGACGAGCCACATTAATCCGGAAGCTAGAGATCCCATTAAGCCCCCAGAACCTACTCTTCAAAATCTTAGCCTTCACTAAAGAAGAATTGACAGGAACAACAAACTGACTTGTTTGCTTTCCGCGAACAACAGGACAAATGACAGGCCCTTGCAGAGTGCTCATTCTTCCTACTCTGGAATCTACTTAGACAACAATAACATAATAAGGACATCATTTCTCGAAAGTCATATAGAATACAACCTTCTAGATGAAATAACTCAGTGGCAGATCCTTTTTTACAAAACACAAATGCACAAAGAGAACATTGCATACACAAAAATCTATATGATTAGAACATTTCCTGGGTCAACCAGAATTTTGTCATTGATTTGCTCCAAAGTCATTCCTTTTAAGTTTTACCTTGTCACATCACATACGCGGTGTACGTGAGCATATTTAAGAAGCCTCTCCTCTTTTTTTTTTTAATAATCAAGGTGCCCGGGCAAGCTTTCACTCACCTCCTTAACTAATTCAAGCTTTTGCGCACCTCCTCGACTAATTCCATGGGATACCTGCTCCTCCCACCCGCAGCAAATACCAGGTAACTCTGTCCAACCTGTCTAACCTGTCCACCTAGGCAGGCTAAGACATGACAAATAGAAAGAAATCACCTAGTGTGTTTTGTTTCTGCTGGGACTCACTTCATCGACCACTAGACCACCCAACCCCGTTGTGTGGGAACCTCTACTTATTTACAACAACTACAATTCAATCACAAACTAAAAAAAATTGCCTAGTATGTGCCACTTGTATGTATCCACTATGTTCCTTCAGTTCTATTTGGACCTATTTCAATCCAACACTTAAGAATTGGTCTTTCAAGACAACTAGGCGTTCTAACTTATCACTTCTGAGTTCTGAGACATACAAACCTCTACTTAATTAAGGCCTTCAATTAACGGTGAGAAATAGTTTGATAAATTATAAGTTAATCCTAATTAATACTCATAAAAACAGAGGATCACAAAATACTACAGTAATATCTTCTCTCCATTTTACCAATCAAACTCAATTTTGCGAATAGCTTCAAAGTCAACTATTCTTTGTTGATCACTATTTAAACTATTTAACAGTCTCATTTAACCGTAAATAGGAAATAGAACTACACTAGATTCAATTTTTACACTTGATTCTGCTTCAATTTCGATAAAATTTCAACATAAATCAACTTAAAAGATCAATCCTTCACCTTTTACACAGTGATCAACAACAACAAAAAAAAATCAACTTTTTTCACTGATTAATCAAATAGCTCAATCATCTGATTGATCATAAAGAACAAGAATAATAGCGCCAGGTACAAGAACACATGAGTACACCACACCTGGATTACAATTTACAATCAACAGCTTCCGATCACCGAATAAAGCCTTCAACTTCCCCAACAATTAATTATCTCAATATCACAAAATCATAAAATAAATATATATATATATATATATTTAAAAGGAAAACAGGAAAATAGATATTTTGGTTAAAGAGAGAGAAGAACAAAGAGAAATGGATAGTTTAAGGCCGACAAAGAGGTATGGATAAAGGAGGGAAAAAAATAGTGTGTGTGTTAGAAAGAGAGAGAAGAAAATAAAGATAAGAAGAGAGATTTATATTTTTTCTATTTGTGTTGAATGATGAAGAAAGAAAGAGGGGGATGGAGGAGAATAGCTTTTTTTTTTTTTTTTTTTTTTCCACGCAATGTTCGATATCTGTATTAAAGCTCTAACTAATGCAGATCATACATTGCAGGGCCTATTCTAAGTATGGCCTATTCTAAGTATGATGCTCCCAATAAAATTTTATCTATATTCATGACTTGAATTCAAAAACTCTGATTAAAAATGGAATAGTCTCACCACTGCACCACAATTCATATTGATTAAGTAATAGTAGTGGGACTGTGGGAGTAGTAGATATTTTATCTAATGCAATTGGACAGGGAAAAGTACTTTTGTCATCTTGCTTTAAACAATTTTATTGACATTTTTGTCCTCCTACCTTATGCCCAAGGAAAAGGATATTTTGCTTCTAGAAATAAAGTAATTGGAGAATAAAAGAATATGTTTCAATAGTTGTTAATTCTTGAAGGGTTTTGAGTGTTTATTTATAAGTGTAATTGGAGAATAAAAGAATATGTTTCAATAGTTGTTAATTCTTGAAGGGTTTTGAGTGTTTATTTATAAGTGAAATAACAGTTTTGTTTCGAAAAGTGCCTCAAGGCACATACTATAAAAGTTGCACCTAATTTTTGAGCAACATTGGTTGGAATGACTATTGCGATAATTGACTTATAACAACTTTTGTATTTATTTTATTATGTGTTCAAATAAATATAGTTATATGAATTCATTTTTGATTATTTTAATAATTATTTTATCATTTTAATTTGGATTTCTCGTTCAATCTCATATAAAATTCTATCATACATTACTTACATCATTGTCTTTGTTCGTTTTAAAAAAAAATGATAGCATTTTTTGAATTTTAAAGTTTTATAATAACAATATAGTCAATATAATCTCACAAATTGGGGTCAGAAATTTTGAATTTTATCACATGGTTTTGTAAAATGTTTGGGGTAATATATATTATATATATTCTTTGTTTTAGGTCTCATTGATAATTGAAACGGATTTAATTTTAGATTTGTTGCAAAATATCAGAGTATGGAAGGGTATTTCTGGCAATTCAGAAAATATACAGGTTTGTTTGCATAGGAGGGACGTCATTATCCATCTAACTGATAGACAGACACCTCAATGCCGGCCGACGAAATTAAAATTGCCGTGCAAGTGCCACGTGTACTTACACTGGATAAGGGAGGTCCTTCTCTTGTCAATTTATCAAACTTCGGGCCCTTATTTGCAAATTATTCTGTGGGACCCATATGTTAGGATACTAGAATCTGTATCGATTTCGGATTCGAATCTTTCTAGATACAAAGTCTTTTTAATTAAAAAGTGTTTTAACCCCTTAATATGAAATATTTTAATATAAATTTAGATTTGATCAGACTTTAATATAAATATTAGACATTCATAAAAAAATTTAAAAATTGAAAAGAAAAGGTTTGAACGTGGGGAAAATATCTATCATGTCTTTTATTTATCCTAAAACACCCCTTTTATTTTATTTTAGTGAGAAGTTTCTATAACCACATCGAGAATTTTAATATGAAAATTCATGACATAACACTTCTCTTAATATCTTAATTTTTTTGAAAGTCATATAAATATAGTGTTGAAGTCATAATTTTTACTAAAAATGCTTCAAGATGGAACACTTTTTATTTTATCTTAAGGAGAAGCTTTATAATCACACGAATGTAATGATGGAACTACAAATACTAAAACGATTCAAGATACAACACTTCCTATTTTATCTTAGTGAAAAGCTTCATAATCATACGGAATTAGTGATTGAGCCATAATTTTCACTAAAATAATTTAAAATATAAAACTTTATAGATTATCTTAATAAAAAAAATCCTTTATAAGAGCTAGAAGTTTTATTAAAAATATTTAGATATAAAAAAATAAATATATGAAGAAGTCAAAAAAAATTACGAATATGATTTTGACCTTGGACCTACAAAATAATTTGCAATTTGAACTTCATTTGTGATTATTCGTTTCATGATGTACTAATATTATGACATTTAAAACTACGTATTTCTTAACTATTCAAATGCTGTAATATATTTTCTTCTAAATTTCAAAGTCTTTGTCTTTTTCGAATTTATATCGATTAAAACTCTATCTCATAATTTGGAAAAAAGAGTATAAAGTAATATTTCTTCATAGTATAAGGTAATGTTATTATATTGAAATAATATTGGCAGGTGTAAATAGTAAATGGAACAGGCTCGAATAAAATAGCTGGCATGTTGTGCTAGGGATGAATTAAAATAATATCCATTTAATGATATGGGCAATAAGAGACTAGTTCAACTACGGCGACTTTTATTACTAGCCAGGCAATGTGTTGGATATTTTTAATGCTTTCTACTAATTTTTTAGCTTTGATGCCTTTGAATTTTTACTTGGATTTTTTATTTAGTTCAATGTCAACTAGGTTGGATTTTTTATTTATTAAAAACAACCTGTGAAAGAAACACAAGGAGAAGTTGAGTACAATAGATTCTTGTGGTCGAACTTTTTTTCGAATTCCTACACATAGCAGGAGCTTTAGTGTACCGAGCTACCCTTTTTTTAATGTCAACTAGGTTGTATATTCCAAAAAATGCTTTACTTAAAAATAAATCAATTAAAGAGTATGTTCTAAGCAAAGATAACAAGGGAATCAATAAAATTTAATATTATGTGAATTGAACATCTATCAAGCAAGAAATAAATATATATACTTAAATCATTTAAAGTATGATGTATTTTAAAAGCTGAAATTTAGTGTTTCCATAGAACCTTTGACGAATTTGAATAGGTATAATAATATTACCGAATATAATACTTGCTTTGTTGCTTTCCTTTCAATTTGTTACGATCAGGAACTTGTTGCTTTTGTTATTCTGTTCGTTTCTTTTCTATTTTTTCCATCTCGATGAGTCAATATCCAATAATTAGGAAACTTTTCTTTGAAACCTGATGCAGCCTAAGGAGAACCACGCTGCAAAAGCTAGTTATTAAGGTGAGTGAGTTTCAAACTATATAAACCTCACATCAACTTCCTATTTAACCGATGTAAAACTCAAATCTCATACCTTGCTTGCAAAAAGATGACAACAAAACCACAATGAAGTAATGAATCAAAAATAGAAGCTCAAAATCATTTCGATATGGAAGCACTGTCAAGAGCCCAGCCCATGTGGCCTGTACTTCAAGCCCATTATTTGGTTTTGGGCCCAGATGTAGAACTACATGTTACTCCTACTATTTTAAGATATGCTCACTTTAGTCAATTTTTAAAGTATTTAAAATTTAGTCAATTTCAAATGCTACTCCTACTATTTTAAGAGGATTTTCTTATTTTTAAGACCTTTGTTATGGTGTTTTAATTGCCAAAGCCTTATTCTAAACACTTGCCTTTAAAGTTTAAACAGTCAAAACAAAAACTTCATGCCTTCGAATCTGAAGTTAGGCTCTTGCTTCTGCTCGAAGGTCATCTAAAGTTGGAACTACGGACATATATACCTGATGTTTGGTTTGAAGTTAGACTTTGACAATACAAACTTCAAACACCAAGGTCTGAAATTTGTTTGAGGCAGCTAACATTTAAAAGGGCAAATAATATAAATCCCGACAATTTGGAGCTTAATTATAAAAAATCCTGACATTTTGCATAATTACTGAAAATCTCATTTTTGGGTCTGTTGAGATACATAATTAGCTCCCACTGTATCCCACGAAGATATATTTTTTCCTTTGTAAAGATACATAATTAGCTCCCGATACACTTTTTCCGATTTTGGGTCTATCGAGATACATAATTCATCCAACGAAGATACATTTTTCCCTTTGTAAAGAAACATAATTAGCTCCTGATACATTTTTTCCGATTTTGGGTCTGTCGAGATACAATTATAGCTCCCGATACATCCAACGAAGATACATAATTAGTTGAGATATTTGTAATTACTTTGTAATGTGGGAATTTGTGTAAATATGGTAAGTTAAGGTGTATATATATATGTTATTTTTCCAATTTAAAATCTTTTTAAACTTCGTTTTTCTTTACATAACTGCCCTAAGAATTGTCTGTTGTGCATTTTACCTCCATCGACTCGAGTTGTAATAAAACGAGTTACGACTTTTAAATTCTTAGTTAAAATTTGTCCGTTCGTCCAAAGCCATTTAATTTGTTTGTTTATCACCGGATTAGAGAGAATTATAGGACTAAAATTGCAGTCTATCAATACAACTCTACGTGCATTAAAGAGATTCCAAACTCCTGATTACAAAAATACTAAAATGTGTCACATAATGAGAGCTTTTACAACATATCTTGCTTTACGTAATTGTTACTCGAGCTGTTCATTCCAATTTAATAAGTGTCTTACTTTCATTTTTAGTTTGTCCTAAAATAAGTGTCTATTTCTATATTTAATAAGTTTTCTGATTCCAACATTTTACATGACAATTTTAAGGCTACAAGATTTAAAGGGACAACACATATATTTAATTTAAAATCACAAAATTCAAAAGTCTCTTTTTATTTTTTAAACTTCGTGCCCAATCAAACTAAAAACACTTAAATTGGCAAAGACTATATGGGATAAAAAGATAAGGGAGTACCCCCTCCGTTCCTTTTTAGTTGTCATGTTTCTCTTCTCAAGAGTCAATTTGACTAATTTTCAAAGCTAAATTAGGTTAGATTAATTCAACATTTTAAGATTAAAATTTGGATATTCAAAAACTATGTGAAAAGTACTTTAAATTGTAATTTTTTTCACATGATGAAAAAATACATGTTCAAAATTCATTTTATTTGACTCTCAAAAAGAAAACTGTGACAAGTAAAAAAGAGCGGAGAGAGTATATATCAGATAGAATGCACAAGTCACACCGGGAAGAGTCAAAAGAGTAGCATAATAGTAATATGAAAAGTAATGTTACAAACCATTAATGGATCAAACTTGGTCCATCCTACAATTTCAATCTTCTTTTGAACAGAATGACCAAGTTTGCTCCATTAATAAAGCAAAAATGGTAAACACAGAAAGGTAAAATAAGATGAATTCTTAGTCTTCTGAGCTAGAATATGAAGCTAAGTCTTACAAGTTTAGATTTATTTAAGTGCCACCAGAAAAATTAGGGGGTGGCCAAATACCTCCACCACCATCAGTGACATAAGTCAAGCATGACAAAGGCACTAAACACAACCCTCTGCTTCTAAGACCTCTTTTAATTTCTTCGCTACTCCCATTATTCATCTCTCCACCACCCTGCATGCCACCATAATAATTCCAATATAAATTATCAGTAAATGATGTGTTCGTTTTCATTGTCAAGATAAATGTATTCTTTTTGTCTTTCAAGATATAGCGTATAAAGAGAAAGATAATTGGTCTTTAGTTTCTTTCCGAACGAAGAGACCATGGTATGTCCAGCTAACTAAGGAGGCATAACAAAGATGCATGGGACCTAAATAATTGGTAAAGCGAATTCCTTAGATTAAGATTTAAATTGATAAAAGAAAGAAAATGAACACTTTGATGAGTACTACATAGTAGTCCTTCGGTCTCAATTTATGTGATGGTGTTTTAACTGGACACAAAATTTAAAAGACAAAAAAAAAATTGGAACTTGAGTTGAGGTTTGAAACAAGCTATAGAAATTTTTGGAATGGATTTCTAGATGGTCATTCAACCAATAGTTATTAAAGTATCTCACAGAGTCACTTTTTCTATTAAAGAAAATTGAAATCATCACGAAGAAAGGTGGCTTTCTGAGATATTAACTATTAACTGACTGACCATCTGAGAAATCTACCCAAATTTTTGTGACTATAAATCTTTTCATTAGGGGTAAATTGGAAATTTAAAGTTATTCTTTTAATATATATAGAAAATATTATTCTTTTTGAACTGACTAAAAAGGAACGACTTTCACATGAATTGAGACACAAGCTAGAGTAGTATAGAATATATAGATGCATGAAGTTATATATCTTACTCCATGCAATGGTCTGCTGGCTTTGCTTCGTGAAGATTTCATGTATGGCACACTTAGTGTCTGTAGAAAGAAGAGAAATAAACATGTCAAAGGCCTTTAAATAAGGAACAGAAAGTGTTAAACCTCCACATGTATAACAAAAAGCTAAGCTCCCAAACCCTACCTAGTGAAAATAAATTATGTATTTGAATCAGAGGACTAAATGTCAAGAAGATATTGAATTGTCAAAACAAACACGTGTATGTCTTCTTGTAGTATTTAGTAGAATAAAACTCCAGCAGTATCAATTCGTTAGGTATAGTTGATGAGTGTAGCTATACACTGATATATGGTATAAGTTTTTTTTTATATTTTGAAAAACATTTCTGCTGCTTAAAATGAAACTGGAAATGTGCACAACAATATGTAAACTGTGCATATCAATGTTTGCATGATTCTTTTAGATACCAACTTGTACCAATTTAATTACGTGAAGGGGCTCGGTCGGAGTATGATGATCAAAATATTTAATTTTGACTATGAATTCGGTATAGATTTTTCTACTTTTTAAAATAAAAATTTACATATTTGAAAACAACTACTATTATATTACACAAGTCAATATAGCTAATCAGTGACGGAGCCAAAATTTTCACTAAGGGGGTTCAGAAGTAAACATACAAACTAGTTGAAGGGGGTTCAACATCTACTATATATACATAAAAAAATAATTTTAACCATGTATAAATAGTATAACTTTCTGTCGAAGGAGGTTCAGATGAACCCCTAGATGAAAGGTGGCTCCGCCCCGTAGCTAATGATTGAAAATATTTAATAAAATAAAAGTTGTAGAATACTACATATAGTCAACGAAAGAACTGTATCAACTCTTCAAACGTTAACACCTTCACATAAAATGGGATGGAGGGATCAAGAGAATATTCTAAGAGAAGACAATTCGAGTAAAGTAGGTGTACCTCAACTTGGTTTTGAAGGAATTTGATGTAACCAATAGCTTCCATTAGTACGGATGCTGTGTCCGTCTGCAATATTCTCACATGCAAAACATTTTTACTTGTCAAACATTTAACCAACTTCACCATACATATATGTCTCTCTAAATAAAGAAACTAAAAACACAATGCAAATATAGCATTGTCGTAGCAACTTTAATTAAGAAATATAGATAAACATGTGTTGCGGTAGGATGGTTGGAATCCCTCCATTTTAACCAGAGGTCTTTCGATCATAACCCTGTAAATGAAAAAATCTTATTGGAAGCGTTGGCCCCCAAAAATGGCCCTGTAATATGTGAATTCGAATTTAATCTAGTTCCAATATAGATATTTGACATGGGGCCGAAAAAAAAAAAAATTAAGTAGTATAGTGCGCTGTGAACAATGTATTTCTTGGGGTTATAAATACCCTAAAGCATGCATTTTTACACTGTACAATTCCATGAAACTCGTGCTATCCATGTTTGAATATTTTGACGCCAAAACAATAATCTAATTCAAACCTTGCTTTTCTACTCATGAGAATTTCATATCTATATGTTAACAGTGGAAAGTTTGTTATTACTACTAATAATATTAGTACGTGGATAAGTTAAATCTTTTTACTAATGGCTTCTATATTTGTTAGAAATGTCTAACTATCTCATTTAAAAGTTTAAGCTGTCAGACAGAACATATTCAATTTTTTTTTTCTCATGCGTCAAGCATGTGAATTTATTTTTTTAATAATAGATGACGATGAGATTCGATTCAGGATATTTGTCTGCTCTGGCACAATATCTCAGTGTATGATCATCAATCTCATCTAAAAGTTTAAATCATCTATATCATAGAGAACTTCTAGAATACTATAGGCTGAAAACTTGAGATTTTGATGCAAAATGTATACTACCTTGCCAAAAGGTGCAACTAATTGTTGAAGAGCTGCTATTCTGTCTCCTAATTTCTCCTTTCTAACCTGCAATATTTCAATAACGCAATTTAAAATTATCCTTTAAATTTACCAATCAAAAGTTTAGAGGAAATGAACACTTTTGGCCACTTATAAATTGAATAGAAGAAAATATCACTTCAGATCTCTTATATGTTAAAAACTAAAAATGAAGATTTCTTATAAAAAAAAATACATATAATTAAAAACAAAGTTCGTAAAGAATTACAAAACCAAAGTTTACCGGGACAAACTTAGGTCTTTTTCATATATAAATATATATATATATATATATATATATATATATATATATTACTTTCCCCCCTTTTTTTTCATACGTGCAAGGTAATGTGGAAGGGATAGGGGGTTTCATATAGATTAATTGATGTTATATAGATTTTTCACATTATAAAGATAAATTAACTTACAATAACACATATTTCTTCGTCTCACGCTTGATATGACAATATAAAAATAGCCTATTTATAATGAGTTTTACTTATATACACCAGCAGTGAAAGTTTGAAATTGTTACTTAAAAATATAGTTCTTACTTATATACATTAATTAATAGTGTACATTTACACTATGAGGTCACCTTAACTTATTGTAACAGATAACGGTTTTTTTTTCCAAGATTAGAAATCTCATTTTATATGAAAGGCTACTTGTAGATATTTTTTTGATGATCTAATAATATAAATTTTACTCTCCCCATAAATATAAGTTATAAAACAAATACATTTTACTCATAGCTAGTTTGCATTTTTCTTTACAATATCAACGATGTATATAACTATGAATCTTTATACATTACCTTAAAGGGTGGACATGATGCGCGTGAATCAACCCTTGATTTCTTTGGTGCATTTTGAGGCCCTTTATTTGGCTCCAAAGTATTGCTGGTCCTTTTAGCTTCAGGCATTCCATTACTAAAGGCTGATATCTTCAACATTCAAAAAAAAAAAAAAAAAGAAGTTAATTTATCCATTTAATCATTTCAATCAAAAAGACAGACTCATTTCTGAGGAAAGTGAAAAAAATAAAAAGAGATAAAGAGGCATATATAAATGTGTAAAGCTGAAGTAACCTTTAATATGAGAAAAGAAAGCCTTTCTCTTTTCTTGAATATTATTCCAAAAGTAAGAAAAGCAAAAATAAAAACAATAATTCTAACTTTCCCCATTCTTTTAAATACTCAAGAAAAATGGAAACTATTTGTTTGATTATATCTCAATTTCTTAATTAGCTAGAAACTATATAGTATTTATCAATGCAAGTATAATTATTAAACATAGGTTAAAATTGCTTACTCCAGCTTGCTAGTAACATAGTGATGAGCAATGCACACATTAAATGCATGCAAAAGTATTTTAAAAATCAGTGATATACGAGAAGCTAAGAAGGAATCGGCATTTGGACAGTATTTGTTTGAAGTTGAAGCAAAAAATAAAAAAGGAACATTTGAAGTTTAAATCTAAAATGTCTATTTGAAGGACTGACATGAATTTCACTTGAAAAGCGTTGAAGTTTTGTAAGGGAAGTATCACTTAATATACTCTTCAAGCAAATTTTTCAATATTTCATCAGTATTTCGAACACTGAAGTTCAGTATCCGCACATAATAATGATGCAGATACTGAACTCTAGAGTAATCGCAAAAAATAATGAAATATTATTATATATGATGACCAAATATAGAAATACTTACACTGGTGGAGCTATTTACTGGACTTTCACTTGATGAATGCTGGAAATGACTTGTTAGCCCATATGTTTGGCTAAAGCTCCCTCCATATCTTGCAGAATTGATGAGATCCAATGGCTGTAAATTCATGTCCAAAGAGCTACAAGAATTTGCTTGATTCATATTCAAGTTGGACACATTTATTGTGGGATATATTTGACTAAATCTCCCTCTATTAGTAGTACTACTACTAGAATTTGAAGAATAGAAGAGAAGATTATTATTATTATTGTCTCCATGATAAAGTTGAAGCCCACCACTATTAGAAAGTGTTCCAAGCAAAAGCTTAGCATTCATATCACTCAATTCTCCTTCTTCAATACTTGATGGACTTTTCAACATTTGAGTGAATCTTGGATATGAATTATCCAATGAATTTTCTTGCTTTATGTTATTCTCCCATTGATGAAATCCCAAATCTTCAGTAGTACTACTCATAGAAACTAGGTTTAATGGATCACTTGATGATGAATTTGTAGTATTGATGATGCCTCCACTAGAATATGAATTAATAAGACCACTTCCAGGACTGTTCCTAAATAAAAAAAAATTTAAAAAATAAAAGATTAGATAAAATCTAGCACTATTGCTTTTGTGGAAAAGTAATAATCAAAGTTTCAAGATTGTAAATATTTGGTCTAAGGAAAATGAATTAAAGGGAACTTTCTATTTGTTGCACATCAAATCAGGAAAAGAATGTCAAAAGATAAAAAAGATATGGGAGAAGAGAAGAGAGATTCCAATATTCCAAGACTTTTTTTTGTTAAAGACATCATAATAATGGAAGTAGCCAAAATATAATCATTCATATCAAACACTATATGACTAATTATAAAGTTGTGTCTCTTAGAGAAAAAGTGGACTTACAAGATAGTAGTAGTACATGGGGTCCAAGTATGTGTTGTTGAAACTCCATAGCAAGAATTATTAGAAGATGAAGAGGAATTTGGAGAAATACCAATAAGAGGAAATTGATCTTGGAACTGGAGCTGATGATATTGTTGATGGTGTTGGTGGTGATGGAGATTTGCAGGCTCCATAATTTTATAAAAAATATGAGAAGTTTGCTTTTGTGCTTTGCTTTTTTTTTTTTTTAAGGCACTTGAAAATCCCAAGATGAATAATTAAAAAGCAAAAGTACTCATGCTTCTCCTCCACCTTGTTATCTTCTTCTCTCTTCAAAAAAAACCCTTAAGATGTCGCTCATCTATGCTACTATATAGTATATACTACTAATATTATATATATTCAACTCAAAAGAAATTAAACATAACAAAATTTGACATCTTCAATTTTAGAAACTTTTCACTAAATAAGTCTTGTTCTTACTCATTCAATGTCTCAAAGGACTTTAAAAGCAACCCTGAAAAGAAAGAAAATAAGCAAGCAAGCAAGAAGAGATAGAACCCCTTGCTATAGCTCTCATAATATAATATATATATACTCCGTCCATTTCATTTTATATGACGGTATTTATCTTGACACAAATTTATAAAAAGTACTTTAAAACTTATAGTCTTAATCATGTCATGACAATTAAGTAACTGTAAAAATATATTTAGAAAAGTGACTTCTCTTATAAAAAGTGACGTTCTTTTCAAAACAGACTAAAAAGGAAAGGGTAATATTTTAAAATAAAACAAAAATGAGTATATAAGATATACTATAATGTATACTATTTTTTTCCCCCTTTTCCTGCCAAACTTTTTAGCACATTCACAATATAAAAACGAATTTCATGTCTCCCACTCTTGTCTCCAAGGGCATCCTCTATAATTATATTATTTTTTTTTTATTTTTAGTGGAGCGGTAGGGGGGGGGGGGGGGGGAATACCTAGGTATTTAGGGGTGCACTGCAATTACAGGGAGATGATTATAATTCCCTAAGGCTATGATTAAAAATGTCTGGCGCTGCTGCCTTCAATCCCAAGGCTTTGAATGAAAAAAGTGTTGTGTGAAGAGAAATGATAACCTCCATCTTCCTTTTGATTGTTATTTCTCTTTCTTTGATACCCACATGTTTCCTTGACATGTCTTTGTTAATAGTACTCCCCTTCTGGTCGATATATAGGTATATTATTAATCTTAAAAACTCTACACAAAAATGTTGTGAAATTAAGGCCAAATTGGATATGATTGTCTTTCCATTATTCATAATTCAAGTGGTCCATGGTACTATACATTCAAGAAAAGAAAAAAAAAATGTTGCAATAAATAGTGAAATAACGCTTTTCGTTTAAAGAAAAACACGTATGAACAATTTTCTTTTTGAAGTAGTATAGTAGTAGTAGGCTGGATGATAAAAAGGAAGAACAATACTAGAGTAACTCTAAGTTGAAGTTTGATGACCCAATGCCACAATTTATAATAGTGTACATATTGTTAATGTCTTTTTCACGTTCGATACTCGAGAATTTTTTGAGATTTAGAGGTAATCAACATGAGAGGTGAACTCTAGAGCTATATATCCAGGTGTGATGCTCATGATTGAGGGCGAGCTAATGAGCGCACGAGTCAAAGAGAAGACTTGTAGGTTTCTAGAATGGCAAATGAGTAACATGACACCTTAAGTGAATCCTCATATTGAAATGGGAGAGAAGAGTGAAGAGTTTTATAAGGAATTGCACATGTTCACATGATATGCACGTTTTTGAGTTCGATGATAGCATACCGCCCGAGGGACAAATTCGTAAGATTCTACTGGGCTAAAGTGGACAATAGGTAGCATGGATTTGGATAAGATATCCAACATTTATTGGCTTGATCGACTAATTCAAATTCGCACCACATAGGGCTCGATCATTCGAGGAAAAGCGATTTTTATAGAGACGGATCACTGAGAATCAAAATACAAAGAAGTATAATATAATCTCCGACGTCAACAAGGGTGTCTACCATATATATATATGAAGAGATCTCATCCGTTCCAGTAACGTACATATATATATTTTGGTCAAGATATAGCTTGTAATGTAATAATAAGCAAAAGATCCTTATGGGATGAAAAGATGCATAGGTGCAAAATACTACAAGGACAAACTGATAAAACGTTTTTGATTACGTTTCAGAATAGAACTAAATGAGAGCCACACCTCTCAATTGTATGAAAACAACGTGTACGTAAAATGGGTTCAAATAGAAGAATGAATACATTTGTATAAACCCAAGAAGAATGAACAAAAAATATAGAGAGGACTAATGAAACAAAATATAAAGAGGAAAAATGGGGGGACCAATATAATATTATTGGACAAAAACCATCATATATTTTGTTTGCATACTTCCATTTGCTAAAAAAATGTACTTTTTTTTTCAGGAGAAGTAGCCCCCCATGGGACACACCACGCTATGTGATTACAAATTAAATAATGATGTCAATTTGACCTTTACATGACATCATCATTCTCTCATTTTCTTTTCTATTTTTTGGGGCTGTATAATTTGCGATAATTGTTTTCCGCAAGCATGAAAGTTTCAGAATTTAAAACGAAGAGATACCAAAAAAGTCATTACAAATCTCTATTCCACGTTACGATTATGTTATACTCCAAAATTTTTTTATAGAAATCTTTAAAATAGAGATTATAATCAATAGAACCTAATCTTAACTCAAATGCCATTTCTCTGAAGGGGTATAACAATTAATACTCATGCACTCACTTTTGCTTGTCACGTTTTAATTTACGAGAGTTAATTTAATTAATCTTCGAAGAAATGTAAAAGGTGACAAATAAAAGTAAACAGAGGGAGTGATATAGTTTAAGTTTTGTTCATTATTGTTGTATAGAGTTTCTCCGATTTTCTACACCATTAGGTTAAGTTGACCTATAAATAGGTAAATTTTTGGAGCAAGCCTAATATAATAATTTAAAAAATAGAATAATAATCTTTTGGAACCGCTTACTTAAATCCTAAATATATATATATATCCTCTCAAGTTCATTTAAATTATCACACATTTGTACGTTTCATCAAACAATTTTTCCCTCACTCATCTCTAATTTTCTTTTGTGTACATATAATTTGTTTTAGTATTATTTGGGGAAAACGTCATGAAAAGCTTCAACTCATACACCAAGAGTCACAAGTTAACATAACAAAACTCCTTTTTACATGCAAACATTTGTACTTAATCTAGCCACATTTGGCCTAGAGAACCTGCAGAGAATTCCATCTTCGTGTATATATAATGTACTAATTACCTAATTCAGGAAAGATATAAATAGTAAAACAACAAGAAAAGAAACTATAACCATATATACCATCTATATATTATGCCAGTATGTTTCTCGATCGATCTTTTAGTTTAGGATCTAGTCAATATATAATCTATCCTTCTTCTTGAACATGTTTCAGAAAGGAGACAAGGAGAAGAATCAAATTGATACACGGCTACAAATTTGTGAATTTATCACAAGTACAAAGTGTCACACCCCCTTTTCGCTCGTTGATCGAAGGGTTTTTCCAATTAAAGTGACGGTATTGAATAGGGATTATATTTATTTACAGAGTCGCCACTTGGAATTGAGTTATGGTGTTCCAAGTCACCTTTTTGAATCCCTAATCAAAAGGAAGTTGACTCTTTATTATCGGTCTGCGAACTAGAAATTCGGATAAGGAAATCTGTTGACCGAGGGGAAGGTATGAGGCACCCCTCGAGTCCCGTGGTTCTAGCACGGTCGCTTTTATTAACTTATACTTAACTTAAACTATTTTGGATAAATTGTGTTTGTATGCTTTAGTTCGCTCATTTTTAATGTACCAATTTTTGTTGGTCTCGACTTAGATGCATAATTGCATTCTAAGTCTTGACAGGCAACCTTCTTCACTCGAATGCACCCTATCTATGAGGTTTCGTCTACAAGTCTCAGTTTTAATTAATTAAAAAGACAATCTTTTCCAAGGCGCAATTTTGCATCCTCGAATTTAATCTTTGTTATTAAACGTTCGAGAAAGATGCATACTTGCATTCTTAATCGAAACCAAATTTATGGGGGGGCCTAAATCTTATCTAGCGCTAAAGACATTTGTTTGTCTCTTATAAACTCGAGACTATTTTCTTGTCCATTTTATTCTCTTTTCACTCTTGTTTTGCGAGAGTTTTAGATTAATCCACAACTCACCTCGCTCGCTTACAAATGAGTTTTTCACTCTTTTCTTTTACCGTTGTAATGGATCTTAAAAAAAATCCGCAACATATCTTATTTATCTTATGCTGGTTAATTAGGCCTTAACCATAGTCTAGGCCGATTTGTTTTAAAACAACCACCTTCAATATCATTGTCACAATGGAAACAAATTAATACAAATTCCACCTGCAAATGTGGAATACGAAACCAAAAAAAAATAAAAAATAAAAAATCACAACAATAATAATGAAGAAAAAAATGAGAAAAACTAATCTTTTTCATAACGAAAGTGGATTTGCTCCTACTTTTCTACGACAATTGGTCTAATGGTAGATTTTTTAACTTTATTTCAAATACAAAATATACCTCGTGTACGGTTTATACTTTTGATTCCTAATCTAACATTTTTAAAACTAGGATTTATAGTCAAACAAAGTGACCCATAATAAAATGTGAATCTAAAAGGATAATTCAATTACAAAACCAAGATATATACATTCATACACCATAAAGAGCAGTTTATATATAATATATACGCATGTTGTCCAAGATTAGATTTTGTGAAGAAATTTTCCTTTTCTTTATTGAAAACTACTCGGAAAGTTTATCCCTTCCTTAGACATAATGTGAACCTGTATACCTTTGCAAGGTTAATCCATGGTAAAAAAATAACGACAATCTACTGATTTCCAACTTTCAGGAGCCACGAACACAAGACCACGAATGAAAACCTCAAACTCTGACTTATGTTTTTTTTTTTCTGTCCGTATTTTTTTTTTCCCAGCCTTCTCTATTCTTTGTTGTTGTTTTTTCCTAGTTGTTGCGTGTGTGTGTCCCCTCTTTTCTTTCTTTTTCCTAAGTCTTTTTTTTTCTGTACGTTTTTTCTTTCTAACCTCTTTTCCTAAGTGTAGTTATACATAGTATGTGTGTTGTAGGGTGTGTGTAGTTTGGAGTAGTGTGCTGTGACGTGAGGGAGTGGGGAGAGTAGGGTAAGGTTAGTGGGGAATGGGAGGAATGGGTAGTTTAGGATTTTCTTCCCATTTTTTTTTTTTTTAAAGATAAAAAAAATAAAATAATAAATATTAACTAATTAATTTTTTATACTAGGAAGATATAAGAAAAATTTATAACTAGACTAAAATAAAATATAATTGAGAGAATATTAAAATCACTAGCTTATTTATTAAAATCTAAATTAAGAGAAAACATATTTTTTAAAAGAACTCTTTTTTTTAAAAAAAAAAAAAGTAAAAACAAAACTTATCCTAAAAATGTGACTCTATTTTTTGAATCCTTTTTTTTTCTTTCAAGTTTTCAAATAAAACCTACTAAAAATAAAATGAAAGCTAAAAATAAAGATTAGACGTAAAATAAATATTTAATATTAAAAATAGGTTAAAGCTCGGAGAGGGTCAAAAATCACGTGTCTACACAAAGATGAAGGGGCTCTGCTTTACTTTCTTTCTTCTTTTATTTTATCATTTTATTAGTATCCTCATTTGTAGTATCATCATAGAATGTGTAACACTGTGATGATCATAAAGCATTTGGTTCTTTCAAGTTCTTATTTCTTACATGCTTGTTAGTATTAGTAGAGGGTTTGACCTCATTAATATTTGTAAGATAAGGCCTAGCCCCCTTTACTTGTATTGTACTTACTCTTTTTAAGATTCTTTGATTATTAATAAAACGAAAAAGGTATAAATATATCCCCGAACTATGATAAATGATACGTATATATCCTCCGTCATACTTTGGGTACACATATGCCTCTACCGTTAATGAAATGGTACGTATATGCCCGTCACACTAACGGTAGGGGCATATATGTACCCAAAGTATGATAGAGGGTATATACGTACCATTTATCATAGTTCTGGAGCATATTTATCCCTTATCCGCTAATAAAAAGGTTCACTCAGGATAATACCTTAGTGGTCCAAAATTTACCAGAAAAAAAAAATTATCCTTCCATGCAATAATAGGAGGAGAACCTAGCTAATTAGTAAATATCAGTATCTAGAGGCAGCAAAATCACCCTACTTTTTATACTCTGCTTAACTCATTCAAGTTTAAACTGATTGAGTTATAACCTATTTTTTTATTTGATTTAACGGGTTGAACCTGAAACAATTTATTAAATTATTGGATCGAGATTGATCAAAATTGCATAACCAGCGGGTCAAAACCCAATTCAAACTCAAACACGCATACGAAATTAAATTTGCTTTTTTCTTTTTTTCTTTGTAAATTTGAAAACTTTTAAGCTAATAATATTAACTTTGGCATATTTATTTCAAAAAGTAGAGTAAAAAAGGATGGAGATTGGAACGTATTGGACATCTTGATCAGGATATTTTCGACAAATTTATTTGTGTTTCATTTATTGATTTGACCTCTTTACCCGTCTAAAATTTATCCAACCCCGCCATATCGCCTCTACTTACATATCCATTCGTTTTAATTTTCTTTTTCTATGCGTCAGTATGTTATATTAAAGCCTGTCGTATATATTAAGATCCACTTCCCAGCATATATTCATTGTTTTATGTATCCTTCTCTGAAATTTCGAGAAGGATCGATGTAAATACGTATAGCATAGGAAGAAGAGTAGAGGGGTGGGGGTTTGGGGGGTTATAGTTTCTTTTTATTCTCTTAAACTGAGGATTTTGTCTCTTTGTGTCACCTGATCAAACCGAGATATGTTTTTCTCGAGTAAGATGATATAAAGTAGGCAGAGTTTACTACTTATATTATTAAGTATTATTACACATAAATAAAGTATGATTAAGCTGTCAATATTCCATCAAAAAAATAAATCACAACACATTAGTATAAAATATATAAGAAGAAAAGGTCCCACAAAAGTTCAAATCGAAGAAAAAGTTAAGATGGGAGAATGTGAGATCATCAGAGTATGGGCAAACTCATATTTGCTTTTATCTCAATTCTCCTTTTTGCTTTTACCCTTTCAGCAGTATTCCCCACATACACATATATCCCTTCACAGCTTATACTATTTCTTATATTATATTATGTCCTCTATACTATCGAAACAATTTCTCTATCGCTTCGAGGTAATGTTAAGATCTACGTACACTCTATCTTTTTCAAATTTCACTTATGAGATTTCACTGGATATGGTATTGTTGTATCAGGACTCTCATCTACAAAAATCATTAATTTATTGTGTAGAATATCGATCTTTTCATCCTAATTAAATTCTAAGAGTAGATCATAAAATAATATCTCAATTCAATTCCATTAGATAATCATATGTTAGGCTAAACTAACTCAAAAATATTCTTAACATGTGATGTTATTCGCTTTATGCAAGTTAGCATGAAGATTTTTCTTCACAGGTCTCACACTATTAAAACGTATCTAATACCTTATAAGTAACTTCTTCTAAGTATTCAATTCTGGTAGATAATCATGCCCAGCTAAACTGGCCCAATACATGTGATATTGTTCGTTTTGTGTTAGTCTACGCGATTTTTCAGTTTCACACCATAAAAAATATTCAACATTTATAAGTATATTTTTTTTTTAAAAATTCTGCTATCACTACAGGACTTTGTTCGCACACCCAACAAATCACTTAAAGAAAGGGAAAAGAGCAATATGTATTACCATTTCATAAACACGAACACAAAAGAAATAACAACATGACGAAGATGCGTGCGTGCGTTTGTGTTCTTTAGAAAGAAAAAAAGAACATTTTGATGGTAATAGCTATAAGTAGCTTTTTTGCTTAATTTAATTATTATGTTTTCTTCTGACTGGATTTTCACCTTTTCATAATCTTTAATCTCACTAATCACTATCTTCCAAAATAAAGATTGATTCAATAAAAAAAAGCTGTTTTTCTCTGCTTCAGATTTCCCCCCACTATTTTCTGTTTTACTACCAAACGGTCCTTCAAACGTTTGATTAAACCTTAGCTTTTCAATGATGGGTTTAAGATCCACTCTTTGCCTTGTCAATTTTCATTCCCTCGAAACTCGATCAAGGTCCAAATATGACCTCGTACAATGTGAAATTGAGCAAATTTGTCCTTAGTTAATACTTTAGCTCACATACTTTTACGTCTACAAATACTTGGTTGAAATTGAAATATGCCCTTATTTTCAACGGTTCTTATACTTAACCTAATTACGAGATTTAACTATATTAATCAATTAATACCATATCTTGACACGTGTCATAATCCTAAGAGACCTAGACTTCCCCGGCTCGATATGCAGCGCATAGCAGATCATGCGCACCCTTTTAACAGATAACTACATGTAATTTTTAGCTATCCGGAAAATGAAGCATACGACAATATGAGAGGTTTGATTATATATTATACTGGTCGTGCAAAACTAAAATATATTATAGTGTTAGTGTATATAAGCTAAATCCATATTCTCAGAATGATTAACCTTTTTCATTCCTTTTAAGAGTTAGCTAGAGTAATTCTTGAGTCATATATTTAATGCGTTTCTTGTAGTTTTGATATTACGAAATTCCAACTTACATCAAAAGAGAAAGAAATATGTATAAGGCGGTATATATGGTCCTTTAAATTTGCCGTATTTTTTTACTTAGACACCAAGGTAAGGGTCGTTTGGCTACTGGATAAGATGAGATATTTCATGATTAAGTTTGAAATTAATTTTTTACTTTGTTTGATTGAAAGTATAAATTTATACCTTCAAATAAACAAATTATAAGTTTAATCTCGAACTCAGTTTTTGATATCCAACCTTATTCCATCAAATTTGGTCTTAGATAATATAATCTCACTTTCCAGATGAAATAAATTAATCCAAGAATTATAATCCAGGGATTACTTAGTATTAAGATATGTACCTATTAAACATTTAATCTCTAACAAAATGTGTTTAATTTATTGAACACCTCATTTTTTTAAAAAGCTAACTAAGAGTAATTTTGACAAGTTGAAACAACTAACTTTCAAAAAAGGGCACAATCATCCCAAAGTAGATGAGTCTTTGTACTTATAATATTCCTTTAGACATGAAAAAGTAAACATTAGAAAATTCAAGTAGGGAACTCCACACATAACCTTTGGTCCCCACGAGTGCCAAATTATTGAGTAAAAATGTATGGCCTTTCATTCAAAGTAAGTGCATTTTTCTAAAACAATATTTAATTGTTTGATTGATTAATTATAAAAAGTCATAGGACATTGATCCCCAATTTAATATAAGATAATCATTTTAAAATATTTGAATAGAAATAAAATATGATAAAGAAATCGAATATTCCTCTCTGAGTACTGTATATCTACTGTCACACACTCAAACACCAATATACCCTATTTTAGTTAAGTAGCCATTAATTAAAAAGGGTCCATTTCTTGTGATTTTATTTCAAAAAATAAATTAAAACTTCATGAGAATATGAAGTATATACATATATTATCTCCTTTAAAAGCAATTTGTCATCATTGATGACTTTAGGGTTCCATATCACCATCACATAATAAAAACAATCTTCTTTAATTATTTGCAAGTAATTATAATCAGTCAACTTTGAGGTCAAAACCATATGTACTATATATAGTACTACTACTAATTAATTAGCACTATCTTTATCATAATATATCTTTGCTAAGAGATTTCTACTTAAGTAATTGCTTGAAAACTGTCTAAACCTAGCTAGATATCTGATTTTGATGTGGTGTTATGAATATGATTCAAGATTTACAATGTTGTCACAAAGAGGAAATTATATTTACTTCTTAATTACTCCATTGTAGGTACTACGGTTGTGCTTGGTATGGAGTTTCTAACTTTTTCATGTTCGGCTAGTTATCTAGGAAAATGATTTCCTTAAAAAATAGAAAAATGAGTATTTTCATTTTTCATAGTAAAAGTGGAGAAAGAAAGTTTTTTTGTTTTTTTTTATAATAAGTGAAACTTCATATTGATTGTCTCCTTCAACACACCCCGTGAACCCCCTACCTCGATAGTGTTCGCCTATATTATTAATTTTAAGGACAATTTTTTTCTACTACTTACCAAACAATCGAACGTAAGTAAGAAAACCACTTGTTTTTATAGAAAATCATTTTTCGTGAAAACGACCAAACACACCCTATAGGTTTTTCATTTTCACTTTTTTTCTTTTGGATCCTTATAAAGAAAGATTGGTGTGGTGTATCTAGGTGAAAAGAATCACACTTTGACCCAAAAACCATTATTTTTGGGGTTGGGTCACACTTCACAGTTACAAGTATGTACTCATAATATTTGAAGACAACTTTTCTCAAAGGATTAAATTATGCAACTCACAAAGTTACACAGATTTGGAAAAAGAGCCCTTAAAAGGAGGTATAAAGTTGTAGGATTTAAAGGGGGTGTCTTGAGAAGAGGACAAAGCATTGAAGTCTGGAGAATATTTGCCTTTCACAATTCTTTAATTAAAAGAGCAATGAAAATCCAACAGTAGGGTCTTGTCTCTTCTGGCTTTCTGTATCCACTAAACTATCAAAAATTCTCATGAGCCTTATTATATTGATGATAATATACAAGAAGTTGCACATTGTTTTCTGCCTCTTTTAAGACCTACTATATTATATTTAGTGCGCGATATTTCTCTATGGTATTATCTCAGTTTCAATAAAATGCAATACATAAAGTATGATATTGTCGATCAGAACAAATATGAATAGAACGTATAATAGGGTCTCAAAGAATAAGTTATTTTTGTTGGGCTTCAGTTGTTATATAAGATTTGATTCAATTAATTAACAGGGGGACTATCTTCAACTAACGATTTAATTATGATCGAACCACAGTAAGAATGATGATTTTTTTATTTTAACTTTTAGGTTTACATTATATCACGAAGAAGTCCATTTTCATCATGATGGATTGGCGTTAGTGCAAGGGCCCGACTGGATCAATTATGGACTCTAATCCCATACAAAGTACTGTTTTCAATGAAATGCACGTTTAATTACCAGGGACTCCAACTAATTTCTGCTTTCAAAAGGCTCCATATAACAAAGGCAAAGATATTATATAGCAATAATTCAGTTCATTACCTTTCAAGATTAGACGACCCTATTGATCAAATATCATATTGTCCATGTTCTTGACCAAGAAGTTTTTCTACTAATCATGAAATGCACGTTTGTTATCTAGGAAATTTGTAGTGCTTGAGTGGAAATCTATTCAAATGAAACTTTGCAGTCATTAATACATATTGATTGGCGTTAGTCTTCTGATCTTCATGCATTGTAGTAGAAAAACACATTGGCTATGGAAGTATGGATAGGGATGCAAAATGATCGAGTGGGTTGAGATCAACTTGTCAAGATCAAAGTTGACTGAGTTAATAACTAAGTGGGTCAATTTTGGACAGGTCAAAACGGACCTAGTTAATAAACAAACGGATCATTGTGCATGCTTGGGCTAGCAGTTAGATAGGTTAATTAGGTCAAGATGGGTTAGACAATAGGTCATTGCGCAGCGCCCAATCCGCCCAAATTTTTCCGACGTTTTAAAATCTTTATTTGTTTTCTTATTTTTATTTAATTATCAAACAATACTAAACAAAACTTTTCATTTCTCTTTATTATAGTGTAAATAACACACTAAATAAAAAGTTTTTTCTTTAAATATTTTGACAAAGTTAGCTTTTTTGAGTTACATGTTTAATCCAAATCAATCCAACTTTTAGATGCACTGATTTAGGTGGAATAAAATGAGTTCAATTAATAAATGTACGTGTAAGTAACCCAACCAAATTTGGACGAGTTGGACGTATCATTTTTCTGGGCTAATTTTGTTTCCCCTATCCAACGAGAAGTAATATGACCGCATATAAGACTTAATGATATGACTTAATGATATGTGATATATGATTTAAGTTCGATTTATATAATCTGAAGTTTACACAAAGTAAATAATTTCAAACCGATATTATAAGAAGGGTAAAAATAAAGAGATTGACATATTTTGAAGATGGGATTGTAGCAAGGAAGGAAAAAAACATGAGGACAAGTCTACAAGAAAAGTCTAGTGGTGTCAAAATCCTGAAATCCTGTGGAGATATATATACTGTTGCTCTTTGTCCACTGTTTTCCAATTGCAGCTACACATAACATATTGCACGCACTAAGGTACTATATATGATGTTTGAAGGATAATATTTCGGTGAATTAGATCTAGTTATCTAATACACCTACTTATAAAATAACAAATATTTATTGGATAAATCATATGTTGTGCACAAGAACAATAATATAGTAATAGAGTAAACTAGCTAGCCAGTTTTCCGCTTTGTAATTGAAGTCACTGTTGTGGATTTTCAATTTCTACAAGTGAAACTCCATGACAATATTCAGAAGCTTCACATATAAAAGCTGAACTCTATAAGTGTGACTAAATGCAATGATTAAAAGGACATTTGAACTCTTGTACTCAACTATTTCCATGTTTGGTTATACATGATTTAAGCAATGAAAAGTCTTCCCTGTTGGCTATGACAGTTTATAGATAACCAATTTTTGGGTTCATTGGGATCTCCCACCTAATTGGTTAAGATTTGTGGGATGTCTAATTTGGATTAAAAATTGGATAATTATGCACCAAAAAAAGAAGGAAAAAAGTGGTTAGCTTTACCATAAAAATGGTTATCATAGAATCACACTCTTAACGGGAACGAAATGAAATAAAGCATTTCTAGCTCTAGTTTGAGATGAACTCCTCCCATTCAAAAGTATTCGGTAGCCGCTTTTAGAACTTCTCCCATGCAAAACTCCGATTTTAGAACTTCTCCCATGAAATTCTCCTATTTAGGCTTTAGACAATTTTTTAAAAATATTTAAAATTTAATAAATGTTCTTCCTCCTCCTTTTCGGGTTCGAAATGAACCAAATGGTACGTCTGCAGACAGAATTATTATGGGCAAAATATGAAAAAAAAAACCTAATATTTAGGCAATAAAGAAGAGGTCATAGTTAAAGTTCGACTAATAACATGACATAGCTATTGTTTAGTAGTTAAATATACAAATTAGAGATCGTATATATACAAATACAAATTCGCTTTAGGGATTTGTGTATGAGCCCCAAAATTCGCTTGTATACAAATACAAATATTTAGAGATTTGTATATAAGCCCGTAAATTGTTTTTGTATATAAACACAAACGTATATTATCCTGAAAATTAGAGAGCACCCCCCCCCCCCCCCTTGAAATTAGATATTTGTATATGAGCCCTGAAATATACAAATACAAAAGAAATGTATATTTAGTTATTTAATCTTAAACTTAATCGCACCTGCTAATTATTTTAAACATTATTTACGCCGAGTAATTATGACTTGATTTTTTTGAAGTCGCGTAATTTTTCCATTATTATGGGTTTGGTTTTATAGAGCCCATTGATGCTAGTGGCTGTGCTATTAACCAAAAAGCATGGGCCGGTCAATACTACAGCCCAGTAGCGTTCCTTGTTGCTCCTACGAAATCCATAGAAAACGGCTACTAACAAGCAGAAGGAAAACCGGGTTAAGTTCAAAAATGACCCTTAAATGATTTTGATATTTTATTCCTCATAAATTTTTTTTTATAAAAATGGTCTCCATAAGGGGTGGTATTTATTTTTTGGCCCCTATTAATAACTCTTGCCTATAAGGCACACGTTCTAACTCTTACCCATAAGACAAACGTTCATGACATTTCAAGACAATGAACCTACACAAATTGACCAGAAGTTTTGTCTTATAGGCAAACGTTAGAACTAAGATATGTTGCTCATAAGGCACACGTACACGTTCTAACTCTTGCTCCTAAGGCAAACGTTCATGATATTTCAAGACAACGAACCTGCACAAATTGATCAGAAGTTTTGTCTTATAGGCAAACGTTAAAACTTAGATATGTTGCCCATAAGACACACGTTCTAACTCTTGCCCATAAGGCACATTTTCATGACATTTCAAGACAACGAACCTACACAAATTGACCAAAAGACCAAAAGTTTTGCCTTTTAGGCAAACGTTAGAACTTATATAGGGGGGGGGGGGGGGGGGACAAAAATTCAAGACCACACACTTTGGGGACACTAGATGTAATTTCCACAGGAAAACCCAAATTAACAAATCTCAAAGCCCAATTAAGCCCATGAGTATATGATCTGGTCCAATTCTTTAATCCAATTCTCAATTGTATTTTTCAAAAAAAAAAATTAGCCTGATTTCCAGTCCATTATTATTCCGACAAGATTTATCAATTCTCCTTCTTAATTAATTCTTTTTTAGATCTTGGTTCCTCAGGGAAAGAAACTTTTACATTTTTCTATTTTTCTTTAACGTAATCTTCCACCTTCACTCAAAATGCAAAATTCTCGTTACAAATGATTTAGCATATCATAGAATGCTAAGTTATAATTTCGTCAAAAGTTAATGATCATCCGCTAGAACTTTTCCACCAATAAGAACACTTACCATAATTAAGTAGAAATTGAGCGTGGTCAATCGGTGTTGCTTTAGTAGAAGTATTTTTCACTCATTCGAGGTGTAATTAATTAGTTGAGGCATATATAAGTTGGTTGAAATATCGCCATCGTAAAAGAAAAAAAGTCCTCATTTCAACTGTTGGGTTAGAAGTTCAAATTTTTCAAGAGGTAAAAATAGTTATTTAACCTCAGTGAAAGCATGAAATAATTAAAGATTGAGCCAAGTAGGTCAATGTGATTTGGACGGAAAGGATTCTTCTTGTTTTTATAAAATTATGGTGTTGAGTCGTGATTATTGATGATTAAGTAGTTCAAAAGTAGGATTTGTTTGTCAAATATGAGTGATTCGAGGACACTTATACTTGAAGATCGAGGTGTACAACTCACGATGTTCGGTACTTCTCAGCGACTATAAAAATGTATCATGACTTGAAACAATACTTTTGGTAGAGAAAGATGGAAAATGACATATATAGTTGATCATGTATCGCAATACTTTTATTATCAACAAGTCAAGTATGAATATAGAAACAGCGAGATTTGATTCAAAACATGCCTAATCTCGAATGAAAATGAAAAATGATTACTACGGCATAAACTTTGTGATAAGCTTACCTCACACTTTGAGAAAATTATGTGGATTTTAATTATTCTATCGAGTATCAACTATCTCCTACCGATGAAAAAAAGGAATGTGGGGAATGTCAAAATCACACTCAGAAAAATGGGAGCATGCGCGAGTGTCAGCCCGATAAGCCATACGTTTTGGAATCCTAGATTTGGACAAATATTAGATTATGAGTATCTTTTATGTGGATCTATAAAGCAAATCTAGTTGTGGACTCATGGCCTAATAGATATGATTATATCATATTATATAGTATAATATACACCCGCAAAGGCATGGTTGAGTGGTTGGGAGGTCGGTTTCCTATGTGGAAGACCTGAGATCGAATTCAGCCTCCGTTTTTAGCGCAGCCATGAGCTCGTTGCATAGGATTTGCCTATGCGATTTACATGATCTCCTGTGTGCTTTGCGAGCTATTGCACAATGAGCAAATTTATTGAGTTCCAATAATAATAATAATAATAATAATAATAATAATATACATCATGCTCATCATCATATTTTCATAACGCATTTTAGAACTATATAGTATAACTCATTGTGACATTTTATTTAAATTTGTATCTTAGTATTGTACAAGCATAATCCCTTTTTTTTATTGAAACACTAGACTCCCATGCATCATTGTCTTCTACCTTTTCTCATCATGCCATTGACTTTTAATTCATATCTAATTGGTTTCCCCTTAATTAACTAAGCAAAAAGACTAAAAGGAATTTTATCTTTGATTAACCAATTGTAAATGTGCATTGATTCTTTTGACATTTTGAAGAAAAGCACCTCCTTTTGGAGAAGATAATGTGTTTCGCACAATTTAGGTCAAACATTTTGAATTTTTTGGGGCTAAAAAGCTTTAATTAATTGATTAGCATATTCAAAGGGATAAGATTTTGGCTAATTTTCTTTCAACCAATCAATGGCATTAGAGGTGTCTAATTTTCCAATATAGTTATAAATCATTCACTATTAAGGGATCTTAATATTTTTGGCCTATTGACTGAAATAGAATTCATCCGTCTAGCCGTAATAGTTTGTAAATATCGGTATTGGTGTACACTCAATATATGATAAGTTTATACAATAAAATTATATATTGATCGTACGCCGCCTGCTGCTTCTGCCACCTCTTTTTCATCTTTTTTATTTTGAGCGGAGGATCTATAAGAAACAGTGTAAATTTTGTTTATATACACACTATCTTTTCTAGATTTCGGTTGTGAGATTCCATTGAATTTGTTGTTGATTTTATTGGAATGTTGTGCATGTAGTGTAAAAATCTCCAACACCAAGTTGTCCTTTGGGATTCGAAAGGATTGTATTCCTTTTCTTTTAAGTATACTTCAGATGGACATCAGATCAATTATATATACTTATTAATACTACAAACACATAGTATATGAATATATATGCTTTCAAAGCACATAGTTGTCAAATTTGGAAGCTTACTTTTTATATTTGTACTTATCATTTATGCAATTGCTGAATATCATATAATAGCACTCAGCAAAAAAATAATCATACTTTATTAATTATGCTAATATTTATCAGTATAATGAATTTACGTTAGGAACTATATATAACTAACTCAATATTCTTTTTATGAACAATTGATCACTGACCAAATATAATGATTCAGCTTGCCACTCAATTCTTTTCCATTTATGCCCTTGACACAGTTGAGATTGGTGAAGATAAATTTGAAAAGCAATACAAGAAAGACAACTTGTGTAAGTGGTGCATTTTAAATTATTTTCCAATTAATTCCCTCCACTTTTTTTTAATGGCAGAGATGCATTGTATTTACTAGCTACTTTAATACTAATGATAATGAATAGGAGTATGATATTAATATATCTTCAAAAGGTCACACGCTAGTGATAAGTCGTCAACAACAATATATTCAGTATAATTATGTCCAATGATGAAATCTTGAAAGGATAGAGTGTGTGTAGAATTTATTTTTACCTCACAGAGATAGAGAGGTTGTTTTTGAAAAACTCTCGATTCAAGTGTAGCAAATCAAAGCAATTATGAGAAAGAAAATTTTAAAGTGATCAAAGAAAATATGACAATTAATAAGAATAGCATTACTAACATTTAGAAAAAGAAAAGAAACACACATTACTTCAAATGTTCCATCAAGAAGGACAGAACTTTTGTTTCATGTTGTGATAGATGTCCATGTCCATATAAGAACCACTTTTATGCAAATTTTGTACCATACTCTGTCCGTTTCAAATTAATTGATTTATTTTAATTTGCCATGAAGTTTAAGAAATTATAAAAGACTTTTAAATCTTGTGATATTAAATTAAAGATATGTCAAATATATCAAAAATATTCTTTAATCTCGTGGTCTTAAACATGTTATCTAAAAAGTTGAAATAAAAGGATCAATTAAAAGGAAAAGGTCATTCTTTTTCAAACGAACTGAAAAGGAAAAAAGAAAAATAGGCGAAACAAATTGAAACGGAGGAGTATAATAGTAGAGCTAAAAGTGGTGAAATAATATCATTTCACCTTTATGCGAAAATCAAGAATCTTGCAACATACTAGCCGAAAAATATACGCCCTGTCTGGCGGAAGTTTTCTCTTTTTTTTTTTTTAATTTTTTTATTTTATTGGATAATAACTTAATGCACAATTACAAAATATACCCTATTTTCTAAATGGTCATATATACCTAGCTTGTTCCTTTTCCATTACACGAGGGAATATTTATTTACTGTATCAAATAACCAAGAAAAGGAATAGAATCATCGAAAGTTTAATATGTCGAAAATGACCCTTATCTATGCCTCACTTATTTTCACACTAAAATACACTAAGAGATAAGAAATGGACATAAAGTAATTCAAATTCTAAAGTAATTAGTTGACTATATGAGAAATGCTTAAGACTATATAAGGAGATTAAATAATTTATCACCCGTTCATGTGGAAACTCAACATCTACATACATGTTCAGGACAACATATAAGATAGAAGGTCTAGTATTGGGTAAATCGTGAATTGAGATGGATATAATTTTGATGTCATGATAAGAAATGAAATTTTGAACACGATTCAACTTTCAAAGTTAGTTCATGAGGTGAAAATTATTCAAGATCATATAAAGATACCAAAATAATCGACCACACACCGATGTGAGGACTCAAATAACATCCTTTCGTTCAATTTTTCTACATTTCTAATACCAACTAATTCATTTAGGCAAGATATTTTACGATGTAATTGTGCAATAATCCTATGATCATTCCTTTAATACTTTCAGTTCTTTTTACCATAACAGAAAAATGGTTTTTATTACTATTTTTGAGAGATGGATTGTTACAAAATTTAAAGTAAATGGACGTAGAATATCATTGCATTCACAATTTCTTTTAACAAAAGATGAAAGTGTTCACATCCTTGCTTAATACACATTCACCCTCTATGTACATAAGAAATTGCTGGTTACAAATTAGTACTAGATAACACATTCAGAACACAAAATTAGAAACTGAAATTTTTTTCCTAAGGAAATTAAATTCAAGCAGAAATCATTTTGTGATTCTCATATTGTAGATGCCCTTTGATGATATCTCCATTAACATCATTTACCTCCCAATGTTCCTTCATATAATATTCAAATTTCTTCACAACATTTTCTGGCAATGAAACCAATACTCTAACAGCATCAATTTCACCCACTGATGGTAAAAACAAGCAGTAAATATCACTTGTTAATGGTCCCATTTGAATTGGTTTCCCTTCTCCAAAATTTACTTCCTCCAAGCTCAATCTTGACCATTGTGAAATTACCAAACTAGTCGATAAATCCGTTTTTACCGTTTTATCCTCTAATAAATCGACGATGGATTTTACTGTGTCATTTGATAATTCGGACTTAGCATGTTGCACTAATTTTACCGTGTCTTGTAAATTGCCATTCACCACTTGCTTTACTGGTGCCTCCGCGCAACCTAGCACGAATCCATTCCCATAATACCCTTGTGGTAATTCTGGTTTTACCGCCTTCCTAATGTTGACGGAAAATAAGAGCTTCACGTTAACGGAGGACGGTAAATCCAACGATTTTACCCAACACCGCCACGTGTGTGATGCTAGGACTTCAAAGCTAGTGGATTTTACCGAGGGAGAACATTGTCTTTTCAACTGAAGAATTTGGGATTGTGAAAAGGTTATAGAAGCAGGGGATATAGGTTGCGATTGTAAATATTGGTGAAGGTTGAGGCTAAATTGGGGGTTTTGGTCATCGAGGGGTATTTTCGTAAATGCGGGATGTATCGAGGTTGTTTGTGGTGGATCACGGGGTTTTAACACGTGGCGAGAGTGGAACGGTGTGATTGGTAAATTAGTTGTGGGGTCCTTGGTATAGTGGGCCCAGGCATGTAAAAATTGAGCGGTCCCGATGCCATCACATACACAGTGGTTGATTGCGGTGCAGAGGATCATGCCCCCGCAACGGAGATTTGTTACCTGTAATGGAAAACAAGAGTGGTTAGGAAGGGTAATTTTGTCATTTAACTAAAAATGACGCCAAAAGAAAAGCTCTCAATTAAAACAAATTGAAAGAAACAAATAGGAGTATGACCATCAAAGAATGTGGTGCGGAAAGGGGTGGGTGGGGGTTCGGTTTTTCGATTCGATTTTGTCAAAGTTTGATTCGATTCTTCGATTTTCGTTTTTAAAAAAATGAAAATCAAACTAATTTGGTTCGATTCGTTTTTTTGAACTTCGGTTCTGTTTAATTCGGTTTTCGGTGTAAGTGAGAAACAAAATTATTAAATTCCAGTTCAGTCACATTCATCATAAAAATACATGTGACTGCTAAGTGCTAACCATTAACAATACATGTGACTACTAAAGTGCTAACCTTTTCGGTGCTAAGTGTTAACCATTAATAATACATGTGACTGCTAAATCACATACAAAATTATTTCCACGTTAAAATTAATAATACATATGTTTCCACTTTCCAGTTGAGAGAAAATACTACCAGGCACCAGTTGCTAACTGTTTATCAATTCAAAAATTTAGCAGACTGCTAAGTGCTAACCAGTCCAAGAATTATGATTCTGATAGGCATTATGAATTATGAATTAGGATATTTACTTATTTAGGGCTAGGGCTGATGGACTTGGACTGTCTTGGACTTGGGTGCCGAGCTGATGGGTCTATCTATAACTATAATTATATATTGGGCCAGGCAGCTTATTATATTAAATGATAAATAAATAATTTTTAATAAAAATAATTAATAAAAATTTGGTTCTTTTGTGCACTGAAGAACCGTTATCCTCAAACCAAACACCGAACCGAAAAAAAAAAACCTGAAACCGAACCGAACCGAAGAACCGAACTAATTCGGTTCGATTCGGTTTTTCGGTTACTAATTCGGTTCGATTCGATTTTTCGGTTCTCCAATTTTTCTGTCCAACCCTAGGTGCGGTTGATAGGGCGGCTCTTTTAATTAAATGTCTCAATTCTGAGTCCTGGGTACATATAGAAAAGTTTTTCATAGGGAGTGCTTCTACTGAAGAGTTCTATGTGGCCGAATCCGAATTAATCAAACGTCAATGCAAATATCAAACCATGTGAGGGCAAAAAAAAAAAAGGAAGAAAGGAACTAAAGGGAGAAAGCCGATACGAACACTTTAAGTCATTTTCCATAGTGGTGGATCCAAAGATTTATCCATTCAATTCCTTGCTTTGCTACTCTTTTTAAAAATATTTTTTTTTCTTTATAGGATAATTTTTCGATGATGAAGATCTGGATGAACTTCGTGTGCTTCCTAGTTTTGCCCCTACTAGCAATACTATTCAAATATATATGAAGGTATTATATTGTTACTTCACATATGAACCCTAGCCAATGCTACTTCAAAATTCAAACATGAATATATCGTTATATATGTATCTAGGCTCTAGCTAAGTCATCTTTCATATGTCTTGCAATGTCGGAACTATGATTTTGGTTACATATTCGGCAAAACACATAATAGCTTTGATTTGAACCTTGTGTTTGTGATAAACATTTCATTTATTATATATATCATTTATTCATAATTTTTTAACTAGTTCCACCTCTAAATTGTCTTAACATGTTATGTCTTAAAAATGTTCGATAGCATCGTTTGAAATATTAATTTAGGTACACTTGTTAAAGTGAGCATCAAAAAAATATTAAGTTAAGCGCATAACGGGGTATATGTTTCACTATTTTTACTAGTTAATCTTAGTTGAATATACAAAGAACTTGGCCGAAATTAAGTTACTAATCATATCTAAGTAAAGCATGTGAGCTTTAGGCTTTATGTTAATGGGCAAGAGAAGAAAATGTGAGATGATGGTGAAAAGGGAACCATACATGTTGTCTTGGGAGCATCACACACCACCTAGAAAGTCCTAATACAAGTACAAAATTATCTATATTTAGTCTCTAGCCATATTTACCTTAGTCAAATAAAGAGGACATAATCAATCAATAACGCAGATCTTAATGTCACATCTTTAAGTAAAGTTCACTGGTTGTAATGAAAATATGTAAACTTTAAGGGGCCGTTTGGTACATGCAAATTTTAAGGGGTGGTTTGATATGAGGGATAAAGAATAATGATACTGAAATAAAATGTATGATTATTTTATTTTACGTTTAGCTAGGGATATTAATTAGTTCCCAAATTGTTTATCGGACCATTTATACTACAATGATGGGATAACTTATCCCATATATATGGTGGAATAACTAATTTCATATTGAAATATCTCAATCCATTGAATAACTTTATCTATCCCATTCTCCGTACCAAAAAACTCCTAACTAGCTAAGTTGAACCATGTAACTATATCGAGATATTTCAAAAACTAAAGACAAAAAGATTCTAATTATATACACGGATAAAGTACAAAAAAAATACGATAGAATCACCTAGCCCAAGTTGTTGGTATGCTTCCTGCTCGTGAGGAAAGAAAGAAAAGCGACAAGATTGTAAAAAATATCATACTACATGTATTTTAAAATATAAACATTAAAAAAATTATTAATCTCATTTTTTTGTGAATAATTACTTGTAATTATCTTTTAGACGATCTGACAATAAATACATAGAAGCTAAACTCGACGAAAAATTAAGAGTGTAACTTAAAAACTGACCTGCACAACTAGAGGGGGGATATCCAAGAAACTTTGAGCTTCAACTTTATACAATAACTTCCTCCAAGATTTATTAGGCTTATTAGAAACAACAAGAAGTTCATCAGCACTTAAATCCAAGAATGCTTCAGCAAAAATAGCACCTTCTCCATTACAATCCACTTGAAGTTTATGATCATTTTCTGCACATTTTCTTAATCTCCCTGCTAAAGGGTAATAATCAACCAAAACTCTTGATAATGAATATTTAAGTTTTTCCAAATTTATGGACTTAGTAAAAAGGTAAAGGTACTTGATTGAAAATCTAAGGAAATTTTGATCATCAAGATTTGATAAATAAAGGGTGTGATTTGGTGTTGGACTAATTGGACTTATGAAAATTGGCTCTTTTGAATAAACACAATCTGGAAGATCCATAGAGCCTAACATGTTTGTTTGTTTTTAAGAAGAGGAAATATAGTTTTAATGGAAAGACTAAGGTGTTTGGAGAAGGACTAATGGATATATAGAGCTTTATAAAGTGGATTAATATAGTTAAGGTCTATATGGTTGGTTATGGTTGTTGGGGTGGGGTTGGGTGGGTGGGGTGGAGGTGGGGGTGAAGTACTCTATGAGAGATTCCTTACCAAAGAGTAAGACTACAAAAAAAGTGAAGCTCTCATTAGTCTTGCTGTATGAGCTCAAACTTTTGAATTTTTTTTACTACTATTTGCATTTTATTGAAGTTACATGTGCTTCCCACATTCTCCATCCCTACCTTTTCCACCTTTTTCTATCTTCATCATATAAGTAAAAAAAGATAAAAATAACTTATATACAGTGTCGAGTAGTGAAATATTCACCGGTCATCCTTTTTTAGAATACAGTCTAAAAATCCTTTTTGAACAAACTGATCATCTTATGAGAAGACGTTAAATTACAATCTACAATTTTGTAAGTTAATGTAAATGCTATAATTTAATATTTTATTTATAAGGTTGAGCAATATATGAGCAAACATTAAATCCGAGTCTAACGTTATCAGAAAGAGTGATCACAAGGGCTATATTTGCACTACTTTTTAAAAATAAAAATAAAATCTAAATATATTTGCACTACTTTTAAAAAATAAAAATAAAATCTAAATGGTGACCTAAAATAGCCAAGTCAAGTATAGAAGTTAAACTCAAGGTAAAAAAGAAAAATTATAAATTTGACAATAGCACATAATTTACTACTAAGAAGTAGGTACTTGTAATTCAAATTATACCAACTTAGAATATTGCACGTACTATTTAAATATAAAAATTTGTGGCTATATATGCCTAATTAATATTTGTATATATGTAGTGCTTGATCAATGAGTCATATATATCCATAGTTGACGTGATGTAAATTGTAATGAGTAAGCAATCTAGGTTCTACATATATGATGGCTAGTGACTTTGCTAATGGAGTGCAAATCTAATGTGTAAACCACAAGTATATATGTCATATTTTAATTAGAAAAAACAAAATTATCTCAATATGTATATATTCTCTAGCATACCATTAGTCACTACTACCATCAAATGCCTCGAGTTCGAGCTTGGTATGAAATCGTATTTGATAAGGATCACTCTAATCTTAAAGGGGATTTTTGGGTTGGTAAGTACTCTTTCATCCTTAATTAAAGATCTCAAGTTCGTGTCTGGATATGAAATCCTTTTTTATAAGCACTCTATGGCCATTAATGAAATTTTTTAGTGTAAATCTGTAATTAGTCGAATTTCAAAGTGGAAATCAAACATCGAGTGAGAAAAAATAAAAGTGACTACCCCACCCCACCCAACACATATTCATGAGTTCATGTAATATGCGCTTAATTATTTATTACACCTGCCCCTTTCGGTTCTTTTTCCTCCTTATTTTTGTCAAGGAATTTAAATAAAGTTTATTTTATTTATTTTTAATTACATGAAGTGGCAAAAGGAATTTTATCCTAGTTCAGTAGTCAATATTATATGTTCCCTAAGTCTACATGAATTTTTAATCTCTCTCGAAAAAGTATTCCCACTACAAACTTTTTTTAATTGCTATTGCAGAGGTGCATTCATAATTTGAATTTTATGAATTCATGATTATAAAATAGCACTATCCAATGTTAGTAATTGATTTAATTTAATAAAGTTCTCAATACAAATATAGAGTTCGAGTTAATATTACTGAGTTATGCTATGCCGAACACGTATAACGTAACTTTCGTTCTGTTATTGCCCTGGTTTCCCGGGTATTATTCTTATTTTAATGTCTACAGCGAAAAATACAAACATGACAAGTTAATTCCAATTTCCAAATAAGAATAAAGAAGAAAATCTCCTGAGGCAAACATAGGCACAAATTTCTGTTTCTTTCAGAAATAATTTGATGTGTTTGTTGTGATATAAGTTGCAAGAAGGAACTAGAAACTAGCTATATGAAAAGACATTTGAGTATTAATTTCAATATGATTGACTTCATTTGTGTAATACCAGAGTAGTGCATTCATGAAAGAAAAAGAAATATATAAGATAGTGTTCTTGACAAAATGAACAATCAAGATGTCACAATTTTAATAGTGTTATCCTTTCGGACAATATTAGACTCGTGTTTAATATCTGCACATATATTGTTCAACCTTACATATAAAATACTACTTAAAACGTTTGTGATAACTTACAAAAATTTTAGACCTTTATCTAACATTTTTTATAAAATTTTCAGTTTGCTCAAAAAAAAAATCTTTAGACCGTGATCTAAAATAAAATAAAAAGAAGGTAAATTCACTAAATAGCTATCCCAATACGAGACAACCAGTGAAAATTTCACTTAACTTCTCTACACTTATATAAAGAACTTTTATACCATCCGATTATCGAAAGTCATGAATTATTGAGTACGGTAACCTTTTATAGCAAGCATGAAAACATAGTAATCGACCTTGTCGCAACATGTGAAACTACACTGATAATATAGATATTTTTTACGCGATCAATAAATAAACAACATAAATCTCGACAGTTTGAAGTTTAATTACAAAAAATCCTGATATTTTACATAATTACTGAAAAATTTGATTTTGGGTCTGTCGAGATACATAATAAGCTCCCGAGACATCCAACGAAGATACATAATTAGTTGAAATTTTTATAATTACTTTGTAAGAATGAGAATTTATGTAAATATGATAAGTTAAGGTGTATGTTTATGTTATGTTATTTTTCCAAAATATATTATTCATGAGGCCCAAGACAGGAAAAAGAAAATGGTGACAAATAGGAGGTACTGTAGAATATGCCAGTATATGAGCTCCAGAGAAATGGTCCTATTGTCCTACTTTTTTGACAAGAAAATAACCCTTCCAAAACGCAATGTTTTATATCCAATGAACTTTAGAGGAAATAGGGTAATAATAATAAATGGGTAAAGTTGTCGTTGTGACCTCCAGGTCACGGGTACAATAATTATAAATTGTTAAACTTGTCATTATGATCAGGAGGTCATGGATTCAAGTCATGGAAACAACCTCTTATAGAATTGTGGGGTAAGGTTGCGTACTATAAACCCTTGTGGTTCGACCCTTCCCCAGACTCTGCACATAGCAAAAACTTAGTGCACCGGACTGTTTTTTTTGTTTTTTGGTAATGATAATAAAAACTCTAAAAAGAATAACCTCCTTTTCTAAGTTCAAAGCTTGGGAATATTGGAGCAAGATATGATTTTGACTAAACTGCCATTAGGAATTTGATATCTTCTCAATTGGTTCACTCCTCTTTCTCCAAAATATTCTAAACTATAAAGAGAGGATCAATATGTCTCTTCAACTGTTTTAAAATTCAAACTATAGCTTAAAAAAGTATCTAGCACCAAATCAATTTATATCCCAATATGATATCCCAACAATACAAAACTTTTATGGTAATTCCTTGTGCTAAGTACTAACTTGCCACCAAATTATATATAACCCATTAACCCAAGATTTGAGCCCAGATAATTGGGCTTGGGTTGAGGGCTCAACTAGAGTTGATTAGCCTGCTTAGGCCCATATTCCTATCTTGAAAATCAAATATCTGAAGTTCAAATTTCAATTGTATTAGTGTGTATCCTAATTCACATTGTGTAATATTATCTGTTTTGAGCGAAGCCCACACGATTTTTCCGAAAGACATGACGCAATTAAGAGTATCCAACATCTTATAAGTAATTTTTTTCTTTTATTGCTTTATATTTGAGACTTTGTTTACGCACACCCAATACCAACGCCTACTTATTTTATATTATATCAATAAGTTTTATCGAGGGTAGTTACAATTGTGTTGTGTTTGACAGAAGGAATGTCATACGTTCTTTATGGCCAACTGATAGAATGGGCAAAGCCCATTTATAAATTTGACTAGTGGGCTTGGAGTACCAAAAAGCATATGAACAAATTGATTGGAGTTTGCATTTGGGGCATTTATATAAATAGTCTAAATATTTAGTCTTATTTATCAATTATAATACATTTTTATTCTTAGAGTTGATAGCATAACTTTTTTTTTTTTTTACCAAAAATAGCAAAATACATATATAATACATTTTTAGACACAATTTTAATATAGTAACATATAAACTAACTTGAATAGCATTTAAATGTTTAAAATTTAATTATAATACGTTTTAACATCATTAATAAGAGAAAAAACAACAACAAGTTTAATACATTTTGAATTCAATATATTATACGTATTAAAGACGTATTTCAATATGTGTGGTGAATATATAAAACTAAAACATTTTTAATACAAATGTATTATAAGTATTATACGTGAATTTCAAACATTCCGAATTCATAAAAATGTATAATATTGAATTTAAATTGTATTGCAACGATCCTTTACGTTTATACAAATTTTTAACACATCTTTAATACAACATTCTGAATTCATAAAAATGTATAATATTGAATTTGAATTGTATTACAACGATCCTTTACGTTTAATACAATTTTAATACATCTTTAATAAAATATTCCGAATTCATAAAAATGTATAATATTGAATTTTAATTGTATTACAATGATCCTTTACATTTAATACAATTTTAATACGTCTTTATTACAACATTCCGAATTCATAAAAATGTATAATATTGAATTCGAATTGTATTACAATGATCCTTTACGTTTTATATAATTTTAATACAAATCACATCGCCACCACCACCGTACACTACCCTTTCCCTTTACCACTAGCAAACTCCGGTCAGAGCTCCACCACAACCACCACCAATAAATCCATAACCTCCCTTTTCCCATTTTTTCATGCGAGCCAGCCACCAAACAACAACCAACCAATTTGCTCGTGTATTCTCCGGCGAACTCACGTCGCCGGAGCAACCAACAGCCACTCGATCCGACACCGGCTTGTTTTTTCCAGCCAAATCTGAAATTCATCACCTTTCATCTTTTAATTTTTCCTGCAAATCAGCCACAAAATAACAGTCAACTAATCATCTCTCGTCTTCTCCGGTGAACTCACGTCGCCGGAGCAACCAACAACTTGTTTATCCCACTCTGTTTTTCCTCCATCACCCAACAACTCTGGCAAAATCCAACAAATTCGGTTAGATCTGGTTGCTTAGTCGGCATGGTTGTTGTGATGTCTATATGAGTCGGAGCTCCCGCGATGGTTGTATAGAAAGGGAAAAAGGACTGGTGGCGGTTGTTGGTTTGCTCCGGTTCACCGGACCAGTGGGAGAATAGAGAGACGGTTGTTGTGGTGGCATTGGCTGCTGGTTACTCCAGCGTCGTAAGTTCGCCTGAGAAAACAAGAGGTCGGGAGAGGGGAGATACAGTTAACAAGAAGTGAAGGATAAATTATTAAAGCTAAAGTTTAGCTATAAGTGGTAACAAATTAAAAGTTATACTACACATGGTAATAAAATACATTAAAGAATATTAATTATATAAAAAATTCTTTGCATTTAAGACCTGTTGGAACGGATCCAAAGCCCAAAATGATAATTAGACCTGCTGCAACACCCCTTATGATAGAGGTAATTATTTGATGCTAAAAATTGTAGATATGATCTAGAAACGAATAGCTACTTCATAGGAGATAAAAGTAATGCGTGAAGATATTTAGATACTCTCAAGCATGTTTGATCATGTCGATTATATATATATTCTTAGATGTGTGAATAAAATAGTTCATAATTTAGTTAGATTTTCTATTTCTTTGTTAAAGAAGATCTCTTGGAAGAAGTTTTTCACAAGTTAAATTATACATGATGCTAATGGTACATATGAACTATGTAGATCCTTGATGTAGTCACACAAAGTGGCTTGTTTCGATGAAAGAAAAAAAAAGGTAATCATTTGATATTTTGATTTCACTAATAAGACCCTTAAATTTGATAAGAAAGGACTAATCGTACCAAATATTTTCGATAAGTGAAAATGTTCTAAATAATTAGAACTATCATTACTAGGAAGAGAAATATGTTCATGATAAATTCTCATTTCTTTTTATTTTCAATTCATATATAATTACATTGACTAAAATGATACCTTTGTTATGATGTAAATTTTGAAAGGTGCAACAACTACTTTTCCAAACATTAAAAGGCCAAAATACTATATTCCAAAATTCGGAAATCTAAATGAAAATTCTCAAAAAAAAAATTCCCACTTTTTTCGACCTTTTGCCTGTTATTAAGGAAGACTTGTCTTTTTTTATTTCAGCAAGTATATTTAAATACTCAGAGTTCTTCAACTTCAAAAAAGTCAAGCACTTTCACTCCATTCTCACAAAATTAATTCATTTCTAGATGGAGTTGGTCACTTCCCTCTCATATGATTCATTTATAATTTCTTTTAAGAAGTAAAATTCCAAATTAGCTCATTATCTTTTATGGTATATTAGAAAAGTCTCTTATAATACAAATGAAGCACTCATGGTCCCTAAAGTATGCAAATAATCACATTTTTTTTATCTTGACAATAGAAATGAGACTTGCAAGGAAAATTATGAATTGAAAGATGAACAACATTAGTATAAACTTTTTAAATTGATTCAGTTGATACTATTTAAGAATAAATATATTCACTATGATTTCACAAGTGAAGTATGAAAAGATAGAATGTACATAGACTTTATCTTTAATTTTATAGGTATAAAGAAATTGTTTTCGATAGATCCTCGACTCAAAGAAAGCGTAAATTTAGTTGATGCTAATACAACTTCAAATAGATAGAAATTGAAAAATAAAAAGGGGGAAGAGAGTGCTAAATGTTACTCCCTCGTTTATTTTTATTTGTCGAGTATTGACTTAGCACACTCCTTAAGGAGCAATAAATAAAATGAAAATTTTACTATATTACCAAGTGAATATAATAAATTTAATACTTTGACTTTTAGAAAATAACTATAATTAGTAATAAGAGTAAATGATATTATTATTATTATTATTCCTTTGTCCTATTTTAGTTGACCACTTTTTATTTTACATCGTGCTTAAGAAATCATGAATAAGATGATTAATTTTACTAATTTATCCTTTATTCATGTTGATGAATATCAAAAGCATTTATAAAGAATATGCTCATATTAATATTTGTTTAGACTTCCTCCCCAAGGGTAATACTCTCCCGTCTCATTTTAGTTGGGTATATTTTATTTTACACGGTGATTAAGAAATCATAAATAAAATGATGAATTTTACTATTTTACTTTTTATCCATATTAATGATATTCATTGTACATAGGAATGGACATTAGGATTGTAATTTATTATAGGGATAAAATGAGAAAAAATTAATTAATTTTATCTTAATTTAATAAGTTATCAATTAATATGAGATATTTATTTTTAGTAAAATGACCAAGTAAAATGAGATAAAGAGAGTAGTTGTAGAGGTAAAAGAGGAAAATTATAATTACTAGTTTTATTTTAATTTAATAAATAAATAAGTAATTTGAGATATATATTTATAGTAAGATGTACGACTAAAATGAGATATATCCTAATTTAGAAGTATAGTTTACTTCATCAGTCAGTGTGATCCAACTTTCAGACAATTTTACACTCTGATCACGACAACATAACGGATCATCACTTAGTGTGTGTGTTTGTGTGAGAGAGAAATAGAATATCCCAAAATCTTTTTAGTTGACAAAGATATTTACATGTGCTACTATTAGTATTATCTTTCTGAATTTCTGAACAAAACAAAGAAATGTGAGCCTAATTAATCTAGATCTTTCCTGATCTGATTCTTGTTTTTTTTTTTGTGTGTGTATTGTGACTTGTGAGTAACAAGCTACTTTCTAGGGTGAGCTAACTAGAGGTAAGAAATTCAGCCACTGTACTGGTTTTGCTTGACCCGACCCGAATGTAAATTGGGTTTTCTTGAAAACCCGGGTTTTATTTGTTTTCTGAAGCTGAATTGAAGTGAAATTTTGTAAGAAGTTTGGATTTTGATGAGATGGGGTTTTCTTGAAAAGGGGTTTTATTTGTTTTCTGAAGCTGAATTGAGCTGAAATTTTGTGAAAAGTTTGGATTTTGATGAGATGGGGTTTTCTTGAAAAAGGTTTTGTTTGTTTTTTGGAGGTTAATTGAAGAGAAATATCGTAACAAGTTTGAATTTTGATGAGATGGGGTTGTTGAAGATGAGCTTTTTGCAGTGAAGAGTGACTTTGGGTATAAATTTAAAGGTGAGTGCTTTTTTAGTTTCTTTGTTTTTTGTTTTGTGAGAATTGAGATCAGTGAATTGTGTATCATGAATTGCCAATTATTTGCTATATAAAGCTAAGTTCTTTCTATCATGAATTGCCAATTATTTGCTATATAAAGCTAAGTTCTTTCTATCTTTGTTCTTTTGACTGTACTTTTTTAGCTTACTGGATATGGAGAATTTGATATGGTCAATAGCATTTACTTTCTTGTTTATCTTTATATAGAAAGCTTCTATCTTTGGCATGATTGATCCAATTTGATTACAACAACATACCTAGTGTTACACCCACTAGCGGGATTTGGGGAGTATAGAGTGTACGCAGACCTCGAGGTTGTTTCCGATAGACCCTCGGGCTTTGGCTCAATTTGATTCAGCAAAAAAAAAAAAATACTTTACACAATTTAAGTGTTGGAATTGGAAATTATTCCTTGAGTTAATGGAAGTGCTGAAGTTTGACATTCAATAAGGTGTCTTTGAGGAAAGAACTTTAATGATCTTGCTGGTATTGAATTGATTGAACTACCTTATCTACAAGCTAAAGTTGTTAAAGAGGAGACAATTTTATTTATTTATTTATTTATTTAGGTCTGCAGTAGGTTGTGTTCTGCTGTGAGGGAAATATATTAATCGGGAATGATTTTAAGACTTGTTTTCGCAAATTGTTTATTCTTGTTCAAACACACTTGTTCATTTGGATAAGTTTTTAGATGATATGCAGTGTTTTGGCTTCATTTCAAACTATTGTGAACAAATGAGTTACCAATTATGACAGTCAGGCTTGTGAAATATGGTAGGCTTCAGAATTAGGGAGGTCACCGTGCAAAGTTTCCGATCAACCAGTTTAATTTAGTTCTTCACATTTTGGGTGGTTGATCTGGATTTTGAGTTTGCTCGCAAATTTGTGTGATCAGGTTATATGCCTTTCTTTTCTTTTTTCTTTCTTTCTGGTTTTGGAGCTCAAAGGAATAATTTATATCACATGTTATCTAAAATATTATGCATAGCATAGTTTCCTAACTTATTATGCCTGGTTTGCCACATTTTCAGGAATATGGCAACTCCAGTTGAGCCACCAAATGGGGTTAGGACCCCAGGGAAGCATTACTATTCTATGTGGCAATCCCTTTTTGAAATCGATACCAAATATGTACCTATTAAGCCTATTGGTCGAGGGGCATATGGAATTGTTTGTTCTTCTGTTAACAGGGAAACAAATGAGAAGGTCGCAATCAAGAAAATAAACAATGCTTTTGAGAATCGTGTTGATGCTCTGAGAACGTTGCGTGAACTAAAGCTCCTTCGCCACCTTAGACATGAAAATGTGATTGCTCTGAAAGATGTCATGATGCCAATCCACAGGCGAAGTTTCAAAGATGTTTATCTGGTTTATGAACTGATGGATACAGATTTACATCAGATAGTCAAATCCTCTCAAACACTCACAAATGATCATTGCCAGTATTTCCTGTTTCAGGTACTTCCAATGGAGAGCGCTATCTATGTTCACATACAACTGTATGATCGTTGGCAGCTTCATGATGCAGTTGTCTCTTAGTTTAGTTTCTTAAATTTGACTACTCTCTCTTTCTCTCTTAAATATAAATTCCCCTTCTGTGCTCTATGCTTGAAGGGAACATTCTTGCCTCGGATCATCAACGTGATTGTCTTTGTCCTGCAATTAAAGTGAGGTATACTATAATGAGGGGACAATTCATAGACCTTGACTTTTGTGTTCTGACTTGGACAATAGTGATTCTTTTTTACGCTTCAGTCATCTAAAGAAGGTGGTAGTTTTAGTAGGAGTGTAGTAATGTGGTTACTGATGTGAGACATAATGTTTATCTTTTATGATTTCTTTACTTAATAGCTCTATTAAATCAGTTGCAAAAATTACCAAGTGCCTCTCGGATTAGTAGAAGAAAGCGATAGCATAGTTTCTGTTTATCATGTGAATATCGTGCATTTTAATGTTCTAAATCATTCAACACCCATGTCACTGAATGTTGTCCAAGTAGATGAAAATCATGGAGATGGTATTTTCTCTGCCTGGGAATCCGATGTCAATATCATAGTAATCTCCATTTTCTCTTGAATAAAATTTTGATTCTATCAAGGCTCTGTATTGAAGAGAGGGAAAGGTAACCACTATGCATTGCTAGTAAGGTGTATTTTGTTAGATTGTGGTCATCCTAGTTTTTAAGTTGTTCTCAACGTCCATAAATATGGATCTATCTTGTTTTTAAGTAAGCTGTGTGTTGTCTACGTCCATAAATATGCATCTATATACATGATCTGTGTGCTCCTTATCAAAACAACAAAAAATTTACATGATGTGTCCTACTGTCTGGTTGTTCTGTATTGTCCATCTTCAAGCATAGTAGAAGTTCTAGATTTACATAGCAAGAAGCTCTAGATTTGCAGATCATCTATATATTTTATAAGTATGTGAATTTCCAACTGTTTTCAATCAACACTGGAGCTGCTGTGAAAAGTAATTTTCTGTGTTATTCTCTTTTTTTGTTTATAATATAAATTCTGAAAGAAAATTTTGTCAATTGATAAAGTGAAAAGATTGAAATTACACAAAAAGTAGGCTAACTCCTAATTGATTCAACCATAAAATGATATAGAATTCGGATCGAATTGGTATTGTCAAGTGATAATACTCATTCAATGAGCATTCTCAATATATGCCTTAATGATAAATACCAGCTAAAGGGGGATAAAGCTTGAACAAAAAATGAAGTATAACACTTTACCCCCATCCTTTCCACATTCCGAAAGATAAATTGGAACACTGAATACCATGCTTTATATTCACTATTACCTACATAATATAGGCTTATAACAGCGACAGTAAAATTAGCCACGGAGAATACCTTTTTTGCAGATTATGAACCAATCTGATTAAACTTATGCTTGGAACATGGTTCTCAAGTTTAATCTTGATATTGCATGAGCTGTCTTTATAACTTTATCTTGGGAGGTTTTGCATTACTACTGAAATTTAAAAAGATATCTGCAATTAGTGCCAGAGATGAGGTTTTATACGGGTTCCGGTCTCATTTAGTCTCTACTTCGGTGGAATAGGCAATATCTAATCATCCTTTGATTGGAAGTATTAAGAAGCGAAATCATGTTTCCGATCATGCATATCGAGCTGCTGTGAGTTATGAGTCTACTTCAATACATAAAATTGGTTGTAGTTGCTAAACTTGCACTTCTCGTCTCTTTTAAAGAATAATAACGTGACAGGAACTAGACATCTGCCCAGATTAGTTGGGTTGACTATACCATATTTTTGTTAGATAAGTCAAAAATTCTCTCTGGATCGAACGCCTGCCATTTGGATGAGATGGTTTTGAGAACTGGTGCTCAACCAGTGCACCTGGATGCTATGGTTGGTTATGTCATTAAAGAATATTTTTAATTATATAAAATGAAATACTATAGCATGCACTAAATTTTCTTAGGTGGACTTCTCAATATCTTTTGTTGGATTTGATAAATGGTTGCATTGAGACACTACTTATATTAGCAAAAGCCTTGATATGTAACTATGGGTTGTGTACCAGATTGTTACTATCTGGTAGGGTCCCTTCAATAGGAGATTAAAGGTGTTTTCTTCTCTCTACAAGCCCATCAAACTCTTCGAATACTTACGTTCCACTTCATCCTATCCCTTGCATGTCATCCCTGAAAATGCCTACTCTCCCCTCGGACAGCTAGCTTAGTATTATAAAGCAATCTGCAGTTTGATATGGACTAGGTTCACTAGAAGTTGTATATTTTCTTTTTGATGAAGTCTAGATATTTGGAAATTACTTCTTGCATTCTTATGCAAATCAATCTATAGCACAACATGCTCTTATAACATATATCGATGCATATTTGTTTTGGGAATTTAGTTCTCTCTCATGTTGATGCCTGAAGATTATTTCACATGTTGTAGTTTCAAAAAGATTATTTCACATGTTGTAGATAATTAAAGTAATATTGGAAAAATCTATTCTACATTTTATCTCTAGTGTTATGCATCTTGCAGGATCTTTTTTCAGTTCCAGGAAGCATTAGTTCCTTGGTAACATGCCTATAGTGAAAAGTATCATAAAACTGTGAAACATATATGTAAACATTCCTTTTTCTTTTCTTGCGTTGGGTCAAAATATATGTGATATCTGTGACTGCGTGAGCTTACTGCTTGAAACCATTCAACCTATAGTATCTCTCTGTTTTTTCAATAATCCTAGTATTTCATTCTTCTTTCAAATGAGATGAAATTAAGATGGAAGCCCATCAATATAAGAATATTGTAAAATTGTTATCTTGATGAGCTGCTCTTCTCAGCTTGTGCTAGTTTTTCAGATGCTCATATACTCATCCAGGTCCAAAAGCAAACCGTCACTAAAAGATCGGCATATTATCCGTGTTTCCCGGTTTCTCTCTCCAAGACAAGACTCTGCTGAAGGGTTGTGAAGCTTCATTTTAGGAGTTTCTACCTCCTTTACACCTTGAAGAAGTCAAAACACGTCCTTATGTTGCTCGGACTCTTCAGAAATGCTGCCGTAACCATGTCGGATCCTCCAAAAATGCATTACTTTTGAAGGATCCGGCATGCACCTGTTGGCATTTTTGAAGAGTCCTAGCAACATACTCCTACATTAATCATGATTTCCTTGTTGGTTTGATCCATCAACTCGTGCAAATTTATCTAATCTGCTGCAACATGTACAGCAGCAACAACAACGACAACATACCCAGTGTATTCCCACCAAGTGGGGTCTGGGGAGGGTAAAGTGTACGCAGTCCATACCACTACCTCAGATGAAGTAGAGAGGCTGCAACATATAAGAACTGAAAAAAGGAGCTAAAAAGATTATCAAACTAAACAGGAATGAGATATCTAATTTAAATGCATACTGCTCACATTTGCTGATTTAACTGTTTTCACTTCTGAGCCGATGTGATTTGCTTGCAGTTGCTTAGAGGTCTGAAGTATCTGCATTCTGCAAATATTCTTCATCGTGATTTGAAGCCTGGGAACCTGCTTATAAATGCTAACTGCGATCTGAAAATATGCGATTTTGGGCTTGCACGTACAAGCAGTGGCAAGGACCAGTTTATGACTGAATATGTTGTTACACGCTGGTATAGGGCTCCGGAACTCCTCCTTTGCTGTGACAACTATGGAACATCTATTGATGTATGGTCTGTTGGTTGCATTTTCGCGGAACTCTTAGGGAGGAAACCCGTCTTTCCAGGTACTGAATGCCTTAACCAACTGAAGCTGATTATCAACATCCTTGGTAGCCAGAGGGAAGAAGATTTAGAATTTATCGACAATCCAAAAGCGAGGAAGTACATCAAATCACTTCCATACTCTCCCGGAACACCATTTTCCCGCCTCTATCCCCAAGCTCATCCTTTGGCCATTGATCTCCTGCAGAGGATGCTCGTGTTTGACCCTTCAAAAAGAATCAGCGTCATGGAAGCACTTCAACACCCATACATGTCTCCTTTGTATGATCCGAACACTGATCCTCCAGCGCAGGTTCCTATCAATCTTGACATAGACGAGGACTTAGGGGAAGAGACTATAAGGGACATGATGTGGACGGAAATACTTCATTACCATCCTGAAGACGCTGCAGCTGCTATGGAAGCTGTTCTGTAAGCTTATGTTAGAGCTTTTTGTAACTTATCTCTAAAAATGTTTCCCCTGCTTTCAATAAATCTCGAGTCTTGATTCATCGACAGTTTGAGCTGCGATGCATAAAAAGAACTGCTCAATTATAGCTTGAACTTCTTGAGCATGTACTTCTTAATCTGTATATAGGTGTGGTTTTGTATGTCTAATTAAGGACCTTTACGCTTCATGAATGTACTGACTGTTTTAATTGTTGTACTGACTGTTTGTGTTGTCTATCGGATACAATCTCTCCAGATCCCACTTGTGGAATTACACTGCGTATATTGTTGATGTCACTTACTGCTGTGATGATTGTTGATGTTTCTGTAAGTTCATATCTAGTTGTAACAATCTATTCAGGTAGGACCATGCAATATGCTAAATAGGAGAGAAGTTCAATTGCAGAGATTTGCAGGGGGAACATTAAGCATCCTGAAAAAGAGATTAAAGTCGGAAAGTCGTGTGATAGGTGGTAACCATCTTGTAATGGTACGTGGATAATCAACATACTCCAATCATTGGGGTAATCTTTAGTCGGAGTATTTAGCCTTGCAAGGTGGTCTTTGCCTATTCAGATGGTATTTCACGTGCCCCATGCTACTCGAGACACAGCCTAAGCTAGTAAAGTTATCTACCTTGACCTGACAATAATCAAAAGAAGATCACTAACAAAACACCCAAGATAAATTTTAGTTGTCATTCTATCAAACATACAGAGGATTAGAGGTAGCATTCTATCCATGTCAAGCGTAGTGCTTGATGGTTATCGAGTTACACCACTATTAGGAAGCATCTAAAGTCTGTATGAACTAGTAACCTAAAAAATAAGATATGTAACCTGCTATCGCGGTTGAACTATACTGATATTATAAGATCTTTTAACATTAACTTACAAACTTAATTCCATTTTCCTTCTCAAATAATTGAAGAGCAAGCAAGTGTTTACTTTATCATACATTATTAAGTCCAGAAACAAAGTACAATATTAAAAATCTTATCCCAAATCTAAAAAAAAATGCCCCTAGAGATTACTTATTGGTCTTAGGCCCATGTTAGAATTAACCAAAGGTCTATACCATGCCCACATGGTAAAGAGTAGAATTTTTTCTTTATTTTTCATCGGGTGTTCAGTATTTGTATTGGAGCCCGAATAAGTCAGATTCGCGCTTTGGAGGGTCCATTTCTGGGGGCGACGCGCTCTCAATAAGTTTTTTCCAATTTCCAGGGCTGAAATCTGAAACCTCTTATTACGGGTGAAGGGATCTCCAGCCATCCCAACATAATTCATGTCGGTAAGTGTAGAATTATTGGGTCCATTTTGCATGATTAATTGAGTGAATTGAGTTTTAATATTGTCAAATCAGCCCCACATGTTCCCCATCAAACCGCACTTATAACATGTAGCTCAATACAATTCTCCTGATTTAGCGGTCCACATATTCAGCATTTTTCTTTAACCATATGCATATTAGACATCACAAAAATTATTTTGTACTATTGTTTTAGGTCTTTTGGAATTTATTTTTTTTCTTTTTTTGGGAGATCGATAAGAGGATGTACTTATAACTTATGAAAGCACATTATTAATTCTGCAAAAAAATAAAAAGTGTGTTTTAATTTTGCGTACGTACTCTCCACTCCAGTAATTTTTAGTGCTACTAATTTTGGTGGGTCATTATAGCTAGCTAGAATTTAGAAGTGAAAATTGGTTAGACATTGATGGAACATATATAGTGTAAAATCCAATGAAATTTTTATGTAACTTTTGTTGACAGAATGAATTGATTGACCGTACAATAATCAACTTGTCTAGTTCATCACGCGTACATACATGTTGCTAATTATTTATCTAAGTTTTTTAGGTCCGTTCAACATTTTTGAACATTTTGACTTTTAATTCATCTTGAAAATATCTCATTTGGATTGTGAAACATGTGGAACACTAAAGGACCAAGGTTAATTACTTACTCAATCGGCTGTTCAAACTCTTCTGAAAAAACTCTTTCCAAAGATTCTGGCTTTTGTACTCAATCTGGTGGGTCTTTGAGATCCTTTCGATAATCTAAGTTGAAGGATAACTATGTAATCGGAGAGATTGCGCATCAGCTTAGCTATGGTGCCGAATGATGATCTGTCGAACATTCTTCGCTAAAAAATAATATCAATGTAAATGTATAAGTTAAATATTACTTTTTATACACATTAATTCTTGAACACCATTACTAATATTCCTTACTTAAATTGATGTGAGTTTAGACTTTAGCATTAGATTCCTAAATTGTGGAGTAATGTTTTTGAGATTTTGATTGCGGATCAAATTTCAAATATTCTCCATAGTAGTAGGTGAAATGGATGTATAGCTAGCAATGGTTGATGTATATTAATTCATTGAATTCAGTCATATGAAGCCACATCGTTACCTTAAAATATCAATTTGTTCACGCACAATGACGGCTATAGACAGACAAGAATATTATCACAAACAAAAAAGTAAACAAAAGTCTGAAATTTTCCTGTTTGTTTTGTCTGATATATAGAATTAGGATCAAATTGTATTGATTGAGAGGGAAACTTCCGAGCTATGATAATGGGGAGGGCTTGTAAAGTTTCTTTTTTTTTCGTTCGGTGTCCAGTACATGCATTGGAGTCCTGACTGATGTGAATCGCGCACTGCAGGGCCCATTCTGGGGGTGGCGCACTTCCAACAAGATTTTTTCCATACTCAAGATTTCTCGTTAAGGGTGAAGCAGTCCCACCACTACACCACATCCCATGTTGGTCGTAAAAGTCCATTATTTGAGTTTTAAGAGTTTTAAAGAAAATTACTACTATAAGATATTTTCCATGAGTGAAGTTTTGCATTAATTGGTATATTGATTTTTAATATATCAACGAGTTAAATGGACTTGTAACAACATATTAATTTTCATAACAAGTCTGATATAATAACTTGAAAAATGAAATAATAATTAGCCATAGCTATTTAAGTAATAATATAACTTTTTTACGATATATATAATTAATTAAAAAAAAGAAATTCATATAAGTGATTGCAGTTTTTTAATTAACTCTCTCTATATGTTTCTATCTTTGACTCAAATTCATGACCTATAAGTGACTACAGTATTAAAGTTTAAAAAATCGTTTATGTGGAATTTTTTGTCAGCTTCTAGTTTGGTGGCTTCTTTGATATTATCACACGTGCTTCGATTTTGCACTATTAAAATAGAGTAATAAACTGTGTTTAAGACTTTATGCTATTAAAATCTTGGAAGAGAACTGTTAAAATCAGATTAATTTTAATCACTTTGTGAAAGTTATGTTTAGTGGGCTACCATCTTTAATTTTCTTGTTCTTGAGTATGACAGAAAGAACGTAATGGGGAATGAACCTAATTCTTAGTCAATAAACGGATTAATCAGTATTATTTCCGTTTCAAATTATCTGTCATTTTTCTTTTACACACCTCTTAACAAAATATTAATTAGAAAGGATTTTTAATTATTTTAATATTTATTTATGTCTTAAGATATAAGCTTTCTTCACTAACTGTTTAATTTATTATGTTTATTGTCTTACTAAGAATAAAGTGAAAAAAAATAGCTAATTCTATCTTAAACGTCTGACAAATAATTTGAAACAACTAATTTTAAAAATCACAATAGATTATGAGTTGAAATGAAAGAACTATATAAAATTAAGCATAACATAGTCAATGTTTATCTCATTTTCATGATGGGTCGTACAATATTGACGAAATTTCTAAAAAGTGAAAAGCAATTATATTGGCAGTCATTATTTAGTAGTCAACCTTGTAAAAGCAAAAATTTTTTATCTGAGAATAACGTAACTGAAGGATAATTATATAGTATTTGGACTTTGAAATATATAGCAGGTAGAACAAGCGCTCTTCATTATTTTATTTCTCATCTATCCATTATTCCAAGTAAGAGGAGCTAATGCATGAATTCTTTTTATAATTATGGACTCTAAGCATTAGGCATATAGTCACGGAATTGTTATCCCACCCTCAATATAGGATAAAAATAATATTATAGTCGCGGGATAAATTATTTCACGGTTTTCTCCCAATCAAACATAAAAATAAATTTGGCGTAAAATTAATACTGGAATCCTTCGTATCAACCGAGCCGTTGGTATTTTGAGGGTTTTTTTAAGTACATACAATGTGATGAAAATCGTCTTTGCATCAAGAATTTCATAATCAGGACACACTTATATAATTTAATTACACATACATGCTATGATATGTATTACTTGATAATCAGACAATCAAAACGATAACTAACTTCCTATAATTCAAATAATTTAATTAAATACATCATATTTATCCAAATTCAGATCAACAAATTAAATAGGAGAAAGCACAAGAAGTAAAGATCGATTTGTCTTGACAGATGACAATATGCTAACACTAAAAGTAACTCAACAAGTACAAATTAAAAGCTCCTAACAGTGAAGAACTTTTAGGTACATAAAAAAAGTGAAAAGAGATTCCATCTTAATGAAGATATATAATTACATAATTGGTTCAGAAATCTTCAACCTTTTGATGGCTACTCCACATATTTCTTGTGATTGATATTTTTTATATGTTAACAATATGTTTTCCATTAGTTCACAGACTCAGCACTTATATATACACTATTAATATATATGTTCCATCCATCATCTATGCACTAATGTTCTATAAAATTACTTCTCGAAGTAAATTAAAAAATATAAATGAAAATTTAGCCTTTTCAATTCAATTATTTTGCACTCCATAATCTTAAATTGATAATGCTTAAAACATATAGGGTGTGTTTGGTACATACAGAGGAAAATGTTTTTCACATAAATTGTTTCTTGGAAAATGCTTTTCAGAAAAATAAGTAGTTTTCTTATATATTTTTTGTAGTTTGGTAGGTAAGTTGAAAAAATATTGGAGTATCTTAAAAGTATTTAAATCCTATAAGAGACGAGTACAGGGTAGGAGTGTGGGGGTGTTGAGGATCTGGATGGGGTGGGTGTGTTTAACTCATGGAACTTGTTTTCCCTACTTCTACTAGGGAAGTCAATATTTTTCTCATTTTTTAAAGAACTTATTTTTTTAGATAAATTTTTCTTTAAAATTTTTGTCCAACCAAACATGAGAAAATTCTAAAAAATATTTTCCTCTATATCAAACACACCATTTTATCTGTAAAAAGGGGATGAGCTAGCTAGTATGTAAGGAACGTAACGGGTTTGATGGAATTCGATAATTTCAGTTCAAAATTTGTACATTTGTTGAAAAATTTACTAAATAAATACTTGTAATAAACATTCGGAATTCACAACTTCAAATATTGAATTCGTCCCTCTTTAATCAAATTCTTACTTAGAAAAATAGATATTAAAAAGTTTACTAGGTTTTTCGTTAATTTTTTCTTTTATCATGAGTACGTAATGCCTTACGTGAGTCTCAACTCTCAAACATATTATGTATACCTAATTGCCATATATATCCTTTATAAAATTTGGAAGGTGTGAAGTGTCTTTTACGTTGTTACTACCTTATTTAGTTGCGTAATCTGACAAAGAACTACTCTATTTACTTATTATGAATGTTTGATTAAACTGATATATTTTTGATTAACTTAGCGTAAATAGAGGATCAGTGGTCGTCATTGTGTAGAAAAAATCTGATCATCAATAAGATAGACTTATTAGCTTAGTTAAGAGAAAAGAAACACTTTCGCAAGTCAATGAACTATATATGAATCAGAAGCGAATTCAGAATTTAATATAGTAGTGTTATCACACCCTCTCCTTCTCAACCATTGCGCATGTTCACACGCAGTGGCGGAGCAAATAAGAAAGAGGGGTTTGATTGAATTGTCTTCGTCATAAAATTATACTATACTAAGACAATTTTTAAAAAAAAAATCATTATAAGCTATTGATTCCCCTTTGTCTTTAATTCATGAAAGGTCTATAAATTGTTAAGGAGATTCAAAAGTCCCTTTAGGTTATAGTTAAAATTCTAATTATGTTATAGTATTTTTAAAATTTCCTTATATAAATTTTTGGCACCATCAGTAAATCCACTAATTCTTAATATTGGTTTTAATTCTTAATATTGGTTTCGTCTTATAAAACTAAGCCAATGGTGACAATTTCACGCACTACTTAAATGCAACCCCGATCATCATCGGTTTAAAATAAATTCACATTCAACGTTAACCACTAATTCAATAGACGCAAGATATGTCTTTTTAATTAACTTTGAGTATTTATTCGTGATTATTAGTTAACATGCATTCTTACCTCATTAAATAATTAACTTAACTATAGTAAATTCGGAAAAAGGACAAATATATCCCCGAACTATGATAAATGGTACGTATATACCCACCGTCATATTTTAGGTACACATATGCCCCTACCGTTAATGAAATGATACGTATATACCCCTCATACTAACGGTAGGGATATATGTGTACTCAAAGTATGACGGAGGGTATATACATAACATTTATCATAGTTCGGGGAGATAGCTGTCCCTTTTCCGTTTTAATTTTTTTGTCCCAAATAATTTACCTAAACCCACTACCCGACCCAATAAATCCACTACCCGACCCGGTCTCAATTAAAACCCAAGAGACGCCTATCTAACAAACGCGTTTTTCCAACCCCTATAACGATATACACACACAATACAATAACACCCACTACTACCTATTTCAAAAAGAAAAGTAAATTGAACCCCTCACATTTCAATTTCCAGCGAAATTCAATCGGGAAAACACTACTTACCACTAGTCAACACTACATAGCCACCGTCTCCATCGAACCGAAAACACCCCACCGGCGAACCATTGCCACACCCCTTGCTCCAGCCACCTCCGACCTAATCTCCACTCTCTTCAACTAGTAAACACCAACTAGCAACATCGACCAATCACTGCAATTTGATTGGAGTTCACTTTTAAGAGAAAAACAGAGGGAGTATCGGATTGGGAACAAAAAATAGAGGTCGGGTCAAGTTGGTTTGAAATAGGGTTCGATAGGTTTATTAGGTCGGATAGTGGGTTTGGGTTAATTTACCCTCGAACTATGATAAATGGTACGCATATACCCTCCGTCATACTTTGGGTACACATATGCCCCTACCGTTAGTGTGAGGGGCATATACGTACCATTTCATTAACGGTAGGGACATATGTGTACCCAAAGTATGACGGAGATATATACATACCATTTATCATAATTCGGGAGTATAGTTATTCCCTTTCCATAGTAAATTTACACTTCTACTTGTACTAAATATTCGATATGAATAAGTACTTATTCCTATCCAAAAATATATATTTTAAATCCAAAAACAGAAAGAAATAAATTGAATGACACATAAAGGACCATTATATAATGGAGAAAAGAAAGTGTCATAAATTCAGTATTCACAAGTAAGCAAAACAAGGGAAAAGTCATAATAAAGGCTAATAGATGATGCTTCAAAGTTGCATAGAAGAAGCAAAACCATAACCTTTCCTATAAGTAGTGGTTTGATAGGGTGTATAAAAATAATGCAAAATATAGTGTATTAGTAATGCTTGTATTAGTTATATTTGTGTTAAAAATAACATTAAAAATAACATTAATTACATAATTTCTAAAAAAATAATAATACCATACTAATGCAAGCATTAGATCCATTGAATTACTAATACCATGGATTTTCATGCATTATTAGTACATTCCTTAATGTCAAATAGAGTGTATAACTAATACAAGCTTTAGTAATACAGAGGATGAAAAAATGTACCAAAGAAGGTATTAGTAATACATAAAGCTAATGCATGCATTATTTTTTTTATTATACTTTACCAAACGACCCCTAATAGTACTCTTTCGTTGCAAATTAATTGACATGTTTTGACTTGGTATAAGGTTTAAGAAAATAAAAAAAAAATTTTGAATCTTGTAGTTTTAATTAAAGATATGTCAAATGTATCCAAGTGCCCTTTAATCTTGCGATTTTAAACATGCCGTGTGAAAAGTTAAAATTAAAAAATTACCAAACAGAGAAAAGATTATGCTTTTTTTAAATAGACTTTAAAGAAAAGTAGGCCAAATAAATTGAAGCATAATGTTTATTTGAAAATAAGATGAAAGTGAAGGTTTATAAAAGTTGTGATATATCTTTTCAGGACCCCTCTATTACTAAGTAGTGCTTTTTAGGCCCATGTGAAATCTCTGCCTAATCTGTGTAAGTATTTATACTCCCTCCTACTCCTTGTGTTACTGTTAGGGTCCCATTTACAATAAAAAGTACACTTGCAAATCGAAGTCACCAAGTCTCTCTTTTTCTCTTTTCAGGTAGGTCCTTTATGACCCCACTAACCGACCATGTGTACTTGGTCTACAAAAAGCAATTTCTTTACCCCCCCCCCCCCCGGCCTTCTTGCTTTAAGTATTAAAAATATTGTTGAAGAAAAAAATTATTCAATCATGCTCGAAGGGAGAGAGGAAAAACAATATGAAAACATAAACTGTTTATTGAGATTTAGCTTGTAGTAGTATATTTTTTTTTTCCATCCAGTGTTCGATTTTCGTATTGAAGCGTGATTAAATTTAGATTCATACCGAAAAGTCCCACATTGGACGTAAAATACTTTCAAACAAAGACGACTCCGTACTCAAGGGGACTCGAACTCGAGACCTCTGATTAAGGATGAAGGGGTAATTACCACTCCACCACAACCCTTGTTGGTGCTTGTAGTATATGTTAAGTAGGCGTTTAGCCATAGATTCTAAAAAGAAAATTTTATTTTATTTAGGATATATGAAGTTGAAATTGAATATGGAGTTATGTTTAATTATATCATTTTGCAAACAATGTTCATGCTTAAATGTTTAAATATAACTTCAAAAGTGAAAAAAATGCGTTATAAAACAACTTATAATAAGTTATTTTCCAAATTTGTAAACTCCAGTTGGATTGACACTTTTCATGGGTTATGTTATTTTTCATATTACATGTAGATTTACATGGTGAAGTTAATGGATGTTGCAAATAATCTATAAATTGTTGGTCAACACAGAACGTAAACTACAGTAGAAAAATCTGTTTTAATTAGTTAATCACATACGATTTATAAATTTAATCTTTATAAGTATTATATTGGGGGCTGAATTTTCTCTGCCTAATTATAAGCTTATATCTTAGACTTAATTATTTTTCGTTTGATCTCATAAGCAACTCTTATTTTCTCCTATAATATTGGTCCGTTCAACAACAAAGGAAAAAGGAAAAAGGAAAAAGTTGTTCAATCATATTAAATAAGGAAAATCACCGAAAAAAGTGGCTTCTTTACGAGCGGGATCTATGATCTAAATACTACGAGTTCAATCTTATGAGATTTTTAATATTGAATCCATTATATTTAAAAGTTACAGGTTTATGTCTACTATTTATTTAAATTTAAAAGTTATGAGTCTAGTTGAACTTGCACCAACAATGATACATCAGCTTACAAGTAGTGTTAGCTTCTACACCTAATATGTGGTTGGCATTATGGAATATTAAATTGAATTAAAGCTACGCAAAAAAAAAAAAAAAAAAAAAAAAAACAACTTAGGCATTGAAGCATATTCTTTTTGAAAACATAGGTATCTAGGCTTTAGTGTTTCTAGTTCATATAATTCTTCTTATTCTTCTTGAACTCTTATGAAATTTTGATACCAAACACGTTGTTATGTTTCTTTTTTCTTCGTTAAAGTCGACCTAAGATTTTGTTTTTACAAAGTTATTCTATCCTGCAATTATTTAATCAAGTCATGTGTGTAAAATGTTATGTTTGCCTTGTCTTAGCTATGTGTATGTACTCCCACTATATAATTACTTTTTCCATGTCTGTCCTGATTAATTAAATGCTTTATCATTAGCTCATTACCCTAATTCCAGTAAACTAGGACTTGTTTATAAATTAAAGGAGTTCATTTTCTAATTTCTACCTAAGATAATCGTAATTATATTTCACAAAAATCATTTTTACTGAAATGATCTCCATGATCTGGATATGTGGTGATTTTGTTTATGTTTCATAAGAGAGAATCAGTCAAAGAAATTTCAGCCAAAAAAAAAGTTATTGGTTAAAAAACGGATTCAGCACGTGGACGACTCGGGAGGTGACATGTGGCAGTTTGGATCATGTCAAATCCAACTCAACGTAAATAGTTCCAATCATAGTTTGAGGTCGTAACCGGGTATCTTAATTACTTTGGGCATGCGGAGGTGAGAGACGTATAGGCGTATTCAAGATTTCGAGAGGATGGGTGTACGATTATGAAAATATTTTGATCGAGGGTTCACATATCTATATTTAAATATTTTAAGAAAAGTATAACACTACTACTTCGGGCATGATTCGAGTTTACTCTAAACTCACTACAGTTTGCCAATTTGCATCACTCTGCAATAAAGCAACCACTCTTTTACTCTACAACTTGATATATAATGCATCTTTTGAGCGAATTCTTGGCATCAAAAAGTTAATCTTTGATCATTAGACATTATTGTGTTTTTAATCACTAAATATAAAGTCAAATGAATATTTTAAGTCATCAATTTAGGGGTAAACGAAAAAAAAATCACATAATGAATTAAGAGCACAACTATGCATCCTTTGAATGAAAGTGGTCCACCTTGTGCTACACATGCATGACATTTTCATGAGAGTAGCACAAATCAAACCTCAATTATCATATATTATATTTATGTGCTACATACAACTTAATTATATAATTTTTCTTGCATCTATATCGAGTTGAAAGTAGTGAATTCAGACGTACACACATAGTACTGCTTGAAAAAGAATTTTTTCGAGTATTTTTTAAAAATAAAATTTTCGTTAGTTTAACAAACGACTAGGAATTTGATTATTTGAACAAGAGATGGACTATATTGGTGAAAGACAATAGTGAGTGGATTAAAAAATGAGTCAAGTACATTTCAACTTTAAAACCTTGTAAATTTTCAAAATTCTTAGTCATAATATATTTGAGGTCGTAATTAAACTTGAAATATAATAAGTAGTAGTGCCAAAGAAACAATAACTATCTTAGAAAACGAAGTGCAATCATAAGGCATCAATACTTCCAAAATTAAGGGAAAATTTTTAAAAAGAAAAAGAAAAATGAAGAAGGGTAGAATATGAATATCACAACGAATATTGATTGCCAACCACATACTTTTAAAGTCAGAGTATCACTAGCAATAAAAGCAATAAGATTTCAATAGAGACTTAGGGCTAAGGGCAAAATGGAGGCCCCCCACCCCCAATAAAAAGGCAGATATTTGTTTAGTTATAATATATTTTCCTGTTTTAATTTAAGAATTTTACTTTTCTTTTTACTTAAGATCACAAGATTAACAAAAAATATTTTGATACAATACACACATGTTAAATTTAAATTACAAGATTCAAACATAACAAACAAAATCATTAATTTTAACAGACGTTCAGCTGGAATTTGGTTCGTTACGTTGGAAATAATTTTATCGAAAACGTTATACGAGCTAATTTGTCATGGATGCCGTTCAAAATTAGCAATTTTTTTTTAATTTCTTAAATTAGATGATTTAAACGGAAGGAATATGAAACAACAACAAATATAACGTGACTTTCTCATCATAAACACGACCTTTCACCAACATAGCTAAATGGTGGGACTCTCTAATTTTAATTCATTGATCTTCATAGATCTTTGAATAGTTATGGTCTCTAAAAGTACCCACTCATGGGGTTCTTTTTTTTTTTTTTTTTTTTTTTTTCCTCTTTCCATTAATGTATTTGTTGAACTTTATAAATTCTTATCCTGATTATACTCTACAATTACAACTATATGTGTTTTTTTCTTTACCTTAGCATCAAATAATACTCATGACTTTGCTCCATAAATAAAAGAAAGTAAAAACGTAAGGACCAAAGGTGAATTTTTATTTCATACATTTAGTGGATTATGTAGTGCTAATAACATTTTGCAGCGTAAAATTTTCTTTACAATGACGATATATATAATCAAAATCATAATCTTTACGTATTAAGAAGACACAAATCACATTGATTTACCTTTAAAACATTTTATGCATGTAAATAAAATAGTATATATTGTGGCAGGAATCCAACTAATGGTAGTCTAGACTCTAAAAAGCAATGGTTTAAGCCTCTTTTACATATTAAAATCACTTGATTCTCTCAGTTGCATTGTTATGGCACTATACTGCTTCGAAATAATTAAACAAATAGGGTGTATTTATTTATTCGCTGGTCATCGTTTGTCAAACTGTATTAACGACTATAATTAATTAAGTTGCTTATTAACGATTACTTCACCGTAAATTACAGTAAGTACTGAAAAATTATTTTATCATCATATATACAGTTTAATTTTTCAGAATGAATATGAACCCTCTCGCTTGCATCTAACTAGCTCCGCCCCAATAATACCATGTCACATGTCAGTAATTTTTTTTTTAATTAAGTGGAATGGACTAAAAGTCTAGAACCTAATCAAATGACACATGATTCAGCGTGAATTCGATTTAATTAACTTCTTCAATTTCATATTCAAGTCACTTTATCTTATGTCTTCATTCTTTTAAACGCGTGAACCATTAATAGTAAAAATGTACTTATTGCATTTAATTCATATATTCCCCATTCCATACAAGGGAGAAAGAAAAATTTATGATGTACCACACCGTCAAAGAAATATTTTTCTATAAATACCTATCAATTTTCTTTCACTAATATCTTCCAAATTAATTACTCTATTACTCTTTGTATTTCATTTTATGTAAAATATATTTTTCCTTTTTCAATTCATTTTTTAAAATAGAGATTTCTAAATTTAGAAACATTTAATTTTAAATTTTTGAACACATGATCATTCCTAAATTTTGTATTCAATCAGGATCAGCACAATGATATAAAAGAAAAGTAAAAATAAGGAAAAATACCTTCTTTTTTGGAAATTACAAGAAACCACACTAGTCAAGTCTTGTGAGCTCGATTGAGAAAGGACTTGACATTAATGTCCTATTTCTGTGCAATAGTTTACAAATTACACAAGGACTAGGTGAGAGGAGATCCCTGGCATTAGTGTCCTACTCTTGTGCAATAACTTACAAATTACACAAGAGATATGAACTGCACTAGGTAAGCCCTGTGCGACAAGCTTGATTGAGAAGGAACCAAGTGAAGGTAGATCCCTGGCATTCCTCCCACTACACCAACTCAACCGACTGAGAAAAGATCAGGTGGGATTTAATCCCTGATCTCCTTTATGAGATATCCTTACCAGTGTTTTAAAAGGCAGAGTCCGGACTCGCCCCAGGGCTCTCCCCGGGGCGGGCCACTGGCAAAATGTCTCAGGCTCACGGGTGGGACTTAGTTCTGTGAGGCTTACGCCCTAAGCGCCCGACTATACACCCTGAACACGCCGAACGCCCAACCCCCAGGGCTCGCCTAATAGTTCTTAATTACACAAATTGTGTCATATTCCTTAGTCATCGCTGTTGATACTCATAATTTTCTACTAAATGAATGGTGCTTAGTAGTTTTTTCATCTGTTGAAATAAGAAAATTAAGAGCAACTAGCTTATTTACTAATTGAGAACGTCGTGAGGGTGAATATGACTTAACATTTCTGTTTAAAATACATATCCGAATTTTACATCTTCACTTGTCATTGATCGTTATGTTTTCGTCCTATATTTTAAAATTATCATATTTTATTTTTTTATTTGAAAATAATTTATTTTTATTCATGAAAGAGTTGATTTTTTAATTATAACACTATTAGTTTATTGATTATTTCTTTTAGGGAGTTAATTACATAGTATGATAGTCACATATTTTAAAAAACTGTGATTCTTTTATTATTTGAAAGTTAAGATATTAGATCTAGTTGGTTTGTATCACGTAATAATTTTTATATCATTGCACTATTTTTATTTATCAATGATGTTAAAAGTTTTATTTTCTATGAGTTTTTTTAATGATATTTTAAATTTTTTAAATTTAATAATACATTTTTTGTGTAATTTTATTATATTATATTATATTAATTATATTATAAATTATAAATTAAATATCCATGATACTTACGTCCCTTGTCTCGAGGTTTACGCTTCACCTCATATTATGTAAAATATTTTATCTCATACTCGCATCTTTTAAAACACTGATCCTTACTACACTTTACGGTTGAAAAAGAAAAAAAAACTTGTTTAGGAGCATATTTATGGCAGATTCCATCAAGAGAAGAAAAGAAAATATTTACAACAGTTACCCTTGCGTCTTGCGACCCATCAACTCAGTTAAAGTAAAAAATAATGAAAAATTTCTGACTTAACAGTAAAAATCAAAAGGAGACAAGGTACGGGGGTGGTGAAAACAAGGTAAATATGAATTTTAAAATACGTCCAGATTCTGCAGTGCCTTTACACTCATTGATTTCATAAATAGACAACAGATACAGCTGGAGTTGTACACTTGTGTCTCATCTTTCATCTCCACCCTACAAATTTCAAGAAAAAAAAAAAAACTCTCTCCGTTCTATTTTAATTATCCATTTTTCTAAAAATAATAATCTAATATTATTTTTATATTTAATTTTTTTTGAAAGTGTTTATGCTTATTTATAAAGTTTAAATTTTTTTTAAAAATAAATTAGTAAAATTATTTTTTTATTATAATTTTTTAATATATAAATAGACAATTAATATGAGACGGGGAGCAACATCAACTCAATCAACTCTCCTCGAAGATTCCTTCACTTTTTTCCTCACCCACCCACTCCTTCACCCCACCCCCACTCCCACCCCACTTGTTTATTACAGTAGTATTTTCTTCTTAATTTTTTTTCCTCTTTCCTACCTTTTTGTGCCTTTAAATTAACCCACAATCTCAAAGATTATTCCTTCCTCTTCTTCCTCTTCTCCTCCCTTTCCCATTTGCTTACTCTTTTGAGTTTTGCTCATCTGCTTCTTGTTTTCTCTTTCTCCATTTCTCCCTATTTTGTCCTCCAATTTCTGGTCTTTTACTCTTTCTAGCCAAAATCCATTCTGGGTTTTTAGTCTTTTTGCTTGAAACCCACAAAGATCCAACCTTTTGTGTTCTCTTGTTAGCTAAAATCCCTCAAAGATCCAATTTTTACCCCTAATTCAGCTCCTTTTACCCTCTAAATTTCTGGGTTTTTAGTCTTTTTAGCTCAAACCCATTAAAGATCCAAACTTTTTATACAAATTTGTGACAAAAATATTAATGCTATATAGAAATTTATTCATGTTCAATATTCATGTCTCCAGTTCTAAGTGAAGTCCTTCGTTCTGGTTATATAATTAGTTCTTCACTTAGACGTAGAACCCATCTTGTTCAATCTTTTTCTGTTTGTTTCCTCTACTGGTTTTATTGTTTCTCAGAATTATAAAAATCTTAATCTATAGTTTGTTTTATTTCTACTTTTTTATTTTCCTAGCATACCATAAAAAAATTTATTAGTACTAGTGTACTACTTTTTTATTTTCTGTACATAGACCCACCCATAGCGACAACTTTACTGCACCGTGCATCGGGCTGCTTAGATGGCTACTTCTAGTGGGAATTCATCTCAAATTCAGAATAATTCAGGTTCTGAAGAGGTGTTAATGGTGGTTGATGAGAGGAAGAGAAAGAGAATGCAATCGAATCGCGAATCAGCAAGGAGATCAAGAATGAGAAAACAGAAGCACGTTGATGATTTAATTGGTCAAGTAACACAACTGAAGAAGGAAAACAGTAACATCCTGAATAGCATCAATGCTACCACAGAGCAGTATGGTAATGTTGAGGCACAGAATTCTGTGTTAAGAGCACAAATGATGGAATTAACTCAAAGGTTGCAATCTCTTAATGAAATCCTTAATTACATCAACGTTAATAATACTAATAATGGGGGTTTTGAGATTAATAATAATTATCATCAAGAAGATTTTCAGATTAATCCATGGAACTTGATGTATGTTAATCAGCCAATTATGGCTTCTGCTGATATGCTCTATGATCAGTATTAGTTTGATTTGTGGCGCAATTGTATGGTTTTTTTTTTTGGGTCATGGTGGTGTAATGTTCAATAATGGTGGTTGTTGTGATGATGAGTGGAAGGGTTTATTTTATTAGTATCTTTTATTGGTTTTATTGTTGTTATAATTAAGAAGTATTAGTAGTAAGATTTGAGTTATTAGGAGTACTATTAGAATGAGTTTAATGTGAAGACAGTCAAAGAGGATGAGCTTGACTGGTATTTGGGCATGTAAAAAAGGGATCATGATATATTGGAATGAATGGTTGTCAATGAATTGTGTTTTTTCTATTTTTAATAAATGCAAGTTGTTTCTATGTACTATATATTGGATTCTTTGTTTTCTTGCATTTTTTTTTAATAACTCCGTTAGTTTCGTTTTACTTTACCTCTATATTAAAAATAAATATTTTAGTTATTTAGTCATTTTCATAAATAAAGGAAGTTTTATTACTTTTCTCTCATATTATCTTTAGTATTAAATAACCACATAAAGTTGTAATAGTTAAATTTAGAGTTTTAAATATCATTATTGAGTTTAATTTAGTAAAATACATATCTAATTAATATTTAATTAATAGTGTATCAAGTCAATAAGGATCAAATAAAATAAAATAAAATAAAAATTTATTTTAAAATTTTCTTTTATTTTGATCGAAATTCACTAAAAAAATTGATGTCAATTAAATTATGCTAGATAAATTGAGACGGAGCGAATATCGTCCCCACCCCCGCACCCCGCCCCCTACATTTTTGCTATGGAAAAGTACAATGATGAAGATTGACAAAATGTTCGCATGAAATTAAAGATAATTTGGCATGTGTTTTCTTTTTGTACTTTTGTCACTTACAAAAATGGTTAATTAATATATATCTTATTTAAATCTATCGCCTTGATCGGAATAAAGTAGTATAATTTGATATAAATATTGAACTTAGATTAAAAAAAATTGGATCTAGAATGCCAAAGATACAAGTTGATTGTATAAATTTGAAGGTTTTAGTGGTCCTTTTTTATATTCAATAATTTTTCGTTAACTTAGAACTCCTGGACAGGCTTAATGTACCAAAACCATGTGATATAATAAATGAAAGACACATGCTTAATTCAAAATCTAGCAGTCTCTTGTTTGTCCATCATTAATTAAGAGATTGAAAGAGTACCACAAGAACTCAACATCAATTTTTTTTTTAAAAGTATTTCATAGTAAATATTCATATTGAAGTTTCGACTAAATTTGAATGTGTACTGAAAAGTTTTATAATTGAGTAAAAGCTTTCCTAGCTAACAAAAACACTTCCATAATCCATGCCCAGAACTTAAATTTGAAACCTCTAAAGATGAAAGACTATGTATCGCTCCTCCACATTCTCGATAATTTGTCTTCTGAGCGGAATATCGTCTCAAATGAAATATCGATTGTCATATTTACCAAACCAATTAATTCGAAGCTAATTGTATTGCAGGAATGTGTGAGAATAAATAATTTAGCTACCTACCTAGCTAGGTATTCATCAGTACACAAATTTTGTTTTTACTTGGGTTATAGATCTATTTATTGACTAGTTAATACATGTCAATTAGAATCATATAAGAAAATAAAAAAAATAAAACATTATATTCCTGGCTGAGTTATAATGATTCCTTAGTTGGTTTCAGTCATTGAATATGTGTTCTAAAATTAATTTAATTTCTAAATAATTCCTTTGGAGTTTTTAGTCTATTTCTTTTTGCAAGCTTAGTGCATAAGTTATGATATTAAATGTAATGTACTTGTTTCCTTAAGAAATTTTGCTGCTGCCAGCTTCTAATTACCATCATTAAGTGGGATGCCAAAGTAAAGCAAAAGTTAATTAATCCTTTCTTCAACAAACATTGCTTCTCACTGAAGGATTGGTATTAATAATGATGATTAATGCCTTAAAGATGCACTTAGCCTGCATAACATCGTGTAAAGAATTTTTCTTAATTTAGTGTTACGTGAGTATAAATCAGAACTTAAGAAAAGATAAGAAAGGAATATCATATAAGAGACTCACCCATCTTCCGGATCGGAGGCGAGAAATTGAAAGTGAATCATTCAGTGATGGGGTATTCATACAGGACAGAAGGCCCCGCCCGAGCTCATGATAAGCTTTTTTTCCCTAGCATTTTTGGTCACTAAGTTATTGATAATTTTTATTTTAAGTCCTTGTAATATCTAATTAAGCACATTTAATTTTCAATAAGCATTTTTTGATCTATTTACTTGTGAAATTAACAAATAAACCAGAATTATTAATTGTTCAATGCACAATTTAATTACTCATATGTTATGTTAAACTTATATATATTGTTACTTCATATCCGAGGACAATAATATAGTCCTGAAAATAATAAAAATATAACACATTTATTACATATAGGGTGTGTTTGGTATGATGGAAAATAAGTTGGTGTCTTACTTATTTTCTAGTCATGTTTGGTAAGTAAACAAAATAATGTTATCTCAAGATCATATCATTCTATGTAATCTAGTAAAAAAAATATAGAGGTGGGAAGGGGTTGGAGTGTGGGGCCTCGGGGTGGGATTGTCAAGGGGTAGAGGTTGGGGGCATTGGGTGGGAGGATACAATAAATCAAGGATGTCAATTGTACAACTTGTTTTCCCTGCTTCCATGTATTGAGGAAGTCACTTTCCTTATTTGTAAGGAATTTTTTTTTTTTTTAGAGAAAATATTTTTCAAAATTTTTGTCCAATCAAACATGAATAGTAAGAAAATAATTTTCGAAAAATATTTCCATCCGTACCAAACACACCCATAGGCCATAGAGATCAAAAGCACAAATTGTGATTGACTTAATATTACAAGTGATATCAATAACGACCAAAATTAAAATTACACGTAAGGGAGGGGCCAACAACACTATTATCCCTAAAAACTTAATAGGAATAGAGGCAAAACCTTAATAGGTCATTGTGATGAAAGCATCATCTAATCTTTCTGCCTTTGGACAATGATTGCATGCATGTAAAGAAAGAAAATGTTGAAATATTTTCATAACAAAATCTCTCAATTTTCTCAAGTACAACCTTATAATTTTGACATATATCCTCTTATATATTAGTTCTGATTCGGGGGTCTATCGGAAACAACCTCTCTACTTCTTCTGAGGTAGTGGTATGGACTGCGTACACTTTACCCCCCTCCCCCCTCCAGACCCCACCTGATGGGAATAAACTGGGTATGATGATGATGATGATCCTCTTATATATTACTATTAATCTAATAAATCAGAATTGTTTGAATAACTACGAAGCTTAACCATGGTAAACTATTTTCTCAAATTTGAGTCAAACTCTTATCCTAATTGGAAAAATTATAGTCCAATTTTTGAATCCCTTCAAGCGATTCAAAATTATAGTCCATGGTTAAGTTCTTTTAATTAATCGAATAAATAAGTTCATTAGATTAATAAGAGGACCATGTGTCAAAATTATAATGTTGTATTTGAGGAAATGGAGGGGGAAGCCAAATTCATATTAAATAATGTTTCTTTGTTAATATTATGCTATTGAAATGATGAAGCATGTGGACACCATTAAGTAAAGGAGGGGCTCACTTCAAATTAATTAAGAAATTATGGATGGATCCCTAACTTAATTTGTATGACTTTATAAATCAGCTAAAAGCTATGGAGATTAATAAATAACCTATAGTTTTCATACAAGAGCAAGATGGATAAGCTAACCTAAAGCTTCTTTTTTAAATTTTAAATTATGTTCCAGAAAAGATGTTGGTTGGAAGGCATTGTAATGAAATACAACTAATAATTTTTCAAGAGAAGTGGTCCAGAGGTTTTTCTTTTTGGTTTCCATTGGGTGTCTAGTCGCGATCCCACCAAGATTTCCTTCATACTCAGGTTTCAAATCCGAAACCTTTAATCAAGGATGGAGCAGTTCCATCACTACATCATAACCCATATTGGTGGTCCAGAACGTTAGAGTACATAGAGAGGGGTGCACCCAACTAGTTAGGAAAACACATCAATAATAATGACTTAATTTAATTTTCTTAATTTATACCATGCAAAATGGGTAAAAATGAAAATTTTGTATATATATAAACTGTTGAATTCCTTGATGTAGGTTCGTATCTTGAAAGTAACAATTTACGTTTGTTTGATTTTCTTTATTTAAATTCCTGGTTCCGTCACTTCCAATCTACTTACCATGTAGATTTAATTACTAATATATGAATTCAAGACAAATTACCGAGGATTTTGAAGTATAATTTCTCATAAGTCGCATCACCATGTAGTATAATTTCTTATAAATAAGTTGAACACGCATAACATATCATCTTAAATTCTTTTAATTTTAATCTTATCTCCTTTGGTTACATTTTTTTTGGCCGAAAGTCTATGGAAAATAACATCTCTATCCCACAAAAATATATAGAGATAAGATCTACGTACATTTTACCTGTTCCGAATCTCATTGATGAGATTATGCTGAATTTGTTGTTTTGTTTAATCGTATCTCCTAAGACACAAATGATCCAATTATTCTACAACAACACCTATTTGGTAGAATCTCACAAGTGGAGTTTGAAGAGGGTAGAGTGTACCTAGACGTTACCCCTACATCGTGGAGGTAGAAAGACTGTTTCCGAAAGACCCTAAACTCAAGAAACTAAAACAAATTAGTAGTAACTGGTAATGTAAAGGAGAAGGAAGATCTCAAAGAAAAAAACACCTTTATTCACAAACAAAGGATTACAGCAGATGAAGAAATCATAAATGGAAAATGATCCAATTATTGTAATCGTATCATATCAATAATATTGACAACCCAACTGCATTACGCCACGTAAATGCGAATATTTTCAAACATGATTTTATCATTTTATGTGATATGCATAAAAAGACAATCTTCAAGAGTTAGGTTGGGTAATATGATAGTGAAATGTTTTAATCTATGATTTGAAAATATATAATTGAAAGTTTTTGTTGCCTTTCATGCTTAATTTTCGGAAGTTGGTGAGATGTATGTGAAAAAATTAAAATCTTTTAAATGCCTAAACCAAACTCAAGCATATTCCTTCTTATCCACTTTATATTCCGATTTACTTTTTAATCCACTAGTATCATTTCGATAACAAAATCATTTAGCCTTTTTTTGTGTGTGCTTGATTAAATTCATGGAGAACTTTTTAAAAAAAATTGTTTTTTAAGTGACTGTCGTGGGGCCCTTTTTGGTGCTTCAATTTAAAGAGACAAATTTTGTGGAGGGAAATTAGCACTCTTAGTCCCTGAAATTTGATGAATTCTAATTTTGATCTTTGTGATTTCTAGTTAAGTATATTGTACCTTTAATTATTTGATGTATGCACTATTGATCCCTTTAGTTGTGAATCTTCATAGATTTTAAAAATTATTAATTGCTAAATCATTTAATTATCGATGTATTAAGTTAAATTTATATTATTACTCGATATTTGAAGATATTATAGTTTTATAATTTAGATATTACATATTTTCAATACAAAGGAATTAAACATACATTATAATCAATTGAAGGTTACATGTGCTTAACCAAGTAATATAAGGATGCACTTTGTTAAAATCACATTAATCTTTGAAATTTGATTTGTTGATGTATTTTATAAAGTTGAAACAAATTAATGGAGATTGTCAATCCAATTAGGGATCAAATAACACAAATTTTATTGGTTCAAAAAACAAATGCAAATTCAGGCATTGTTAATCAAATAATGACTGCATTAGTTCCAATAGATGTAGGAGTTAGTTGGATTTACCTCATGATAACAACAATTTGATTAAAATTAAAGTTGGAAATATAGTTTATAATATTCGAGGGTTAGCTAATGACACTTCCTCTAATTATGACACTTTGGCCCATACATGTTTAGTCTAAATTGACTATGACCTAAGCACTTTTAAGAAAGACCAAAAAAATATGTTTACATGAAAGGTACATAAAGAGAAGAAATTACCCTCTATAATTGTGGAAATTTTATCACTATATCACAAAGACGTTATTGTATTATTGAGTGTTTATAAATAAGTGATAAAATAAATACTGACACTGATATATAAAAACTATAAGGCTATACGAGAGGCATGCAAATGCTCATAACTCCTGAAGAAGATGAAAGCAGCAGTTCTATTTCAAGGAAATGATTGGATACATGAAAAGGAAAAATAAGAGATATTGATATTAAAAAAATGTTATTCACACATTTGGTGTATGTATGACTCGTTTAGATCATGAACGGACACAAAGCAACAAAATGATTCAACACCCGTAAATGGGATATATCATATATAGGAGGGACCTCTATCACACATTCCTCTAGTATGTGAAATTTATATATGATTTGTGTTGATGTAACACCAATCACCTGAATTTAAGATGATAAGAAATTTTCCATCGATAACAAATGGTTATCCATTAAATAGAGTAAATCTTTTTTAATATTTGAGTAAGTATTATACTATGCAAAATGAAATGATAGCGTGGTCAGGCTAAGGCTCATCAGTTGCTATGGAAAAACTTCGGTTGTCATTTTCTTGGTCTGAGACAACATCATTAGTGAGGCCCTAATTAAATTGATATAAATAATAAATGACTTTACAAAACCTTAAATCATGAGCTGTGGAGATTAATCAAATATTAAATGTTCATGCAAGAGCAAGACAGATATTTCGATAAAACAAAAAGGATTAACATTTGAAATCAACAAACATTTAATTAAGCTAAAGTAATGCTTCTTGTTCAAGCAAATTTTCTCTGGTTGGAAGGCATGATAATGACATGCAGCTATAGTTTAATTTTTTCTTTTTAAAAAAGTGGTTTAATAGAGAAAAGAAAGGGATGGACTACATGCAAAACATCATTAATGAACTCATTGGTTTAATTTAATTTAATTCCCCCCCCCCCCCCTGCCCCCTAAAAAATTACTCCCCCCAATCCTATTTTAACTGTCACTCTTACTCTTTTTACGCTAATTAAGAAAAACATAAAAACAAAATATAGTATTGTATACATACTAAATTATTCCTATTTATTAAATATAAAAATTATTTTAAACTCTTCTCTCAGTCTAATCATATCTCTATGGACACAAATGCTCTATTTTTAATATACTATCATTATCATATCATTATTATTGAGGACAAATTGAAGCATGACACGTAAAAGGTCATATTGGATATGATATAATTATGTGATGTAAATTAAAAGAGTCTAATCTTCATGAGTACAATTAGGTACTATATATGTTGATGGTAAAATGTTTAAATCATATTCCAATACTGAAAACCCCTTTATGCCTTTCTTGTTGCACTAATGGAATGTGATTTAGGTAGTGACCTCAAAATATCTTCTTATAGCTAAAACCCTAGGATGGAAATTGGAATTAGTGAGTAAGTCACGAGTTCGGTCGAACTCAATAATTTTAGTCCAAATTTTATAATTGTATTAATATATCGTTGAATATGTACAAACTATTAATTTAGGACGTAATAACGAAAAAAGATTAACATTTCTAACTCATATAAACTTCAAATTCGGACTCCGGCTCCGTAAAAACAAACTCAAAGCACACATTGCGTCCTTTTCACTTTAATTTTCAATTTTACCTTTTAATCAAATCTTTAGTTATGTGCTTTGTGAGGTTAGTAGCCACTACCTTCTTTTCTACTCGAGCAAGTCTTATTCTACCTTGTACTTTCTATCAGGAGATCGAGAGCAGGGCTCGGAATATATAGCATATATTGTGTCTGAAGTTCAGCCATATAAAACTTCAGATTTTGTGTCTTAGACATTGTAAAGATTAAATTTAGAAACTGTATAGTTAAAGTTATCCCAAAGAATACACATATATATAAAAAAATTATACACGAATTAAATAACGTCATCAAAATTGAGTACCTGTGCACTTTATCCCCCCTAAAAAAAGCTAAAGGGTTCACTAATGACCCTTTCTAATTATGATAAAGTTTTTGTCGAAATTGACTATCACCTAAGCCCTTTTTACGTTTTCTTTATATACAAGTAAGTGGCTCTTTCATAAAGTTTCAAATATCTATGACAACTACATACATATTTTCTTTTTGGGTTCAAAATCTTTAAATACTTTGACTAAAAGTCTTCTTGAGAAAATTTGTGAATTGCTATATTTTGGGCCATGTAGTGTAAATGATCTATTAAAGGTCTGTTTCCACCTATATAAATGATTGTCAACCCATTGGAAGCTAGAAATATGGAGAAATAATGTACATTATTGTTTGGCTTTAAGAAAATCTATTATTTGCAACTCACGATTTCAAGTTTCTAGCTGATTTTATATTCTTAATTCAAGATTATAATCTTTTAGAGTTGATTTAAGCTACATTTGATCAAATATAATCACTAAAAAAATTGATTCTTGTTAGGGTATTATTTCGAAATCTTGCTGCAATTATTAGTATTTTTTTGAACAGCCCAAAGAAAAGAAAGATCAATCATCAATTTGTGACAAATTAGGTCTGGGCCTAACTCTATATTTCGTTTCATTCATCAACCTTTTCCCTCAAGCCAGATTCAAACCAGGGGTATTTTTACTCCTTCAACTGTCCGGGATCCTGGGGCCAACATCGGATCGGGCCTAACTCTGATATCATGAGAAATTAGGTCTTCTGGCCTAACTCATGCCTCAAAAAGCTAATTGAAAGGAACAAGATTGTCCAAGCCTTATAAGAACTCCAAGATTCTTGTCCGTCAAGGACGTGGTATTGCATTCCATTCTTCAATTTGTCTACCAACTACTAGCCAACATTCCGAAAATTTTAACTAATTTTTGACAATCCACGATATAATTAATCTCAACAAATTAAGCAACACTAAAAAAGACAAATGCATTGTCCATTGCCCATAGTTTGAGACAAGACAGTACAAGGAAAAAGCTCCAGCCAACACATTGAATAATTTTCTTAAAAAAAGTTTTTGGGTAGTAGGTTACCAATAATTTCCCCAAAATGGAAAAATAATTAAATTCTTAGCTAGAAGTAGGTTAACGTAGCTACTCCCTCCATTTCATTTTACTTAATCCCATGCTAAAAATAGTTGTTTCAATTTGTTTATCCAATTTATGAAATCAAGAGATTTTTGTTATATTTTTCTCTTTCTATATACTTAGTATTAAATAACTACATAGAGTAATAATAATCAAATTTAGAATTTCAAAGCATCATTGATAAGATTAATTTAGTAAAATACAAGCTTAATTAAAGTTTTTTTCAGGGTGTGACGAGTCCACAACCCCAAGTAAAATGAAACGGAGGGAGTAATTTATGCATTGAAATTCAACGGTCTACTACCTGCCAACTTTTCATAGTCCATTTAATGAAACTCTTGGGTATAGTTGCCGACGTTTTAATTTCTTGTTTTTTTTCTCATTCATATCTATTTTTTTTTTTAAAACATATTATGTAGTTTTATTCCTAGAGAATTTGCTGCTAGATGGATGATTCAATCATAAATTTGATAGTATTTGGAGTTGTATCATGGACAACATTATTTTTATTAACAAGAAAGTTGTTCCAAAATCGTTCTTTTGATTTTTGCAATCGTCTGGTTTCAACAGTTCATGCAATTTTAGCAGTAACTTTAAGTTCAATTTCTGTTCAAGATTGGAGTTGCCCACTTTGTCCTTTGGCTTCGAGATCTTCTCACAAGCAGGTATTCTTTCTGTCCCAATTTATGTGATATTCTTTCATTTTCAGTCAATGTAAAGAAGAATTGACTTTTTTCTATATTTAAGTAACGATTTAACTTTAAACTTCTCATTTTACCCTTAATGAGATGTTATTAGTGACAGAAATTTCTATGACTAATTTAGATCACATATTTCAAAAGTCTTCATTTTCCTCTTAAACTCAGTTTTCAGTCAAATATCTTTACATCAGTTGGAACAAAGTTTTTTTTTTTTTTTTTTTTTTTTTTTTAGAATATGGCCAAGTTTTGCTCTAATTAAGGTGATTCTTGAATAAATTAATGAACAGATGAGGGCATTGGCAGTGACAGTGAGCTACCTTAATTATGATTTAGTATGTTGTCTTTTTGACAAACAAGTGAAGATTGATAACTTAATTCACCATTTGGTAAGTGCTATTGGACTTGGAGCTGGGCTTGCCTATGAATGGGTAAGTAAGAATCCTCTTATGGTTTTAGTATAATTTTTTACAAAAGAGGTTCATATGAACTCCCTGCATCCTCTAATTTCGACATTACATATAAGAAGGCCGGGCCAAAATTATGTAATGCCAAAAATGTTCAATTGAATCTCCTTCGTAAATAAAATAATATATTAGTGAATAGGGCAAAGTGATTTTCTTATCATATACAAATTATTGAATCCCTAAGAGATATTAAATTATTAATTCTAGTCTATTTGTAAAGGGTGTTCAGAAAGTACTATAGGTCATGAAGTTCAAATCCAAAGTGTGTGGTATCTAGTAATTTTTTGAATCTCGTTACATTACTTTTGAAAAAATATATTAATAAAAAAAAATGTTCAGCTTCGTGCACAAAACATTTCGCATTCACATAGTTTCCTAGAAAGGACCTCATCTCAAGAGATGTGATGTGAACAGCCTATCATGATCCAAGCAATAGTAGTTGCTTCCAAGTAGGGGTGTCAATGGTACGGTTCGGACGGTTATTTTATAAAATTTATATCATATCAATTTTTCGGTTATTTTATTTTATATAGCTAAAAATAGACTTTTCAAAACCATTCCATCATCTCGGTTTTTCTTCGGTATCGGTACGGTTCGGTTAATTTTCGGTTTTTTTTTCTACTTTTATAGTTTCACCTCAAAATACACCATTATTAAAAAATTTCTTTATTACTAAAAGAAATCAACTCAATAAAGTCCATAGAAGGAAAAACACATTTTGTAGTTCTGCAGTTCTTCTACTATATGTTGATTAACTATCGAGAAGCATTCATCATCATCATCATCATACCCAGTGTATTCCCACCAGGTGGGGTCTGGGGGGGGGTAAAGTGTACGCAGTCCATATCGAGAAGCATTGAGCAACACAAAAATGAAGGCATCATCGTGACGTGAAACTTGAAGTTTTTTCTTGGAGAAGCACTTCAACTCTTCATCAAGAAGCCAAGAATGTAAATCTTGTTGCCGTATTGTTTGATCTCAAACTTTCAATAGAAGTGTTTGCATGGATTTTTCCATATTGTTTGATGGAGTATCCATTATAGTATATCCTTTTAATTTTTAAACTTAATTAATTAAAAGTTAATTAAAGGGCAAAGGCCCAAATAGGGGTGTCACCAGTGGCCTAGGACCTAGGTTATATTTTATATTTGAAAAAAATGTTATAAAATATATTTATATATTAAATTTAACATATTTTTAATATACAAAATATATTTGCATATTTGTAAAGTTATTCGGTTTGGTTCGGGAATTTTTCGGTTTTTTTTATAAATTAAAAAAACCATCCCAATTGTTCGAGACGGTTATACGTTTAAATAAAAGTCCACGGTTTTATTTAAAAAATGATATAAATCGGTTCGGTACGGTTAGGTTCGGTCGGTTCGGTCGGTTTTTCATATTTTTTTGACACCCCTACTTCCAAGTGTTGAACACGTGAACTATAGGTCACATGGAGACAACTTTAATATTGCTTCTAGCAGTGGCGTAGCCACATATAGCTTAGGGTGGTCAACCGAACGCCTTTTGTTGAAAAATTCTACTACTTACATGAAAAATTATACAAAGTATATATATCATAAATTATTTTTCAGTCCTAACGAAATTATGATAAATTCTTGAACATCCTTAACGAAATTTCTAATTTCGCCACCGACTTCTAGCGCTCCCTTTTTTGAGAAACCCTTACCTTTAAGAGATGTTTGTGACATATATATGCAGTGTGGTTCAGAAATGGTAGCAGCATTGTGGGTGACAGAGATTTCTAGTCCATTTTTGCACATGAGGGAGATTCTCAAAGAGCTTGGATATACACTGACCTTAATCTTGCAGCTGATGTTAGCTTCTCATATTCCTATTTATTTATTTACAATTTAAAGAATTTCTTTTTTTAATATATA